>CM060978.1:195677908-197019575 GCA_030765065.1 Deroplatys truncata
AAGTGTGTAAGTTATCACTTTTAAGGCCTCTGCATTTGGCGAGATGCTGTTTGTTCAGGATGACATCTTCACAGAGAGTGCACTTGAGTGTAGGTAGGCATCGTATCTTGTAGAGATGTTCTGCGAGGCAATCGTGGCCAGTTGCCATCCTGAATAAGACCACTGCAGTTTTCCTTGGCATTTTTTGTATATCAACTCTATCTTTAATGTTCTTATAATCTTTATCTTTTAATTTATTTTCTTCATCAAGGCTCTGCTGTCTTTTGAAATGTTGTTTAATGTTATTTAATTGTTTGTTTATTTCTATTTGTCTTACAGGTGTTATTTGTTATATTGCACCTTTCTTTGCTAATTGATCCACATGTTCATTGCCCAAAAGTCAGACATGAGCTGGGATCCATTGTAGAGTGACATGATTTCTAGTTTCAGCTACTTTAGTTAGGCTTCTTATTTCTTTAATATTCTTGTTGTTTTATTGTTGTAATTTACTATCTCATCTATGGCTGATTTTCAGTCTGATAAGATGACTATTTTTTGTTTTATGTAACATCTATAGAAAATGTTCTGTAATGCTGCTTTTATAGCTGTTAATTCTCCATCATAGTGGTTTGACATTTCATCTACTGTTAGGTACTGTGCAAAATATTTACAACATACTCCTGCACCGGCGTTGTTTTTATTGATGAGGGATCCATCTGTATATATTCGGAGCCATTCTTTTTCTGGGTATCTTTCATTTTCCGTTGCTATTGCTATGGCTCTCATTTCATCTGGTGTATTGTTTTGTTTGTGTATTGTATATATCAGGTCTTTTGGATGTTGTATATCAATATATTCATTATATCATATATAATTATGTTCTTAAATTGCAGATTTTGTATTTTCGTTAACACATTTTCTCGTCTATGACATCCAAATCCTTGGGTCCCTGCAAAAATATACTAATGAGAATTTATTGTATTGTGAGTTGTTAATTATAAAATATAGTTTGGCTGATTTCTAATGTTGGCTGGGCACATTTTATTTTTATACAATTGAGTAGGTTAGAGCAATAAAGATTAAAAATTGAGATAGTAACATATTATGATTTGGTTTTCCACGTAGAATGACTCAGGAGAGATTAGACTTCATTTCTCACTTGATCCTTGTTAAACTGAGTGACAAACTTCCCAGTTTGTGTCAAAACGAAATAACTTGAACTAATACAAACTTTTTATTGAATGCTTAACAAAACTTCTGTTTTTGGATCATGTGAGTTATGACTTTAATCTACTGAATTAGGTTAAACTTGATTACAACATTCAAAGGAAATGAAGCAAAACTTTCCTACTTGAAGGTTATTAAAATATTTTGGTATTCATGTCACATGCATATTATAGCTATTAACAATTCTATGCCCCTTTGATTTGCTTTGTCTTAGTTGTTAAATCGTGCATCCAAGCAATATATGTTGCTTGGAATGAAATATCCACAACAGTTGTCTTATTTTACAGTATATTCTGTAGTAACAAGAATTATTCCATGGCATTCTCAATTAAAAGTCCAAACCTTCTCTGCAGGCATATTCATTACAACTCCAATGTGTTCATATTCAAGGACAAAGACTTTGTAAATCCTTTTAAATAATTTATGAAATGAAATTTATTATCAAAATAGGTTTAGTGGCTTTTGAGATTATCCCACACACAATTGTTTCTCTTTGTAATATTAATATAGATTAGCTTGTTAAATTAGCTTAATGGTTTATAGTTTAGAACCTTGTTTCTTTATTAGGATATTAAATTTTGAAGAAAAATAACATTCAGCATGTGTGTGTGACCATTCAATTCGTAATGATAATCATCAGTACTTTTTGACTTGAAGAAAAGCATTCACTTTTGTAGCAAGAAGTACAGGGTGAGCCAAAAGACTCCGAACCGCCTGCGCTGTATTTTTCCTGTCCGCGTTCTTGGCGCTCTTTGCTGTCTGCTGCTATCATAGAAAGGTGCGGATGAAACCATACAACATTTTTAAAGCAGCTTTTAAAGGCTTTACTTACCAACTTTATGAAAGGAGATGCTGAAACTGGCTACCATCGTCGTCCATACATTTTTGACACCTCTTTAGGAAACTATCCATCATGACCGATCGTCTAATGTTTCTTCGGTAAGAACCGAACGTCGTCTTTTAGATTTCTTAGCCTGAACACTTCCTGTGGCCTGAAATTCATGGATTGTTGTACGGCCTGGAACTTTTACACCTGGAAATCTTTCTGCAAATCGTACTTTCACTTGGCGAGCTGACCGAGTTAACACATACGAATCATAAATAAATACACACTGTGCAGTAGAAAGCACATTATATACTTTGTGACTAAGTACAGGACAAAATAATAAATAGCTCGTAATAACTGAACTACATCACATCACTATCAACTCAAAACTGCACTTCATACTGCACAGCAGCATGAATTTGTTTATAGCAGCAGTGCGTTATCATGTTTTTATCATATTTCCACACACCCAGTGGAAAAACACTGCGCAGCTGGTAATATTGTTGATAAAATACCCCTCTGGGGTAACTTAAAACATAAAGTATACAAGACAAACCCACACGCCCTGGAAGAATTAAAACAAAATATACGCCAGGAAATTTCTCAACGTGAACTATGGTGATAGTTTTCTAAAGAGGTGCCAAAAATGTATGAACAACGATGGTGGCCAATTTCAGCATCTCCTTTCGTAAAGTTAGTAAGTAAAGCCTTTAAAAGTAGTTTTAAAAATGTTGTATGGTTTCATTTGCGCCTTTCTACGATAGCGGCAGACGGCAATGAGCGCTGAGGACGCAGACAGGAAAAACACTGTGCAGGCGGTTCGGAGTGTTTTGACTCACTCTGTAGAAAGGGCCATATTTATAAAGTTAAGTCTTATGCTTTACTTGGCAATTTTCTAAGTGTAAGCTTGTCTCCCTATGTATAAAAAAATTCTATGATACATTCTCATGACTTTCAGTATATTTTATCACTTAGTGGGTATAAAAATAATTCTTACTTAGTTTTATTTCTCTATCTACTACATTTTAATCCAAATAAACCTTTGCAGAATTAGCTACATTACACATTTCATTATAGATGCAAAGGGAACAGCAATACTCAAACGTTTAAGAACTGGATGCTATATGCTGTCCTTAAAATTCCTTACAGTTTCTGTGCAACCATGAGAAACAAATGAATGTTGAAAGGACTTCAAGAGAAAGGCCAAGCAATGAACAATTCTAACCATTATTAATGGATATCTCAGAAATAGCATAATGCCACAAAAAACTTAAAATTGTCTGTTTTAAAGACATCTAATTTTTTGTGTAGTTCGTTTTTGTCTATCGCTTATGTTTGACAATTATACAAGATTATACAAAATTACTTCTGAATCAAGGGGACTTCACACGCTAGTCCCAGAAAATTCAAGATATGCATTTTGTCATGTAAATATCTATAATATATGTTATTTTAATTAAAATTGTTAGAACCATTTTTTAGAAAATAAAATATTTCAAAACATGTTCCATGTATAGGGTATTTGGGGTGGGGGGATTTTCTTGAAAATCTTTCTGTCACATCTTTTGATTAAATACCATATGCTAAAGATGTTTATATGACAAATAAAATGTATATCTGGAATTTTTTGGGAATAGCCTGTGAAGTTCTTTTCTTTCAGAAGAAATTATTATAACTGGTAAACGTTGAGTGATAGACAAAAATGTACCACACAAAAAATGTTTATCACTTTAAAACACACAGTTTATTTCAAATAAGTTTTTTATGGCATAAGCCATTTCTGAGATATCCATTATTAAATGTTCGAACTGTTCATTTTTTTGGTTACATGATTGCATGGTAACAGTATGGAATTTTAAGGCCAACATATAACGTCCAGTTCTTAAACAATGAATACCACTGTTCCTCTTGTTCTATAACAAAAGTGTAATGTAGCTATTTCTGCAAAGGTTTATTTTAATTAAAATGTTATAAATAGAAAAATAAGCTTTAGTAAGAATAGTTTATGTACCCACTAATAAACAATAGATGATAGAGAAAGTCATGTGACTTTATCACATCATATCAGATTCCCCCCTCCCCCTGCCAATGTTCTCAATTGAAAAAAAAATCTGATGTGTTACACTCACATGACTTTCTTTACTCTTGTACAAACTATTTTTAGAAACTCTTATGCTCCATCTATTTCATATTAATCGAGATAAACATTTGCAGAAACGATCTTTTGACATGCAAAGAGAATTGCATTTTACACATAGCGACCAGTTCTATAAAAATATTTGACTTTCGCTTAAGGGCCTACTATGTTCCCCTTGTTTTGTATTTGCAAGGGCAATATAGAAATACAGTAGCCTTTAAGCATAGACATATCTCTTAATAGCTGGTTGCTAGGTGCAGCACCATTCTCTTCATATCCAAGACAAAAAAAATCTGATGTGTTACACTCACATGACTTTCTCTACTCTTGTACAATCTAATTTTACAAACGCCTATTCTCCATATGCTTCATGTTAATCGAGATATCGAGATGTCAATCTTATTGGTAATTTTCTTGTAGATGCAAGGGAAATATCGTAGCTTTTAAGCGATAGTCAAATATTTTAACGCTGTTGCTATGTGGCGCATTCCATTCTCTTTGCATGTCCAGGACATAAAAAAAATGAATAACGCATTTGAGAAAAAGTATAAGTATTGGAAAATTTAAGGAAATAACAAGCAATATCTCGAAAACGGTTCACTCAACAAAAGAAATGTATATGACATAAGTTGTGTATTTTAATGCGATCTACATTTTTTGTGTAGTAAAATTTTGTCTATCTCTTATGGTTTACCAGTTATGCAAAAGTCGTTCATAATGAAGAATACTTTTGGAGACATTCCCAGAAAATTCGAGATATACATTTCATTTCTCATGACATTATCTTAAACATATGATATTTTCATCAAAATCGTTAGAGCCATTTTTGAGAAAATTAAAATTTTCGAAAAATGTTCCATGTAAAGGGTAGTCTGGGGTGGGGGGATTTTCTTGAAAACCTTCGTGTCGCATCTCTGGAAGATACTGAACCTAAATACCAAGTTTGGTGCTTATCCGACTGTTCGTTTTTGAGTTATGCTGTTCACGGACACACACACACACACAGACACACACACACACACACACACACACACACAGACACACACACGGACATGTTTCCAAAAATGCTTTTTTTGGATTCAGGAGGTCTCAAAACATGTATTTCCGGTGAAATCTCGGTATCGAATTTTTGGGTGGAATGCAATACTTCCCCTACTTACTATACGTAGTAGAGAAAGTAAAATGAATAACGAATTCCCATTTGAGAAAATAAGTATTGAAAAATTTAAGGGAATAACAAGCAATATCTCGAAAATGGTTCACTCAACAAAAAAAAATTTATATGACATAAATTGTGTATTTTAACGCGATCTACATTTTTTGTGTAATAAAATTTTGTCTATTCTTATGGTTTACCAGTTATGCAAAAGTCGTTCACAATGAAGAATAGTTTTGAGACATTCCCAGAAAATTCGAGATATACATTTCATTTGTCATGAAAATATCTTAAACATATGACATTTTAATCAAAATCGTTAGAGCCATTTTTGAGAAAATTAAAATTTTCGAAAAATGTTCCATGTAAAGGGTAATCTGGGATGGGAGAATTTTCTTGAAAACCTTCGTGTCGCATCTCTGGAAGATACTGAACCTAAATACCAAGTTTGGTGTTCGTTTCTGAGTTATGCTGTTCACAGACACACACACGTACATGTTTCCAAAAATTCTTTTTTTGGATCAGGGGGTCTCAAAACATATTTCTGGTGAAATCTCGGTATGGAATTTTTGGGTGGAATACAATACTTCCCCTACTTACTATACGTAGTAGAGAAAGTAAAATATTATATATATGGTAACTAAAATGTTCAGTTTCCTCCAGTTTATTGCACTACATTTTGATGTTTTCTGTTTTTCATCTTTGACTTCTAGGGTTTCTGACTTGTTCAATAGCATAGGGAACTGCTTAAGAAGAGTCATAAAAGTATTCTGAAGATTTATTTCCTCAGCTATTGTTAACATCTGAAACTGCAGGATTTATCAACAGCTGTATTTGGAAGCAGACAAAACACAATTATTACATATGCACGCACAACCTATCACATGACTTTTTCAAGTCTTTGCTGCAAAAGGTCCAGTGAAAGCTTGCTGATAAAGTATAGCTTTTGCATCAGTTGAAGATTAATCTTAAGCAAGATTGCTCTTGCTTTAAGTTAAAGACTGATCTTTAGTCAAAATTTAAACTGTATGCATATGGCCTAATGGCTGCTTCGCTTCCCATTGGGCATCTTCAGTGTCCTGACTGTCATATCATCTTTTAAGGCCTTTGATTTTGTATGTGCAGTTTTAACCCTGGTTTTATCAAGCCTCATCATCGAGTTAGGATTTTTAGGTTGCAAATTTCAGATGAACAAAAGAAGGGAAAAGGTGCTCAAATAGGGACAATAAGATGCTGTTTATTTAAGGGGATGCACAACTGAAATTGCTATTTTCTAAACTATCCATTCAATTGGGCTGATATTTTAACCACATGTCAGTCTTGTTTTGTGAATATCAATCCAAAATCTTAATTAGTTTTCAAGTTATTAATTTTCAAAATATAAAATTATGGGTATATGCAAAATGCAACACATGATGCATTTTTTATAAAAAAAAATCTTATATTGCTTCTATGTCAAGGAACTACAAATCAGTCATATATTTCTTTTTCTACCATTCTTAGTTTAAGAGAAAAAAAAGTTTTGCAGTATTGTACTTGCATTTTTTTTTTTGTTTGTCTTTTGGATTGTATATATTCTTATCTTTAAAAATTAGTAGCGCAAAAATTATTCATTACACAGAAAAATTATATGACAGTTTTATTTATTTGGGTTTTTGAAATAAGCATAAAAAATGTCAATATGAATGGATGAAGACTACATGGTGTGGAACATTTTGAATATGCAGAAATGCTGAAAATAAAAAATGCCTTAAAATGAAGTTTTAAAAATATGAACAGCTAGCACCCAAATGCGCAAGGGTATTTAAAAAGTCCCGTAACGATCCTGAAGCATTGACTAGGTCAAAAATAAAAGTGGATTCTAAAACTACAAGCAATGGAGAACTTTTTGGGAACATAATTTTTTTTTGGGGGGGGAGATTTTTTAAGATTTTGGGTTAATTTCAGTTGTTAATTTCCCTTAACTAATTCAACAATTTCTCTTTCCTCTATTCTAATTTTTTGAACTACAAACAAGTACATCAAATTATCACTCGTCAAAAGAAGGAAAAAAACATGAAGCTATTGTACTTCAAGACATTAAGCATCTCCACATTTTTAAAAGTAAGTCTGTTTCTATTAGGAGATAGAATGTCTTTGTAGATGCTAAAGCTTCTTTCAACATCCACAGAAACCAGTGGGGCAAACCTTGTAGTCACTCGGAATGGCAACTCTACAGATGTGGCGAATTCCTCAATGTCTGGATTCTTCTGAAAACTAGATTTAAGTTTGTCTTTGGCAAAGCCATCTAACTGCTCCCTTATGGAAGTAAAAATATCCCATTTTTTTTCCTTTTCAGACCTTGTTCTTCCAATCGTTTAATAACTGCGGGCAGGTACTTGAGACTATGGACACAATATAGTTCTGTCTGCAAATTATGTATTTTCTTCAGTTACAGAAGTTGCTGTACCTTGGAAATTGCATCTGCGTCACATAGCAAAAAAAGCACAAACTCTTTAATTTTGTCAAAATTCTCACACAACATAGCAGCACACTCAATCCAAGATCCCCAGCGAGTAATGACCGGGAAATTTGGAAGGGGTAGACCAGTGATTTCCCTGTAGTAAACAACACAGCTCGGAGCTTTCAGTAGAATCTTCTTCATTGCAGAGATGAATTGATTTGCGATGTGGTATTCATTCCTTATGGATTCACAAACCCTGTGAAGGGCATAAGCCAAGCATGTAACATGCTTCAAATTAGGAAATAAAGGTTTCAATTGGTTAATTGTATGGAGCCTGGCTGTAACCACAAGAAGAAGTTTTTCAAACTCGATACCAGTAGGCCAGAGTTTTTGGCAGAAGTCCATAATGGGTTGCATCACTGTACTGGCATTGGCTTTCTGCAGCTCGTACATTTTTAACAACATGAGCTTAACTTTCTCCCCTGCTAAGGGAAAAACTAAAATGTTCAGAACATATCGTTCCATTGAGTCTATGGTTTCATCCACAATGATTCCCACATCGCAATCAGACACTTTCTCCTTGATTCTTTCTATGGTTTCTTGGTAAACAGGCTCCATGTAGTTTTTTCTTAAAGTACTCTCTTCGGGCATTGACATCTTTATGTATTTTTCACGAAATCCCTTGAAGGCTGGATGGTTCACCTTATTGAGTGGAATTCCTGCTTGTGTAAGAGCTGCACACAAATCAATGTTTAATTCCTTCAAATTTTGCCTTTTTGAAAAACTATCTTGAAACGCATTTCGTAATAGAGGTTGCCGTGATTTGTTTGCTTGAAGAGTCTTGTTCATTTGATGCTTAGATACATGTGTTGTTTGATGTGATCTCGCTGGTGTTTTTCATCTAACAAAATTCCTGAATCACAAATAGTACTTCGCATAACAGTTCCATCAGTGTCTATGAAATCTTGTTTGAATTCCTCAGCCAGAACAATAAATCGAGCACTGGACATCTTTGGAAAGGTAAAATCTAGTACTAGTACACTCGTTTGGAGAGCTAACACTAGTTCACTTCCTAACACAATGCGACTGTCACACCAACTCACACCCTTCGCTGTCCACATTGTCTTATAACACTGCAACAATTACCAGAATGTTCTCATTCATGCTGGAACTTCAGTCTCAATGATTTGTAGTAGTTTTGAGCAGAACCCAGTCTTAATAATTCTCGGAACTGTGTGGGTGAGGTTACTGCCGTCTCTGCATGCCGTCTCTCACAGTAACAAACTCACATTCACAAACAGCAGGCTACTGATTCTGGTGAGATAGAATCACTCATTGTCAATTGCATTATTGCAGGCTACTTTATAGCGGTAAAGCGAGAGAAAGAGGTTTTCGTTGAACACACAATTACTTTCTATTGTTGCGGGTGCGCTTTCAATTCCTGCGCGGCGTTTACTGAAAGAGGTAGGCTTACTATTTCCACGTACACAGCAAGCTGAGGAGATGTTAATTGAAAGTTAAAGAATGAATTGGAATGAAACTTAAAAGAAAAAAGGGGATTATGGGCATGGTTGGTGGAAAATGGGATAAAGGTGCTAAAAAGGGGTAAGGGTCCCAAAAAGGGGTAAAGGTGCTCATCATGTTTTCAGATCTAATTTCCTCAGAAATCTGCTAGAGTGTGCTGCAATATCACTGCTTTTCTGAACAACTTCTTTCTTGAAAAAGTTATTAAATTTGAAGCAAAGTTCATTCATCACTGTACTGAAGGCTATTTTACCTTCATCCTCAGCTTCGTTCAACAAAAATAGAAGTTTCTCTAGAAGAGTAGGAAATGTCTTTCTTATATAGAACTGATAAAAGTACCGTCTTACCGCATGCTTATGTAAGGCAATTTTGTCATCTTTGCTTTCCACGCACACCTAAGGAATTCTTTTTCATTTTTATTCTTATGCATCACTGTGTATGTAGCTATAACTCCAGCATAGCAATAAGTGCAAGAATAACTAAAACAATAATGCAGTAGTTACAGCACACAATAGAAATCAACTTTTACATGGAAAAATACAAATAGCTAGATGTGCTTTGCATAT
Source organism: Deroplatys truncata (assembly GCA_030765065.1). NCBI lineage: Eukaryota > Metazoa > Arthropoda > Insecta > Mantodea > Mantidae > Deroplatys > Deroplatys truncata. The sequence continues at coordinate 195,687,767 of CM060978.1, forward strand.
AAGACAGTTGCCAACATAGTGCAAAATACTAAGAACACACACCTAGAGAGTACCAATGGTTGGTGCTAGCAGACAACTTTCACTTTGGTCTTAGAGTTTTCACACCATTGGAAACTGGGATTGAATTCTGCATGTATCAGAGCTCTAATCAGTAACAGCATTCTTATCTTCATTAAAATCATTAAAAGACATTGAATCAGAGAACGCTTTTTCAGTACTTATGTGTTAAGATTAGGGATGGGGTCTAGATACTGTTGATACCTTGATACTCAGTGGTATCGAGTATGTCTAATACTTTGAGATAAAACTTTGATGGCGATTTGCATCATCCTCCATCAAGACTTTACCACGGTGAACAGTTATTTGTAGTGCATCGACGCCGGTAAAAGTGTATCAAGGAGTTTACTGCAGTTAAATCTGACCGGCCATAAACGGTTGGTTTTCGTCAGTTATTTCCAGCATGCTGAAATGGCGGAGTGGTATAGGTTAGAATTCCTAACTAATAGATACACTCCATTTTCGTCGATTAATACACCTGATAAAATTTACTTTAATATACTTTGTATTTTATAATGCTTTAAGGCCTTCTTATGCTACAGTTGCCTTAAATATCCTGACCCAAGATGTAAAGAAAGTCCACACAATCACGGTGTTACACATCATAATTATGTAGTTGAAGCATAGTTTGAAGAACAAGGCAGAAATAAAGGGAGTAATGAATGGATTTAGTGCAACTAGTACATTTCCAGGAATATTAGGTACATTAATTGCACAGATATAGGAATCCAGTAAACTGAAGAGGCAGTGCCGAAATCTGAAGTCGTCATCGTGGTGTCAGGGTAGCGTGTGCTCCTCCTATGCAAGAGGTTCCGGGTTCAATTCTTGTTTGGGAATAATAATTTTTTTTCCCTCCTTTTTTTTTTCTGCCTGTCTTTCAGTAGGTAAATACCGACTAAGCTAATTGGAATTTAGCTAGTGTGGAAAGAAAGAAAAAAGTCTATAATAGTCCAGCATATTTTTCTAATCAATTTTAAGGCCAACTTTTCCCACGTGTCCATCTTAAGGTTATTGCTTCTATCTCTGTACTTTCAACCTTTTCTTAAGAATTGCATGTTATATTTAATAACATAATAGAGAAACTTTGGTCTGCTTTTGCTTTCCTCCATTGCACACTGAACTACATGCATGCAGTTCAGCAAGAGGTGGAACAAGTGAAAAATAGACGACATGATGTACATCCAGGTGCATTCAGTAGAGTTTACCTGCAATGAACGGCGCGCTCAACCAAGGTGAGCGCCTGCCAGGTAACCACGATCCCCTAAACTGCGATGAGCATTGGTGCGTCATTGTGTGATGATTATGCCGGTCAAATGCTTACCGCAGTAAACTGAACGTCTCTGAAGAATTTGTTTAATGAAGATGGTGCACACGGCCATAATACTTTTAAAATTTTAAGTTTTGCATTATTGAAAGTTTTTGTATTTAACTTCATGCTAGATAAGAAATGAAAGGAGTTGAGACTTCACGTTATTGCCTCATAAATGTGTCCCCAGAGTTGCTGGACTATAGTTCTCAATACACCTTGACTGCATTTCCTGTGGCTGAATCAATTCAACGTTCCATTGACTTATGTCTAAAAAAAACCTAAACATGGGGGAAGGGGTAGAGGCACTCATAGCAGTAATTGAGTTGCAAATGAAGCTGATTTAGTTGATGCAGTCTAGCTTGGTGACTCACTCTTGCCTTTACAATTACCTACTGTGGTGACCTAACTCTCTGAATCCAGCAGAAACAAATTAGAACTTAAGACGTGAGATACTACAGCACTTGGAAATATTTGTTCTTTCCTTCCATCTGTTTGTGTTTATGCAAAGTCAAACTCGGGTCACGAACATAGCTTAGAAGTATACCGTATGGCTGATTTCCATAATATGGGTAAAAAATCCTTTAAAAGAAAGTTTTTAACATAAAATCTAGTTACATAAAATGAGAAGCAAAGAAATTACAGTAGAATCTTGTTAGTACATTTTTACTGGGACCCAAGGATTTGGACGTCATAGACAGGAAAATGTGTTAACAAAAATACAACATCTGCAATTTAAGAACATATTTATGTAATAAAATCTATTAATACATCTTACTTCAAAAACGGATGTGAAATATAGACACTATTTACACTGGTTTGAAATACATATCTATAGTTGATTGCTTTGTTGGTTTTAATGCCAAAATTTTACTGTCCATCTTGTTTAGTAAAGTCATTACATTGTCATCAACTTCGAAACTGCACACATATCCCTTCACTATGTCCATTGCCTGCATCACTTCCGACACTAGGTACTGGCTCAGGATCTGGCTCATCACTTTCATCTCCCACTGCCGCTTCTTCTTTCACTTGTTCTTCAAGTATTTCATCTATCGTCGCTATTGTCGCTGACACACTGGAATTTCATTGTCAATGTTTACATATGTTTCGAAAGACACGCCGGTGGCATCTGCTATTTGGCGCCATTCTTCACTCTCGGAAAACTCATCTTCCTGCGTGATTGCATCACCAATAACCCGGCAAAAACCAGCTTTATTAAAACAGTTCCTAATGGTATCTTGTGTCACACAATTCCAAGCAGTTCTAATAAAATGCATGGCATTTAAGACGGTGATTTTTCTTGTCGTCGATTTCAGTGCAGCCAACCTTCTCTGTACCAGCCTCTTCCGAGACGTTAAAAGTTAAAGTACAATTATGTTTCGGCAACACTCAACAGCAAAAGCTAACCATGCCAAACCATCACTAAACTAAAGCATTCTCTATCCATCCCACACAAATCGCATCACACAAATATGTACATATATACATGCATGCCATTGGCTGCCGGTTCCACCCTGCCTGGTTTGACCAAAGTAGCGAATGAGGACGTCAAATTTCGAATGTAGTAAATCTACTTCCACTGGACCAACCAAGCATTGGCCAAAATAGCGAATGAGGGCGTCAACTTCGAATGTAGTAAGCGGCAGCGAGAAAACAAATGTTATTTATTGCATTTGGTGCCGAGGCTTTTATAATTCAACGTAATACATGGGAGAACGTGTTAATGAGGAACGTGCTAACAAGATTCCACTGTATTATTTTTTAATTAGCCTTGACTAACAATAGGGGATATGTAACCTGTGGCGTTATCAAGATAAAAATATTCTGTCCATTTGAGAATACCAAACAAGAACAATTTTGGAATGCAATGCAAAATTGTTTACATGTGGTTATGAACAGAAAACTACTAATAAAAATATAATTCAGTGAAAAGACTTATCACCTTTACAATTTTTTATAAAGTGAGTATTGAGTATCGGTATCTTGATTATTGGGAAATAGTGGTACTGTCCCGATCACTAGTTGAGATGAATTGAAACACCTTACTTACTGTAAAAATTAAAGGTGTTGTTCTTGCTAAAGGTTGACAATAATGATCTACTACCTCTCTCCTATACCTTGTGCAGGGACAGAGACACTGTGACGATATTGTGCAGTCTTTTAAATACAACCATTCCAAAATTATTTCTGAAACATGGTATGTGGAACAATGATGATTTTTCCTGGCTGCAGATATAAGTTAGAATAATCCTAAATTCACTGCAGTTTAATTTCAGAACAATCCAAATAATTTTAGGAGTTAAATTTCAGAAAAATTTTTCACATACTTGCCTGGTCTGCTTAATCAAAACAGTTTATCTATAAATACGAAAATAATTTTGTTAGTAGTACTTTTACTTTTTGTTCATTTTCCAGGAAAGTGATTATGGATTTGATGATGATGGAGGTGGAAATGACTCAGACTTTGTTGGAAGTGGAAGCAGTAGTCGCAAGTCACGAAAATCACGTGGCAGTCAGAAACATACTCCTCAGCAGTCTACACCTGTACAAGATTCAAACTCAGGTATGCTAAAATTTAATAAATCAGCGACCATATTTAAATATACGCCAGAGCTTCAAAGAGAACAGTAACCAATTACAAGAGTCATACTTCTTCTTTCTTCCACCATGCCTTTTGGTATTGTACAGTCAAACTGGTCATAGTGAATCATGTTATATATTCTTATAAACTTTGTTTTTATTTGCGTTCAGTGATTAATCTACCTATTAGAATATAACAAAAACTTCCGTGAAATGAGGTCTTAAATCTTTAATGTTACTGTGTAAGTTGCAGTAACATATACAAACACCTTATTCTTCCGTTTCCAAAAATATATCTTTTTCTTTCTAGGTCTTCAGCTTTCCTTGTTCATAAAGGCTGGTTCACAATAATTGAGAATGGTAACCAGAGCAAGAACGACAAAGTTAAAATACACGTGTTATAATGTAAGCGTTCACAATTAATGGAAAGCTTTCCCTGGTCCTGGGAACAGGAAAGAAGATTTGGTTAAGCTTTAATGTTCTCATTTCTGGGCACGGCATACTAGTTTCCATATTGTGCATATTAAACTCTTCACTGTAGAAATGATTCAATTTGGCCATCTAATGAAACTATTGCTGAACTCCTTTGTCGCAAGCTGGATAAATAAAACTGGAAGAAATTCCAGTAAATCTGCATTCTAACCACTGATCCTCATTGTTTATATGCAACTCAAAACTGGCTGTAGCCTCAAAACTAATAGCAAAAACTACAAAGAACAGCAAGAACCAGTAGTAGTTAAACAAACAGTTTTAATATACACTATCAGTAAAGGAATGAAGCTTGGTAGGTCTAGAGGAATAGGAAATACTAATGCTCGTGCATTTAGAAAATGTTAAATCTATCAAATTTTGACATTGGATAACCTGGATTATGTTGGCTGATTTGGAAGCAGGTGAAAAAATCTGATGTGTTACACTCACATGGCTTTCTCTACTCTTGTACAAACTATTTTTACAAACACTTATTCTCCATATGCTTCATGTTAATCGAGATGTTAATCTTATTGTTAATTTTCTTGTAGATGCAAGGGGAATTGGAAGGCTTTAAGCAAGTCAAATATATTAAGAGCTGGTTGCTATGTGGAGTATTCTTTGCATCACCGGGACAAAAAAAAATTAATAACAAATTCCCATTTCAGAAAAAGTATAAGTATTGGAAAATTTAAGGGAATAACAAGCAATATCTCAAAAATGGCTCACTCTACAAAAAAATTTATATGACATAAATTGTGTATTTTAACGCAATCTACATTTTTAGTGTAGTAAAATTTTGTCTATCTCTTATGGTTTACCAGTTACGCAAAAGTCATTCACAATGAAGAATACTTTTGGAGACATTCCCAGAAAATTCGAGATATACGTTTTATTTGTCATGAAAATATCTTAATCAATGGCATTTTAATCAAAATCGTTAGAGCCATTTTTGAGAAAATTAAAATTTTCGAACAATGTTCCATGTAAAGGGTAATCTGGGATGGGGGGATTTTCTTGAAAACCTTCGTGTCGCATCTCTGGAAGATACTGAACCTAAATACCAAGTTTGGTGTTTATCCGACTGTTCGTTTCTGAGTTATGCTGTTCACAGACAGACACACATGGATATGTTTCCAAAAATACGTTTTTTTGGATTCAGGAGACCTCAAAACACGTATTTCCGGTGAAATCTTGGTATCAAATTTTTGGGTGGAATGTAATACTTCCCCTACTTACTATACGTAGTACAGAAAGTAAAAATATTATTGGTCAGTTACAAACAAATGACATTCCAATGCGCAAAATCGACTTTCCACTTTGCTATTGTTATGCATTCCTATTCTCGTACTGGAGTATTATGAACCAATTCTTCCCGTTCTATTTTTCATTCTCGGGTTATTGCGAACCAGCCTTAAGAGTTAGTAAACCTGTTTCTCTGAACAAAGGATTTTAATCCACCATTAGTGGTGGAAAAGCTTTGGTAATAGCATTGAATGATTTCATGTTCAAAGTACAGGTGGACCACCAGAAGAAGGAGAGAGGTGCGAGAGGGGGCTTGAACAGTATATCTGCTCACGTACTTGTTTACTCAGAATGTGTGTATGCTGCCAGATCTAATAGTTGAAGGGCTGTAATAGGTTATGCATTACTTGGCTCTCGCTGCTAACATGCGTAATGGTATAAAGCGAAGCTATGGGTGAGTTATCTGACAACATTATTTTATATGATACTAGTGTGTATAAACATAATGGGGACAGTAAAAATTGTTTATGTACACATTCCTCTCACTTGCATTCTTCTGGTCCATCTGTAGAAGAATTTTCAGTGTAAGTACATACCCTTTAACCTTTCAATTCAAAGTGTAGGAAAACAGATCAGAATTAACTGTTCAGACTTTTTCACACTGTATCTGGATTGTTCAAGAGGTAATTTTACATTAAGAAGATAAAGTGTCCATATTGAGGTCTCTGTGGTAAAGCTCCAGTGTCAAAAACTGTATAAATAGTACAGGTGTATAGAAAAAACAATTTTGCAGTGGGTAATAGTAATCATAATAATTCTGTGGTGCTGGGCCAACCAACCTAAATGCCAGCTTGCCCACTTGTGCACAGCAGAGGTGGGTGATCATCCAACCAATACAGGGTGGTGATGTGGCCAGTATCACGCATCCCGCAGCCAGAATGTTGGTTTCTGTGGCTGGGATTGCTGCCTATCTGCCTGGGCAGATTCACTGGCCAGCAACCTTTCGAATGGGTAGTGTTTTGTAACTATGCTATACATTAAAACTGAAGTATACATTCATTATGGTTCATTATTTCTCTGTCCTTCTCTTTCCTCTCCCTCCAAATCGTGGAATGGGTGATTTGTAATGGCAGAGATTAGCCAAGGGTTTTAGGGCTCATTGCACATTTTTCAAGGTAAGGGAAAGCATTAGTTTGGGGAGACCACCAGCATCTTATCCTTGTTTATTGGGAATCAAACTGCCTCTGCCAACTTATTGATTAGCACATTACTTCCATGCCAGTGCATTGGACAACTGTTCATTTATCAATGCCCACTAACATAATTATAAATTTAATAGTTGCTGACCTTAGAACACAAAAACTAAGCTCTCTTCCTCTCCCAACTTACAACCTCCAAATTTCTAGCAGCATTACAATAACAATATAGTAACTTGTTGGCTGTTGCTTATATCCTTTTAACTTGTGTTTTCTTTAATCTCTTTTAGCTCAGCATTTAACCCTTTTTTAAAAGTTTTGTCCGAGTGAATCATCATTTTGTTCTTTATTCCTTAAAAGGCAAGGCTTATGCATGGAAAAACGTGAGAGAAGCATTGTTCATAATACATGGAACACAAGTAGCTTAATGAAATTTATTGAGTGAACAGTGACATAGTTGTTGGGACATTCCTGGAGTTACCAGTTGCTCTATACAAATTTATGACACTTGAGTAAGTCAAAATCCCATTCAAAACCTAAATAATTTAAGTTTTTTCTCTGCCAGTACATGTATAGATAATACTACAATTCAAATGTTCAACCTTTTCTTTTTGTAATGAAAATATATTTTGCTTTTTTGTTTGTTTTGTTTGTTTTTTGAGTATATTTCAAAATGACACTTCTAATGTGTTCAAATACAATCAAAGCATTTCAAGACTTGACACAGCATCAACCATACTTTAGTGAGGTACGTTTTATTCCTGACATTAATGTATATTTGTAAGTGGTAAATCTGGAGACAGATGAAGCATTGAGTATAACCATATTGCACCATCCTATGCTACTGCAACACCTTAAGGGAGGGAGATTTGTCACTCAAAAGCCATCTCAAAAAAAACAGATAATATTTTAGAAAATATATTTCCATCATATAACAAATACATTGAAAGACAACACAAAAGCAATTATAAAATTTTCAAGTTATTCTTGAGGCATCTTGTTGAACTTTTTATAGTCTCTATAGTTTGGTATTTGATGCAACAAAGGATAGGAATTGAGACAACATAGCTGGCCATAAATAGGTTAAGAGACCCATAATTTCTTCCTAGGAAACATTTACAATAATAACCCTTAATTATCTGATATCCTGCCGGCTAAGATTTAAAAGCCATAAACACACATTTAAAGTGGTAAATCAGAATTCCAAAACTTTTAGCTACGTATAAATTACAAGAGAGCTGTCACACAACTGAGCACGAAACAAGAGATGGTGAGATAAACAGAGGCCAAAGCAAATTAAATTATGCGAACAAAATGAAAAGGTGTGGCGGAACTTACCAGATTGCATGCTGTGCCAGCCTAACAACAAGAGCACACTCAGAGCATGGTAAACCGGACAAAGTGACCTGAACATCACAGCGAGGATGGTAACCTCCCCACTTACAAACAAATGTAGGCAAGGATGGCATGCCAGCACCTGGTGGCAGACCGACAAACCAACAATAAAATGTAGTGAAGAGTATGCAGGAAAAACATATGTATGGCGGGTTAAGAAAATCTGGCATATACACCCCGTCTCATTACAGGCCAAAAAAGACAGGAATTCGGAACAGGGAAACAAAGATAAAAGGAGATGCACCATCACACATCCACTAAAACTGACAGAGGTGTTGGAAGTGCGCACATAACACTGTAAGGGGGGAGTTAGCTATCACTGGCACTGTTAACATTTTTACTTCACCAGGAAATTGGAAATTCAGATATGTATGTCACCCAATGCTGACCGAAGTACAATGTGCTTATTCATAGCACAGTACCATGTTGGAGAAGTTATCAATTGCTGGAATGATGAAAGGCACTGCCGAAGGGCGAACTGGAACTGGAGCTCCTCCCACATACAGGTTACCAGAATATCACACAGCATCATGTCGGGTGAGTAAGTCCAGGCACTTCCACATCTCCACCAGGCATGCGTCATCTTGCTAAGCAGATGGTGACATCAGGGTGCAGGAAAACACTGAGGGCGGTCCTGAAACAAAATCCAAACAAGAAGTATCCCACTCTTGGAAACACATAAATGAACCGGAAGTTTTTCTTTAAACAAACAACATTAAGAATAACAATATTATAATCTTTAATAGCATAACAATAGAATAAACTTTGAAACTTTAACAATGTAAATTAAATCTTAAAGAAATAATAATGAAACACAATAGAGAAATGAGCTGAAACTTTAAACCCATTACTACCAGGTCAACAAATTACATTTTAGCATTACAGCCCATGCATTTCACTCTCATAAAATGGTATTTATTAAATAAGTTTAACAACCAAGAGGCCTCACAACACAAAGATAATATGTAGGAAGAGGAGGAAAAGGATGACTGGTCATGGAAGAAACAGAAAGCAACATATAACACCAAACATGGAGTTGTGCGCACACAAAGTATAGGCTGCGACACATAGAAACAGCACAGTTCACAGATAAACTGCTCACTAGCCAACTCAGTAGGATGAAAACAAACACAGAGTAAACATAAACAATGACGCAAATATAAACAAACATTTCAAGCCAGACTAGCGAAACATGGTTTTAACTGTGATACATGAGCACATCTTATCTGCCGTGTGTGCTGATTCTGCTGTTTCACTACCACATCTTTATACATGGCAATTATTTTATATGGACCTACATATCTTGCTGCCAACTTTGTGGCAAAAGCATCTTTCTTGGAACTTAAGGGATAATTGCGGCACATAACACTCCTGCCAGCCACATAAAGAGACTTCTCCTAGACTCATCATACTGTTTCTTAGCGATCCTATGTGCTCTTTTAAGATTGGTGAAAGCTCTCTTCCAATTATCCTTGTTTCCGAAGAAAATTGTTCTGGCAAAAGAAGTCCACAAAGGTGGACTAGACGAGTATGCAAACATTAAATTAAATGGTACAGGCTGATGGGCCTCATGACTGGGAATATTGATGCACACTACAGCTTTCCTAAAATCGTATCCCATTGTTGTGGTGGTCATGATGATAGGCTATGAGCCGATTTTAAATTATGGTTCACCCTCTCCGCTTGGGAGTGATTAGGGTAATATGGACTTGTCGTGATATGTGACACACCCCAGTCAAAACAAAGCACTAAACCAACATGACGTGAACTGGGTTGCTTTTCAGAAACCAAATACTGCTGTGTGCCAAATGACTCAAAAATATTTGTCAACACTTTGGTAGCCAAAGCAGGTACCTTGGTAAACCCGCAGCAACCAAACAAATTCTGAAAACATGTCAATGACGAGTGCATGTGTTACCTTGGGCAGATCTTGGATAGGGGCCTATAAAATCTATAAAATATTTCTTCCGTGTCCTAGAAGCCCCTCAGAAGCAAGGCCATCCCAAGCAGTGCATGCGCAGGTTTTGCCAAAGCACAAACGTGATACAACGTTGACCCTAGTTGCAATCTCTTTATCCATGCCATGCCATGCCAGATGAACTGCTAATGGATCCTGTAAAACATTTTTGTAATTCTCAGATGACGGCCAAAAGATGACATATGATAGTATTTAAATAACATAGGAGCAGTTGTGCGTGGCACAGCAATCTTAAATTTTCCATCCAATTGAGCACATTATGCATATGGTACAGTGGGACAGATGTACCGCTAGTTCAATAATGAGTGCTAAATTTGAATCACAATGCTGATTAACATTTTCGGAAATACATTGCAGACATTACACCCAGGACTTGCAGAAGCTGGTTGATCCTCAGGACTCTCTGTAAATATGTGCGTTAATGTGTCAACCACAACATTCTCTAAACTGCGAATATGCACCAGAGTAAAGCAAAATACGCCAATATGAGTGCCTCACCAGACTAACCTTCCTGTATATCTCGGTATCGCTAATGCCCAGGTCAGTGTCTAATTATCGCATTCCAAAGTGAATTCAGCATGTTCTAGATAATGCTTATATTTTTTCTAGCCCAAATACAACCCCTAAGATCTCCAGTTCATCGATAATAAATCGACCATTGGCCACTAGGAAAACCCTGCAGAAGTATAGCAGCCAAAGATCGTCTATTGGCATCGGTCTGGAGAACAAACCTCCATTTAAAATCAGGAAAGGCTAGTGCAGAAGGATTGGCAATAGCAGTCTTGAGATCTTCAAAAGCCACTTGTTGGTCAGTATACTATAAAAATGGAATCTCATTCCTACATAACCAATGTAAAGGTTCCGTTCTAACAGCAAAATTAGGAATGAACTGGCAAAAAAATTAGTCATGCCGACAAAACAAGTGAAAGCATCAAATTTCTTGGTACAGGAAATTCTCTAACTGCACGCGTTCTCTCTGTGTCTATAGTAACACCGGTGGGTGATAACAAATGGCCCAAAAACGAAATCTGAAAAGTGGCAAACTTCACCTTCGGGTTTAGCTGTTAAGCCCGTGGTCTGAAGACAGCTAAATACTTCACGGAGATGTCAAATGTGGCACTCAATGTCTGTGGAATAAACGACCAAATCATCAATATGATGGAATAGGAAATTAAATTTGACACAAAAAAAATATATATATATTATCTAGCGACAGGCAAACTTGTGTTCCAGTCAAGAGACCAAAGGGAAGGCATTCGAATGCATATAAATGCCATGGTGTTGTGAAATTGGCTGTGTGTTTACTGCACTTAGCCAAAGGTATCTGAAAATAGGCACTATTTAGATCAAGTATAGAAACACACACACATTTGAAAAATGGCATGCTGCCATGTGAAGGTTGCCCAATGCAGTCGCTTCCAATTTTAACCTTTTTATTTGGAGGTCGGTAATCAATGACCAGATGGAAATTGTCGTCACCCTTGGGAAACAAAAATTTGGGAGAACTAGAATTAGAACCTGAAGGATGAATCACTTCCTTACCTAACATCTCTTGTATTGTTATGCAGATAAATGAGCAACATCCACAACACTAGTTTCCTGTTCACAAAATTGAACATCACCATACTTAACAAGGAAGACCGAGGCTTCGACTCCCATTGAAAAGGGATTTTAACATGCAAAGCAGAAGTGACATGAACTTGCTTACTACTGAAAACAAGAAGAGTGTGTCATGAAATCAGTACTCAAAATAATTGAATGGACAAATTAGGAGCCAAAAAACAGCAGTGCTTCCATGTAAATCTAGGAAAACTGATCGAGGGCAACACCTTGGTTGTTATAGGAAATACATTTCCATTCACAGCTACGCATTTATTAAGCACTATGTCACTTTGAGACGTTTAGCCAACATTTAGTAGAAATATTGGTTGTCAAAGATACTGAGCTACCCTAGTCGAGTAATGCTAACACAGAAACTTTTCCAGTGACTATTTGAAAGTTTAAGTACAAATGGTATGCCAGTAACATGATGTGAAGATGGCAAGCACACATTCGCACCCAGTATCCTATGGCATCATTCAGAACGGTTACCAGAGCTAATTTTGGGATGCATTATATGAACTACACTATCCTTCACATAATGTCAAACTTGTTTACATCTGTAATAATGAACTTGCAGCTGCAAAGGGCATGCAACAACCACTACCAGTTGGTTCGTGCATAAACAATAGTGGAGGTAGATTTGTAATTTCCTGAACCTGAAACTTATCTACATTTGCACATTCAGACATATATGCTATTAATGCCCCTAATTCTGCAAATGTATGGGGCGATTAACAAACCGTTAGTTGGAATGTACCTCTGGTTTCATGCCAGAAAGAAAAACTGAACAAACATCACGTTCTGAATCCAGCAATCTCAAAATCTGTGAAAACAGCCTAACTCTTGTCAAATTGAACAAACGATTCTCGTAAACCCTGTGGATATAAATAACACTCTTGCATTACATTCACATGCTCACGAGGAATGAAATAGTCCAATGTAGATTGATGAAAAATGCCCGTGTCGAAAGGTTTTAGCACGTAACAAAAGCTGCAAAAGAAGGCTGTTAAATTTTAGACAAAATCGCCTCTTAATAGCTGTGAATGGCAAATCTGATAAGCTGACGCACATTCAGCAGTTTTTCCAAAGAAACTCAAAAATTCTATAACAACACTAACATCAAACACATCAAAAGAATTGCAGTTTTGACCAATTGCTGGAGAGGATGTGAAAGATGCAATTCACGAACCACTGAATACACTTCTTGAACTAGTCGCATGACAGAACGAAGGGAATGACCTTCAGATACATTCAAATCCAATGCAGGCAGCTTAGCCAGCACAGTTGAAAATTCCTGCTTTAACATTTTCCACTGATCTAATGTGAATTAGGATAACAAGAAATAGGTACTTTAAACACTGTACATAATCTTGTATATGAGTAGAAACCCTGACACATTGTTTTTTCGATGGGTTCCATTACATTTCCAATCAGACAGAATTTCAGAAATTTCAGCAAGAGCTTCAGAGCACATGAAAATAGAGCATACTACATATTCGTGATTCTCAGGCAAAGCAACAAATTTAGCATCTTCCAATTGACACAACATGTCAACTACGGCAACCACATGAACAGATGACATAATTTGACCTCCACGATCACTAAGCTCAAAGAGCAGTTCTGGTTTACGTAATTTATATAAATGTATAAAGACACAGACATGATCAAACAAAAGACACTTTAACTTGCATGAATGTGAAAAATACAACTAGAAATAGTACAAGGCAAGCCCAAAACACATAACTAAAACATGACAAAATGACATTTAGAAAAATATAGAAAAATCTAAATACGGACTGCGTAATTATACAAACTGCTACCGATTTGCACCACCTTCCTAGCCTACGGCAACACCTTAAAGAGGGGGGGGGGATTATTCACCCAGAAATTGCCACAAAAAGCGCGGATAATATAAATAACATTGAGTTGAAATTAGCACTTAATGCTTCACTATTGTTACTTACACGTACAACATGTTTCACAGACGTCTGCATCATCAGCTACATTCAACTGCTGGAATGATTTGATGTGTTCCCTTTGGAATCTGGAGACCCTCCTGCTGAACCTCTGATGAATCTATGGAGTGGGTTGTCTTCGGCAGGGATTTCAAAATTCATTAGCGTTAACTCATATTTTTTCAAAAAAATCTCCCAGGTTTCAAGTTCTATTGGCCTTTGTATTTCTTTCAAAAGATGGACGCTGTTTTCACATCAGAATTATTCTGATGCTGTAAATGCAGAAATGAAAGTGCCTAGATCCTAACATCATTGTCACTTAGCACAATAAGATTGGTTGTGGAAAATGTTAGGATTGATTGCATAATATAATGGCTGCTGTGATAGCCTCCAGTTTCCTTGGTGGAAAGTTCAAACCTGGTGAGAACAGCAGATACTTTGTTGATCATATGAGATTAATTTGGATGTAAGAAGGGAATCTAATATCTTAAGAATAATTTACTTACCTAGTAAGTGGCTACTTCACTCTATTGGCTTCTAGTGGGTGCCAAGCTTATCAGTCATTACTAGAATTCCAGCAGCATGTAACAGACAAATTATTATAAGTTGACTAAAGATTTTGTTTGACAAAAAAAGGAACTGGAGAAGAATTTACTGGAATGTGTGCTGATAACATTCTAGTTATCAGCTTCCTGAAAGAAAAACACAGGAGGTATAGCTAACGTTTCAGACAAACAATCTCCATGTACTGAATAGATGGGTACATCACTCTTAAAGAACGTGGACAATGTTTCCACAGTATCGTTGGGGAACGTAAAGATTTGAATACAAAGCACTTGACTGATGGAAGACTTAAACACTAAAGTTATACAGTACAGTTTGTAAGGTACTTTTAATGATTGATAATGAAACAGTACTGTTTTGCTTCCAGGAAGGAAGAACAAAAAGGTTCTTCACATGAAAGGCACGATCACTAACAAGCCAAGAAGTAAATAAATAGAGACCTTTTGTGTTTCTGTGCACAATAATTGCAGGTGGAAATCAGAAGCTTAATGTTCCTACTAAGAAAACTTGCCAAACCATGATTCTTTGTATTAATACATATAAATGAAATAACAGTAATCCTTTAATGAGCTTTTTCACTGCATTATCCATCTAGATGAGCGCTGTGAATCAAGCAGAGTATCGTGACATCCATTGGATACACAATTTCTAAGAAATGCTAATTTGTACTCCACACTACTGTCATTGATTTACATATCTGAATAGGAAATGCAGACAGAACTTGCTGCAGTATGTCAAAATGAAATTTGAAAAGTTGAGTTAGGTGGGAAAAATATATCATGGTTGAGATTTGAACCATCGTCCTTTGGCTTTCCATGCCAATGCTCTCCGTTTGAGCTACTTTGGCTCTGGTGTACAAATGCACGTTGAACCCTTATACACACCTCTGTAACATTGGGTTTAAGTTTAACAACTTGTTAAAACCACTAACCAGTTGCTATGTGCTATATGGTGTTCTGTAACATTTTGTTGAAAGGAAGAAAATTATGGTTAACAATACCAAGAGCCGAGACACTGTTGTTAGAGCCATCACTACCACCTCTGCCAGTGCTTCTTGGTCTTAAAGAGTAACAACCACTGTCTTAACCAGAAAGTTGCAGAATAGCCCTGATGCCTGAAGTCATAATCTTTGAGGCAAATAATTTTTACAAATATTTCACTGTTGGACTTCTAGCCAAATACAAGTATTTTTCATTGTAAACTGTGTAACACTTCAAGCATTTTAATTTTTAATTGCCAACTTTTTCCAAATACAAGATGATTTCAAATGCAAGACGACCCTCCTTTTCTGGAACCAGATTTAGGAATTTAACATGTTATAAACAGCAGAAAAAAGCAGGCATGGAAAGAATCACTTTAAACAACATTTAAAACAGCATCACAGATGGTTTATGTGTATGGAGACAAGCGATGATAATGACAATGTAATTATGAGACCTGGCAGTTAAAGTGGTTTTCAATTTGCCAGTGGTCTTGGCTGTGTAGTGACAACAGTAACTGTACCCACCGAAACTCCTTGGCCCAGTAAGTGACCAGATGAAAAAAAAAAAAATTTCCTTAATGATGCATTAAAGAGACCACTGACCACAATAATTATACAGAAATAACAAACAATGCATATTTGTAAATTTATGCACAGAAACACAATCCTAAAAGTGTGTGTTTATATGAAAGGTTTAATAGTGCGGCGGTATTTATTTATTGAGCCCCACGTTGGGCGCCAATTTGCGGCGGTATTTATTTATTTATTTATTTATTTATTTATTGAGCCCCACGTTTGGGAGTCAATTTGAAGTGGTTATTATTAATGTTATTTATTTAACATTAATTGTAGCCCCACGTTGTGGTAGCCAATTTGCGACGGTTTTACTTATAATGTTTGTGTATGTGTGTTTACTTCACGTGGTGATGCCATTTTGTGACGTAATTCTTTGTTAGGTTTGTAGCTCCATCTGGTGTTAGCAATTTGCGGTAGTATTAGTGTTTGTTTGAAAGAATGCTACTGTTATTTTATTTAATTTTGGTTTACTGTCCTCCGGCTAGCTATTATCCTTTTGGGTCGAGCACTTCTCTTTATACAGGTTGTGTAAACGGAAAGGAATCTTTTATCCAAAGATAACACTGATGAAAGAATTTCTTTTATACTTTTATTGTCGAACACTTTCACAATCACATTTACACATTGATCTAGACACTCGCCAAACTGAAACTGTTATAACAACTTCTTACTGATCACTTTTAATTCACGTACTTCCACCTTTTGTATAATTAACTTTACCATACTTGAGATTTTTCATAACTCTTATATGCGTAACTTGCGAATCGATAGCCAACGTGTAATATTTCTGCTGGACTGAAGGCGACGTGTATCATACAAATATTTTCGACGAACTGACGGGAATGCGACGTGTAGTGTACAAAGAATTTTGATGAACTGACGGACACTACCTCTAACCTAGCTCTTTTATACTCATACAACCCAATATGCCTAAAGATTATAACTGAGCTGCAATTGGCTAATAAAACGCGCCAACATTAGCGTCTATTTTTATATCCATTGAAAATTATGAATACATATGCTCTAGGGAAATGTTCCAGAAGATTCTAAAGGAAAATGCGCCAACATTACGTAACTTCCTCGTTTCCAATAATGATAAACAGCTCACCCCCTCGCTGCATTATTGCACGCTATTATTGTCAGTTTCAGTAAGGCATTAAAAACTTACTTCTCAACAATAATTACAATAAACAAATATCTCAAATTAATGTCACACAAAAATGCATATTCATACTATAATCACTCTTTACATTTAAATAATTTGTGATACAAATTACTGCATCAATAGTCAGGAATTCTAATATGTTGTATTTATACCATGAAAACAAATTCTTTAAGGAGCATTTTAATATGTTTTTAAAGTAATGTTATTATAACTGAGGCCGGTATTTAGAATCCAGTGATTGCAGGAATAGCTATCTAATACCTTGTATCAGGCAGTGTTTGTTGTGCTAATATTATACAGTAGAATCTCGTTAGTACGTTTTTGCAGGGACCCAAGGATTTGGATATCATAGGCGGGAAAATGTGTTAATGAAAATACAAAATCTGCAATTTAAGAACATATTTACGTAATAAAATCTAATAATACATCTTACCTCAAAAACGGATGTGAAATATAGACGCTATTTACATTGGTTTGAAATACATATCTATAGTTGATTGCTTTGTTGGTTTTAATGCCAAAATATTACTGTCCATCTTGTTTAGTAAAACCATTACATCGTCATCAGCTTCGAAACTGCACACATATCGCTTCACTATGTCCATTACCTGCATCGCATCCGACACTGTAGGTACTGGCTCGGGATCTGGCTCATCACTTTCATCTCCCACTGCCGCTTCTTCTTTCACTTGTTCTTCAAGTATTTCATCTATCGTCGCTGTTTGACACACTGGAATTTCATTGTCAATGTTTACGTATGTTTCGAAAGACACGCCGGCGTCGTCTGCTATTTGGCGCCATTCTTCACTCTCAGGAAACTCATCTTCCTGCCGGCAAAGACCAGACTTATTTAAACAGTTCCTAATGGTATCTTGCGTCACACAATGCCAAGCAGTTCTAATAAAATGCATGGCATCTAAGACAGTGATATTTCTTGTTGTCGATTGCTAACAATTGTGTTTAAGGTTGATGGAGGAATGTTTAATTTCTGCGCTATATCCACATGTTTCATATTTGGATTGCGATCTACTTCTTCAAGGATTTTCAGTTTCTCACTGTTGGTTATTTGCCACACTTTCTTTTTCTCCATTGTGAACAAAAAGTTAAAATACAATTACGTTTCAGCAACACTCAGCAGCAGAAACTAACCACGCCAAGCCACCATTAAACTGAAACATTCTCTATCCCCTCCCACACAAATCGTGTCACACAAATATGTACACACACACACACGCACGCACGCACACACACACAAAAATTGGCTGCCAGTTCCACCCCGCCTGGTTTGGCCAAAGTAGCGGATGAGGACGTCAAACTTTGAATGTAGTAAGCGGGAGTGAGAAAGCATACTAAACGAATCTTATTTATTGCATTTGGTGCCGGGACTTTTATAATTCAACGTAATACATGGGAAAATGTGCTAACGAGATTCCACTGTATTCATAGTATGTTTCCAGTTTTGGGTTAGTTTTGCACAAGAAAATTCTGTTACTCTTTCAAGTCTCAGTGTCCCATCCCTGTTCTACTTATCTGGTCACTCATCCAGCTACTTTTGATTTTGTAGGTTCATAGGCTGAACCAGACAATATTTAAGCTTGACTTTTAGGCCAATTTATAATTAAATAAGGACCGTTAGCAAAGCTCACACACATGTATGCTAGCAATTGTGTTTTTAGATTCTGAGACAAATTATCGTCTTATAAAATTGTGAAATTGTGTAGGTATAATGCTGAGATAGAAGTATCAATTAAAAGCATAACAAATATATTCTTTAATAACACTCCTTGCTTATAGGTATGCCAACAGTAGAGGAAGTTTGTGAAACATTTGGTCTGACAGATGTGGATGTGGAGTACACAGAGGCAGACTTCCAGAATTTAACCACCTACAAGCTGTTCCAACAACATGTGCGTCCTCTTTTGTCTAAGGAAAATCCTAAGGTAAATTATAATAAAAGGTTTTACTTTTGCTTTAAAGATCAAGAGCAAAAAAATCTTGTATGCATTGTTTGAAAAATCTGTTGACTTTTTACTTGCAGAATACTTTTGTTTACTCTTGATTGTTGAATTGCATCAGTTGTTATGGTGGGTCACATTGTGGAGCATTAGAGCATATATCAACAATTCAGTACCATGCCATACATTTGTAGCCCACTGTCCTGATTTGAATATGTGTAATGATTGTTACTTAAAAATTTGGCATTAAATGTAAACTTAAAAGAGTTTTTCTTTCCTCTTTCTCAAGGTACCCATGTCAAAATTGATGATGTTGGTAGCAGCAAAATGGCGTGACTTCACAAACATAAATCCAAACACTGAACAGGAGCCAGAACCTGGTAGTGAAGATAGCTACTCTCGCAAGCCAAATCGAAGTCGTACTCCGAAGGAGAGCTCAAAGGACGAGGTGCTGCATCCAATTTTTTGTTTTCATTCTTTAGATAAGTTATAATATAGTTTGGGGCTTAAGTTAGGTTTTATTCTCTTGTGCTGGAAACTTCCGAAATTCTCTGATTGAATGTGAAGGTTTCATCTAAATGCATAAAATGGGTTATAAATAACTTTTTTCCTGAAGTACAGTGAAGTGAATTCATGACAACTGAATAAAAATACACAACTTCACTAATTTACCTAAGAGTGACAATTTCTGGAAATGTAAGTTTTTCTTACATAAATTTTGTGGGTTATATATATATTCATCCATGTAAAATTGACATCATTATCTAGTTTTTTTAATTGGTTTTATAGATGGTCAGTAAGCAGCATATGAATATTCCATACATGAAATTTTAAACTTCGTAAATTAAGGGCTGACATTCCTATGAGAAACCAGAAAATTCAAGAGATGCTTAACTGCAGTTAAATTTACTGATTTAAAGATTTCAATGTTTAGTCTTTCGTGTAGTTTTCTCTTTCTGCTTGCTACCTTTAGAATTTTTGCCTGCAAATGCACACTAGTTATCCATTGTTACCTTCACATGTGTAGATTGCAGCCTCTGATTTTATCTTGCAAAATTAGTGTTTTAGTAAACTGGAAATCCCCCTGCTTATTGAGAGAATTTGTTGTTGGATTCATACATTCCTGCAGACATTGCAATGTTGTGTAGGTAAACTAGTAATTGCATACTCTTTAAACAATGGGAAACTTTGTGATTTAAATGTTGGATAAATTTAATATCCTCATGCTATGGTAATGAGTCCATTTTTTTAGGGTTAAACATTGAAAAGAATATTGAAATTAGTGTGATTTCACATGTTCAATATTATTGAGTACATGTATTTTTATTTTTATATTGGACATCAAAGTTAAATAAATTGTGTTTATTCTTATGTATGAATAATTTTTCCCAAATGGAGAGTTCTGCTGGTTTTCTAATTTTAATATTAGGATAAGAGAATGGATATCATGGCTGAGACTAGGAATATGAGATCTAGATTCCAGAAAAGATGTGGATTAGGACTTGTTGGATTTTTAGGAAGAGGATGCAAAGCATATTTTAATTGACTGTCCTGGAACAGAACAATGGAGATTAAACTTACTCAAACCAAAATCATAAAATGAATAAAGAATTAGCATGTAGGAAAATTTTGAAGATAGATCACAAATTCCATTATTAGATGAAGATTGTTCTATATGTGAATTATAATCCAACAAAAATTGCAGAAAACTTTATTTTATATGATTATTTTTCTGCTCAAATAACTGTTTACAGAGTAAAATTATATAATTTTTCATTTGTGTGTGTACAAGAATCACTTCTGAACACAATGACATTTATACTCCTTCCACCCAGCATAACCATAACCACATTTAAAAATTTGATGTGATACATTCACATGACTTTCTCTACCCTCTATCATTTATCAGTGAGTATACAAATTATTCTTACTCAAGTTTATTTTTCTATCTACCACATTTTAATCCACAAAATAAACCTTTGCAGAAATAGTTATATTACACATTTCATTATATATACAAAGGGAACAGCAATAGTCAGATGTTTTAGAACTGGACGCTGTATGCTGGCCTTAAAATTCCATACTGTTCCATGCAATCGCAAGATTCAACTGAACATTGAAAGGACTTTAAGAGAATGACCAAGAAATGAACAATTCAAATATTTAATAACAGATATTTCAGAAACTGCTTATACCACAATAAAATGTGTGTATTAAAGAGGTCTACACTTTTTGTGTAGTACGTTTTTGCCTGTCGCTTAATATTTACCAGTTAAACAAGATTGTACAAAATTTCTTTCAATTGAAGTAGACTTCACAGCCTATTCCTAGAAAATTCAAACTATACATTTTGTTTACCATGTAAATATTTTTAATATATGCTTTTTTAATCAAAATCATTAGAAAATTAAAAATTTTAAAGATTCTCCATGTAAAGGGTAGTTGGGGATGTGCTTGCTACCTTTAGAATTTTTGCCTGCAAATGCACACTAGTTATCCATTGTTACCTTCACATGTGTAGATTGCAGCCTCTTGAAAATCTTTGTATCGCATCCTTGTGGGATAATGAACTTAAATACCAAGTTTGGTACTTATCCAACTTTTTGTTTTTGATTTATGCTGTTTACACACACCACACACACGCACGCACGCGCGCACACACACACACCTTTTTTTTTTTTTGGATTCAGGGCCTCAAAAACATATATTTCCGGTGAAATTTTGACATCGGATTTTTAGGTAGATATACAATACTTTCTCTACTTAGTATACGTAGTAGAGAAAGTAAAAATGTCATTTTGAAGATACCATTTGCTTACCAAAAACCACAGCATTCATATTTGATGTGGTTAGAGAATAAAGGTATATTCATCTCAAAATTCTTGTTGAAAGGTGGCAATAAAAAGAAAGCAAAGTTTGTAACTTTTCACAACATAAATTTGCGAGTTTTGTAATCTAATAAATTTGCAGAAATTACAAGGGTGTTAGCAGAAATATTGTGTTATGCAAAGACTTCAATTATGTTGCTTACTAAGAAATAAGGCCAATGTTGCAAAGAATCTATTGTAAGTGATGTTTCTGTTTTATCTTGTGTGAATAGGTTGATACAGACATAGGTCTAGATGATGATGAGGATGAAGAAAGGGAAGAGAAAAGGAAGAAACGAGGCAGGAGTAACAAGAAGAGTGGTGCTGGAAGTAAAAAGAGTGCAAGCAAAGTACCAACCCTTAAAATCAAACTTGGAAAGCGCAAAAGAGGAAGTTCGGTAAGTATTAGTTACTATGAAAATTACTTATATTACTAAATAAGCAGAAGTTGTATACAGTGAAGTGATGTCCAAACTTCCTGACATTTCGTGAGAACCAGTATGGTGCAATCACGCTGTTGCCAAACTTGAACTCTGCTTCTACAGAATGTTCCAAGTTTGAGATAAATGCCATCACAACGTGACAGCTAGAACAGAGCCTAACACTGAAGAAACTGAACAGCAGTTATTGCACCAAAGTTTAACTCACAGCTGAGGTGCCTACAACCCTTCACTACTCATTTATGTTTTTGTTATTGTCCACCAAACCTTAATGCTCCAACCTGAAGGAAGTCATAGATCTATCTACGTGATGTTCTATATTTATCTCTTAAAGGATTACTTCAAACAAGACATGGCTTTCGTGAGAAGAAATGCTTCTTGAAGTGGGAGCTTTGAATACTTCTTTAGCAATTTGCAACATGTCTTGGAACAGGCATTATTTTATGAAAATCACATGCAATTTGGTTTATCAAATTGTGAAAATATAATAGCCAACTCACAATATTAAAAATAAGCAAGTAAATTAATTTATGCCAGTAACATGTTTATTACTATTATAAGCATAAGTATAACTTAAGTTTCTGTTTAAATACATCATGAAAGATAACTATACATCATTAAGACATAAAATTTGAACCACTGAGTATAAAAGTATGATTCATTTTTGTTCTTGCTCATTTCATATCTTAGCTACGTGTTGCTTTTCTATAATATGAAATACGCATGCATGTTACGTGATAATGTGTTTAAGAGTTTTACAAGTGGCAAGCTGAAGTGTCCATATGAGGCAACATCACACCACTGCTGTTCACTAGTATCATATTAGTGGTTATGCCTCAAATGTCAAGTGATTTGGACCTGATAATACAGTGGTATTGAAGCAGAAAGATTAAATAAAAATGATACTTGACTTACCTACCTGAATATATGAATATCAGATGTATGGAATTTGTTCAATATCGTGTTATATTTATCTATGCATTGTGCTATTTGCATATTTTTTATGTTATCATCATGATAATTATATTGTATTTATTATGGGATTGCGAATTTGTTCTTTGTTAACCTATATTTCTATTTAGAAGTTGAATTTATTTATTTAGAAACAATCATGACCAACTTTGGTACAAATTTGTATGTGGTGAAAAACTTGTACAAAGCAATATACTTGACCATCGAATAAACAAACCTGTTCATATAGCAAAAAAGAAAAGCCGTGAAGAACAATGAATGTTGTCAAGGAGCAGTAAATAGTTTTCTTCTGTTTAGAAGAAAGAGTATTATCCACAGATTGATATCAGATTCTCAGCTCAATGGTGGGGGGTAAGGTATCTCATAGGGCGCATTATCCTGACCTTTCGGGCGGTTGTTAGAACTAATGCACCTTACTACATTATCAAACCGATCACCCTGCTGCTTTTTTTTGGGGCGGGACTAGGGCGAGAGATGGGAAGGAAGATTTGGAAAGGGGGCAAAGTTCTGCACGAGCACCCTCGATCAGTCTGGAAGCCAACTGAAAGGAATTAAAGTTTCAGTTTGCCTTACTCATCTGCTAGAATATTGAGATCATTTTTAATTGTCTTAAACTGACAATGTTAATACTCATTTTCAATAAAGTGGGAAAATAGGAAAGGCTGTGGCATGGCATTATGTAAGGTTATTCTTTGTATGCAGCAGTTTACTATTCATCAATTTAAAAGCTATTAACCTACATGACAGAAATGTATTTACATTCTACAATAATATACAAATCATAACAAAAATGGTATCCTACCATGTACAAAGAATGTCAGCATTTAGTTATACCTAAAACACCACAAAATGCATTAAGATGCGTATTGAAAAATAAATGAAATACATCAGCAAAAACAAAAAGCAATTATTAAGATACAAAAAAAAAGCATTTGAATAAAGCAGCATCTTATGCAACACAAACTTGAGCAAAATTTCTTACACTAGCATCCCTTGATGCAGATTTAACAAACTATGATACATTTTTAATAGCTGCTTGTACATTATCCAAATCATAAATTTCTTGGCAATTAATTTTGGTTAGTTATTGATCTTTGTTTTTTTTTGGGGGGGGATACCTGTTGCAGTCTAATCTGGTATTTAT
Organism: Deroplatys truncata; assembly: GCA_030765065.1. Taxonomy (NCBI): domain Eukaryota; kingdom Metazoa; phylum Arthropoda; class Insecta; order Mantodea; family Mantidae; genus Deroplatys; species Deroplatys truncata. The sequence goes on from CM060978.1 coordinate 195,712,220, forward strand.
TGCCAAGACACTTAAAATTAGCACTAACACCATGAATTCTATCTCCTGTTTTTATAAGCGAGAGAAGGATAAAAATGTTTTACAGCTATTTTCTATTAGTGCAGTTTAAATATAGAAACTTCTGATATGCAGGCCATCAACTCACTGCTCCATGGTGCACTCAAACCTATGCCTGAGATAACACATAGGTAGAAGCCAAGTTGAGAAAAAAGGAGTTAAAGGAAGTAAACATTATTTTTCAGTTTGACTATGGAATCATAATACTCAACATAATGTGAACATAAAGACAATCTTATGAGCACCATATTAGACAATTTCTCCTTGTTTTCATTACAATGTTAAACTCTTAATACTTATAATACATAATTATTCTTTCTTTCAACAGCAGCAGATTAAAATAATTTGTTAATATGCAGCAAATGGAATACTAAACCATGAAAAAACAAACTGCAATGCATCATGACTTTTGTTTCCTCAGTAAACTGATATGTTTCATTACTTTAAAACTTTTTGCCCTTCCCATGAAATGGCTATTTTTAAAAATCATATTGATATCAATTATGAATTTTGAATAAATAATGATGATAATAACAACAAAAAAGGCTAAATAAATATCAATTTTCCTTAGCATTATTTGACACACAATTTTTAAATGAAAGGAGTTTTTTCACAACCACTTGAGGTACACCATCATTCGTCACACTTGCTATACCAACATCACTTTGCATGGCAGTTAAGACAACCACTTGCACAACTTCATAGTAAAGAAAATGGTGCAACCTGAACCAGTTTATGATGCTGCTTGTATTATTATTAACAACAGGTTGTAAATGCTATGATATACGAAATTAAGTTAAATATCTCAAACATGAAGTTCAGATAAATCCACCAAATCCTAAATCAGGCTGCCTAGTTGGAATTTGACAGTAAAGGTATATTAGAAACCCTGACAAACAATATATACATTTTTATTATATTAATAATAAATGATATTAATTTAATTATAATAATTATTAATATTTTAACTACTTCACTGTGTTTCCCATTAATTATGTTAAAATATGCATTTTTGTTTTATTTTGCTTTAATATCATTGTATATGAAGACAGTGAAGGCAAATCTTGGTTTCAAAGACAATTACAGAGTAGCCGTAATTTAGGAAAGCTATTGTCTTTAAGCTCGAAACTACTTTCATTAAATGGACTGTTAATGGTAACACTTAACATTGAGTGCAACTATGCTATTTCTTGTGTTAAATCACAATCACAAAGTTAATTGAAATCCTTGCTACTCTTTTATTTATTTATTGGATTACATTTTCAGAAAAAGCATGTCTATAGTTAGATGCAATTATTAACAACATTAACTCAAAAATTTAACTTTAAAGCTATTAACACATAATCACTAAAACCAACTGCCTAACACCAACTTCACTTTTTCTGAAAGTTCAGAACGTGTTTCCAGCAATAGTCCTCACTATTTTAGTTAATTTTTCACTGATGTTGAAATGAAACTTCATATTGTAATGAATGTTTGATGATATACAACAATAAATTGCTGTATAGGTGAGAGAAAAAGCTTCCTACAGCATTAATAATGTTCCTGGAGGTGATCATTGCACCTCAAATTTCCTTGACTGTATACTTTGAATATCTGCCAGCATACCTCTGGTAGCTTGAGACAGTGACTGCACTAAACAAAAGAAAGGAGAGAAAAACTCATTAATGCTTCAATAATTAAGTAATAAACTTGGAAGGTGATGATGCTCTTTGTACTATTACATCCATGACTGGCATTTCATCACTAATTGCAACATTAATCAAAAGAGTTTGAACCATAAAATATGCTGTTATTTTTAATATACCCTCTGTTCATTCGCAGCAACTATTTTGCTCATTACAGTAAAACCTCAGTACTGAAAAAGGGATTTAGCAAATACAAAAATTCATTAGAATCTGACGACTTATCATAATTGACAGATTTACCAAATGCAAGAAAAATTAGAATATTATAATGCCTAATTACATACCTTTAATTCTACCGCCATTGCAGCCGTATTGAAGTTCTTGTATGTACAAATATATGTACACGTGCACCTATCTACAATCCATATATTTACACAAAATACATCATATGACATTTTCCACTTTACACACAGGTCTTTGAAGAAGTCATTGATTTTGGTTTGTTTTGACTTCAACAAGTTCTGTTCCACAAACTGTTCAAGCTCACTAAGCGACTTCAGAATGTTTTCTGATACCTTGTCAGTTTTCCCACATATTGCCTGAACTGCCTGTATGTGTTTCATTGCATCAATGGAAGAAACACTTTCAGCTTCAGTTTCAACTTCTTCCTCTGCATTGTCACTGTTGTCTTGAAGGGCTGCTACAGTCAAGGCTCCACTATTTTCTTCTCTGTAAGGTGATGTGTTGTCTCTGCCTTAGCATCCATAGAGAGTTACTCTTCAAAGATTAATGAGGATGGCAGATCCAGTTCCTTTGCAACTTCTTCCCACTACTCACAAGAGACTTCAATATCATCTGGTGCTATAACTGGCTGAAAATTCAGAATGCAGCTTTTCCCCAACCATTCACAATTGTAGTTGCTTTCACATTCCACCAGGTCCCTGCTATCATCTGGATTCCATGCAGAATATCAACGTTGGTAAAGTTTTATGCTGATAAGCACACGCACCAGAAGTTTACAAAAGTGCACTTTGACATTCTGGATGATTCCTTGGTCTAGTGGCTGTAACATCGATGTGCAATTAGCAGATAGGAATTCAAGCCTGGTATTTTCTAACCTGCAGTCCACTTTATCCACAGCGCAGTTCTCTATGATGAGAATTTTCTTCTTATCTCTGCCCATCTCCCAGAGCCAGTCTGTGAACAGACTTTTTGTCATCCATGCTTTGCTGTTGGCCATATCTTTTACAGGCAAAGATGCAACACCTTTAAAACACCTTGGCTTAGCAAGGTGCACTTTATGAATGGCTTCAGCTTCCTTGTACCTGTGGCATTGCAACAGAATAATGCTGTCAGTGTCTTTTTGATTGCTTACCACCAGTACAGGTCTCACCCTTGTAAGCCATTATTTTATTTGGCAGCATTTTATAGAAAAATGCAGTTTCATCTGTGTGAAAAATGTCTTATGGCTTGTAATTTACGATGATATCCTTCAAATATGTTTCCTTCCATACCCGAGCAGCTTCTACGTCGACATCTCTTGCTTCTCCACTGACGGTTTTCTAGAAAATGCTGTACCTCTACCAAAAATGAAAAAGCCAACCAGCACTTGCTTGGAAGTCTTTAACGTCCATTAACGTAGCAAACTCCTTTGCTTTTGCTTAGAGCATTGGTCCAGAAACTGTTACACCTTTGGTCCTAGCATCTTTGAACCACGTGTCCACTACTGCTTTCATTTGATGGAAATCATCAACACAAATCTTCTTTCTGTTGGGGCAAATCGTTGTCCTTTCATACGCCTGAAGTATCTTCTCTTTGTAACGAAGTATTGTTGAAAGAGTGGTGGGTTTGATGTTATGCACATATGCTACTTCAATCTGCTTCATTCCGTTTTCTACCTTCTTTATCAGTTCAGCTTTCTCTTCTATTGAAAATGGCTTCCTTTTCTTCACTTCCATTATATGGTAAACGTTAACACACAACTCATTCGTCAATGATCAATGAAAATGCAAGACGCAAAATTTAACAAACAATGTTTCAACCAACAAAAATACAAAATGCAAGATTGCAAGATACAAACTTAAACAAATAGCTCTTTAATGATTAACAAATATGCAAAATGCAAACTTTAATAAACAACTCTATAAAAACCAACAAACATGCAAGATGTAGACTTTAACAGCTGTAACTATCTTACTGGTTTAATAATGAAAACCACGTGAAAACGAAACCTTCAATTCTAAGGAAATGGAAATGCATTTGGTTCTTAACACAGCCTTATTTATAAAGATGGCTAACCAATACCGTATCACTGCGTGAAAATTCATGTTGCCAGCCTCAGAAAGTGGCTACGCATTGGTTGGTACTCTTGGTAGATTTGCTTGGAGAACAAAGAATGAGGCAGATTAACACATACGTAAAAATGAAAGTTCTTTGCATTATATTGCATGGGATTTAAGCGGAGTATTTAAAATCTATACGTAAAAGTGAAATACATGCTGTAGTGAGGTACGTTATAACATATTCAGCAACTCAGAGCAAAAAAGTTTTTAATTTTGTAAATATGGCACTGTATTTTCACTTACTTAGTATAAAAGCTTGCTTTTTTGTTTAATTTGTTTTTACTTAATTTGTTTTTACTTAATCTGTAAACTCAACGGTTTTATAAAAGAAATATTTTCTGTTTGAAGATACCACAAGCTGTGTATAAGCTAAACTAAATATCAAGTAAACCAATGGTAAGGTTGTGCAGACTGAAACATTGCAACAACTTATGAAGTATTCAATGCCAGATGTTTTACATCTTTCTTTATTAAAGTTTGGAAATTTAAATTTTTTCTTTGATAAAACAGTATTACTTTGTGTAGTTTGCAAAAGTGTGTAATCTTAGCATATAGTAGTAGGCGATGGCATAATGCTGTCCCAGAAATGTTAATGGTTGTATGCAATGTAATCTCTCAGTAAAAAAAGAAAGACAAAAAGATAATTTAGAAAGATTTGCTATAACGCTGTTATTAGCTTATGAGAGCAAAACAGAAACTGTATTAAATATAACTCACTTCAAATGATGAATGAAGGAAATCTGTGCCATAATCCTGAGGATACTACTACTGGAGAAGTTGAGCAGGAGAATGAACTGCAGTAGCCCATATATAAAATTTTCACAGTTCTGAAATTCAAAGTATGCAAAAGTGAAATTAATAGTTAAATGGGAAGGGAAAGCCTTTCATTCTAGCTTTCTAACAACTGTAAAGCACAACTAGGATACCAAATGGACTTTTTTTTTCACTCATCAAATTACTATTGTGTTATCATTCATAAGTAGACTAGATTGGAACTACAGCTGACTTACAAAATGTAATATTAGCCAAGCACATATCATGAGTAGTCAATACAAATTATTTTTAAAATGTATATGTAATGGAATTCAGGATTCGTCATGAATTTAATTTTGGTTATTCTACATTATTTATTACATTCATACATACTACTTATTAACAGGCTTTGAGAAAATAGATTCACTTCCTTCTTGCTGTTCATATCCTCTTGTATGCCTTTCAAATCTTGTCAGTTTTATTAAATTGAAGAATTTTCTTCTCAGATTTACTTTCGTATCCATTAAAATATGATTGACAGCTTTAAAATTTAGTCTCAAATCGGATACAGTAGCCAACCTTAGGTTTTTTCACATCGTACATTGAGCTCAAATACAGTACAGACTGGTCCACTAATATTATTAAAACTACTTTATATATAGTAAACTGAAATTGAATATCAAATTTTGGACTACTATATTATTTTTAAAACATTTAATATTCAACACAGCAGTTTAGAATAATTGTGTTGGCAGCTTTGAATGCTAAACATGTGGGCTGCACAGTGTTATCTAGCATCTGCATTTGGAAGCAATGGGCATATGCAGCGCTCAAAATGTACCTTTTGGGTGGTCGATGTGAGGACATCGGTGCTGCCGCGGAAGTTCCTATCCCAGTAGATATACACAGCTATTATCTAACTAGCACTCATCCTAAACAGTTGTGTTTAACCAGTATGCAAAATATGTAACATAGTATATCATTCCTGGTTACATTATACAAGGAAAAATATAAGAAGAATATATAAGAAAATAAATGTGATCCTGAAAATTATTAAGAATAATAAGTAAAAGAAAATTAAATTATACTTCATATTGAGAGAATATTAATAAAAAGAAATCTTACCTGTAACATGCCAGGAAGATATATAGAGTTCTCATTGCTAAATTAAATGTTCAATTATAAAGTATTTTCTTACAGTTAAATAAATTCTGATGTAATGAACAATATCAGTGTTATAAAAATTCCATTACAGTATATAAGTTGGCATTGTTTCCCCTTATGTGAATTATATTTTAATTACTGGACATGTTTCGAGAGCAATCACTCTCATTGTTAACCTCCATTCGACTAGTTGCTCATGGTTCATTTCGTGCACCTGAAGTACTAAGCCCTCTGTGATGAACTTGCTAAATATATTTGGAGGCAAGAAATAAAAATTCATGAATTGGTTACTTTTAAATTGGAAGACATAGTGAAAGGATTAAATATAATATATAGAAGTGGTTGCAAATATACAATTTCACTAAAATAGGTTAAATACCTCAGAACTAGTTTCGAGGAATCACTTCCTCATCGTCAGCTGATTGCAACTGGTTGGCTTTCCTCTGATTGTTACGTCTCTTTGTCCCTCATGAATTGGTGTTTGTTTATACCTTCATTTCGAAAAACAGAAACCAAGTCATGAATTTTGATGTACTCAGCAAGTTCATCACCTTCGCAGAGTGCTCCAGTCCTTCAGGTGCATAAGATGCAACCAAGTAAGTTGGAAGCTGATGATGGTAGTTATTGCTCTTGAAACATGTCCATTTAAGAGATGGTAATTATATAGAATTGTGTATGAAACCTCCAGAAACCTATAAAAAAAACAGCATAATAGATGTAATAGCTTTATTTAAGATACATATTAACAAGATGTTATAATTCATATCACATCTCTGTAACTGATATATGTGCTATTGGCATGCAGTTATCAACTGAAAATAGGAAAATATAAGTGCTCCCATTTTGATTGTTGCAGGAAGAGGAAGGGGACGCAAGTAATGGTGGAAGTGATAGAGATTCTGATGCAGAATTTGAACAAATGCTGGCAGAAGCAGAGGAGGCAAATAAGCCAGGAGAAGGAGGTGATGAAGATGAAGCGGGTGATTCTAATGCAGAAGAGGAGAGTGGTGGGAGTAATGACACTCCTTCTTCTAGCCAAACTCCAAATCAGGCACCAGTTAGACGTAAAGCTAAAACCAAAATTGGAAATAAAAGCAAAAAGAAGAAAAAGACAAAAACAACATCCAAATTCCCTGGAGGTGAAGGTGAGGATGGCTATGAGGTAAGAATGCTTAATAAAAGTGAGAAATTACACTAGTTTTCTTTGTTTCTTTCTTCCTTCTTCTTAAGGACATTGATTAATTGGCACTTGATTGCAGACTGATCATCAGGACTATTGTGAAGTGTGTCAGCAAGGAGGAGAAATTATTCTCTGTGACACATGTCCTAGAGCATATCACTTGGTATGTCTGGATCCTGAATTAGAGGAGACTCCAGAAGGCAAGTGGTCATGTCCACACTGTGAAGGTGAAGGTATACAAGAGCAGGATGATGATGAACACATGGAATTCTGCAGGTAAATTTTTGTCTTTCATCAGAATAGGAATGTGGTTAGAATAAGTGCACACATACAGTCAAACATCAATCTATCATTTTCCAAGGGAGCAGGTGTTAAAAGAACTATGAATGTGGGAAAATGATGGATACTGGAAATGTGCAAATTATGTACAAAAATAAACTGTCATCTTCTTCACGGCATGGTTTAGCTGGGTTGCCTGTTCTGTATTGAAAAATAAATAAAGCCAATATATAAGCAAACACTATACTTTGCATCAATTTTACATGTTAAAGATTTTACATATTTGTCACTTTCTTTTAAAAAATTTTTTAATTGACATTTACTTTGTAGCCGCTTTTTTTCCCCATGTGAAACAACAAACTTAACACTTCAACACATTCTGTACCTGCCTTCATCACTGTCATGAGCATAGATAAATGCCTGTACACTTTCATACTCACTTAAAGCTTTGGCAAAAGCCACCAGCACTGCTTCAGTTGTTACATCACTTTTTTTCTACAGTTTCATTTGCACTCAAAAGTTGGCACTGCTTCAGCTGTTGCATTTTCCCCCTCTTCCTTACTCTGCTCACCCTTGTCACTTACTTCATTTAGTAGTCCCATGTCGTAACCAAAGGGGTGTGAACATTGCTATTTGAATTCCTCACTCCAACTGGTACAGGCCATTCCAAAAGTATAGCAACCACTTGAGAATTACGATGTAACAATGAATATGGGTTTTATTTACCCATATCTCGCATATTTACAATCTAAACTGCCCAGGATTGCAAAAATTGAGCAGCGAATGCTGAAATCAATAGTTCTGGGAATGATAGATTAAGGTTTAACTGTAGAAGTTTACTTGATGTGGTTTAATGAGAGATGTTTTGCATAGTATGGACCAAAACTTAATAGCCTTGTTTCCTGAACTAAAGCTGAGCCGCCAGGTGATGGTAAATGACATTAACAGCACTAAGGAGGAATAAAGTAAGGCTATCAAGATTTTCCCCTGGGCTATGACCTAAATACAGTGCATTCCTGTTTTGGCTGATAATTAATAGGTACAATGTTAAAAGTATCTTTAAAGATTGAAAGTGGTTTTCTAATTGGGTAAAGATCAAACTTTTAGTGGGAAAATGGGAGAAATATTTTTCAAGGCTTACTTTATATATTGCAAAATTTATCTCCTGTTTTTATTGTTTTTTGTCATCTGAAGAGATACTACAGTACAGATCTAGCACTTACGTTACAAATCATGAGATGCCATGCCATAATTGATGAAATCTTGCAACATTAAGACCTGGTAGTTCAACATTACAGGAGGTAATTTCTAGAGCCAAAAAATTATAAGGCAATATTCATAATGTGGCAGTTTGTAATATGATCTAACTGTGATGACTTCTGTTTTATCAACAGTTAACTAGAACTTTTTGTACTCTTGTAAAAGTAAACATTGGAATTTAGGGTGAAATTCATCTCCTTTTTCAGTCTCTCCCTTCAAAGACTGTCAAGTTTTGGGTGTAGTTTTCAATGCATGAAATAAAACAATGGAGATTGCATGTGAGGGAGGATTAGCTGAGTGGGAATGGGAATTGCTTTATGCACATTCTTGGATTAAAGTAATAAGTGCTATTTTGCACAGTGCTGCAGTGATTTATATTAGTCACCAAAATGCATAAAGACAAAAGAAAGAATAAGGTACTTTGGGAAATGATTTTTATCTCTCAGAGAAATACATTTGAGGCAGATAGGAAAACCTCATGATAATACAAAACATATACTTCTAAGGCATCTATTCTTTTGCATGTTTTTGTTGATAGGCTCACTTTTACTTTCTTACTGATGATTTTTTCTGGATTTAAGAAAATCTTGTTTGCTCCGGCAACCAGTTAATGAGAACTTAAGTGACCATCTTACCCATAAGGAATGGAACAGCAGCTTACTGCAGTGCTCTGTGCTTTAGCACCACCTCTAGGCATTGCTTATACTGCTAGCATAAATAAAGAGTAACAATGTGAGCATGTGCATGCACAATAGCAACTTTCCACACTAGGTACTGTTCACCAACAGAAAGAAAGTCCCTGACAGGAATGTGCTGCCCTTATCTGTTTGGAAACAGTGCGATAAGGACAGCAAATGTGTGTGACGAAGAACGTATGCTACGCAGAGAGTAAAACTGTTCAAAAAATATGCCCCCCCCCCACTGGCGTACAGAACTTTCAGTGTGGACAAACAAAATAATAATACAATGTGAATAAGATTTACCTTACAAGGGTTGAGCAAGTTCGGAATCAGAAACGTCTTCTTCAGGTTCACTGGTCTCGCTGTTGGAAGATTCTTCATCATTTGGATTCTCGATGATAATGGCGTCGATCACATCTGACATGATCCATCATGGTCCCAGTATTCCTGTTCAGTTGTCTCAACGTGGTTGCAGAAACCCTCCCAGTCTTCTGTTGTCACTGCTGTGATTCCTTGTATTGCCAATTCTTTAAGTCGTGACAGTGACATATCACCCGACACATTGTGTTCCCGAACATAATGCTTTACTTTAGACCAAGCATACTCGATAGCATTTAAGTCACACATGGCAATCTGATAACAGTATGACCGTGTGCTTTTAGGAGTTTGTCTATCTTAAAAATCTTCTCCCTAGGCTTATTTAAACAAATAAGTTCATATAATTCTTCTTTTCTCATTGTCATGTCGCATGTGACGTTATGACACGTTAACCACGAAACCATGTCGGACTTCACTGCATATTGGGAAGGAGGTTTGTCAAATTGTACATTGTGGTATGGTGCATTGTCAAGTACCACTACTGCCATTGGTGGCAAACAATTTAAGAGTTTATTTGTCACCCACTTCTCAAAATTTGCACCGCTCATTTGTCCGTGGTAATCCCCCACTAGACCCAGCTTTATAAATTAATTCTGCATTTTTTAAAAATCCAGAACGGGAGCCCACAGTTACAATTATAAGTCTGTTACCAGCATTTACATTTGCACAAACACCAAAGACATCGTCACTCTGCCAACATTCGCGAAAGGTGAGATTACTATCTACCCAAGTTTCATCCAAATAAAATATAGTCTTTCCCTCGCTGCGAAGTCGCTTCATATTTCTTAAATATTGTGAATGCCAGCGTACTATGTCTGGCCTCTCCATAAGAAGCTTACACTTACTCCTGCATTTTCTAGGTAAACTTCATCATATGCAGCAGTCTACGGAGAGTCTCGGCACACCATGAAAACTCAATTTTTTGTCGTACAGCTAACAATAACTTTGGACAGGTTGGCACTATTTTTCGTACAGTGTAAAACTCCTGCACAGTTCTCCGTATTATACACATGTCGAAATCATCAATATTGACCTTCTGATCACATGACCTCGGTCGGCGTTTCCCTGGCGTATGGAGAGGTGATGAGCCGGCTTCTTCTCTGTCTTTCACCTGACGCCTTACTGTTTTGATTAAGGACGTAGACACTCCTGTATAATAAGCTACTCTTTATGTAGCACGAGCAAGAGGGATAGCCACCTGTTTACTTTGAACTCCATCATCACAAACTTTAACAACGTTTGCTATTATTTGCCATGCCTCACTGTGAACAGTTTTTCCTTTCTTACGTACGTTAGACATCATTACTACATACTTAGCTCGATGTACACAAATAGAATTCACTAGGCATACTAAAACCAAGAAGCTATTCTTCACAAAAGTAGAAGGAGCCAACGTTTTTAAATGGGCTGTAACTCAGCCATACTGGGTGTCATAAACAGGCAGGCATGGTGTCGGAACGTGCCTAATCAGCAACTCTTACCCCCTCGCCTTCATTCCCTGGGACTTCCTTTCCGTTGGCGAACAGTAGCCTGTTTCAGAGATGTGAACTCTGTGTCTATGAATATTGTTAGTTTACAGCACAAGACCTATGAACACATTTGGTGATTAGCGTGGAGTGAGGAAGCTTAGAAATAATCATTGCTATTCCTTTTCCATGTTCTTAGCATGTTGGAATTGCCATTTGAGGCAGTATTTTTAACATTTAAATGATATCAGTCTGATTATATAATATAAAAAAAATAACAGCCCACCTTAAAGCAATATGTGTATAATACAAAATATAAAATGTATATAACAGTCAGTGTATTATGTTTATATTATTGTGTACATGTATAATAATGTTATGTGAATGCATTAGGTAATTAAATAATGTTGGAGCTGTGAGAATAGAAGCCAAAAGCTGCTAACAATGAGGTAACCTTGAGGCAATAATGAATTGGAAAGTTTAATAATGCTACTAATAATTCTTGAAACAATAATGTAATATTTAAAACAGTTTATAAATAGCTAATCAAAAACCAGAAAAGCTGAAAGTTAAATAAAAGTATTCTGTTGGAGTAGGATTAGCCAATCAGAGACTTGAAATAGAAAAATTTACAAATTTAAGTGGTAAAAGCCAGTCGCTAGTAGACAGCGTTCCCAACCGGATGCTAGACGCGTTCCCGAGCAGCTAAATACATATTCAGTGTGAGACATATAACAATTCATTATGGCGAGAATATTATAAGGTTTACGTGTTAAAAAGTGCAGTTATTAAAAAAAATCTCTCAGCTCTCTATATCAGTGAAGTGTTATTTAATCATGTGAAGGATTAATAAAAGGAGTGAAGTAAAAATTATAATTTGTGGAAGCCTACATTCTTTAGCCGCATCAGCCCCTGCTAAGAGATACATGTTTCTATATATATAATATAATAAATATTTAATATAATAATTTAATATATAATATTTAAAGAAGCATAAAAATACAAAGTTGGTTCCTAAGTGTTGGGGCGAAGGCCACCGGAAACTTTGTACCATACGTGGGGCAGTTACTTCATCAAGTTTGGCTTCCCAATAGTGGAACTATAATACAATTCCTCCTTCAAAGTACTACACCTTCAAATTGGTACCTAAACGTGGGGCCACATCCTTCTTCAAATTGGCTTCCTAAACGTGGGGCAACCTAACAATACAACTCCTTCAAAATTGTACCAAACGTGGGGCTACAATACAATACAATAACCTTTCTTCACATTGTGATATAGAGATCACATGACTTCAAAATGAAAAAGTGGGACATGTATTCGAAGAGTAAATAATTAAACAATTATAATAAAAATATAGAGACAAACTTGTTGAGGCAGTGGCATCTGTTAAGGTCATTTCCTCCAATGATGTAGGAACTGAATTGTATTTGGTAGAACCATGGATCTGCTGAAGTATCTTATGATTTTGTATGTTTCAGTATGTTATTTCCATCACTATGACTTGTACAAAAAACACCCTTACACATGATAGATCTCACTTTGCCAGCATCACCTTCTTTGCAAATGAGAAATGAAAATTCACTTTTTAAAACAACACAACACAGGTTACTGGCAACTGACTAGGCTGAACGACCGAACCATGCATGTGCATTGTGCACTGCAGGATGGCACAACATATCAGTATTTAAAACCAGAGCTGCAGAGTGTTTAAATTACTAAAAGTCCTTAGCACTTGCAAAAGTGAATGAATTACCAACGTTATGTCCGAATTGAGTTGGTAAGCTGAAGGCAGCCTGATGAAGAGTTATAAAGTGTACGTACCTGCAATGGTTGAACATTTTGTAGAAAGAATAGTGGTTGCAGGTTGATGGGTGAGAGTTAAGTTGAGGGAGTAAAAGTAGGTAGTAAGATTGCTCCTCAATGGCTGCTGGTCAGGGTACAATGGCCATTCTGCACAGCTGGGTTTATGTGTTTTCCAAATTTATTTATTTATTTATTGGGGTTGCTATTGTGAATTTTGTGTCCAAGCAGCTCTTGAAAGGATTGTGAGGCGCTCGGCTTTAGCTGCTGTTTGAAATGTTATGCATTTTGTAACAGACAGTGCCTTTTTTCAAAGTTTAAATATCTACAAAACATAAAAATGAAGCTTTTTTTTTAAAAAAAACAGGACAAATATTGGTACTGCCAAAATTGGGATGTCTGGGATTCCTATTGTGGAAGGATCTTGTAGTTTTGGTGCATTCAGTCTACTTGAAAATCATGTATGAATGCACACAGTTGCCAGTGGATGTATAATAGGGGATTTGCATCACAAACTTTACATATGGCATATTCTAGGCTGTTGCAAAGTGCATTATTGGTCCCTATCTTTGCCAGATTCTTGGAAATGTTCTGAAATACTTTGTGATGTTAAATGTTTTTCAATATTTCAGGGTCTGTAAAGATGGTGGAGAACTTCTTTGCTGTGATTCCTGTCCTTCGGCTTATCATACCTTTTGCTTAAATCCACCTTTGACAGATATTCCTGATGGGGATTGGAAATGTCCGAGATGCTCAGTAAGTAGCACCAAAGATAAATACTTATTAAGCAATGTACAAAAACAAAATATGACTGGCATTCAGCCCAGCTCTTTACTGGTCATATTCATAAATTACAATGTTTTCTTTAGTCAACTTCCTTTATTCTTAATTTCTTACTTGACTCATCTCTTATTCACTGTCCAAATCCATTTATTTTTAACTTTACTTAAGTATTGCCCTAAGCTGCTACTATCCTTGTAAAACATCTCAGTTATAGCAAAATGTCTATCTCTCTTAAAGTGTTTCTTTCTGATAAACTCTTTTCTCCAAATTTCTCTTCCTTTGCACTTAAATATTATACGTTCAACATCTTCTGCTCTTCCACATATGGGGCATTGAGTTTGTGGAATACCCTTCCTTAAACCTCCACACACCAGTTCTTTCCCATGCAATGCTCTCTTGCTCTTCTCCATTTACTGTGTATATATTTTTCCCTTCCCCATGTGTTTTTAATTGGTGTATAGAATACCAGAAGTTCTTTTCAGCTAACTCGCTAAATAGGTTTTGTACTTCTATATCTTCAAATCTCTCTCTGTTGCCATTTTCCAAAAGTTATTCACGTTATTTTTCCTTCTCCAAATCTCTCCTAGTCCATTACTCTCCAAATTGCTCTTTACACTCTTATCTGCCCACTGTTCTTTAAGCTTTTTCCTTGGTATTCTAAACATTGTCTTAACACATTTCTTTTGTCTAAGTTCAGGATTCTAAACCAATATTTCAAAGCTCTTCCCATTATCTTTCCCTTTCTTGGCCTCCTGCCCATTTCAATTTGAACTACCTCTCTTACAACTGCATTCAGTAACCCTAGCATTTTTCTGCAGAACATCCTATGCAGTTCATCAATACTCTCCCATCCTCTCTCTAATCCCTATATTTCTATGCCATACATAATTTTTTGTCTACACCACCATATTGTATACGTTCTCTAGCCATTTAATATTTATAACAGGTACTCTCTATTTACTACTTTTGATAGCTGACATAGCCCCCTTTCCTTTTGCTAGTGCAAACTTATGTTTCTCCCATTTACCTCCATCTATTTTAACTCCTCAAAGAATACAATCTCACACCACCCTATATTATATATTTTCTCCCCTCCATTTTTTATATTTACTTAATTTTTTTCCTTTCTTAAATACAATAATCTGTGTTTTCTCCTGGTTCACTTATAATCTCCATTTTTTTTAGTATTTGTCTATTCCTTGCAAGGCTTGCTTTAAACCAGTAACTGTAATTGGTCCTACCACTAAGTCATCTCCAAAAAGTAGTCTTGGAATATAAATATTATTGATGACTGGAACAAAATTATTATTGCTCCCAATTTCGAGTAATATATTCAGCTATGTATAAATTAAATAGGACTGGGCGTAGCTTACATCCTTGCCCAAGGCCTTTCTTTTGTTGAATTTCTCTAGTTACTTCTCCTTCCTCCACCCTAATGCAGAAAGTATTCTCTTATGTGATGCTCTAAGAAGTAGGAGTAAGTAGACACCAAGCTTTCTACCAATCAAAAGCCATGTACAATTTATCTCTCTTATCTTTTAGATATTTGTTTACTGGCGTTTTTATAATTATCAACTGTTCTCCTCCCAGTTTGAAAGTCCATCTGGAATTCTGAAAGGATGCTATGTTCTTCAACCCAGATTTGTAGTCTACTTCCCAAAATACATTTAAAAATTTTTCCTACATTTGACAATAATGCTATTCCTCAGTAGTTATTGAGTTTATCGACACTGCCCTTGCCTTTATTAATAGGATGTATAATTGCTTCTGTCCGTGTTTTTGGTACATAACCCTTTCCTATAATTGAATTACATAGGTCTGCTAAGATCTTAACTCTGCTTCGTTACATCATTTCTTAAGGAACACTATTGGAATACCATCTATTCCAGTTGCTTTATTTTTCTCCAATAATTTAACTTATTTTATAATTTCCTCATTTCTTATCTCACCATCCATAATTTCTACAAAACTGTTTCCAATTTCTGGAATTGCTATAACTTCTATACTTCTGACCCCCCTCCCCGCCATAAAGCACTTTAAAATACTCCATCCATTGTCCTGGACCAATACTGGTTCACTTACATATCTATTGTAGGTTGGCTTTATAATTTTCCATACCTTGCTAAATAAATACTACGGAAAGTGTTATTTGATATAAGCGTGAAATTACAATTCATGGGTTTTACAGGCAAAACCACTGCCAGGAAAGGTTCAGAAGATTCTCACGTGGCGTTGGGCAGATCCAAAGAAGAGTGGGAAGGATGAGGATGATAAACCCTCTGATGAACCATCAACTAGCAAAAAGCCACCCAGACAACCCAAACCACAGAGAGAGTTCTTTGTAAAATGGCATGAAAAATCCTACTGGCATTGTGCGTGGGTCTCAGAATTACAGGTATGAAACATATTTTATTTTCTTGCATGTAGGGGATAGTGCTTTCTTTTCCTTGTTTCTTGACTTTCATTAGCTGTATATATCAGTTTAATTGCTGAAGGAAAAACTAAGAAAAAATGTATGCTAGCAGTCTAATGCAGTCTAGATTACTGTAAACAGTTTTTATTTCTTGCTAAGGTTTTCATTTATAACTGTTTTCCAGATGGATGTGTTCCATCCACTAATGATCCGTAACTATATGCGCAAGTATGATATGGATGAACCCCCAAAGTTGGAGGAACCTATTGATGAAATGGACACACGTATGAAGAGGATAAGAGAAGCAAATGCTGATGATCAGTCATTAGAAGACAAGTATTATAGGTAAGAACTGTGGTAAAATGGTTAACAAATAATTGAAAAAAAATCTGATTTGTTACACTCACATGACTTTCTCTACTCTTGTATAAACTATTTTTACAAACGCTTATTCTCCATATGCTTCATGTTAATCGAGATATCAATTTTATTGCTAATTTTCTTGTAGATGCAAGGGGAATATGGTAGGTTTTAAGTGGTAGTCAAATCTTTTAAGCGCTGGTTGCTATGTGGCACATTCCATTCTCTTTGCATGTCCAGGACATAAAAAAAATGAATAGCGAATTTGAGAAAAAGTATAAGTATTGGAAAATTTAAGGGAATAACAAGCAATATCTCGAAAATGGTTCACTCAACAAAAAAAATGTATGACATAAATTGTGTATTTTAACGCGATTTACATTTTTTGTGTAGTAAAATTTTGTCTATCTCTTATGGTTCACAATGATGAATACTTATGGAGACATTCCCAGAAAATTCGAAATATACGTTTTATTTGTCATGAAAGTATCTTAAATATATGGTATTTTAATCAAAACCGTTAGAGCCAATTTTGAGAAAATTAAAATTTTCGAAAAATGTTTCATGTGAAGGGTAATCTGGGGTGGGGGGATTTTCTTGAAAACCTTCATGTCACATCGCTGGAAGATACTGAACCTAAATACCAAGTACCGACTGTTTGTTTCTGAGTTATGCTGTTCACAGACACACACGTGGACATGTTTCCAAAAATGCTTTTTTTGGATTCAGGAGGCCTCAAAACATGTAATTCTGGTGAAATCTCGGTATCAAATTTTTTGGTGGAATACAATACTTCCCCTGCTTACTATACGTAGTAAGAAATTTTGAAATTGATAGAAAACAATGGACCTAAACCAACTACAAAGACTCAAACTATGCCAGAGAAAAGAAATCACGCTAGTTATATTGTTACGTGGGAAATTGCAAAGGCCTTAAGGCATTTCAGGAAGGAGAATTGATTAAAACATGTTTAATAAAAATTTCTGGGATTTTATGTCCTCAACAGGTCCATAATTTCGAGTGTTGGCATATTTTCCGACAAACCATTGCAAAGAAAGTTGAAGTGCTTTCTGCCGACGTAATAAGGCAGATGGATTTGAAAATGGTTGACTTTGTGAAGTTTTCTCCTGCACTGGACGAGAGTACAGATGTAACTGACACCTCAATTGGCCATTTTCATTCGAGGTGTTGATAAGGAACCTAATGTTGAAGAGTATTGGCTCGATTTAGTCCCACTAAAAGGCAGTACTACTGGCGAGGAGATATTTAAAGCTCTAAAAATTAGTACTGAAAGATATTGTTTACAGTGGTCAAAATTAGTATCAGACGGTGATAAAGGTATTTCGAGCAGTTTTTATGCTTGGTATTGTCTGTTGCATCAAGAAGCACTTTGTGCCAAGTCAGTTACACTACAATAGTGATGGATTGTGTTGTGAACAAAATAAAAGGAACTGCTTTGAAACACCGACAGTTTCGAAATATGTATACTTAAAAATATGGGAGAATCATTTCAAGATATTAAGTATTTGTGTGATGTTAGATGGCTTAACAGAGGTGCAATGTTACGTCGGTTCTTCAACCTCAGAGATGCATTCCCCGGATTCATGAAAGAAAAGGCAATTTATTTTAGCTTTACATTTACATTATTCTCATATGCTTTAAGGTCATTTTATTGTAATTTTATTTTTTCCTTATTTTAGGGAATGGAAATTTAGGAACTAAATAACAAGGTCTGGGTCTGCGATTTAGCTTACTTATGCGATATATGTACACACCTAAACAAGCTGAATACTACATTTGAACGACACAATCAAAATATTGTTGATAAGTATAGCTCAGTGCAGGCGTTCGTAAACACACTTTCACTCTGAGTAGATCACTTGAAAGAGGGGCAGGTGTACTATTTTCCATGTTTAAATCTCCTTTCAAATTTCTCCTCAGATAAATTCAGTATTTACATTAGTATTCTCTTAACACCTAAAAGTGACTTTTGTGATTACAGATTTCGTGATTTCAGGGTTTTTCAATATGATATATCAGTGTGTGTCTATCCATTAAACATAGACGTAAGAAAGACCAGAATCAATCTGCAAGAGGAGCTGATTCATTTACAATCTGACGAAATCATGAAAGTCAGATGCAAGGATTTAATGAGTGGAATGTTTTAAAATCTTATGCGACAATAAATATTTGAAGCTTCGATCATATGCAATTTCCATGGAAGCAATGTTTTGTACATCGTACGTCTGTGAATATTATTATTTTCCATGATTAAATTAGTAAAAAGCAAATGCAGATCCCGACAGAAGAACGAACATCTTCATGACCAGTTACGTCTAGCTGTAAACAACATAATTCCCGATTTCGAATCTCTCATTGTAAACGACATCGGAGAAGCCTAATTTACTTTAAATACAGAATACAGGACGCCACTGAATCAGTTCGTTCTTTACCACTACCCCGCCCGCCTTTCAAATTCTCCCCCTTCTATAGTTTTGTTATCCAGGTTGCATCAAGGTGCTTCGGGGCAGGCTTACAGTCTCGCCATGCCTGATGTAGAGAAATGCATCAGTTTTGTGAACAGCACATTCAATCAGTCAGAAAATTGTATTTTCATGCAAACTCCAGACAAAAAATAAAAGTTTGTGGCAAGCTCACAATTAGAAAATTGGCCATAATGGCTTCAAAAGACTTGGGATTTTTAAAGCTTTTCAATTAAGTTAATAACAGAATAATAAGATATACAAAATAAATTTGCATTGAATACAACAAATTGACAGTCCAGGTAAAAGATTATTACATGATGAGAGATTCAGTGAACAGCAGAATGAAACATACTAGTTATATGAGACAACTTTGATTTGTACATGTGTGCATGCACCAACCCCCCCCCCCTCTCTCTCTCTCTCTCTCTCTCTCTCTCTCTCTCTCTCTCTCTCATTTAGATGTATCTACAACAAAACCTTGATTGTCCTTCACTAGGTTAACCATTCGGCTCAGTAACCATTATCTGTTTTTTCTTTCTCTATCATGTACATTGTAGGTAGAGAAAGTATTTATTTAAAGGTGAGTCGAAATTGTTACACTAACATCACTTATTGCTTTTCACCCAAAAATTCAATACCAAAATTTCGTCAGAAAACATGTTTTGACTACCCCTGAATTAAAAAAAAGAAAAAAAAAGCATTTTTAGAAAAATGCCGGTGCATGTCATGTGTGCCTTAGAGAGAGAAAAAGCGAATATCTTCCAAAGATTCAAGAAAATCCCCCCCACCCCTAACGAACCTTTACATGGAACATTTTTTGAAATTTTTTTATTTCCTCAAAAATGCTGTAACGATAAAAAAAATACCATATGTTAAAGATACTTACATGACAAATAAAATGTATATCTTGAATTTTGTGAAAATAACCTGTGAAGTCCTCTTCATTTGAAAGGAATCTTATATAATCTTGTATAACTGGTAAACGTTAAGTGATAGATGAAAATGCACTACACAGAAATGCACATCTCTTTAAAACAAACAATTTGTTTTAAATAATCTCTTTGTGGTATTAAGCATTTCCAAGATATCCATTATTAATGGTTCGATTTGTTCAATACTTTGTCATTCTTTTAAAGTCTTTCAACATTGAATTGTTTCTTAAGATTGCATGGAAAGGGTAAGGCCAGCATATAGTATCCAGTTCTTAAACGTTTGACTGTTGCTATTCCTTTTGTACCTATAAAAAAGTGTGTAACGTAGCTGCTTCTGCAAAGGTTTATTTCGGTTAAAATGAAGTACTTAGAAAAATGAGCTATCATAAGAATAATTTTTATAGCCACTAATAAAGTTACTTACATTCTTGTACAATCTGAGCCTTTTTTCTTTCTTTTAAGGGCCACCTTTTGCCTGGTACTCTGGCCCTTTGGCTTTCACTTAGCCCTTATTCTTTTCTTTCCCACTTTGCTTATTCTTCCTGTTGTCCTACATTTTCCTCTCCCCTGGCTTTTTTATTTTCTTTGAAAACTTACCCATAGCCTTGCTTCTTTTTTCTTCCTTAAACACTAACATTTTTATGGCTACCATTTCCTCGCTCATTTTGTCCCACTTCAAATCCCAAACATTTCTTTGCATTCTATTAAGTAATGATTTTACTTTCCTTTTCTTTACATAATATGACACATGCTCCTGGTTCTCTCCCTCTGGAACGTCATCCTCCATGGTGTAGTGGTTACCATCCTAGCTCTAGTCCCCGAGGTGGAGAGTGATGGATTTTTTTCGGGCATAAAAATCCTTAGTATTGCTTCCTTCGGAACAGAAGTAAAGCCAGTGATCCCGTATCGTAGAATTGCAGCAAGCCTGATAAAGAGGACTCTGAGCAAAATTTCCAGTCTTTCACTCCCAATATAGAATGGGACACTAAGGACTACAGCAGTTAAATAGCACCAATAAATAAAATTCAATTCAACTCCTCCTAGGAACATTGCCCCTGTTCCCATCCATGCTAAACCTTCCCTCCCCCAATCTCTCTTTATTGTTTTATATAACTTAAGGACATTTTATTTTCAAAGTTTCTCCAGATTTGTTGTTTCTCTACATCTTCTATACTATTTCTCACCGCTTTACAAAATAATTGTTTTCCTCTAGTTGCCATATATCCCCCATTCCTGTCATTCTCCATACCACGGAGGGGTACCATGCTAGCCTCTAGTTCCCAAGGTTCTGAGTTCAAACCCGGCGGAGAGCGATGGATTTTTTGGGGTGTAAAACTTCCTTAGCATGTCTTTTAAAGCCAGTAGTCCCCGTGTCATAAATTTACGGCACGTAAAAGAACCTTAAGCCGGATAAAGAGACCTCTGTGCAACATTTCTGGACTTTCACACCCAATGGGATGCTAAGAATTACAGCAGTTAAAGAGCATCCATAAATAAAACTCAATTTTATCTCCATTCCTATCTTCTCCAGCTCTCTTCCTATTCACACCCACCAGCAATGCTTCTTTGAAGTTATTGCCTGTTGATTCTCACATCTTCAGTATATCTCCATTTTCCCTTTGAAGACACCTGTACCAGTATTTCAGGATTCTTTCCATAATTATTTCTTTCCTCCCTGTTCTTCCTAATTCTACCAATGCCATTTCTCTTGGTGCTGACCTGATTGATCCCAAAAATATTTTGCAGAATAATCTGTAGATCATTTATATTAAAGAAGTACCGATCATTTTGTAAAAAATAACATTATTTTCCAAATACTTTATCCTCATTCATTGTTTTACACTACTTCTCCACGTAATTACTACCGTTATTCAGGCACTTGTAACAGGAAACCAGTTTTTGTATGCGTTCATCAAAAAATGATGCAACCTGTGATGAAAGGCAAGTCTGCTTTTCTTGTTTCACAACATCGTCGTCGTTGAATGTTTTCCACCAAGGAATTTCTTCAGATGAAAATCGCTTGGTGCCAAATCCACACTTATGGAGAGTGGTCAAATTATGTGATAGATCTTGAGTTTGTTTGGCTGTGTGTGGCCAGGCATTGTCACCCATTAGCATTTCCCCATAAACCTCACAGAATTGATGATGAATATTTGCTGGCGTAACATTTCTCACATTCAAAAAACAAATCGCTGATCTGACTTCACAGTCAGTGGATTGTTCGATTGTTTTGAATATTTCTAAATGCTCTAACAACAGGAAAATACAAAGTGATGTTCGCTCACAGCTGCATCTGGCTTCTTAATGAATGGTGGAAATGATCGCTCATGCTCAAAATTGCGATTGCAGTACTGCAGCAGCAAAATATTAAAGTGGTACTTACTTTAAAAGCAGGGTTCATATTTTGTGTATGTATGTATATATGCATGCATTTGTTTTTAAAATGACAATAGTAATATCACTTTTATGTAAGGTATAATCATTGATTACAGGTATGGAATTAAACCAGAATGGATGATAGTCCATAGGATAATTAATCACAGAACAATGCGCGATGGTAGAACATTGTACCTTGTAAAGTGGAGAGATCTTTCATATGATCAGGCTACATGGGAAGAAGAAAGTGAGAACATCCTTGGTCTTAAACCAGCTATTGAGTTTTACCTGGTAAGTTTCCAATTAATCTTTGCTTAATCAGACTGCCTCTGCTTAGTAAATCATATTTAATTTTGTACTTTTTTCAGATATTTCTATATCTTGAGCAGTTTGCTTATTTTTCAAACTGTAGTTCAGAGCTACTCAATGAACTGTGAAGTAGCACTTGTTGCCATCTGCTGCTATCATACAACTGATGCAGCCTTACAGTAATTTCTTTTAACTATTATAAGAGCCTTTACTCATAGGAAAAGAAGAAAAGAGAATTACAGACATGGCAAAATTTATAGGCAAAGTGAAAGAAAAATAGATTAGAAAAGTAAGAGTTGCAAGGAAAGAAGGATAACAAAGAGTAGGGAAGAGGAATGAATGCAAGGGCAAAAGTTAGTAAAGGACTAAATAATGAACTACAAGGCCAGGGAGCCAAGTATACTGAGTGGCACAAAATAGGCTTAGAGACCAGATAATTTGTACATGGGTGTTTAGTTCTAGGAGAAATATTATATAAATCTTGTAAATCAAGTTGTGATTTACAAGATTTGTGTGCACACACACACACACACACACAGTTGTATTGTTCTGTGTTAATTTTCCCTATTGGCTGAGCTATTCACACGTAAGTGCGCCTGTTTAGCACATGCAGATGTGAACAGTCATGAGTAAATGAAAAATCATTACTTTCATGCAAATTGAGGTCGGAAGCATGCAGTTGTTTAATATTAATAAATGATATTCAACTTACAATTATAATGCATATGGTAATGAGGCAGCCCTTTCAGCTTAAAGGTTTGATTTGGGAAATACTGATTTAATTCTGTCATATATCTTTCGGTCCTTCATTGTTTTTTTTTGGCATGCAAGGTTAAAGGTGTAAATATATATAATGACAAATCCAAAAGAGCGGAAACACACTTTCACATGTGCTTTTCGAATTCGAAAGTTGGAGAAATTTCATGTTTCTTTAGGCAATCTTAGAGAAAGACTTGATGAAATTGTATCACTGTAGATCTTGATTCACCACAGTTAAAATTTATGTACCATTGTTTGAGCTTAGCTTTTTGCGCATATTTTAATACTGAACAGCATTAATTTTAGGCCAAATAAGAGATATGGAAGGACATTACAAATAATTGAAACAGAGAAATTAGACAAATATTGCACACAATCAACAAAAAGACATTACTCATTAACAGTATTTCATCAAAATATTCAAAGTTTAAGAAATAAAATCTCTGAGTTATTAATTCGTTTTAAAAATTAAAGTAAAAACCCAGATATCTTATGCATAACGGAACATCACATGGACAAACAGGAAATATTACATATCCCAATGGAACTACAACAGAGCAGCATATTACTGTAGAAAAAAACCCTCTAAAGGAGGTGTGAGTATCTTGGTTAAGAAAAACACACAGTTTGACAATATTGATCTGGATAAATACTGTATAGAACAAACATTTGAGTGTTATGCGGTTCGTATAAAAAAGCCAGACAATGAACTAATTTTATTAACAGTATACAGAGCCCCAGCTGCCAATTTTGAAAACTTCCTATGCAATCTGGATGCTGCTCTAAAATATCTATTCACGCCTAAAATTGAATTTATACTTTGTGGTGACTTAAATATAGACTTCATTAAAAACGGCAACCAAAAGGAACAAATTTGTTCATTATTAAGAACATACAACCTTATGCATACAGTCAACTTTCCAACTAGAATTCAAAAAAATTCCAAAACAGCTATTGATTAGATATGTCTAAAAATGAGTACCATGAAATCCAACCCTTAACTAATGGACTTTCAGACCATGATGGACAGTTGCTTAAAATCAATTATAACATTCCCCATTCCAAAATAACGAATCATGTATCCAACTACCGAGTCATTAACAGTGAGAACATAAAACTCTTTAATTACCAGCTTTCAGAACAATCCTGGGAAGAAATATACAAAAAGAACAATATGAATGACAAGTTTAACTCCTTTCTAAATACTTTCATAAGGATTCATAACTCAAGTTTTCCATCTCGTGTAAAGAAAATTATTAACACACCTAGAAATGGCTGGTTAACACAAGGTATTAGGATATCTTGCAAACACAAAAGAGAACTCTACATGGCTACTAAAGAAAGCAACTGTGAGAAACAGACAACACTATAAAGAATATTGTAAAATTTTAAAAAAGGTTATAAATGTAGCTAAAAAACTCTGCTATGAAAAGCAGATAGAGTCCTCAAATAACAAGCCTAATACAATATGGAAAATTATATAAAAAAAAAAAAGAGACTGGTAAACAACACACAAAAAATGAAATAAAAGAAATTACAGTTTAAAATAAAGAGAGTTGAAGGTTATTACACTACATCACTAAAATGTTATTACTTGAACGTATTTCGGGAGACGGTTTGCTCCCATTGTCAGCATGTTTTCAACTGCTTTTGCCGGTTATTGTCTGGTGAATGTGTGTGGCTAGTGGTGTTCTCTGGTGCTGGGCTGATGCACCTCCAAAGGCTGCTGGGTGAATACCAACACATTATCCACATAACCTCTATGAATGGATACCAGAAAAAAGCAATAGATAAGAAGATAAAAAATCTGATGTGTTACACTCACATGACTTTCTCTACTCTTGTACAAACTATTTTTACAAACGCTTATTCTCCATCCACTTCATGTTAATCGAGATAAACATTTGCAGGCTCTATCTTATTGCTACTTTTCTTGTAGATGTAAGGGGAATATATATTTACAAGGGCAATATAGAAATACAGTAGCCTTTAAGCAAATACATATCTCTTAATAGCTGGTTGCTAGGTGCAGCACCATTCTCTTTGCCACAGATTAATACTCTTTGCATATCCAAGGCAAAAAAATGAATAACGAATTCCCATTTGAGAAAATAAGTATTGAAAAATTTAAGGAAATAACAAGCAATATCTCGAAAATGGTACACTCAACAAAAAAAATGTATATGACATAAATTGTGTATTTTAATGCGATCTACATTTTTTGTGTAGTAAAATTTTGTCTATCTCTTATCGTTTACCAGTTATGCAAAGGTCGTTCACAATGAAGAATACTTTTGGAGACATTCCCAGAAAATTCA
Source organism: Deroplatys truncata (assembly GCA_030765065.1). Classification (NCBI taxonomy): domain Eukaryota; kingdom Metazoa; phylum Arthropoda; class Insecta; order Mantodea; family Mantidae; genus Deroplatys; species Deroplatys truncata. The sequence goes on from CM060978.1 coordinate 195,737,946, forward strand.
AGATATACATTTTATTTGTCATGAAAATATCTTAAACATACAATATTTTAATCAAAATCGTTGGAGCCATTTTTGAGAAAATTACAATTTTCGAAAAATCTTCCATGTAAAGGGTAATCTGGGGTGGGGGGATTTTCTTGAAAACCTTCGTGTCGCATCTCTGAAAGATACTGAACCTAAATACCAAGTTTGGTGTTTATCTGACTGTTCGTTTCTGAGTTATGCTGTTCACAGACAGACAGACAGACACACACACACACACACACACACACACACACACACACACACACACACACACACACACACACACACACACATGGACATGTTTCCAAAAATGCTTTTTTTTTGGATTCAGGGGATCTCAAAACATGTATTTCCGGTGAAATCTCTGTATCAAATTTTTGGGTGGAATACAATACTTCCCCTACTTACTATACGTAGTAGAGAAAGTAAAAAGTTTGAAAGACAGAAATACATACAACAAACGACTACTTGACTCAGACAACAAAAACCACAAGCATATAGGAAATTCACTTATCACCCTTGGACACATCATAAATTTCAAAGGATTTTCAAGAAATACATCACCACCCTGTCTCCACAGAATAACCACAATATGCAACAGAACAAAAGATCCCATCCCCAACAATAAATCAGCTGGTATATATCAAATTGTTTATAATGACTGTAACCTGGAATACATAGGAAGAACCAAAAGAAATCTTGAAATAAGACTTAAAGAGCATATGAGATGCATTTACAAAAGCAGCCAGATAAATCAGCAGTAGCATATCATTTCTGGTCTTCAAACCATGAAATCACTCCAAACATAAAACTCTTAAAACCGATCAACAGCAGCAATGAATTGGACATCTGGGAAAAAATACATATCGTCAAACACAGGAATCACCTAATGAATTTCGAACTGCCGCCACCCAGCAGACTTTGGAGGTACATCAGCCCAGCACCAGAGAACACCACTAGCCATACACATTCCCCAGACAATAACCGGCAAAATCAGTTGAGGACATGCTGACGATGGGAGCAAACCGTCTCCCGAAACGCGTTCAAGTAAGAACATTTTATAGTGATGTAGTGTAACAACCTTCAACTCTCTTTATTTTAAATTATGACACATCACTGTTACTAGCTTCTAAATCTTCAAAATTAATTAGAAATTACAGTAAATCATATCACCACAAAAGAACCACAAGAAACAGCAACATTATTTAATGAGTATTATGTTTAGTTAGCAGAAAATTTACTGTTACAGTCCAAACAACATGTGGAGAACCCTATTTCATATTTGAAAAAAACAAGCTTAGAACAGCCTAATTGTACAGAAAGAGTACCCACGATAGAAGTAATTAAAACGATAAAATCCCTCAAAAGCAAGAATTCATCGGGTTATGACAAAATAACTACAATATATTAAAACTATGCGCCAATAAAATTAGCAAACCTTTAAATCATATTTTAACTTCTCCTTTGTAACAAGGACTTTTCCTGACAGGCTAAAATATTCTATAGTTAAACCATTATACAAGAAAGGGCAAAAGTCACAACTGTCGAACTACAGACCAGTATCATTACTAATTAAAAATAATATTTTAGCAAAGGAGCAGTTTGGATTTAGGAAAAACATGTCAACCAATGATGCCACTTTCAACTTAACGAATTAAATTTTGAAATCACTTGATAATAAATGTAATACACTAGGAATATTCTGTGACCTATCAAAAGCATTTGACTGTGTAAATCATAACATACTCTTATCAAACTTATCATATTATGGTATTAAGAATAAAACATATCAATGGATTGCACCTTACCTACAAACAGACATCAAAAGGTCATAATAAATACTGTAGATAATTCCAAAATATATTCCAAATGATCAGAAATAAAGCATGGTGTTCCACAAGGTTCGATTTTGGGTCCATTATTGTTTCTAATATATGTCAACGACCTCCCCAGAGTAATAAATGAACATGCTCACCCAGTTCTCTTTGCTGATGATACAAGTATTATAATTGAAGAACACAACATCAGTAGTCTCTCAGAGTTATCCAATGGTATTTTCAGTGTGCTAAATAATTGGTTCGATAGTAACAAAATTCATATAAACTTTGAAAAAACTAAGTATATCAATTTTCGCACAAAAAATAAAAGTATTGCAGACATAAGAATTGAACATGAAGGCAATGAAATTACTGCAACTTGTAGCATAAAATTTCTTGATCTTATTATAGATCATAATATGAACTGGAAAGACGATGTCCTACCAAAACTAAGCTCTGCATGTTTTGCAATTAGATGATTAATTCATTTTACAAATAAAAGCATCCTAAAAACAGTATATTATGCTTATTTTCATTCAATTATAACTTACGGAATAACATTTTGGGGAAATTCAGTAGATGCAAAAAAAAAAAAAAAATATTTATTTTGCAAAAAAAGGAAATAAGAATAATGGCAGGTGTAAAGAAATCAACTCATTGTAAACCACTATTCAAAACATTTGGAATTCTACTATTAGCCTGTGAGTATATTTTAGCTGTACTTTTAAACGTGATTGACCACCCAGAAGTGTTCATAAAAAGTTCAGACATGCACAGCAAACAAACCAGAAATGGGCAGGACTTACACAGGCCAAGCAATAACCTACAAGTATTCCAAAAAGGGGCTTACTACAATGGTATAGTATTATTTAATTCACTTCCATATACAGTAGAATCTCGTTAGTACGTTTTTGCAGGGACCTAAGGATTTGGACGTCTTAGGCGGGAAAACGTGTTAACGAAAATGCAAAATCTGCAATTTAAGAACATAGGTAATAAAAATCTAATAATTACTACATCTCCAATTTAAATCAATTTTGAGTACAATTTCACACTGAATACGATCCGCGTTTCCATGTTAAATTCAATATGTTTAAATGGATTTGGATACACAAAGCCTGAGAATAAATAATTCAAGCTTTTATTTTGGTCAACTTGGATTTTTTAGGTTATGAATGTTTTTGAGAAAATAAATTGCGAATTGTGGAAGCGGCAATAGTAGTTTTGCTGTGTGTTTTATTACACACGTGATAACAATTTCTGCTAAAAAAGAAAAAAATTATGAGCGTGCATCGTGTTACATGTACAATAGACGATATTATCTTTGGTGTATACAAGACGATTACGCACTATATCGACATGTTTTATATTTGGATTGTGATTACATCAAGGATTTTCAGTTTTTCACTGTTGGTTATTTACCTACTACACTTTCTTTTTTTCATTGTAAATGAAAAGTTAAAATACAATCTACGGTTGTTTGGTCATCACTCAACATTAGAAACTATCGTTAGTGTTTACCGCGTTTACCACGCCAAGGTAAAACATTCTCTATCCCGCCCACAGAAATCGTGTCAGACAAATATTTAAATGCATGTATGTGATTGGCTGCCGATTTCCACCCCGTGACCAAGGATTGACCAAAGTAGCAAATGAGGACGTCAAACTATGAACGTGTTAAACGCCTACTCCCACTGTACCGATCAAGGATTGGCCAAAACAGCGAATGAGGACGTCAAACTTCAAACATAGTAAGTGGGACCGGGAAAACGCACTAAGCAAACATTATATATTATATTTGGTGATTTGGTACCGGGACTTTTATAATTCAACGTAATACACGGGAAAACGTGTTAATGAGGAACGTGCTAACAAGATTCCACTGTATTAAGGAACTGAAAACTAATAAAAAATATCTGATGTGTTACACTCACATGACTTTCTCTAGTTTTGTACAAACTATTTTTACAAATGCTTATTCGAGATATCGAGATGTTAATCTTATTGCTAATTTTCTTGTAGATGCAAGGGGAATTGCTAGGCTTTAAGCGATAGTCAAATATTTTAAGAGGTGGTTGCTATGTGGAGTATTCCATTCTCTTTGCATTACCAGGACAAAAAAATTGAATAACGAATTTGAGAAAAAGTATAAGTATTGAAAAATTTAAGGGAATAACAAGCAATATCTCGAAAATGGTTCACTCAACAACAAAAATGTATATGACATAAATTGTGTATTTTAACGCGATCTACATTTTTTGTGTAGTAAAATTTTGTCTATCTCTTACGGTTTACCAGTTATGCAAAAGTCGTTGACAATGAAGAATATTTTTTGGAGACATTCCCAGAAAATTCAAGATATACATTTTATTTGCCATAAAAGTATCTAAAAACATATGATACTTTAATCAAAATTGTTAGAGCCGTTTTTGAGAAAAAAATTTTTTTCGAAAAATGTTCCATGTAAAGGGGTGGGAGGATTTTCCTGAAAACCTTCATGTCGCATCTCTGGAAGATACTGAACCTAAATACCAAGTTTGGTGTTTATCCGACTTTTCATTTCTGAGTTATGCTGTTCATAGACACACATACGGACATGTTACCAAAAATGCTTTTTTTGGATTCAGGGGGCCTCAAAACATTTATTTCCGGTGATATCTCGGTATCGAACTTTTGGGTGGAATACAATACTTCCCCTACTTACTATACGTAGTAGAGAAAGTAATAAATTCAAGTTAGCATTAAAAAGATATCTCATCACTCACACCTTCTATACAGAGGATTTCTTTCATTCAAAAAATAACTGACTATAAAATGTTACCAAATGTTATGAATACATTAAGTATAAATAATATTGTTTTAAAATTTTTTAGCTCTAACGTACTCTACATAAGAACTACAATTTATTTACATACAAGTACACAATGTAATTATGTATTTATGACGTAATCTACATCCTAGAGTAGACTAGCTTTCTTTAAGCTGGTCTAGTTCACTATAGGGTCTACAGATTGAGATGTTATGTTAATACTCATCTACCCATGATGTATAAAAAGATGTTTACCTTTAATCATAGTGAATAACCATCTTACTGGAATGCATGCAGCTTAGCTGCCTGAGTGCTGACTGACTTGTCATTGTTGCCTATGTCCTATATTCAAAGTGAAAAGTGACATGCTGTAATAAACAAATATGTACTTGCAACTCCGTGTGACGATGACTCAAGTTGTAAACAAGTAGAGGTAACTACTGTCCATTCCCAACCAGAGTTCCCTCTGATGTAAACAAAAACACGTGCTTCTATTTGTCACGAACCTAAGTGCACACTCTTACGCCAACATAAATAGTTCCTTAATACATGTATTGTATCATGAAACATTGGGGCAGGAAAGGTGTAGAACTGCACATTTTATTGTGGTTATCATAAGAACTCATTGCTAAAGGTAATGTATAAATACTAACTGTTAAGAGATTACAAAATATGATGATTTTGTCTGCTATTGCACTAACATCGAGAGTATCTTGCTTGTTAATTACCAACTGTATGCATGACTGCCATTCTCTTACATATACGAGAAATGCAGCAATGAATTCCCAGAGGTGCTATCTGAGTACCGAATAAACACTTTGCATAACACAGGAAATATGATAAGCGAACAGTCATTCATAATACGCTACCACACATATGGTCAGCTCAGGTCAAATCTTGTGATTTAGTCAGTTGGTATTTGAGTTCACATGGCAGAGGAAGGTGCGTGTAGTGCAAATAAGCTGCTCAACCACAAAAGCGGGAAACAATTAAAAAGTGGCAAAAAACAAACAATACTTAATGTATTCAACTCATTATTAGAAAAATATCCGACACTTGCATTAGTGCACATTACGAAACTAATATCCGATTTTACAGGCATTTCAGTGAGAAGTGTAACCATAGTGCGCAGGGAATATAAACAGACATAATAGAACATAACAGAAGAGAAGAGTCAAATGTGGGAACTTGTTTTGTGTGCAACAGTGCTGTGGATAAGCTTGTCATTAACTTGGAGAAGTTATTATTCCAATATGGCAGCTGAATTATCTTCGGAGGATTCAGATTTGGCTGTTGCACCTTTGCCTGATTGCGATTAAGTAAGTAAAATGTTTATTTCCGCATACTTATAAAATCGGTTGTTACTTCAGGTGGCATTTTGAACTATGATTTTCATGCTGGCGCCTTTTTATAGATTGAAACAATGTTCAACAAGCATGTGAGAGGGGAACAAGCTGCCATTAGGGGCTAGGATTGCGAACTACTTTCGCACGGATAATACAAAGAGTTTGTTTACAGTGAGAGGCACTCTGGTTTGGAATGGACAGTAGTTCCCAATAAGTGATTCCAATGCACATGCAGGCAATGATGTCACCCAGTCTTGATAGCAGTTTCCAGTAACTACTAATGTGATAACTAGTTGTCTTCATTACTTTGGTAACCATTATTGAGTAACTAGTTACTCTGTAGTCGGTACTTTAGTAACGTTATTGTGTAACTAGTTACTTTGTAATCATTACTTTGGTAACCATTACTGAGTAAGTAGTTACTTGTAATTGTTACTTTGGTAACTGTTACATTAAGGTAACAGTTACGTTATTTTCCGTCCTTCCCTACTTACCAACTTTATGAAAGGTGGTGCTGAAACTGGCCACCATTGTTTATACCTTTATGGCACCTCTTTTAGAACACTTGCTGTAGTTCACATTGACTCTTGCTGGCTATTTCCCAGTAGATGTGTTTCATATCTTCTGGTTTGTATGGGTTTATTGCATATAAAGAGATAAAATTTGCATGTAGTTAATTTGGTGGACCAGGGTGCTACAAATCTCAGTTAATAATTCTACCATGAACATTGTTGTCATTTAACTATTGGAGTTGTATGAGCTGCAGCAAAGTCATGTTGAAAAAAAACCAAAACCATGCTCCCTATTGGTTAATTTGCTGAAAAAAAGGAAGGGGGGTGCTTTAAGGGCTACCTCACACCATAGCCAGTGGCCACACAATTTTCACAAAATGACCTGACGTATACAGTTGGTCAGTCACACTCGCAACCACTACAAGTACAGTACTGTACTAAGTTCACCCCTGAGACCACTACATAGTAGGTCTGTTGGGTGGCATTGAGATAAAACATGGTTACTATTACAGATTTGCAAACATGCAAGTGCTAGACAGAGATGTGGGGACACATTAAGTTGGCTTTTGTTATGCCATTGAACACCAAAAACATGCCAACACTCATGTTTTTGTGTATTTTACTATGTACATGTACTGTTAAACTTCTTGACAGATTGAGTTCAGTTGTATTCAGTCAGTATATGTGTTAAGAAGGATGTTGTTGTTGTTGTTGTTGTTATTATTATTATTATTATTATTATTATTATTATTATTATTATTATTTATATTGTGTTTGTTGCAATATTCTTTGTCACAAGACAAATAGTAATATTAGAAGAAAATAAATAAAAACTGACCTACTGTTTATACCTGTGTTCATATACGTTACTACATAAGATGTATACAATAATTTATTGTACTGTATATTAGTTAAATAAGGACTAATTACTCAGTGAACGTGTTTGTTTCTTTTAATGATATATCATAGGTCCTGCTGTAGTTAATCATGCAATAAACCAGACTTCTTCCCCAATTTAAAATATTTCATAACCTCAAATTAGCGGTCACATGTACCAGCGACCATTTTTCGTAAAGATGGCAGGTGACCGCTTTAAGCAGGTTTCACTGTAATTAAAAGATAAATTATTCCAAAAAGAACTGTTTAGAACTGTTCCATATGGGAAATGAATGGTTTTGGAGCCATAGAATGTTAGCAATTGATAGAGAATAAAAGCTTGAGGAGTCATAAAACATACCATTGTTGCTGTGGTCTATTTCAAGTACCAAAATGGAAAATAATTATGCCAAAACAATGGCAAAGTGAATGACTTGCCAAAAGGTCACATATTGACACTGAATGTTCCTTTCTTAAAGATAAATCAAATAGAAAAAAATGCTACTTCTCCCATTACAGTTTAATGTTCACAGTACATTCTGCTTGAATGTTTGGAGTTTCACATTAATGCTTTTATTTATAATGTTCTTCAATAATATATTTGAAAACTTAAAGGAATTACTGTATGCTTACCAGAGCCATTACATATGTTACTCATCTCTGATAAAAACATATTAACGACATAAAAGTAGGAATAAACGTAATTCTGTAGTGTATATTAAGCTATCAACCATTGGCCTTCATACAATATTCCCAAACATCTACAATTAATAACCTTCTAACCTAAGGTGCTGTCAAAGCCTGTGTAATAGTCTAGCATTGCTGTAAGTAATTGTATGTCTCTTGTAAGTTGCTATATTGAGTGAAATTATGCTTTAGCCATATTTTGCATTGTGTTCTTAAAAACTGCATTTATCGAAATATATATAGCTACATTCATTTTAAACAGTAAAAATTTTGACTTGCATTTTCTTTAAAACTAAGAATGTATGTGCTGTAATTATGTTTATAGGATTTGAGAGCATCGTGCAGCTCAGATGGAAAGAAAGGAAAGAAAGGCAAAGGCAAAAAAACAAAGACAAAAGAATTGCAAGATGAAGAAGGTGACAGAACACCGTAAGTGCCAGAGAAAATAGAGCATTAAACTTCTTCTATATCTAAGTTAATTTTCTTTGCCATACATTTAGTCTTAGTTTTGTGACTGGTAAGGGTACAGCTACTGGTATCTATTTATGGCTTACAGTAATATTTAGTGATAACACTGATATGAACACACAGTGGCATGAATGTTAAATCTTTCATTTTTTATTTGCTTTGTTGAAGTGATCTTCCCTTCAAACAATTCTCTTTAATTAAAACTCTTGTTAGCTTATGGCTTTATTCATTATTGAATGTTGTGGTTCACTATTAATTTAGTTGTGATAAGATTTAAGAGTTGAAAGTAACATACTTTATTTCTTCTTTTTACTTTTTTTTATTTATTTTTCACTGCATACAGTTCACCGAATACAAGCAAGCTAATGAATTTTTTTAGTCGAAGATATACTCCTCCACCAGACAAGCCCATGACAGATCTTAAGAAGAAGCTAGATAAACAGCCAGACTACATAGATCACACAGGCATGCAATTGCACCCATATCAGCTTGAGGGTTTGAATTGGCTGCGATATTGCTGGGGACAAGGAATTGATACAATCCTGGCAGGTAAGTTCGACTTGCTTTGTCACCTGTAGGTATTATAAACAACTGTAGCTGTTCCTTATAGAGCACTTGGTTGCTCTACAAAAACCCAAATTGAGAAGAAAAGAGGGAAAAAAATAAAAAAACACACACACATTCTCTCCCTCTCTGTAATGAAGCAATATGTGGGAGTGTATTTTGTTCTTAAAATATCATTTCTATCAGGTGTCAATAACATGAATTAGTAGTTAAGCTCTAAACTGCTTTAAAATTATGAATTCTTTTTATCAACCGATGTTAACATTAATGTGTTAAATCTACTGTTAAGCTAACTTCACATGTTCCCTTTATTAAACATTTCAACAAATGCGAAAGGTAGAAAATATGCACTGTAAATCAAGCTGCAGATGATGAGTTACTGCATTTGTAGCCTCTAAAATACGTCCTTTCTAACAAATAAAGCAGTGTAGGTGTAATAAATTTAAAAACATTTGTGAAGAAAGTATCATACACAATTACAAACTTCAATGCCAGCAAGATTATGGTTAAAGTATGAGGGAGGTTAGAAAACTACAACAAAATGTTGAGTCATACTTTCCATAATTCCTAATGTTCTATTTTTGTTTTACGGACTCTTCTTATTTAATCCCATCAATGATATTGATGGGATTTCCAGAGTTGGTCTAATTCATATGTTATGAGAATTCCTCAGCATAAGCATTAAAATAATTTAGTTTGTAGAGGAATGTTCGTGAATTATTAGTAGAAGCTTCTACTAATAATTCACGAACATTCCTCACAACTTTGGATGCAATAGCTCATTCTCTGGTAAATCCAATCTTGCTGCCCCAAAATCAAAGGTAGAGTCCAACATGAAATCAGTACAAAAATAACAAGAGGTAACTAAGAATCAAACACTACACATTCTAGAGTGGCTAGTTTGTTGCTCTATACTGTAAATTCTCTGATCAGAGCACATTCGGAAGCCACAAGATGCAGACACCACTTCATTCTCGCTGCTGGTGGACATTAACATGTTAGTTAATATTTGGAGGGAAAAGCATAGTAAAACATAGTTGTAACTCAATGTTGACAAGCCATTGTTACAATATTGTTAACATCTGTTGATATCTAAACTTATATATAATTTTGTAACTGATTAAAGATTTTTGGCATGTTGAAGTATTTCATTGCATAAATATATTTTTTTATCTGCAGACGAGATGGGTCTCGGAAAGACCATTCAGACGATAACCTTTCTGTATTCTTTGTACAAAGAAGGTCACTGCAAAGGCCCATTTTTGGTGAGTAATTGTTGATATAAACCAGATTCTGTTGTGCTGTTCTTTATCTGAAATTTTCTGTAAAAAAAAAAAAATGTAAGATGAAATCTAGCTAGTATAAAACAGTGTGATTATGTTAGGAGATTACATAAACTTTTCATTAAAACTTAGTAAGCGCTTAAGTAAAAAATCTGATGTGTTACACTCACATGACTTTCTCTACTCTAGTACAAACTATTTTTACAAACGCTTATTCTCCATATGCTTCATGTTAATCGAGATATCGAGACGTCAATCTTATTGATAATTTTCTTGTAGACGCAAGGGGAATATGGTAGCTTTTAAGCGATAGTCAAATATTTTAACGCTGGTTGCTATGTGGCGCATTCCATTCTCTTTGCATGTCCAGGACATAAAAAAATGAATAACGAATTTGAGAAAAAGTATAAGTATTGGAAAATTTAAGGAAATAACAAGCAATATCTCGAAAACGGTTCACTCAACAAAAGAAATGTATATGACATAAGTTGTGTATTTTAACGCGATCTACATTTTTTGTGTAGTAACATTTTGTCTATCTCTTATGGTTTACCAGTTATGCAAATGTCGTTCACAATGAAGAATACTTTTGGAGACATTCCCAGAAAATTCGAGAAATACATTTCATTTGTTATGAAAATATCTTAAACATATGATATTTTAATCAAAATCGTTAGAGCCATTTTTGAGAAAATTAAAATTTTCGAAAAATGTTCCATGTAAAGGGTAGTCTTCGTGTCGCATCTCTGGAAGATACTGAACCTAAATACCAAGTTTGGTGCTTATCCGACTGTTTGTTTTTGAGTTATGCTGTTCACACACACACAGACACACACACGGACATGTTTCCAAAAATGCTTTTTTTGGATTCAGGAGGTCTCAAAACATGTATTTCCGGTGAAATCTCGGTATCGAAATTTTGGGTGGAATGCAATACTTCCCCTACTACTATACGTAGTAGAGAAAGTAAAAAAGCATCTGAATTTAAATATTTGAATTGAATTGTAAGCAAAACTTGAGATGATGCTATGTTGCAATTCAACATTTAATCAGATTCTCATTCTTTCAGCTGAGTGTGCCCCTTTCAACAATAATCAACTGGGAACGTGAATTTGAGACCTGGGCACCAGACTTCTATGTGGTGACATATGTTGGTGACAAGGATTCTAGAGCAGTAATTCGTGAGAATGAACTCTCGTTTGAAGAAGGAGCTGTAAGAGGTGGCAGAGCATCACGTATCAGAGCTAACACAATAAAGTTTAATGTTCTTCTTACTAGCTATGAACTTATCTCCATTGATGCAGCATGTCTTGGCTCCATCGACTGGGCAGTATTAGTTGTTGATGAAGCCCATCGCCTTAAAAGTAACCAGTCCAAGGTATACTATGGATAAGGTTTAAAAGTACAAAATAAAATAATTTTATTGCGCTGCATTTTATGTTTTGTTAAAGATTTTAAATAAGCTGCATACTTAATATGTTCTTAGAATAGACTGTCCATATCTTCAGAATTTACATCAACTTTTGATGGCACTCTCACCAGAGTATCAGACATAAGAACGTGTTTACCTGTATTATTATTACATTCTTATTTTCAGATATATTTCATGTGACACACACAAGATCCCTCCCTAAAAGCCATGGTTTTAAACCAGGAGGTAACAATTGTTACAAAGTACATACCCAAGTTTTTATGAATTTCAGTCTTCTTTCTTTTTATCCAAAAGGCCCTAGTAGTATTATTTAAGGTATGGAATACTATTTTTGAAGATTTAGAAGCTTGTAACAGTGATGTGTCATAATTTAAAATAGAGAGTTGAGGGTTGTTACACTACATCACTATGATAATCTTACTTGAACGCGTTTCGGGAGACGGCTTGTCCCCATCGTCAGCATTCTCTCTCAACTCTCTGCTTCAGTTGAGAGAGAATGCTGACGATGGGGACAAGCCGTCTCCCGAAACGCGTTCAAGTAAGATTATCATAGTGATGTAGTGTAACAACCCTCAACTCTCTATTTTAAAAAAATGGAATACTATCTTAGTTCAAAATCAGTTTTAGTTCCTGCAGTGTGCAGAAATAAAATATCTTATAATTCAGGTAAAAATTGAGTTGAATTTGTAACGCTTACATGACTCATTTATTGAAAAAAGGGAAGACCTGTTTCCGGAGCTAATCGCTCCCATCATCAGCTCCCAGTCGTCTGCTGGTGTTCTTCGTGGTGGTATGGTTTGTCTCTAGTTGTGATAGGTTGCTTGTTTTCAATAAAGGAGTGATGTGTTACCAAATGTGACTCAACTTTTACCTAAGTTAGGAGATACTTTCGAACATGAGACACAAGAAATTTTTTAAGTCCAAATGTTCTCCAATGCGCATACGCAAGCAGACTGAAATGACCGATGACTATTAGTTTTATTGCTTCTTGCATAGCAGCCAACATGTGCTTCTTTTGTAACAACTGTAGCCAACCTCTGAAAATAATTCCCATACATGTGCACAACAATCTAGAAGCGATTAGCAACTGGTCACTTTTAAAAAGTCCTGACCATGCTTTCTCTTAGGTTTTATTGCTTTACAATCATGGTCATGCAGGGAAGTAGACTTTGTTTTACTGTGAAAAGCAAAGTTCATTTGTTCTTGGAGATACTCTTGCAAATAATAAAACTTTTATAAATGGCTCATCCAATTAATAAGACCGATCTGTCAGTTTACTTCAATGATACAGAGAACACCTAGATGCTCAACATTTTGTGGCATCCTGACACCAAGAACCGTTCAGCAGACTCTTTCCAGGAACTATGGAAGACATTAGGCAGGTCTAACCTGTGATGTAGTGATTAGGTTTATTTAAAATTTAGGCTAGGCATAGTTAAATTTAATGAGTTAGTGTTTATTGTACATAGCTAGTCAGCATCATTTAGGAACAGTGTGTATAAATACAGGATGTTTCAGAAATACTTTTACAAACTCCGGGTATGGGTTCCTTACACCACAAGAAGGAAAAAAGTTCATATGAACATATGTCCCATAATCCTTTGTTTTCTCGTTAGGAGGTGTTCAACACAGTGGTACACTTATAACACACAAAACTCATAATAAATGCTTGAAATGTCCTCTTGCTTCTATGCATGCCTGTACTCGTCGAATCATGGAATGTCGCACCCTGTCAAAATCTCCGGGATGGTGTCGAATGGTTTCGCAGGCTTCCATGACATGTCGATGAAATGTTTCTGCATCCGCGATGGACACGTTGGCTTCACCAGGAAATTCTGACTGATGAAGACATCGTAGCCACGCAGCCGTTTACGATAATTTATCGGTCACTGGGAACCCCGACAAGATGAAGAGGACGGACCTAACGAATGTTGTAGGGGGAAAATTGAAGAATGAAACCACAGAATGGTAATAACCTATACAAAAATGAACCTGGAGATAATCTCCGAGCATAAAAAAGAAACAGAACTAACTATTTAAATGGCCTTATTTTGATTAATAACTATGCCACATTAACATGGGCCCTCACAGCTAAGCCATTCACAGTATGTTGACACCAAGCTCATGAACTAGTAAAACGAGCATAACACATTAACTGAAATATAAACCTCCATAATGCCTTTAAAAGGAAAGTGAAAAATTTAATTTTAAAAGGGAAGCAAAAATATAAAAATACAAAGTTGAAGCAAATTTATAATACAACTTCGATCTCAGAACAAAAAATTTAATAGCAATTTGAACAATACTTTAACATACAACGTAAAGTAAGACAAAAACACAACTTGAAACAACCCATTAAAGCTAAGAAAACATAAAACAAAAACAAATGCATTCAGAAACTAGTCGTTTCAGGGTAACATTTAAACATCTTTATATATAGCTAAGCCTTTAAATTATAATCTGGTAAAGAAAACTATATTGCACATTAAGATTCTTTTGAAATTTAGAACTGGTAAATTGGCTGTTTTATAAAACCACTATTATAATTATAAGAACCAGGATAATAGAAAGATACTAATAGTGAACATAAGGATTAAATAAACTCAAACCCTGAAACAACTCCGTAAATTATTTAGCTGAAAAGGAAAAATATGAAATTCACAACCAAGAAATGAAACACTTAAAACAAAAGCATAAATCGTGAAAAACACCACGTGCACTAAGGAGTAAAGTTCAATACTTGGTCACGAGAGAAAGCCAGAGCAAAACTTAGTTTAACATCCCCCACTAACAGTCAAATGGGCATTACCTCAGCAAACAAAGGAATGAAAGAAAGTTTAACACACAAAAATCGGTGAGAACAACCAAATGGTTTTCACCTGACCAGAAATAATGTTGAAAAGTATGCTTGTAACTTATGTTTCCCTTTAAGTGCAAGTGTTGCTCTCACTTCCTTAAAATTAGGACGACTAGCATTAATACAGTTATTATTGAATTAGTATTAGTACGGTGCTATTGCCAAAACAAAACTGCAAATGAAATATAATTTTAAAGGTAGCAAAAAAAACAAATTATTTCCTCAAGTAGGAAACTTTCACATACCCACTTTCAAATGGGGCAATATGACATAACAGCTTTATGAAAGCTATAAATGTGACTTGATCAAAAATTAACAAGCAAATACAACAGACACACAGTCTTTGGTTTAATGAGCCCAAACTTTCTTTATATTTTGTGTTCCAAATCAAGTAGAACCTGATACATTTAACTATTATCTCGAAAATCTGAGAAAGTGAACACAAATAACATAACCATACAAAATTATACCATGTATTACCCTGTAAGAACCAGTCACTTACGACATCTTTGGGGCATAATCTCCAAAATATTATATTCACTCCCCTTCACCTAGAAAGGCCAAACAAGAAAATGACCTGCACAATTAGTTCCTACCTTCATATAAGCCGAAATGGAGAAATCTGTCCTGAATACACTGAAAATGTATGCCACCGACGAATTTTGAAAACTATGAAACCATGCTTACTAATTTACATTCACGATGATGGCATACAGAACAAAATTCTCAAAAAGTGGCCAACTTAAAGAAAAACCTGAAGGTAGCAGCGGTCTCACTCCCACACCAACTCCGTCTCGCTCGTACTCCAGCCGTGCTAGAACTGCCTAGAAAGCCATGCAGGCAGCTCACACCAGGCGACCGAGGAAGGCACGCCCACAATCCATGGAGGTCGAAACAGCAGAGCGAGAGAGAGAGGCGGACAAAGAGATAAAAAATTACGCAAGTGACTGACGGTAAATATAACAGTATCACAATTTAAAACAATAAGCATCAGCACAGTTAGGAGGTGTTCAACACAGTGGTACACTTATAACACACAAAACTCATAATAAATGCTCGAAATGTCCTCTTGCTTCTATGCATGCCTGTACTCATCGAATCATGGAATGTCGCACCCTGTCAAAAACTCTGGGATGGTGTCGAATGGTTTCGCAGGCTTCCATGACATGTCAATGAAATGTTTCTGCATCCGGGATGGCTGCACCATAAACCAATGATTTAAGATGTCCCCAGAGGTAAAAATCCACAGGATTGAGGTCGGGAGAACGTGCAGGCCATGGAACTGGTCCTCCTCTGCCTATTTATTGGTCATGGTAGATACCAGTCAGTGCATCTCCAACAATGCGACTAAAATGTGCCGGAGCCCCATCATGCATAAACCACATGTTTTTTTCTTATTTGCAGGGACACATCTTCGTGAAGTAAGTCGGAAAGAGTGTGCTGCATAAAGTCCCTGTAGGCAGCACCAGTAAGACGTGCTGGTAAAACGTATGGACCTACCAGACAGTCACCTACAATGCCAGCCCACACATTCAGACTAAATTGTTGCTGATGTCTAGCCTGAAGTACAGCATGAGGATTATGATCTGCCCATACGTGTACATTGTGGAAATTAGTAACTCCATCTCTCCCAAACGTTGCCTCATCTGTAAACAAAACTGATGCGATAAACAATGGATTTGCTTTTATTTAAAGGTGAGTCGGAATTGTAACACTAACATCACTTAAGTTTACTCACTTAACATGTTTCGGGAAACCGTTGTTCCCATCATCAGAAGGTTAACTCGTCGACTGGCCCGTGTTGTTGGTGTTTCCGTTTTTTGGACTGGATCCTGTGGTGGCATCTTGTGGTGGAGAAATGTACTTCCAGAGAGGATTTGGTGGCGGCAAATCAAAATTCATTAGATGTGTGTTGTGTTTTAGAATGGTGATCTTCTCCCATGCATCTAATTCGGCTGCAAATTTGGCTGGTTTGACTAATGTAATATTGGGTTTGATGTTGTGATTAGTGATCCAAAAATGGTGTGAAACTGCAGATTTGTCCATTTGTTTGTATTTAATACATCTCATGTGCTCCTTTAGCCTAGTTTCTAAGTTTCTTTTTGTCTTACCAATGTATACTTTATTGCAATCTGAACAATTGATTTTATAGATTCCAGCTTTTTTGTCTTGTGGAATGGGGTCTTTTAACTTGTTACAAAGTAATTTCTCTATGTTAAATTTGTTCTGTGGAGCTAGGCTGATGTTATGTTTCATGAAAATCTTCTTAAATTTGTGAAATGTTCTTGGGTGGTATGTGAATTTCTTGAACTTTAGTTCTTTATCTTGCTGGCTGAGATTAGTTGTGTTTCTGATGTGCATCTGTCGTTTGAATTTTGCAATTTTTTTTTGTCAATAGTTGCTTTGTTGTACCCATTATGTATTGCTGTGTCTCCTATATGCTGGTATTCTAACTGGTATTCTTTTTTATTTAAGGGGGTATATACCAGTCTATGTGTTAGGCTGTTTAGTACTGCATGTTTGTGTGTGGTTGGATTGAAACTCTTATTTTTTATGTAATTAGTAGAGTGTGTTGGCTTCCTGTATATGCCAAAGGTTAGGTTCTTTTGTTCTCTGATGATTTTTAGGTCTAAAAATGGTAGCATGCCTTCTTTTTCTATTTCTATGGTGAATTTTATTGATTGGTTCTGTAGGTTTAGTAAGGCTAAGGAGTCTTGTATGAACCTATTAGGGACAACAGCGAAGATGTCGTCAACATATCTGTGCCAAACTTTAAACATGTATGGAAAGGAAGTTGTTATGTGTATTTCTAAGTAGCTCATAAATAAATCTGCCAAGAAGGGTGAAAGTGGGTTGCCCATGGTTAGACCAGTTGGTTGTTGATAGAACTTCTTATTGAAACTAAAACAATTTTGTCCAATGCATAAATTGGTAAGTTGTATGAGGTCTTCTATTTCTTCTTCAAGTAGGTTAGTCTGCTGTAGCCATTTCTTTAATTGACGCAGGAGTTGATCTGTAGGGACACTTGGAAATAGTGCAGTGACATCAAAGGAAACTAATCTGTCTTCTGGTTCGAGTTCCAGGGATTTTATCTTCTGTATTAAATCTTCTGAATTCATTATGTTTTTGCTGTTGAATTTTGGTAGTGAAGAGAATCTCTGTACTAACCATTTTGCCAGTTTGTAGGTAGGAGAATCAATATTGCTGACGATTGGTCTCATCTTATTACCCGGTTTGTGTATTTTAGGTAGAGCATACATTCTTGGTAAAATGGGGTGGTCTGGTTTTAATCTAGATTTATCAATGTCTGTTATAGTTTTGCTTTCCTGGATGGTTTGATTGAAGGCTTTTAAATGTGATTTTAATGGGTCTTCTTGAATTTGTATGTAATTTTCTTGTTGCAGCATATTTTCTACTCTGGTAATATAATCATCTTTTTGAAGTACAACTAGTTTATTTCCCTTGTCAGCTTTTGTGTATACTACTGGTTTTGATTTTAATGTTTTGATCACATGTTTGGTTGGGAAATTGTTATGTTTATCTGCTTGTATTTCTTGGAGAACCATTTCACATTCTTTTTTTATAGTGGTTTTACTATTTTCATTTAGGTTGTAAGTAGCAATCTCAATGTCTGCGACTATTTCATCGGTTGTTTTTGTGTAGCCAACACATGTTTTTAGGCCAAGGTTTAATACCGATAATTCTGCTTTGGTGAAAGTTACATTTGAAAGATTAATTACGTCAGAGTATGGCGTCGTTTTTTCATTTTTTAGGTTAGGTTTATATGAATGTTGCTTCCGGCGTAGTAGGTCTAGTTTTTTCTTTAATTTCAGCGTTTTTGTTTTCATCCTGTAGCTAAGAATAGTGAGGAATTTTGATTGCATGTTTTGCCAAAGTGGATAGCCGAGTGTGTCCGTTAATTTAAGGTGAAGAGCATATAATTCCAGTTCCAATTTTTGTAATTTTGCGTAGTGGTTGTTTCTCTCAATTATTATTACTTTTTTATCAGCTGATGTTTGGTGTTTGCTGTTTTTGTCGTATTTTACAATTCTCCTTACAAACTTTGGTGTGACTTTGTTTTGTATGCATAGGTTTAAAAAACGGATGTCCGCAAATGTGTTTTTTCTTTTTTCTTCAATTTTTTGGTATCTTTTGATGTCACTTTTTATTCCACTGAAATCTGTATTGAAATTTAGGGTTTCTAATCTTACCTTGTTTTCTGCCATGACTTGTATCTTTTTTAACGTGGTGGCCAATTATAACTTTTGCTTCTTGTGACTTGTTGGTCTTATTGATATTGTAATGAAAAGAAGCTAGAAACAGTGATGTGTATTGAATTTATTTAAAGGTGAGTCGGAATTGTAACACTAACATCACTTAAGTGAGTAAACTTAAGTGATGTTAGTGTTACAATTCCGACTCACCTTTAAATAAATTCAATACACATCACTGTTTCTAGCTTCTTTTCATTATAATATCAATAAGACCAACAAGTCACAAGAAGCAAAAGTTATAATTGGCCACCACGTTAAAAAAGATACAAGTCATGGCAGAAAACAAGGTAAGATTAGAAACCCTAAATTTCAATACAGATTTCAGTGGAATAAAAAGTGACATCAAAAGATACCAAAAAATTGAAGAAAAAAGAAAAAACACATTTGCGGACATCCGTTTTTTAAACCTATGCATACAAAACAAAGTCACACCAAAGTTTGTAAGGAGAATTGTAAAATACGACAAAAACAGCAAACACCAAACATCAGCCGATAAAAAAGTAATAATAATTGAGAGAAACAACCACTACGCAAAATAACAAAAATTGGAACTGGAATTATATGCTCTTCACCTTAAATTAACGGACACACTCGGCTATCCACTTTGGCAAAACATGCAATCAAAATTCCTCACTATTCTTAGCTACAGGATGAAAACAAAAACGTTGAAATTAAAGAAAAAACTAGACCTACTACGCCGGAAGCAACATTCATATAAACCTAACCTAAAAAATGAAAAAACGACGCCATACTCTGACGTAATTAATCTTTCAAATGTAACTTTCACCAAAGCAGAATTATCGGTATTAAACCTTGGCCTAAAAACATGTGTTGGCTACACAAAAACAACCGATGAAATAGTCGCAGACATTGAGATTGCTACTTACAACCTAAATGAAAATAGTAAAACCACTATAAAAAAAGAATGTGAAATGGTTCTCCAAGAAATACAAGCAGATAAACATAACAATTTCCCAACCAAACATGTGATCAAAACATTAAAATCAAAACCAGTAGTATACACAAAAGCTGACAAGGGAAATAAACTAGTTGTACTTCAAAAAGATGATTATATTACCAGAGTAGAAAATATGCTGCAACAAGAAAATTACATACAAATTCAAGAAGACCCATTAAAATCACATTTAAAAGCCTTCAATCAAACCATCCAGGAAAGCAAAACTATAACAGACATTGATAAATCTAGATTAAAACCAGACCACCCCATTTTACCAAGAATGTATGCTCTACCTAAAATACACAAACCGGGTAATAAGATGAGACCAATCGTCAGCAATATTGATTCTCCTACCTACAAACTGGCAAAATGGTTAGTACAGAGATTCTCTTCACTACCAAAATTCAACAGCAAAAACATAATGAATTCAGAAGATTTAATACAGAAGATAAAATCCCTGGAACTCGAACCAGAAGACAGATTAGTTTCCTTTGATGTCACTGCACTATTTCCAAGTGTCCCTACAGATCAACTCCTGCGTCAATTAAAGAAATGGCTACAGCAGACTAACCTACTTGAAGAAGAAATAGAAGACCTCATACAACTTACCAATTTATGCATTGGACAAAATTGTTTTAGTTTCAATAAGAAGTTCTATCAACAACCAACTGGTCTAACCATGGGCAACCCACTTTCACCCTTCTTGGCAGATTTATTTATGAGCTACTTAGAAATACACATAACAACTTCCTTTCCATACATGTTTAAAGTTTGGCACAGATATGTTGACGACATCTTCGCTGTTGTCCCTAATAGGTTCATACAAGACTCCTTAGCCTTACTAAACCTACAGAACCAATCAATAAAATTCACCATAGAAATAGAAAAAGAAGGCATGCTACCATTTTTAGACCTAAAAATCATCAGAGAACAAAAGAACCTAACCTTTGGCATATACAGGAAGCCAACACACTCTACTAATTACATAAAAAATAAGAGTTTCAATCCAACCACACACAAACATGCAGTACTAAACAGCCTAACACATAGACTGGTATATACCCCCTTAAATAAAAAAGAATACCAGTTAGAATACCAGCATATAGTAGACACAGCATACATAATGGGTACAACAAAGCAACTATTGACAAAAAAATTGCAAAATTCAAACGACAGATGCACATCAGAAACACAACTAATCTCAGCCAGCAAGATAAAGAACTAAAGTTCAAGAAATTCACATACCACCCAAGAACATTTCACAAATTTAAGAAGATTTTCATGAAACATAACATCAGCCTAGCTCCACAGAACAAATTTAACATAGAGAAATTACTTTGTAACAAGTTAAAAGACCCCATTCCACAAGACAAAAAAGCTGGAATCTATAAAATCAATTGTTCAGATTGCAATAAAGTATACATTGGTAAGACAAAAAGAAACTTAGAAACTAGGCTAAAGGAGCACATGAGATGTATTAAATACAAACAAATGGACAAATCTGCAGTTTCACACCATTTTTGGATCACTAATCACAACATCAAACCCAATATTACATTAGTCAAACCAGCCAAATTTGCAGCCGAATTAGATGCATGGGAGAAGATCACCATTCTAAAACACAACACACATCTAATGAATTTTGATTTGCCGCCACCAAATCCTCTCTGGAAGTACATTTCTCCACCACAAGATGCCACCACAGGATCCAGTCCAAAAAACGGAAACACCAACAACACGGGCCAGTCGACGAGTTAACCTTCTGATGATGGGAACAACGGTTTCCCGAAACATGTTAAGTGAGTAAACTTAAGTGATGTTAGTGTTACAATTCCGACTCACCTTTAAATAAATTCAATACACATCACTGTTTCTAGCTTCTTTTCATTACAAAATGGATTTGCTGTTTGTGCTACAAACCATCGGCAAAAGTTATCCCGTGGTGGAAAATCGGCAGGCGAAAGGCCCTGCACACATTGAATATGATATGGATACAGGAGCAGCTCGTGAAGTACCCTCCATGCTGTCACGTGTGATGTACCAGATGCCACTGCCAATTGTCTTGTACTGATACCTGGATCGTCTTCGACACACTTTAACATCTGTTCTTCGCGTTCCGGCGTACGAACAACTCTTGGTCTTCCTCGATCAATAGTCCGTGGTGCAATGGTTCCTGTCTCAGCAAGGCGATGATAAACGACGACAAAGGTTGGATGACTCGGTTGTCTTCGGTCTGGAAACTCCATCTGATAGAGCCGTGCAGCCTCACGACCATTACCATTCGCGCGACCATACATAAAAATCATGTCTGTCTGTTCACGAAATGAATATCCAGCCATGGTGGAACGAAACACGTGCAGTTAACTCACTACATGTACACAATTGAAACGTTGAAGACAGACTAATGACAAACATAAACAAGTCTCCATGGCAACACTTCGCCAACTACTGTATGTAGTACATGGGTCAATGCCTTCTATGAATGCATAGTGAAATGAAGTTTTGAGGTTGAGCCCCAAAGGCCGTTGAACTCACGCTTTCATTGTGACAGGAATAACGCGAAAACCAAGGATTATTGACATATGTTCATATGAACTTTTTTCCTTCTTTTGGTGTAAGGAACTCGTACCCGAAGTTTGTAAAAGTATTTCTGAAGCACCCTGTATAGTTAGTGTAATTTAATGACAAAAAAGAGTGTTGGCTGCATTACTTTGAGTGATGCAAGATGGAGAATTTGGCTGCCCTGCATTTTTTCTATATGGTTACATGCGCAGTAAGTAAATAAATAATTATAAGGCTTAGATTGTGTTAATAAAATGTTTTCCAACAAGAAATCATCCAAATAAATAATTCTGAATACATATTACACCAAAGAATGTGAAGCTGTACTTCGAAAAAATATGCTACAGACGTTGGACTTGGAAAAAAATCTTGCATCTCATGTAAAGTTGAGCCCTTAAATTGTTAGTACACATCACTGTTACAAAAGTTCACCATACTTAACAAAGCTTATAATTCCTTTTTATAGTGAATCTGAAATAATCATCACAGAAATTATCATATAAAGTTTTGAAAATATCAGCTAAGTTTATGAATGTTAAATGATTAAACTCAAAACCTCAAGTGATATTTGCTATGACTATTTCATGAAAAATTAAATATAAATGTTGCCATTATAATAAAATGTACACATTAAAACAAATTTTTATTTATGTTCTGTTCAAAAATCATTACATGTCATATTGTACCATTGGTACCAGCTGCAGAATTATAAACCAGTGCCTAATCTCAAAAGAAAAGGTAAAATGTTACTTTAATAACACTTTTCTCTAAGAAAATTGACTTTTAAAGCAAGCCAATTAAATTTTATGCTTCACCAAAAGTTGCCACGTTTTTGAGTATCCCACAATTGGAAACAAATGCATAATAATCAGTTGTATATAAAAATGAAGGTGAAATAATTGGCAGATGATTTTACATCTTTTGATGCAACAATTACCCTGTATTCAAGACATTTTTTATTCATACCAAGGCATTATTAAACACATTTTGTTCATACTGCTTACATCATATGAATGTGAAGCTGTTGCCATGGTCATGTAGTATTTACTGTCTGACTGTTAATCTAAACTATTGCAATCAGTATTACGAATGGATAAACAAAATTTATTTTTAGGAGAATTAAGAGATGGTGAATGAAGTTAGATGAGCACCAGGGGTCAATTGGGTTGGATTTACTCAAAATTTGTTGTAAAAGGGTAAAGGTGAACTGTGGGAGAAAACTTATCCAGGCAACTCATCACAACTGAGATTCAAGCTCTGGCCTTGAGGTTAGAAGGTTGGCTATCTACCCCTTCACCATAGAGGTGGACTGAATTTAAATGTGCTATGAGAGCATCAGATTTAATAACAAGTAATGGTTTTTATGTAATAATACTTAAAACAGTAACTATGATAGTGCAAAAGGTTAAGAACATTTTGTTATTTCCATTGTATCAGGGTGATTTCATATCCTTTAGTTGTGACTGTATTTCAGATATTTTTTCTTAGTGCAAAATCTAAAAAAGGGGAAAACGAAAGAATAAATTGACCACGTATTTTTTATTCGTAAATATCAAAATTCTCATAAATTGTTCTAAAGCTGCTGTGACATACGAATTAGAATTTTTTCATAAAACTTGATGGTACTATCCCAAATGAGAACATGCTTTAAGTTAAATTTTTAAAAATATTTATTCTGTTTCATTTGAAACTAGGCTGATAATTGCTTTAGTTTAGATTTATATATAAAGAGCTAAAAAGTTCACAAAAGGGGAGAAACATAAAAAGTGGGGATGAAACAGATATGATTAGTTGCTTTCACTGAAGGAATATTTAAGAGGAAAGCACTGTATATATGCTGTAAACTTAAGATAACATTTAAAAGTACATTTGTGTAAATTATTTTATGGTTTGTTTTTCATATTTCTTTTACAGTTCTTCAGATTGCTTGCATCATACAACATTCAATACAAGCTTCTGTTGACTGGTACTCCTCTGCAAAACAATTTGGAGGAACTTTTCCATTTGTTGAATTTCTTGTGCAAAGAGAAATTCAATGATCTAGCAGCATTCCAAAACGAATTTGCTGATATATCGAAGGAAGACCAAGTTAAGAAGCTTCATGAAATGTTGGGACCTCATATGTTGCGACGTCTCAAGACTGATGTGCTGAAGGTAAGCTGGTTTTTCAGTAAAAATAAAAGTGGATCATGGATATGGCTTTGAATTGTAGTAAAATCATCAGTTAAACAGGAACTCAACAAAACTGAAGGAATTATCAGCAAATCAAATTTTATGCTTCACATGTCTGAGAGTGCTTTAGTTCTGCAAATTGTTTTGGAAGCTCTCTGTGCATTAATTCCTTCTAGTCTTCTGGTTGGACTTATGAAAAAAATGCTCTCTCCATCTGTATTCAGCTTCCTTGGTCAATGCTAATTATATATTTAAACCACTAAATTCCAGAAAATATCTCAAAAGAAAAGAGCAATTCTGTGATGAAAATTAATGTAACTCTTTAAATATGAAATGTGGAAAAAATTATTTTCATTAGTACAGAGCGGCCCAAAAGTTAGGAGTAGGATTTAACTTTTGAATAAATTTCTTATTCAAGTCTCTCTTTCAGTAATATTAAAACAGTAAATGACTAAGATAAGTAGGTTCAATTTGGTTAGGTATGACAGATGACATTGTGAAAAATGAGGTCTGTTTACTTCATAACTAAGTTCTTTATCAAATGCATTGTTCATAACAGTAATTACTCTTTGTGAATAATGCTCACAATCTTCATGGATATTCCCCTTCAGTTGCTCAATACAGTTCTTACATTTTCTCTCTCTCCCTCCCTCCCTCCCCCCTTCTCTCCCTCGCTAGTGTTTAATGCCTGCTCTTCATATCTAACCACAGGTGCTGACACTGGTGATATTGACATGAAATTATAATTTGGGAAGGAAATATTTCAGGCCTAAGTTTAGGGTACCTTCACAGCATTTGCCAGTTGTGAGGGCTGAGGAAAATTTGGAAAAAACTTCTGTCAGGGTGGGCAGTGGCAACTCATGTGGATACATGCTTCTTAAGATATACCCATGGGAAATACATGTAGGCTTTAAGATTGAGTAACCATTGTGGCTGTTTAACTTGGCAACTTCATGAGATTATCTACTTGCCAAATGGTTGCCTCGGGATATTCATTTTGGCCCTGGATGTGCGGTGTGTTCAAGGATGCAGATACACAAAGTAATGGACTAGTTATGAGGGCGACACTGAAGATTGTTAGAAAATCAAATGAGTAGTTTTAAAAAATTCAAATGTTGTTATTGGTTTTCAAAATATTCCCCTTTAATATCAATACATTTTGTATTTGATGAAACCAGTCCTTCAAGCAATGATGCCTCTTCCTGAGGCACTTCAGAAACCAGGCTTTTATAATGTTCCATTGCTTCATCTGATGATGAGAAAGTGATTCCACGCATTTTTAGAAATAAAAAGAAATCACAAGATGCTAGGTCAGGGCTATTTGGTAGAGGGACTATGGTGCTGACCTTTAGGACATCCATATACTCAGTTGTTTTGCTGTGTGCGATGGTGCATTGTCATGATGTAACATTTTTCCTTTAGGACATTTTTTTACAAAGTTTTTAAAAAATTTGTGGTAAACAGACATTTGTGCACCTGTCAGCAGTAGCAGTACATCTTATGTTCTAATGTCAAAGTAGCAATATGACCGGTTTTAGAAAAAAAACTAGAAACCATCTTACCAGCACTGTGAATTCATTGGACTTTTGTAGGCTGAGGTTCTGTTCAAAAGACCCATTGAGCTGATTGACTTTTCTTTTCAGGATCATGACAATAAATCCAAGATATTCCAAACCTAATTTGAAGTGCTGCCTTGGAATTTTTCCAGAATTTTTATGCACCAATCACTGCATTGTTGTTTTTGATCAGGAATCAGTTTATGTGGAATCCTTTGACAGCAAAGTTTTCTCACGTCTTTGATGTTAAATGTTTCGGATTTGACTCATACCAATGCCCAATGTCACCCGCATAAATTCATGATGTCCAATCTTTTTGAAGCATTGCTCGAACAGTGGCAATATTTTTATCAGTAAAAGGACTTCTTGAGCATCCTTCAGGAAATTAATTACTAAGAAAAAAACTGATCTCTTGTGATTTCGCTGGAGCTTCTTCGTCAAATGTATTTATAAGC
The DNA here is from genome assembly GCA_030765065.1 of Deroplatys truncata. Classification (NCBI taxonomy): domain Eukaryota; kingdom Metazoa; phylum Arthropoda; class Insecta; order Mantodea; family Mantidae; genus Deroplatys; species Deroplatys truncata. The sequence continues at coordinate 195,764,598 of CM060978.1, forward strand.
CGATCTTTACATTTTTTAGTTGTTTATGATGATTTAAAATCATAAAAAATCATAATCTGAATTGTTTTCTATTCAAATTCGTTTTTGGGTGAACACAAAATCTTTAAATGATGATAATTAACAAACTATTAGAGCAAATCGAACAAACTATACTGCAATCCACTCGCAAACATTAGAAAGTAGCTGTCAAATATAAACAAATTTAATTTGTTTTTCAAAACATGGCATTCTAAAATTTTTCAGTATTGCCCTCATATCTGAAAAAAATAATTTCACCAGTTTTAATTGTTCAATCTTGAAATTCATGACCAGACTCCCAAGATTTGCTTGTAATTGTACCTGCACTACACTAAATTGAACTATTAAAGTTGTTTGCATATCAAATCATACTCCGACTTTTGGCCCACATGTTTGTTACATAAATATTTTGTGAATAAGAAAAATGCATTTGTAGGAATGAAATAGGCAACTTTTATGTTATGTATTGCAGAGCATGCCTTCAAAATCTGAGTTCATTGTTCGAGTGGAGTTGTCCCCAATGCAGAAGAAATACTACAAGTTCATTCTTACAAGAAACTTTGAAGCTCTGAATCCAAAAGGTGGTGGACAACAGGTAAGTTTCCCATCAGCAATTCCTTTAACAGAAATTAATGGATATTAGGAAACTGCAGCTTTTCTAAAGATAAGTATAAGAACTTAAAATCAGAGCTAAATACAAGTAGTTCAGCAAAGCATTAGGATCACTACACATGGTTATGAATTCCACAAGTACAGTAGTGCACACATTGCTTCTTGAAGTTAAAGTTTTATACATGTTTGCCGAACTTTATAAATTCTATAGAACAATAATAAACTGTGTTAAATAAATTGCAGGTGTCATTGCTCAACATTATGATGGATTTGAAGAAGTGCTGTAATCACCCTTATCTTTTCCCTGCTGCTGCACAAGAGGCACCAACAACCCCTAATGGAACTTACGAGACCAGTGCTCTGATCAAAGCATCAGGCAAACTGGTGTTGCTGTCTACTATGTTGCGTAAACTCAAAGAACAAGGTCACAGGTAGTGCTTTACTTAATAACTTTTATACATTACACACTTTTAAGTGGTCCTTAGGATAAGCACGTTGATAAAGATCTTAACCCCGCCCCTCCAAAGGAAAATGGAAAGAAAGCAGAAGTTAATTCTTTATTATGGTTCTATAATTTAGTCTCCAAAACTGCTGGTACAGCTACTACATATTGCCACTTTTAAATATTTTGAATTGTTATTGTGTCTTTCCCAAATGCACAATTAGTTACTGCAGAGGGTTACTTGACTTAAATTTACTGGTAAATATCAATCAAATTGTGAGAATCTTAAAGTGAAGCAGAACTCGCTAGATGTAAAACACTTACATGGAGGCAATGAATAGCTCTTCTCTTCATAGCTTCTTTCACCAGTTTAACAGAACATGTTTCATGAGAGTGTTTGCTCACACGCTCACACAGTCAACTAACTGCTGAGTGAAACTATGAAGTGTGTTTAAACTGACTTTACATAAGTGTTTTATATCTAGTTGCAAAAAATATATTTTTGTATTCTGTAGCATGTCATGCATGCGGTACCAACAAATTATCGCAGTGTTTAAACTCATGGGCCATCGATGTAAGATAGATAAACATTAGAAACAACTCTAAAATAGGCTTAATGAATTTTTGTGCAATATGTCCAACAAATCAAAACCTTGTGTGGGTTAAACTTCCTCATCCATAAGATAATCTCTTATTTCATAGCCAAAAGTATTACTGTTAATGGGGATACAGCTAAGATCCCTCTGCCTGTGAGTTTAGATGGGAATGGGTGATGGTGCAACATGCTTTGTAAATATGAAAATATATTTTTCTTTATAAGGAGAAATATTCCCATCAAGTTGATCAACAATCTTCTCTACAGCTTATGTACCTTAAATGGTCCAACACATATCTAGCTTAAATGCCTTAACTCACTTAAGGCAGATGAATGTTCTCAGGATCCTTTCAGCACACCTTTGTTATTAAATTTTTGGCTCATGCAGTGGCATTGGCAAGGAATATCACACTATTACATTCAACATTTTTGCCATATTGTCGACAACAATCACATCAAAATGATGATCATCAACTGTGACGACTTATTACATAAGTTTGTGAAGGTTGGCAACAGTGATGTTTGCTATGTCTTTTTTCATTGGCTCAGATTGGAGCTTCGAAAACAAAAGAAGTGCAATGCATATGTTTAAAGCTGTGCCACGTTATGCAATAACCATTGTCGTCAAAGAGTGCCATGTAGCCTACTTGTCTCAAACATTCTGCATTTACTGTTGTCAAATGTAAAGCTGCTATGAACAGAACCTGGCTAGCATGCCATAGTATTGGTATTCAGTAAACTTGTACTGAAGACTTTCTGAATGTTAAGGAAAAAATTATGACTTTCTGTTTCTGTATACTTCTGCATTATCCCCTCTGGTGACAAAACAGGCACATTAGTCAGTGGTGCCTAAAATGCCAGGAACATTTGCAATTGCATAAAATTCTTGGTTCACTGTGGATACTTTCTTCAGTATATGCATACCATGGATTTTGAAACTCTGTTGCAGTCACCATGTGGAATGACCCTATGGCAAAACATCCAAGTGCTACCAATAACTGTTGAATTAGTAAAAGCAGTTGATTTCTGTTCATAGGGTATTCCTGTCTCGGTTCAGTTTCTTCCAATATTTTCAGCACTACATGTTTTAATAATGAGCCACAAATTTTAGGTCATTCTTTTCAATAAATTCGTTGAACAACATTTTAATATTGAAAATATCCATTGTTCACATTGAAATAAAAGTAAATGTGATGGTATTTCTTAAGAGCTAGAGTATGTACATAAGCTTTAAACTAGAATTGGCGGACAGTCAATGATTTGAAAGAAGGAAAGTAGTGTCTCAGAGGTTTACAGGAACTTCGGTAGTCATAAGGATGATGCACAGTGGTGAAACAGAACTTCCGCTTTTGCTGAGCTGCCGACAGCTTGACGATCTTCAAATACTTTGACGACAGTGGTGAAACTGGCATTAATCTGTAATTTATGCCATCACAGTAAATATCATATAAATGTATCTATGTTTCAGAGTGTTGATCTTCTCACAAATGACCAAAATGTTGGATATTTTAGAGGATTATTTGGATGGTGAAGGGTACAAATATGAAAGAATAGATGGTAATATTACTGGATCTATACGACAGGAGGCAATAGATAGGTTTAATGCTCCTGGAGCACAGCAGTTTGTCTTCTTGCTTTCTACAAGGTGAGTTTAGTGCTTCTCTGTGTTGATCACTACGAACTAAAGGCTAACTGGTAGACACTATTTATTGGTACGTTATATCAAGATGTTAAAACTCATTAGCCCCTTAAACTTTCTTTCTGCTAACAACTATTTTCCCTTACAGAGCTGGAGGTTTGGGTATCAACTTAGCCACGGCAGACACAGTAATTATCTACGACTCAGATTGGAACCCTCATAACGATATCCAAGCCTTCTCCCGAGCCCATCGTATAGGCCAGGCAAATAAGGTAATGTGGATTCCTTTCTACTACTTAATGTTGAAGAAATCAGAAAGTTCACATCCTTTTGTACTTTCTTCCACAATAAATAATTTAAGTGCATATGCATAGTTATCCATTATAAGCAATTGAAGTGCATATACAGAGTTAGATTACAAGTTACATTTTGATACCATTTAGAGCCTGATAATTTGTAGTAACATTGTTACCTAATAAAGAGTATCATTTACTGGGTCTGTATTACAATCTCCAGTAAGATATAAACTGGGAGTCAGGGCAAATTTTCATATTATGACCGGTTAACAGTTTACCGGAGTTATTCTTAGCAAAGGAACTAACTGCCACCTCAGATAGCAGTTAGGATATTAACTTGGAGGTAACCATACCATACCTTTGACCTTGATTGATAGTCAATAGCAATATCTAGGTGAAATATTAGAGCAATATTTATATAACAGGAGGAAAGAAAAAATAATTAAGACTTTTGAAACAGTAATTTCCAGGTTTGGGACGAGGGTAAATTTCGTAAATGTTATTAGATTGTCAAAAGTTTCACTGGTTTCTTTAAGTTCTATTACATTTTTGCTGCATAATACCTCCAGCATTATTCTTAGATATAGTTTGGATATCATTTTATTTTACTTTTTAATTTTTATTATTGACATGAATGACAGTAATGTTTGTTTAAATATATAATGTAAGTGATATCAACCCAATATTCATGCGTCTAACCTATTTTACAAGTAACCTTTACAAAATAACAGCAAAATTTAACCTTATTTTCCAAAATGTCCTATTAACCTACACGAAGCTGAAAACAAAAATCCATATAACTTAACCCATTGGCATCATTTGATGACCAGGGCTCGCACGAGTTTTTTTGGCATATGAATTGTGTGACAAGCTCAGCTCACAATGCTGCATTGCACTACATGCAGTTCAGGTTCCAACTCCAGATGTTATTTGTATACATTTCGAATGAAATGCTGACATATGATGTTTGTAATTCCCACAGTATGACCTCACCAACTGTGCTTCAGCCAAGGAAAAATAATTTTATTCTTTCTGCACTTGTATCAATAGCCATCATGGCCGCAAAAAGAATTGTGTGGATGACGATGAGGGTTTGAGAAAACTAATACAAAGTGTATTAGATAGAGTGAAAGTGGTGATTTTTCTGAATATGAGACAGAGACTGAAGAAAGTTTTAATGATAGTGATAATGAATCTAATGCAGAAAGCAATGAGGAATGAAGCCAGTGATGATGTGCAGCCCTTCAAAACATGTTCATACTGTGAAGGAGAAAAAACAGTGAGACTGGAATTGGACTAAAACTAACAATAACCCTGTTCTCTACCCTTTTACTGCAAATAGTGATGTTTGTAAAGATGTACTGAACAAGCATGCATCACAGATGCGATCTGCACTTTCAATTGTTTCGGAATACATGAAACCATTGTTTGACAAAAACATGTTAAGAAACTAATGCTTACGCAACAAGGCAGTTGAACAATCCCACGGAAAAATGGTCTAACACTACGGTAGAAGGGCTTATATTGTTATTTTTATGTCTCAAGTGCAAAAATCGGTATTCAATTGTACTGGAGCAAAAACTGATGCCTTGAACCCCAATTGTTAGTAAAAAAGATGATGTTCTTCATTTAGAGGATTGTTTTGGGGTGTATCACACACAACAACAATACTAGGACAACAGTGCTGACGAGTTTATGCTTTTAATATTGTGCACACAGATTTTCAGCAAAAAACTCATTGGTTGATTTTAAATGATTGTTTTAAGCATTAAGCTGTTACTACGCTCCTGCTAGGAGATTTAAATCTGATTTCTTGGTTAGTTGAGTAAGCATTTAAATATGGCATCTGTATGTGGCTTTTTTTTACTAAACGTAAGCATTTATTAATAACCTCATTCACACTACACAGAGCATATTAACAGAAAACCTATATAATTTAATATTATGAAATGTTTTAATTTAACAAAAGCTCTGCATTATTCGTTCTGTAGCGATGCTACATTATTTATGTATAATAGGAATAAGATCTTGGAAAAATAATTTTGAGGAGAGGGATGAGGAAGTTGGGAAATGATTCAGGTTAATAAAAATTGCACAATGGCTTTGTTTTCTATCATACTTATGCTCTATAATAATTTGTAGCAGCATCACAACCTCTTCAGGAGTTTTTAACTCAACACACTTGTCAAGATTGTTTCATAAATGTAACTCGCAAATTTCAATATATTGGAGTAAGCCATATGGCTAATACCTCCATGCCATCGAGCACCTGGCAGAAATAAAATAAGTATAATACTAATGTACGCGAGGTATGTGCTATATTCAGTTTCAAATGTTTCAACAGCAGCACTAATACAATATGTGTTAAGCGTAAGTTAGAATCAAGAGACACTTTTCTACTAGCATGTTCTTATATGCAAAACCTATTTTTCCATTAATCTAAATCATATTGAGAGTGAAATCCCACATAACCCAATACTCTAAAATGCTAGATGTATAGATATTCTATTCTACACTACCTCCAAGAACTACATTAACAGCAAATCATTCTTTTTTAAACATACCAAAACGCACTAAACCTATTCTAGTGTGAACTAAACTAATGGCATAACCCTTAAGCCACTTATACACGATCAAATTTTTGTCAAATTCAATACTTTACAAGACTTTTCAAGAGTTGTCACAACTTCACAACTTTTCTTGTCAAATTGCTTCCAATACTTTTAAAGTCTTTGAAAGCCTTGAAAGCAAATAAGGACATGGTCTAAACGGTCAAAGATTTCACAATGATTTGATGGCTTTGGCCAATGAAATGCAAGTATTCACAGTGTGTCACGAAATCAGCAACATGGCTGAAAGTGAAAAGTAAACAAAAATGGCTACCCGGCCAAGGTATGTCGTATGCGAACTGATTACGTTATACATAAGCTGGCCATATCTGTACATCGAGAGCTCCGTGGATTACCACAAGATGGAGTAGATGAAGGCGATTATGAAGAAATAATTTCCAGACCGTTTTCCGAACTAGGTATACATTAATGTAATGTTATATAGTGTGGTTAACCTATCAGTTGGTGTTATTTTCATAGTATTCCACACTTGTAATGTGATTTCATTGGATATAATACGTGAAAGTGCTACATAATATTAGTAAAGAACAATATTTCATTGCGAATTGTTATACTGTGATGCAAATACTAAATTACTTTGCGCATGATAAATTATCAATGTGTTCAGAAGGGTTTCAGTTTGGCAAAGAGACAACTTGTAAATTCACATTTTTGACAGTGCCAACTCTTGTCAAATCCTTTCAGGTCTTGCGAAGTCTTTTCCAATCTTGTCACATATTGAAAAACATTTCACAATTTTTCTTGTAAACTCTTGAATTGAAAAAATCTTGATCGTGTACAAGGGGCTTTAGAAATGTGCCAGTACCTAAACTATACAAATTGTAATATTGACAAGTATGCTTTATTATGTTCCTGAATGCATGCAGCCGTCAATAATGATCCATATTAATCATGAAATTCCTCAAACTAATGTAATAGAAACTTTAGATTTTATTATACACAGAAATCAGATGGCAAATGTAAGAAAATAATTACAGCAGAAAGCTTATTTTAAAGATCTAATGCAACAAGTTTCCACCAATCTGGCATGAAAACGTTGCCAACCATACCAAATTGTTAACAATCTCCAGGTTAACTACCATACAGTTACCTTGCTTTCATAATATGAGGCACTCCATTTAAGCAAAAGGTAGCAAACTATAAGTTAAGAAACCTCAGCTTTCAACTGGGGATCGTTATACAAACCCACTGACAATATGTTTCAATAGGTAATCACAGTGGGATCTCATTAGCACGTTCCTCATTAAACGTTTTCCCATGTATAATGAATTAAAAGTTCTGGCACCAAATGTAATGAATAACATTTGTTTATGAAATTAAACTGAAGTCATTAACAGTGAAGTTATATGATAAGTAAACCAAGAGTTTTTAAGCACGACTGGACCAACTGATGATGAGCATGCTTCTCGAAACGCGTTTTGACTACTTGACGTATGTGAAGTTCATGTGTTTTGAATAAATTTGTGTTAATACTTAGGATTGTGTTTAGTATGTTTTCTCGCTCCCGTTTACTATGTTCGAAGTTTAACATCCACTACTTTGGTCAATCCTTGGTCACTCCAATCAGGGTGGAGACTGGCAGCCAATGACAGGCATGTATGTACATATTCTGTGTGAGTGGGATAGAGAATGCTTTGGCTTGATTGCGATCCAAATATGCAATATGTGGATATATCATGGAAGTTAAACATTCCTCCATCAACCTTAAACACGATTGTTAGAAAACGTAAACTGATTGAAACTGCTTTTGAAGAAGGGAAAAATGCCAAAAGATAGCATAATTGCCCTGGCCAGTTTCCAGAATTAAAACATGTTCTACTAAAGTGGTTTACACAAGCAAGAGCTTTAAATGTGGTGTGATTTAGCACAGAAGATGGGACTGGATGATTTCAAAGCGTTCAATGGCTGGATGAAAGATTCAAGAATCGACATGGCTTAGTTTACAGATATGTGCAAGGCAGGCTGCTGCCCTAGATGATGCTATACCATGTGAAACTATAGAAACCTGGAGAAATACAATGTTCTCGTCAATTTTGAAAGACTCTAGCCCTGATGATGTTTATAATGCAGATGAAACGGGGTTCTTTTTCCATCTTTTGCCAACAAAACCCTGGATTTTAAGGGCACTAAGTGTCATGGCAGAAAACTTAATAAGGAGAGGATCACAGTTTTGTTGTGGTGTAACAAAAATGGAATGGAGAAATTGGTACCAGTGGTTATTAGAGAAGCATGCAGTCTGCAATGCTTCAAGAACGTGCAATCTTTTCCATGTAAATACCTTCCAACACAGAAGCCTGGATAACTTCTGCAATATTTAAAAATTTCTTACTAGCATGGGACACAACACTGGGCATAAGAAGCAGGAAAATTGCACTCTTCCTTGATCAGTGTGTCACTCATCCACCAACTGTTTCAAATTTAAGAAACACAAAGATTTTCCTCCCAGCAAACTGCATGAGTAAGTTACAACCTTTAGATCAAGGCATAATTCAGTGCATGAAACAAACGTATTGGAAGAGGCTGGTACAGAAAAGGTTGGTGACCTGAAATTGAGGACAAGAAAAATCACCATATTATTGTTAGATGCCATGCATTTCATTAGAACTGCCGGATTCTGTGACACAAGATACCCTTAGGAAGCACTTTAATAAAACCCTTTTGCTTGGTTCTTGGTGATGACATCACATTGGAAGATGAGTTTCCTGAGAGTGACAGCACCGGCGTGTCTCTTGAAACATATGTAAATATTGACAATTAAATTCTAATGTGTGAAACAGCGATGATGGATGAAATACTTAAATAACAAATTAAAGGAGAAATGTCAGTGGGAGATAAAAGTGATGCTGAGCCAATTCCTACAGTGTCGGAAGGATGAAGCAATGGACATAGTGAAGCGATATGTGTGTAGTTTCTAAGTTGATGATTATGTAATGACTTTACTAAACAAGAGGGACAGTAAAATTTTGGCATTGAAACTGACAAAGCAAATCAATCATAGATATGTATTTCAAACCAGTGTCCATATTTCACATCCGTTTAGAAGGTAAGATGTATTATTAGATTTTATTGTGTAATCGTGTTCTTAAATTGCAGATTTTATATTTTCATTAACATGTATTGCCGTCTATGACGTCCAAATCCCTGCAAAAACGTGCTAACGAGATTCTACCTTATATGGAAAACATTTAAGGTTTTGAATTGTGTTTGAATTCTTCCTGCATTGCATTTAATTATATGGAAGTTTAACCTTTCTGAATTTGACAGTTGCAGTGATCCAAATTGAACAGAGAATTGTATTAAATCTGTAATTTATGATAATTGCTCTTTGCTCTGCTGAGAACTAGAAAGAAAGGGGTGGAGGCAAAAAAAATACACACACACCCACCCACCACTCCATGTTTGCTTCTTTCTGGCCTGTTTGCTGATAAGCTTTTTGGTAGAGAAAGCTATTATATTTAACAATGCATTATTTACTTTATTTCAGGTGATGATCTATCGCTTTGTAACTCGTAATTCTGTTGAAGAACGAGTCACACAAGTAGCAAAACGTAAAATGATGCTCACTCACTTGGTTGTGAGACCTGGTATGGGAGGTAGAGGAGCAACATTCTCAAAACAAGAACTGGATGATATTCTGCGCTTTGGAACAGAAGAGCTCTTCAAGGAAGAAGAGGTAGGTGCAGTTGTGTTTTTCAGTTAACTCCAGCAAATTTATTTCTTGCCGGCTGTTTGAATTCCCCACACATTACATTGCTAGGAATTTATATCAAGTAAGAGTGCATCATTTAATTAAAAAAAAAAAAAAAAGCTCAATTTCTAGAAAGCCTTGAAGGATTTTATATCAGGATTTCTGGATGCAGAGGAACCTAACTCTATGTACAAAGAAATCTGGCTTCTCTCCTGAATATTTTCTCATGTACCCATTCAGCATTTTTTAATAATATCTTGCCTTCCTTTATTAGAACAATGTGTAAAAGCTTTTAATTCATAATTTTCCCATCAAGTGTGTTAAATAGATCAGTTTTAGAAGCAATTTCATTGAAATGGTTATTTACGTTCTGGATGATATTAATGGTGTACATGACCAGACATCCAAACTAGAATCCAAGGATGCTTTAAGGGAGCTGGTATATTATTTGAAAGAGATATCATACCTATTGAAAGGTTCACTTTGGTGACGTTAAAAAAGCTTTCTAGGGCCATGTGCATAACAGTGACATAAGCAAAATGTTAATACTGTTTGTTCACCTTGTACAGTAGTCCTAAAAGGTAAAAGTAGAAAAATGAGGTGTTCAGTTGTTTGCCAGATGTTGCAGGGTGTCTACTGATACTGGAAATATACTTGATTTTTTCTTTTTTTCCTTTTCTTTCTTTACATACTGGATATACGAAATTAGTAAATTTTCAGGGGATTGGTTCTTGGAAGATCTTATCAAATAGATTTTTTTTTAATGATATTGTTTTGCATGATATCTTCTGTTTCATAATTTTTTATCTTGTGTAAAAATTACTCAATTGGGTAATCTTTCACGTATAACATTTGTTATAACATTTCCAGAGTTTTGAAGATTGTTCGGGAGAGGCTAAGATAAATAAAAATTCTGCTGTTATTTCATTCCCGTTTCTGTGAATATCAGTGAATTTTTTGTCCATTATTATGACTAGCATGGGAGTTTTTTGAAATTAGAGTTCTAAGAGGTAAGCGGGAGAAATCAGCATAAAAAAATTCTTATAGATTCAATTAAATTGTCATTAAAGATTTAAAAAGCCACCTGTTCAACATCGGGTAGTAATAAACACAGCTTCATATTATGGCCTGTGGAAACAAAAAAATCTGATGTGTTACACTCACATGACTTTCTCTACTCTTGTACAATCTATTTTTACAAACGCCTATTCTCCATATGCTTCATATCAATCGAGATATCGAGTTGTCAATCTTATTTGTAATTTTCTTGTAGATGCAAGGGGAATATGGTAGCTTTTAAGCGATAGTCAAATATTTTAACGCTGGTTGCTATGTGGCGCATTCCATTCTCTTTGCATGTCCAGGACATAAAAAAATGAATAACGAATTTGAGAAAAAGTATAAGTATTGGAAAATTTAAGGAAATAACAAGCAATATCTCGAAAACGGTTCACTCAACAAAAAAAATGTATATGATATAAGTTGTGTATTTTAACGCGATCTACATTTTTTGTGTAGTAAAATTTTGTCTATCTCTTATGGTTTACCAGTTATGCAAAAGTCGTTCACAATGAAGAATACTTTTGGAGACATTCCCAGAAATTTCGAGATATACATTTTCATTTCTCATGACATTATCTTAAACATATGATATTTTCATCAAAATCGTTAGAGCCATTTTTGAGAAAATTAAAATTTTCGAAAAATCTTCCATGTAAAGGGTAGTCTGGGGTGGGGGGATTTTCTTGAAAATCTTCGTGTCGCATCTGTGGAAGATACTGAACGTAAATACCAAGTTTGGTGTTTATCCGACTGTTCGTTTTTGAGTTATGCTGTTCACAGACACACACACACACACACACACACACACACACACACAGACACACACATGGACATGTTTCCAAAAATGCTTTTTTTGGATTCAGGAGGTCTCAAAACATGTATTTCCGGTGAAATCTCGGTATCGAATTTTTGGGTGGAATGCAATACTTCCCCTACTTACTATATGTAGTAGAGAAAGTAAAAAACCAGTAAAGATGTTAAGCTAGCCACAACACACATTTGAATACCGCTGCATTTTTACTACATTATGACTTATGCAGTACTGGAATTTTGTCAAAACTTCGCCTTAAATTGCTTATGTGCTATGGTAATTAAAATGTGTTAAAAAGTAATTCTTAAGAGTAGAAATACCTTAGAAGTTGTTTGAGGAGGAGATGTCTCCTCGAGACCTGGTGCCCACCCTTATAGGTGGTTTAGGTGTGTCACTTTTATAGCAGAATTAGGCTGTAACGACAACAAACATTGCCATCTTGTCACTACTGCACATGTGCCAAGGAGAATTGCCAACCTAAATGAGAATTAAAATCTGCAAGATGGTGATATTTTCCTTTCTATTCCTCTTTATTCTTGCTTCCCAGAGATATGAAGTAATGCGAATACACTGTACTATTGATAGTGCATAACACAAAGCAAAATTAGGTTGTTTTCCAAACTTCTCATAAACATGGAGCATTGTTAGCATCCTTTGGTGTAACCACTGGTTGATAATAACATAAGCTTATATATATAAGGCTAACCTTCCATGAATTCAGAGACTTAATCTTATATGATAAACCTGGAACATCGTTACGGTGCTTTGGTGAAACCACTGGTTGGTAATTAACATAAGCTTATATAAAAAACAAAAAGCCTAACCTAAGGCTAACCTTCCATGAATTCAGAAACTTATTGTGATAAACATGGAACATCGTTAGGGTGCTTTGGTGTAACCAACCACTGGTTGGTAATTAACATAAGCTTATATATATATATATATATATATATATATATATATATATATATATATATATAAAACCTAACCTAAGCCTAACCCTTGAATTCAGAAACAAAAACTTAACATAAATTAACAAGCTTATATACATAAACCTAATCTAAGGCTACCTCCATGAATTCAGAGACTTAATCTTATATGATAAATATGGCAGATCATTAGGGTGCTTTGGTGTAACCATTGATTGGTAATTAACATAAGTTTGTATATATATATAAGCCTAACCTAAGGCTACGCTTCCGTGAATTCAGAGACTTAATCTTATATGATAAACATGGAACTTTGTTGGGGTGCTGTGGTTGGTAATTAACATAAGCTTATATATATTTAAAAAAAAACTAACCTAAGGATAACCCATGAATTCAGAAACTTAATTTTATATGATAAACATCGTTAAGGTGCTTTGGTGTAGCCACTGGTTAGTAATTAACTAAACTTATGTTAAAAAAAAAAATGACGACAACCTAAGGCTAACCTTCCATGAATTCAGAAACTTAATCTTATATTATAATAACAACTTTATATCAGTCAATAGACTCTTACAAGAGCATCTGGCACTGTCATTTATAGCTATACAATACAATTTACTTAATGAATATTTACATATGTACATATATCCATTATAATTCAGTAATAGCATTTCTCTATCAGGAATGAATAATACAGTTGACTAAATAATATTTACATAAGTACACATATCCATTATAACTCAGTAATATTATACAAGCATTTCTTTATCAGGAATGATTTTAGGACAGTTTTAAATTTTGAATCTCTGATATTCTTAATTGCAGATGGTCATTTATTATGGAGTATAGCTCCCATTTTATATGGGTCCTTGTTTGTTTGACTTTTATTCGTGCTCACCCTGTGGTAATCGTTTGCTCTTCTCGTATCGTATGAATGACAGTCTTTATTGAGTATGTTACATTGCTTTCTATTTTTAACAAGTATAATGGTTTTAAACACATACAGTGAAACTACAGCTGGATGTTTTGTGTTATAAATGTTTCACGGCAGGATTGCCGAAACCGAAGGTTGAACACCATTCTTACGCACTTTTTTTGTATTTTTAATAATCTGTCCATATTGGTTTTACTTGTTCCCCCCCAAATTTCAATACCATATGTTAGATGTGGGTAAATGATGCCAAAGTATGCTGCTTTAAGAATATTGGTGTCTCTGTATTTTGTTAATTGTCTCAATAGGTACAGTCCTGTGTTCATTTTTTTACAGACAATTTCTACGTTTATGTTGTAAGATAAAGTTTCTTCTATGTGTATGCCCAGATATTTATAGCTTCTTACCTGTTCTAAAGCAGTATTGTTAATGTTTATATTTATATTATTGTTTTGAAACATCATGAATTTTGTTTTTCCTATATTTAACTTTAGTCCATTGTGTAGGAGATAATGTGATATTTCAACTATTGCATTTGTCATTTTACCTTCTAAACATTCTTTACTTTCACTCCAGCATATTACAGATGTATCATCTGCGTAGGAGATCACTTTACTGTTTTCCGGTTCCGGTAAATTATTTATATAAATAAAAAAAAGTGTAGGTCCCAGTACTGATCCTTGCGGTACCCCCAATTTTACTAAATTATACTCTGATTTAATGGTGTGTATAGTGTCACCTTTTTTCCAATTTATTTCTGTGCATTGCACCCGGTTTTTAAGATATGTTGCTAGTAGTTTATTAATGTGTCCTCTGAAACCGTAGTATTCTAATTTTGTCATTAAGTGATCATGGTACACAGAATCAAAAGCTTTGGAGAGGTCTAGATAAATCCCTGCTGTGTTTTTACAGGTATCTTTCAATTCCAACAATTTACGTACATATTCCGCTATAGCTGTGATGGTTGATAATTTCTAAATCCATATTGAAATTGATTAAGGGTATTATTATATTTTAAAAAACTATTTATCCTAGCTATAAGTACTTTCTCGTAGACTTTGCTGAATATCGAGGTTAGAGTTATTGTTCTGTAATTACTGACATTTGTGTTTGAACCTTTTTTGTGAATAGGTCGTACCACGCTAATCTTCAATATTTCTGGGAATATGCCATCGTTCATTGAGTAATTTATTAAATGCACCAGTATACACAATAATTCTTGTTTGCAATGCTTTAGTGTTATAGATGATATGTCATCCCATCTGGAGGATTGCTGATTTTTAAAGTTGCATATTATTTTATATATTTCATCATCATTTATCTCATGCAAGTACAGGCTATTCACAGCTGTATTGTCTTTAGTTTTCTTAGTGTCTATGTTGTTGGTTATAGGACTATCATTAGTATTTATAAAGAAGTTGTTAAATAATTCGCAGATTTCAGAAGGGTCATGTAGTATTTTCCCATCTTGGCTCAGACATATATTTGAGTGTTCACCTATTTGGGCTTTACTTTGCTTGTTTATAATACTCCACACAGTTTTTGTAGTATTATTGGAGTTCGTTATTTTTTTTTCCTATTTGTTCTGCTTTTAGATATATATGAACGCTTTCCGGTATTGCTTTTTATACTTATTATAGGTATTAATGTAAGCATTCAATCTGGTGGATTGAAAGAATTCATACATAGTTTTCATTTTATTTTTTAAGTGTACAAGTTCAGGCGACAAGGTTAACTTCTCTATCGTTTTATGTTTAACCATACTTTTCAACAGAGGGCAAGTTTCATTGAAGTGGAGAATAAACTTTTGTATAAAAGCCTTCCATTTTTCATGTGTGTTGTGTGTATTATATATCTCTGCCCATTCCTCTTTAGCAAGCCTATCCTTTAGTTTTATCTGGGTTACATTTTCGTGTGTCCCTAACGTGCCTGTATATGCTGTCTTTCATTTGGCTGAAGCAGTTGTAAATATCAATAATTTGACCCCTATGGTCTGACACATGAAATTCATTATTTATAGTGGAAAATCTCTCTGTATTTAAATTTGTTATGTCATCTATTGAGCTGCTCGAGTGATCTGTGATTCTAGTGGATCCTTGAGAGACAATATTCAAATAAAAGCTATCGAGGATATCCCGTAGATCTCTGTTATCCATGTCTACGTTAAAGTCACCTAGGATGATTGTGTGTTGGTTGAAT
The DNA here is from genome assembly GCA_030765065.1 of Deroplatys truncata. Lineage (NCBI taxonomy): Eukaryota > Metazoa > Arthropoda > Insecta > Mantodea > Mantidae > Deroplatys > Deroplatys truncata. Next base: position 195,780,450 of record CM060978.1, read on the forward strand.
GTAATTTTGTGCAGTGTATTTTCCAGATGAATTAGGAACTCTGTATACTTGAGTTAGGGGATCTATAAACACAAATAATGAGTACTTGTCCTAATTCTGTGTTTAGTTTTACTGCTGCTAGCTCAAAGACCATCTCTACCTTATTTACGATAATATCTTTCCTAGCATACAGTAAAACTCCTCCACTTCTGTGAATTATACGGCAATAATGGGAAACTAATTCATAATTTACAAAGTTTACAGAATGTAATTGCTCCTTCCTTAGGCCATGTTCTGAAAGTACAACCACCTGAGGATTTGTGTCATTTAGGACTGTTTCTAATATTCAACTTTATTGGAGACATATTGTGCATTTTGGTGGTATATTCTAAGGGTAGAGTTACTGTGCAGGCTGCTTTTATCATCATAGGATGAACACGAATTTATAGCCTGTCATTGTATATTATCTACTTTCCCAAATGAATTTGAGTACAAGGGGTTTTTTTTTCTGCCAATGGTTTTTATTTTGTCCGAGAGGAGTGAACTTAAGAACCCTTTTCCTTTGTTGTTCAAGTATAAGCCATATCTGATATGATAAACATGGAACATCGTTAGGGTGTTTTAGTGTAACCACTGGTTGGTAATTAATATAAGTTATATATATATATTATAAAACTTAACATAAGGTTAATGTTCCATATATTCAGAAACTTAAGCTCATTTAAATAGTGAATCATTCACATTGTTAAGAAACGCACGCTCACTTTGCTTGCATTAGCCATGTTAGCTATTCATATGTTGGCAGCATTTTGTTTGCACATTTGGAAACCACAAGCAGCTAGAGGATGACATCAGTGACATCTATAGCGAAGTAAGACCCCATTTTTCCATAGCACATAGGTAAGGTAACCCAAACTTACATTGGAAATACTGGAATTTTAAACCTTCAAGGCAGTAGACACGATATGTTGACATACTGAACTGATTGTTAGTAGCGTTCAGGAAAGACAAATATTCTTTTTCTCCCTTCTACCCTTGCCTATCTTATCAGAACTGGTTTCAAAATATTGACACTGGGCAAAATAGGTATGTCTAACTGCTGATTTTTCCATTTTTACCTTTAGTGGCCACTGTACATACTACCACCTACAATACATTTAGGTTTCTGCTTAGGGCATCAGTTTGTTTGGTATGTATTATATGGTGCCATCAGATAAAGCAGCAACAGTGTTAGCGGCACTGGGCTGTGGTCACACGCCGCTTCCCTTCCGAGACTCCAGTCCCTGCTATTGCACTACTCATATATCAAAGACCACTACATAATCTTAAGGTTACTGTTTGGTGTGCTATGAGTGTGGCTAGAATAATTGGCCCTATTTTTTTTCACGAAACAAATAATGCTGCACGTTACCAAGCCTTAATTTGGGAGCAGTTTTTCCCTCAATTAACAGATGAGCGAATGCACGGCATTTTCAACAATACGGGGCTACAGGTCAGACTACTTTGGATACAATTGCTGATGGAGTGATCAGTGTAGAGGTGTGGCTCATTCGATCCCTAGACCTCGCGCTCTGCACTTTTTTTACTTGTAGGACAATTTAAAAGACAAAATGTATAACCAAAATCCCCAAACATTACAAGAACTGCAAAATAATATATGGGAAGAAACACCAACATTTCTCAAGAAGAGCTGCATTATGTGAATCATAACCTGTAAGACACAATGCCTGCCTTTGAGTACAGAGAGAATGTTTCCAACATCATATTTGAAAAGTTAAGCAATGTAAGGGACATTCAATATTTTAATTTGCAAAATAATAATGGTATTGGTTGGCCTTGTCCGTTCATACTTGTTTCGATGCATATGATGGTTTGCACAGGGATGAAGTGTCGGCAAGCGAGTGGCACACGCCCGCGACTCAAGTGCCACTAGCACCATTGCTGCTTAGTCTGATGACCCTGTATATGATGGTAACATGGAAGCATAGAACTGTAACATGAAATAAAACATTGTATCTGGTGCATAATTGCCAGGTATGGGAAAGGAGAGGGAAATCATTATGGGACAGGAAATTGGAATGCACCATGTACAATTGAGAATAGGAACAAGAAAAACAATCCTAACCTCAATTAGATGATCTGTCAGTTTATCGATTTGCAAAGTGGTTCACAATTGGAAATGAGAGCCAGAACCAAATAGGATAACAAAAGATATGAACATTAAGGGTTTTGATACACATTAAATCAAGGAGAGGAATCGGCAACATGTCAGTCACTATAATTATTCATAATAGTATGAAAAATTGATTTGGCACATTCAGATGTCATTTGTTTATAATGGACCAATGGTAATTTTTTATCTCAATGCAGATTAACCACTTAAAATTCAATACATTAAAACAATTTTAAAAAGCAATGTTGTTACCATCTGTGATTCTTAAGCCTAACTGCTACTGTTGATAGAAGAAACAAAACTGGGAATGGAAGTATGTGCATCTGCTGAATGTCATGCCAGTATATCTTCTCAAGCTTGCTTCTAGAGGCAATACCAGTAGTTGTGGGTAATAGTCTCCATGAGTTTTTTTTACACTGAAGACAGCTATGGACAATAAACATACAGTATACTGTGACCAGGAATATGAAACTCGATCAGCATTCCCAGGCTCCAATTGATTGTGTATGCTCACACTTGAAAAGATGTGTTTTAACTTTTTTCCCCTGTTCTGGTTTTAATTTCCATACATTTGCTCACAGGGCTTGACAGAATAAAACAGTGATGCAACAGGAGCAAATTCATGCAGCCTGTCCCAGTTTCTACCATATGCTTATACTTCTTTTATACAGGCATGGAGGTTAAAGGTATATGTAGTGAGCACATGTATATAAAGAATAGACAAACAAAAAGACTACACTTTGTGTGAAAATGATTGCATACTTGGCCTGGTGAAGGCAAGAAAAGATAGATCAGTTTAGAATGATAGTTGTGTCTGCCAGTTCTAATGATAACTAGTTAAATCAACCAAGGCTTTCTTTCTCAGTTAACACTTAAATTGTGGATGAAATAGAGCTCTCATAAATAGGGAAAGGTAGATCAGAATTATTTTTGTCATTCCTGAGAAAATAGTGTTACCGATTCTTCTCAAACTCGGGGTAAGCATCTTTCAATCCTCTGCATCATTTTCCTTATGCAATTAATAAAAATTCCTGATAAATGCACTTCACTAGACTTAGAAATTGATATTTTTAAGTAGAAATGTTTTTGAACATTGACTATTCCTTTTTCCAGGGAAAAGAAGATGAAGCCATTCATTATGATGATAAGGCCATTGATGAACTGCTAGATAGGACAAAGGAAGGTATTGAGCAGAAGGAGAATTGGGCCAACGAATACTTGTCATCATTCAAAGTGGCTAGCTACGTTACCAAAGAAGGAGAAGAGGTAATTGCATATTTATGCAAGTTATTTTCTCAATTATTTAAAATAATGAAGCTATCTTATATTTCTAGTACAGTTTTGATTATAGTTAAGAAAAAGGCAAAATTACTTCAATTTAATGTAGTAAACATCTTTTAATATCTCAAGCAAAAATATCAAAATGTAATTAAGTTTGTGTCTGTTAGCAGATTGAATTTTTCAATTATTGTTTCATCGCTTTAATAAATATTTTCTAATTATCAGTATCATACACTTCCATGACTGCAACAGCAGCAACTAGACGATATCCATCTAGATGGCCTATAATGCATGGTTCAGATTTGCACAAAATGTATGTGGTGGGTGAAGACCACCAGGTAGAAGAACACGGAAATTAACCTGTCTCTTTACTGCAGCTGCCTTACAATATTGCAGACTTGATGTGGGAAAGAAATCCTCCAATTCCCTTTTTAGCCTGAAAAGAAAGCTTTTTGCCAATGGGAAAACTCATAATTTCTTTAGGCATGTTGGTAAATTGTTAACTTCATGATGCAAAATGAAACACACAAAAATCCAGCTAACATCATCATTACCTTTGCAACAACCTTCCACATTTCCTGCATGCTTCTCCACTGCTGGTGCCCATGCCATATCTATGAAATGTGAAAATAAATTTTTCCCATGTGCTAATGGAAAATGTAAATTGCTGGTGTAATACGATGTGTGCTTTTCAAAACAAATGCTGGGTAAAATCTGCCGTATTTGGATAGATGCTTTCTATCCATATTTCCAGGTGCATTCCAGTAACAGCAGTAGTAATTGCAGGCATAGACTACATGTGAAAGTTCTGAGAAGTAGTTTATGCCACTAAAAATCAAAAAGTCAGTTCAGATTAAAGGTGTGATACCAGGGACCCAAAATATTAAATTGTCCTCCTGTAATGCCCTTACCTTTTACACCTTATATGGCAGAAATGGCTAAGCAGAGCATTTAAGCCCAGTGTCTCAAGTCTTTCCATGCATATCTGCTGTGTGTAGCTTATGAAAAAGTGGTGGAAGTTTTCCATGCAGACCTTCAGTGTACCCATAAATTACCACTGAGAAAAAGTTGCATGCTAGCAAGAAGAAGAAAGGGCACAAAAGCAGGGTATTTGCAGAACACACCCAAGTGCATCAGTATTTAAAAAAAAAAAAAAAAAAATCTAATATAGAAAAATGAGTCTTAAGTTGAAACACCTCAATCACTACATGTTTTTCGTCTTGACTGGTTTCAGGAGCTACTTGCTCTCCTCACTGGTTCGGTGTTGTCCGGCATGTGTGCATGCATGTGAGAGAGAGAATATTTCCATAGTGGATTTGGTGGCAGAATTTAAAATTCATTACACTGTGTTTATGTTTTGTGATTAAAATCTTTTCCCAAGTATCCAAAACATGACACATTTTATTACAAATGCAAAGCGAATAGCAATAGTCAAATTTTTAGAACTGGACGCCATATACTGGGCTTATATACTCTTTCCATGCAGTCATGAGAAACAACTGAATGTTGGTAGGATTTTGACGAAGTAGTGAATAATTCAAACCGTTAATGATGGATATCTTGAAAATGACTGATCCCACGAAAAAAAGTTCTTTGAAACAAATTTGTGTGTTAAAAAAAATATACAATTTTGCTGTAGTGCATTTTCATCTTATCACTTAATATTTACCAGTTACACAAGATTATACAAAATTGCTTCTAAATGAAGAGGACTTCACAGGCTATTCCCAGAAAATTCAAGATATGCATTTTATTTTTCATGTAAATGTCTTTAATATATGGTACTTTAATCAAAATTGTTACTGCCATTTTCTGAGAAAATCAAAACTGTGGAAAAAATGTTCCATGTAAAGGGTAGTTGCAGGTTGGAGGAATTTTCGTGAAAATCTTTGTGTCACAAAAGGCACTGAACTTAAATACCAAGTTTGGTATATATCAGACTTTTTGTTTAGGAGTTATACATTACACACATATGTGCAGGCGCCTTTCATAAAAAAATTTAAATTCAGGGGGCCTCAAAACATGTACTTCCAGTGAATTCTTGGTATCCAATTTTTGGGTGGAATATAGTACTTTCCCTACTTATTATACATTGCAGAGAAAGTAATATTGCTTTCATTTTTAACTGCAGGAACTGTGGTCGCCCATAGTTTCCCTTTCCATTCAAGAATTTAAATCTTTTCTATCAAGAATGTTTATCTGTATTGCCGAATAAATTAAGGACCATTTACAGTGAAACTCCTATACTTGTCTGCAGACCACTGAAAAATGTTGTAGAATTGAGGAAAATGTAAAATCAAGGAAACCAATTAAAAGCTTCACACAGTTTTATTCAAATTAATATACTACATAATACTATATGCAAAGAACTGATTAAATAATTAACAAATACTGAATAAATATGGAATAACTGCTAGTCAAGATTTACAAAACATTACTTTCTTAACCAATCCATTATGGAAACCTTTTTTATTTTCTCTGTTGATTTAAGTCTGCAAAGTTCATTTTAAGCTCGTTACACATCACTAAATGTTCACTTTCAATGTCTTCTTACTGCATCCAAGCCACTTAATGCCTAATAAAATGTAAGTTTTGGTTGCTCTGGTTGCTCTCATCACTATTTCCTTCTGTGGTAGAGAGTGCTGCCCTAGAACTTGGTCTATGGTTTCTACTTCACACCTGATAGTTGATTATCTCAGTTGACGTGGACATTGAAGTCTACTTCAACAGAGTTTACCATTTTCCATGCCGATTCCTAAAACTCATCTGCAAAGCAGTTCTGGGTGGTTGGTTGAGTCACAGCACACCTTGCTTCAGAAATGAAGTTCAGTGCTTGGAGAACACTTACAGTAGAATCTCGTTGGTACCCAAGGATTTGTACATCATAGACGGGAAAACGTGTTAATGAAAACACAAAATCTGCCATTTAAGAACAAATTATGTAATAAAAATCTATCATTACTACGTTTCTATAGGGAATCGATTTGAGTCCAATTCCATATTGAATACAATTCACGTTTCCATGTTAAATTCAATACATATTGAGATCGATTTGGATACATAAAGTCTGGGAATAAATAATTCAAGCTTTTATGTTGGTCAACTTGGATTTACATGGTGAACCTGTTAAACATAATATATAGAAATGGTTGTGAATATACAATTTCACTAAAATAGGTTCAATACCTCAGAATTAGTTTCGAGGAATCACTTCCTCATCGTCAGCTGATTGCAATTGGTTGGCTTTCCTCTGATGGTTATAGATGTCTCGTCCCTCTAGTGGTGGTTCTACAAGTTTCGTAATCAAATTTTGTCCATAGGGATGTCGAAATTCATTAACCTTGGACAAAATTTCCAAAGAAATGTTTTCTCCCAAATGTTTAATTCCATAGGTTTTTGTGCCTGCTTGATAAGTGATACTGTGTCCTCAATTTCATGTCCCTGTATCCAAAAATGTGCTGCAACTGCTGATTTTTCTTCTTCCCTGGATTTGATGTTTCGAAAATGTTCCTTAAGCCTCGTTTCTATGTTACGCTTAGTTTGACCAATATAGATTTGTTCACAATCCTTGCAATCTATTCTGTAAATCCCGGATTATTTATGAGCTGGCATTTTTTCTTTTTGGTTTGCATTTATGAGGAATTTTATGCTGAATTTATTTTCAGGGATGAGTGCCACATTGATCTCATTGAAAATTTTCTTGAATTTGTTATGTGCCCATGGGTGAAATGTGACTTTTTTGTATGTCGGCTTTTGTTTGTGTGGTTTGAGGGTTGTTAAACATATGTTAGTTTATTTCTCTGTATAATTTAAGCAGGTTTTGAGGTTAGTGAATATTTTTGAGAAGAACAAATTGTGAATTATGGAAGTGATAAAGTGGCTTTGCTGTGTGTTTTATTATACATGTGATAATTTCCGCAAAAACCAAAATGACAAGCGTGCAGCATGTTACAAGTACAGTAGATTTAGAAATTAGAAGTATAGTATCTTTGGCGTATTCAATGCAATTTGAATATCATAGGTGTTTCCATGCAACAAATTTCAATCCGATCCTCTTACATTCCTACTTTCCAAGAGGAAAGTTTTGTTTTAGCATTTTTCTCTTCCTCAAAAGCAATTTCAGACAGTTAATGTTTGCTAACAATTGTGCTTAAGGTTGACGGATGAATATTTAGCTTCTGCACTATATGCACACATTTCATATTTGGATTGCGATCTACTTCTTCAAGAATTTTCAGTTTTTCATTGTTGGTTATTTGCTGCACTTTATTTTTCTCCATTGCAAATGAAAAGTTAGAATACAATCTATGTAGTTTGGTCAAAACTCAATAGTAGAAACTATCGTTGGCATTTACCACGCCAAGCCAACATCAAGCTAAAGAATTCTCTATCCCACCCACACAAATGGGATTCACAAACAGAATCAAATATAATTTTCGCTTCTTTAATACGGTTTCAACGATGCATTGAAGTGTAATATTTCTGTATATTCATTACTTTTATACATCCAGCATACAAGGTGACGGCTCATTGGTTTATAACCTATAAAGCCATGCTTTCTCAAGCTCTCTAGCAGACAACTGCCTGCCATTTTGCCATGCTCTTATGAGAATTAACTGTTATGACTCGAGAGCAGAAGAATAATCAAAACAAAAAATGTAATTGTAAAATTGAGAGAAGTAATTTTTGAGGCGTAGAGTTGTGGAGAACGTAAAACTGGCAAACTTAAATTCAGGTAATATTTAACATTACACACACATGTATTATTGGTACAAACCATAAAATTTTGGTGTAAAATCGCGAAAAATGTTAATTTAAGGATCATAAAATCTAAGTTTCACCTGTAGTAGGCAAATTTGAATGTTCCTGGCAGTTTATCCTACCTGTGTCTTACATTAAGTTCTAAGTTCCTTGCATATAAGTCTCTGAGATATTAACCATATTAGTATGGACTATGAATTGTTACAGGAAGAGGAACCAACAGAAATCATTAAACAGGAAGCAGAGAACACAGATCCAGCATACTGGGTGAAACTCCTGAGGCATCATTATGAACAGCAACAAGAGGATATGGCCAGAACCCTAGGCAAGGGCAAGCGTGTGCGCAAGCAGGTAAAAGTTTTGCTTCTGCTGTGCGTATTGTAGTTGGAAGAATTCTTTGTGATCACTATATAGCTAATTATGTTTTTATGTTGGTGGTGTGTAATTACATAAACAAATTTTGAAACTATATTTTCTTGAACGTTATATCTATGCAGGTTAATTACAATGATGGCACAGTGGAAGGTAGAGATGATGCTACATGGCAGGAGAATCTTTCCGATTACAACTCTGATTTCTCTGCTCCATCTGGTGAGTTTAAACATTAACTTTTGAAAACTTAAATGAAATGCATCTTAATGACTTTATTAGTATTCAAAATAATGTGACTATGCAGCAAAGAGTAATAGTATAAGGCTTGTACACAGAACAAAAGGCATTGTTTAAAGCCATTGCTCAATATTCATGTCCTTTAAGGTTTTGTTACCTTTGTTTTGCAGATGATGACAAGGAAGATGATGATTTCGATGAAAAGGCTGATGGTAAGTGTACTGAAGTATTTCTTCTTCTTCCACAAGGTATAGGCATCATAATCTATTCCGTCCTCAATTAAATGTATTATTTCATCTTTTTCTTAGTCTTCCTACTTGTGGTACCCTCTAGGTATATAGCTTAACACTTTTGGTATTCATTGCTCTTTTATCCTTAACATATGCTGTTACCAGTTATTTTGATTTTTGTTTATTTTTTCATGTATTTGTGCATATTTAACTATTTGAAGATTTCTTCATTTCTTTGTTTGCCAAAGGGTAAATCCTGCTACTAATTTTAGAAATCTCATCTCTATCGTTTTCCTGTCTGTCCTATTTATTGTCCAATTTGCACTTGCATAAGTTGCCATTGATACTGTCATTACTTCTAGAATTTCATTTGTGTTGCTTTTGACATCTTACTCTTAAATATTTTCTTTATTGTTCCACTAATTTGTCTGATCTTTTCCCCTAAAAGCCATTGATTTTCTCTATGCTGTTGAAATCTTCGTTATATTCTCCATGATATCTCAGGTTATTGACACTTCTCTTCTTCAAACATAACGTGATCATAAATATGCATGAACATCTATTTATTGAAATACCCCCAGTACAATAGTTTTTCCATTCTTTTAGTGTGTGTGTGTGTGTGTGTGTGAGTAGGTGTGTTTTATTTTTATTTTTCTAAAATAAGGAAAATGGGAAGAGCAACAAATTTGTTTATTTTTCTTGCATCATTTGTTTGTAAGTCCCAATATATGTCTGATTTATGAAGAATTGATGTAATTCTGGCTGACAGGTTCAGTAGAATAAATCTGCCCTACGAATAACATAATTACTTTTTAATATGTTTAGAAACAGGACGTCGCAGTCGCAGACGTTTGGAGCGCAGAGATGAAAAAGACCGTCCATTACCTCCTTTGTTGGCCCGCGTTGGTGGCAATATTGAAGTAAGTAAACTATAAATAGACATCCAAATTATTTTATGGTTTAAATACCAAGTAAAGAAGCATTTTCTCGTGAGATACAGAGAGTGTGCACAAGCAACTTGGAACAGTAAAACTGCAGGATGTTTTAGAATAGGAGTTCTGATGAGCTTGTATTAGAGGCCTTCCTGTACAACACATACATTTTTATATCAGCTTATAATTTTAGATCATGTTCATATGAAACCTAAAAATTGCATTGAGAATTTACTTCTGTTTGAATTATTCTGCACAGTAACAGCAAAATGCATATTTTGCAGGTATTAGGTTTCAATGCACGACAGAGGAAGGCATTCTTAAATGCTATCATGCGCTATGGCATGCCACCACAGGATGCCTTCAATTCACAATGGTAAGTGAAACTAGATATCACCAATCAAAATAAACTTTACAAGCATGAAATTAATCAGTTTTGGAGAAATATGTTGCGGGAATGTAAAATCACACAATAGTTGAATATCAAGTGAGTGTTTACTGTAGAATAGGTAAAAGCAGTGATGTGCATTCAGGGGAAGCAACTAAAGCACTCCTTCAGTAACAATAACTGCAGTAAGTGTGGATATTGAACCTGGGAAATCTTCATCTGAAGGCTAGCACACTAACATGGCAAATGCCATGGAGATAGACGATATTCAGATTTATTAACAATGCAATACGTTATAGATTAAAAACAGAAGCATTATTAACAGTGAAGTAGATTGAGTCACACTTTTTTACACTCATCTTCACTAATTAAAAGTTATATAAAACAGGAAACATTTTCAAGGGCATTCGTCCTCATCGTCAGCGACTGGGTGACTAAGGGTCGCTTTCTCCCGTGTCCTCTTCTTCCTCATCCTGCGGATTCTGACCCTGTTGCCATCTGGTGTTGGGGGCACAAAGTTTTAACACATTGCTTACAGGCAGGATTTCAAAATTAATGACATTGTTGCTGTTTTTGATAATGTGTATTTTTCCCCAGATGTTCAATTCTGTTGGTGTGGTGAGGGGTTTTAACAACTTATACTTTGGCCAATGTTGTGGTTTTCTGTCTAAAAATGCTGTGATACAGCATAAAACTAAAACAAATAGAGAAATCCACTGTATCACACCATTTTTGGACAGAAAACCACAACTTTGGCGAAAATATAAAGTTGTTAAAACCCCTCACCACACCAATAGAATTGAACATCTGGGAAAAAATACACATCATCAAAAACAGCAACAATGTCATTAATTTTGAAATCTCGCCTGTAAGCAATGTGTTAAAACTTTGTGCCCCCAACACCAGATGGCAACAGGGTCAGAATCCGCAGGATGAGGAAGAAGAGGACACGGGAGAAGGCGACCCTTAGTCACCCAGTCGCTGACGATGAGGACAAATACCCTCGAAAATGTTTCCTATTTTATATAACTTTTAATTAGAAGGTGAGTGTAAAAAAGTGAGACTCAATCTCCATCACAATACGTTATGTATAATCACATGGTTATTCAATAATATCTAGATAAATAGTTGCACTTCTTGCAAGCACATAGAACTACATAATATGTTATGTTATTTATAGAACATTGTGAATCGAGCTGAAGCAATGTCCCTCTAGCATCAGTTGAGCAGCGAGAGATTTGTTTGCACAGCTCTGAAGGTCTGTGTACATGTTTTCCTGCTCCATCTGAAGCTGGTATGGGAGAAAAGTAAAATTAACAATGACAGTAGGAGTAATGTAGTATATCAGTACCAATGCTAGGTACATGCATTTGGGAAATATGTGAAGTCATTAGCCAAGCACAGTACATCATTTACCATCGCTGTAACTATAGCTGCTTTTGGGGAAAATAGGAAAGAAATTGCACTCGATGACCAATTTAAATATGACATATGTGTATACAATCAAAACATAAGGCAAAAAGGGACATACATAAAAGGCTTATTAGTGCAGTCAAGTTTTCTAGGAAAAGAAGAGTTAGTCTTTCGAGGGCATGATGGAACAGCAGATTCTATTAATCAGGGCAATTATGTGAAATTGTTGAAGTAGCGTATGATCCTCTTTTAGCAAAGAACTTTGAAATCTCTACTCTGTTAAAAGGAATTTTTAATCGAATTCAAACAACCTAAAAAAATTGTAGGTTTCTGTTTTATCAACTATAAAGTGGGAATTGTGTATGTTTTCATGATAAATTTTTAATTTTATGATAAATGTGATATCGAGGACGATGAGGTTATGACATAGCTGTGCCGCTTGAATAACAAAGGTATGGTTTTTATTTCTCTATCTATATTATATTTCCATTATTGTGTTTCTTCTTGTTTTCTTGTAGTTTTTAAGTGAACATTGCGATGGCATGTATAACAAACACATAACGTTCTGATGAAGTAGAGTGAAGTTTGGCAACTGCGGCCACTCCATATTGGTTGTCACAAAATGTCAGGAGATTTGGACTGCACAGTAGTACAGCAATAACAATGTGAAAAGACATTAGTTGTTTGTTACTGACCATTGGTATTTTTGCATCAGCTTGCAACTCAGTATAATGCAGGTTAGCCAACTTTGAAATTCAAAGACCTAAACATTTTTAAAAAGCAAAGCCATTACCATTTTTATGAGTTAAATAAATTTTAAGTGTGAAAGGAAAATCATCCGCTATTTTGTTCTAACCCCATAGTTGTTCGAAGTATAATATTGTAGGGTTATAACATCCAGCAGAGTGCAATGAATTTTTTAGGGCATAAAAATTGTTAGCAGGTCTTCCTTCGAAATTGAAGTAAAGCCGTTGGTCCCATGTAATGTTTAATTACATGTAAAAGAAAATATACCTTGAAAAAGCAAGTCTCTGAGCAAAGTTGTTGCCCGTCTCACACTCGCAGCATCCTGCTTCTCTCCTGTGGCACTATCTATGTATGGACTAATCACCTGCCACCACGTAGAAATTCATGTGATTACAGAAAGCACCTCTTAAGGTGCCCTATATGCCAATGGTGTGGCAGCAAACTTAACAACAAAATGGCACCATAGATGATTTTCGTGTTTCCTTGAATCAACAAGAAACTTATCTCATAGGTTTCTCACATTACTTTGTTTTTCAGCCCCATGAATATACATTTAAAATAGGTCATGTTTAATGAAAGTTCTTTCATATTGTGAGTTGTTTTTTATTGTTAAATGGCATTTGAAACATTCATCCCCACTAGAATTTTTCACTTGCTTGAACAAATTTCAGAGACAGATTGTCTCCATCAGCAGTCCTGTGACTGGTTTGAACTGTGTGTTTTGGTTGACTATAACAGTCCCCGTGGTTGAGAAACGTATTTCCATAGGGTATTTTTGGTGGTAAATCAAAGTTATGCATGTCCTGTTCTTGATGAGTATTTTCTCCCATGTATCTAGCTCAGCTGCATATTTGGTAGATTTTATATGTTACTGTTACCTATATTATCTTTCTCCAGGTGGCTAGTCATGTTTTACTAGAGAATTGCCTACTGTGAGAAAAACTTTCAGAATAATGCAAAAAATTAAACCGTATATGTTTCAGGTTGGTGCGTGATCTTCGTGGAAAATCTGAGAAGAATTTCAAGGCATACGTTTCTCTTTTCATGCGCCATTTATGCGAACCTGGGGCAGATAATGCAGAAACATTCGCAGATGGTGTTCCACGGGAAGGTCTAAGCAGACAGCATGTTTTGACACGTATTGGAGTCATGTCACTAATTAGAAAAAAGGTATGCTGAGTAGCAGAACATATGTGGCAATGTTTTGCTTGAATTTTAAAAAACCAAAGTTTTGTAAATTAATTCCATATTGCTCATTTCTTTCTATTTCTTTATAATCTATTTGTGTTTCATGTACTGCATTATTCTTAGTGCTTTAAATGCACAAAAAGAGAAACAGAGGAACTATGTGTATTATAATATTTAGCTTCATGTACAAGGTGTCTCAATGGAACAAAATTTTTACTTGTTAAATATTAAATAAGGAAAACAGAAAATTAATGTCAATAGTATGCCATTTTATGCTATAAAGATCCTTATTTTATTTTTGGAAGATTATGTCCTTCAAATGGCCTCCATTTCTACAATGACACTCACCAGCCTTTTATGCAGATCGTGAAATTAATGTTGTAGAACACTTCCAGGAATAGCAGTAATTTCTGTTGAGAATCCTTTCCTTTAGTTCTTCAAGGTTTTGTAGACGAGTTAAATATATCCTGCTCTTCATATATCCCCATAGAAAGTAGTCGCACATCACCAGATCTGGGAGCCCAAGCAATATCCCCATATTTATAGATTACATGATTCCCGAAGAGTTGATGCATAGCTGCCGCAGAAATTCTAGCTGAGTGTGCTGTAGCACTTCCTTGCTGGAGTTATATTGGCTCCTTCAAGGGAAATTTGTATGTTCCAGGGTGAGAAAAGTCTCCAGCAAATTAACAAAGTCATTGTTGTTGCTCACCCTTCCTCATCTTCAACAAAATTAGGGGCCAATAACCCTTTGTGAAGAGATTGCACATCACACAGATACCTTCTGATTGTATAAAAGGCTCTCATGTGGTTGTTGAGGATTTTCTGGAAACTAGAAACGAAAATTTTATTTTCAAAATCGCATAAGTGAAAATGGGCTTTGTTGGACATCCATAGTTTGCTTAGAAATTGGTTATCTGCATCAAATTTGGCTAAAAATTGGTCACAAAGTTCAATCCAATCATTTTGTTTGTAGGTTTTGATTGATGGACCATCTACAGCTTGTATGGATGAAAGCATAAATTCTTTCTCAGTATTCGGTGAACACTGGCACAGGATATGTTCAATAGCGCTGAAAGCTGAACGTTTAGGACTCTGAATAACAATAGTTCTTACAATCTCGATATTTGCTTGTGGATTCTTTTGTGTTGAAGCTGTTTGTTAAAAATTTCTCTCTCATGAGTTGTTGGCATATGCTTCATGTCGTTCAAGATTGTAGTGATGTCGGAATGCTCTTCTTGCAGCAGTTAGACTATCATTCTTATAAAATAATTTTACATCATGTGCAGATTACATCTCATTATTAACAACTGACATCAATTTTCTGTTGCTAACATTACCCCACAAAATGTTTAAAATGAATGAAAAAAATTAATTTCTTTGAGACCCCCTGTATATAAATATTACTGCATCTTTACACAACATGCAGTGTATACTGTTTTTGTAGCTACCACTACTCATGTTTACATTACCCCCCCCCCCTTTTCCCTTTTTTTCTTCTTCTCCATTAATATGCCACCTTTAACATCTAAGGTCATACCAGCAGATTTGCCTTTGGAAGAATTACTCTTCAGCAATGAACTTAACTCATTTTACTGTGGTGTTAATTTTTGGGTTTTCTATTTAAACATCAATTTCACATGCACTTTCACTCATACTTCGAGACTCTAGGGAGGTTGGGGAATAATCCTGGCTAAAGAAAAATTTCCATTCTCCAGACTGGAGTTGAACCTGGGACCTCTGGATTTGGAAGTTAGCATGCTAATCACCAGACCACACAGGCAGTCATTGGTGCATTGAAACATGCTTGGTTTAATATGAGGGTGACACTGAACATTTTTAGAAAATCAAACAAGGATTAGTTTTAAAAAAATTAAATGATTTTATTGTTTTTCAATATACAGTAGAATCTCGTTAGTACGTTTTTGCAGGGACCTAAGGATTTGGACGTCATAGGCGGGAAAACGTGTTAACGAAAATGCAAAATCTGCAATTTAAGAACATAGGTAATAAAAATCTAATAATTACTACGTCTCCATGGGCAATTTAAATCGATTTGAGTACAATTTCATACTGAATACGATCCCGTTTCCATGTTAAATTCAATATGTTTAAATGGATTTGGATACACAAAGCCTGAGAATAAATAATTCAAGCTTTTATTTTGGTCAACTTGGATTTTTTAGGTTATGAATGTTTTTGAGAAAATAAATGGCGAATTGTGGAAGCGGCAATAGTGGTTTGCTGTGTGTTGTATTACACACGTGATAACAATTTCTGCTAAAAAAGAAAAAATTATGAGTGTGCATCGTGTTACGAGTACAATAGACAATATTATCTTTGGTGTATATAAGACAATTTGAACACGGAGGTGTTTCCATGCAATAAATTTCGTTCCTGTCCTCTTCTGATCCTATTTTTCAAGAGAAAAGTTTTGTTTTAGTATTTTTCCCTTCTTTAAAAGCAGTTTCAATCAATTTAGGTTTGCTAACAATCGTGTTTAAGGTTGACGGAGGAATGTTTAACTTCCGCACTATATCGACATGTTTTATATTTGGATTGTATTACATCAAGGATTTTCAGTTTTTCACTGTTGGTTATTTACCTACTACACTTTCTTTTTTTCATTCTAAATGAAAAGTTAAAATGCAATCTACGGTTGTTTGGTCATCACTCAACATTAGAAACTATCGTTAGCGTTTACCGCGTTTACCATGCCAAGGTAAAGCATTCTCTATCCCGCCCACAGAAATCGTGTCACACAAATATTTAAATGCATGTATGTGATTGGGTGCCGATTTCCACCCCGTGACCAAGGATTGACCAAAGTAGCAAATGAGGATGTCAAACTATGAACGTGTTAAACGCCTACATCCATTGTACCGATCAAGGATTGGCCAAAACAGCGAATGAGGATGTCAAACTTCAAACGTAGTAAGCGGGACCGGGAAAACGCACTAAGCAAACATTATTTATTATATTTGGTGATTTGGTACCGGGACTTTTATAATTCAACGTAATACACGGGAAAACGTGTTAATGAGGAACGTGCTAACGAGATTCCACTGTATTGGCTTTTAACAACAATAAAGTTTTGCATACGATGAAACCAGTCCTTAAGGCAATGATGACACTTCCTGAGGCATTCCAAAAACCAGGTTTTATAATGTTTCACTGCTTCATCTGATGACGAAAAAGTGATTCCATGCATTTTATCTTTAATTTTTGGAAACAAAAGGAAATCACAAGGGCTAGGTCAGGGCTGTATGGTAGAGGGTCCTTTAGAGCATTCAGATACTCACTTGTTAGTTTTGCTATATGTGGCGATGCATTGTGATGTAACATTTTTCTAAAACTTTTTCAAAATTTTGCAGTAAACAGACATCTGTGGCCAATCGGCAGTAATGGTAACTCTTTATCTTCTAGTGCTATAGCAGCCTGTTGAATGCTATATGGCCTGTTTTAGGAAGAGAGAAAGAAAAAAAGTAGTAGCCATCCTACCAGCACTGCGAATTTTTCAGACTTTTGTAGGCTTAGGTTCTGTTTGAAAGACCCATTGAGCTGATTGACTTCTCTTTTCAGGATCATAGCAATAAATCTAAGATTCATCACCAGGAAGATATTCCAAACCAAATTTAACTGCTGCCTTGTAATTTTTCCAGAGTTTTTCTGCACTAATCAATGTATTAGTGTTGTTTACTGGAAGTCAGTTTATGTGGAATCCATTGAGAACAAAGTTTTATATTTCTAACTGTTGATGTAAGATGTTTTGGATTTGACTCAAACCAATGCCCAATGTCACCCAAATAAATTCATAAGATGTCCATCAACCTTCTTCAAGCACTGCTCAAACAGCGGCAGCATTTTCATCAGTAACAGCAGTTCTTGAGCATCCTTCATGAAATTTATCAGTAAGAAAAAAAACTATTTCTTTTGAATTCGCTGTACCAATCATAAATTGTTGTCTTTGATGGGGCTTCTTTGCCAAATGCGTTTCTTCACATTGTTTAGGCATTAATGATGGTTTTAAAGTCATAAAAAGTCCTAGCTGGAAATGATTTCTAGTCAATGAGTCATTCCAAGCAAAACCGTGAGTCAAAAAACCTCAACATCTCAGATTTGTTTTACTTTTATGCAGTTTCTGGTGTTGTGAATATTGCCTAGATGTAATATGCTCATGCAAGCTACCATTTTCTTGTTATGGGGGGTTGAAATGTAAAGGTTTCCATGCACATGAATATGTTTAATATTTTTTGCTGGTCACAAAAATAATCATAAAGAATGTTATAAATAGATATTGGGGAGACAAAAAGGAAGTTTATAAGCACAATAAAATTTAATATCATTGAACAAATTTTTCTTACAGAGAATAAGGAGAATATTTTCTAAAGTAAGATAAATATTATTTGCGCCTTCCTGAGTTTAATGATTTTTCCCCATAAAACATATTATATATTGTCTTTAAAATTGTTCAAGTTTCATTTTGGAATGTTACAAATTAATATAGTTATAAATGTATAAAGCTCTCACCGTGAAGTGAAGTAACATGGCTTATCCCCCCTCAAGCTGCTGAGCACTGTTGGAAGCTTCACCTCTGCCAGATCTTTTATGTCACCTGCTGAACTTCAACTTCTTTATCCACTTGTGGTGAACTAGAGTGTGTTATAATGGCAATTTTTCCACTGACAGGAATAACACAATGAACACTACATGTTCCAGCTACTGTCCTTGGACCAGCAAACCTTGTAGAATTTAAAAACTTTGCTTCATTTTTGTGTTCTTAGAGGTAAACATTAGCAAAGTTCCATTTATGTTTGATTTTGCGCAATCATAAAGTGCTATGGGAGTTATCATTGTTCCTTGCCAGCTAGCATTAGCAGCTAATCACTACACCGTCACAAGGACCTTTGCCATGACTAGTCACAAAGAAATGCCATTCAGCGGAAACTTGAAAATCTTGTTGATGGTGTAGCAGATTGAAAACGTATTTCTGGTTTTTGTATTGTCTGGCCGTTCCATCATTGAAGTAATACACAGTAAAACCTGCCTTCAATGGACCCCTAGTTAAATGGAAAGCTGTCTTAAACGGAAGTTTTTCATGTTTCCGTGAATTTAGTGACGAAAAACATGCTAAATTCCCTTTATTAAACAGAAAATGTCTTATGCGCGGAAATCAAAGTATACCTTTTAATGGAAAATTTCAGTTCTGGAATGCAGTGTTCAGAAAATTTTCAGGCACCCTGAAAGTCTGCTCTACAGTATGTGATGTTTAAGTTGAAATGTGACCACTTTGCTGCCACCTAACCTGTCTAGGAGGAGTTGGTGGGGGGGGGGGTGCTAATGACAGTCCAAATGCTGAAAAATCCTGTTAGTCATTCTTCACTGGGTTTATACTCTTTGGTTGAATTAATAATAATAATAAACATATATTTGCCCATTTAGTTCCTGTAACACCTCAAAATGATATTTGTCTCAAGGTAAAACATAACCTATAAAGGCTGTTGCTATTACTATAGTTAAGCTAACAATTGATAGCAGATAAGTGTGGCTGATTGTCTTTTTTATTGCTGTTTCTGTCCTTTCCAATTCATGCTCTAATGACTTGTACAGTACACCTCTAAACTTACATAAGTTATGATTTAGTTCAGCAGTATTCACCGTGACTTCAAAAACAAGGATTGTGGTAGATCTTAACATGAGCGTAAAAGTGATTTATGCTAGTGAATTTAATAAATTGAGTGTAAAACATCATGAAGGAATGTTTACGAGTTTCTAAAGAAGAAAACGGAAATTCTGAAGCAATGGAAAAACTGTGCTAATGGAAAAATAAAGAGAGAAATTAAGTAAACTGAAAACCAGGACATTAATGAAATAGTGTTAATGTGGTTTTTAGTGTTAGGGAAAAAAAAATCAATTCATATCAGGGCCTATGTTACAGGAATACGCTAAAAACATAGCTGAAAAACAGGACAAGACTGAATTCAAAGCATCTAATGGATGGTTGGAGAGTTTCCACAAAAGACAGTTTTTAATGAACTTTGTGGTGAATCAATGACGTTAATATTGAAAACACCACTGATTGGATTGGTAAACTACCTTCAGTAATCAAAGGATACGAACCTGAAAATGTAGCGAACGGTGACGACGGGACTATTTCTCCGCGCATTACTAAATAAATAATTGCATTTGAAAGGTGAGAAGTGTTCAGGACAAAAATTGTCCGAGGAAAGATTGACTTTCTTTGAAAACATGCTGACGGTGGGAGCAAACCGTCTCCCGAAATGCGTTCAAGTAAGAACATTTTAGTGATGTAGTGTAACAACCTTCAACTCTCTTTATTTTAAATTCTTTTCTTTCCTTTCTTTTTTTTTGGGGGGGGGGGTGAAATGACAAAACCCCTAATGATCAGTAAGCCTACTAAGCCAAGGTGCTTCAAAAACATCAACCTTAGGAATCTGCCTGTTGATTGGAGGGATCCAATAAAAAGGTGTGGATGACATCACAGATCATGGAAGAATGAAAGGCAAGACCGGTAGTTTTGCTTATTTTTGGATAATGCAATATGTCGCCCACACATTGAACTTCCCAATGTCTGACTTGCTTGGTTCCCTCCAAACACCACAAGTTACTCAATCATTGAGCCAAGGCCTCATTTAGAATGTTAAAGTACATTTTTGTAAACTATTAATGCTGTCTTTGCTCGCTAATATGTATTCCACATCATCCATCTCTGAGCTAGCCGAAACCATCTCGATTCTAGATGTAATTTGGATAAGCCAAACTGTAAGAAAATTGCTATCAAAAATAGTGACGAAGTGCTTCAGAAAAGCAGGGTTTCTAATGGGTCAAGTTATTGATAGTAACGAAAATGAGGATGAGCAACAAGAATTACATCAATGAAGCTGATTTCAATTGTAATGCCAAGGAATACGTCAACATAGACAGTGATGTGCAAACTGAAACAGACACAATGGATATAGATGTCTTAATTGTGAACTATACACAAAGTCAGAAAGAAGAACGTGAGGCGAGGAAAATGAAGAGGAATGTGGTCCTGAGTTGGAAGAAGAGTGTAGGCTAAAGATTTATGAAGATGCTGTCAAAAGTTCAAAGGAACTGCAGCAATTTGCTCTATGGTGAAATGACTTAGGTATGTTTGGTGTGGTTTCTCAGACTAAAGTGTTTGTGGAAAGTCGAGCAGCTAAGCAGCAATGTGTGCAGAAAACTCTCCTTGACTACTGGAAGAATAAATGAATCGTGTGTACAGTTGTTTTTCGTTCATTATAAGTTTTGGTGTGTATATAAATACAGAATTGAATAAGTACGTACATTTTTTTTTTTAATCTCAGGATGTTCATGGGTTAATTTTGTTAATAGCTAGGCTTACCTTTGTTAAATGGAAATCTATCTTTAATGGAAATGTTCGAAAGTCCCATTCAACTCTGCTGAAGACAGGTTTTACTGTATTTTCTGAACTTCAGGATATGCTTCTTTTAAGAATGATATGAGTTTATTTTGAAAAAGATAAACTCCTGCATTATCATGAGTTAATCAGAAATGAATCCAAAACAAATGTGTTGCAAATCGTCTTTTTCATCTCTGTAATAGATTTCAAACGGGTTATATTTGTTTATGAATTGCTCCAATGACAGCCCTGTATAGTATCCTGAATGGCAAAATAATACTTTTCCAAATAATTCCCAAAGACAAATTCTCCTGGTTTTATTTCATTTTTTAACTTTCAGATAGTTTGACTGAGCTTTTGCAATAAAACTGTGCGTTTCGAACTTTTTCAGGCAAATCTAAAATTATGGACATAATTCACTGAAGTTGTTTTGAGTTCTATCTGTATTACTCCATTTCTTATAGGTGATTTCTTTTCGATTAGATTATGGTGTAAAAACAATTTTAATATTTCTGCTAGGATTACAGGTCCAGGGCATTGCTTGCATTTATTGAGATAACAGTTTGGTGACAGATCATTATGTAGTAGCTTGTATAGATTGTTTTTGCAAAAGTTTATTTTTTCTATCTACTTCATGTTAATTGAGGTAAATGTTTGCAGAAATAGTGTCATTACACATTTTGTTTGTAGGTACAGAGGGGATATAGAAGGCTAAGCAATAGTCAAATCTTTAAAAAGTGGGTCACTAAAAGTGGCTTTGAAATTCCATGCTCTTTCCATTACATTGTGAGACACAGTTAAATGGTGACGATTCAAAAAATTTACCGTTTTAACAAATTCAAACCAATAACAATGAATATTTCAGAAATAGCTGGTGCCATAAAAAGTATTATTCATAATAAATTGTGTGTTTTAAACATATCTCTACATTTTTTTTTATGTAGTAAGCTTATGTCTCCTATGGTATACCAGTTTACAGAATTATACAAAATTAATTTCTGAATGAAGAGGGCTTCACAGGCTGTTTACACAAAATTCAAGATTTACATTTTATTAGTCATGTAAATATATTTTAATCAAAATCATTAAAGCTGTTTTTGAGAAAATCAGAAATAACAAAAAGTGAAAGGTAGTTTTGAGGTGGGGGGGGGGTGAGTTTCTTCAAAATCTTCATGTTGTATCCTTGGAACATGCTGAATTTAAATGTGAATTTTGATATTTGTCCAACATTTTATTTTTGTGTAATGTTGTTCACACTTAATTTTTTTCCTAAAAACGCTGTTTTGGTTAAAGGACCTCAAAACATGTATTTCTACTGAAATATTGATATTGAATTTCTGTATGGAATGTAGTACTTCCATTTCCTACTATAAGTAGGCGCTAGACAAAGTAAAAAGACTCTCTTGTACCATTCCAAAGATATTCCTCTACACTGAGGACAGTAAGATGCCCCAAGATCTTATGTTGATCAATATCATCAGAGGATACAATGCAGTTTTCTTTAAAATGGCAATGGTAGGTAGTTTATGTATTATTTGTTTTGTGTAGTAATAAAATGACTTACTTTGTTGTAGGTGCAGGAATTTGAGCATATTAATGGTTACTACAGCATGCCAGAACTGATACGTAAGCCTGTGGAGCCTGTTAAACTTGCTTCCGGTATACCAGGTTCAGAGCAGGGGAGTGATATGCCAAGAAGTGCTACCACGAGCACTAGTGCCACCCCAGCTACTAGTGCTGCAGCAAGTCCTGCACCAACGTTGAACAGTCAGGATGAGAGCAAAGATAAAGAGGTAGAACACTGTCGTTACACTATCATAAGAGGATTAATTGATAAATATTTTTGTTAAATAAAAGATAAACTGGTAACACTATATTTTCCACTATAATTTGTCATACACTATTAATAACTCAGGCTTTTTCTTTTCAAAGTGTTTTGTATCACAATCAACACAAAGGAACCACTCTGGAAGAGTCCTGCCAAGCTTCTGGAGCTGGATCTAAATGCCTGAATAAAGGTTGCAACAGTGTGTAAACAGCAGCTCCTCTGCTTTCTGTTGACTTATTTAAAAGTCACTGAGAGCCATATTAGCATTGAGTGTAGAATAGATCAATCACCAGTTTTGCTTCCAATTCTCATCGAATAGCCGGGACTGTGTACTTTGGCAAAGGCACCAGGCATATTGAGCTTAAGGGCAAAGTGCTGTATTTGTTTATTGCAGTAGCACAGCCTATAGTCAGTTATTTTAATACATGAATGTTTCAGCATATCTGTCTATTCAGATGCAAAAATGACCATTATATTAGTTGTATTGGAATTTATTGTACTTCAACTGAAACTCTCTTCTTGAAAATGTTAAGAGTAGTAAAACATTGCAATTGTTGCATGTACTTCTGATACACTGGTTTGGTTTGCAGAACAACATGTATGTAGGCCAACAAAACTTTTTTTTTAAGAAAGAAGGAGCGCGCATGCTGTTATTGTGTGATTCTGCTTTGAGTTTGTTATTTACTGAGTTCTTTCCATACCATAGACCACTGTATTTGAGGGGCACTGTGTATCCTTTTCCTTTTCTGTGTACCTGAATGGTAAAAATCACAAAAGGGAAGGGATGACTGGAGGGTCAGAGCACTAACAGCTGACCTGTAGTGGAAGTCTACACTGTGCAAAGAAAATATCTGCATGATAGGCACAAGCTGCATTATTTATATCCCTGCGAACAGGGAAGCAAGCCCAATCATAATGTAGACACAGATGCTATTTTAAATGGTTCATGGCAATGATCTTAATGCAAAAGGAGAATACAAATATTAGATGCTATAGGCTCCAAGTTCATTTCATTCATTCCATTTAGCTTCTGAAGGGACTAGAAATTAAGGAATGCAAACCAGTCAAAAAGAAATCTAGTAGAGTGAACTTGTTTTACCAAAATACTATATCTTTCAGTGTATGAATTAAGAAGTTAAAAAGAGCTTATACCAGGAAAGTTTATTGAGGCGTAATAAATTATACAACATTTCATAGTTTTGCATGTTGATTATTGATGTTTCAAGTGTATGTTGCAGGGAGATGACAGTACAGGCAAGGATGATTTAAATAAGGACAAAGACTCACCTAAGGAAGATGCAAAAGAAGACCTTGAAATTAAAAAGGAAGATGCAGATATGGAAATGGAAGAGAAAAAGGAAGCTGTATCAGAGGAACCTGCTTCTAAAGATGAAGTAAAGGAGAAGACATCTGGAGCTGAGGAGGAGAAAAAACTGGAGGATATGGAGGTATCAGAAGAGAAGAAAGAAGTTCCACAAGCTGATGAAGCTAAAACTGAAGATACAAGCAGTAAAGAAGACAAGCCCAAGGAAGGAGAGGCATCTGAGGATGAGAAAAACAAACTATCATTGATTAAAGATGAATCTAATAAGAAAGATGACGATGAAGTGGTTGTAGTGAAAGATGAAGAAGAACGTAAGGTAAGATTATACTGTTTTCAGTCACTTATACTTGCTTGAATGGCCAAAATTGCAAACTAAATTTACAATTAAAAGAAGAAAGTGTGAAGAAATAGTAAACCAGTCTGGATTTAAATTGAAAATTGTTTATCAGGCTTGGGCTTGAAAATAAAGATGAAGAAAAATTAATTTATTACATTCAGAATAGTATTTTGATATTAAATCTCTTAAATGTGTAATATTTTAATCAACATCTTGATAAAATCAAAACTAACGAAAACTTTTCCATGTAAATTAAGGACAACAGAACTAATTTACCTCTTACCAGGCATGAAAATAAATTTTCATTTCAGTACCAGAAATCCAACCCAAGTCCCTTCACACCATAGGCAGCACCACCTCGTGGGCCAACAATAATAATAATAATCTACAAAATAATTTTATTTAAAACAAAATTAGACAATTGGGAGGCATAAGTGAAAGCATACACCATGCAAGGAAAATGGATTGGAGAAGAAACAAAATTATACAAATCTTTTATGAGAAAATATACTGTAGTGTATTGCATGAAATCTAAACAAAAAATTCTTGGTTTAAAAAAAATAATCGTGTAATCTAGATTGCTTTTCATTATTGTGCCTTCCAATTATGATAACTGTGTCATACACTTCTTAGAGATGTTATAATGCATCATAAACCATTTAACTGTCTCTAAGGCATTCATGGCATTATTAAAATCCATGGGAACATTCGTGAGTTCCTCACTGCCATCATCATCTTCACCTACATCATGCTGATGAATGTCATGAACTATATCAGAAATAGCCATGGCTTCAGTAGTTGCAACATTTTCATCAACATAATCTCTGAATAATGCCCAACTTCTATTTTGTTTCACTGCTTGTCACTGATGCAGTAGTTGTCATCATCATTAGGGTCTTCATTGTCTTCAGTATTAAAACATTTTGATCAACCTCAACATAATCTTCGAATGATGCCTGATCTTCTATTTTGTTTCACTGCTTGTCACTGATGCAATAGTTGTCATCATCATCATTAGGGTCTTCTTGAAATCCATAGCTTTGTGGAAGCAATTGCAGATTATAGCTTCTGTCACTCGTCACCTTGCAGCTGCGATGCAATGTATTGCCTATTATAAGAAAAGAAAGGCCATTAGGTTTTCTGACTTCATTTAAAAAGGGTAGATTATTACATATTACAGGAGGTGATTAAAAGTTACTGCAATATCACACAAATTAGGTAACAAATTTTACTTACGCATTTAAACGCATTTTTCTAACATTATCCGAGCACTTCTCGGACCACAAATTGAGTGTGACAAACACACGATTGAACTTAGGTATTTACAAGTATTCAGCAATGGGAATAACTGATACAATAAATCTTACCTGTAAAATGTGAATTTTCATTTCATCTTTCTTTCCAACATCCACATAGTGAATGACGAGCATCTTTCAGTAATACAGTTTGAAATTCCATGTTATGACACAGTCCAACGGTTTAAGTTCACTGTTACAATTTGGAGGAAGAAACTCCACAGGTGCATTTCTTAGTCTAGAAGAAGCATCGTAGGATGTGCCACACAAGATGATCTTGCACCCAGTTTTGCATTGATGCTACTTAGCTAGTCTTCAAAAATCTTTGCCATTATCCATGACTGTGTTATTTGTGCACTTTGTGAGAAGTATGGCAACACTTGTAAAACGCTGCAATTTTGTTAACTTTCCATTTGTTAACTTAGGCAGTGTTTCAGTTCCATTGTTATTAGCACACAAAACAGTCACACGCTGTATGCTTTGTTTGCTGCCATGGCACTTCTCACCCTTAAGAAACATTGTGTGGTTAGACAGTTAAAGAACAACCATGTCTCATCTGCGTTAAAAATGTCTTTAGGAGCATACTTGGATGTAAGCTCCTTCAGTTTTCCTTCCAATACTTTACAGTTTCACTGTCACTTTTGCTCTCACCAATTCCATGCCTAATTTTGAATTTATATAGCTAGCCAGAAGAAGCACAGAAGTATTTAATAGCAAATCCTAGCACTAGTTCATTGGCTTTTTTGCATGTGGGCCCATTGCTACAAATACCTTCAGCTCTGTGCTGCTGGAACCACTAATAGGCATTCTTACAAGCACTCATGCTTTCTGCCCTGAATGCTGTACGCTATTCTTAGTCTCCAAACACACGCAAACTATTTTCTATTTCTGTTGCTTTTACAACAATAGAATTCAAGGTAGATTTAGGAATTCCAATTAGGAATCTAGGAAATCCAAGTTCTTTGGCTGTGTTCACTCGCCCTCTGTTAGGGTTGTCCTTCACCATTTTCAAAATGTGTAACTTTTGGCACTTTCTCTTCCCTTCATTTATTCCGGAATAATATCTTAGCAATTTTGAATACTGATTTAATGTTACCTGATGGCCGGGAGAGTAATATGAAGTGAACAAATAAATCTAGTGTTCTGTGATTTTATTATCGTGCTGCTGTAAAGATCAGCACCTCAAAGACTGCATGGCAATGAAAGATTACTAAATGTGGATTAAACAGCAATCTGCCATTCACAATTTCTTTGCTTTCATTGGCAGTGATGCTCATTTGCGCGACATGAAAATGCATTGAGTATTTGTTAAGAGAATAAGCAATGCATACAGTTTTGCTGACTTCTGAGAATCAAAAGCAAGCAAGTAGTTTCCAGGTAGCAAGTACCGTCTTTTTCAAAGTTTTTAAAGAGAGAAAATGAGTAATATTTAAGACCTTAAATATTACCGGTTTGATGGTTTAAGCTTAAGCTGATCTTATATGTGGCTTGGCTAAACTGTACTGAACTGTGGTTTAAGCTGAGTCACCATGTTATCTGAAGAAGTCTGTATTAGTGATGAAGATGCAAATTATTTTAACCCATATGCCACAACAGAAGACTATGTAGAATGTGTCCAAACCATTCTGACACATGGGATGACCAAACATTTTGAGAGAGTTTGATTAACTAAACAGTCGCCAACGAAGGTACCAGATGTTATTGATACTGGTAAACAAACCTTAATTTAAATTGTTACTTCATACTTTTATTATATACTTTGTCGCACTCATTGCCGTGGCATCTTTATATATTCTTTCTGAAGGTATATTTTGTTGGTACGTCATATCTCCCTCAATACTACATCAAAATCAATGATTGAGACATCATTTTAAAGATTATGTTTGCCACTAATGACAAAAATAAACAAATAGTTTAAAATTAATGTTTTCGTTAAATAACTTTATTATAAAAACCGTATTTTGGTTGTATACGTCTACGTGCCATCTATTGACAATCTTTTTAACTAACACGCATGACCTCCTTTATTTTAAAAATCTTTTTATAAAAACTGTTGTAAAGAACGTAGAAGGCGCCGTCTATTGGCTATATGTTTAACTAACATGCACAACAGCTGTGGTGTCTATCAGGCGAATAAACTGAATTAGTCAACTTTTCTCATCACAAGTAAGTACCATATACTTTTATAACTTTTTTTTATTTTTTAATAATTTATTTTCATTACTTTACAGCATTTGCAACGTTACCTTATACTTCTCCTAATCTCAATAACATTGATCTATATCGCCAGCAAAGGTAAAACAGAAGACATTTATTGCTGGGAATATTCTTATTTATTTATCTTTATATATTTATTTATTATTTAATTTCGCCTCCCTTCTGTGCTTTTAGGTTTCCCACACTACCAAGGGGCACATCTGAGGCAGACTGAGGAGGCCTCCAACCAGAGGATGTTCCACACCATTGGAACATGTCACAGACCACAGAAGAAGAAATGCCAGAGAAAGTGACAAACAAAGACAACTTTGACTTAAGCAAGATAGAGAAGCTCGGTGCAATTGCAGACAAGATGATTCATTGCTCAAAGACAACAGTTAGTGCAAGACAAAAGCATTGTCACCAATTTACCTACTTCACCTCCATCAAAACATATGTGCAAGAAGACAACTATATAAACTTCCAAAAACATATTGTTCTGCCCATTTTTCCCTAAAGACAGTGAAGTGCAAACTGAAGGTGGTTTAATGTTATTTATATTTAATTTGTTGTTGAGTCCCACATTTGGAAAGCCAATTTGCGACGGTTTTACTTATAATGTTTGTGTATGTGTGTTTACTTCACGTGGTGATGCCATTTTGTGACGTAATTCTTTGTTAGGTTTGTAGCTCCATCGGGTGTTAGCAATTTGCGGTAGTATTAGTGTTTGTTTGAAAGAATGCTACTGTTATTTTATTTAATTTTGGTTTACTGTCCTCCGGCTAGCTATGATCTTTTGGTCAAGCACTTCTCTTTATACAGGTTGTGTAAACGGAAAGGAATCTTTTATCCAAAGATAACACTGATGAAAGAATTTCTTTTATACTTTTATTGTCGAACACTTTCACTATCACATTTACACATTTATCTAGACACTCGCCAAACTGAAACTGTTATAACAACTTCTTACTGATCACTTTTAATTCACGTACTTCAAACTTTTGTATAATTAACTTTACCATACTTGAGATTTTTCATAACTCTTATACGCGTAACTTGCGAATCGATAGCCGACGTGTAATATTTCTGCTGGACTGAAGGCGATGTGTATCATACAAATATTTTCGACGAACTGGCGGACACTACCTCTAACCTAGCCCTTTTATACTCCTACACCCCGATATGCCTAAAGATTATAACTGAGCTGCAATTGGCTAATAAAACATTAGCGTCTATTTTTATATCCAATGAAAATTATGAATACATATGCTCTAGGGAAATGTTCAAGAAGATTCTAAAGGAAAACGCGCCAACATTACGTAACTTCCTCGTTTCCAATAATGATAAACAGCTCACCCCCTCGCTGCATTATTGCACGCTATTATTGTCAGTTTCAGTAAGGCAGTATAAACTTACTTCCCAACAATAATTACAATCAACAAACATCTCAAATCAATGTCACATAAAAATGCATATTCATAATATAATCACTCTTTACATTTAAATAATTTGTGATACAAATTACTGCATCAAAACACAATAGTGTTGGTGATATGGACAAAATGTGCATACATTGCTCTGCAAAGTTGTTTGCAGTCGAGTTCATTGGCAATTCAGCTACCATGTGTTGCCACAAGGGAAAGGTTAATTTAGAGCACATTAAAGTTTGTGAAGAGCTTCAAAACCTCATAGAGCAGAATGACGACTATACTAAGAACTACCTAGAAAATATTAGACAGTTAAATGCTCTGGCATTTGTTTCAGTTCAGATTAACTCAGTTCACATTCCTGGCAGAGGTCCATATTGGTTTAAAATACATGGGCAGGTGTATCATATGGTATGAAGTTTGTAACCTCCTGCAGGAGTTGCACCAACTTAAACTGACCTTCTCATTGTAGATTTTGATACATCATTTACAGAATGAAGTCAATAGAAACTGTAGCAGGGAATTAATGGTTACATTGGAAGCAGTGCTTGATACACATAATCCTTATGCACTGTTGTTTAAATATATAAAAGATGTAGCTCACACTATACCTGATTTTCAATTACAATTTACTACTAGCAATGCATTTCATCCTGGAAGATCCAATGCACCTACAGCCAGTGAGGTGGCTGCTGTTTTTGTTACGATGACGGAACCTCACCAGGCAATGTTGATTTTGTCATCTATTTTAAAAGAACTGATGTACTTGCAAAAATATCTTACTTAAACCCCCATTCTGATCCAGTGCGCTATCCAGAGCTTTTCCCATGTGGTGATTCTGGATGGGCCACATTTCAAGTTCATGCTACTGCATGGCCACGTAGCTCAGTCAGTAGAGCAACTGCCTGCTGTGTGAGGGATCCCGGGTTCGATTCCTGGCTGGGGGGGTGGGAATTTTTCTTAGCCAAAATTAATTCCTATCCTCCCCAGAGTCTGAAGTATGAATGAGGGTGTGAATGTGTGTATGATCTAATGATTAAAAACCAAAGTGCAAGAAACCCAACGACAAGAGTTACACGAGTTCACACCATTGTCAATAGCCAATAAGTTCCAAAGGAAAGGCTGCCGATAAGACCATGTAGTTAAAGGCAGGGTA
Organism: Deroplatys truncata; assembly: GCA_030765065.1. Classification (NCBI taxonomy): domain Eukaryota; kingdom Metazoa; phylum Arthropoda; class Insecta; order Mantodea; family Mantidae; genus Deroplatys; species Deroplatys truncata. The sequence continues at coordinate 195,811,119 of CM060978.1, forward strand.
TAAGTGGAACTAAAAACAAAAATCTGATAAGTTACACTAACATGACTTTCCCTACTCTTGTACAAACTATTTTTACAAATGCTTCATGTTAATCGGCATATTAAGATGTTAATCTTATTGCTAATTTTCTTGTAGATGCAAGGGGAATTGATAGGCTTTAAGCGATGGTCAAATATTTTAAGGGCTGGTTGCTCTTTACATTACCAGGACAAAAAAAAAAAATGAATAACGAATTCCCGTTTGAGAAAAAGTATAAGTATTGGAAAATTTAAGGGAATAACAAGCAATATCTCGAAAATGGTTCACTCAACAACAAAAAATATATATGACATAAACTGTGTATTTTAACGCTACCTACATTTTTTGTGTAGTAAAATTTTGTCTTATCTCTTATGGTTTGCCAGTTATGCAAAAGTTGTTCACAATGAAGAATACTTTTGGAGACATTCCCAGAAAATTTAAGATATATATTTAATTTGTTGTGAAAGTATCTTAAATATATGATATTTTAATCAAAATCGTTAGAACCATTTTTGAGAAAATTAAAATTTTCGAAAAAATGTTCCATATAAAGGGTAATCTGGAGTGGGGGGATTTTCTTGAAAATCTTCGTGTCACATTTCTGGAAGACACTGAACCTAAATACCAAGTTTGGTGTTCATCCGACTGTTTGTTTCTGAGTTATGCTGAGTTACTTTTTTTGGATTCAGGAGGCCTCAAAACTTGTATTTCCTGTGAAATCTCGGTATCGAATTTTTGGGTGGAATGGAGTACTTCCCCTACTTACTATACATAGTAGAGAAAGTAAAAACTCTATTGTTATCGTTTAGCAGTTAGAGATGGTTTCAGAATGCTTGATGCAAATTATTTCAGCAATATATTGTTAACGGTTATGTCAAAGTAGAAGTTTCCAGAGTGGCATTCATTAGATCCCATCAAAAAGAACTCGGAGCTGATTCTTACAAAGTTTTGATGGACTTTCTTAACACTGATGCTGAACAGAGAGTAGCAGTTGAGGGAATTCCTGTTATTCTTCCTTCAGTCTATATAAGCAACCCTAGGTATAGTCATTGGTTATGTTTGTGTTATTGAATTTCAAAAGTGAGGTCTCCCTCATGCATACATTCTGTCAAATGAAGATAAATTATGTTCAGTTGAAGATGTATACTCTTTAATTTGTACAGAAATTCCAGATAACAAAACAGATCCTCAACCTTTTGAAGTTATTCAGGAATGCATGGTACACGAAGTTGCGGTACTATCAATCCAAACACTCCATGATGCAAGAACAAAAATGTATAAAAAATTATCCAATTCACTCTGATAAAACTGTGCTTATACCCTGCATTAACCTCACACCTTCTGATCCAACCATGCCTTTCCAAATGATAAGAAAACAATTCCCAATGAAAGCAGTCTTTGCTATGACCATTAATAAATCGCAAGGTCAGATGCTTCAAAGGGCAAGGATTGTATTTACCAGAACCTGCTTTTTCGCATGGAACAGTTATACATGGCTTTTTCACAAGTTCGTAGATTCAGCGATATTTATGTTTGTTAAAGAAACATGCAGCCAAAAAGTAAATGATCACATTATAACTGCTAACATTGTTTTAATGAAGTTTTTTAAAAAAAAAAATTTATATCTGACAAAGCCAATGTTTTACAATTAAACATATTGTATCCGTTTTTTTAAAATAAGACTGATATTTATTATTACCCTGCAAAATAAAATACCTTTCATTAATAAATACTTGCATTTACTTATTTCCACATTATTATATTACCATTCGGTGACTGATGGAGATACCGTGCGAATTATTCACATGGATCAACTAGTCTATAACGTATTGCTTTATTTTTCGAGTAACTCAAACTCTACAGCATGCAGAGTTGTCAAAATTCTCTCTCACCATTGTAATCCATTATTTGTGTCACAGTTTTTATGGGAATTCATTCGATGTGCAACTTAGCAAATTTTCAGTTCCGTGGAATTACTCAGCTCAGTAAAGACAAATGTGACTGTGAAACTCGCTAAGGGTAAGCATTGCTTTAGCAGCATTTAGCTTATTAAAACTTGGCTTAAGCTTAAAACTCTGAAATTGGCCCTAAACATATAAACAATGCTTCACTCTTCTAGGGACTTCATATTTGGTCATATGAGTGCAAAAAATCTATAAACAAAAAACATATAAATGAAATAAAATATTGTGGTAACAATAGGAATTCTGTCGGGACCTCAAAAAAAAAAAATATATATATATAAGTATAGAAAAACATCTGTGTTACACTCACATGACTTTCTCTACTATTTTTACAAACTCGTATTCTCCATCTATTTCATATTAATTGAGATAAACATTTGCAGAAATGATCTTTTGACATGCAAAGAGAAAATTACATTTTACACATAGCGACCAATTCTAAAAATATTTGACTATCGCTTAAGGCATACTATGTTCCCCTTGTTTTGTATTTGCAAGGGCAATACAGAAATACAGTAGCCTTTAAGCATAGACATATCTCTTAATAGCTGGTTGCTATGTGCAGCACCATTCTCTTTGCCACAGATTAATGCTCTTTGCATATCCAAGACAAAAGAATGAATAACGAATTCCCATTTGAGAAAATAAGTATTGAAAAATTTAAGGGAATAACAAGCACTATCTTGAAAATGGTTCACTCAACAAAAAAAATGTATATGACATAAATTGTGTATTTTAATGTGATCTACATTTTTTGTGTAGTAAAATTTTGTCTATCTCTTATGGTTTACCAATTATGCAAAAGTCGTTCACAATGAAGAATACTTTTGGAGACATTTCCAGAAAATTCAAGATATACATTTTATTTGTTATGAAAGTATCTTAAACATATGATATTTTAATCAAAATTGTTAGAGCCATTTTTGAGAAAATTAAAATTTTCGGAAAATGTTCCATGTTAGGGTAATGTGGGGTGGGGGGATTTTCTTGAAAACCTTCGTGTCGCATCTCTGGAAGATACTGTATCTGACTGTTCGTTTCTGATTTATGCTGTTCACAGACACACACACGGACATGTTTCCAAAAATGCTTTTTTTTTTTTTAGATTCAGGGAGTCTCAAAACATATATTTCCGGTGAAATCTCAGTATCAAATTTTTGGGTGGAATACAATACTTCCCCTACTTACTATACGTAGTAGAGAAATTTAAAAATGTATAAATGTGAAACACACAAACGTTTTACCGTATACTTAAAAGTTTGTATGAATACCACAAAGATTTATAGTGATTCATATTGAATCAGAAAGAAAACTGTCATTAGATCTCAACTCAGTTCCACATTAACAAAAATAAATTCTGGATGATGCAGTGACAAAATAGAAGCGCTTGCTGAAATTTTAGTTTTTTTCCTTGTGTTCAAATATTGCACGCCCTTATGTAATATGTGTAAAGCAGTGATTTTAAATGTACTATACACCAGATGTAAAATCATGTTGCCACATTAAATCAGCATGGCATGTAGCATAGGTCTGCCTCTCATTTGATAACCTCAAGTGTTATCTCTGGGCATGCAAGTTGCTTGGATGTTAACTGCATTTTGTTTTTTAGGAAGAGAAAAAAGATGCAATGAAAGAAGAAAAGAAGGATGAGAAAGATGATCTGAAGGGATTAGATGAAGCTGATAAACCAAAGCGAAAGTTCATGTTCAACATAGCAGATGGTGGCTTCACAGAGTTGCACACCTTATGGTTGAATGAAGAAAAAGCTGCAGTTCCTGGGCGTGAATATGAAATCTGGCACAGGAGGCAAGTGCTTTCCTTCAAGCTCTCATTGGCAGCAAGGATCTACTCTTTGGAATTTGTTCTACATTTTAAACTTACTATTTTTCAGGCATGATTACTGGCTCTTAGCAGGCATTGTTACACATGGTTATGGCCGCTGGCAAGACATCCAGAATGATATACGTTTTGCTATAATCAACGAACCTTTCAAAATGGATGTTGGCAAAGGGAATTTCTTGGAAATTAAGAACAAATTCTTGGCTAGGAGATTTAAGGTAAATTCTTGAACAGCTTAGAATATGTAATTTAATATTTTGTGCCTATTTTTATTGTCACAATACTGTTTCTACCTCTAATTAAAAGTTAAAGAAAGTGGACTGCATGGTCACAACTCTTAGGGCAGATTTATAAACAAGACTATATTGATTTTTGAGTGCTTAAGTTTAGTTTCAACATTCTGAAAACAGGACTACAAAATTTGGGACAGTTCTTTTCATAACTTGAATGTTAAAATGTGTTTTCTGTTTACTGTTTTTAGCTTAATTTCACTCATAGGTTTTATTATACAATATTATTTATACAATAACCGGCAAAATCAGTTGAAAACATGCTGACGATGGGAGTAAACCGTCTCCCGAAACGCGTTCAAGTAAGAACATTTTAGTGATGTAGTGTAACAACCTTCAACTCTCTTTATTTTAAATTATGACACATCACTGTTACTAGCTTCTCAATCTTCAAAATTAATTAATTTATTTTATTTGTTTAAAGCTAAGAAAAAGATTATTCAAAAGTCACTATTTACACACATTAATGTTTTTGCTAGTAAATTATAAAATATAGAAATAGTTTTTATTTAGTATACTTTAAGCTCTATTTCTAGCATAAATTTAATGGAGCTAAATCATAATTGAGGGGATCAGAGGCAAAGTGGTATAAGTACATTTTTTGCACTTTTGCGAAAATGTAATGTAAGGTTTACAAGGTCTCAGAATTTCCTTGAGATTGTAAAGTGATCTTAGACATTTTATTTGTCAATAATAAACATAAAATTACTTTGTAGTATATTCAGTTTGCATGTCAAAATAATTTCATGTAAGTTATCAATTTTATAAACAATAAAGTACAAAACTGTAGGCACAGGAATGTGAAAAGTTGCTCCTTTATAATGTTATATTACTTTTAGTTATCACTTTATTCATCACAAAAATGTTATTTTGAGTAACAGCTTAAAGAATCAATGTAACCATACATAAATATAATTATTTCTGTTTATACACCACTTAAAATTCTGCAACGATATAGAAAAAAGTCTAGTTCTCCTAATAATCTGATTCCAAAAAGTCATTCTCATCAGCTGGATCCTTTTCTTCAACTGGGTTATTCTTAGTTATTCTTCTTCATGTGGAAGAGAGCATTAAAATGCATGGTGAACAGGTGGGATGAGTGGCAGCAAGTCTAGAAGATTTTTGTATTTTGGAAGCTTAATCTGTGGCAATTGGTTGTACAGAGGAGTCAGGGTGACATTGGATATTTGCCTCTTCGGCCAGTTTGTTTTAGGTCATATGGTACAAACTCATATTTGTCATTGAAAACAGGTATGTAGAAGAGTGTATATGGCGATTTCTTTTCAAAATGAAATCATGTCATCTTTTGGATAGCTTTTAGTGAATCTTTTAGTACGGTATTCTATTCTTTCACCCTTACAAAATCATGTTTTCTCATTGGAACAACTGTGAAATTGCAACTTACTTTAGAAATATTATCTTCAATCATTCAGAATAAATGTAGACGTATTCTTCTTTGTTTCTATTATCTCAAAATTTTTATTGCATTCCATGTATAAGTGACCTGAAACAAGAAATCGATGATCCACAGTATTGATATTTGTGTGGGTGACAACATAGCTCCAGAATTTAACAGTTTTTGTTCTTATTCTGGCTTCCACAGTTATCGCTGAAAATATCTATGTGTGCAACACTGGGAGTCAATCCTTTTTATGTACTTAAGTAAACAGGATGTAATTTCTTGGAACCTTTTGATCCTTTGTTTTCAGGCCAAACATATGTAAAGCTATTTCCTGTAGCAAGGTAGTGGATGCATAGATTGTAAGTCATAACTGTCGACTATAATATACTTTGGTACAGGTAAGAACAGGTAAAGCCTTTTGTAGATCAAAACAAATGAAATGTCGAGTCACTGAAGACTTGGCTAATTCTTTTGCTTGTTGTTTAGCATTTTTGGTGGCTTCTGCTTGTCTCAAATGTAAATCTTTCTCTGCAACAATGCATTTCATGTTTTCAGGATCACATCTTCATAGCAATCTCAAAAGTATCACATTTTATACAAGTATCGGTGTAGGGTTTATAGAATCGGAAGTTAAAAACAGTGTTGAAAACATGCCCGTAATAAGATTCTTTAACAGGTAATTTACCATGCTTCTCACTGTATTCTGTGTACAACTTGTACATTGTTTTCAAGGTGAGTTCTGTGCTTAAGCAACTTATGTTTGGATTTTCAGATTTGGTATAGTGACTTCGAAACCATGGACAGAAAGCGATATGTTGTTTAACAAATTGGGTCGGTTCTGTAAGAATTTTATTTGATGGCTCATGTCTTCCTTAGTCTTTTTATGTACCACATTCATGAATTCTTATTTCTAATATCTAACATTTTCAATAAAAACTTTGCAAATCCTTTTACCACATAGGAAAATGCTGGTACTCATAGATTTGTTTGTTTTAGAATGTACTCTCTTTCACTGTGGAATGTGGGTTTAAATACATGTGGTTAAAAAAGACATTTGCAATTCCCATGATCCCAGCTTCCAATAGTCATGGAATACTGTCTGTAATTTTTTAGGTGTATAATTTTCAGTACACTTGTATCGACAATGATGATTATATTGCTGAAGTGAGCACTGTTGATGTTCCACTTCATTATGTCCAATATACTTCTTACCTTCATTCTTCAATCTCTTTGCGACTTGTCTTTTCCAGGTTTCTGCTCTTACACATTTCTACTCTTCCTTTTACCTGAAGTATCTTCATCTGTGGAAAAATTGGAAGTTTCTGAATGAACATATTCCTCACCGCTGTCTTCCCTAATAGTAAGAATTGGAGATTCCCCACTAATAGAATTCTGCAATTCAAGTTGGTGTGGTTTAACCAAGCAGTTTGATCTTCAATCTAATAAAATGTGGCAGAAATCTCAGAAACTTCATAAATCCACAAAACATTAACATTATTTTCATTAAAACACTGATGTTATTAAGTACACAAAATGTGTTGAAAAATGCAGTATAGTAAAGTATTATTATTACATAAAATTGTTATGAATGCATAACCTAAAATGAATATTACAATATCTGTTTTATCACACATGAAAGAGAAGGGAAAATTACTTACTTGCATCACTCATCCTGCTGTATTCAAATTACTTGTATTAAATATGTGCACTTTTATAATTTGAAACCTTTATTTTATGTAAATAACAATGTTTCAATTATTATGATGTAATTTCTTGCACTATCACAGGGAAATAGCTGACCCATTGCCTGTTAAATACACATACACAATGATATGCATAGAGGCAAGAGAATACAAGTGCACTTTGGTACGAGGGTAATCCCAAAAGTAAGGTCTCCAATTTTTTTTAAAATACAAAGAAACTTTTATTGTCAACAAATGGTACATAGTTTTGAAGCTTTAACATTTGTCTATTTTTCCACATAATCACCATTTCGGTCGATGCATTTTTGTAGACGCTGTGGCAGTTTTTGTATGCCCATGTCATACCAGCTTGCCGCCATGCTCTTGAAAAAGTGATGGACCTCATTTTTCACTTCATCGTCGTCACCGAAGCGCCTTCCAGCCAAATGTTCTTTCAACTTGGGAAACAAGTGGTAGTCACTGGGTGCTAAGTCTGAAATATAGGGTGGATGGGTGATGGTTTCCCATCCAAACTGTTGCAGAAGATTCATGGTTTGACGGGCAGTGTGGGGGCGAGCATTGTCATGGAAAAGGCTTATGCCCTTGCTCAACATACCTCTTCTACGGTTCTGAATTGCCCATCTGAGTTTTTTTAATGTCTGACAATACCTGTCGGCATTTATTGTTGTCCCAGGATCCATAAAGTCGACCAACAATATCCCCTTTTGATCCCAAAACACAGTTGCCATGACTTTACCGGCAGACTGTGTTCTCTTGAATTTTCGCAGCTTGGGTGAACTGGAATGCCGCCACTCACGTGATTGTTGTTTGGTCTCAGGTGTGAAGTGGAAAGCCCAGGTTTCATCACCCGTGACTATTGAATCCAAAAGGTTGTCCTTTTCGTCTGCATAGCGTTGAAGGAATTGGCGGGAAGTTTCAGCGCGTTGCCTTTTGTGATCTTCTGTCAGCATTCTTGGGACCCATCTTGCACACACCTTCTGAAATTTTAACTCTTCAATCAAATTCCGATGAATGGTGCTTCGAGAAATCTCAGGAACAACAATGCAGAGCTCTTCGAGAGTGATCCGCCGATCTTGAAGCACGATTTGTTCAACCTTCGATTGTTTCGTCAGAAATGGACGGTCTCCCACATCTTTCCTCGTCATGAATTTCCGTGCGACCATTTGCAAATTCTCTACACCACTTGCGGACATTTTTGACATCCATACAAGACTCTCCATACACTTCCATCAACTGTCGAATTTCGACAGGTTTAACCCCTTTTGCACTCAAAAAGCGAATAACTGCACAAACTTCGCACCTGGCGGTGGTGGCTAACGGGAGCTCCATTATAACTGGCTGCCAAGCCAAGACTGAGGGCGCCAAGGGATGTGCGGTGGTTTCGGAAGAGAGTGGGGGGAGGAAGGAAACAACAGTATGGCCAACATCCACACAAACAGTTTCCCTGCGATCCCAGCGCTTTGGAGACCTTACTTTTGGGATTACCCTCGTACCAAATGTTTCATCTTGTAACTAGTTTTCTTTCCTGCCACCAGGAAGTAGCACAGTGGGATTTCACTTGTATCCCTTTGCTATAATACACTTAACTAATTTTTCTGGGAAATATCACTTGTACCCCTTTGTTTCTGACCCCCTTAATTAAAGTTGTGAAAATGCTTGAAGTTTTAACAACTGAGAAGAAATCTAAGGATCTACAGCGCTTTAAATGTGGCCTTCAAAACTGATGGAAAGTTCATTAACACTGAAAATACTCTAAGAATGTAAATTGTAGTTGATACAATTCAATTTTATGAGAAAACCTCAAACATTAACTAAAATTACTATGCTTTCAGTATAATCTCACAAAGAAATCATAGTTGAACAACTATGTTGTGCATAGTATTGTACAACTTGTTTTACAATTTTTATACAATATATAACTTATGTACAATTTGTCTGGTGCTTGTCTTCCTATTAAGCCACTCAGATTGCTTAGCTCCCAGGCCTTATTGCTCACCGAGTGGCCCTTCTTTCTTTGCCTCTTACTTTTCTAGACCTTTTTTTCCTTTGCCTTTCTTAAAAATTCTCCATGCCCTTGATTTTCTTTTCTTCTTTCCCTTTCAACATCTTTATAGCTACTACTTTTCTATCCATATTTTCCCACACTTTTTCCCTCCAGCTCCTTATTTTCTTACATTCTGTCATATAGTGTCTGTACTTTCTCTTCCTCCACGCAGCTCGCATATTCCTCTTCCGCTGCCTCTCATCCCTCTTAAATACATTGATCCCGTTCTCATCCATGCTAAATCTTCCCTTTCTTATCTATTACAGCAATCAACTTATCTCTCTCTTCCCCAAACATTCTTTATTAATTTATAAAGGCTTAATGATTTTATATCTTCAAGGCTTCCCCATATCTCTTGTCGTTCTATATTTCCAGTCTGTTTCTTACTGCTTTCCGAAAACTGTTTGTATTTCTTTCCTTTAGCCCCCATATATCGCCCATTCCAATTAACTGCATTATTTTTTCAGTTTCTTTGCACCAGCTGTTTTTGCTTATTAGAATCCTTTGCTGAATCATGCATATCTTGAAGATTTCACCTTCCTCCAATGTCATACATCCTAAACCAAAATTTTAAAATTCTTTCTACTATTATACCTCTCCTTCTAGTTCTCCCTAGTTCTACTAATGCAACCTCGCCTGTTGCTGCTCTTGGTAGTCCAATTAATTCTTCAAAACATACTATACATTTGGTCAATTTTCTTACTTAATTCCCCCCCCCCCCCCCATATTTCCACTGCATAGAGCATTTTTTATTCTACCAATGCCTCATACATTCTCCCCAACCATTTTGTCGACATCTGTAATTTATATTTGCATATTCTTATTCCTGTCATAGCTGCCTTCCCTTTAGCCAACATCTTCCTGCTATGTGCTCCCCATTCCCCGCTATTACTCAACCTTACTCCTAAATAGTCATATTCTTTGACTACCTCGAGTTCTTGACCACCTAGAAACCAGTTTTCTTCCTTCCTCAGTTTATTTTCTTTGGATTTATTTATATTTACCTTAATTCCCATTTTTCACAAAATTCTTGAATTTCATTTATTGTTTTTTGTAACCCTATTATAGATATAACACCTACCATAAGGTCGTCTGCATATAATAAACCTGAAATCTAATCTCCTTATCCCTTATTACTGGACAATGCTGATTTCTTATTTTTACTCTTTTTAATATATCGTCTATGAATAGGTTGAGTAATATTGGACTCAGCTTACATCACTGTCTTAATCCTATTTTTTATTGAATCGTCTCTGTGATGCTACTTTTTTTCACTGCATATACCAAACTTTACATTTTTATATATTTTCTTAATTTCTCTTATAAGCTTGTCACTTACTCTCTTTTCTTATTTTATATTCCAGAACTTCTCTATTTTATCAAAAGCTTTTTCAAAGTTACAAAAACATGTATACCATCCTCTTTTCCTACTCAAATATTTATCCATTATAGTCTTTATTATGAATATGTTATCTTTCCTAAAACCTGGCTGGAATTCTGATATCTTTTTTTTTAATTTCTACCCGTTCCCTTAGTCTGTCTGCCAAAATTCCTATATGCACCTTTCCTGATATAGATAGTAGACTTCCTCCTCTGTAATTCTCAGGCCTATTTACTCTTCCCTTCCCTTTATAAATTGGTACCATCATACTTGTTTTCCAGCCTTTTGGTATATCATTTTTTTCATTTTATTTTGTTTAATAATTCTTCATTAATTGTAATCCTGTTTTAGTTTCACCATATTTTCTCCAAAATTTTCCTAGTACTCCATCTATTCCTCTGCTTTCCCTTTTTTTATACTTGTTAGTTGTAAATATATCTCTTGGGTTGATATTCTTCATTTGTTATCCCCTCTTGTCCAAACATTATATGCTGTAACCTTGTCTCTATCCCATCCCCAATCAGGTTTTTAAAACATTCTACACATTCAGCTGGTGTGATTTCATTTTTTCACCTCCTTTCCTGTTCACCCTTCTTACTATTTCCTATTTATTTTTACTATCTTTCTTTGTCTCTAACAAGCATTTATATCCTCATTGTTAAATCATCAAATTTTGCTTGTCTTCTTTTTCTGATCCCCTACATTTAATAAGTTCTTTGAAAACCTCCTTTTTTGCATTTTTACTCTCTTCATCATACCTTCCCTTACGCCTGTACCTTTTCCTGTTTTATCTCCATATCTGTCCCTGCTCTTTTTACTATTAGTTCCATTAACTCTAGTGCTTTCTCTATTTTTGCTTCATATAGGTTCATCTTTATTCCATATTCTATAATTTGGCTTACCTTTGAATTTAAATCTTTTGTCAATTTTCCTTCTAGTTCATCCTCCTATTTATAGGTTTTTAATCTCATTTTTGTTACTCCTTTATCTACTACTTCCTGTTCTCATACCTTTAGTTCCATTCTTAACGCGAAATGGCTGCTATTTACTATCTTGTTTCTGATTTTAAATTTCCTAATTTTCTCCTCTGATTTCTCACTACATAACATATAGTTTATTACACTTTGCCCATTTGCACTTGCAAATGTGGATTCTCCTTCTTTGTCCTCTCCTATTGTCCCGCTACATATTAACAGATTGTTTATTTCATAGAATTCTAATAACTTTTTTCCATCTTTATTTATTACACTATCCCTGCTTTTCCTTTCTCTTACTTCATTTTTTACTCCTTCCCTATCATGGCACTTCCTTCTAGTTTTCCCTCCCTATTCTTGCATTAAATAATGAACTCTGTCTGGCCACATATTTCTGATTTCTTTGATGTCCTCACCTATAATTTTATACAGGTTATTCTCATAAGAGTTTGATGTTTCTGAGGAGTTATATACTACCCAATTCCAATATTTACATTTACCTTATTTACTTGTTTTATTAACCTCCATAGAACCTTGTTAACATGTTTTCTATCACTTCTGTTTCAACACTTATGCCCGTGTCTTTTCTAACAAATATACCAATTCCTCTCAAAGCTCTTCCTTTCCCATATTTTTTACTGGGACTTTTATTTATAAATTTGTAATCCCTTAGCTCTATTTCTTCCCTTTCTCCCAACCCTGTCTCTACCACCTGTACAATGTCCATATATCTCATTACATTTTGGATTTCTCCATTGTATATCTTACTCTTTATGCCTTCGACGTTCCAGACATCAAATTTATTACCTTTCCCTATTTGTTCTTTGGTTTATCCTGATATTCATATTTCTACATTGCCTTTCTAAGTCCAGTAATTCTGGGTATCAGATCGTCACTTTCCTCCCTTCCCTCAACTCTATTATTTGTATTCCCCTCCTTGCAATTTCCTCCGCTTGGCTAACACTTTCCACTCTTAATAATTCCCCACTTGCATCACTCCCTCTTCCACATATGCATTTCCTGCTGCACTGGTCATCTTCTGTCCTCTTGGCTCCTTCCTACTTTACCGCCGTTGCATCACTTCCCCGTTCATCGCTGCCACCAATGTTAGCTCCTCCTCCCCTCCTGCACTGCTGGTTCTTCCTCCCTGTTTTCTTCTGCACTCCTTCCCTAACTGATTCCCATGCCTGCTGAATCTGAGGTTTGATCCAAAGTTTTCCCCTCCTTTCCCCTCAGCTGTTCACTCAGCTTTTTGGTTTAAATGTGCTGTAGACCATTGCATCTCTTGACATTTGCACATTCTTTCTCGTTCATTCCTCTGTATGCTCATATTCCATTCTTTGTCTTCCACAAATAATTTTAATCCTTTCAAAATGCCTTCTTCCCATCTGCTCTTGCTTCTTTTGTCCTGGATATTAGTTCCTTTTTCAGAATTTGTTCCTCTCTCGTGTACTCTTGCTCTATGGAGATTCTTGTCCTCTTAGGCTCTTGGCGTTTCTTAATATTTCCCTCTTTTTTTCCCATTGTCGTTATTTTTATAACAATAGGTCTAGGTTTTCTTCCTCTTTTTCTAATTCGGAACATGTCCTCTATCTCCCAACCAAACATTTTTATATCTAGCCCTTCTTCCATAATCTCGTACATTATTTCTTCTAAGCTCCTGTTTTGCTCTGTCACTCCAAAAATTAAGTACCTTTAGAGACTCCATTAGCTGGTCCATTTCCACCAGTCCTGGATTCATCTCACTCCACCAATTACTAGTACCATCAAGATTACTGCTGCCACGCATACTTGGAAAGCTATCATTATCTTTTCTATTTTAGTGACTTTTCTTCTTCCGAAGCTATCTGCGCTATATATGCTTCTGTGTCTATACCCATTGTTGCTTCAGCTCTCGCTCCGCACATTGTTATTGTACCTTTTGTCAAGAGACACCAATTTGAACTGTGGATTACTTAGGAAGAAAATATGCAGTTATGTTATGTGTAAAAAAGCTTATCTTTGCAATATTAATGAATTAAGAGAGTTTATATCATGTTCAGCTATAATTTTAAAACCTATTGCCAGTAATCAAATTTTCATATTTTGTTCTCAGAGCATGAAAACAAAGTGGTGATAAATCACATTAATCATATACATAATTGTTGGGGGGTTTGTAGTTTGTGATGAATTCTTGTACCTCAGAATGTTGGTTTCTGGACCCAGGTTTAATGAATACTTGAATTTTCAGTTGCTCGAACAGGCGTTAGTGATAGAGGAACAGTTGCGGAGGGCAGCCTACTTGAACCTCACACAGGATCCAAACCACCCTGCAATGTCCTTGAATGCAAGGTTTGCAGAGGTGGAGTGCCTTGCGGAATCTCACCAGCACCTATCAAAGGAGAGTCTGGCAGGCAATAAACCTGCAAATGCAGTCCTTCATAAGGTTGGTGTTTCATTAATTAACCTTCTTTGCGTTCATATTTTTAATGTATATTTAATACTATAGTCTATATCATGAATGAAGATGGATAACAATTGCTGCACAGACAGTTGCACTGTTGGAAGGAGGGGAAAAGGAGGGTTGCAAGCATGTGGCAGTTTAGCATGAACCAGCAGCTGTTAAAAAACTTTAATGCACTACATAATTACATATCTTAAATTTTTCGTTACTGAATTCTCCATCAGAGTTGGAACCCAGAGGTTGACTATTGTGAGACGACATAATGTAGTTGATTTATAGCTCAAAATGATCATATTTCGCTGTTAAACAGGAAGCAAATACATACAGACATATTCTGAAACAGACTACCGTTCATTGGGTATGAAGCACATGACTGTTAAGTCATAAGAGATTTTTCTAGTATCTTTCATTTGTGATGAAGATTCTAGGGACTGGATTCACAACTGTCGCTTATATGAAAAGGAGATGCTTAAGCAACAAGTATTTACCATTTGGTATAAATTTACGGTACTTATATGCTAAGCACTTTCTTATTTCTGAAGTAATGTAACATGGTTCAACTGTTTTACAGTCACTCGGATGCACAAAGGAATGTGTAAATGAGCATGCAGGTAATCACATAACCAACCATCATTTGCATATTCATTGTTGTTTTGTTCACAACAGCTGCTGAGCTGCGGTAAAGGTTTGCAGGTTTTGAATAGTACATTTATGAATTAGTTAATACAAGCTCATGGTGTTTTGTGCAACTTATCGCTTATTTGTTTTTTAGAGGAAGTTCCTCATGGACAAAAATGTACTCAACAGTAGAAATTTTTAATTTGTTTCGGTTAGTAACTATGTAGAAGACTGCTTCCACAGTAGTTGATCAATTTTGTGTTCAAAATTACCAATGTAACTTGTTTCTTGCACTTCTCAAAGAGAAGTTATGTAAATGGTTAACATTCATCTAAAGCATATGCAATATTCTCACTTTATAGCAAGGCTGCTGGAAAAGCAATTAAATTGAGAGCATGCATAAAAAGGAACTGTATTGATAATGTACACAATTGGCAACAAAGTGAAATTGAGACTTGATTATATTTTGTATTAATGCAGCCTGCGTAGGACACTGCTTAGGTTAGTCCAGACTCGAACTAATAGTAATCTCTCTATAAAACTGCACCATACTAAGGTGAAATGAGGCCCTCTTGTGGGTTTCACCTTGATGCAGGTCAGATGGCTGAGTACTCCAATGAACCAGACAGCTCCTCATGAGAAGTATGGTATATCCATCTTTCTGAGGAGTAACCCACAATGGGCAGAGGTGGCTCGGCAGCCGTGGTGAAGGCAACATCTGTAGGGAATGGTAACCCAAAGGAATTACTATGCAAGCCTGGAGGCAGAAAGATGGCAGCCCAATCACCAGTATTTCTAGCGTAGGGCTCATAACCCAACCCAGAGAAATTTCTGTTACCGATAATCCACAGAAACTAAGCTGGACGGATATACTTATGATAACACTAGTTTGCATTTTCAAACTTTTTGTCAGATTTCTTAAAAGTAGGTGTTCTTGAATCAAGTTTTTATACTGATTCCAGAAATAACTTCTGGTTTTTTTTTTTTACTTTCTCTACTATGTATAGTAAGTAGGGGAAGTATTGCATTCCACTCAAAAATTTGATACCGAGATTTCACCGGAAATACATGTTTTGAGACCTCCTGAATCCAAAAAAAGCATTTTTGGAAACATGTTCGTGTGTGTGTGTGTGTGTGTGTGTCTGTGAACAGCATAACTCAAAAACTAACAGTCGGATAAACACCAAACTTGGTATTTACGTTTAGTATCTTCCAGAGATGCGACACGAAGATTTTCAAGAAAATCCCCCCACCCCAGACTACCCTTTACATGGAACATTTTTCGAAAATTTTAATTTTCTCAAAAATGGCTCTAACGATTTTGATGAAAATATCATATGTTTAAGATAATGTCATGAGAAATGAAATGTATATCTCGAAATTTCTGGGAATATCTCCAAAAGTATTCTTCATTATGAACGACTTTTGCATAACTGGTAAACCATAAGAGATAGACAAAATTTTACTACACAAAAAATGTAGATCGCGTTAAAATACACAACATATATCATATACATTTTTTTTGTTGAGTGAACCGTTTTCGAGATATTGCTTGTTATTTCCTTAAATTTTCCAATACTTATACTTTTTCTCAAATTCGTTATTCATTTTTTTATGTCCTGGACATGCAAAGAGAATGGAATGCGCCACATAGCAACCAGCGATAAAATATTTGACTATCGCTTAAAAGCTACCATATTCCCCTTGCATCTACAAGAAAATTACAAATAAGATTGACATCTCGATATCTCGATTAATATGAAGCATATGGAGAATAGGCGTTTGTAAAAATAGATTGTACAAGAGTAGAGAAAGTCATGTGAGTGTAACACATCAGATTTTTTTTACTTTTTTTTTCTATCACGTCAGGTTTTTACACAAAATAAGTAATGTTTTGACAATTTTACTAATGAGCATAGAAAAGTGTTCAAATACCATTTCACACAAGGTAAGTTTTTATTCAAGAAACATTTTAAGAATACTCTCAAGAACTCCACTAATTTATTGCATGACTATATTTTAATAAAGCAGGAAGCCAAAGTGTTACATTTAATTTTTCTTAAACTTTCTCTTGTTTGACTTCCTTGTAGATCCTTGAAGATGACTGTCCCTCCTCAACATCCAACAGTAGTCGGCCATCATAGTTTCATTCCATCTCCCCTGGTACGTCCTCTCCATTTCCTTAATATCTTGGTGAAAACGTTCACTCGGCTCTTCAGTATATGTCCCAGATTTTCTGGAAATTAGTCGATATGTGAATGCAGAAAATGCACCTTTACACTCATGTTACAACCCATCTTCTTGATATTTTCAAACATTGTTTCAACAATGGCCTTGTAATTGGGGTCTTTGTTATTGCCTAAGAAGTTTTCAGTAACTGATGAGAAGGCGGTCAAAGCTTCTATTTCTCTCTCATTCATTGTCTTCTCAAAATCTTCATCCTTCATCAATTTCTTTATTTGAGGACCAACAAAAATTCCAGCCTTTAATTTGTCTTCTGTAATGAAGGGAAATTTCTTGTAAAGGTACTTGAAGCAGGGTCCATAATGTGGTAGAGCCCTTACAAGTTGCTTCTTCAAGCCCAATTTTATGTTTAGTGGCGGAAGAAATATCTTTATATCTTTATATTTTTGAAGTGAAATTGTGAAAAAACTGTATGTGATAGAATAAAAGTAAAAGCAGTTCTGAAACCAGCATAAAAAAGTGAGTCAGAATCACTTATTAGTTTTCAGTCATCCGATATCACGCAGACTAGTGTAATGGGGACAGAATGGATCAAGGTCCAAACCTTGAAGATGATAACGATGATATTATGCACTGCAAGTGTGGAAGAACAAAAGTACATGCACAGACAAATATGAAGTATGCATGCGTTAAAACCTAACCTCTTGCAGCCACTAGCAACTGCAAATGCATATTTAGTACCGTGCATTTAGTGAAGTGAAATAGTTAACCGTATTGCCAGGGGATTAGAAACATCCTTGATATGCTCGGAGAAAGTTTGGAGCATAGACTTCCACTTATTCTGCAAAGTCGTCTGTCATGTTGATATGGCAAGCTGTTTACAATAAATCATTGCTTAAGCCTGCAGCTATGCAATCCTAAGTAAATACTTTAAAATGAAAAGAGTTGACTATGAAATTAAAATCCATAAAGGAAAATGCTTAAAAAATAATCTTAAAATAAGCAATGACTATGATTTTGGCCTTAGGTAGTTGACGTTATGGCTTGTGATGATCCAATTTCAAAGAAAAGAGAGGACACTTTCATCATGCCAAGGAATTTTTTAGAGGTGCTGTGTGAGGGAAGTATTAAAACTTAAGGCAGAAACCTATCCTGAAATTTCTGTAAGAGATACCACGTGAAATAAGGTCATATACAACATTTTAGCTGCCACTTTCAAGGTATTGAATTCTGAAACCTATGACAATGCATTGGTGGTTCAGATAATATCGCTGCTTGAACCAGAACAAAGCTGAACAGTACTGTAACGCAATTTGCTCATCTCTCTTCCACCTAGTGCAGTCACAAAATAAGTGGTCAGACCATCCAGCAATACAAATTTTGCTACCCTGTATTTTAAATAGATGATTTGACACAGAATTTGGAATCTTGTGATTAAAAAACACACCTAATTTTTTTATAATTTCAAGGTAGAATTCTGCGCAAAAGTTTTGATACTTCCCTTGTAACGGAAGGATTGCTTACAAACTTATGGATGATATTGAGTCATATTATTTAAATTAAGGAACTTTTTTGTTAGTTTAATTGGGAGGGTCATATTGAGGATGAATGACTGAAATGGGTGAAACAATGTAATGAACCTAGAGTCCATAGAGCTTAAGAGTTACCGAACATTCATTCTTTGAGATTAAGAGAACCCTCCCCCAAAGAAAAGGAGAAAAAATATATCCAATAATTGCTCTGGACAATCAAGTTTCAAACTCTGCACTTCTTGAATGTGAGGCAAACATGCTATCCCCACACCATGGAGATGGGCTAAGGAGGACTTAAAGCAGCATTTTACATTGGCCAATTTAGCTTGTTTAAAATGAAACTAATACTAATTTCAGAAACAGGAAGCACAGAACAAGAAGTGATTATCAAAGAGTAACTATGTTAAGAGAGCACAATATCATATGGCAATACACTATAAGTACAAAATAAGTATATGTTTATATCTGAACAGTTTGAGAATCAGGTGTGCACTGTTTTATAGTTGGTGTGTTGTAGACATTTGTTTGGGTGAATGTTGGGAAACGTTCACAAAAAACAGTTGCAATGTTACGTCTTAAGAAAAGGAGTTGCTTGCATATTCATTGCAGAAATGTCACAGGAAAAACTATGTCAATAGAATCTTTTTATCATGTATTGCTTATATTGTGTTTAATATATATGTGATAAAATCATTGCACTTTAGGTTCCTGTAAATAATGTTTTGAATTTTATTTTATGTTTTAATTGCTAATGAAAAGCAGAAAACAGAAGCTTAATCTAAAGTAATATAAAGTACAATAATGCAGTAATATTAGATTTTACTAAGTATGGAAGTTTCTCCACTTTTCCTCACTTCTATTGGGATCCTTGGGACCTTCAGGATTTAGAACCAACTCCAAGCGTGCATTAGAAAGAAAGAAAGAAAGAAAGAAAGAAAGAAAGAAAGAAAGAAAGAAAAAGACTTACTTTCAAAGCTTTGTTTTTCAAGGTAAATTTGGGATGAAATTGAACTTTTATCAGACAAAGAATATTAATAATAGTAAAATGCTGAAAGAAAACAAATGGGACTTCATAAATTAATTAATTAATTAATAAACAAAGAAACAAAACGGACATGAAACCCAATCAGGTGATTGAAAGCTGCATATATTTCCATGGGGTTATTGTGTCACGTCTGTAGTGCAAGTTTAAAAGTGAAGTAGAGAATATCCGACAAAATGAATCCAGTTATTCTCAAAATATGTGAAATGTCCTTTAGTGCATCTAGAAAGCTTTCTTGCTTGTCATTTTCTCTTTGATTAATTGTATATTCCAGCCAAAATACCATTAAGCTTATTGCAATGTTTATCAATCATTCTGCAAAAAAATTTTACTCTGGTGCAAACTCAAATATCATATCAAAGATATTGTGGTTGTTGAATAGCAACATGCAGTTCCAACATTTTTGCTTGTGAATATGGCCCTAAATAGAGAAAGCTACTTACAAAAATGAACTTGTTACAGATGAGTGTTGCTTTTTTGTCTTTACAAGTCTGTAGAGCCTAATTGAAGTCATTTCTATTCATTTGTCCTGCTGAGTGTAAGGTGAATAGAAATATCACATCTTTATGTAAACTATATTGTATATAAATATCCATAAACTAATAATATTTAGACCAAGTCAGGTGACACTTGTGTATCAGAATTTTTTTCCTTTTTGTTTTCACAGGTGCTGAACCAATTAGAGGAGCTGCTCTCAGACATGAAATCAGATGTGAGTCGACTGCCAGCAACTTTAGCCCGTATTCCACCAGTAGCACAGAGGCTGCAGATGTCAGAACGTTCGATTCTGTCTAGGCTAGCAGCCACTACTACCGCTGGCTCCACCCCAACAACTCCAACCACTTCCCAACAAGGTCCAGCAGGTAAACTAATAAATGCATTGTAAAAGAGCCAGTAAATGTAAATAAACCACCTTTGTAATACTATAGCAATGCAAGTCGATTGAGTTGCTTCTCTAACAATTAACTATTAGTGAAGTAACTCAAGTGTACATTCAACACACATTCCAATGTAGTATTATAATTTGCGCTTCACTGTGTACTGCTTCCAGTTTTTTGTTTTTTTTTTTTTTTTTTTTTTTTTTTTTGTTTTTTAACTTTCTCTACTGTGTACATAGTATGTAGAGAAGGTATTGCATTCCACCCAAAAATTTGATACCAATATTTCACCGGAAATACATGCTTTTGAGGTCCCCTGAATCTAAATAAAACTTCTTTGGAAAAAAAATCTGTGGATGTGAATCTGTGAACAGTACAACTCGAGAACAAAAAGTCAGATAAACACCAAAGTTGGTTTTTAAGTTCACTATCTTTCAAATATGTGACATGAAGATTTTCAAGATAATCCGTCCACTCTCAACCACCTTTTACATGCAGCATTTTTAATTTTTTTTTATTTTCTACAAAATGGCTAATGATTTTATTAAAATACAGCATATTAAATATACTTGCTTGATAAATAAAGTGTATATCTTGAATTTTCTGGGAATAGCCTGTAAAGTCCTCTTCATTCGGAAGGAATTTTGTATAATTTTGTACAACTGGTAAGCGTTAAGTGATAGATGAAAATGTACTACGTAAAAAAATGTAGATCTCTTTAAAACCACAATTTATTTCAAATAACTTTTTTTGTGGCATCATCTATTTTCGAGATATACGTTATTAATGGTTTGATTTTTTTCAATACTTGTCATTCTTTTGAAGTCATGTCGACATTCGTTTGTTTCCTCATGATTGCATAGAAAGATTAAGGCTAGCAAAATAGCATCCAATTCTTAAACATTTGACTATTGCTATTTCTTTTGTAGTATAATGAAGTGTGTAATGAAGCTAATTCTACAAAGGTTTATCTGGATTAAAGTGAAGTAGATAGAAAAATAAACTTTCGTAACAGTAATCTTTAGAGCCACTAATAAACAATAAAAGGGTAGAGCAAGTCAGGTGAATGTAATACATCAGAAATTTGTTTTATAAATCACTTTTGACTTATTGTACATGCATTTGACATCCTTTCTGACTTAAAACATTGTGGCTCTTAGGAGTTCAGAGCAGTAATAGGGTTTTTGATCTTCTTCCCCCAAAAATGATTCACCAAATAGTTGAACGGTTTTCGTATATATACTCATGATCAAAAGAAATAAGATGATAAAAGGGATTGATTATCTCATTGCTCGTTTAGAGCCTTGCATTTGTTACTGAAAATATATCAAGGAATAATTCCTTACTGATCTAAGATACATTTTACATAAAACAAGTCCAGAGCTAAGGTCTATTGTTAAGACTTCATTATTATTGATATCCTAAATATCAATGGTGAAGATTTCGTATCTGCCAGTCCTATGGCTTCACTTTGTGCAACAACACTTCCACAAGACTCACAAGCCATAGTGCAACCCACATTGATCATATTTGGACAAATAATAAAAGGCATACTCATGCATTAGTTAATGTAAATTCAGGTTTTAGCCTTCATAACGTTCTCATTTATGCCAACAAAAGAAAAGAGCATCTCAATTCTTATGATATAGAAAGCATATATACAAAAAACATTACTGGCTTAAATAAATTACATTCATTATATAGCCAAACAGCAAATCAGGTCTCAAGCCCTTTATAACATAGACACACAGCTTTTAATAATTTAAACAGCCAAATAACTTAGTCCGAATTTCTACAACATAAAACATTTCAAACAAAAAAACAAATATATAAAAACATAGAAAAATGATAAACTGTTAGAACTAATACGTATATGGAATGTTCTACATGAGAAATATAAAAAAAAAAAAAAAAGAAGTTGATGCTTGTTAACACAGTTTGGGATTATAAGACAATTTCTAGACATGTTACAAATTTAAAAAGAAAATTAAAATCACATTTTTTAATGATCGCTAACTGATTGTAATGAGCAAAAAAGTTTTGGAAAGCCACAAATGTGATCTTAAAAGGTTGCAAAATAAAGACTACTACAATACAAATTATTAAACTTAAATTATCTGGTGAGGTGAACACATTTACCATCTGAATTAAAAGACCAGTTAACTACAACAGAACCAATGTTAGATATCATTAAATGTAATCCAAAATCTCTTTTTCTCTTGCCAATACTTCATCTAAATAATTTTGATGAAGTATTGGTAATAATCAAAAAATTAAAAAATACTTACCAATGTTCAGTTAATATTGTAGGAAGTGTAGTCTTAAAACAGTGTAACAAGTTACTAGATTCCAAGACTTGAACTTACAAATAAATCATGGACGGAATGATTCTTCCTAAACATACCGAAAATTACTAAAGTTGTACCAGTGTATAAGATGGGAGAAAAAACACATTCCTCAAACTATAGTTCTGTAAGTATGTTACCACTATATAAAAAATATTTGAAAAAATAATGAAGGAAAGACTTAAAATTTATGTACAATACAAATAAAAAAATTCTTTGTAATTCCCACTTTAGCTTTATAAAAAGTTTGACCACTACCAGTGCAGCTACTGAAGTAATTACCTATTTACAAATTGCTCTTGACAAATGCTATCTTGGAGCAGCTGTGTTCATGACTTAACACTGTGGATCACCTATTATTACTTCTGAAGCTAGAAAAATTGAATAAAAGAGGATTACTTCTACATTGCTTTAGATCATATCTCTCAAATAAGAGTTTAGTACCTCTTATTAAGAGATATAAAATAAAAAAATCTGATGTGTTACACTCACATGACTTTCTCAACTCTTGTACAAACTATGTTTACAAGCTCTTATTCTCCACATATTTCATATTAATCGAGATAAACATTTGCAGAAATGATCTTTTGACATGCAAAGAGAATTACATTTGACACATAGCGACCAGTTCTAAAAGTATTTGACTATCACTTAAGGCGTACTATATTCCCCTTGTTTTGTATTTGCAAGGGCAATATAGAATTACAGTAGCCTTTAAGCATAGACATATCTCTTAATATCTGGTTGCTATGTGCACCACCAGTCCCTTTGCCACAGATTAATATTCTTTGCATATCCAAGACAAAAAAATGAATAACGAATTCCCATTTGAGAAAAAGTATAAGTATTGGGAAATAACAAGCAATATCTCGAAAATGGTTCACACAACAAAAAAAATGTGTATGACATAAATTGTGTATTTTAACGCAATTTGCATTTTTTGTGTAGTAAAATTGTATCTATCTCTTATGGTGTACCAGTTATGCAAAAGTCGTTCACAATGAAGAATACTTATGGAGACATTCCCAGAAAATTCAAGATATACATTTTATTTGCCATGAAAGTATCTTAAATATATGATATTTTAATCGAAACCGTTAGAGACATTTTTGATAAAATTAAAATTTTTGAAAAATGTTCCACGTAAAGGGTAATCTGGGGTGGGGGGATTTTCTTGAAAAACCTTCGTGTCGCATCTCTGGAAGATACTGAACCTAAATACCAAGTTTGGTGTTTATCCGACTGTTCGTTTCTGAGTTATGCTGTTCACAGACACACACACACGGACATGTTTCCAAAAATGCTTAAATGCATTCACTGCACCTCAAAACATGTATTTCCGGTGAAATCTCGGTATGGAATTTTTGGGTGGAATGCAATACTTCCCCTACTTACTATACATAGTAGGAAAAGTAAAAAGATTGGATTCAATAAAGACTGAACTTTTGCTATAACATCTTTGTTGCTCATTGTACGTTTTAAGCACTGTCCCCCTCAAAGTAGTCCACTCTACTGGCAATACACCGTTCCCAACATTTCTTCTATTTTTGGAAAGCTGCCTATGGCGCATAGGTTTCTTGTCACATTGTCCTGAACCTCCTCTATGACATCCTTTCAACATGGTTTAAGTTTTAGAAATAGGAAAAAGTTTGCTGGGGCTAGGTCCTGAGAATAGGATGGATGGGGTACAACAGGAGTCTGATGTTTTGTCAGATAGCTGCAGACAAGGAGCAATGCATGTGCCAGCGTATTGCATGATGCAACATCCAAGTCTGGTTTTTCCACAATTCAGGCCTCTTCCTGCACACAGCATCCCTCAGATGCACTAAAATTCCCTGGTGGACTTCCTTGTTTATCATTTGACCATTGGTACAAATTCCTGATGGACAATCTGAACATGATCATCATCTGTTAATGTGGAAAGTTGTCTAGGCACGGGATCCTCACCAACCGACATCCTGCCATGTTCAAAATGTTTAAACCACTCGTAGCAGTGGTTCAGCAACTGACGGTCATAGCAAAACAAGGCAAATGGCAGTTTGTTGTCTAAATCTGTTAGGTGTGCTCCCTGTTCCGGTTGACGCACTATTTAGAAAGTTTAACACTTAAAGTAAACTGGTTGTGTATGCTGATGGCATGTCATTATTTTATCAGGAGATTAAACAAAGAAAATTTAACACAAGATTTGCATTCAGATAAACAAACAGTCAAACGATTCAATGCATCTAAAGCAAACTATATGGTATTCCACAGAGCAAGTTACATAGTTTAGCAGATTGGTATCCTAAATGCCAGAAATAATATATAGTGAAACTTATGTAATTTGAAATGAAGAATTTAAAAGAATATTTGACTTATCTAAGAATTTGAATTAAGAAAATGAAATTATATATGTAATCCAACATGTATTCTGAAGTTAGCAGAGTATATTATACAGCAATATGAAAAAATATAGCACAGCAGTACAGATGTTATGAATCATTCTAACATAGATTCACTGTAAGTACATATATAAAGCATTGCAGGCTCAAGAGCCTTGTAGATATATTATCAGAATCAGCTGTGATTGGCTCTTCTAATATTGTAGTTGCTGATTTTACAAATTCCTCTCAAGAGGCATTTTCGAGAGTGGAGCACAGTACAGTCACCCTGAGAGGTAGTCCATTGTCATGTCTCTCACTTCTTGAAAGCAGAAAAGGTGCTAAAAATGCAACATTTCAACATTATATTTAAAAGTTTGCCCATTGTCATAGTAAAGTCCCCCATCCCTGCCACATTCCATAACTTGGTGTCTGTCACTCAATTTTTTTTCATTGAACTAAACAAAATTATATTCAAATAAAAGATGATGTGTATGCACTGTTTACAAAGCAAATTCAAGGGGTCAAAGGAAAAACTTGAATTAAAGAATAATTTGAATTAAAGACATCCAAATTGTATTCCGTCATATGAGGTTGAGCTAAGTTTGTTGAAATGGGTGGCAAAAGCTGTCCAGCTCATTGGCTTTTGGAATGTTTTGAAACGTTAACTGGAATACAGAATAAATAAGCAAAGCATGTAACAGTGAAGTAAAATTTTATTGCAAGATGCCATAGATAGGTGGTTTACTGTCTTACTGTTCATAGCATGATACCTTTTAATTATGCTTATATAGATAATTTATTTACTAACCAATTATGATATGCAAATTCCAATCTTCTTTTAATTCCTCCTCAGCAAAAAGTGTAATATTTGAATCTAAGCACATTTTGCTGCTAATTTATAAAAAGTTAAGTTTCTTGTGGATGAAATAGCTCAGGGTTCTCTTTTGATGGTTTATATCCCTAGAATGTGAGGTATGTTTCCTACCTTTTGGTTTTCAGGTTTACTGAGCAGTCAGTTCCCAACAGGTTTTCAAACTGGTCAACTCCCAACAGGGTTTGGCGCTACAAATTTTGCCAGTTTCCGGCCGCAGTATTCTGTACCAGGACAGCCAACACAAGGATTCCCAGGTGAGTGAGACAAAACCTAAAGTAGATAATAACCACCCATTTCAGATAATTTGAATTGTGTTTTGCAGTGGTTAAATTACTGCAATAATTTCATTCAATAATATTTAAATAAAGTTACCCTTCCTGCGCAGATAATTTTAACAATAAGTTTTGTTCATAGAAACTTCTATTTGCCACTGGGTTAGTATAAAAGACTATCCCTATTGTTTGTTGTTGGTCGGTATTTTGCAGAGGCGTCGCCTGATATAGACGTCTCTCGGGTGCCGTTGTTTCATGACGGCAACTGGAGGGAGTCGTGGTAGAGCATAAAAAAATAGCCACAAGAAGCAACTAGTTGCTAAAAATAATGCTCACTAAACCATCTGCTCAGGTTTGGTGGATGTTTCAGCTACTCCCATGTTGTCAGCTTTTGTCTTTTGTTGCATTTCCCCAAAATAACCAGGGCAAGCATAAATGATTAAATTAGGGATTTATAAAGAATTAATACATATTACTGATATGTTGTGTAGTGAGGGATAGATCACACAATGTATATGAATTATTGCAGAAGCTGTTGAGCAGATAAATAAACCATCAGCTCACAAACCTCTTGAAATATTTTATGCTAGCCCTACAGCTGCCAAAATTGTTTACGTTGGTTTCATATAACTAATATATTGCATCAGCCTTAATGTGATGGATGAAGAAGCTATGTTTTTTCTACAGTATTTTCGGTTTTTGCTTCAAGCTGTGCACTTACTTTTGCTATTAACTGTTGCATGGTATTGAAATTGTGATTTTGCTCTGTGCATGGAACACAGTTTAGTTGTCTTTATTTTTCTGATTTAATAAAGTAAAGAGACTGTTTAGATTTTCCAGTGCACATTTGCATTGTTTGGGTACAAATGTGCAGCTTACTCGGAATGAATATTGCTGTTTTTGAATGTTTAATTAATTGACTAACATCATTTGGCTTATCCTTCACTTCCTTGTCATCCTTTTTGTTCCATAATGTTTCTAACAGTTATGCAGCTATAACCTGGAATATCATTCTCTCAAATATAACATTAATCCCAAAGGTACATAATTTTTTAATGTCTAATTCGCTATACTCCCAAATGGGATACAAGTCTCAAATTATCACCATTTCTGCAGTTTTATGACCTTGGCTTGCGGTCTGTTGGAAGTTGTATGAAATTACTATCTTTATAACATGTGTTGTCATACTTGCTTAGCTAATTTATTATCAAACTCTATTTTCACTTTTATTGTTATAATTATTATGCTCATGTATGGCACAAATACATATAGTGACTGTAAACAGAAAGACTATGCGTATGAGAAACCATATCAGATTATTACAATGCAGCACTACTGAAGGTTCAGATGTATGCTACAGTTCTGTTCTGCATTATGAAATGCTGTTTCCACTATTGCAAACCTTTTTATGCATACTAGCATTATAAATACCCTATATTGTTGGTTAAAATTGTTAATTTGCTAAATTATAGCATTAGTTTAATAAAATTACCATTGTAACAGTTATAATAAAATAGTTACATTACAAAATATTAATGATGATATTAAACTGCTCAGAAATATATGTCAACACCAGTTGTCCAGAAGTATTCATAACATATTACTCTCCATCCAATTAAAAAAATTCTGATGTGTTACACTCACATTACCTTCTCTACTCTTGTACAAACTATTTTGACATACGCTTATTCTCCATATGCTTCATGTTAATCGAGATGTTAATCTTATTGCTAACTTTCTTATAGGTTCAAGGGGAATATGGTAGTATTTAAGCGATAGTCAAATCTTTTAAGAGCTGGTTGCTATGTGGTGCATTCCATTCTCTTTGTATGTCCAGGACATAAAAAAAATGAATACGAATTCCCGTTTGAGAAAAAGTATTGGAAAATTTAAGAGAATAACAAGCAATATCTCGAAAATGGTTCACTCAACAAAAAAAATGTATATGACATAAATTGTGTATTTTAATGCAAACTACATTTTTTGTGTAGTAAAATGTCTATCTCTTATGGTTTACCAGTTATGCAAAAGTCGTTCACAATCAAGAATACTTTTGGAGACATTCCCAAAAAATTTGAGATATACATTTCCTTTGTCATGAAAATATCTTAAACATATGATATTTTAATCAAAATCGTTAGAGCCATTTTTGAGAAAATTAAAATTTTCGAAAAATGTTCCATGTAAAGGATAATCTGGGGTTGGGGGATTTTCTTGAAAACCTTCGTGTCGCATCTCTGGAAGATACTGAACCTAAATATCAAGTTTGGTGTTTATCCGACTGTTCTTTTCTGAGTTATACTGTTCACAGACACACACACACACGGACATGTTTCCAAAAATGCTTTTTTTGGATTCAGGGGGTCTCAAAACATATTTCCAGTAAAATCTCAGTATAAAATTTTTGGGTGGAATACAATACTTCTACTTACTATACGTAGTAGAGAAAGTAAAAATAATTGGTATACATTCCCATAACAAAGGCCTTTTGTTTTTCATATTTGCAATAACACAATTTTTTTTGCAGATTATGTGTGTGGTCATGTTTTACATGAATAATGCAGTTTTCACAATTTTCGTAAAACAATGCAAGTTTGCATTTCTTTCAGTCTGAAAGAACAGCCTTGCATTGTATTTCGTCAGAATTTCCAATATACATTATTTTATGGTTTCTGTCAATCTCTATAGATGGCATAGGCATCAGTAGTACATTCAATGGCCAGTTTGAGCATTCACAGTTAACAATTCTTTAGTACATTTGCAATGTGAAATCATGCATTCCAAGTTGTCACAATTAGTACATAGCAAATGACAGCACCATACAGACATGCATTTTGCCATATACTTAGCTGGGCTATATGATAGGCTAGCAAGTTAATATTACGGCAGCCACAAGCTATGGGGATTAAACACTCCTGAATTTAACACACGCTAAAAGTAATTGCTGAAGATAACTGTTAAGAGCATTCAAAGTTGAGCATAGCAAGAATGAAATGTCACACTAGAGGCACAAGCATAAGTCTGGTCTTTCAGCTTACAGTTCCCATAGCTAGTGGCTGCCATGACATTAACTTGCTAGTCAACACATCTGGCCAAGTCTATGACTAAATACTTGTTATGGTGATGGCATAATGCAACTTTCAGTTTGGCATTGGTATTTACTATTTGCTGATTCTGGCAGGATTAGAAGTGTGCTGGAACATCCGAATCCAGAGTTATTGGAGTGCACCACCACTTCTTTAATGCACATGCTCAAACTATCAGGCACTGTTTTTGGAACAAACCTAATAAAACTGAATAACAAAACACTTTTGGAAATCCAAAATGCCAACTATGCGATCCAAGTGGAAATTAATGAGGTTCATCCAAAAAGTAAGTTCTGATGACTGATAAAGAAAACGAAGGCATAATAAGTAAAAATATTTATTGCAATTGCTCAGTATAGTCGCCACCATTATTGAGACATTTATTGTAATGTTGCACCAATGATTGTATGCCCATGTCATGGTAGTCTGGAGCCATGAAGTCATTGCTATACCCCCGCCGCTGTATCTTTGCACTTGACAGTTCGTGTGGCTTCACGTAAGGTTGGCTACATCGTGGTTGCGACGTTGCCAGAGTGGCTAGTAAACAACAACAGCTGATTGTTCTCATTTCTATCGTGTCTAGGCCACATACAAAAAGCATACGTAAGTAGCGAATGTCAATGAATAATAACTATTTCGTATTATTATTGTTAATTGAAAATAACTCTGCATAAACATTGCAGCATATGTAGAATAAATTACGCACTTTTGACAATATAGAAACAAAATAATACAAACTTCCTGCTACAATGAGGAGAAATAAAACAAATTATAAGCATGCTAAAACAAAGTTATTTTCACTCACCCATTTAAAACTGCAATGGCTCAATTCCATCCAAATTCCCGTTGTCGTTGTCGTCGTCGTCATCCTCGGAAGCATCATTGTCATCATCTTCACCAAGGCATATCATCAATGGTTCACACTCACTAATAATTCCGTCTATTTCTTGTGCTTTTCTTATTAGCTTATGCACATGATCCACTTTCTAATTTCCACGAAGCTGCGTCCTCCGTAGCCACACATTCCCGCAAAAGCCTTTCCACCTCGGTAATGGTAAATAACTTATTGTTTTCCCTCACATAAGCCTTAATGTCGCTCCACACTAATTCGATAGGGTTGAAGTGACAGTGATAAGGCGGTAACCTAATCACTTCATGATCTAGTTCCCTGGCTAATTCATCTGCAACGTAAGTTGGTGTTATAGGCTTATTTTCTTTCACCAGGGAATATAGAAGCAGCTTGGTCATGCTCATGTCTGCAGCAACGCCCTTTGCGTTTAGCCACTCTACCATAACCTCTTTTCTATCGTTGGAGGTAGGGGCCTTGTCCAGTTTTACCGAGTGATACGGTGCGTTGTCCATCACTATAACTGTTGGACGGTCCAGTTGCTGCAGAAGCTTTCTGAACCACTCCAGGAAGCGAGAATGGTCCATGTCTTCGTGGTAATCTCCAGTTTTCTTCGATTTGAAGACCAGTAGACCGTCTTCAATAAACCCATCGGAAGAACCAGCGTGAGCCACAATTAGCCGGGCTCCTTTCCCTGTCGGCTGATGGCCACAGCTGTTAGGACTGTCGTCTGTCCAGCATTGACCCACGTTTCGTCCAGCCACAGAATTTTATGGAGGTCCTTGCCCAAAATTTTGTGCAAAAACACGCTTCGCGCCACTACAATGTGTGTATTTTCCAGCAGCACTTTCCTTCCATTCTGTTTTTTGTACCGAAAGCCAATATCCTTCAGCGCCGTTTTCAGTGATGTTTTGCCCCCAGTGAACAGCTCTGCTTCTCTAAACGATATAAGCAGCTTTGGTATGGTCGGATACTCCTTTCTGAGATAATAGGCATAAATATGTCTACGTATGGCGTCTAATTGGAAAGCATCAAGATTTGTGACTGGACGAGGCTGCTTTCTTTTCTTCCCTGGAGTTGATAGAAATACCTGTTGCGTTCCAGATGGTTCAGGAATTTTGTCCTCTTTCTCTTGTAGTTTCACTTCTTTGTGAATAACAGGTCTCATGCTTAATCCAAGAGCTGCTGCAGTTCGTTGTACGGCTTTATCAGCAGGAATAGAGGGATTTCCGTGAAGCTTCACGTACTCCTTTTCCTGTTCAAAAAACTCCCGGGTTCTCCTTAATAGTTCCAATGCCTGACTATTAAGTGGCACACTCGGCGCAAAGGATTTTCACTTTGTGAATCATCACTTGGCGATCGACGTCGTTT
The DNA here is from genome assembly GCA_030765065.1 of Deroplatys truncata. NCBI lineage: Eukaryota > Metazoa > Arthropoda > Insecta > Mantodea > Mantidae > Deroplatys > Deroplatys truncata. The sequence continues at coordinate 195,842,592 of CM060978.1, forward strand.
TTCAGACATTGTCGCACTTAAGTTTTGTTTAAATAAATAATATGAATGAAATATATATAAAATAGATAAATATAAATAAATAAATGTATAAACGAACAATAACAAAACTATAAAACAATAACCACAAATCTAAATAACAATGAACAATATGTAGCTTGCAAAGAACAACTCGACGCTCTGCTAGAGATTCACAAACTGAAGCACGTGCTTGGGAATAGTTACATCCGGCAACAGAGCCGACTCTAGTTCTGGTTCCGCTTTGTCAGCGACCATCCGGAATGCTGCCTTGTGATTGGCTTAGGAAGTCAAGCGGTTGAAGCTTTTCATCTGTTTTTTCGCGAGTGTACCACTTAAACGCTAGCTGTCAAGTGCAACGTTACAGCGGCGGGGGTATATGTGTACTTCAGCATTGTTTTGGAAACATTTTCCTCCAAGAAAGCACTTCATGAAACAGAAGAGCTTGGTGCGAGGTCAAGGCTGTAGGGTGCATGTTCGAAGATATTCCATTGAAACTGAAGCAACAGATTCCGTGTAGCATGGGCTGTATGGGATCATGTATTGTTGTGCAAAAGCTTAATGCCTCTTGTCAGCATTCTACATCTCTTATTCTGGATTGCCCTCCTCAGATTTTGCATTATCTTTCAATACCGATCAGCCATCTCCCCTCATAGTAAAAACTCGCACAAGAGGACACCTTGTTGAACCCAGAAGATAGTGCACATGTTTTTTGACAGAGATTGTCTGTTTTGAATTTGGTCTTCACAGGTGAATCACTGTGCTGCCAATGCATGGGTTGTTTTTTTGTTTCTGGTGTGACACTCATGTTTTATCCCCACTTTTCTCTGCATATCACTGAGGAATGTCTGCTCCAGCCAGACGTTTGATTTTGTGTTCATTTGTTAGCTATTTTGTATCCATCTTGTTTACACTTTCCAAAAAGCAAGCCACTGGGTAACGATTTCATGCAGCAATGAGGAATCTGGGGGAATTGACCAGAGTTCCAAAATTATGAAGCACCAGTTCTGCAAAATTGCTTTCCATCAGTGCTGGCTTCACCAGAGGTGGTTGGCCACTGTGATCTTCATTATGCAAATTGATTCGGCTTTCACTGAAGTGCCTGCACCATCATCTGACCATACTATCACTCATAATTCAAGTCCATACACAACACAATTGGCAGTGAATCTCTGCTGGAGATTACTTCTGAGCATCAGAAATCTGATAAATGCATGAAGCCTAACAGTTAGCAGGAGGCTATTTTCTACTATCTCTGCGTAATAACTACTGTTATCACAAGACTGAAACTGCACTGCATTATTCCCACATACCCCCTCTCTACTGTTACACATGTGCATTCCCATCCAACTATTCATGTCATCTCTGGACGCGATCAGAACTTATTTTCTGGATGAATCTCGTGCAATAATGCATGCATAACATTATGTACATTTGACCAAGATTTATATTCTCTCAACCAGTCCAGAACAGATAAAGTTAACATTTGAGAATAATATGCACAGTTTGATATAACTTGCAGCATATTGAGGGAGGCATCATTTGCCATTCTTATCATTTTCCACTTCAGCTCTGCATGTTTTGCGAGGTGGAAATGCCCCCCTTTTCTCTCTCTCTCTCTCTCTCTCTCTCTCTCTCTCTCTCTCTCTCTCTCTCTCCCCCCCCCCCCTCGCCCCCCTCTCTCTCATGTGCTATTCATATGATAGTATATCTATACAGTATTCACTCTTAAATTGATCCACCTCAAAATAAAACCCAGGTGACCAGCGCACTGTTATAATGTATCCTTCCGCCATTCACGCCAGAAATAGTCATACTTTCACGACTGTGGTGAGTAGATACACGCGGCACATTTATTCACGCTCTGGAAGCGGCGATTTATCAATGTTGGTGGCTCATTTTTAAAAAGGAAATTGTGCACTGTTACACGAGCGAATTGCATTCTTCACAAAATTGTCACATTCTTGCATCACATGTTTCAGACCCTTTCTTTATTTCCTAGTGTAACCAATTTTTCTTTGCAAGCACTGTTTTCAAAACATTGGTGAACTCAGAAGTTAATTTCACTGTTTCTTTTATGGGAACTGTTGGATACTTCTCACATAACGTAAAATATACATTCAACAATATTGTTTTTCACCACTAGCCAATGGTTTGCCCGTCTTATGCTTTACGTAAGTCGACAAAGACGTAGGAGCAAATTCACTGTCCGTCATGATACTAAACATAAACTGTGGGTTTCTGGCTGAAAACAATATTCTGCGCATACCCATACGTCAGGTGACATACGATTGCATGTTGGGACTTGTAGCGCTGTTTAACGGTATAAATCAAAGTCTAATGTTTACAATACATATGCATTACATTTAAATACTTATTATAATTACAGTTCACTCACTTCGCTTAAGCACACTTTTGGGGAGGGGGAGCAGTTTCTGTTTGCAGTATAAAATACTGCAAACCATTGGAAGTTTTGATAGTGGTATTAAATTCTACACAAAATCATATAGACTTTATTTATATTCCACGTCTAGGGTCATTTATTGCAGGCTATGAAATGTACAATCAGCCATGTGCCTCCAGGAAGTCTTGGAAAAACACTTTTGAAAGTCCCATTTTCCAAAGTTTTCAGTCAATTTGGTTCAGTATTTAATAATAAGCTGGTCTTACATGGATACTAGAGAGTTTTCAATTTAATTTTGACATCTGTTTTAATTTCCAAGTGATTGCATTCCAGAAACAAATTTGTTGGTGCTATGCCAAAATGTTACAAGAGATGAAATTTTAAATATTACTGAAATTAAAAAACCAATTCTAAATTTCTGAAATAATGATAACAGCTTGTAAATAAAAACAAATTTAAAATCAATGGTGTCTACAGCCCTCCCAATAACAATCACCTCAACCTGGGTGTAATTGATATTGATAAAAAAAGCAGTCATAATTGGTGATCTAAATGGACATTCTCCAAGATGGGGCTATAGTGACAACAATAAAGCTGGTGAAATTATTGAGGAATTTGTAGACTCCAACTTAATGAAAATATTACATACGGAAGAAGACCCAGAAACCTACATACACTACTCAGGATAGTCAACCAATCCAGACATTGCTATCTTATCAACTGATCAAATCAAATTTTAAAAGTTAAAACTCTCTTTCAGTTTTAAATTCTTACCTTATTGCATATAAAAGTAAGTGTTCATTCACAATATCAAAAATTATATTTTGAAGTTTTCATTTGAGTATTAATGGGCGTGCAATCCAAATGTACATTTTCCCATGATTTTATCCAATTTTCAGTGGTGCATTCCCTTTACGTAATACCTGAAATACTAGTGTTTATACGCTAGGTTTTGGACCCTTTGGTTTAAACCAAGTTGGTAATGAATCTCAGGAAAAGAAGAGAGCCCCAGACCCTCTGACTATTAGTTAAGAACTACCAGTTACACTATTGGTTCATGTATGTTACAGCTGCTAAAAACCCAGTACCTGCATTGCTGCTACCTGTTATTATCTGGCCTCTTGAATTTCTCATACTTGCTCCATATATTGAATAAGATTTTCAGATTTGTGCTTAGGTAATGTATGCTTATGGTTATGTCATTCAGTGTAATGTAAATGTGAAATTTCTGGTGTAAAACACAAGCCATTTTGTTTTCTAGGCAAATATGCTGTCAAGCGATTTAACTTCTAAGGAGTTTTCTTAAGTTAATAATAGGTTTAGGACTGTATTTGCGATAAAGATGCCTGATGAAACACAATTCATGGCTTAAGGAATAATAATAATAATAATTCTTTATTGCTTGTGTACTTGTAGATACAGGTTAGCATAGTCAAGACAACATTAACACTATGGCTTACAAAATTTCCTTCACATTCCCACAATACAATAACTCACAAGCGGGCATACGCAAACACTCACATCCATACATAAGTGCTTACTCTATACTACAGTATTCATCCAGTCTGTACAATATTATATTTACAAGGTAATGTTTTACTCTATTATTAAAAAGGCTGGATATTAATTTTGAACTCTGTATATTTCCATATCATCAATCTCTCTCTCTCTCTCTCACACGCACGCACATGCGCGCGCACACACACACACACACCTCTTTACTCAAATTCTTCAAGTCTGTACAAAGGTTTATTTATAAGATGAAGGTTTATTTATAAGGAAGCTTTAAGGGATGGTTTCACTGTTTAAGGTTAAGCTTCAAATCAGGCTTAAGCTACAATGGAGTTTTATAATATGCAGTTCAAGCAATAAGCTTAGCTTATATGTGGCTTGGTTTAAACTGTACTGAATTGTGGTTTAAGCTAAGGAGTCACCATGCTATCTGAAGGCGATATTAGTGATAAAGGTTATTTTAACCTTTATGTAAACAGATGACAACTTAGAATGTATCCAAACCATTTTCATGTCTGAAATAACCGATAGTTCTTTTAGAAATTTTGATTAAATAAACAGTCAGCAATGATGGTACTAGAAATTATTGATTATGCAGTTAAACATAATATCGTCTGGTAAGCAAAACTTAATTTTAATTTATACATCATACTTTTATTGTATACTTTGTCACCCTCATTGCCATTGCATCCTTAAGATATTGCTTTATAATTCAATAACAAAGCCCTCTTATCAGAAACAATTTTCTTTTGACATTGAGGTTATATGCAAGTGGAAGCTTGATTGTAGCTGGAGATTTTTCAGGTGTTTCAAAATCTACAGCATGCAGAGCTGTCGAAATTGTTTCATGTATTTGAATCCACTCTTGGGGTGGCGTGCACCATGTTGGAGTAAATTGCTTCGGAAGTAACGTTTACTAAAGAAGTCTTCACTATGGGAGCAATTTACCTGAAAGTAACGGAGAGCTCAATTACAATTTACTCTTTCAGTTACGACTATGGAAGTAAGAACTAATTACTCCCTAATGTATTGTTTTGTTTGTGTGATTTACTTGATGCAATCATGAATAAGGTTATGTGCGATAGGAAAAGGGGAGAAACGTCAGCGAAAGTGATAAATGTTTGTTGGTAGAAATAAAGAAAATCCATTTAAACAATATGAGTGTAAAAAATGTGCGATATCCTGCATTACGTTGGTCTTCAAAGCCAGTGAGATACCGCCAACACTTGTAACGTGCATTTTAATTACTTTTTATTTTATGTTTATTAGTTTTTTACGTTTGTGATATACGGGAGGTTAGGTTAGGGTTTTATATATATATAAACTTAGGTTCCTGATTCACGGGAAGTTACCTTTATTAAGGTTTTCAATGAAGACCCAAGTAATACAAAAAAGCCTTAACGTGTTATAAAGATGCTAGAAAGTCGTGATTGACGAGTTTAATAATTCTAGCAACGGGAAACGTACTGAAGAGCAGCTTAAAATTCTGGAAATAATATTTCTAATCTTCATTTTGCACCGCAGATCACTTGCGTGTTGATAGAGAATACCTTTTCTGATTTCGGAAAAGTTCACCATATTCACTGATGGGTACAAAACAGTAACATGTGTGCAGTCAATTCCACACACAATGTGTGGGAAATCTGTGAAAGTGAAGAAGAATTGCTTTTATTTTCTTAATACTCGTGTATATTTATATGTTTAGGTACCTTGCTCTTAACCTCAAAAGCGCTCTAACAATGCAGTGAAATACACAGCCAACAGACGCATGGTGAACGTTTATTTATAAGATCGCCGCAATACCGAGATTACGATGAACTTAGCCTAACGTGACATGAAAATGCTGGTAAATTAAAGTTATAATTATTGGCATGTAGTTAACGTAATAGGAATGACTCTTGATTGATAGTTCTTTTATTACTTCGAGCTAGTACCGATTGGTTCTAATTACCATGTGAAATCAAACTTGACGTAACGGGAGGGAAAAGTTTGATGGCAAACTTTTAAGTTACATCACGTTAAGTCAAATCTAAATATCTGCATTTAATACAGTGTAAGACTGTCACATTACGTTAAATTCCTTGTAATGCCAGCTCAAGCTTCTGAAATATTCCAGTACGAAACACTTATAGGACGCATAACAATAATTACAATTTGGATTATAGAGCTGAATGGGTGTCTGAGTTTTGTTGAAATGTTTTCCAAGCAGGTTCAAAAGGCGTATATAAGATTCTTTCCTAATACCAAAATGTTCATTGAACTTTCTCTCTCTCTCTCTGTATAAGTATCATATGGTTCTCGCATAGCACTATCGCATTTCCTTTTTTTTTTCCCCCTGTCAAGATCAATGTAACCTAAGTAATTGCTGTTTTCTTCATTGAGATCATCAATGTTATCTAAATAATCCATGAACGCGTCAAAAATATCTTCCTCCAAATATGATATGGTATTCTAGTTCGACAGGTTAGTTACTCCATCCAGGTCGCAAGAGTAAATTCTAACCTATATTTGTGCTCTATTTAATTCTGTAGTAACATTACTCCATGATGGTGCTCTCCGACATTTACTACTACGTAATTTAATCTGTGAGTATCTGAAAGGAGTAAAATTCTTCGGAAGTAGTTTACTCTCGCATGGAAGTCGCCGAATATTGACTTGAATAGCAGTTTATTACGAAAGTAGAGCTTACTCCAGGTTAGTGCATGCCACCCTTGGTGTCACAATTTTTGACCATGTTTGGTTTTTCTTACTCCATAGTAATTTGTCCAATTGCTTGCACTCTATTACATGCTTATGCTGTTTCAGAAGTTCTAGGAGAATGGTAACTTCTTGAGAAGTAAAGTTTGCAGTACTTTTTGGATCTGATTTTTTAGTCATTTTAACTATATGTTGCTGGATAATCTAAAAAACAGCTTATTTTAGGAACAGAGTGCTCATAAACGATGGGAATTCACTCAGTGTGCAAGCATTATCAAATTTTCAGTACTGTATAGTTGCTCAGCTCAGTATAGCCAAACATGGTTTTGCCCTTCTGTGAAACTTGCAAAGCTTAAACTATGAAACCAGCCATAAATCAGCAATACAGCAGCAACAGAGATCAGTGAAATTTCCGTCAATTCTAATGTAGCCATACATGTAAAAGTCAGCTCATATATTTAAATAGAATGCTATAAATAACGGCCTTCAACGAATTCTGTGTTGAAATGTAAAATATAATAGAGGGGCAGTTTGTCTACCAACTCAGGATCATTGCAGGGTCGCATAAGGGTCAGGATTTTATATGAAATGTCATACTTTCACAATCTAATGTGAGTACAAAAAGCAAAATATCAATGCATTTTGAAGTGTGGAAGATGCAGTAGATCGAAGAAATCATTTCATATTTTGGAAAAATCTTTATATTTTACAAATTTATTCATATTCTATTTTAAGCTGAAGTTATTTTAGATGCTTAGCTTGGGTGAAACTGATTGTCTTGGAGAATATTTACTACTACTGTCCATTCCAAACCAGAGTTCCCTCTGATGTAAACAGAAGCACGGGCACCCAAGAACACACTCTTATGCCAACGTAAATAGTTCCTTAATACATGTATTGTATTATGAAATATTAGAGCAGGAAAGGTATAGAACTGCACATTTTATTGCGTTTATCATAAAATCTCATTGTTAAGGGTAATGGATATATACTAGCTGTTAAGAGATTACAAAATATGATTTTCGTCTGCTATTGCGCTAATGCCGAGAGCATCTTGCTTGTTAATACCATGACTGCCACTCTGTTACATATACAAGAAATGCAGCAATGAATTCCCAGAGATGCTATCTGAGGCAAAATAAACACTTTGCGTAACATAGGAAATATGTTAAGCGAAATCATTCATAATGCGCTAACACACATATGCTCAGCTCAGGTCAAATCTTGTGATTTAGTCAGTTGGTATTTGAGCTCACATGATAGATGAAGGTGCTTGTAGTGCGAATAAACTGTTCAAACACAAAAGCGGGAAACAGTTAAAAAGTGACTAAAAACAAACAGCTCTTTATATATTCAACTCACTATTACAAAAATACCCAACACTTGCATTATTGCATATTACGAAACTAATATCGGATTTTACAAGCGTTTCAGTGAGAAGTGTAACCAAAGCGTGCAGGGAATATAAACAGACATAATAGAACATAGAAGAGGATAAAATGTGAGAACTTGTTTTAAGTGCGACAGTGCTGTGGAATTATGGATAAGCATGTCATTATTTTGGAGAGTAGTTCTGATTCCGATATGGCAGCTGAGTCATCTTCGGAGGATTCGGATTTGGGTGTTGCACTTTTGCCCGAGGATTGTGATTAACGTAAGTAAAATGTTCATTGCCGCATACTTATAAAATTGATTGTTACCTCAGGTGGCATTTTGAACTATGATTCTCACTCAGGGTGCATTTTTATAGATTTAAATAGTGTTCAACAAGCACGTGAGAGGGGAACAAGCAGCCATTAGGGGCAGGGATTGCGAACTATTTTCGCGCGGATAATACAAAGAGTTTGTTTTCAGTGAAAGGCACTCTGGTTTGGAATGGGCAGTAGAAGCTTAACAGAAGGCTCATAATGAGTAAGGGTAAACATGAGCACCACCATACATATTGTATTGCTATAATGGGACATTATAAGTTATTTGGTAATGCATTGGTTCCTGAACAAGTTACAGCATAAATACTTCACATCATTTATCTTGAAAAATCGCAGCATTACAATTTCAGTATATTATTTAGTATAATTATATTTTTGCCTCCCAGCAGCAGGGTAAGTTAGAGTAGCTGGAGAAGTAAATATCTTTTCCACATATTCACTTCAAGCATGTTAATGACCAACATTGTGTAGAAGCAATTTTGAGCAGTGAGAAAACAAAAACTAGTGTCATTTGTTGAATGATTGAAGATCAGTTTAGAGGTCAAAAAAGTACAGGGTCAATTTTGGTAAGTACCCCAATCATTTTAGAGGCCAATAAATGACAGTTAAGCTACTGTAGCCCAGCTTTGCCAAGTGTGGCTGACTCTGGACAGTTGGACCAATATGAAAGAAAGCATATTGGGAAATGTATGGTTGTTACCTCTTACAGAAGGTGTTAAAGTGCTGTTCCTCTGCATACAAAAATTTCATTGACTCGATGCAGTTTGTGTTTGGAAATTGATGAAACATCATAGCAAATGTTTTGTTTCAATTCTTCCTTGGTGTGCAGATTTGATCGGTACATTCCTATCTTTTAACTTTCCCCATAGATAAAAGTTACAAGAGGTGAGGTTGGGGAGCAGGCTTAAATTAAATTGAGTTTTATTTATGGACACTCTTTAGCTACTGTGGTCCTTAGTGTCCCATTCTACATTGGGTATGAAAGCCTGGAAATTTTGCCAGATGCCTCTTTATCAGGCTTGAGGTTCTTTTATGTGCCATAAATCTATGACATGTGACCACCGACTTTACTTTCCTTCTGCAGGAAGCCATGCTAAGGATTTTTATGTCCAAAAAAACTCCATCGCCCTCCACTGGGTTTGAACCCACGACCTCAGAACTAGAGGCTACATCACTACACCAGTAGTAACCGCTACACCACAGAGGACGTTGGGGAGCAGGTTGGCCGTGCCTTTTAACTGTAGGGAAAGTTAAAAGACATAGTGTACAGATTAAGTCTGCACACCAAAAAATTGAAACAAAACACACACTAGGAAATTTGATTAATCTCTGAATACAAATTGCGCGTATCCAATAGAAATTTTATCCACAGATGCTAGTAGTACATACAAGCTGAAGGACAAAATTTCCAGCTTCTTCTGCAAGAGGCAATTATCACACATTTCACATTGTTTTCTTTCCTTCCAGACACCCAGCCTTAGCCACTTGTGGAGCTACAGCAGTCTGGCTGCGGTAACAGCCTCTGAAATGTTCATTCACTGATGAATAGCTCTCTTCGTAACATTACCCCAATGATAACAGCTCATTGCTTGTCCCTCTGTTGATGGTTATAAGAATTTGGTGATGAGATTTTGGTCCATTGGACTTTAGGGCATACTTGCTCAAAGGATCATAAACTGCTGAACAGACTGTAGGCTTCTTATGATTGCCATTTACATATTTTTAATTGGAATAAATAAAGTTTTTAAAAGAAAACTTTTTCTTTGTAATATTATACCCTGGCCACTGAAACATTGCACTTGGCAACTCCTGTGTTTTCAAATAAGGTTGACTATTCTGTGGATGCGACATTGACAGACCAATACACAACAGCTGCTTATGATGCATGCTTCCATCACATCATATAAATAAACAGTGTAATAAGCAGTAAATGTAGATGAAATATTTTGTTATTATTTATAACTGCAAATAAATTCATAACATGCAACGTACCTACATAGGAATAAATTACAAGCCTTTGACGTTTAAAAAGATGATCTACTAATGAAATATTAAGAGCAGTAATAAGATGATAATAATAAGAGAAATAAACTGAAATAAAGACATGGTGTTTTTTCTACTCATACTTTAGAATTGCAATGGTTCAATACCATCTAAATCTTCACTGTCATGGTCGTCTTCACCAAGACAAATCATCATTGGCTCACATTTGCTAATGATGTCATCCATCTCCTGGGATTTTCTTATTAACTTTTGTACATGGTTGACTTTCTTCCTCCATGAGGTTGTGTGTACTGCTGCCACTCCTCCTCGTAAAAGTCTCTCTACCTCCGTTATTGTGAAACACTTGTTGTTTTCCCTGGTGAAGCTTTAAATGTCTTTCCACAACAGTTCAGTGGGGTTGAAGTGGCAGTGATAAGCTGGTAACCTAATGACTTCATGACCAAGCTCCCTGGCTACTTGATCTGCAATGTAGGTGGGTGTAGCAGGCCTATTTTGCTTCAACAGGGAGCACAGAAGCAGCTTGGTCATGCTCATATGTGCAGTAATGCCTCTTGCATTCAGCCACTTCATCATAATTTTTTTTCTGTCATTAGAAGTAAGGGCCTTATCAAGTTTCACCAAGTGATACAGTGATTGTCCATCACTATTACTGTTTGACTGTCGAGCTGCTGCAAAATCTTTATAAACCATTCCAAGAAATGCATATGGTCTATGTCTTCATAGTAATCTCCTGTTTTATTGGATTTGAAAACCAAGAGGCCATCCTCAATAAATCCAGCGGACGAACCATCATTTGCCACAATTAACCAGGCTCCTTTCCCTGTCAGCTGATGACCGCTGTTGTTTGGCATGTTGTCTGTCCAGCATTTTGTGACAGTTTCCCCAGCATTAACCCACATTTTGTCTCACCACATTATTTTGTGGAGGTGTTTGCTGAGAATTTTGTGCAAAAAACACTTTGCACCACTACCATGTGTCTTTTTCAGCAGAACTTTCCGACCATTCAATTTCTTATAGCTGAATCCAATATCTTTCAGTATTCTTTTCAGTGACATCTTGCCTCCAGTAAAAAGCTCTACATCTTTAAGAGACTTGAACAGCTTCAGAAACATTGGATACTCTTTTCTGCCATAGTAGGTATAAATATACCTACAGATGGCATCTACCTCGAAAGAATTGAGTTCAGTGACCGGATGAGACTGCTTCTTTTTCTTTTTTGGGGCATTCCAGGTGGTCCAGCAACTTTTATTTTACTTTTCCTGCAGCTTCATTCCCTTGCTAATAATTGTTCTTGAGCTTAGTCTAAGAGTTCTTGAGGTCTGCTCTGTAACTTTATCGGCAGGAATAGGTGGCTGCTCACAAACTCCTTCTCCTGCTCGAGTTGTTCTTATTAATTCCAAACCTGGCTATTAAGTTGCAGACCTCGACGTATTAGATTTTCATTTCGTGAATCAACTCAGTGATCGATGTCTCTTCTGAGACATTGTTGTACTTGATGTCTTGTATAAATATATAATATAACTACAAATTAAAATCAACAATAGCAATAAAAATACTATGAACAACATCAACAAATATAAATAATTAATATATATATAATTCACCAAGACCAACTAGATGCACATGATAGAAATCACAAACTGAAGCATATAGTTGGAACTCGGAAATGGCAAAATCCATCACAGAGTTTACCCTACTTCTGCTTCTGCCATGCGACCAACCGACTAACCAACCAGAATGGTGCCTTATGATTGGTTGAGCAAGTGTACCGGGAAGCGCTTTTCACTTGTTATTATATAAGTTTGCCAACTTAGCTGCTAGCTGTCAAGTGCAATGTTTCAGCAGCTGGGATGTAGAATAAGTAGACTGCGGCATAATCATCAGGAGTGAAAAATGACATGAAAGATTATGCTAACACGGGGTAAAACTATCATGTTTCAGTTGTTATACTAAGTGTATAACAAATGGTATTGTCCACAAGTTTTCAAAACCAGGTTTTGTTTAAATTAACATAGCTGTAATCCCATGCACAGAACCATTCCATCCATAACAGGTGAAGGGCATCTATGTGCGGAACCCTTCTGTCCATAATGGCGAATGGGTTAATACGATCATGAGCTGGAGCATAGATGCATATGAAAAATACATATATCAAGAACATATATTTGCAGCCTCAGAAATGTAGTAAACAAATTTCGGAATGCAAAACAAAAAATCCGATGTGTTACACTCACATGACTTTCTCTACTCTTGTACAAACTATTTTTACAAACGCTTATTCTCCATATGCTTCATGTTAATCGAGATGTTAATCTTATTGCTAATTTTCTTGTACATGCAAGGGGAATATGGTAGTATTTAAGCAATAGTCAATCTTTTAAGAGCTGGTTGCTATGTGGCGCATTCCATTCTCTTTGCATGTCCAGGACATAAAAAAAATGAATAACGAATTCCCATTTGAGAAAAAGTATTGGAAAATTTAAGGGAATAACAAGCAATATCTGGAAAGTGGTTCACTCAACAAAAAAAAAATGTATATGACATAAACTGTGTATTTTAATGCGATCTACATTTTTTGTGTAGTAAAATTTTGTCTATCTCTTATGGTTTATCAGTTATGCAAAAGTCGTTCACAATGAAGAATACTTTTGGAGACATTCCCAGAAAATTCGAAATATACATTTCATTTGTCATGAAAATATCTTAAATATATGATATTTTAATCAAAATCGTTAGAGCCATTTTTGAGAAAATTAAACTTTTCGAAAAATGTTCCATGTAAACGGTAATCTAGGGTGGGGGGATTTTCTTGAAAACCTTCGTGTCGCATCTCTGGAAGATACTGAACCTAAATACCAAGTTCCAAGTTGATCCGACTGTTCGTTTCTGAGTTACGCTGTTCACAGACACACACACGGACATGTTTCCAAAAATGCTTTTTTGGGATTCAGGGGGCCTCAAAACATATATTTCCGGTGAAATCTCGGTATCGAATTTTTGGGTGGAATACAATACTTCCCCTACTTACTATACGTAGTAGAGAAAGTAATAAAATATATAAAAGAAGCTTTACTTCCACTACCATGTTCTCTGATGTGTAACCTTATTTTAGCTTATTACTGTCCTTTTCCTCTAAGCACAAAATTTCTAGGATAATAACACTCAGAACTTTGTATGCAATGTAAATAAATGTTGTAATATAATTTTATATAAAATACCTCAGTAGATTCTAAGAATAATTGTTACATAAAGAGCCACATCGTGAGTTCACTTTGCCAATGATGAGTGGCAGATTTCCATATTTATGAATGAAGCAAGATGAAAATTCTTTAATAAAAACTGCTAAAAAATTCTGTTTGTAAGAGTCACTAGTTATTAAGCATGTATTATGTGATTTGTTCTTATGTAATTACACATCAGCATATTGTACATGCATGCATAGTTTCTGTTACCAGTTCATAGAAGTGAATAATTTGTTTCATGTTTGTAACTTCTCATGTAACACTTATCACCATCAATTACATGTTATTGATTATGAATCAGTTCAGAATATTCTGCTATGTACCATTTTATAATGGTGACAAACTAAGAAAATTCATATTCTAACAATTATGATAGCTGTAGAAAAATCTTGATTTAGAGATAAAAGTATTAATAATTGCATTCACATTTATGATGCATTATACTAAGCAGTTTACTTAAGCCCAGAAGCCCTTTGGGGACCCACATATCCAAACAAGCAAACTGCTATGAGTTGACAGTTTTGTGGTTCCTTAAATTTTCCAGCCAGAATTTTGGGGCAATCTGAAACATTTTTTTATGAAATACATTTTTACAGTAAAAAAAATGTTGGGATTAATTACACATTCTTTGAACCATCATTCACCAATTTAAATGCATTACATGTTCACAAACTGTTGTTTACATTGTCAGCAGCAATTATATTGGTGAATGAAGCTTTTAAGTGTGTGTAATAAAAATAAGTTAAATGTCTCTTCACTGAAAGAATTTCTTATTTTTTTATTTTGAAGCATTGTGAGCATTATAATATTGTAATTTCTGAACATATTTTAAATTATGTCTTTAGTTAGAAATTATTAACCTAAATAAATTAGGTTAGACAAGTATAATAGGTAGTATAATTTAGTTTAAGCTGTACAGGGTGATTCACAATAACACTCACAATACTTTGTTGTTCATGAAGGCAAATAATTTTTCAGTAGGGGAGGCCATGTACAGAAATGTATGGTTTGGGTACCGTGGGCCTTCAAATTTGGCAGTAAAAATATGTTCCATGTTTTATTCACTCATGATCATAAAGTTCATAAGATTATAAAAGGGATTTTGATTGTTAGCCTCCAACAGAGCATACATATGTGGTGTACAAATTAGCACACATGGACATAGACATGTGGCTGGTGCTGGGTATCTCATTTGCTGCCTAGATTAGTGGAATAAGGTCCTGTGATGTTATGGGAGTCTCAAGCAGAGGCATGGCCAGGGAATTTCCTAATCGTATCACTGGTAGCGCTATATTTATGCCATATATCTAGGACAGTATTACCAAAGGAGATAGCAACGGAAATTCTGCTTTAGATGGCTCTAGTACAACCGTGTTAAGATATCAGGGACATGTTTTAATTTCGGTGCTAAAATTAGTGCAATATCTCCCAGTTTAGAACATAACTAGAAACTCTGTTTTGTAGTGAAATAAAATGGCCTGCAGCGGTAATAAAAATACTCTATAGTGGTCATTAATTCTCATGTCACAACACATTTGCCACTTAGAATATGCAAAACATCCCATTCTTATTTTAATTCCAATTGCTACACCTTAATCTGTGAATATAAAATTGATTTATTTAAATATTCAACTCAGAATTAATTCATATTTATCATTTGAATTCATACAAATTGTTTAAAAAATGGACCTCTACACATAATCCCCCCCTTAATAAGTTTACGGCTATGCTACTGCTCATAAGCCATACAATTGATAGTTACGCAAGCCAAACAGCATGAGGTATAACTTAAAACCCATTTAGAATGTGAATAATGCATTGTGGGGATATTATTCATCTGTTGCATCTCGCATTATGCAACATTAGATCTTGTACTGCTTCTTTTATGTTTTGAATTTGCAGACCACCAAATCTTGCCATTCTTACAGTTTGTGCCAGCTACCAACAGTGAACAGTAAAATGCCCGAGATTCCTAGTACAATCGAAGCAAAGATTATAGGAATAAACAAAAGAATGTATGAGAAAAAGGCTCTGAGTTATTAGCATTTGAGCACCATGCTTTAAAACTATTGATTAAGTTTGATTCTAATTGGTAATAAGGCATCAATGAGACCATATATTAGCTGCACTAAGTGTTGTCTATTATTTAGAATCACTTTGTATATTCTTTTGATGGGGGTGTGTTGAAAACTTGCACATGAGATATCAAGATAATGGTTGATTTGGTTTTTGTATATCTTAAGGAAAAGACAATGTCAGCTACACATATAGTACAAGAAATGCATAGAGTAATTGATGTGAAATTGAACAATACTGCAGTTTTAAGGATGGTAGGTTAATGGGATTCACTCAGTGTGGCCTTTTAGTTACTGCAGAAGTGTTGAATAATCATGTAGTCAACGTCTGCATCAAAGCATATTCAAAATGAAGGGATATATGACTGTTCTGCAGTAAACTATAAATTCATACCCACCTTCTGTGATGGCAAGTGAACTGGATCCAGAAGCTTCTGAAATATGATCAACTGGTGTATCTCTAAGAAATCTTTGCCTTACTAGAATTCAGGGTTACCCATATTTGTACTGATTGTTGAATTAAACAATCTGGTATGTGTCATTCATATGACTTTCTCTGTTCTCTATAGCTTTTAGTGGGTATTGAAATTATCCTTACGAACTATCTACTTCATTTTAATTGAGATAAACCTTTGCAGAAATAGCTGCATCATTCATTTTGTTATAGATACAAAGGGAATAATGATAGTCAAATGTTTAAGAACTGAACATTATGTGCTTCCATGCAATCGTGATGAACAACTAAAAATCGACAGAACTTAAAAAGAATGACAAAGTATTGAACAATTTAAACTATTAATACCATTAGTAATGAATATCTTGGAAATGGCTTATACCACAAAAAAGTTATTTAAAATAAATTGTATTTTTTAGAGAGAGCATGTTTTCGTCTGTCACTTGACTTCCCTCTCTTCTTTTCTTACTTTCTCTACCCTGTACATGGTAGGTAGAGAAGGTATTGCATTCCACCCAAAAATTCAATATAGAAATTTCACAGTAAATACATGTTTTGAAGTTCCCTGAATAAAAATGTTTAGAAAAAGGTCCGTGTGTATGCTTGTGCCTGTAAACAGCATAACTTAAAAATGAGAAGCCGAATAAATGCCAAACTTGGTATTTAAGTTCAGTGTCTTCCAAAGATGAGACATGAAGGTTTTCAAGAAAATTCTCCAATCGCAAACTACCCTTTACATGGCAGATTTTTCAAAATTGTTTATTTTCTGAAAAAATTGCTCTAACCATTTTGATTAAAGTAAACATATTTACATGACATTTAGAATGTGTATCTTGAATTTTCTGGGAACAGCCTTTGAAGTTCTCTTCATTTGGAAGAAATTTTATATAATCTAGTATAACTGGTAAACGTTAAGCATTGGAAGAAAATGTACTGTACAAAAAATGTAATCTCTTTAAAACACAATTTATTTCAAATAACTTTTTGTGACATAATCCATTTCCAAGATATTGGTTATTAATGGTTAGAATTTGCTACAGTGCCCTTCCCTTTTGTTTGGGTTGGGCAGTGTAGTTTGGAATTGTACTAAACTCAGAGTGAGTCATCATTGGAAGCATTAACAATTACCCCCATGGAAAGGTGGATGAGGAGATTGCAGGTTATGGAACATATTGCATAAATACGATTAAATATCTTATTACACTGATTAAAATTTCTGTTTGTAGAACTATGGTAAAGTTGGAAGGTATGGTGGCAGCAATCGCCCAAATGTAATGGTATACAATGATGCTACAAAATATATTAATTTATTTTAATGTGGATGGAATTAAGATGGCAGCACATGTGCAAGACTTCTGTGATGCTGCTACTCTTGAAGCCATACTCGCATGATACTAAATATTAAATGATTGAAGTTGTGATTAGAACGATAATTTAAATGTACAAAATAATTTACATAAGCGGGCATGAAATATTACACCATTCAGGAGTGTGGTATAACACGCATACCTAAGGCTAATACTTGGAGCTATTCCACAAATTGGCTGCCTAGCACATTCCAGAATTTTAGATGCAATAGATCTTATGCTACACTCAGCCTTTACAATTCTTTACCAATATGCTTCAAGCCCTAGTTTTATATGATGAATTCATGATAGAGAGAGTGAGAGAGAGAGAGCGAGAGCGAGAGAGCGCGCGCAAATACTAAGACATGCATGAATTTAGAAAATTCTGATATTACAAACCCTAATGAGAGGCTTGCCTCCAATACCCAAATCCAAGTACAATTTACAACCAAAATGCATATCGCATGATACTTAGCTCAACATAAAGTCCCAGTTCTTCCATGCAAGAATTCACAATGGCATTTGTCTGTAAGCTGGTTCAGACTGGCTGGAGAGGGGGGAAGAGCAGTGGCCAATCAGAGCACACCGGGTAAACTCGACCGTAATGTGCTGTGACCAAGCCTAGTGGCTGTTCAGAGAAACTTGCACTCGTCGCATTGTAGCCAACCACTTAAGGCATAAGCAGGGATAACTCTACTCTCTGGTTCACTCTGGTACTAACGAAGTGACTTAACAGAGGGCTACTTACTCTGATTCCACTGCAGCAAAGATACATCCAGTATAGTAAGTGATATACAACCATCACAGATTGTTCAATACTTTGTCGTTCTTTTCCTGTGGACATTCAGTTGTTTCACACACTTGCATGGAAATAGTACATCATTTTAAGGCCAGCAAATAGCTCCAGTTCTTAAAAATTTGACTATCACTATTCCCTTTGTATCTATAACAAAATGTGTAATATAGTATTTCTGAAGAGGTTTATCTTGATTAAAATGAAGTAGACAGAAAAATAAATTTTTGTAAGAATAGTTTGTATACCCACTAGTAAACCATAGAGGGTAGAGAAAGTCAATGTGAATATAACACATCAGATTTTATTTAAAAACTCTGTTTAGGACAGGTTTGTACTATATTTTAGTAGTTCATACTATGATTATGATCATTGACTGATAATTAATTATGCTCTTAATAAATGTGGAAATTCAGATGTAATTTTTTGTGTTTTTGTATTTAATGAATTTACACATTGCACAACTGGTATTAATATGTGCTCTTTCTACTCTTTCCAGTGAATTGAACCAGGTGGTGTGGTAGCCATGCAGCAAGTGTTTGAGGGCTATAGCTATCGAGTATTTCCAACTCACAATGGACTAGATGTGGAACTTGTAATTATTCATAATCGATCTCAAAAACAATTGAAGACATTTCTTTTTTTTTTTTTAATTATTGTTGGGTGTTCCTTCTCTAGCACAGTTTGACTTCATCCCCTCTGAAAATTTGACACCACTCTTAGAATTTTATAAGTGAAGTTTACATGTAGACAGTGTGGGTACATATTTTAAAGTGGTTTGCATATTATATTTTTCATTTTTTTTATCAGATGTGTTCAACACTGTACAAAACAAGGGCATTTATCTAACAGCTAAATGAGAAAGGAAGAAACTAGATGCATGGGATATTATTCCATTTACTCTAGAAGCTCTGTGTATTTCCATTGTTAATTATAAGCATAGTTTTTAAAATATATTGTGCAACCTTTAAATATGACCCTAAATTATTTTGTGAAATGTGTCGTTATGCCAGGGAAATATCAGTCAGCTCATCATAAAGAAAATGGTACCACTGGAAGTAATTTCTACAACTGTGCTGTTCGTGTTTTGTTTGAAGTTTTGATGGTTAGTGAGAAAATGCAACCGTAAACCGCCTGGTTTTCTTTTCTTATTCTCTTTTAATTCTATCGTATAACACTCAACATTTCTTGGTATATGTCAAGAAAGAGATGTTAACATCTGCAGTCTGCCAGTGTTATTTGCAACATAATTAAAGTGGTAATGGTGTACACTTTCCTAGCTGGTTAATTTCAGCGCCCAGACTTTTGATCACATATAGCATATGGTTTTTGTGTAAAGGTGATTCTGCTGTTGTAAAGTCTTTCCAGTAGCTCGGTGGCTGGAGATAGTTTCTGGCAGGTGTTAAGCTTTATTTTGTTTCGTTATTTTTTTAATGACATTCCTAAGGGTAATGTTTAACTACACAGACAGTTGTTGAAGCCGGTATTCTTGGCCGTTTGGCCTTGATTTTATTGGACATAAAGTATTTTTGTTTTTTATTGACTCCATAAGTACTCGAGCACAAGCGCCTTTTTTTATTTATGAAATAGTAAATAAAGGTTTATGATATTGATTCCACCTATTGCTTATTTTTCATTTTTTATAAATTTATCCTTTTCTCTTATTTTAGTCTTAAATCCTTTGTTTCTCAATTATCCTGAGATGTGCAGGATCAAGATGACAAATTCAGAGCTAAGTGTACAGACAAATGACCTTGCAAAAAGATCAGCTGAAATGCATAATGGGGAGCATTTGTCTCTGGTTTCAAATTGCAAGCAAAAAATAGAAAATGTTTCCAATATGTAGACATAAAATTAGCTCAACATTAGGTGCTTACACAATACTCAAATGTAAAATCCACACTTATCACCAGGTCCTAGATTTTGATGACCTTAAACTGTTTAAAAATGACCTATAAAAGACTAACATTTTCAACAAAAAAAAAATGGCTTGATGATTACAAAAATGGAGATTTATTTAATTTATTAAAATTAGTCGAAAAGGGGAAAACTGACCTGGAACATTAATTCCTAACTAATGATACCTACCCCCCTGACAATAGTCACCCCTCCATACACAAGCAACCCTTTCCAGGCTAACCAAGAATGCAAGTGAAGGATGTACAAAGTTACTCTTATTTCTCAGTTGAAGAGTGAAATTTCAATGTTTGAAAAGTCAACAATAAAAAGCTGTTTATATACTCACAGACACAAAGGTCAAGAAAATGACAAAACACTGACTTAAAATCAAAGAAAATAAAGAGGGAAAGCCCTAAAAATATAAATTGGCATAAAATTACTTACTAAATATGCATTTTCACAACCGGGTACAGCAACAATTAAAAAGATGCCATCAGAATCTGGGCCTTGCTTATCACTTATATACTCCAAGGAAATAGACAAGGCCTGTAAGCAAACAGCGTCTTATTCTTGGCTTTGAAATTAGCCATTTAGTTGCAATAAAGGTATTTCCGGAAAGCTTTGTGGAGTAAAGAATTTCCAATTGCTTTCTATATGTCATTGTCAGATGTTAGTGTTAAGAAAGCAGCTGCAGTGAAACAAGTAATTCACAAATCTGAATGCAAGTTTGGATTAACTTAAGTGAATATCAGATATTAAAACGAATGTAGTTTTACAATTTTGTAAATGCAGTTTTGTTTCAAAAGTCAAAATTGTGCAACAAAAAGTTAAGAACTTTGTTTTAGTGTTCATAGGAATATAGTGTGTGTTCATCTTTCAGATATTTTTGCACTCAAAGAAAATTCTGATGAGGTTGCAATTACGTGACTTTCTCTACCCATTATAGCTTCTATAAAATATTCTTTAAAGAGTTTATTTTTCCTGTCTACTTTAGAGAGAAATGTATCCAGAGCTAATTTCTTTACACGTTTCTTTATAAGTTAAGGATGTTACAGGAAGCCAAAGTGATAGTTAAATGTTTAAAAGCGGGTTCCTATTTGCTGGCCTTGGAATTCCATAATCTTACCATGACAATGCAATAAACACCTGAATGGCAAAGTATTGAAAAATTCAAACTGTTAAGAATAGATGTCTTATAAAAAGATACTTGAAACTAGCTAAAATAACCGGCGTTGCCCATGGTTTGACAGTTTATCCATACAACATTTAGCTTTAGGTTGCACTTGCCCAATAGACTTGTGTTTCTTTGGAGGCATTTAAAAATTATTCCACAAGATCACTATAAAAAACAAAAAATAAATAAATACAAATACTGAGAAAACACCATATAAAAGCACTGTTGAACAATCGCAAATACTACAATTTGTAATGATGATTTGTGAATGCTGAGTGACGGTTCCATGCTATCACATTTGGAATGCCTTGTCGTTATTTATAGAGAAAATCTTGGTTGGGAAGAAATTAAGTAACATCAGTATAACCATCAGTATACAATGTACATTCTCAGTAACCAACATACACTAAACTACTAAGAAAGCACACAAAAGACAAAATAAATTGAAGGGCAAAATGAATATGCAAAGAAAAGAATAACAATAAGAAGTAGTACTTCAACTGGTTTGATCCTGTTGTTACCCATGCCCACTGTCATTTTATGTCACTCAGATTTTGTATTTATGCACCTGCTGCTTACAAAAAACGAAAAACTACAAATTATAATAAGTGAATATCCAAACATTGGAGTATGATCACTAATGTATGGATATTATGTTTGAGCACCATAGATACTGTTGTAGTCAATGCGATTATGTTGAATGCTTTTGTATTGTTTTATATCAATGCACAATAAATAATCATATAAAGTAGGGATGGCACCTCGATATCTCAATACTCACTTACCATACCCCTGCCGCTATAACGTTGCACTTGACAGTTCGTGTGGCTTCGCGTAAGGTTGGCTACATCGTGGTTGCGACGTTGCCAGAGTGGCTAGTAAACAACAACAGCTGATTGTTCTCATTTCTATCGTGTCTAAGCCGCATACAAAAAGTGTACGTAAGTAGCGAACGTCACTGAATAATAACTATTTCGTATTATTATTGTTAATTGAAAATAAGCGATATAAGCAGCTTTGGTATGGTCGGATACTCCTTTCTATGATAATAGGCATAAATGTGTCTACGTATGGCGTCTAATTGGAAAGCATCAATATTTGTGACTGTACGAGGCTTCTTTTTTTTTCTTCCCTGGAGTTGATAGAAATACCTGTTGTGTTCCAGATGGTTCAGGAATTTTGTCCTCTTTCTCTTGTAGTTTCACTCCTTTGTGAACAACAGTTCTCTTGTTTAAACCAAGAGCTGCTGCAGTTCGTTGTACGGCTTTATCAGCAGGAATAGAGGGATTTCCGTGAAGCTTCACGTACTCCTTTTCCTGTTCAAAGAACTCCCGGGTTCTCCTTAATAGTTCCAATGCCTGACTATTAAGTGGCACACCTCGGCGCAAAGGATTTTCACTTCGTGAATCATCACTCGGCGATCGGCGTTGTTTTTCCGACATTGTCGCACTTAAGTTTTGTTTAAATAAATAATATGAATGAAATATATATAAAATAGATAAATATAAATAAATAAATAAATGTATAAACGAACAATAACAAAACTATCAAACAATAACCACAAATCTAAATAACAAATAACAATGAACAATATGTAGCTTGCAAAGAACAACTCGACGCTCTGCTAGAGATTCACAAACTGAAGCACATGGTTGGGAATAGTTACATCCGGCAACAGAGCCGTTTCTAGATCCGGTTCCGCTTTGTCATCGACCATCCGGAATGCTGCCTTGTGATTGGCTTAGGAAGTCAAACGGTCGAAGCTTTTCATCTGTTTTTTCGCGAGTGTACCAACTTAAACGCTAGCTGTCAAGTGCAACGTTATAGCGGCGGGGGTATAGTATTGAAGTAGTCTTAATACTTTGAGATAAAGATTTGATACTTTTCAAGTCTTTTTAAGTTCTGCATTGTTGAGAATTGTTGTGTGTAGGTTTTTATGCCAGATAAGAATGAAAGGAGTTGAGACTTCAAGTTATTGCCTCACACGTGTCCCCAAAGCATGCTGGACTATATACTTCTCGATTAGGCCTCAACTGTAGGTGAATAAATGCAACATCCCATAGACTCTTGTGTCTAAATGAAAACATGCAAAACAATTGGTGGAGTAGAGGTACTGATGTAAATACAGCATCAGATGATGAACTAACTCACATTTCTGCAATAGCCTGGCATGGTGACACACACTAAGGTATTACATTTTCCACTCCGAAGACCAAAATCTGTGAATCCAGCAGAAACAAATCAGAACTTAAGACATGAGATAAAACAGCGCCTGGCAATATTTGTCCTTTCCTTCCACCTGTTAATGTTTATGCATATCAAACCTGTATTATATGACTAAGTACTTATTACCAATGAAAAAAATATATATGTTATGTGGTAGTGGTAGAATGGTGTAACACACACCTTATTTTTAGTGGTTTGAGTTTATGTAAAATATATATTAGCTTATATTTTCAAGATTGCAGACTAAAGAAGAATTGCTAGTATTTGATTTTCTGTATATAGAAAATACTTTAAAATATAGTTTTCAGCATCAAATATAGTTACTGAAAATAATAGGTGGTAACAATAATTATATTATTATAAAAATCTCATATGTTACACTCACATGACTTTCACTACTCTTGTACAAACTATTTTTACAAACGCTTATTCTACATCTACTTCTTGTTAATCGAGATAAACATTTGCAGACTCTATCTTATTGCTAATTTTCTTGTAGGTGTAAGGGGAATATGGTAGGCTTTAAGCGATAGTCAAATCTTTTAAGAGCTGGTTGCTATGTGAAGCATTGCATTCTCTTTGCATGTCCTGGACATAGAAAAAATAAAACATTTTTGGAAACATGTCCGAGTGCATGTCTTGTGTGTGTGTGTGTCTGTGAACAGCATAACTCAAAAACGAAAAGTCGGATAAACACCAAACTTGGTATTTAAGTTCAATATGTTCCAGGGATGTGACATTAAAGTTTTCAAGAAAATCCCTCCCCCAAGCCAAACCATCCCTTACATGGAACATTTTTCGAACATTTTTATTTTCTCAAAAACAGCTCTAACGATTTTGATTAAAGTATCATATGTTTAAGACATTTTTATGGCAAATAAACTGATATCTTGAATTTTCTGGGGATGTCCCCAAAAGTCCTCTTCATTCTGAACGACTTTTGCGTAACTGGTAAACCGCAAGAGATAGACAAAATTTTACTACATAAAAAAAGTAGATCACGTTAAAACACACAATATGTCATAAACATTGTTTTTGTAAAGTGAACCATTTTCGTGATATTCCTAGTTATTTGGGCGCAGGACCGAAGCCTCCCTTACCCAGGTAAGGTTAGCAGGTAACAACCCCCAAGCCTCCCGCGAAACCGGTGTAATTAGCCAGCAGGTGGGGTGGAATGGATATGCCTAATTTTTTCCTTGATTTCTTTCAGTGTACGGCAAATTAGTTCATAGTTAACATGTTTTCTGACGAGGCTGAAATTACGATGAGTAGGACAGGAAGGAAAAGTGTACTTCGGAATGGCTACACTTTCGGATTCCAGAAATTTTTAAAAAGTGTGGTAGCGCGATAGACGTGCAATGTTAAAAGTTGCAAAAGTTTTATTAAAACCATTTCCATTGAAGAAATAGATGTCCTGGATACTCAAGAGGACCATAACCACACGGCATCACCTAGTGACAAAATTCAGAGACAAAGTACTTCGTGATCTGAAGAGAAAAGCTACGGAAGATATATGTGAAAGACCATAAAAAATAATATACCAGCAACTGAAGAGAGAAAACACGGAAGAAGTAACCACTGAAATTGTCCACAGTTTACTTAAGTCCATATACAAACCTAGGCGGAAAATTCTGCCAAAATTACCCCCAAGTATAGAGGAGGTTCATGTGTTCTGAACACATTAAATGTGAAAACTGTAGATGGAGCCGAGCTGTTGCTTCACAACGATGCTGCAAAGAATGTTGTAATATTTTGTGAATCCAGAAACCTTAGAATACTCAGTCAGTGTGACACAATATATGTTGATGGAACTTTTCAAGTATTCCACAAGGCTTTTTTCCAGCTATTTACAATCCATGGGCTTGTTAATGGACAGCACATTCCAATGGTATTTTCTTTGTTGAAGGACAAGAAAACTTCATCATATCAGCAGGTATTTTCAACAGTTGTTGATAAATGTAATAAGTTAGGTCTGAAATCCTCTCCATCAACGATGTTTTCTGACTTTGAAGAAAGCATCATGAATGCTGGAAGAAAAGTGTGGACTGATGTTAAAATCCAAGGATGTAAATTTCATCAAACACAAAGCTGGTGGCGAAATATACAAAACTTGGGACTTGCACATGACTACTATTCCAGAAATGAAATAGAAAAATTTCTGAACTACATATTTGGTTTGCCAATGCTGGAGCCTGATATGGTTGGTGACTTTTGCTGAAGACTTCATGGCAGTGATGCCTGTCTCGGAAAAACTACAGATGCTTTGCGACTATTTAGTGGAAACTTACATCGACGAAAATGCTCTCTTTCCTCCTTCCATGTGGGCAGAACTAAGTTGCAATAGACAGAGAACTACCAACGCTTGCGAAAGTTTCCACAACAAATACAACAATCTGTTTTACTCGTGTAGCCCAGATCTGTATAGATTTCTTGAAGTACTGAAGCAAATTCAGCTGGATACTAAACTTGCAATTAATTCATCAACAAATGAAAAACGGAAAGGTCTTATGCACACTTGAAACTCATGCTGCAGGAAGTAGAAATTTTCAAAGCTGGAAAAATTGCAAGAATGGAATACGTGAAGTCGATTTCTTATAGAGCCAAACCTGGAAATACATGGAAATAACATCTAAAAGGAAAAATACCGCTTATTTTAAAGACAAAAATGCATATTATTGTATGATGTAGGTTTAGAATGTCAAAATAACGAAGCATCTAAATCCGGATCCATTGTTAGTAAATTACAGAAAATGAAGAAATAATGGCAAGGCTGATAAGTGTGGAATCTTTTGGGGTGCGAGCCAGTTCGCCTCCTCGTTTTGCACCCTGGGTAACGCTAAACGAACTGGAACAACCACTAATTCAAATTTAAGCATTAGAGGTTCATTTTCTTTTGGTACTAGAGCCGTGTTTCTTTGTTATTAATCATAAATGCAAAAAATGTAACATCTTCCACCCGTATGTAATGCTTCATCAGATATTATAAACACCAAACTGGAACTGTTACCTGTTTCGACCGGGAGACTTTGGGCCTATGTAATTAGGGACTGGAACTGCTACCTGCTTTTGGGAGCTATGTAACTAGGGTCCGGGAGGCTTCGGGGCTATTTTTTTTACCGCGGGAGGCTTCGGTCCTGCAACCAGTTATTTTTTTTAATTTTCCAATACTTACACTTTTTCTCAACTGAGAATTCGTAGTTCATTTTTTATGTTCTTGAAATGCAAAGAGAATTACATTTTAAACATAGTGACCAGTTCTAAAAATATTTTACTATCGCTATGTTTTCGTTTTCTATTTACAAGGGAAATATCGAAATACAGTAGCCTTTAAGCAGAGACATCTCTCTTAATAGCTGGTTCCTATGTACAACACTAATCTCTTTGCCACAGATTAATACTCTTTGCATATCCAAGACAAAAAAATGAATAACGAATTTCCATTTGAGAATATAAGTACTGAAAAATTTAAGGAAATAACAAGCAATATCTCAAAAATGGTTCACCCAACAAAAAAAACGTATATCATATAAATTGTGTATTTTAACATGATCTACATTTTTTGTGTAGTAAAATTTTGTGTATCTCTTATGGTTTATCAGTTATGCAAAAGTCGTTCACAATGAACAATACTTTTGGAGACATTCCCAGAAAATTCGAGATATACATTTCATTGTCATAAAAATATCTTAAACATATGATACTTTAATCAAAATCGTTAGAGCCGTTTTTGAGAAAATTAAAACTTTCGAAAAATGTTCCATGTAAAGGGTAATCTGGGGTGGGGGGGATTTTCTTGAAAACCTTTGTGTTTCATCTCTGGAAGATAGTGAACCTAAATACCAAGTTTGGTGTTTATCTGACTGTTCGTTTCTGAATTATGCTGTTCACAGACAGACACACACACGGACATGTTTCCAAAAATGCTTTTTTTGGATTCAGGGTGCCTCAAAACATATATTTCTGGTGAAATCTCGGTATCGAATATTGGGGTGGAATACAATACTTCCCCTACTTACTATACGTAGTAGAGAAAGTAAAAAGTTTCTGCCGATTGAAAAATGTCAAACAGGAACAATTTCGGAATTAGCATACAATACAAAATTGGTTACATGGGTTTTACACAGAAAACTACCAATAAGAACATAATTCAGTGAGCAAACTACCGCATTTACAGTTTTTTATAGTGAGAATTGAATATTGCTGCTCAAAAATCAGTACCGGTATAGATATTGAGAAATGGTGGTATTGTCCCATCACTAATATAAAGAAGAATAAGAAGTGGTTATTTGATGCTGTTGCGGTTAGCACAGTTCAATATAAGAAGTTCAAAATGTTGTTAATTTTTTTACTAAGCAATGTAGCCTTTTCATAGCCATTGTAATCTATTTATTTGCCTGTGTTATTACTCCATGGTAAATTTCAAGAGAGGAAAGCAATGAATAATATGTGAACTCGCTGTTCCTTTGTTATTTTATGAGGCCGTGTAAGTCTAATTCTTAAGTTGGCATATTCAACCTATTACATTATGGAGAAGGATATAGATGGTCTTGCGAGCTTTTGTAGGTATTAAATAAAATTAAATAACTAATCGTGTGAAATGGCGTAGATTTTCAAATCCTAAGTTACACATTAATTTTCGCCTTGTGTCAAAGGTTATCTGTGCCAAGTTTGGTCAAAATCAGTGCAATGGTGCAGAAGCCTTTAAGGAACACGCAACACTTACAAATTTTGTGTTTTAAAGACATCTGCATCTTTAGTGTAGTAAAGCGTTTTCTCTTAATGTTTAGCAGTTATAAAAAATTCTTTCTGACTGAAGAGAACTTGATAGGCTATTCCCAGAAAATTCAAGGAATGCATTTTATTTGTCATACAAATGTCTTAAATATATGGTATTTTAATCAAAATTGTTAAGAGCCAAGTTTGAGAAAATCTAAGATTTCATAAAATATTCCACGTAAAAGTAAGTTTGGGTTTGGTAGGATTTTCTTGAAAACCTTTGGAGGATACTAACTTAATTAAAGTTTGACATTTATCCAACTTTTTTTTTTTTTTAGTTATGCTGTTCACAAATAATCGTGAATCTTTTTCTAAAAATGTTTTTTATTTATTTATTATTATTCAGGGGACCTCAAAACATGCATTTCTGGTAAAATCTCAATATTGAATATTTGGGTGTAAAGCCACACTTCCTCCACCTACTAGGTAGGAACTAAAAGTATAATAATACATTTATTGTGGCCAAATAGCACACAAGTTAAGGGAAGAAGGAAGAGAAAGAGATTACACTGTTTAATCATATGCTTGTGCTTCTGTTTTGGTTTGAAAAGTTGCCTATTGTCCTTGTTCTTTTAGTACAGAGTTGCAGATGGCAATCACATATATGACCACATAGTTTACTCTCAACACATCATGGTTGGTTTATGAAATGTGTTGTTACAGATGAATATGGTGCAAGCCATGAACTGCCATTCTTGTATGATATTTGGTTACTAAATACATTAATGTGTGTTTCCAAGGGAAAATTAAAATTTTCATCTAGTTTCAAAGTATATTTGGTTTGAGCCTTTTTATAATTTAAGTTGTATAACAAACTTCTAACCGGATAGATCACATTAGATGAATGATTGTATGGTCATCGCAGCCTTCGGATCCCCAAGCGGCGACCTTTGTGCAGTAGCCAAACACTTGTTCCTTACCCTCCCTAACCGCAAGCACCATAAAATCTTAACAACGCTTTGCTTTGGTGGAGCTGGAGAAAGGACTACGTGTTGTGTTTAAGGGATGGGAAGACCCTACTAATCGTTTACTGATGGGTTTATGGTCAGGCTTCAAAGCTTTCCGTTCGCTTTGAAGCCGGTTGGGGAAAGGATGCCCGCGACTAGTTTATGCTAAAATGAGCTAGGATCTTGAAGATTTAAAGGTAACCATTTCATTCTAGGTGCTGAGAGAAAACCCAATTAAAACCTTAGGAAAGTGATGTGACCCAACTCCCTGATGCAGGAATGTCACAATTGGATGGTTAAAATAAAACTATTGTAGTTCAACTGTTGGGGAGCCAAACTTGATTAAGTAACTGCCCCATTTATGGTACAAAGTTTCCGGTGGCCTTCACCCCAACGTTTAGGAATCAATTTTCTATTTTTATGTTTCTTTAAATATTATATATATTTATGTTTGCTTCGGCTGCGTCAGTATTAATTTGTAAAAACATGTATCTCTTATTAGGAGGTAATGCAGGCTTACATAAATTATAATGTTTTACTTCACTCCTTTTATTAATCCTTCACACGATTAAATAACACTTCACTGATATAGAGAGCTGTGAGATTATTTATTAATTACTTGCACCTTTTAACACTTAAACATTATAATATTCTCACCGTAATGAATTTTCGTCTCACACTGAATACGTATTAAACTTCTGATTTCTATCACCTGAATTTGCAAATGTCATCTATTTCAAGTCTCTGATTGGCTAATCCTACTTCAATAGAATACTTTTATTTAACTTTTAGCCTTTCTATTATAGTTGTTGATTGGCTATTTATAAACTGTTTTAAAATATTACATTATAGTTCCAAGAATTACTAGTAGCATTATTAAACTTTCCAATTCATTATTGCCTCAAGGTTACCTCATTGTTAGCAACTTTCGGGCCTCTATTCTCACAGCTCCAACTTTATTAAATTACGTAATACAGTTACTGTTACATATATTTTATATATTATATATTGCTTTAAGGCAGGCTGTTATTATATTATATAAATAGACTGAAATCATTTAAGTGTTACAAATACTGCCTCATTGTGCATATTAAACTGGAGCAGCCCTTCGAAAGTGAGCCCGCCTCTCTCGGAGATATTATATGGAGTGAACTGATAGCGGTAGCCAAAGTCATTAAGGCACAAACTTGTGAACCGGAGGTCTGCTGTTCAAATCCTGCTAAGACCATCTTCTCTGACTGAGGTTTCCCTTAGTCCTCATAACTAGCAAATGACGGAGAGGTTCCTGGAACATTTCCTTCCCAAAATTCCTTTTCCAATTACACTGGTCAACATTGATTTAAAAAATGAAGTCCGTTTTTGGCTATCACTTCTAGTTTTTATGATGTGTGCATATATGTCTATGGTGCTAAATTCAGTCAGCTTATACAGCTTACTGCTACGTTTCATTATGTTATTCTAAATCTGTTGTTGATTTTCTTCCTAATCGGCTCACTTCCGTCCTCCCACATCACTCAGATGTTTGTTTATATTCCCAGCACTTATCATTTTTGTTCTATGTGTCAGGTCTGTCTTCTGTGTTCATTTGCAGCTGTCATAGATCTCAACTTCAGTTGAGCTGAAAGCTTGTGTTAATACGCACCTTCGTCTTCTATATGTGTAGTGCTAAAATAAAAGTTTGAGTATGACTTCTACAAAGGATTACACAAGGGACAATATCTACAAAGTCCTCAGAAGTTTTTGTTACATTTGTGGGTGTTGTGTTTGATGGGAAGATATGTAAAATAGACTCACAAACAAAGAAAAAACTATATTATTCATATTTCAAAGAGAAAGTCGATCACAATAAATCGTTCACACCTCATATTGCATGTAACAGTTGTGTTGAGGGATTACGTTACTGGTATGAAGGAAAATGGAAGGCAATGCCATTTGCCAAACCAATGATATAGAGAGAGCAACAGAATCATCATGATTGTTACTTGTTGTAGCCGAAAATTACTGGCTACAACAAAAACACAAATAAGGCAGGAATTAAACATCCAAATTTGAACTCGGCTACATGGCCTATTCCTCATGGACCCGAACTACCTATACCTACACCACCAGCAGACCTAAATTTTAGTGAATTTGAAAGCATTTTCATGACTTCCCAATGAGTTGGCTTCTGATCCAGAAGAATTTGACAATTCGCCACAACAGTTTAATCAATTTAAGTTAAATGATTTAGTGAGGGATTTAGGCTCGCAAAACAAAAAAAGTGAATTACTGGGCTCAAGACTACTGGAGAAGAATTTATCACCTGGCGTAGGAATCACGAAACACAGTTCTACAAGTACTACGCAGAAGAAAATCAACTTGTGTTTTGTGTGGATGTGTGTAATCTTACTCAACAGTTGGTCAGGGAAGCATATGAGCCAAGTAGCTGACATTTTTATTGATTCTTCCAAATAAAGTCTTGAGGCAGTGTTACTTCATAATGGCAACAAGTTAGCTTCAATACTGTTTGCACATTCTACAAACCTAAGAGATTCTTATGAAACTCTGAAGCATCTTCTTGAGAAAATTAAGTACTGTGACCATGAGTGGCAAATATGTGGTCACTTGAAAGTCATTGATCTGTTCCTAGGACAACAGGGAGGATACACAAAATTCCCTTGTTTTCTTTGCAAATGGGACAGCAGGGTGAGGGAAATATTGGGAAACTGACCAATGGCCTGAGAGGCAACAACTGGAACCTGGGTCAAAAAATGTTACTAATGTGCCTCTTGTTGATCATCAAAAAAATCCTGCTCTATCCAGTACGCATAAAACTTGGCATGATGAAACAATTTGTGAAAGCACTCGACAAAGTTGCCTTTGCTTTCAGTACTTATGAACAAAGTTTCCATCATTGTTACAGGCTAAAATTAGAGAGGGAGTATTTGAAGGACCACAGATAAGGAAGTATATGAAAGATGTTAATTTTACCAGCTCTATGAATGAAATTGAAAACGATGCGTGGAATAGATTCAGAGAGGTTGTTAAGAAATTTCTGGGTAATGTAAAAGACCCTCAATAAAAGAAATTGTCAGAAATATGCTGGAAAACTTCAGACTGCTTGGCTGTAATATGAGTTTGAAGCTCAAGTCACGACTTGACTACTTCCCGTCAAATTTAGGAGCTGTCAGTGAAGAGGAAGGTAAAGGGTTTCACCAGGACTTGAAAGATGTTCAACGACATTATCAGGGAAATTGGGATGGTACATCTTATGGCCGATTACTGCTGGTGTCTTGCACGCGATGAACCTACCAGAGAACACTCAAGAAAATCACGTATACTGAAGTTCCATGGGAAAAGAAAAAAGGGTGCACAAGATAACTAACATACATTCTCAAATTCAGGTACGCTTTCATGCTGTTATTCTTTATTTTCTTTAAAACTTGTATATGAGCATGTAAAATTTTGCAAATTTTTACAATTATATTTACATTGAACATTGTTGTATTGTCAAAACGAGATGTGCTACAGAAAAACGAATGCATTTTTTAATTCTATGCACTGAAATTAGAAAAAGTCACCTATTTTTAATTGTACTGTAGAAAAAAGTTTCCATTTGTAATCTAATGTTATCATTTCATTGCATTTATCATCAATGTCCATCATCTACTGTGCCATATGTCAAGAACAGGGTTCTTATATGGAGTAACAACTTATGCTTATTTTTAAGCATACCATGCAAGCACACATTTCAACGAAAACTTAAGGTGAGTGTCCATTCAGTGCTATGCATATGAGCCACTTTATTACCATAAATAGCAGATGTCTACGGATGTATAAGTAATAGTGAGCAGTAACATGTGTGACTCAAGCGTGCTGTGAGAAGATGGATTTTACACACAACTTCAGTACCTGGGTTTTTCTTTTATCCATAACATTTCAAGGATCTTCTCTTCAAAGTTACTAGGGAAGACTTTTAACATTCCCTTGATGGGGAGGGGTGGGGACAAAAAACTTATACTGCCTCTGTGGTCTAGTGGTCAATATGCAAGCCTCCAAATGCAGTGGTTCTAGGTTTCAATTCCTGGCTGGAATTTTTCTGTAGCCATGATAATTGCATATCCTCCCGAGAGTCTGGAAGTATGAGTCACAGTGTGAATGTGTGTGTGATTTTACTAATTAACAGAAAGTTGTAAAATATATCTTAAACTACAGGGTCTTTAATATAAAACTGACCACTCACTTAGGGTTTCGAATCTCAGTAGCATGACATGCCACAGCCGGCCTTGCCAGTCCTCTGTCTTTGCTTCTTAAATCTGTATTTCTGCAAACCCATACATAAACTATAACAAAATTAACTCTTACCTCATAGCAAATGCTGTGTGTGCTGAACTCATTGAATCCCCTACATGTGCTAACTTTGATAGTCATTTTTGTGGTGAATGTTAAAGATTTTTACCAATTTCATCTAATGTTTCTTCACTATATGTCTTTGCATTGAACCAGTAGTCTCAAATTTATTCACAATTTCAGGACCAATTCTTCATGAACACAAGCCAATTTTTATTTAAAATAACAGTTGCATACAAATATACGTTGTTCCAAAGATAACGGCCTTCCCATCTTCACAAATGAAAGTTGACTACTGATGCAATGACTACATGGTAACCGAAATTTAAAAAGCCTATCATGGGTGTGGCGCATGGGTAAAACAGCTGACAAACAATACTGTGAGTGGTCAGGTTTTATACTAAATACCCAGTACAAATGAACACATTTGCAAATGGGCAATTGTTCCAAAATCAAAGCTACAGACATGACCTTACATGTTAAAGCTAACTTACAAATAGGGGATGCATTTTCTTTTTTATGTGCTAACTATATTCTTGCTGAATTTTGTGTGACTATAAAACCACATTGCATGTTTAAATTTCATCATACTGAGGTAATTTAGGCTTTTTACCTTCTTTCTTCCAATAAAAATATTTTAATATGTATCTACACAAAGTTTTGACTACATACAATACACAAAATAAAAAGTAAAGGCATAAAACAAAGAGCTTGTGACGGACAGACTAATACCAGGATTACAATGAATTGAACTTAAGTAACTTAACATGACGTCTTGTAACTTAAGAGTTTGACAGTGTCAAAGTTTTCCTTCTAATTATGTCAGGTTTGATATCGCACATAATTAGAACCAATTGGCATGAAGTAATAAAACCATTACCAATTAAGAGTCATTCCTGTTACGTTAAGTACATCCTAATTAAACCTTTAGTTTAGCAGTATTTCTAACTTCACATTGCATCCCGTCATGTTAAGTAAAGTTCATTATAAGAATGGAGGGTGTTTTGAGTGTTACTGGCGAAACAGTAGAAAAACTTTAGATTTCCAATCTTGTGATTTTTGTTTTGAAAAATGCAGTGACCTTTGTTGTTAAGCAGGTAAATACAAAGATAAAGTTTTAAAATAAAGATTGAAAACCATTACAGTTTGTGTTTAAACTTTATAATTATGGTCTGTATTTTTTTGTATTAATACGAAAATAATCATAGAAATTGACAAGATAGACCTAAATATTAATAATTAATCTTTAAAATCATGGTCTGTATTTTTTTGTAATGATAGTATGAACACAACAATAGAGATAAGCCTAAGTATTGATTTATTAGTTTTGAATGAAATCACACCTAAATGATCCTCCCTGCAGGTTAAGGAATAATAGCATATTGCTTGCTGTAATTTTGTGCAATAGTAGTAATAAAGACTAAATCTATCTTGAATGGTGAACAATGCACATTCCAAATAGGACATACCATGAATATGCTGCAATAAAAAGCTTTGTTCAATTTTAATGCATTTCTGTGCAACATAAAGTTGGAAGGGGGGGACTATGTTGAATTACAGCATTTAATGCTTTTTTTATCCTCGTTTGTAAAATATGTTAAGAGTATTCATATAACTTTCAAGTTGAACAATATTAACTTTTTATTCCATTTGGATTCAAATTTTGCTTTAACTCTGGGTGTTTTTGGAACAGATAAATAAGCCGAGAGATGGTCTGCACAGTATTTTGTTTAGTTATTTGTATAATGTGTTATCAAAGTATAAATATTTACAAACCATTCTTATTTCAGTTTTGATTCGAGAGGCTGCTAGTTATTTTGCTTTACAACATAAAAAACCTGTATGATGTGTATAATAATTTACCACTCTTCTAAATTTTTAGCGTTACAAAAAAATCTCAAATTTATGTGTGTTGCTTGGTTTTGTCTTCTATATGAGGCTGGTTTGAATAAAACAAGACACAACTAAGTAAATGATCCAAAGAATATTATTTCTCCTTGGTACTTATATTTGGAAAAAATTTCAAAATAAAAGGTCAGCAGATTGCTGAATACATTGTTCAGTCCTTTAGCGATGGGAATTATTGATTAAGAAAGTTTATCAAAAGATACATAGTCGGCTAAGTGGTTGTTGGGCTGTGAAAAAAATAGGTTTATGATTTTTATTAGTCAGTGTGTCAGGAAAACTTGCAAAAACTGGTAGTTGGAATTGCTTAAGAATACTAGCCTAGGATTTACTAAAGTAGAATATGGAAAACATTGCTCAATTTATATCATGAACTTGCGGACACAAATTTTAAATGTTGAGGGAGTCAATTTAACATTGAGTATTAACCATGTTCGTAATAAGTTCCTTTTGAAGTAAGGAGAGCAAAGATAGAATATGTGACCTGGAGAACCAGATAGACGAGAATTTTCATCCATTGGGATAAAAATGTGCGGCTTATGGAATTACCAACATGGTTGGTTGTTGTAGAACACGAATCTGCATATTGCACGAGTGTAGTCATTTCAGTGTGCTTATAAAGGAATGTAATACAACATTCCTCAATCCCTTGGATTAGCCGGAACACATGTTTTGCTTTTCTATTGGCTAGTTAGATTAATATTTTGGGTATTGATATAATGCAGCTGAGCAGTTTCTTGTAATACATCTGTTCGTAATAGCTTTTGGACCCTCGAAGGTAAAACTGTACTGGAAAAGAATTGCAAAGTGAGGTTAATGCGTACAATATTGTTTAGTAACAGGTCTCTCACATTTCCCCTTTTTCTTAGCTCAGATCAAACTTCCAAACGTTAATTGAAACTCAAATCAATATTCAAATAGTTATTGAAATTATGTACCATTTTACCTATAGAAAATATATACCTGTCAGCTCTTTGCTCATTGAAACTTCCCATGGTAAGGGAAATTTGAAGACCACAGGGACCACATTCGTTGCCAAGTCAAAAGGGAAATTCTGATAATGTTGGCTGCTTTGTAAATTGCAAGTTTTTGTTTTATTTTTGCGGGCTAATGGGTATCGAACTGGTCTTACCTGGTTGGTCAATTACAAGTTTATCCCGCCCCGTTTCGTAGCTATTGGCTGCTGTAGAATGGTGCGATTTGCGTCAAACAAAACATGAGGTTGTAATGGATATGGTTTCGCGTTCCGTCCGTGTGTGCGATAATAGTGAATCAGGCGTGAAAGACGCAGAGAATAATTCTTCCATGTCTCCGGAAACAAAGAAGAGTATTCCGCCACCCACAGAAACCATCCAGACAAAGCCATTCCCAGTCAGAGGTAAGGAAAAAAGTAATTATAGAATGCGCAGGCAGATGGACCTAGGCTAAGCGAAAGTCAATATACCCAGGCTAGGAGTATTCTAACCTATAACTGACGTGACAGAGAGTTGTCAAGTGACGAAAAAGAAAGGCATTCTGAATGAATACGAGTTATCTATAAGGTTAGAGAAGCAGAGCGCAAGTTCAAGGAATGTCTGTCACGTTGCAGAAGTTGTAAAATCGTTAATTAAATGTTTATGATAATGCTTTATCTTTTTCGTTCATGATCGTATTGTTGATAGCTTTCTTTTGTTTGTTTCTATTTTTCCAATAAAATTATGCAAATAATCGGTTTATAATTCAGATCCCTGTAAGTGCTGTGTGTGTATTGCTATTACATTAAACGTATAAAAATAATTCTAAGCATAGCATAATAACGCTACTTTCATGTTTTGCATTCTGGATATAGCAATATAGAGGCTAGTTCTTGTGGATTTGAATTTGTACACGAGGAAGAACACCTGAAGTGACCAAAATTGAAGCGTAAATTAAGGCTCTGTATTGCTGTGTTGTTGCTCTGATCACCGGGACAGTGACGTGTTCGATAATATTTGAACTTATACGAAGCACTAGATAATAGTTTTTAGTGAACTTGTGGAACTACATGAATTAGAATCTCTGCAACAAATTCTGCTAGTACTATCAACGATATTTGCAGTTCTGGAGTGACACCGGTCTCGTCTAGGTTGCTCGTTCTTTAAAATAAGCAGTGCCCTTTTATTTGGGACTGAAGGTTTCAGAAAGAGATTGCTTTCGAATCAAAAATTGAAGAATGTCAGAGTAATAAGCTGCAATACATGAACATTTGCATAGCGTTCAGCTCACCGGCATTTATTTAGGTGTTAATAATATTGCTCTCGGCACTGATAAAGCTTTACAATTGACCGACGTAAATCAGTGTATTGTGGTGTGGCAAGAATTTTACATATTCCAGAAATAAATTAGGAAAATATTTAAATTGGAACGGAAAATGATAAAATAACTGATATTATTTCATTTCATGACGAGCAAGTAAATCCTTTCGAAAATAGGTTTTTTAAAGAACATAGTTTTAAATTTCGACGCAAAGCGCTTAGATAGTTATGTCTGCTAACATTGTCCTTAAACAGTTATTTTATAAATTGTGTAATAAAAATGATTACAACCGAAGTTGCAGTTTATGCGCACTAATAGAATCTGTAATGTTAATTTGCTATTTACACCTTTACCTTCAAAATTCATACGTATAAGCTGTCTCTCGTTGAGCACGTCCTGTAACCTTATTGTCAGTACAAAATTACTTCATTTGCCAGGAAACAACAAAAATCGATTTCGTTGCTGCTTGCAATCATATTCACATGACTTTACGTATCCACCCATTTACAAAATATAGGCGCTTACAAAATCATATTCTTCTATCTACTTGTTAATCGAGATAAATGTTTTAATTAATTATACATTTCGTTATAGGTACAAGGGTGATACCGGAGGCTTAAGCGATAGTCAAATTGTTTCAAAAGCGTTTCGCTTTGTGATGGTTATGAATTTCCACTCTGCATACGAGAAAATTACGTTAGTCGCTTAGCATTTGAAAATTCAAACAGTAAGAACGAATATCTTGGAAATGGTAAACACCACAAACATTTTTGACATAAATTGTATGTTTAAGTGAGATATACATTTTTACTTTCTTTACTACGTATAGTAAGTAGGGAAAGTATTGTATTCCAACCAAAAATTCGATACCGAGATTTCACCGGAAATATGTTTTCAGACCCAATCCAAAAAAAGCATTTTTGGAAACATGTCTGTGTGTGTGTCTGTGAACAGCATAACTCAGAAACGAACAGTCGGATAAACACCAAACTTGGTATTTAGGTCCAGTATCTTCCAGAGATGCGACACGAAGGTTTTCAAGAAAATCCTCCACCCCAGATTACCCTTTACATGGAACATTTTTCGAAAATTTTAATTTTCTCAAAAATGGCTCTAACGATTTTGATTAAAATATCCTATGTTTAAGATATTTTCATGACAAAATGTATATCTCGAATTTTCTGGGAATGTCTCCAAAAGTATTCTTCATTGTGAACGACTATTGCATAACTGGTAAACCATAAGAGATAGACAAAATTTTACTACACAAAAAATGTAGATCGCGTTAAAATACACAATTTATGTCATATACATTTTTTGTTGTTGAGTGAACCATTTTCAAGATATTGCTTGTTATTCTCTTAAATTTTTCAATACTTATTTTCTTAAATGGGAATACGTTATTCATTTTTTTTGTCTTGGATATGCAAAGAGTATTAATCTGTGGCAAAGAGAATGGTGCTGCACCTAGCAACCAGCTATTAAGATATATGTCGATGCTTACTGTATTTCTATATTGCCCTTGCAATTACAAAACAAGGGAACATAGTACGCCTTAAGCGATAGTCAAATGTTTTTAGAACTGGCTATGTGTAAAATGTAATTCTCTCTGCATGTCAAAATATCGTTTCTGCAAATGGTTATCTCGATTAATATGAAATAGATGGAGAAAAAGAGTTTGTAAAAATAGTTTGTACAAGAGTAGAGAAAGTCATGTGAGTGTAACAAATGAGATTTTTTTTTAATTTGTTTAGTAATCTAATGTATATTTCTTAGGACAAAATAAATAAATAGTTTGTTAACGACGCTGTCAATTGCTAGGATGATGTCGGCGCCGACGGTATGCCGGAATTTCGTTTCGCAGTTCTTTAATATGCTGGCCAGTCTACTTGCATGGGGGCTGTTGTTTTTAAGCGCGCTTGAAAACTATCGGTCTGGGCTGGGTTTGAACCCCTGACCTTAGGATCAGAAGGCTAGCGCCTAACCAACTCAGCCACCCAGATCGACTTAAAGTTATACAAAAGTATATTAAATGCATTCAGAAGGAAGCGGACTTCACAGCTACAGGCAGAAAATTAAAAATATATATTTTATTTGTAAGGCATATATCTTAAACATATTTTAATCAGAGTTATTCAAGTTTTTTTTGGGGGGGGGGAGGGTTTGTTTGAGAAAATAAAAAGTAACGAAAAATTTTAATGTATAGGATAGTTTGGGATGGGAGAAAGTTTCTTGAAAATCTTCGTGTCGCAACCTTGTAAGGCTGAACTGAACTAAACTACCAAGTTTGGTATTTAACGATTTTTTGTTTTTGAGTTACCCGCGCGCGTGCTTACGTACTTTTAACCAAACATTTGTTTTTTTATTCAGGGAACCTTACACCGCGTATTTCCGGTAAAATCTCGAATTTTTTGGTGGAATACAACACCTCTTTTACTTACTATGTATAAGTAGTTTATAACACCACTGTAAAAGCATTTCTAAGAGTTTTTGTTTTGTTGCTTTGAGAAATCCCTCGTAAAACGACAATATTTTGAAAATTGATCATATTTCCGATTCAGTTTTAATGAACACGTGTGTCCGTAATTTATTGATCAATACTGTTAAATAGTGTACATTATAGAGTGTTTTTCATTTAGGAGCTTGGTAGGTCGGTATAGGTATGCTTGTATAGTATATGTACTAGTGTAATATTGTTATAAAGTCCTACCAGCCAGCCAATTGTAACATTGTACCTACAGTACTTTTAAACTTCGCATGATTCATAAGCCTGAATTTAGATTGGCAGTTACTATGGATAAATTTTAAACCCTTTATTTTTTTGGGGGGGGGGGGGGTGGGAGGGAGGTCAGTGGCATCTGTTTCGCAATTTTCAGTTGCGACAAAAAATTGAGTTTTGTTTATGGACGCTCTTTAACTGATGTGATTGAATTGAGTTTTTATTATTATTATTATTTATTATTATTATTTATTATTATTATTATTTATTATATTTATGGACGCTCGTTAATTGTTATGGTTCATAGCGTCCCATTCTATATTGGGCGTGAAAGACCGGAGATTTTGCTCAGAGGCCTCTTATCAGGCTTGAGGTTCTTTTATGTGCCGTAAATATACGACACGGGACCACCGGCTTTACTTCCCTTCCGAAGGAAGCTTGCTAAGGATTTTTACGTCCGGAAAAAAAAATCCATCGCCCTCCGCCGGGTTTGAACCCGCGACCTCGGAAACTGGAGGCTAGCGTGGCAATTACAACACCACGGAGGACGACTTTCAGTTGCAACGTGTGCTTAGTACGAACTACTTAGGTAACATACCTAAGCGTTTTTATCTAAGTGATATTGACATGGAAAATTATTTTACAAATTAAAATAATTGCATTAAATTCGACTTTAATTATACGATGGGATTCTTTTAACTTTCCAGAAAACAAAAATCTTATATTTTTAATTAAAACGCTCCAAATACGGTTTTGCAGATCCCGTTTAAAATACACAGGTTCTCCTTTGTGGTTTAAATACTACTGTTTTATTTCTGTGTGGAAACCGTAATACCCACTGATCGTGATATATCACGAACAGGAAACAAACACCTTCTGGGTCTTTTCAGTCAGAATATCACATGACATTTTTCTAAGTGTTTATTACCACCACCACCACAACCACCACCACCACCACCACCACCACCACCACCACAGTAAGCTGTACGCGGCATCAAATTCTTGTCTAATATTTTTGTTGCTCTTCCAAGGACATCGCAAGTTATCTACCAGATATCATAACTTCCCAATCAGGACGATTTAGATTACACAAATGGAGACCCGAAATTATGAAGCACGTTCATATTTAATTTGGTAATCTGAAGAGACGCCTTATATACAGAATATTTGCAACAGTTTAAAGTTATAACAACCTAACACTTGCGACTCCCATTCACAAGCTTTTAGTCTCATAATAGTATACTGCAATCATAGCCTCCACTTTTGAAAATCTAGGGCATGCATATGGTTAGACTGCAATAGGATAAGTTGCAACAATACATATTATACGCAGAAAAAACTCCTAAATCATAAATGTATGC
Source organism: Deroplatys truncata (assembly GCA_030765065.1). Lineage (NCBI taxonomy): Eukaryota > Metazoa > Arthropoda > Insecta > Mantodea > Mantidae > Deroplatys > Deroplatys truncata. The sequence goes on from CM060978.1 coordinate 195,884,453, forward strand.
AACACGAGAATCTCACAAGCGGCGATATTGCCCAAAACTATAGCAATAAGGAACATAATTGTTTCAGCTTACACTAAACGAGCCTAGAAACCCGAGGTTTACAGTTATGAACTGCGCCGCCTACATTCAAAAGTCATAATGTGATTTAGTTGCGAAAATATTGTTACATGCTGGGTAGATGGCCTAAAAATTCACATGAAAATTAAATTAATTTTGAGTACCCAGCACGTACAATGAGGGGGCGTATACTTACTTGGCTGCGGAGGACCGAAACGTGGCGTGGCGTGGCGTGGAGGTTAGAGGAAGGCGTTTTTACTGCACAAAATCCATAACACAAATCTACTCACACATTCCTAGATTTATTTCCCAAACGTTTGGGGTTCCTACATTATTAAAATTGGAAGGTGGGAGGAGTTGTCCACCGATCCAAAGCCCGGCTTACACACGCGGTCCGTTACTCACGGAATCCTAACTGAGAATGACGCTATCCCCCACTACTCGTGGCTAGTGGAGCTACCAGCCAAGAGTGATGTAAACAACAATGTGTCTGCTAATGCCAATGTAGAACAATAATGTAACCCCCCAAATTATTAATGCGCCACAATATGAAAGAAATATTTAAAAGAAACATATACCTAATCACTCAGAGCACTTGGTTAGTCCTCAGTGATGTAGTGGTTATCATGCTAGTTTCTAGTTCGCGCGTTCGCGGGTTCAAACCCAGTGGAGGGCGATGGATTTTTTCGGATGTAAAAATCCTTAGCATGGCTTCCTTCGAAAGGGAAGTAAAGCCGGTTGTCCCGTGTCGTAGATTTACGGCACGTAAAAAACCTCAAGCCTGATAAAGAGGCCCCTGAGCAAAATTAAGTCTTTCACGCGCAACATGGAATGGGACGCTAAGGACCATAAAGTTAAAGAGCGTCCATAAATGAAACTAAATTTAATTTTAATTTTTTCAGAGCACTTGAAAAGTGTTTCTCCTGAAATCGTTGACTATTCCATTGATTTAGCAGGTCCCTCGCAACATAGGAATGCACATTCAATAATGCATTGTAATTCAGTCGGTCTTGATTCAATGCGGATCTTGTGTATGTTTTCAGCCTTCTAGGTCCAGAAATTTAACGTTCTGCAGTACAGGTGTATACAGGTGATGCTAAAAATAGTCGTTAAGTTTCACATATTCTGGTATCATTTTCTTCAGAGCTATCTTTCCTGCTCATATATTCTACCACACTTTCAAAACTATGCAGTGTCACATTATTTTATTACATCCAATAAGATGTTCTATGCAGAGTGAATCTTGCACCATCAAAATCGTTACCACATATAGAAATAACACCAGTGTTATTTTCTATGCCTATAAAAACTGTTTCATGTTTCAAGATGTGAGATGTTTCGGGTGGAAATCGGATTCTCAAGTTTGTTATTTTTGACTCACTACCTCATAAGATAAAACGCGGAACCTTTCCTGAATGTCTGTGAAGTTACTTGTCTTGCCCCCTCCTGATTTTAATGGGATGTTTCTTGGTCGTGAAAGTTTAGGGGACTTAATTGCATTCCATGAGATTTTTCGGTAGCACCTTTCCAAAGAGACAAAAATGTATCAGTATTTCTGGTTACTATTATAGAAGACAAGATATAGGTATTATCTAGAGAATTACAAAATCCAGTAAAACCTTTTGAAGTTCTGAATAAAGTTGCTCTACTCTCTAAAATTTAAAAATTAGCATCTTAATATTAAGCAGAGCTTCTAATTTTGTAGATGTTCAAAAGTATTTAGTTTTAGTATCAGCATCAGCATCTTGTAGGTACGCCTTTAAAAATTGGAGAACTTCGTAGTCATTATTTAAGCATAACATGGAGACAACACGTTGGACAGAATGGCTTTAAACCCTGATATAAATCTATGCCATGAGAATCGTGGAGGACAATTTTTAAAATCTTTGGTGATCCACTAATAAAGAAAATCTAATCTTTGAGAAGTGACAAAGCATCTCTTACTACTGAAATATTATTTAAAGAATCTTAGGAATGGACCAGGCAATGAATTTAACTTCGTTTATGCGTAACAGTAATCCTCGTGTTTCTTGTGCCGTCACGTCATTGCCAGCTACAATCACCAGTAGAAACAGAACATCTTAAGAATATATCCTTCACAGCAGCGAATTAAATGTCTGAATCAGGTAATGGAAGCTCATAGAAATCGTAAAGCAACTCGTGGATATCTACGTTGTTGTAAACAATATCTGCTCTTTAACTGATATATCACAGGTTTCATCTAACAACAACAAAAATAAGTAAATTTCCTTAGTTTAGGCTTATTCGGCATGACCACATAGGGCTAAACCTTAGTAAACCAAGAATAGTATTGAGGTAAATACTGTTTTTCAAAACAGCCAGCATTTCTTTTGACTTGGAATGACTAATTGATGACAAAACATTTATTTTCTGTGGAATTTTTTGACTAATGGGACGCCTACGATTTTGTTACTCGTGAGATCTAAATCGCCTTGAAGCGACGGACCAAAATTTGAAACCATATTCAACGAAAGCTTTATAAGAATCCTTATTTGTTGAAATTGTTTTTGAAGACAGTCATCACACGTAGACTTACATATTAAACAAAACTTCTTGTTCTTATTTTAGTCATACAGTATCCAGAGTGTGAGTGTATCCAATGTTTACAAAAGTCCTGCGCGTACCACTCGTTTGTAATTTAGTAGAGATTTTAGTTTAAAAATTAATTACTGAAACGTTAACACTAGTTCCATCGTCCAAACTGTATCGCTAACACTGCTACATGCTGACGCACAATAATCAGTTCTGTATTTTATTATTACAAACTAAGGATGGAATTCAAAAACTTATCCTTACAATCCTTCAAAGTAGTCATCTCTCTCTACACACAGATGTAGATGGTTCAACCACTTGTCAAAAGCACTACGATACTCAGACTGAAGTGTTCTGTCAACAGAGCTGATAGCCTGAGCATGGGCCTGCACTCGTTTATGCAAGATTTCACTCGAGGAAACAGCCAGAAGTAACACCGTGTAAGGTCAGGGCTCTAGGATGGATGGTCAAACGACTGGGCTTTAGCGCCTTCCAGTTTCCTCAAATTTGCCGCTGTTCTGTGAGGAGACGCATTGTCATGCAAAAACAACAAGCCTTGAAGTTCCTGTCTTTGGACGCCGCCGCCTCAGCTGTTCAAATAAAAGATTCAAAACATAAGAGCCGTAGTATTCTTCATTCATGGTCATTCCTTCTGGCATGCAGTCAACTACTAATGGTTCTTCATAGTTGAACACAGTGAACATTCGCTTTCGAGAACGAAAATCTTGTAGAAGAACGACTGGTCTTAGATCATTCTCATTTACCCAGATTCAATTCTGAGCTTTATTTGATGTAATATAATAATAAAACCAAGTTTCATCACCAGAATACACATCTGTCAAACGTTTAGTGCCATTAAGTGGAAACATGCTCAACAGCTCCTTGAACATTCCTTTCTCCTGTTCTCTTCATTGGTTAGAGAATGCGGAACCCAAATGCACAATTTTTCGCAGCTTTAAATGTTCATGGAGTACAGTCAGTGCTATCAACACTGACACCGACTTCCATACTTAGCATTTCAACAGTAATATGTCAATTTTCCTCCAGCAAGTTCCTCACTCTTTGAATTATTCTTTCGTTCACAGCTTCCCGAGGCCGGCCAGAATGAGGGATGTCTTTTTAAAGCCTCTCGCCCTTCTTCAAATGATCGAATCCATTTTGTAGTGTTATCAAATGAACACACCTGATCACCCTAAAAAGGCTAACAAGTCCTCATGGATTCTCTCTCTCTCTCTCTCTCTCTCTCTCTCTCTCTCAGTCGTTCTCCATGGTTTAGTGGTTACCATGCTAGCCTCTAGTTCCCGAGGTCGCGGGTTTAAACCCGGCGGAGGGCGATGGATTTTTTTCGGGCGTAAAAATCCTTAGCATGGCTTCCTTCGGAAGGGAAGTAAATCCGGTAGTCCTGTGTCGTAGATTTACGGCATGTAAAAGAACCTCAAGCCTGATAAAGAGGCCTCTGAGCAAAATTACCGGTCTTTCACGTCCAATATAGAATGGGGCACTAAGGACCATAGTAGTTAAAGACCGTCCGTAAATAAAACTCAATTTAATTTAATCTATATCTATATATCCCTCTCCCTCTTTCACTTAGCTTGTAGCGTGTGAAAATGTAGAATCTAATGTTCTCCTTAGAAATATCCACGATTTTTCATCAGCTAATGACACAGGACTGAACTCAACAGACTGTGCGACTACCTATGAATATTAAAGTTTAAACTCGCACTTATGCATATTTTGATGGCTTAAGGTTGGGGTATACTCGTGGAGGGAGAGCATAACTCGCAGTATGTCCGATATAGTAATATATGATTTAATATATGAACTCTGGTGATACTGATAATTATCTTGTGTTTTAGTTGTTACTCTTAAAGTTTATCTTTATTTCTTGCCACGGCTGCTGTTATTTGGGTTTCTGGTAAAGCTTGTATAACTTAGCAGGGTGTGATACGGGAAGGAAGGTAAAAAGTAACAACTGTAACAATAGATTAAGTTATTGAAGAACACTATGCTTTAATGGCACACGCATTGAATGTCTTAGTAATAATCTACACAGTTCTTAAGTTAGTTGGAGCTGTAGAACGGTCTAGCCCTACCACGTTCGTAAGCCAAACTTGCGGTCGCTGAGCAATGAAGTATTTTATACGTGCTCTAGAAATAATTGTAGTATTTATCACACGTTCCTATAGACCTTTAAATCGATAACCTTTCACCGTTCCTACTACATTATAAGAAGTAAATAATATTGCCTGCTTCTGAGAGCTTACATGTATCTTATTCACATCGCAGCACTTTATACCCAACCGCCCTGGCTGATGGAGACGCTAGAACTAACCTTTCTTCCCTTGAAGATTTTAAACATACTCTTCCTTAAAATTTCATTGTCTGTCTTCGTTCAGCTTGGAACCTTCCAGAAGACTTACCCGGCTATTGTTCTACGTTTGCAAGCATGTGGCCTCTCTACAAACATATGTTATTTTCGCTTGTCGCCTTTTTCTGTTTCACAAAGGCTCAAGGTCTGGCTTTTATGACCTTCCCGTAAAGTCCTTTTTGCCTGGGCCCTAATTTTAACACAAAGATATGTTTGTCGGCTTTTAACAAGAATTCCACAGCTCCAGCTACACTTGCACATACATAAAACTTATGACTTAACTCCTGTTTATACAACAAGTATTTTTCTTATTAATACAATTTCACATTATAATTCACATTATTATATATATGGCATATATAACCATAGTTACTGTCTCAAATATGCCCCCTTTAAACATATTTAAAATTTATGTGTACGTGTAAATTTTTAATATTGTTTAATGTCTCATGAATATATTGGTCATGCCATAGGTGTCTAGTGTTCTTGGCACAACCCATATACCTCTGTGAGAATTTGCTCACTCTGTTACAGACATTTATTATGGGTCGCCTACCTGACCATACTATACAATAACAACACACACTTCACTGCACTTTGTATTGTGTTTTCGGCTAAGTCATTACAGTTGCTTTGCTAGGGTTATGTTTTCAAACTCCGCTGCTGCGTGCAAAACACGTTCTTTCACTATTCTTTTAGTCTAAACAATTGCAATGGACATTGACACGTATTAGCTTAATTGAACAAAACATGTTGAATAATATATAATCCAGACACATTCATTTATGTATATCAGGATGTAATCAGATATATATATATATATAAAGATACACATAGAAATTGGTTATACATACAACTGAAAAACAATTGACATTTGCTTGCTATGCATTTAGGTTGTTCCAGTGTTTGAACTATGGACTAATTATTTTATGAGTTAATTCTTACTTCTATCCATTTACATTAGCATATTTACATACAGTCTACGGTAACTAAAGCTTTATGAGATCTTATTATTTAAGTTTTCTGTTGATTATTACACTTATATATAATTCAAGTACCTTGAGGCTAATCCACTATATGATTTTATATACATACACATATATATTTTACCTATTTTTACAGGTCTCAAACATACTTATTTTATACTCTTACTCCTTACATTTACAATTATTTACAAGGCTATCCACTCTTACGTTCCGTACCTTTTCTTTCTAACTTTATTTCCCAATATTCTTATTATAAGCCTTCTTTTCTTATTATCATATTTTCTTTTTCTTGTTCTAGTTTTCTCGCGTAGTACTCTGAAAGTTTCGAAATTTAACTCACCGACAGCCATCATATTTAGCCATTGCAAAGTTTTGTTGTCAAGGCATTTTCTGACCACGATCATCTTAAGTGATTCCGGAACGCTTTTCAATTGAAAGTATTCAGTTATTTCATTAATGAATTGGACCGGACTGGTGGTAGCACTGAATTTAGGTAAAGGTAATTCGTTAAGTACCATGTGATATCCTGCTAAATTATTAGATACATTAGTATTGGATTCTAAATTTGCATGTTGGCTACGAGATAGTGCAGCTGCTATAGGAGAAGCTGAAGCACCTCGTGAACTACTGAAACCAGAGGATATTGTACCCCTTTCAGTTACATTATTTTCATGCATATTTACATGGTTCACAGCATCAGTATTTGTACTATTGTCTACCCTACTTCTACCATTAATGATTGAATTCAATCTATATTCTAGTTTCTCATATTTCTTATTGCTATCCTGCACTACAGATTCAAACTTTTCCTGCATTATTTTACCTTCCTTTTGAATTTCTGTAATTTCCCCCCTTATGTCTATTTGATTTTGCACTAAGTCTGCATTTGTATGGTCTATAATTTCTCTTAGTTCAGTTGTCTGACTATCCAACTTAGTACTCATTTCTTGACTATTTATGCTAATCTGACTAGCAATTTTACCTTCAAGCCTTTTACACTGGTTATTAATCTGTTCTTCCATTTCAGCATGCATTGCTCTACTAGTATCGTTTAATTTCCTTTCTATTCTCTTAATTTCAGACCTGTTTTCCTTTAAGTTATTTGCAATCTGTCTACCTATTTCTTGGCTTTGCTGATCTAGCTTTTTATCTAGTGCTATATTACTTTGCCCCAGTATCTCAAATTTTCTCTCAATTTCCTTGATATTTTGATCTAATTTATTGTCCATGTCAGTTTTAAGGTCTAATATAGCCCTAAGAATTGTCATCAGATTAAGCTGATCGTTACTACCTAACTCGGGTATTTCCCTTTGAGTTGTATTGTCTTTCTGAGGGACTGCATTATCATGTAAGCCTGTATGTTTGTTGTTCATTCTCGTTTCGGTTGCGTGACCCTGTTCTGTACTTAACGGTATTTCTGCCCTTACACACTGTTGAACTTGCATATTATCTGTTTCTGTTACTCTATTTGGAATGTTATCATTAAAATTAGTTACATCGGATATATCTCTATCCAACGAAATTAAAATGCCTTCATTTGAATTTTCCCCTTCCATTTCTGTAGTGTGTCTATTTAATTGGATATTACTACTTGAGTTTCTCCTACTAATCTTACCACTTCTAAGTATCATTTACACTCGCATTAAATTATAACATGCACAATACACATTTACAAAGAAACTTTATCACTATTACTGTATAACGTCTTTGTCTGACCTTTTTACTGTGATCTTACGGTGACCAAACGTAGAGCTGAGGTGTAGTCTTGTTGTTCGCAGTTCGAGCCCCTCTCTCATGAATAAAGTTCTTATAGACCTTAGATGCTGTGGATGTGTTGGTTGTTTCTTGACGTTCTGCGTTGTTTGATGTCCTGTTGGCAGTCTGAAGATTTTCTTGTACCCGTAGTTTTTTTTCTTACTTTGCACCTTGATGATTTCTCTGCTGGGCTCTGCGATGTGTTTCTCTGCTGGGCTCTGCGATGTGTTTCTCTGCTGGGCTCTTCGCTGTGTTTCTCTGCTGGGTTCTTCGATGGTTCGTCGTTGTTCCTTCCCTGCGTTCGCGTAGCTTTTATTTTTTTACAAGTCTTACGATGTTGGCCTCCAAACTTGCTACATTTGTCTTCAACATTCGGGCTCCACACATGCTACGTAGGGCCGTTCCGGCGTCAAACTTGCTACTCGAGCCCCACGTTGGGCGCCAAACTTGGGGTATACTCGTGGAGGGAGAGCATAACTCGCAGTATGTCCGATATAGTAATATATGATTTAATATATGAACTCTGATGATACTGATAATTATCTTGTGTTTTAGTTGTTACTCTTAAAGTTTATCTTTATTTCTTGCCACGGCTGCTGTTATTTGGGTTTCTGGTAAAGCTTGTATAACTTAGCAGGGTGTGATACGGGAAGGAAGGTAAAAGGTAACAACTGTAACAATAGATTAAGTTATTGAAGAACACTATGCTTTAATGGCACACGCATTGAATGTCTTAGTAATAATCTACACAGTTCTTAAGTTAGTTGGAGCTGTAGAACGGTCTAGCCCTACCACGTTCGTAAGCCAAACTTGCGGTCGCTGAGCAATGAAGTATTTTATACGTGCTCTAGAAATAATTGTAGTATTTATCACACGTTCCTATAGACCTTTAAATCGATAACCTTTCACCGTTCCTACTACATTATAAGAAGTAAATAATATCGCCTGCTTCTGAGAGCTTACATGTATCTTATTCACATCGCAGCACTTTATACCCAACCGCCCTGGCTGATGGAGACGCTAGAACTAACCTTTCTTCCCTTGAAGATTTTAAATATACTCTTCCTTAAAATTTCATTGTCTGTCTTCGTTCAGCTTGGAACCTTCCAGAAGACTTACCCGGCTATTGTTCTACGTTTGCAAGCATGTGGCCTCTCTACAAACATATGTTATTTTCGCTTGTCGCCTTTTTCTGTTTCACAAAGGCTCAAGGTCTGGCTTTTATGACCTTCCCGTAAAGTCCTTTTTGCCTGGGCCCTAATTTTAACACAAAGATATGTTTGTCGGCTTTTAACAAGAATTCCACAGCTCCAGCTACACTTGCACATACATAAAACTTATGACTTAACTCCTATTTATACAACAAGTATTTTTCTTATTAATACAATTTCACATTATAATTCACATTATTATATATATATGGCATATATAACCATAGTTACTGTCTCAAGGTCAGTTGTTGCCAGCCGTATTAGTTACATTTTATAACCATTATTGTCCAACAATGGATAGGCTGTCCCCGTTTTGAATGCCCGTCGATATGCGATATTGGTGTGAGAAGTGTGTTATTACAAAACGAGGAATAGTCCGAAAAGTTATATTTCTGAGATTTTGTAATGCATTTCACAGACATGTATTACACACTATTTGCACACGATCGTGTGTTTTGTTGTTTTGAATGAATTATTAATAAAAGCCAACTGCTAATAATCTTACCCATCGTCACCTCGTATTTCCGTTAACGTAATACTTCAACAGGTATGTATAACTAATATGATGGCTTGGTAAGATATAATAATAATAATAATAATAATAATAATAATAATAATAATAATAATAATAATAATAATAATAATAATGATAATATGGACTATAGAGATTCAATATTTGAAGGGAAGGCGTGGATTATGAAGACGCAGATATTGAATAGGCATGGAAAATTGAAATTGGGTTGCGCGTTATTGATTCCTGAAACATCTAGAATGAGATATTATCTTTCTTCTTCGTATTACGCTCCTCTTTGGATGATTTACACCCTCAAGGACTTTTACAAGCCAGTGCCTTGGGTCAATAGCCTGTCGAGAAGCAAGCAAACTTTGGATCACATTCAGGATGGGTAAAAATTGAGTTTTATTTATGGACGCTCTTTAACTACTGTGGGCCTTTGGGTCCCATTCTATATTGGGCGTGAAAGACCGGTAATTTTGCTCAGATGCCCCTTTATCAGGCTTGAGGTTCTTTTACGTGCCATAAATCTACGACACGGGACCACCGGCTTTACTTCCCTTCCGAAGGAAGCCATGCTAAGGATTTTTATAACCGAAAAAAAAATCCATCGCCCTCCGCCGGATTTGAACCTCGGGGACCAGAGGCTACCATGGTAACCACTACACCACAGGATCATCCAATATCTGGTATGAGTATGACGAAGGAAATGAGATTTAGTGATGAAAGGGACGATAGGAAAATTCGCGGATCAAATGATCCAACTCAGCATTCACCTAGCGACCGAGGAAAACCGCGAGAACAACATTCGGTTAGGTTGGTCGGCCCCGGGGGTTTCAACCCTGGACCTCCCGAATGTGAGTCGCTCCCGTCACCGCGGCGCCAGCTCACTCGATGTAGTTTACTTTCTGCCCTAGCGTTTATTGTATATTACAGCCACCAAATTTATGTTTGTAGACATGGGTTTCCTTGGAAAGGAATTCATGTGGTTTACTGTATACTTTGTGTGTGCTGAGGTTACAATGCATTCATTGTCCTCATTCACTGTGGCGGTTTACAGTGCATATAATGTATTTTAATTTAATTATGAACACTAAATTGGTAATTATAATTATTATATGTTTTGTAAAATTGTTCAGAAAATAAAATAATCCCAACTTGCTCGATTTCAAGCTAGGGCTTCACTAATGTTGATTAAAATGCCATACATATAAGATATCTGAATCACAAATAAAATGTATATCCCGAATTTTCTGCGAATAGTCCGTGAATCCTGTTTGTGTTCTCTTCATTCGGGATGGATTTTGTATAATTTTGTGTGACTGATAAACCATATGAGATAGGCAAGAAGTTACGTGATAAAAAATGTTGACTCGTTAAAACACACAATCTCTCACCCTCTCTGTCCATCCATCCATCCGTCGTCCGTCTGTCTGTCTATCTTCTCCGAGAGATTTGGTGTAATTGTTTGAATTTTACAATAATGTATTATACATTTTTGTGCTGAGTCGTCATTCTTCTGTTTAAGATTTTAATCGCTTCACTCTCCGTATTCCTTTTGTTTCTAAAATAAAACGTGCAATGTAACTAGTTTTGCAAACGTTTACCTCGATTAAGATGAAGTAGGTAGAAAAAGAAACTTTTGTAACATTAATTTGAAAGGACACCATACATACCTAACATTAACGAATACCTAACGACATTATTGGGTTGTAAATTTAAAAATAATTATATGAATGGTTAGTCTCTAATCCATACTACACAGTACATGAATGTTTTGAGAGCAATAAATAAGGCAACCTATATGTTTTTCTTTTAGTTAGTTTTTGTAGTTAGATCAAACATAATGTATGCCACTATTTTTTCTGGTTCAGGTAATATTTATGATAAATTATTATATTGCGGTTCTAAGCTTTTAATGTTTGTAGTTATTCTTGAACCAAAATGTTCAAAATTTGTAATATTATGTAAAATTGTTTATAATTGTAAGATTGCTACTTTCTCTATTGTTAATAGTAATTTTATATATAACCTGTACATACTGTTGACGTTGTCTATTGCTGCACTTAGCTTAATGGCAATAAAATATATTATTATTATTATTATTATTATTATTATTATTATTATTATTATTATTATTATTATTATTATTATTATTATTATTACTCGACCTCGACTTCCTTCGTTCTCGCCTTCCAGTAAGCCTGCGACGTATACTTGTTGATAACATTCAAACTGTTTTTGAAACTTTAACTGACAAACTGTCGTTATTTTCATAGAAAGAATCTAATGTGTTTCACTCAAGTGACTTTCTTTACCCACCATTGTTTATTTGTATATAGCTTCTACAAAGTATTCTTACACAATGTAAGAGTATGGAATCAGGTTTTTTACTTTCTCTACTACGTATAGTAAGTAGGGGAAGTATTGTATTCCACCCAAAAATTCGATACCGAGATTTCACCGGAAATATATGTTTTGAGAACCCCTGAATCCAAAACATCTGATGTGTTACACTCACATGACTTTCTCTTCTCTTGCACAAACTATTTTTACAAACGCTTATTCTCCATATGCTTCATATTAATCGAGATATCGAGATGTCAATCTTATTGGTAATTTTCTTGTAGATGCAAGGGGAATATGATAGGTTTTAAGCGATAGTCAAATATTTTAACGCTGGTTGCTATGTGGCGCATTTCATTCTCTCTGCATGTCATGGACCTAAAAAAAATGAATAACGAATTTGAGAAAAAGTATAAGTATTGGAAAATTTAAGGGAATAACAAGCAATATCTCGAAAACGGTTCACTCAACAAACAAAATGTATATGACATAAATTGTGTATTTTAACGCGATCTACAGTTTTCGTGTAGTAAAATGTTGTCTATCTCTTATGGTTTACCAGTTATGCAAAAGTCGTTCACAATGAACAATACTTTTGGAGACATTCCCAGAAAATTCGAGATATACATTTCATTTCTCATGACAAAATCTTAAACATATGATATTTTAATCAAAATCGTTAGAGCTATTTTTGAGAAAGTTAAAATTTTCGAAAAATGTTCCATGTAAAGGGTAGTCTGGGGTGGGGGGGATTTTATTGAAAAGCTTCGTGTCGCATCTCTGAAAGATACTGAACCTAAATACCAAGTTTGGTGTTTATCCTACTGTTCGTTTCTGAGTTATGCTGTTCACAGACACACAGACACACACACGGACATGTTTCCAAAAATGCTTTTTTGGATTCAGGGGGTCTCAAAACATGTCCGGTGAAATCTCGGTATCGAACTTTTGGGTGGAATACAATACTTCCCCTACTTACTATACGTAGTAGAGAAAGTAAAAAAGTATTTTTGGAAACATGTCCGTGTGTTTGTCTGTGAACAGCATAACTCAGAAACGAACAGTCGGATAAACGCCAAACTTGGTATTTAGGTTCAGTATCTTCCAGAGATGCGACACGAAGGTTTTCAAGAAAATCCCCCCACCCCAGATTACCCTTTACATGGAAGATTTTTCGAAAATTTGAATTTTCTCAAAAATGGCTCTAAAGATTTTGATTAAAATATCATATGTTTAAGATATTTTCATGATAAATAAAATGTATATCTCGAATTTTTACTTTCTCTACTACGTATAGTAAGTAGGGGAAGTATTGTATTCCACCCAAAAATTCCATACCGAGATTTCACCGGAAATACATGTTTTGAGATCCCCTGAATCCAAAAAAAAAAAACATTTTTGGAAACATGTCCGTGTGTGTGTCTGTGTGTCTTGTCTTTCTGTGTGTCTGTCTGTGAACAGCATAACTCAGAAACGAACAGTCGGATAAACACCAAACTTGGTATTTGGGTTCAGTATCTTCCAGAGATGCGACACGAAGGTTTTCAACAAAATTCCCCCACCTCCAGATTATCCTTTACATGGAACATTTTTCGAAAATTTTAATTTTCTCAAAAATGGCTCTAACAATTTTGATTAAAATATCATATCTTTAAGATACTTTCATGACAAATAAAATGTATATCTCGAATTTTCTGGAATGTCTCCAAAAGTATTCTTCATTGTGAACGACTTTTGCATAACTGGTAAACCATAAGAGATAGACAAAATTATACTACAGTACAAATGTAGATCACGTTAAAATACACAATTTATGTGATATACATTTTTTTTTTTTTGTTTTTTGGCTGTATGAACCATTTTCGAGATATTGCTTGTTAATCCCTTAAATTTTCCAATACTTATTTTCTCAAATGAGAATTCGTTATTCATTTTTTGTTTTGGATATGCAAAGAGTATTAATCTGTGGCAATGGGAATGGTGCTGCACCTAGCAACCAGCTATTAAGAGATATGTATGTGCTTAAAGGCTACTGTATTTCTATATTGCCCTTGTAAATATATATTCCCCTTACATCTACAAGAAAATTAGGAATAAGATAGTCTTCATATATTTATCTCGATTAACATGAAGTGAGAATAAGCGTTTTAAAAAATAGTTTGTACAAGAGTAGAGAAAGTCATGTGAGTGTAACACATCAGATTTTTTGGGAATGTCTCCAAAAGTATTCTTCATTGTGAACGACTTTTGCATAACTGGTAAACCATAAGAGATAGACAAAATTTAACGACACAAAAATGTAGATCGCGTTAAAATACACAATTTATGTCATATACATTTCTTTTGTTGAGTGAATCATTTTCGAGATATTGCTTGTTATTCCCTTATATTTTCCTATACTTAACTTTTTCTCAAATTCGTTATTCATTTCTTTTTGTGCTGGTAGTGGAAAGAGATTGGAATACTCCACACAGCAACCAGCTCTTAAAATATTTGACTATCGCTTAAAGCCTACCAATTCCCCTTGCCTCTACAAGAAAATTAGCAATAAGATTAACATCTCTATATCTCGATTAACATGAAGCATATGGAGAATAAGCGTTTGTAAAAATGGTGTGTACAAGAGTAGAGAAGGTCATGTGAGTGTAACACATCAGATTTTTTTGTAATTATTATGTCATTTTATAATTTATTTTTCAAACATTTTAGATCATCAAAATCCGAGCCCTGGTGATAATGACAATTAGAGATGAAGAAAGAACTGTTTAAGTGCAGTTCTTTTGGCATTCTTCTCGTCATAACACATTACCTACTTCCTTTAGTGTGTCTCGTAGTACATACCATTATTTGATTTTCTTTGCATTATCTGAGAATACCAGCTCTATGTTACTGCCCTACAACTGTAGAAATGGTGTGCCCCTACGACCCTGTGCGATAGCAGCGAGATCGTATGTTTCTGGGAGTGTCGCAGTTACGCGGCTGTTGCTTTTCGGGCTCTCGCATCACATCGATTTTTGTATCAGAGAAGGTCAGGGTGAATTTAAACGTGGCCTAAAGGGAAACTCTTCCTGCACCTTGCCAGTACTGCTTATTGTTGTGGTATGAACATGTTATCGTGTGAGATACAAAGCTCAAAAGTTTCAGGAAGCGGTCAACAGTTCGTCTAGGCTTAAAGCGTTGAATTTTATTTATTTTTTTAATGAAACTCACTTGCATTCGCTCCCAGATTCTTACTTCCAGACTCTGCGGAGGGTGGGAATGATTCCCGTGATCACTTTGTTGTCCACTAGAACGCTGATCACTGGACCATAGAAGCAGTCTCGCACTTTTTTCGAAACCTGCCGAGTTTAAATATCCCTACTTTTTACCATAAACTCCTATGGGGATTTGTTTTACGAATACTGACAAAAGATTCCGTAGATTAAAACTGAATATAATGTTCCTGCATTACAATTTTAATTTTTAACTCTTATTTTACATCGCTTTAACTCCTTGGTCATATCGCGACGGATCTGTTGGTGGATAACTCTTAGAACGATATGTGATGGACAGTTAGCCTTCTAGGTCTCATCCCTGTAACCACCCTCTCAATCACGTGTCACAGAGACCCTAGCGCATAGTTACCGAATCTTCTGCTTCGTGCCGTGCAGACGGCATTAGGGTGCCGTCCAGTTCAACCGCCGCCCCACACAGAAAGGCGGACAGTTAGCCTTCTAGGTCTCATCCCTGTAACCACCCGCTTTATGCCGTGCAGATGGCGTTAGGGTGCCGTCCAGTCTAACTGCTTACATTGTCTGTAGATAGATGGCATAGCAGTCGCTATTACCACTTATTTTTCATTTTACTATTGTTTTTAGACTTAAAGTGGAACTTTGGGTCGTGGTATTAAATATCCAATCCGTGTTTACCTTGGCGACTGAGGAAAAACACGAAAAAACCTCAGACAGATTGGTCGACTCACGGGATTTAACCCGGGACCTCCCAAATGTGGGTCACAGACTTTACCGCCTGAGGCATCCCGCTCGGTTACTGCAAGTTGTTTTATTCGCAAGGAGGAATTATTGGAAATAAATATACACAGTGCTATCATATACCCGGGAATTCAGCCACTCTTTTTCGTTATTCAGCTACCATTCTTGTCATGCATTTACTTGCTTATGTGTTTAGCTAGTATTATTTATTTATTTATTGTGCCCCAGCATAGGCACCAACTTAGGGGCATCGCCCCCTCCCCCAACAATCTTACTGAAGGGGCCTACCTCCCCCAAAATTCCAAGATGGATTTCTCATTAAACAAACAAAATTGTTTAATTAGACTGAACGGAGTTGCAAAGGATTATCTTTATCTCAGTTGCAGAGTTTAACAGTTAAACAAAAGCATTGATGATGCAGGTTTCAATAACATCTCATCAAATCGGTGCACATGTTGTTCCTGTGTTGACACATCTGTAGTTTCATCCCCCATTATAGAAAAATATTTTGGAGCTTTAATACTGCGATCAGTTTTCGAAGTAAGGTGTGCTGTATGTCATAAATCCACTTACAGTCTTATAGGAATCGTGTTGCTACTATCTTTCGAGTTCTTGACTATCCTAATGCCTAAATAGGATAAGCTTTTAATTGTAAATTATGATACAAGTATTAAAAGTAGGGTTTTAGTTTACGATTTGGAATGTTTTCGAAGCGAAGGCCGTACGCCAAGGTTTTTAACACGTATTATATATATATATATATATATATATATATATATATATATATATATATCGCTCGAATTTGTAAAAAATCAATAAAATAATACTATATTGATTCCTGAAACTCAGAGAAATCACATTTAGAACGAGATCAACCCACGTGTGTAATGAGATTGTTGAAACAAGAGAAATGACGTTAAAAACGATATCAGCTCTCGTGTGCAACGAGATGTCAGATGTTTTGATATTTTGTTGATTCGCTAGCAGTAATTTTCAGTGAATTTTTTTTCAACGTGTTTTGCCTTACACCACTCATTGAAGCTATTAAATGCTATATAATATTGTTTTCTGTAATTTTTGGGTAATCAGTTACAGCGTTATTCTTTCTGCTACTTCTGTAATTTCAGTTGGCATTTCCATTCAGTTTCTTCTGAATTCATAGTTGCCGCCATTTAGTCTATATTGTTGGTTATACTAGATAAAAGAATAACGTTTTAGATCAAAGAAAGCACAAGGCTGCCAATATAAGGTATAGGTTAACTCTGTAATGAATTGCGATAAATTGAAGTACGACGATTTGTATTGTGAGCAGATAATGCGACTGCCATGAGAAATTAATCATGTAAAAAGACATAATGAAAAGTAAAACCTAATCAAACCGAGTTGAATTGTTAAACATGTGCAAATACAAAGGGCAATTCCATGTGATTGGACTTGAAACCAAAGTTGGCCAAAATGGAGTGGTATAAAATTTTATCGCACTAGCGTAGTGCGCTCGTAGTTTGTGTGCACTATGTTAAAATTTCTACTTTTAAGCCACGCTGTCTAAAAAATTATTTTTGTCATTTGTATGGCCAGGAGTGAAATTCTTTGAATTTGCGTAAACACTGTTGGTGTCATCACGAAGAAGGCATGAACTTAGATCTTCATTCAATGGCAGACGAGTTTGTAAGTGGGAATGAACTTTTTACTTTCTCTACTACGTATAGTAAGTAGGGGAAGTATTGTATTCCACCCAAAAATTCGATACCGAGATTTCACCGGAAATATATGTTTTGAGACCCCCTGAATCCAAAAAAAGCATTTTTGAAAACATCTCCGTGTGTGTGTGTGTGTGTGTGTGTGTGTGTGTCTGTGAACAGTATAACTCACAAACGAACAGTCAGATAAACACCAAACTTGGTATTTAGGTTCAGTATCTTCCAAGGATGCGACACAAAGGTTTTCAAGAAAATCCCCCCACCCCAGATTACCCTTTACATGGAACATTTTTCGAAAATTTTAATTTTCTCAAAAATGGCTCTAACGATTTTGATTAAAATATCATATGTTTAAGATATTTTCATGACAAGTAATATACATATCTTGAATTTTCTGAGAATGTCTCCAAAAGTATTGTTCATTGTGAACGACTTTTGCATAACTGGTAAACCATAAGAGATAGACAAAATTTTACTACACAAAAAATGTAGATCGCGTTAAAATACCTAGTTTATGTCACATACATTTTCTTTTGCTGAGTGAACCGTTTTCGAGATTTTGCTTGTTATTCCCTTAAAATTTTGATACTTATTTTCTCAAATGGGAATTCGTTATTCATTTTTTTTTTGTCTTGGATATGAAGAGTATTAATCTGTGGCAAAGAGAATGGTACTGCACATAGCAAGCAGCTATTAAGAGAGATGTCTGTGCTTATATTGCCCTTGCAAATACAAAACAAGGGGAACATAGTACGCCTTAAGCGATAGTCAAATATTTTTAGAACTGGTCGTTATGTGTAAAATGTAATTCTCTTTGCATGTCAAAAGATCGTTTCTGCAAACGTGTATCTCGATTAATATGAAATAGATGGAGAATAAGAATTTGTAAAAATAGTTTGTACAAGAGTAGAGAAAGTCATGTGAGTGTAACACATCAGATTATTTTTTTTTAGTAGTGATTAACACCCTTTCTTACTGCATACGGAACCACACGCAGTAGACACTGATGATACATGAAATTAAATTGGGGAGGGAAATTTAGAAAGGAAACCTTTCAGGCCTACGTTTAGGACACTTCCTCTGTATTTGCCAGTTATGAAGACTGAGGAAAGCATGGGAAAATGTTTAACCACCTCGTCCACTCATGTCGGTGGTGGTGGTGGTGGTGGTGGTGTGGAGTTTAAGGGCCCGTCGACGGCTAGGTCATTTGGGCCCAATTTGTTGAGTGAACTATTTTCGAGATATTGCTTGTTATTCCCTTAAATTTTGCAATACTTTTACTTTTCTCAAATGGGAATTCGTTATTTAATTTTTTTTTTGGTCCTGGTAATGCAAAGAGAATGGAATACTCCACATAGAAACCAGCTCTTAAAATATTTGACTATAGCTTAAAGCCTACCAATTCCCCTTGCATCTACAAGAAAATTAGCAATAAGATTAACATCCCGATATCTCGATTAACATGAAGCATATGGAGAATAAGCGTTTGTAAAAATAGTTTGTACAAGAGTAGAGAAAGTCATGTGAGTGTAACACATCGGATTTTTTAAAATTAAATTTTAGTCCTATATCATAGTTTAGCCCAAATAATAATTAACACTAATGTATTTGGTCCCATAGAATAATTTATGTTTGTCAGTCCTTTCTCAAATGCTCCAGGAGAGCAGACATAGTTTTAATTTTTTCTGAACTCAAAGCTCTACACCGATATAACCCATTTCTAACTTTCATACAATATTTTATGACGAAGTACCCAATCCTTTGTCCAAAGCAGTAAAGAGAGGGTGAGGGGAAGCTAAGCTTATGTGTAAGACCCACGCTGGCGCTTAAGTAATGTAATTATACCACTCAGACATTTATTACCTTGATACCCAAGATATTTAAATTAACTTTTATCTAGCTTAATGCTAGGGGAGCTCTAAGTTGCCACTTTGTGACTTTTAGCCTACATTAGACGTTTTAACTTTATTACACACATGACACAAGCTAATACTTTTTATTATAGGCGTGCCAAATACATGAGGGTTATGCACGTCAGAATTGAAGTAATAATTTAATATTGTCTGTTTTACGTGAATGTATCCATTTTTGGTACCGGCGTGTCTGTTAAATGGTTGTAGGTCCATATTTCGTGTTTTTTTTTAACTGCGTCATTTTGTTTTTGGCTGTTTTTGATACTGGATGTATGTGATAGGTGTTTGACAAGGCTGGTTCACAATAACTGAAAACGTAAACCAGATAGTGAACGATAAAGTTAAAATACATGCATTATAATGCGAGCGTTCATAATTAACGGAAATTTTCCCAGTTTCCGGAAATGGGAAAGAAAACTTGGTCAAGTTTTAACTTTCTCGTTCTCGGGCACGGCATATTATATCCATGTTGTGCATATTAGACTCTTCACTAGAAATTATTCAAGACGTCCGCTAGAGCTCTCTCTCTAGTCACAGGCTCGGAAAATGAAACCTAAAAAGATTCTAACAAATCTGCATCCTGACAACAGATTCTGACTCCCTCAGACCTGCGATCCATTGAGCGTTGGTTCCAGCGAAAGCGTCTTCTGTCGTTTGTTTATATGCAACTCGGAAATGGCTATTGCCTCAAAAACAATAGCAAAACCTACAAAGAACAGCAAAAAACTAGTAGAAACGAATAAAGAACAACAAAAAGCTTTAATATAAGCTATTAATAAACGAAAGACGCTTGGTACGACCTGAGGAATCGGAAATGCTGGTGGATCTGCATTTAGAAAATATCTACTCTATCGAATTTTGACTTTGGCTTGCCTGTATTATGTTGGCTGAATTGGAAGCTGGTGGGGGAAAAAATATATAATTTGTCGGTTACTAACGATGAAGTACCAATGTGCAAAATCGACTTCCTGCGTTGCTATCGATGTAGTCTCGATATGCATCTCGATTTCGGGATATCGTAAATCAGAGTTGCATGCTGTTTTGCTTCCCGTTCTCGTTTTCGTTCTTGTAAACCAGCTAAATAACCGTTATTTTAGAACCATTACAAAACTGGAACCGTTTCAAAAATAATTTGCACCCAGTTATTTACTTCCAAAATAAGCTTCAATTTTGCACAAATGTTAACATTCGAATATTTTTATGACCCGCTCCAAAACTAACGTTCTGATAATTGAAAGTTGCGTTACAATACGAGTTACAGTATGCACATTTGCATATGATGTGGGACCTTGAAATTGTCGTGCTTCCAATATGGGCGAACGCCTCATGCTGTTTTGATGCTGCTTTAGATCATATGGGTAATCATTATCACCACTGAACCTGATTGTAAGACTGTTATGTGATGATGGACATGAATTTCTTTAATGTGAGTTAAGTGAACAATTATCATATATAAATATCTAGATGTATTGCTGTTAACAGTACATAATTATTTCGCGTGCCTGGGGGGGAGGGAGAGGGGAGGGATGCAGTATTTTGTTACTGGGATAAGGAAAGCCACCGAGTTAGTCAAGTAACAGCAGGCCAAGAGATCCAAGAGTGTATTGTTATGGTTATGCGCAAATACTCGTGAATGTACTAGAATGTCATATTGAAACAGTTATTTATAACCTAATATTATTTGGAACTGGAAGAATAGGAACTGTTATTGAAAAATCTGATGTGTTACACTCACATGACTTTATCTACTCTGGTACAAACTATGTTTACAAACGCTTATTCTCCATATGCTTCATGTTAATCGAGGTGTTAATCTTATTCTAATTTTCTTTTAGGTGCAAGGGGAATATGGTAGGCTTTAAGCGATAGTCAAATGTTTTAAGAGGTGGTTGCTATGTGGAGTATTCGTTTCTCTTTGTATGTCCAGGACAAAAAAAATGAATAACGAAATCCCATTTGAGAAAAAGTATTGAAAACTTTAAGGGTTTTTTAGGCTTCGTTGTATGAGCCCACCATATATTTACAGTGGGAATAAATGTAGATACACGAGCAATATCTCGAAAATGGTTTACTCAACAAAAAAATATATATGACATAAATTGTGTATTTTAACGCGATCTTCATTTTTTGTGTAGTAAAATTTTGTCTATCTCTTATGGTTTACCAGTTATGCAAACGTCGTTCACAATGAACACTTTTGGAGACATTCCCAGAAAGTTCGAGATATACATTTCATTTGTCATGTAAATATCTTAAACGTATGATATTTTAATCAAAATCGTTAGAGCCATTTTTGAGAAAATTAAAATTTTCGAAAAATGTTCCATGTAAAGGGTAATCTGGGGTGGGGAGATTTTCTTGAAAACCTTTGTGTCGCATCCTTGGAAGATACTGAACCTAAATACCAAGTTTGGTGTTTATCCGACTGTTCGTTTCTGAGTTATGCTGTTCACAAACACACACACACACACACACACACACACACACACGGACATGCTTCCAAAAATGCTTTTTTTGGATTCAGGGGGTCTCAAAACATATATTTCCGGTGAAATTTCGGTATCGAATTTTTGGGTGGAATACAATACTTCCCTACTATACTATACGTAGTAGAGAAAGTAAAAATAACCGTCTTTCTCACCTCTAGCTTCACTCATTGGGGTTTCGGAAGCGAGTAGCAAAGTGCGTTATATAGTAAACGTTTATAAAATTCGTTAGAAAAACTGGTTTGTTTATTTCTGGTAGAAGGGGCTATAGTTTTGAGATGAACCTCTCCAAGCTTGAGTCCCTTAAACCACTTTTTCACTTAATGTGGAGCATGTCTACATAAACAAGTAAATGAGATTTAAAGCAAGGGACGGAAAAACCCTAAATCCATTGCATAAATTGAAAATAAAAAAGAGGAAACCCTGCAGGTGATTCACCTAGCATGTATTGTTTTTTCTTTTGGCCAAACTGAAACCATAATTTTAATGCTAGTTTCATATATTAGATTTATTCTTTTTAATTTTTGAAGCAAAATATTAATTCACACATTCACCATTCCAAATAGCGGTGGCTGGTGGATGATTATAATCAAAGAAACATCTACCCGCCCTATCCGGAAATTGAACCAAAGACCTATAAGATGAAAAGCCAGAACGCTGATTACTCGACCGCAGAGGTCACACGTTGATTGAACGTTAAGTATAGTAAATTAACAATGTTTCAGTTTTTACTGGTAGCCCCATGTCGAACAGTTTTTATCGATTTCGCTAACACCGGTTTCTTCCAGTACTGTATGAGAACTACAGCGTTATCGTTTAAGCCAAGCTCAAAAGTAAGCAGAGAAAGTGTGTGTGCGCGTGCGTGCGTGTGCGCGCGTGTGCGCGTGCGTGGGGTGTGTGTGTGTGTGTGCGTGTGCGTGCGCGTGTGTGTGTGAATTTATTAATTTTTTTCACAACGCTTGTTTCACATTTAACTACAAAGTCCGGGAAACTTTTGAATTTATTGAAATGTCGGAGAAATAGCTATTTTTAAGAACTATGTCAGGAAAATTTCACAGGATTCTCTTATTCTGGAAAACACAGATTCGGATTCGTTTGAAGTGTTGAAATTGAATTAGTTTTTCTAATTTGCTTGTATTTTGAGTTTACATATGTACGTTTTATGTAGCTAGGACACAATGAAAACGTATTGTTCTTAATGTGTAATGCTATGTAAGTTTTTTTAAAATATAAGGTAATTAAAATAAAAATGATGTGTTACACTCACATGACTTTCTCTACTCTTGTACAAACTATTTTTACAAACGCTTATTCTCCATATGCTTCATGTTAATCGAGATGTTAATCTTATTGCTAATTTCCTTGTACATACAAGGGGAATTGGTAGGCTTTAAGCGATAGTCAAATATTTTAAGAGCTGGTTGCTATTTGGAGTATTCCATTCTCTTTGCATTACCAGGACAAAAACTCTGATGTGTTACACTCGTACGACTGTCTCTACTCTTGTACAAACTATTTTTACAAACGCTTATTCTCCATCTACTTCATGTTAATCGAGATAAACATTTGCAGAATCTATCTTATTGCTAATTTTCTTGTAGATGTAAGGGGAATATATATTTACAAGGGCAATATAGAAATACAGTAGCCTCTAAGCACATACCAATCTCATAATAGCTGGTTACTAGGTGCAGCACCATTCCCTTTGCCACAGATTAATACTCTTTGCATATCCAAGACGAAAAAATGAATGACGAATTCCCATTTGCGAAAATAAGTATTGAAAAAATCTGATGTGTTACACTCACATGACTTTCTCTACTCTTGTACAATCTATTTTTACAAACGCCTATTCTCCATATGCTTTATGTTAATCGAGATATCGAGATGTCAATCTTATTGCTAATTTTCTTGTAGATGCAAGGGGAATATGGTAGCTTTTAAGCGATGGTCAAATATTTTAACGCTGGTTGCTATGTGTCGAATTCCATTCTCTTTGCAAGTCCAGGACATAAAAAAATGAATAACGAATTTGAGAAAAAGTATAAGTATTGGAAAATTTAAGGGAATAACAAGCAATATCTCGAAAACGGTTCACTCAACAAAAGAAATGTATATAACATAAGTTGTGTATTTTAACGAGATCAACATTTTTTGTGTAGTAAAATTTTGTCTATCTCTTATGGTTTACCAGTTATGCAAAAGTCGTTCACAATGAAGAATACTTTTGGAGACATTCCCAGAAAATTCGAGATATACATTTCATTTCTCATGGCATTATCTTAAACATATGATATTTTAAACAAAATCGTTAGAGCCATTTTTGAGAAAATTAAAATTTTCGAAAAATGTTCCATGTAAAGGGTAGTCTGGGGTGGGGGGATTTTCTTGAAAACCTTCGTGTCGCATCTCTGGAAGATACTGAACCTAAATACCAAGTTTGGTGTTTATCCGACTGTTCGTTTTTGAGTTATGCTGTTCACACACACACAGACACACACACACACACACAGACACACACACACACAGACACACAGACACACACACGGACATGTTTCCAAAAATGCTTTTTTTGGATTCAGGAGGTCTCAAAACATGTATTTCCGGTGAAATCTCGGTATCGAATTTTTGGGTGGAATGCAATACTTCCCCTACTTACTATACGTAGTAGAGAAAGTAAAAATTAAGGGAATAACAAGCAATATCTCGAAAATGGTTCACTCAACAACAAAAATGTATATGACATAAATTGTGTATTTTAACACGATCTACATTTTTTGTGTAGTAAAATTTTGTCTATCTCTTATAGTTTACCAGTTTACCAAAAGTCGTTCACAATGAAGAATACTTTTGGAGACATTCCCAGAAAATTCAAGATATACATTTTATTTGTCATGAAAATATCTTAAACATATGGTATTTTAATCAAAATCGTTAGAGCCATTTTTGAGAAAATTAAAATTTTCGAAAAATGTTCCATGTAAAGGGTACTCTGTGGTGGGGGGTTTTCTTGAAAACCTTCGTGTCGTATCTCTGGAAGATACTGAACCTAAATACCAAGTTTGGTGTTTATCCGACTGTTCGTTTCTGAGTTATGCTATTCACAGATAGACACACAGACACACACACGGACATGTTTCCAAAATGCCTTTTTTTGGATTCAGGGGATTTCAAAACATGTATTTCCGGTGAAATCTCAGTATCGAACTTTTGGGTGAAATACAATACTTTCCCTACTTACTATACATAGTAGAGAAAGTAAAAAAATTAATAGCGAATTCCATTTGAGAAAAAGTATTAAGTATTGGAAAATTTAAGGGAATAACAAGCAATATTTCGAAAATGGTTACCTCAACAACAAAATATATATGACATAAATTGTGTATTTTAACGCAATCTACATTTTTTGTGTAGTAAAATTTTGTCTATCTCTTATGGTTTACAAATTATGCAAAAGTCGTTCACAATGAAGAATACTTTTGGAGACATTCCCAGAAAACTCGAGATATACATTTCGTTTGTCATAAAAATATCTTAAACATATGATATTTTAATCAAAATCGTTAGAGCCATTTTTGAGAAAATTAAAATTTTCGAAAAATGCTCCATGTGAATGCTAGTTTGGGGTGGGGAGATTTTCTTGAAAACCTTCGTGTCGCATCTCTGGAAGATACTGAACCTAAATACCAAGTTTGGTGCTTATCCGACTGTTCGTTTCTGAGTTATGCTGTTCACAGACAGACACAGACACACACACACGGACATGTTTCCATAAATGCTTTGTTTTTTTGTTGTTTTTTTGGATTCAGGGGGCCTCAAAATATATATTTCCGGTGAAATCTCGGTATCGAATTTTTGGGTGGAATACAATTCTTCCCCTACTTACTATACGTAGTAGAGAAAGTAAAAAGTAGGGTGTACTATGCAATTGAAAAACAGTGTACTTCTGGATGAAATGTTTCCAAAAATGTTAAAACTGTGAGAAGGGATACTTTGGCATTCGTGTCACCCAATTTCAAATCTTTTTCCTTAAATATGAATGATACATTTTGGCAGTTCATTGTGAACTGGTAACATTTTAACAACTTTCAGCCCCAACGGGTAAATGGGGTAGCTGAAAATCTCTTAAGGGGCGGTTAAGTTGCATATCGCGTTTATTTCACCAATACTTGGTACACATGGGTTTTATCTTCTGACAAAAAGGAGCAGCTCCCTAAAACTTAAAAAAAAACAAAAAAAAAACACCTTGCGATACCCTTACTTTTGATAACAATATGAAACCCTTAACGTACAAACCAACACCTTTGCGTCGTCCCAGTTCACTGGGTTCAAACCCAGCGAAAGGCGATAGCTTTTTTCGGGCGTAAAATCCTTCGGAAGGGAAGTAAAGCCGGTGGTCCCGTGTCGTAGATTTACGGCACATAAAAGAACCTCAAGCCTGATAAAGAGGCCTCTGAGCAAACTTACCTGTCTTTCACGCCCGATATAGAATGGGGGGCTAAGGGGCACAGTAGTTAAAGACTGCTGACGATAATAAAACTCGATTTAATTTTTTTCAACACCTTTGGCCTGTTTAGAGGAAAACTATGGGATCTGACAAAAAACGTAGGTACCTTGCAACTTTCAAAAGCTACCCAACCCTTATTTTCAATCATTTAGTACCCTGGAATTTAAAAACTACTGTTAATCTTTATTTTCAACTTCTTATACGTATTTATTTTTAACCCCTTATAGACAAACAATAGCTATTGCTTGGCCAATTAGGGTAGGATAAAATTGCGCGCTTAAGCTATAGGACTTCGCAAAAATTATAGCAGTGTTGCGTTCTCTTACGTTTATTTTTATGTGGATTCTACAAACTATTCTTACAAAACCTTATTTTTCTCTCTACTTTATTTTAGTCGAGATAAACATTTGCAGAAAAAGTTTAATTACACATTTCGTTGTAGGTACAAGAGGGACACAGGAAACCGAATCATTAATCAAATGTTCAAAAGCAGATCGCTATATGCTGGCCTTGAAACTGCATATTATTTCCATTCTTGTGTCGGACGCTTGTCGGGGAGCACAGGCCATGGATCAGAGAGAACAGCCATACGTTAAAATGCCAAGGGAAATAAAAAGGTGCATCAATAAAATAGCTTCACCAAACAATTACTCTGTAATCACCTTTCAGATCTTTGGGAAATCCTGAGACTGAAGCGGAAAGAGTTACCAACGAGGTGTGCTAAACAGTATTAAAATATTTGGACAGTGATTCTTAGTCCCTACCAGGAAGAACGAGAAACCATGCTGAAGCAGAATGAAGTTATAGTGTGAGTCACACTTAATGCCCTAACACATTAGTCACAACGTAGAACCACGAGTGTAATTTCAAAATTGTTTAGCAGTGATATTTATAAGACTTGAGTGTCTTTGGACGCAACTTATTCAATATCGAATAACTTGTCTTTTGGAGAGTAATGTATTCTGAACCACACAATCGACACCCCCCCCCACACACACACACGCACACACACACAGAGTGAGTGTGTTCAATGCCCTTTTTAACACCAGCTCTACAGAAGAAGTGATGACTAATGGGTGTTAAATGATGCCGGGGTACAAACGGTTAAGGATTGCTCAAAAAGTTCTTTTCAAAATAAGAGAAAACCCCAGGGAAAAGCTTTTTCAAGGTAATCACTCCAACCGAGATTTGAACTTAGTCCCTTTGGATTATGAGGAATACAATCGGTTTAATAATAATGATAATAATAATGTCCCGGATTCTAATGACATGTCATCTTTTAATTGTTGCATCATAGGCATTAGTGACGGAAAACGCACATTTATGAGGTAATTTGATGACATTGTCTTATTAATGCATTTTTTCGATTTTTCGTCATTTATCATTTTCTTGTATTAAAGAGTTTTATGTTATTGACATTTTACATAAGGATAGAATTAATTGTTCTTCCACACAAGCTGTGTGTTGGACAGGGTTGGAAAGGTAGAATTAGGTGACTGAAAAATTCAATGCCATAGCCGGGATTTGAACCACGGATTTCCCGGTCTCCGGCCGGTCGCTCTAACCACTGAGTTACCATGGCAACATGCCGGCACCACACTAAAATCTCCGCTGATTCGTGTTTTTCCCGGTAAACCACAAGGAGATCTCAAATTGTTTTGAGATGACATACCCCAATGGCGACTTACAATGTTGTAAGTACTTTAAGTCCCGGGCTTCATAGTTTCAACCACTATTAGGTCAATTAATTCCATTAACCTATTAAATGTTAGTTTGGAAAGGATTGCTTGTGGGTGGAGGGGTGGCAGGCATCATTGCAGTTATGAGTTCATGTCCTAGACTGTGGATGAGATAGATCAGTTTTCCCTTTTTGCGTAAATGGGTGCTAAAATCAGGTTGCTACTGTCCTTGTGTGTGTTTTAGGCTGTGAAGTTATTTTCATTAGCAATTAAATTTACTCATATAATCTGAGAACTCAAAAGGGTTAATGCTACAGTTTTGTAATACCTGCTAATTTGTAATCTTTTGTAATACCTCAATTTTTTTAATTTTCTTTTCGGATTGTTCAAACAAGAGCACGGAACAAATGTATATTTTAAATAATTTCTTAACTGCCTAATAATAATAATAATAATAATAATTATTATTATTATTATTATTATTATTATTATTATTATTATGCCTACTTCTTGCTTTTGTATAGCAGTTATACCTAAGTTTAAATGAATTTATAACTTTCCTTACACTAATATTAATAAATTAAATAAATCTCAATTTTAGGTCTTTTTGTAACTATTGTGCCATTTTTTTAAAAAAATAAGTCATTTTATGGGTAATTTTTCAAATATTTAGCTAAAAATCCGAGAAATAATAATCATTTCTTATTATATTAATGTTTATTTTAGAAATATAATATAGTTCACAACCTTGTTTACATCCGTTCTTTGAAAGTAAGCATATAAATCAATCCATAAAAATAAGCATACGTAATTCTCGAGTTGTATTTTAATGTTTCAATCCTCAACTGCTGGCAATGAAATCACTCAAGTAAAAGTAAGGGATAGTTAATTGAGATCCGAATATAATTTTAATCAATTAGTGGAGCTTTCTAACATAGTAGCTTCAAGCTCATATTTATTTTCCATAAATTTTCAAAATAATTATTGACGCAATAGCGTGACATAAATAAGTGTGTCAAGATTGATAGATTCAACTTTTTAAAGCATGTACTGCCAGAATAAAAGTAGTTTCTGTAAAAATTGGCGTTCAAATGAGACTTTTATGAAATTAATAGCGAATGTATGTTACGAGTCGCCGCTGCGCAACGAGTACTATAAGCGGCCCGGTTTTCTTTGTGTTAAAAAAACTGAGCATTGCCGAGAGGTGGGTTTGTAGTACAAAAACGTCTGATGTGTTACACTCACATGACTTTCTCTACTCTTGTACAAACTATTTTGTGGATTATTCCATTCTCTTTGCATTACCAGGACAAAAAAAATGAATAACGAATTTGAGAAAAAGTATAAGTATTGGAAAATTTAAAGGAATAACAAGCAATATCTCGAAAATGGTTCACTCAACAAAAAAAAAGTATATGACAAATTGTGTATTTTAACGCGATCTACATTTTTTGTGTAGTAAAATTTTGTCTATCTACTATGGTTTACCAGTTATGCAAAAGTCGTTCACAATGAAAAATACTTTTGGAGACATTCCCAGAAAATTCGAGATATACATTTCATTTGTTATGAAAATATCTTAAACATATGATATTTTAATCAAAATCGTTAGAGCCATTTTTGAGAAAATTAAAATTTTCGAAAAATGCTCCATGTAAAGGATAATCTGGGGTGGGGGAATTTTCTTGAAAACCTTCGTGTCGCATCTCTGGAAGATACTGAACCTAAATACCAAGTTTTAAGACAGCTTCAACCTACATTCGAACTCGAACCATCGGGATTGCTAGGTAGACACCTACTTATTACACCATCGCATAAATGCGCCTTAAAGGTCATTGCAGTCAATGAAACTTGAACTGCGATCCATTATCAGCGAGCATGACTACGCTCCTTCAGGACAGTTCCTACGTATGGCACCTTTTAGTAAAACATTCACGCGTTAAACCCTCTTTTAGCTGATTAGAAGCTGAAACACGAGTAAGGGTTAATCCCCATTTTTCTTCGAGTGATTTATT
Source organism: Deroplatys truncata (assembly GCA_030765065.1). NCBI lineage: Eukaryota > Metazoa > Arthropoda > Insecta > Mantodea > Mantidae > Deroplatys > Deroplatys truncata. The sequence continues at coordinate 195,914,514 of CM060978.1, forward strand.
TACTTTTTCCGCGACACAAAGGATCAGGAGATTACGTCAAGAAAAGCACACGTGACAACGCACATGGCTCCCTGGAGCTGTACGTGACGTAGCGGACGTTGTCCCGACGACGTGGGCAAACCACGTGTTTCATCAGATACTTTCCTTTGCCCCTCACCTTGAAGTCTGTCAGACTCGCAATACTCGTGGAATTTGTAGGTCAGTTGCACCAGGAGCAGTTAGACGTGTTGTGTCATCTATAAAAATACCTCTAGCCCTCTGCTTTTAGCCACCTTCCATGCCTCCATTGGGATCCCTTTCTAATCATGCGGTTTCCCTCTGTTTGGTCCAGGAGTCTCCAGACACTTATGTCTGGCTAGGTAATACCACAGTTACGAAGTCCACAGTGCTTTTTATACCGTGTGGGCATCATTAAAACTAAAAGAGGCATTCGTATGACTTTCCCTACGCGCTCTTCTACAAACTATTCTTACAATTAAGCTTGATATTCTGTGTATTTCTTGTCAATCCAGATATTCTTTAAATTCACATTTACACATTTCGTTGTAGGATATAGTAGGTAAAGCGATAGTCAGTGTTTTAAAAGGCGACTTCCAAGTTGAGAAAAATGCAAGTATTTGAAAGTTCAAACCAACAACAAGGAATATGTCTGAAATGTTTAACTCCACTAGAAATGTATTTGGCAAATTGTATGTTATAAGACCTACAGTTTTTTTAATGCAGTAAGATTTGTCTGTCTCTAATGGATTACCAATTATACAAACGTCATTCAGAATGAACAGAGCTTCACAGGTTATTCCCAAAAAATTCAAGATATATATTTCATTTGTCATGTAAATGTCTTAAACATATGGTAGTTTAATCAAAATCGTTAGAGCCATTTTTGAGAAAATCAAACATATCGAAAATTGTTCCATATAAAAGATAGTTTGTGGTGGCGGGATTTTCTTGAAAATCTTCGTGTCGCATCCTTGAAAAATGTCAAACTTAAATATCAAGTTTGCTATTCAACCGACTTTTCGTTTTTTGGTTACGCTATTCATAGACACACAAGTGGACCTTTTTCTAAAAGTTTTTTATTATTAAGGGAGTTCAAAACGTATTTCCGGTGAATTCTCGGTATCAATTTTTGGGTGGAATGCAATGCTTCCCCTTCTTACTATAGGTAAGCAGTAGAGAAAATAAATTATCCTTTAGAATCTTTAGTTTTTGTAACATTTATCGAATATTAAGTTATGCACATGGCTGCCCGGGCTTTACACAACTAAGACATGGGTGGGGAAAGAAAATAAATCTAGTCATGCAGCACTGTATATTTAATAATTTTCCGAATATTTCTGTAGTTTTTGTTTTTGTTTTGTTTTTTTAATCGGGAGGTCGCAGCATCTGGACTCAGTCTTGCATTTTCTGTAGGCATTTAAAAAATAAAAGTAATTGAAATTTCATATCAGAACGTTCGAGATTATGGGAATGCAGTAATAAGTTGTACGTTAGATAATGCGTTCTAGAATCTCTAACTATGGTCCAAATTCCCTAAAATCCTGGAAGGATCTGAAAAATAATTTGAAGTAACTTTGGTTAACAATGGGTTTACGAGGGTGGATTGATAAGTCCATGACTTTGACGGGAGATAGCGTTCTAATCACAGGTTTCTTGTTTGCACCCAAGTCTTACATCTATTCTGGGTATAGTCGCAGAAATTCGTCGTCATTTGTTTCTTAGAACATTGTTGAGAGCGTCTAAAATAAGCAGATGTGTGTTGCTTCGTAGAAAATGGAGAAAAGTTAATTTCGTGTTCTGATAACGCACTATTTTTTGCGTGATAAGATGAAGGAAACGGCAGAAAGGCTGAACAAGTATCCTGGGGACGCTGCTCCATCACATGGCATAGTTCACAAGTGATTCACGGAATTTCGATGTGACCGTTCGAGCACAAGAGATGCCGTGCGCACAGGACGGCCGGTTGCAGTCACAACAGAAGAAATGGTGAATAAAGTTCACGATATTATGTTGGAGGACCGCCGAGTGAAAATTCTGAGATAGCCAAGACCGTGAACATCTCGAGTGAACGGGTGTATAACATTCTGCACGAATTTTTGGGTATGAGAAAGCTGTCAGCAAGATGGGTGCCGCGACTGCTCACAGTTGAGAACAAGTGGAATCGTGTGACCATTTCACAGGGATATTTGAAATTGTTCCAGCGCAACCCAAATGAGTTTTTGCGGCGTTACATCACGGTTGATGAAACTTGGAACAACAATCAAGCGGTGAATTTCTTTCAGTGAACCTGCTCCAAAGAAAGCGAAAACCATTCCGTCGGCAGGAAAAATCATGGCAGCTGTCTTTTGGGATTCTTAAAGGGTGATAGACATTCACTACCTGGAAAAGGGTAGAACGATCTCAGGTTTATATTATGCCGCAATGCTGGATCAGTTTCACAAAGAATTGAAAAAGAAGCAACCCCATTTGGTAAAGAAAAAGTTCTCCTTCACCAGGATAATGCACCCGCACACAAGTCAGTCATTGCCATCGAAAATTTGTGGAATTGGGCTACGAACTGCTATCTCACCCACTATATTCTCCAGATTTTGCTCCGAGCGATTTCTTCTCCTTCGCAAACCAGAAAAATTGACTCGCTGGGAAGAAATTCATGTGCAGTGAACACATCATGGCAGAAATAACTCATATTTTGCAGACTTCGAAAAATCATTTTTAGAAGGGTTAAAAAAATTGGAGAAACGTTGGACAACGTGTATTGAATTGAAAGGAGACTATGTAGAGAAATAAAATGTATTGTCTTCAAAAAGTCACTGACTTATCAATCCTCCCTCGTATTGTGTGCGCCTCCAACTCGAAAGCATTAAGATTCCAATAAGTTGAATGCATACATACATAATATTATGAAAGAGTATATTTGCATATAATGTACATGATTTAGAGAGGGAGAGAGAGAGAGAGAGACGCCTATCGAAAATACTACTGTTGATGAGAATCCTTTACATAAAATGGCAACATAAAATTTGCAATATTACGCGTTTTCCAGCATAAAAATCCATAGTATGCGATACACATTCCAAGGTTCCTTGTTGAAATCTCGTTTGGAGTAAGTTTCCTATAAAAGGATTTTTCATAGGAATTTTTCCTTGCTCCGAAATGACAAAATGTGGGTTAACTCTCAGATCTTTAGACAATGGACTCATTTGATCATTAATTTTCCTTCGTTCATGATTTCAGTTGACCAGAATGTTGTGATGGACAATACATTTTCCAAGAATGCATTGATCTCTGGTCTTTAACATAAACTATGCATGGCAGAAGTCATGATTAGGGCTCATGTTATCTGTAGTGAATATTGAGGTTATGTTTGCAAGAGCTATTGCAAATTGTAAGCGTGTAATGATCGTATACCTATTTATTCATCGAGCATTTTAATGTGGTCATTTATAATAATAATAGACTTAAAAGGTGAAAGACAAAAAACGACTGCAGTCAAATGGATAGGCGAGAATTCTTTTGATGTGATAGGGAAAGCTGCCGAATCATGGATCATGGTGAACGTTTCTCAGCACACAGCTATTGTTTGCAGGTGGCAAGCTAATACCGGGATTACGCTAGGAATTCTGAGAAACGAACACCGGATACAACTCGCGAGTGATCGGCGTGCAAATGTGTGCCCACCCTAGAGTGACAGATTTGCAAAGATACTGTACTATACTAGGGTGTCTTTTGAAACTTTGATGTTACGATGCAGTCTTCAAAACCTGCAAAAGGTATTACTAATTTTCTTTACGTTAGTAATGAAACTATTGATGAGCTAACGCGTTACATACTTCAAAAATTAATGAAAACAGCTTCACATCTCTGTTGTAATACATGGCACTAATCAAATGCATTACTTAAGCAACCGCGATAAATATATTGATCGGAAAATATAAACCCTGTTCAATATATAACTGACCTGTATGTTTTAATTGTCAAGTGCACTTAGTCAGCTCTCATTGGCTGTTGCCGTAGAATAAGTTTTTATGCGATACAAACAGTAGTTCCTTATTTAACATGATAATGCATCTTAAAATCTTCGAAGAAAATTGTCAACTGTATGAATCAAATATATTACATAACAAAGTTAATGCATCTGGAATGCGTCTAAATTATAATCAAATAGAGAGGAGGATCCTTCGGTTTAAATCCAGGATGATGCATCTATCATGACTGTTTTTATCGCCTGACCTTGCTTTGCACGGTGCTTGTTTGTCAGGCATCGTCATTCAAACGTGTACCGAATTAGCCAATCAGGGGAAAGGGCAAAGAAAGGGAGCGTGGAAGAATACATGTCAGCTAGGCAAGGTTAAGAAACTGGGTTTAGCAGCTAAGCGAATAGAACATTAACAAGCGCCTAGTGTTGCGGCAACTACTTTCACCTTCGCTGTATGGCGGGTGGTATCTTAACGTAGCCACAGGACACTGCGAGAGGGAATAGGAAGAAAGCCCACGCAAAAACAAGTAAGTCAATAGTGTGGATAACAGCACAGCGTAGTTGATATCGTTGTCATCCCAACTGCCAAAGCTCTTGCTAAACTGTTCATTCGCGGACCAATGTCTTATTTTTCTTGTTCATTACTTTCTCTACTACGTATAGTAAGTAGGGGAAGTATTGTATTCCACCCGAAAATTCGATACCGAGATTTCACCGGAAATACATGTTTTGAGACCCCTTGAATCCAAAAAAAAAGGATTTTTGGAAACATGTCCGTGTGTGTGTGTGTCTGGCTCTGAACAGCATAACTCAGAAACGAACAGTCGAATAAACACCAAACTTGGTATTTAGGTTCAGTATCTTCCAAGGATGCGACACGAAGGTTTTCAAGAAAATCCCCCCATCCCAGAGTACCCTTTACGTGGAAGATTTTTCGAAAATTTTAATTTTCTCAAAAATGGCTCTAACGATTTTGATTAAAATATCATATGTTTAATTTATTTTTATGACAAATAAAATGTATATCTTGAATTTCCTGGGAATGTCTCCAAAAGTATTCTTTATTGTGAACGACTTTTGCATAACTGGTAAACCATAAGAGATAGACAAAATTTTACTACACAAAAAAATGTAGATCGCGTTCAAGTACACAATTTATGTCATGTACATTTTTTTTGACGAGTGAACCATTTTCGAAATATTGCTTGTTTTATTCCCTTAAATTTTTCAATATTTTCTCAAATGGGAATTCGTTATTCATTTTTTGTCTTGGATATGCAAAGAGTATTAATCTGTGGGAAAGGGAATTGTGCTGCACCTAGCAACCAGCTATTAAGAGATATGTATGTGCTTAAAGGCTACTGTATTTCCAAATTGCCCTTGTAAATATACATTCCCCTTACATCTACAAGAAAATTAGCAATAAGATAGACTGCAGATGTTTATCTCGATTAACATAAAGTAGATGGAGAATAAGCGTTTGTATAAATAGTTTGTACAAGAGTAGAGAAAGTCATGTGAGTGTAACACATCAGATTTTTTTATTTGTTACGCACTTATTTACTTTTTATGTGTTCGTACTTTTCATCTCCAAACAGTTTTTAATATTTAGCAGTTTTTGTTTACCATTCATCATATGTAACATGTTGGTATATCATTTTAAAAAGCTTGCTTAAACATATACACTAAACTAATTTTTATCCCTCCACAAAATCTTCCATTAACAATTTTATTCTCTAAGCTGGTAAGGGGCGCGTATGATTTTGAGTAGGTTATAAAAGTATACTGATTTTACGAAATGAGATAGGAGACTTTAAAACAAAGCATTGTTTAAAGCGTATTGAATTGTTAAAAGTCAAGATAAAATGAAAGAAAATCTTTAAATTTAAGTCGTGTTACATTCACATTACCTTCTCTACCCTTATCGTTTATTTTTGTATAACATCTACAACTTAATGTTACAAAAGCTGCTTTTCTATCTACTTCATGTTAATCGAGATAAATGTTTACAGAAATACTTTTCGTTGTAGGTTTAAGAGGAATACAAGAAGCCGAAGTTAGTTAAATCCTTAAAAACAGCTCGATATAAACTGACCTACAAAGTCCACACTCTATCCGTGACATTTCGAGAAACAACTAAATAGCAACAGTACTTTAAAAATGACAAAATATTGAAACATTCAAACCAATAATAACGAATATATCGGTTGATGCCACAAAAAGTGATTTGAAATAAGCTGTACGTTTTAAAGAAATCTACATTTTTTTAGTACTACGTTTTTATGCCTTATGGTTTACTATCTATACAAAAAGGACTTCACACGCTGTTCCCAGAAAATTTAAGATATATATTTTGATATGTAAATATCTTAAACATAAGGTATTTTAATCAAAATTGAAAATTTCGAAAAATTTTCTATGTATAGGATAGTTTGTGGTGAGATGATTGACTTGAAGATTTTCGTGTCGCATCTTTGTAAAATACTGAACTTAAATTACCAAGTTTGGTACTTATCGGGATTTTTCGTTTTGAGTTATGCTGTTAACAGACGCGCGCGCGCGGATCTCTTTCTAAAAATGTAATTTTTTTTTAATTCAGGATCATCAAAACATGTATTTCCGGGGAAATCTTGACATCGAAATTTTGGGTGGAATACAACATCTACCTTCTTTACCTACTAGGTACGTGGTAGAGAAAGTAATAAGTGAAATAAAAGATTATAGGCCGAAATAAAAGTTGTGCGACAGAGAAAAATGTGAATACTATAGAAAATGGTGCGAGAAATAACAAACAAAACAAAGATCAGGTTAAACGGTTAAAAATGACTAATGAGGATTGAAAGAATAACATACACTTGCGCTTCCGTTAGTTGAATGTGATGCATTATGTATGGGTATTGAACAAGCCATATCAGAGACAAAACTGCATGCCTATCCCTTACTCAGCGTCTCTTCCAGGAAGATCAATCTTTGAGAAGCTTACGCAAGTGTCGCCCTCATGGTGTAACGTTCGCTTCTCAGATCGACCGTGTGAAACTAGATTTCGAAGCCCGTCACTGAAGAATTGGATAATTCGTTCTTCCTTGTGCACTATGCTATACCCATTACGTACATATTCCATGGCTGTTTATTCACACCTTGCTGGAGACTGAGACAACAGTCAAATGTTTAAAAAACAGACCGATTTACTTTAGCAAAGACTACAAGAAACAAAAGAATGGACAACGAACGTTTGCAAGCATACAACGGCAAAGGGTTAATGCTTAAACTAATTATTTGACGTAAATTTGTTTACTTCTTTCTTTTGTATTTCTGTCCGTCTTTTACGGCTTCCCATTTAAGTATATTAAATTACTTGTATATGAAAAAGCGACGTAATAGGTATTTTATTATAATAATTCAGAAAAACAGAATTTATTTGTCATTTAGTTGTTGTAAACTCATAATTAATATTACAATAACGGTGTTTGAGAAAACCTTAACAAATAATTTCTAGATAAACTGCTAGTTCAGATAGACGTAATGCCTGCGCCTTGCATTATCAAAATGTGGTTGGAATAGGTATAAAATAAACTGGAATTCACAGCTTTTGGTTTTTAAATAATTAATATTGATTAAATGTTTATATAGTAATTGCTATATTTTGGGGTGAAATGTTTTAAAATGTTTTGGTAAATTATGTTATTAATGTTCTCTCTCTCTCTCTCTCTCTCTCTCTCTCTCTCTCTCTGTCTCTCTGATACATCTACACACAACTTTTAACATAAAAGAAGCATTTTGAATGTAGAAGAGATTAATGAAGTGCTTTATGCAGAATATACCTATAGTATAGAAACTTTGATGTTACAGCGAAGTGAGAAAAGTATTTGAAATATGACCTGGAAAAGAGCGGAGCTTTTGAAATGAACAAAGTAAATAAGAAGCCGTATTAAAAGGAGTGGGCAAAGGAAAAACAGTGCTGAAGGTGACCAGAAAGAAGAAAAGAAATTGACTTGCATGCTGGACGGGAGGAACTGCTTGTCAAGATTTCTACTGAAAGGAATGATAAAAGGCAAATAGATTCGGCACAGAAGATACCATGATAGTCTTAAGAAAATGGTTTATGTCTGGAGACAAGGAAAAGCAGAACGGAAGAGGCCTGTTAGTGAAGGACCTACTCTTGAGCAGAAAATTATGGTTACTTAATGGCATTGGTTGAGGAACTATAATATAAGGAACTTATTCCTAGATAGAATCCAATTGCGAAGGAAATCTCAAAATATTCGCCTTGGATTCTCAAACAATTCTTGATTTGCATAACTAATTTCGAGTTAATGTAGCTTTTCTTTTTTCTCTACCACGTACATAGTACCAGAAAATTCGATATTGAGGTTTCACCGCAAATACACGTTTTAGGCCTCCTGGATTTAAAAAAAAATTAGAAAAGGTCCATGTTTATGTCTTGAACAGCATAATTCAAAAACGAAAAATCGGTTAAATAGCAAACTTGGTATTTTAAGTTCAAGACCTTCCAAGGATGTGACACGACGATCTTCAAGAAAATCCCCCACACTCCAAGCTACCCTTTAAACAGTCTGAGAAGTCTTCTTCATTCTGAAGGAATTTTGTATTATCTTGTATAACTGGCATACGTTGAGCGATAGACGAAAACGTACTACCAAAAAATGTGGATCTCTTTAAAACACAATTTATTTTAAATAGTTTTTTTGTGGCATAAGCCATTTCTGAGATATCCGTTATTAACGGTTCAGTTGTTCATTACTTTGCCATTCGTTTAGTCCTGTCGAGTTTCAGTTGTTTCTCAGGATAGTATAGAAAGAGTATCTAATTTTAAGCCAGCATTTAGTATCCAGTTCTTACACATTTGCCTATCGCTGTTCCCTTTGTCTCTATAACAAAATGTGTAGTGTAGCTATTTCTACAAATGTTTGTCTAAATTAAAACGAGTAGAATAGAAAAATAAACTTTCGTAAGAATAGGAAAGTCATCTGATTCTACCTTTCCAACCCTGTCCAACACACGGCTTGTGTGAAAGAACAATTAATTTCGTAAGAATAGTTTGTATACCCACTAATAAACGATAGTGGGTAGAGAATATTATGTGAATGTAACACGGCAGAATTTTTTTGTTAAGTTTCCACCTCTCTCTCTCTCTCTCTCTCTCTCTCTCTCACACACACACACACACACACACACACACACACACACACACACAGACGAAGGTGTTTCTAAAAGTGCTTCCTTGTGTCTTCGCAAGCTATCGAATCCGAATGTGGTATTTACTTTCTTAAACTTACGTGACAGAAACGTAATTAGAAATAAAACCTAAAGTGTATATAAAAATTACGCTCTTAGAAAAAATATTTCTCGCTGACGTGTAGCATTTATATTTATGTCCATGTTTGCAAATATTGGGGAGTCGTGATAAACCAGAAAACAGCTCATTGTGTACATAACAGTTGCCCAGCCTAGACAGCCTCCTCCTGTGTTACTCGCAGGCTGTGACAGCGGGGTGGGGGTCATGGTGCGGTAAATAAAAAGGCATGCAAAGGGCATGGCGTGCAGTCAGTGAATGTCTGGCACCTATAGCGTCAAGAGACATGGTTATCATTAGCAGTTCTTGTGCAGACAAGTGGATAGGTATGTAAAGGTGTCTTCATTGTTTTATTTTCCTTACGAGGTGGTGACCAGTGTTTGTGAAGCATTTCTACCTTTTGCATGCGGTCGGTGACATGACGTAACACGAGATGGTTGGTTTAAATTTGAAAGTTACCCGTTTACTAGCTTAAAATTGTTTATTTTAGGAATATAATCGTGCAAGGGAAGATTGGGGATATATTATTTTAATCTTATAGAATATACACATAATTAGTGCTCCTGTACACACTTTATTATTTTGCATTTTGTTTCATGTTTTCGTAACACACTGCAGAAAGTGCCTTGCCCTAGTTTTTAACTAATTGATTTATTTCTTACTGTGAAACCGTGTTTCTATCAAGTAAATAATATACCAGTATGTGTGTATATATAACATTAAATTGGTAAGTTGAGAAGTGAAAATATTATAGACCTGATCTTCGAGAAAGTTCTTAGTATGAAAATAAACTGGCTTTTAAATCCTAGAATTATTAGGATCTTGGGTTTATTTTCTCAAAAACTGTTTATTATAATAAGGTAAAAGTTTACACGTGAATATACGAATAACTATGTGCCTACGTTTTAGTTTGAATGTATATAAGGAGTTCTGATGGAGAATACTGAGAAACACTTAATAATGTGAAAGTGCTTTTTTAGCATTCGTAAAATTAAAAAAAGTTTCGTATGAAATTAAATTTCATAAAAACGGATTCACTGTCCAGCTAAAATATTTAAATGCAATGACCGGAAGGTTTTGAAGTAGTTTTAAGGGGAAAAAATCATAAAATAATGGGAGCTTACTGCTTAGTATTGCGAACATAGGCTGCGCATTTAAATTTGTTCTTGCTGCAAAACTTGAGTGTAGGGTGATTGCTTGACCGATTTTCCGTTTCTAACCTAAATCGATTTGTATTCCCCACTATGGCCAGCCACGGAGAGGATGTTTAGAAAAAGTTTGAAGGCTTAGAATAGAATCGCGCCAGGTTCCATTGAAACGCATCAAATACGGTACTGCGCGGGACAATAGTCACTTTTCAACAACCCGTTAAGAGCTTGAAGAGAAAACGCAGTGCGCATTATTTACAGCAAGCATTTATTTTACGCCTGGAACGAAATACAGTAAGCGCCACTGTCCCGTATTTTATTGAACAGCGAGAGTCGAGGGCATAATCGCTGGGAGCAGAAAGTGGGCGCTGTTCGCTAAAATACTAAAGCACGCTTTAATATAGACTAAGCGAAAAACATACATATTTTGTAAACATGCCACGGCTTTATGACAGCAGAAAAAATCGTTGGGGTGGCAAATACCGCTAAACCCAATAAGCATCGTTGTCAGATCAACAACTATACAGCATTTTCCCTCTTTTATATTTCGGCATTATGTGGCAAAATTGAAATTGAGTTTTATTTATGGACGCTCTTTAACTACTATGGTCCTTAGCGTCCCATTCTATATTGGGCGTGAAAAACCGTAAATTTTGCTCAGAGGCCTCTTTATCAGGTTTGAGGTTCTTTTACGTGCCGTAAATCTACGACACGGGACCACCGGCTTTACTTCCCTTCCGAAGGAAGCCATGCTAAGGATTTTTACACCAGAAAAAAAATCCATTGCCCTCTGCTGGGTTTGAACCCGCGACCTCGGGAACTAGAGGCTAGCATGGTAACCACTACACCACATAGGACGACGGTTACATGGCGAAACATCTCCCGAACATGATATCAAAGCTGATCAAAATCCTGGCCCTCTATCGGAAAGATTTCAGACCAAGAAAAATTAAGTAATTATTGGTACAGGGAAGAATTGCGAAAACAAGCCGTTAATATAGTGCGGAATGTCGAGATTTTTACTTTCTCTACTACGTATACTAAGTAGGGGAAGTATTGTATTCCACCCAAAAATTTGATACCGAGATTTCACCGGAAATATATGTTTTGAGACCCCCTGAACCCAAAAAAAGCATTTTTGGAAACATGTTCGTGTGTGTGTCTGTGTGACTGTCTGTGAACAGCATAACTCAGAAACGAACAGCCGGATAAACACCAAACTTGGTTTTTAGGTTCACTATCTTCCAGAGATGCGACACTAAGGTTTTCAAGAAAATCCCCCCACCTCAGATTGCCCTGTACAGTGAACATTTTTCGAAAATTTTAATTTTCTCAAAAATGGCTCTGACGATTTTGATTAAAATATCATATGTTTAAGATATTTTTATGACAAATGAAATGTATATCTCGAATTTTCTGGGAATGTCCCCAAAAGTATTCATTGTGAACGACTTTTGCATAACTGGTAAACCATAAGAGATAGACAAAGTTTTACTACACAAAAAATGTAGATCGCGTTAAAATACACAATTTATGTCATATACATTTTTTTTTTGTTGAGTGAACCATTTTCAGATTTTGTTTGTTATTCCCTTAAATTTTCCAATACTTATACTTTTTCTCAAATGGAAATTCGTTATTCATTTTTTTTGTCCTGGTAATGCAAAGAGAATGGAATACTCAACATAGCAACCAGCTCTTAAAATATTTGACTATCGCTTAAAGACTAGAAATTCCCCTTGCATCTACAAGAAAATTAGCAATAAGATTAACATCTCGATTAATATGAAGCATATGGAGAATAAGCGTTTGTAAAAATAGTTTGTACAAGAGTAGGGAAAGTCATGTGAATGTAACACATCAGATTTTTTTTCGTTCTTTTTCGGGCGGTGATTGAAAGTGGTGGCGTGTTACCCAGTAGAAACTTGAACGAATTAACAGAGCTGGATTGTCTAGTAATCACTGTTTTTAAGAAAATTTCAACAATTCCGATAAGTTCCATACCCCAATTAAAACAAAACAAAAAAAAAAAGGAAGAAGCAGAGTTTTGATAAAATAGACTTTTCTCGTGATTTGCTGAACAGGACTGCATAAAAATACTACAAAAACAGAAACATAAGGCATGTTGTACATGAAACTTCATAGTAAACTGTTCAGCTATTATTATGTGAGAGGGCAGTACCTACCAGAAGAAGCAAACCTGGCACAAATGAAATTTGGTATTACGGTTACTCATTAGTTATTTACACATAATCGATTTATCACAATTTTGATAAAGGACATTATCGTTATCACATTTCTTGTTATATCCATGCTACTTTAAATCTATAATGAAACACAACTGCGCTACATCAACTAACAATGCGAGAAAATTAGCGCAAACAGAGCAGTCGAGAGCAAGAAGATGATGCAACTCATTTATGGCGCACGTTAAATTCTTGGTATGTGGTCAACAGGTAGGGTGATGAGTGACTAAGTAGGTTACTGAGGATGATCGCTATGTACTGCCCTAGCTGCATCCCTTCCTGAAAACTTAAAACTCATCTTCGAATTAACAGGCATTCATAATTTCCAATTTCACAGGGAATGTTTTTCCACCGCAAAGAGAGTTATTGCAGTGAATTCTATTTTTCTGATGAACTCGAAGGCTGGCGCGACACTTGGAAAACATTAATTCCGCTTTAGGTCAGAGTTCATAATGCCTAAATCAAACACTACCTAGCTACAACTGTAATGGAAAATTTGTCGTTCTATCCAATTGTAGCCTCTTATCTCCAAAAGTTTTCCTGTTAGCTTTTTAAAGCTCTTGTGGTTGAGGTTATTGAATATCCAAAGCGAGGTGCATAGACAACTTACTCGGAAGAAAGAAAAAGATTGCATGACAAAAAATCTGATGTGTTACACTCACATGACTTTCTCTACTCTTGTACAAAGTATTTTTACAAAAGCAAGCTTATTCTCCATATGCTTCATGTTAATCGAGATATCGAGATATCGAGATGTTAATCTTATTGCTAATTTTCTTGTAGATGCAAGGGGAATTGGTAGGCTTTAAGCGATAGTCAAATATTTTAAGACCTGGTTGCTATGTGGCGCATTCCATTCTCTTTGTATGTCCAGGACGTAAAAAAATGAATAACGAATTCCCATTTGAGAAAAAGTATAAGTATTGGAAAATTTAAGGGAATAACAAGCAATATCTCGAAAATGGTTTACTCAAAAAAAATGTATGACATAAATTGTGTATTTTAACGCGATCTACATTTTGTGTGTAGTAAAATTTTGTCTATCTCTTATGGTTGACCAGTTATGCAAAAGTCGTTTACAATGAAGAATACTTTTGGAGACATTCCCAGAAAATTCGAGATAAACATTCCATTTGTCATGAAAATATCTTAAACATATGATATTTTAATCAAAATCATTAGAGCCATTTTTAAGAAAATTAAAATTTTCGAAAAATGTTCCATGTAAAGGGTAGTCTGGGGTGGGGGGATTTTCTTGAAAACCTATGTGTCGCATCTCTGGAAGATACTGAACCTAAATACCAAGTTTGGCGTTTATCCGACGGTTCGTTTCTGAGTTATGCTGTTCACAGACACACACACGGACATGTTTCCAAAAATGCTTTTTTTGGATTCAGGGGGTCTCAAAACGTATATTTCCGGTGAAATCTCGGTATCGAATTTTTGGGTGGAATACAATACTTCCCCTACTTACTATACGTAGTAGAGAAAGTAATAAAAATCAGTAATAAAAAACGTTTATTGCTAGTAATAATTTGGATGGACATTTGCTGACATTGCCGAGGTATAAATAAGTTTATCGTAAATTAAGAATACGTACATATACTTTAATCTGTTTGTAATTCATCTTTAAAATTTCGTTTTTAGAATACACAGATTCTTTTAACTGTTTCTTAAAATGTTTCTTTGTTTGATTTCTATGTCCCATTATAATTTATTAGGTCACGGGTTCAAACCCGGAGGAGGGCGATGGGTTTTTTTCGGGCGTAAAAATTCCTTAACGTGGCTTCCTTCGGAAGGGAAGTAAAGCAAAGCCAGTGATCCCGTGTCGTAGATATTTTACGTCACGTAAAAGAATCTCAAGGCCTGATAGAGAGGCCTCTGAGCAAAATTTCCGGTCTTTCACGCCCAATATAGAATGGGACACTAAGAATTATAGCAGTTAAAGACCGCCTATAAATAAAACTGAGTTTTCATTATAATTTATTAAATATGCTCCGCTATCAAATTGCTAAAGAGAATATTATTATAAACAAAAATGTCCAATAAGCATGAGAAGAATTAGGATTAGATTAGTCCAGCCACAGGACTAATCGTAACATAGGTCATAGTATCCCTTTGTGCTTCCAACGTGACCCCTAGAAGGAGGGCTAAAGAAGAGACCCAGAGGGTGACCAGATCCGGATGACGATGCGCACTAGCATGGTCGGGGACCCTAACGATTCCAGAATGCCATAAGTCCTGACCATCTTCAAACTGGTGGAGGGAGAGGTCCCGAAATTAAACGAGCCACGAAGGGGCCCCATCCGGCCGGCCAAACACCAGGGAGTACCGTCCTAGCTCAAAACGCCAATCGCTGGCCCCATAGCTCTGTAACATATGAAAGGAAATGATTTTCAGGAAATTCGTGGTAGAAGAGGAACCATCTCAGCAAGCGCTTACCTACCTGGGAAACCACCAAAACCCCTAGTCAGCGTGGCCGGCCCGACGGGAATAGAAACGAGACCTCCCGAATGCGAATCTCACGGCGTTGCCGTGGAGCCATCTCGGTCGTTAAGCCTGAGAAGAGTTGTTCCTTCATATTTGAAGAATATTTTACAAGTGGAAAATAATTTGCATACCTATTTCAACGCCCTCTTCGCTCTAACATTTGCGATTTGAAACAACATTGAAGCAATCAGTCATATTGAATATGATTATGTAAATACAGGCATTTGCAGTTTACTTACATTGTTTTGTTGTTTCAAATATTCTACAGTTTTTTTCCCTCCAGTTTAACGTTATTTTGCTAGGTATGTCGAATCGGACGATGGGTTAAATTGGTAAAACGAGGCTCCAATGAGCCTGAGATGCATAGCCACATTCGTCTTCTGAGAGAGAGAGAAAAAAAGTTTTAGCCGTTTAAGCCACGTCTGCGGAGTTTACTTTGCTACATTCTGCACTTGCAGTTGAAATAATTTACTGCACTACTAGTTTTGAAATACTCTTATTCTCTAATGTATTTTGAGAAAAATATTTGTAATAACGTGTGCAAGGGCTATACAAATTACAGAACTTAAAGGCGGGCACCAGCTGTAGAAGTTTACGAACCAGTACTTCTAAAATAGTGTTCTTATTAGCATTTTAGAATGGGTGATGTTTAATACATTCCCTTTTAATCTCCGAGGAATGTAGACTGAGACTTAGAAATTTAGGAAGTTATTGTCCTGAATTTGTGAGTAGTTGACGGCAAATGTCTTCGTAAAGAATTCAACTTTAGCAGCTACTGTTGTGAATGTATACATCTGTCGAGTGTAACCATGCCTCAGAAAACAGTAGTGACTGGGGCTCTGTTCCGCTGTTGTGCAAAAACCCGTTGCAGTGAAATCACCCTCCGTAAAGCATGACCTGTTGTTATTTCAACAGGTTCAAGTTCAGTGACTTAAAGAGAGATGTTGAGGCAGTATTTTTAACACTTAAATGATTTCAGTCTAATTATATAATATAAAATATAATAACAGCCCGTCTTAAAGCAATATATGCATGTAATAATATATAAAATGAATGTAACAGTCATTGTATTAATGTTTATTTTTATTATGTACATGTTTAATAATGTTGTGTGAATGTATTAAGTAATTTAACAATGTAGGAGCTGTGAGAATAGAAGCCGAAAGTTGCTAACAATGAGGTAACCTTGAGGCAATAATGAATTACAAAGTTTAATAAAGGCTACTAAACTGTATTCACTCTTAGGTTGATCCGCACCAAAACAAAACCCAGGTGGCCAGTGCATCGTTGTAATGTATCCTTCCGCCATTCGAGGCAGAAATAGTCATATTTTCACGACCATGTGACAGAGTACAGGCAAACATGGTCCGACAACATACTCTGAGATAATTACTCCGACTAGCATACTCTGTTAGGGTTGAAGGTGATAAGATTGATAGTTGCAACAAAATAAATGTTTTCATATATAATAATAGTTAATTCTAAAAGAAACGAGATAAAAAGAAAGTAACCGGTATGCGATATCTTACATTTATTCGCTCACTGCAAGCGGCACTTTTATCAACTGTAAGCGACTCATTTTTAAAAAAGAAATTGTATATTGTTACGTGAATTACATTCTGGTCCCATTCTTGCATCGCGAATTTCTAAGGCTTTCTGTTTTTCCTGCGTGTAACCACTTTCCCGTTTCAGATTTTTCTTAAACGAGCACTGTTTATACTTGTACTCGAAACACTGCTGAACTCAGAAGTTAATTTCACATCTTTCACGGGAAGTGTTAGACATTTCTCACATAACTTACAATAAACTTCCAGCCCTATTGTTTTTTCACCACTAGTCAATGGTTTGCCCGCTTATGCTTTACGCAAATCGACGAAAACACAAGAGCAAATCACCGTCCGCCATGATACTGCTGGTTTCTGGCTACAAACAATATTCTGAGCACACTCGGATGTCAGGTACTTATATGAATTGCATGTTGGGACTTGTAGCCCTGTTTAAAGGTACAAATTCGCGTTAATTAGACTTTTAGGAATTTGTATAGAATATTATACCATTTAAGGATAAATTCATGCTAAAATTTAGATTATTTAGCATGGGACTATTTTCCTGCACGCATTGCTACAGTGTTGTACCACGGTGCACTGGTCACATGCGTTTGTTTTGGCGCGGATCAACCTAAGAGTGAATGCAGAGTAGTAATTCTTGGAACAATAATGTAACATTTAAAACAGTTTATAACTAGCCAATCAACAACTAGAAAAAGCTTAAGTTAAATAAAAGTATTCTATTGGAGTAGGATTAGCCAATCGGAGACTTGAAATAGAGAAATTTACAAATTTAAGTGGTAAACGTCAGATGCTAGAAGGCAACGTTCCCGAGCAGTTCGCTCGATACGTATTCAGTGTGAGACATATAAAATTCATTACGGCGTGAATAATATAAAGTTTACGTGTTAAAAAAAGTACAATTAACAAAAATCTCACAGCTCTACAGTAGGATATATCTGTGAAGTGTTATTTAATGATGTGAAAGATTAATAAAACGAAGTTAAATACCATTATAAGTTGTGTAAGACTTCATTCATTAGCCGTTCCAGCCCTGCTAAGAGATGCGTGATTACTACTAAGCCGAGGGAAATATACATATATAATATTTAAATAAAAATTACAAAATTGATTTTTAAACGTGGGGGCGAGGGTCACCGGAAAAGTAAATTTGGGGCGAAGGTAACCGAAAAAGTGAACTTGGGGCGAAGGCCACCGGAAAGTTTGTAACGTGCGCGGTCTAAACAACTTCAAGTTTTTGGCTCCCCAACAGTGGAACTACAATGCATGTACTTCAATGTGGAAGTGTTTTGGAAGATGCGTTTTCTGGGCATGAATTGTGGATCATTTCGTCACCAGACTGACACTAACCGGCTGACACAGCTTCCCAAACCACCATATTTTCTCTTGAATTGCGCAAAATGAATAAGTATTGATTTTTCGGTACCTTTCGCTAGCCTCTGTGAAATTCGCTCACTATCAGATGGGGGCATTGGCTTACCGAGCCATTCACAATGAAAATTAAGCATTACCATAACGAAGCAAAACTTAGACATAAACTTAACGCGATGTTGTCATTCACATCTACAAATGCAAACATCAGCGGTAGCCAATCGCAAGAAAGCGTTAGACAGCTGAGCTAATATGTGGCCTGCGAACGTTAAACTCCCCCCCCCTAAAAAAAACAAGCATCACCTACAATCACAGTTTGTTTTTCTGCGATTTTTTAAGATAGCCCAGTGATTTCTGGCCCGTGATCTTATACAAAGTCAGTTAGCGACACATGGTGACGAAAATGTAATGGGAAGTGAAAGAATAATCACTTTATGAGAGTCGCTCTCTGATTGGTTAGTTTATTGTGTTTGACGTAGACATTGAAGAAAGGTTAATTTTAATTTTATGTTTTCTTTAAATATATTATATATATTTAGGTCTGCCTCGGCTGCGACAGTATTAATTTGTAGAAACATGTTTCTCTTAACAGGGTGTGATATGGCTAAAGAATGTAGGCTTACACAGATTATAATTGTTACTTCACTCCTTTTATTAATCCTTGACACGATTAAATAACACTTCACTGATATAGAGAGCTGTGAGATTATTTATTAATTACTTGCACTTTTTAAACGCGTAAACTTTATAATATCCTCGCCGTAATGAATTTTTGTCTCACACTGGATACGTATTAAACTTCTCGAGGACGCGTCTCGCGTCCAGTAAGGAACACTGTCTACAAACAACTGGCTTCTACCGCCTGAATTTGTAAATTTCTGTATTTCAAGTCTCTGATTGGCTAATCCTACTCCAATAGAATACTTCTATTTAACTTAAGCTTTTTCTGGTTGTTGATTGGCTATTTATAAACTGTCTCAAAAATTACATTATTGTTGCTCCAAGAATTACTAGTAGCGTTATTAAACTTTCCAATTCATTATTGCCTCAAGGTTACCTCATTTTACCTCATTGTTAGCAACGACCTATATTCTCACAGCTCCACATTATTAAATTACATAATACATTCACATGATATTATTAAACACGTAGATACATAATAATATAAACATTAATACAATGACGGTTACATACATTTTATATATTATACACATTGCTTTAAGGCGGGCTGTTATTATATTTTATATTATATAATTAGACTGAAATCATTTAAGTGTTAAAAATACTGCCTCAACATAAGTTTGGAGCTTGCAAGCTTAATTTACGTTTAATTCATGTTTACGTGATTCATTGTGAATGGTTCCATTATAATACATATCATCTAGTTTTCAAGTTCACGTTATGCATAAGCTCATTTCTTTTATTGCGAATGGAGCCTAATTTAGCAGTAACTTATGTTAGTTACTTATCCAAATTATGGTAGAGATTTTCACGTCATTCAAAGGAGCTCCGGAAGACAGTATAATTAATTTGTCTTGCTGCTTAATACGCTATCAAAAGGGAAGGAGCCGTTAGAAATAGGTAAGTGAGCAATTAGTGTGCTTATGATGAAACTTTGTTCCGCTTATTGGATGTATGTTTTATGAAAATTGTGGCTAGCAATGCTGATAGTTTCAATCAAAAGCAAAAGCCTCAATGTATCGACTAAGACCATTGGGCTGTTAATTAACGATTGTTAAAATATAGATAACTGCTGTCTGATTGCCCTAGTTTATTGCCAATATCCGAATGCCTATACTTCGTTAATATAAAAATCTTATGTGATACATTTACATCACTTTCTCTACCCTCTCTCATTTATTAGTGGGTATACAAGCTATTTTTCTAACCACTACATTTTAATCCAAATAAAACGTAGCGGAAATAGCTACATTACACATTTCATTAGGATACAAAGGGAACAGCGATAGTCAAATGTTTAAGAATTAGACGCTATATGCTGACCTTAAAATTCCATACTGTTTCCATGCAATCGTGAGAAACAACTGAATGCTGAAAGCAATTTAAAGAATAGCCAAGTAATAAACAATTCGAACTTGGCGGGCCCCGTAGCTCAGTCGGTAGAGCAACTGCCTGCTGTGTGAGGGGTCCTGGGTTGGATTCCCAGCTGGGGATGGGAATTTTTCTCTAGCCAAGATTAATCCTTATCCTCCCCAGAGTCTGGAAGTGTGAATGTGTGTATCATCTAATGATTGCAAAATCAAAAGTGCAAGAAACCGAACGACAATAGTTACACGAGCTAACATCATTGCCAATAGGCAATAAATTCCCAAGGAAATGCCAGCGATAAGACCAATGTAGTTAAAGGCGGGCTATAAATGGAACTTAAAAAAAAATCGAACTTTTAATCGTCTATCGGTTAACGTTTAGCAGTTGTATAAGACTGTACAAAATGTCTTCCAACTGAAGTGGATTTGACAGGCTACCAAAAAACTACGAACCGGCTGCGCGGTATTTTTCCTGTCCGCGTCCTCGGCGCTCGTTGCCGTCTGCCGCTGTCATAGAAAGGTGCGGATGAAACCATACAACATTTTTAAAACTACTTTTAAAGACTTTACTTACCAACTTTATGAAAGGAAATGCTGAAACTGGCCACCGTCGTTGTCCACTATCCATGAAGGTAATTTCCTAAAGAGGTGCCAAAAATGTATCCTTTTGCACGATCAACTGGCGTTTCTCCTGGAGAAACACAGCAGACCCATCGACCTCTTTCCACAGCTCATTAATGTTTGTTGCTAATTTCCGTTTTTTATTAAGATGTTTGGCCCTGCAGTGCCTAAAATTTCACTTCGCGATTTCTATTCATGTCTTTTTTTCTTACGAGTGCTCTTGGCTTTTTCTCCTTCTTTCCTTGTTCACTTGAATCCCAACTGCTTAATTATTTCCTTGAAAGTTAATTAGCTCTTTTAATTTCTTTCGTAGTCGCGTCTTTGGTTCTTCTCACTGGAAGCTGACATTATTCTCTCTTGTTATTGATTTACTTTGGGGCACTACATTTTTTCGAAGTGGTATTCCTTAGCGCGTGATTTAACGTGTTGAGTATTCAAAGTTGTCAAATTTTAGTCGTTTTTTCCGAGTTTATATATCTATACTAATATGAATATCATAAAGAGAGAACATTGTGTGTATGTGTGTGTGAGTCTTAAAAATCACTCAACCGATTTTGATCATCCTTTCATTTTTGAAAAGCGTTATCTTCCAGATGGTACAGGGTATATAATGTTTCCAAAATTTTGAAAACTAGAGGTTAGGGGTCTCTTTCATATTTATGTCACCAAATTTCAATCCCGTTTCGTTGAATATGGATAACACAGGCTGCTTTTGGAACGTTATTGCAAATATGGCTGATTTTTAATGACTGCGAGCCCAAAGGGGTAAATGGGGAGACTTAAAATATTTTAAAATTGAGTTATATTATGGGAGTTGTACATCGGTCATATTACCACATTTCTCTCATATTCCATTTAAGTTTTATCAAGTAGTATTTTTGGTATGATTTTGACAAACCCGGGTAAATTTGGATTCTAGAAACTGACAAAAATGATAAGTAAGGTTTTACTTTCAATTCCTATTTTCAACCCTAACATAGAAATCAACATTCTTTGGCCTCTCTAGGTGAAACTATGCATGGTTATAGCCTAGGACCCAACGAAAATTTTATGTCTTACAATAGAAAACTACTACCACCGTATTTTCAACCCCATATGTCGAAATCTGCATTGTTGAAACCATATGGTCAAAATATTGCTCAGTTGTACAATAGAAGTAGGCAAAAATCTTGGATTGCATTATAACTTTCAATATATTTTGAATTATATAGTTTTCAAAATTTTAAAAAGCTACCCTTCCTCTATGTTCAACCCCTTATAGATAAAATTATACTGCTTGGTTAACCATGGCACAGATTTGTGCACTTGAAATATAGGATTTTGCGAAAATTACAGGATACCATACAACTTCAAAAAACTACCCATATTCATATTTTTCAACCCCTTATGTGCATAGTCACTTTTTGGCCAATCTGGACACAAATTTGGGCACTTGCGCTTTAGATACAATTACAAATTGCTTACGACTTTCAAAAATCACCCCTATCCTTATTTTCAACCCCGTGCTAACGTAGGTTCCTACCAATGCAATGCCATGCCATGCGAGACAGCTAATTTTGTTTAAAGAGAGGCTTGACAAGTGTGCTATATTTTTTGTCAGACTGACTTAGTAGCAATGTTTCCTGTAACTCTTTTTAATGCTTCACAGATATAATCGGCGCAACAGTTCTAGACACGTGAAAATCTTAATGAGAGCTATGAAGCGAGTTGCTTTCCAGATCAGGTGGTGACCGGTCGTCTGCATGCTGCAGGAGTGCGTGGGACAGTCATCGTCAAATATCCACACCGGTTATGCACTGCTTTGCGCTGATAAACTTAGTTATATACAGTATATTAAAATCCACGCTTTAAAAAGCGCTTAATATAAAAACGCTGTCAATCATTGCCTCCAATTCTTCCATATCTAACAACCCTTCCTCTTCTGCGGAATCACTAACATTATTGACGTCATCACTGCTGTCACTACTTTCTGTACCATTATCCTGGATGAGACTTATTTCTATTTGATTTTCTGCAATTCCGTATTTTTCGAAATAATGATTCTTAATTTATTCAACATGTCGACATACATTTTCCCATTCTGGCCTTCGAATTTCAGCAAATTGCTGGCGTTATAACTGCTCCACATATTTTAATTTAAAAGTGATATTTCTGCATGCCACCCATTTTTGATATCAGCCCAGATTATTTCGATTTGGTTTAGATCTGGGCGATACGATGGCAGTCTAAGTACATTATGGCGATGTTGTATTACTATCTGGTCAAGTATGTATGACTTCTGAAGCTGTTTGTTGGCTTTAATTAAGTTATATATCTTTGTTTTACTCATGCTTTCATCTAAAGCTATATTATGTCTAAGTAACCAAGCTCTCATTTCTTCTTTCAAGGAAGTTGAGGTAGGTGGTTTGTGAATTTGAGTGTTGACGCATTGTGAAGCATTGTCGATGACCAGAACAGACCCAGCAGGCATATTAGGTATCAACATGGCGTTGATTCACTTCATGTAATTTTCTGTATTAATTTCTTGATGAAAATCTGTTGTTTGTTGCGACTTGTAAAAGAAGGGCATTTGGAACGAAGCTGATCTTTCCAACAGCATGAACGATAATAAGTATTTGCCCTTTGGCAACAGGTGCCTGCAAACTTAATTCGCTATTTAGATGCTGTATGACTGCTGTGTATGTATGACTCATCTTCATACATTATAGTATTTTTCTGAAATTTGTAGCACCACCTTGAAAATTGATGCTGATATAAGTACACATTGATATAAGTACAAATGAAATTAGTCATTTGGAACGGTAGAATCAGACTGAAAAATTAAATACCATAGCCGGGGTTTGAACCACAGATCTTAGGCTTTCCGTGCCGTTGCTCTAACCGACTAAGCTATCATGGCAACATTTACTTTTTATTTTTATTTTTTTATTTTATTATTATTTTATTTATTTGTTTTGCTTTTCTGTTAGAACTCTTCTATTTGATTTCGGTTTCTTCCACTTGAACCCTAAATCTTTAATAATTTTTCTGAGATTTGTAGCACCACCTTGAAAGTTTCTGCTGTCATTCAGCTTGATGAGCAATCTGCTTATTGTTAGCACACTTTTTTCTTCCACATAGGAATTGTGAATCGTGCGCCGAATGATGCATTCGAAATCGTCTATTTCTGTAATACGTTTAGGGACCTTATGTTTCTTCCCAGGTGTGTCAAATGGCACTCTTTCATCCATATGTTTTTTTTTTCTTATCTTTGAGAACTCTGGAAACGGAACTCAGTGAAATACCAGTTGCTTTGACTACTCTTTCTTTCACTCTCTTAAGGCTTTTGTGGAACTCGGACGAACATATATTTTCTTCCTTCATCTCTGCTTCTTGCTTCATGAAGTCGAGGACATTTGCAATTATTTCCCTACTTTGACTGTGTAACAACTTAGCACTCAACTTTGAAAACGTAGGAGCCATGGTTATAAATATAACAAATATAAAGTAAGTACTATTTAGATACTGCTCTCTTTAAAATTACAACCAGATGCAGACACTTTCTATGCAGACTGTATGTGTTACGCACTGTGAGTAAGCAAAGGTGTTATATCGCTTTCGTTGATTAAGCTGAACATAAACCATTCCTAGGCTCGGCAGCTGGGGTGGCAATCAAGGTCACGATTCCAGAAGTTTTGCGCGAGTTATAGCAAACTAACCACTTTTTTTTCGAGCGGAGGAGAAAATGATTTAATCACTGACCCCAGCCCCAATGGGAGTCGGGACTGAGAGAGTAGGACTCACCAATAGTCGGCATACGCACTAAAAACTTCTCCACCGGATGGAAAAAGGAAGAAGGAAAAGTGGAATGGCGTGGCTTTGTGCGGTCCCGCATAGCACCCGCGATAGTATCTTAAGGCTGTTGGCTGTCGCCCTGTGGGCGGGAGTGCGTAAAGGTAGTTACTAGGTTGTAGCCATGAAACCTGACTGCAACACTAGTGGGAATGGCGAGGGTTTGGAAGGGAAAATAGGATTGAGGTAGGTATTGACGATGATGCTGCTGTTGCTGGTTGAACTCCTTGCATTGCTGCAAGAAGTTCACGACTCTCTCCGGGTTGCCCTTCAGCCTGGGACCAAGTGATGAGATCCGGATGGCTTCGGTGATGAACTGTTAGTCTGGATGAAGTGCTGTCGAACTGCCCAGCCAGGAAAACCTGTTGAGCAGCTGATGAAATTTGAAGATCCCTGCTGAGTTCCTCCAGGGCTGTCAGCTTCGTCGTCATGTTTACGAACTCCGCGTGGAGATCCTGAACGGCGTCACGTAGGCCCTGGACTTCCTCGATGATCGGCGTGAATGATGGTGCTGGTGTCAGCGCTGGTGATGGTGCTGATGTCGGCGGCTGTGGAGCGTCACTGGCTGCGGTGTAGGAGCTGGTGGCTTCAGCGGTGCCTTCCTGCGAGGATGCAGGGGGCAGAGCGCTTGGCCGGTGAAGTGCGTTGACCCTCCACAGGTTGCACAGTAGCGGCGGCGGCGGTGCAGGTCGTGCTGGGTACACGAAGAGATGGTGCAGGCGGAGCCACAGTAGTGACACCTTGGTTGAGCTGAGCAGGTCGTCTCCTCGTGCCCGTAGGCACAACAGCGCCTGCAGGGTACCTGGCATTCTAATCGGCTAACCTCGATTCGTAAGCACCGCCCTAACAAGGGCAGGCCCGTCCTCAAGGCAGCTTCATAGTCGCCAGGGTCTGCATACTCGATCCTGACGAGCGACGTGGGTCCCTGTTCTCCGAAGATCCGAGTGGCCTTTAAGGCTGAGGCTATGCGGTCGAGGCAATGGTTGCTCCGGGCAGCGGCGGGTTCTCCTCGGCGGGTGCCGGAGGAGAAAAAGAAGGTCCTGGCTTAGCAGGCTCGGCGACTCTACGTTGCTTCTTCTTCGCCATCTCGGAGCTGAGTCGAGATTCGTAATCATTATAAACATAATTAATAAGACTTGTATGCCTGGATCATACATTCCAAAATTCTGTTTCAATATAGTAATTTTATGAGCAAACACTAAAGCTCCTTCGCTTCTTACGGATTAATGATAGGTTATCGTAAATGATGTTATTAGGATACGATGAATACTTCTTATGAGACTGCCTGTGTGGTTGAGTGGCCAGCATTTTGGCTTCTCAACCCAGAATTACCTAGTTTGATTCCCGGCTAGTGTGGGGAATTTTACTGTAACCAGAATCATTCTCTATCCTCCACAGAGTTCGGAAGTGTGAATGGTGTTTTAAAGTAAAAGCTATAAAAACCAACGTTAATAAATCTACAGTTCAGAGAGAAAAATACCACACCATGAGTTGTTTATTTAAGTCAAAGCCCCGTATATACGTAGAAGTAAAGGGGGCTATACAAATGAAGCAATTAAAACATAAATAAAAATAAAAGTAATGAATACAGATGAAGTAAATTAAAGAGAACTTTTCAGAAACTCGGTTCAGTTTCATATATTTATCCTTAAATTTTGGCTGGCAATCTGCCTATTTGCTTCAATTCTATTTCTTCCTCTACGAACTACCCATCGTAGGTAAAGAAAATTGTATCCCATAAAAAAGTTTAGATATTAAAATTTTTCAACCGAAATATACATTTTAGGGTCCCCTCAACACCCCCTCCCAAGAAAGTTTAGATAAAGGTGCTTATGTGTGTGCGAAACGGAGATCTTAACGAAATTCCCGTCATTCTAAACTGCCCTGGTTATTTTGTTTTTCTTAAAAACAGCTCTGACAATTTGGAATAAAATATATGTTTGAAATATAATAAACCAGTTGCGCTGCTGCCCTATTGGAAACTGGACCGACTAACCGGATGCCGGCCTCACGCCCACTTAGGCAGGATAGAGGTTGGCGATCATCCAACCGATACGAGGAGTTGATGTGGCCAGCATCACGCATCCCGGAATGTTGGCTTTCGTGGCCAGGATCGCTGCCTATCGCAGCTCCTCAATTTTCTCACAACACTCAGTGGGCACCAGCCTTATACACGGGCTTAAAATCCGCACCTCTATGGGTGTGATTGAACCCGGACGCATTCCGCGGCCGGAAACAGACTCTATGCTCTAGCCCACTACGCCGCGAGATATTGGCATAAATAAAATGCGTCTTGAATTTTCTGCGAATAGTCTGCGAAGTCCTCATTTTGATTGTAGATATCTATGACAGAAAAGCAAACAGATGCATTTGCGAATTCTAGTTGAGGTAGTAGGTGCAAGTGGACAGCTTCAGACATTTCGGATGCACCATAAATAGTTATAATTATGAACTGCCGTCAAGGAGCAAACAGAGGTTAGTAGTGACAAAAGATGCTTTCAACAGGCCCATTGACGAAAAGCGGAGGAAGAGTAAGTAAAGTGCTTTGTGAAGAATGTGGCATAGTGTAGCGTGAAAAAGTAAACGTTGTGATGAAGCGAAGGGAAGATTATAGAAAACATTTGAAATATAGATATGGAGAAGAATGGAGCTTGTAAAATGAACATATAAAATAAGCAATTTACGATTTTACAAACAGTAAGGTAAGGAATAAACATGCCCAGGTCATTGGATGAGAAGAAACTGCTTGCTAAGAGATGTACTGAAAGGTATTGTGAATAAGAAGAAAAAAAACTGATGTGACATTCACATGACTTTCTCTACCAATTCTTCAACAAACTATTCTTCTACTTCTTGCTAATCGAGATAAACATTTGTAAAAATGGTTTTATTACATACTTCCTTGTAGGTAAAAGGGAAGAAGGGAATAGTGGGCTTAAGCAATGGTAAAATCTTTTGAGCCTAAAGAAATTGAGCTTTCCGACTTCCATTAAACAATTTTATTTAGGTTTTACCATTATAGCTAAATGAGAATAGCAAATGAAGCTTACGCATAATAGCCAAATTTTTGGGATACCACTGGACAACCTCCTTGTGATGTCTTGCGTAATGCTGTGTAAATCAGTATGGCCCAACACGAGGCCCCCGGGCCGCATGTGGCCCCGTACATGGTTTTTCTGGCCCTCGATTCTCTTATATTTGATAATTGATAAATATAGTTTTGTAATTTCAATGCATAAATCGTTAGGGGAAGTTGTATATTAGATTTGGATACAAAATTTTGTAGTTTCCGTTAGATGGCAGTTCAGTCAATGATAGAGAACTTTATGGCGTATAAGTAGTATGTTTTCCTTCGAAAAATGACAGTATCTTATGTCTGTTGTATTTTAAGCTTTAAATCGCCGCTATCTCGATATAGATCTTCATTCTTCAAGGTGTATCTTATTCTGTGCTCTGTAAGGTTGTCATACCTGACGTTCAAAGTGGCGGAACCAGAAAGACGTGTTGCAGACGAGAACGACAATTCAGGTTAATTGGCAAAACAGTTATTTTTTTTATTAGATGACGGTAAACCACAATGTGTTATTTGTGCGCAAGTTATTTCTTTCTCTCAGGGTATGCGTGGATGTATTGTGAATGATAACATTAGTTTAAATTGACTGAGAAATTTAATAAATCTGATACCTGAGCTTTTGAAGCAAGTTGCCAACGGTTTGGCGATAAAATATGAAACTGATTATAAATCGTAGCACTCGAAATTGTAACAACTGAATTATTATTTATGCTAACTTCTGCAGTGTCGATTTTACTATTTGAAATAACTGTTTCCGCAGTAAAAGAAACTAGTAGCGTAATTTGCCGTGAGTCGCTAAAATGCTCATCGGCGAGATCTCTCGCAATAGCCGGGAAATCTTACTCACACAAGCGCGTCACTAAGCGCTTAAAATATTACACGTGCAGTACGTACCGGTGACCGTACCAGAATAACTTTCCGATTTAGATTGCACAGACATTTATTAATTTTAGCTCCACCTACATATTATTCCCCCTTCTAACTTTATATTTTTCCGGGGCAATAGTTAACCCCGCTTAATGCATGTCTCTTACTTTGTTGCTAATTAGTTTTTTCAGTTTTCTCAGAATTTCTTTTGCCTCTCTGATTTACATAATTAGCCTACGTGACTGCAAACCTACTGAATTTATAACTGAAATCTCAAAATCTTTAAGCCAATACATTCGCTACTTCGGCTGATACTAATGACTTTCGCTAACCTGACTTCCTGATTACCTCCATTTTTCCGGACAAACCTTTTAACTCAAGCTGGTTACATTATACACTGATTTGATGTACGGAAATTATTTATTGTAATTATTTCTCTATCTTATTGTTGTTTCTTTATTTAATTATTTATATCTGCCCTTTAGTAATTGCGGTATCAACTCGCTTCCATTTATGCCGTCACCTTAGCTTCGGGAGACATTTTACCAACTTCTTAGCGGGAGCGTGTATAGTACGGAGGGGTGTGTTTGTAGCGTTCTGCCGTTGTTGTTCGACCTAGCAGTGGTGTATGTTAACGGTAGCTCATGCGATGTATGTACATATTTCAGAGGTGCATCAGGTAAGATTTGTGGGTATATGGGAAGCCAATTTGCTATTTGAAGACATTGCTAGGGCAATACCATGCAGTATTTGCATGGACTGATTATTAAAATAATATCTGGTAAATGTGTTCTCTTTGAGAGTAAAAAGTATCATTTACTTCAGTTTACATTATGTTGTCATAAAAAATATTTATCGTGGAGATATATTTAAACGTGGTTCTTATAAGTGATGACAAGTAAAGCTATTGCTCAAAGTTATATATGTGAATAATCTAGAACTATGCACATAAAATAGAACGCCACTGCATGCGCGAAAAGGTAAACAGATACACACGCACCTCTTCCTTCTATGTGTAGCATATTCTACCTGTGAAGAGCAGTAGAATGCGGCCTGAAGCTGCGGAGACGGTATAATTGGAAGCGAGTGAACTTATAGTTGATATGGAAAATTGAGATACATTATAGTGACTATAGAGAGTTAAGTTATAGGAGAGCCAAGCTTTAATGACTAGACGGTCGGCATACAAAATTTGAACTCCTGCGATCCTGTAAAAAAAAATCTGATGTGTTACATTCACATGACTTTCTCTACTCTTGTACAAACTATTTTTACAAACGCTTATTCTACATATGCTTCATGTTAATCGAGATGTCGAGATGTTAATCTTGTTGCTAATTTTCTTGTAGATGCAAGGGGAATAGGTAGGCTTTGAGCGATAGTCAAATATTTTAAGAGCTGGTTGCTATGTGGAGTATTTCATTCTCTTTGCATTACCAGGACAAAAAAAAATGAATAACGAATTTGAGAAAAAGTATAAGTATTGGAAAATTTAAGGGAATAACAAGCAATATCCCGAAAATGGTTCACTCAACAAAAAAACAAAAAAAAAAGTGTATATGACACAAATTGTGTATTTTAACGCGATCTACAATTTTTGTGTAGCAAAATTTTGTCTATCTCTTATGGTTTACCAGTTTTGCAAAAGTCGTTCACAATGAAGAATACTTTTGGAGACATTCCCAGAAAATTCAAGATATACATTTCATTTGTCATGAAAATATCTTAAACATATGATATTTTAATCAAAATCGTTAGAGCCATTTTGGGGAAAATTAAAATTTTCGAAAAATGTTCCATGTAAAGGGTAATCTGGGATGGGGGATTTTCTTGAAAACCTTCGTATGACATCTCTGGAAGATACTGAACCTAAATACCAAGTTTGGTGTTTATCCGACTGTTCGTTTCTGAGTTATGCTGTTCACAGACAGACACACATACACACACGGACATATTTCCAAAAATGCTTTTTTTTTATTCAGGGGTCTCAAAACATGTATTTCCGGTGAAATCTCGGTATCGAATTTTTGGGTAGATAAAGTAAAAAAGGGCGCCAACATATCAGATAGAATATAACTAAACTTCGCAACACATGTAGCAGGTTCTATTTGAGGAAGAGTTGCAAGATGGAACCTAACAACTCAAATATCACTGTTTTCTAGTGACATCCCAAATGATAGAAGAACGTCAAAGCTGTACTCTAGTTACTTTCGGTAAAATATTTAACTAGTATACTGTTGGACGCAACTCGTATAGGCACTTTTTATGCATGAAAATTCTATTCACGGAGCCGGTGCCTCAAGAGGTAACGTCCGTGGTCCGCATTCGGGAGGTCCCGGGTTCAAACCCCTCGGCCGACCAATCTGACCGAAGTTTCTTTGTTCGCGGTTTTCCTCGGTCGCTAAGCGAATGCTGGCTGGATAATTTATCCGCGAATTTTCCCATCACCCCTTTCATCACTGCATTTCATTTTCTTCTTCACCGCCATACCAGCCTGGCATATGTTGTGATCAGGGGCGGGTTTTATTGCTGATAATTTTTTAAAGGATTTACGTTTTATTTGTAAATTTGCGCATTTTTGTTTTGTTAATAATACAACAAAATTTCTCGACAAAAATAAAAACAAAATAAATGTGCTTGGTTCGTATAATAACCGACTTTGAAAATTCATTTGGACAAAAAAAAATATCTTACGCGATACAAATATTGTATTATCCGTAAAATTGAGTTATTCATACCACCAGTAGCTTGTGGGAGGTTTAACAGAAATGCAAGTTATTTTGACAGGATATGAATGTTTGATATGAAGTATTAAGTTAAATATTGTTTAACCCAACTGTTTATTCCATGACACCAAATTGCAACATACAACAAACAGGCCATTAAGATCTCGTCTGCAACTATTAAATTATTGTGTGAAAATAATGTCACTGTTCTCATTTGATGACAGTCATGAGACGAACAGATATCTCATAAAGTTTAAAATGTCAATAAAGCATGCAGGACATAGCTGCATTGCCCGCATACAAATTTAGAACATAATTGCAGAATTCAATGTAACATAAAGGTATACATATTATTTTTACTCTGAAATTCAGGCAGTTCCTTAAACATAATCTTTACCAAATCGAGATTGATATCGGATTTTGCAATTAATTTTGATATCTCAAAAACAAAATCGAGTGCTTTGATTGTATTTATATCGTCAGCATGTATGTGTTATAATTAATTTTTGAAATATGTTAATTTATCGCTCAAATAAAGACTTAAACGAGAAATTCGCGGAAAAAATTACAGGCTTAAATCGTCTGCATTTGTTGTGAAATATATACTTATAGTCGAAGTTGTAAAACTTTTTGTTTATCGTTAATAACACACACACCAAAAGAAAAACAACATGGATCTGGCTATGTTCCAGAGTACGCATGTTCCTCGACAGGTTACTGACCCAAGACATTGATTTGTAGATCCTTGGGGGTGTAAGTCATCAAAGAGGAGGGTAACCCGTTAAAGAAGAAGAAGAAAATTCTGTTCATTGATGAAATTTCAGCTCCCATGTTCCCTTAAAAAGCAGAGGAAGTTAAGAGTACCCTAATGTTCTAACGGTGCACATACGGACACTGCGCTGGCGCTGATGAAGGAAACGAGATGAGCAGCTGTCGAATTGTCGACCTTAAGGACCGTCGATCTGATTGTTTAAATAACTGCGCTGAAGTCTCCCGGTTTTAGGGCATGGTCGGTCGTGACCAACGCTGATTAAATATACCGCACACCTTATTTCGTAGCAGGTTCTTCCCCGAGTAAGTGAGATTGAGACCGTTCCCGATTTAGCTCCCTTGCCGTTGAGCAATCTGGCGCCATTGAGGATAGGATCTATCTATGGAAATGATATCTACATGCCTTAGGGAACTTTTTTTTTTTGCTTGCAAAACTGCTAATATTTATCTATTTTAAAATATTTAAATCGGAATTTCATCAGG
The DNA here is from genome assembly GCA_030765065.1 of Deroplatys truncata. Classification (NCBI taxonomy): domain Eukaryota; kingdom Metazoa; phylum Arthropoda; class Insecta; order Mantodea; family Mantidae; genus Deroplatys; species Deroplatys truncata. The sequence continues at coordinate 195,947,047 of CM060978.1, forward strand.
TCCCTTGAATTCAAGAACGTTTTTAGAAAAGGTCTTTGTCGTTCTGTGGAAAGCATAATTCGAACACCAAAAGTCAGATAAATACATTTCCTTCTTTTAAATCAGGCGCCTTTAAAGGTTGCAAGGCGAGGCTTCTTAGTAAATCAACGTACCTTCCTTCCTCATACAACCTTTTAGGTGCAAAAGTATTATGTTCTAAAATAAAAAAAATCTGGTGTTACACTCACATGACTTTCTCTACTCTTGTACAAACTATTTTTACAAACGCTTATTCTCTATATGCTTCATGTTAATCGAGATGTTAATATTATTGCTAATTTTCTTGTAGATGCAAGGGGAATTGGTAGGCTTTAAGCGATAGTCAAACATTTTAAGAGTTGGTTCCTATGTGGAGTATTCCATTCTCTTTTAATTACCAGGACAAAAAAAATGAATAACGAATTCCCATTTGAGAAAAAGCATAAGTATTGAAAACTTAAGGGAATAACAAGCAATATCTCAAAAATGGTTCATTCAGCAAAAAAAAAAAAAATGTATATGACATAAATTGTGTATTTTAACGCGATCTACATTTTTTGTGTAGTAAAATTTTGTCTATCTCTTATGGTTTACCAGTTATGCAAAAGTCGTTTTGAGAAAATTAAAATTTTCGAAAAATGTTCCATGTAAAGGGTAATCTGGAGGTTGGGGAATTTTGTTGAAAACCTTCGTGTCGCATCCCTGGAAGATACTGAACCTAAATACCAAGTTTGGTGTTTATCTGACTGTTCGTTTCTGAGTTATGCTGTTCACAGACACACACACGGACATGTTTGTACTACTATGTAGTAGAGAAAGTAAAAAAAAAAATAGAGTCCGTTATAACGTTTCAAGTCACTCTTCGTAGTGTTATTCGTTTCCGAAATATTGGTTTTAAGTTGAAGTTTATTGTGTGCGCCATGTGTGTTACATGTTTGGAAACGCAAAAGGCTTTTTTGCATGTATTCATTTCTAGCAAATATCGACTTGTACAATAAAACAGTTGAGTGTTGTCTGTTTTATAACTAAGTTCGTGTTACCTAATTCGAAAACAATTGTAGTCAATCATCGTGGTTAACGTAAAGTGGACAAGAATTGATAGGATATCTGTAAATCGATAATGGATAGAGAGCATCGCGCGTGTTGCACATCAGATTATTATTAATTCGTCACTGTCAGGTTAGGACACCGGTACATACCGCCATATTTGAGTATTTTTGTAAATACCGGTGCCGGGACCAACTAATCCCCTCCTAGATATCTCTCTCTGGAATGCGAACCTAAAGCACAATCGTGTCCTTATGTCGGAAGCCAAAAAGTCATCTGTCTTCTACACGAACGTCACGGTAATGGATTAGTCATTCAGAGTTTGAAATTCGCCATTCTGTTGTTGCATGATAAAGATATAGTTTGTGCTTGGACTGTGGAAGGTGCGGCCGTCACCTCCTTCGTCCGTTGCTTTAGGCTTACCTTGATGCTTCTCCCGTTGGTTCCAGAAGTTCACAGTGTGTGGGTTCTCTTCAATTTTATCCTCGGCTAGCTGCAGTAGTTTTCTTTAAACTATATAGGAGCATGGACTTATCCTCGGTAAAGGAAAGCGTAGATCTCGGGTGGTGATATAGGAAGACATAGACGTGCTTTGTTTACGAAAAGATGACACTGCCGTTTCTCTTTATTTAATTAACACTCGTAGTATACAACACTGGTATTGTCGCCGTAAAATACTGTCCACCGCTGTTAAACTACGGCGCGGATATGACATTAAGTTTAAATATGCTTATTATCTCTTTACGAGTAGCGGATCTTAGGTGTGTTTCTAAAACTGTCTTGATTCCCTTTTTGGCGCGATATCTCACACATCCTGCAGCATCTCTCCCTGACCACACATGACAAAAACTGTCGAACAAACTGCAATGCTAAACGGACATGACAAAACTCTCTTGCTTAAACTGCCTTGACAAAACTGTCTCACTACAATGCTAAAATTCCATGACAAACTGCCCGAATTTGCTCCAAACAGATCCATTTATAGTCTCAGGCTACTGGGGCTGCTTCCTTTCCTATTGGTCCATTTTTAGCACCACTCGACGCGTCTAACTATTTTGAATAAACTTCCAGGGATCTCATTGGTCCAAGTTTAATATAAATCGCGGCTTTTCCCGCATTTACCATTAGGCTATCTGTCTCGCTCACTTGGTCACGGCGAATTATCAAATAAAGGGACAAAGGCGTTACACCCTCGCTGTAGGAATAATGGCACTGCGACCGAAGAGATGTCATAAACCTAGATTTTCTGCCTTCGAAAGCACTATTCCTGTAGCTAAAACATTTCGTCGTGGACAGTATTTTAACATAGCGCTTAAATTATTTACATTAAACCATTTATAACTCTACTAATATTAGTAACCTAGATAGATACATAACGTTAAATCACCCTTCTTAAAATATACAAGCAGTATGAGAAAAAGATATTTACATAGTACGATTTAACATCAATAAAAGTTAATTAATAAATTATCTATAATTACAGTTCTCGGGCCCGGCCTAGAGTTGCCGTTTCAAAGGAGAACCTATTTTAGAGTAGCCAGTTTCAGAAAATCAAAATCTGGTACGCATTGCTTACGCTCATTTGCGCCTTAAAAGCTGCTCTGGCCAATCATCATTGTGCAGTTTGTAAGGAAGCAGGGCTGATTAAGTGTTGACTGAAGAACGAAAATAGACACATTATTTTGACTCTTTATAATATTGCTTGCCAATAATGCATTTGTAATCAATAAATTAGTGTAAAGACAGAAAATCAAATTTTATTTATGACAGTCTTTGATGCAATACCTTTTAAGGTTAAAGCGTGATTGGAAATAAAGAATATCATGTGTATGTGTAGAATACCATGACATGAACTATGTCGTTAAAAGGAGTAGATGGTGAACAAATATTGTTCTGTAGTTTACACATGTAAACCGAGGGAAGAGAATGCTTTATTTTAGATTCAGATACAGTGCTAACAATTTTAAAAAGTCGTGTTAGTTACATTCACGTGACTTTCTCTACTCACTCTTCTACAGACTATTCTTACAAAATCTTATTGATATATTTATTTCTTGTTAATCCAGATAAACGTTCAAAACATACTTAAACATTTCGTTGTAGGGCACGTAGGTAAAGCGATAGTTAGGTAAGAGCGTGTCGCTATGTAATGACTTTGAATTTCCGTGCTCTTTGTATGGCCACAAGGGAAAGAAAGAAAATAAATAAACCGAATAGCGACTTACCAGTTGAGAAAAGTATAAATATTTGAAAATCCAAACCAATAACAAGGAATATCACGGAAATGGCTAACGCAACAAAATTTTATTTGGTATAAATTATATACTTTAACATGATTTACATTTTTTGTGGAGTAAAATTTTGTGTTATACAAAAATCATTTTGAAAGAAGAGGAGTTCACAGGGGATTCCCAGATAATTCAAGGTATACATTTAATTTGTCAGGTATCTATCTTAAATATATGGTATTTTAATCAAAAGCATTAGAGCCATTTTTGAGAAAATATTTTCCATACAAAAGGTAGCCTGGGGTGACGAGATTTCCTTCAAAATCTTCGTGTCGCATCTTTGGAAAGCGCTAAACTTAAATACCGACTTTTGTTTTTCAGTTATGCTGTTCTCACACACACAGATCTTTTTCTAAAAATATGATGAGTTACATTCACAAACTTTTTCTATCCATTGCCGTTTATTTTAATATAGCTTCTACAAATTATTTTTACAAAAGCTTATTTTTCTATCTACTTCATAATCGAGATAAACCTTTGCAGAAATAGTTTCATACATTTCGTTGAAGGTTCAAGGGGAATTTAGGTAGAACAAGTCGAACCGATAGTCTATCTGACTATTTAAAAGTGGGGTGCTGGCATTAAATTTCCTACTCTTTCCATGACATCACGAGAAAAAAAAAATAACGAGAGCACTTTAAAAATGACAAACTATTTAAATGTTAAAATCAATAATAAGAATATCTCGAAAATGGTTGATGCCACAAAATGGTTTATTGGAAATAAATTGTATGTTTTAAAGGGATCTACATTTTGTTTGTTTGTGTGTACTACGTTTTTGGATGGTATTTTAACCAAAATTGTTTGTCATTTTTGAGAAAATAAACAAATTGGAAACATTTTCCATGTAAAGGGTAGTTTGAGATTGGGGTATTTTCTTGAAAATCTTCGTGATGCATCTTTGAAGCATTTCTTACGGATTGCCCTTCTCGTTGTATGACTTACATTTCAAAGGACTTACAATGCCTTGGGTCATTAGCCGTCGAGCAAGCAAACTCTGAATCATAGCATAATCATGATTGGTGATCACTTGACGAGTCCAATCCTGGTATGGCGGTGAAGGAGAAGAAGAAGGAAATGAAATGTAGTGATGAAAGGAATGATAGGTCAATTCGCGGATCAAATTATCCAACCCAGCATTCTCCTAGCGACCAAGGAAAACCGCGAAAAAATCTTGGGTCAGATTGGTCGTCCCCGGGGGTTTGACTTTGGGACCTCCTGAATGCGGACCACAGACGTTACCCCTGAGCCATCCCGCTTGGTATCCTTGGAAGATGCTGAACTGTATGCCAAATTTGGTAATTATCACACTTTTCGTTTTTGAGTTATGCTGTTCACAATGGACCTTTTTCTAAAATACTTTTTACTTTCTCTACTATGTATAGTATGTAGGGGAAGTATTGTATTCCACCCAAAAATTCGATACCGAGATTTTACCGGAAATACATGTTTAGAGACCCCCTAAATCCAAAAAAAAAGCATTTTTGGAAACATGTCTGTGTGTGTGTGTGTCTGTGAACAGCATAACTCAGAAACGAACAGTTGGATAAACACCAAACTTGGTATTTAGGTTCAGTATCTTCCAGAGATGCGACACGAAGGTTTTCAAGAAAATCCCCCCACCTCAGATTACCGTTTGCATGGAACATTTTTCGAAAATTTTAATTTTCTCAAAAATGGCTCTAACTATTTTGATTGAAATATCATATGTTTAAGATATTTTCATGACAAATAAAATGTATATCTTGAATTTTCTAGGAATGTCTCCAAAAGTATTCTTCATTGTAAACGACTTTTGCATAACTGGTAAACCATAAGAGATACACAAAGGTTTACTACACAAAAAATGTAGATCGCCTTAAAATACACAATTTATTTCATATACATTTTGTTTTTTTGTTGAGTGAACCATTTTTAAGATATTCCTTGTTACTCCCTTAAATTTTTCAATACTTATTTTCTCAAATGGGAATTCGTTATTCATTTTTTTTTTGTCTTGGATATGCAGAGTATTAATCTGTGACAAAGAGAATGGTGCCGCACATAGCAACCGCTATTAAGAGATATGTCTGTGCTTATATTGCCCTTGCAAATACAAAACAATGGTAACATAGTAGGCCTTAAGCGATAGTCAATTATTTTTAGAACTGGTCGCTATGTGTAAAATGTAATTCTCTCTGCATGTCAAAAGATCGTTTCTGCAAATGTTTATCTCGATTAATATGAAATAGATGGAGAATAAGAGTTTGTAAAAATAGTTTGTACAAGAGTAGAGAAAGTCATGTGAATGTAACACATCAGATTTTTATTTATGTATTGGATTCAGATGCCTCAAAACATGTACTTCCGGTGAAATCTCGACATCACTATGTAGAATTCTGGAAACTGTTACCATGTAAATATCTTAAATGTATGGTATTTTAACTAAACGGCGAAGCATTTAAAGGACCTCCACGCATATATTAAAATTTCAATACCAATAAATTTAATAAAACCTTCTCAACTTAGTCGATATTACAGCTCCAGTATCGTTATGATTGGTGTAACCGACACATTCAATGAACAATTTAAACTATTCAACTTTATCACTTAACTGTAACTGACAATAATACGAAAGTCTTCGTGCGCAACAGATATGTTTACATGGAGAATATACTGTGCAACTGTTTTCTCTCGTAGCAGTTCGCGCGCAACTGATTAATTTTTAATTCTTTCGCGCGCAACTGATATAATACACTTAAAGTCCAGTGAAGACTTGTTTCTTATGCACAATTTCCAAAATTTACATTTTAAAATTTTTGAAAATTGTAAAAGAAATGTTATTAGCCTGGGAGTATAGATGAGAGTGCAATATGCAATATTCGTCAAACAATCAATTTATGAAAATGATTATGATGGTTCGGAAGGAGAACATTGTGAATTAAATATGCGTGTATATGAATCTTAAAAAGCAACATTTTAAATAAATCAAAATAGTATAAGCGACTATATTTATGCATTATGTTAGTTTTCCAAAGCATGGTTGGACCAGAGAAACATAGGTTTGGAAAATGCGAGTTTGCCAAAGATTGCTTGGACCGGAGAAACATATAATAGGCGAAAACGAACCTCGGGTAGCTTATGAAATGCGGTCCAGTCTTTGCACAAGCAACTTGTTTAGGACTGGTATTCTAACTTCGCCACAGAGGTGACAATCGGCGAAGAAATGCAGGACTAGTGTTTTAATTGAAATCGCAGCAATTTAGGTACAAAACTAACTGTTGAGTGAGCTCAAGAACCTGCCCTGTGCTTTATGTTGATCTCCCTTATGTGTTCTTGAATACATCTGGTAGAGATAGATATTAAAAGCAATCTACAACTGTTTTTCATGAGCAGAATATACGGTCTCAGAAAGCGATAAAACTGCAGCATTATCAAATAGATGTGACATGCCCACACCACGAGCGTGTTCAGGCGGTAAGGATCACGTGATCAGCCGTTCCTTTGCGGGTGGGGAGGCCACAACTTCCAGTATTTTAACGTTGATTAGCGGATTCATGCTCAGTGGTACTAACACTGAATTGCTGATCAACCATTGCGTATGTAACAGGCAAATTATTGAGTGATATAGATTACCAAAGGTGGGGTTTTTTCATGGGGTAATCAAGTGATCAAGATGAACTTGCACGAAACATGACAGTGTTTAATTTATTACATTCTCTGCTGTGCAAAGGAACTCGACATAGAGTTGGATAATGAAATTTTACTGAAATTGACCTTTTGTGGTGTGCTAAGTCAATAAAGGCCATCACAAATGGACAATTGTCGCAGAGAGACAGAATAACTCGTCGAATACATACATTTAACCCAAACATATAAGGTAGTTCACTTTATGCAAACCTTTTACATGGAAAGTTTTCCTTTTTACTTTCTCTACTACGTATAGTAAGTAGGGGAAGTATTGTATTCCACCCAAAAATTCGATACCGAGATTTCACCGGAAATACAAGTTTTGAGACCCCCTGAATCCAAAAAAATCATTTTTGGAAACACGTCCGTGTGTGTGTGTGTGTGTGTGTGTGTGTGTGTGTGAACAGCATAACTCAGTCGGATAAACTCCAAACTTGGTATTTTGGTTCAGTATCTTCCAGAGATGCGACATGAAGGTTTTCAAGAAAATCCCCCCACCCCAGACTACCCTTTACATGGAACATTTTTCGAAAATTTTAATTTTCTCAAAAATGGCTCTAACGATTTTGATTAAAATATCATATGTTTAAGATATTTTCATGACAAATGAAATGTATATCTCGAATTTTCTGGGAATGTCTCCAAAGTATTTTTCATTGTGAACGACTTTTGGTAAACTGGTAAACCATAAGAGATAGACAAAATTTTACTACACAAAAATTGAGATCGCGTTAAAATACACAAATTTTTTGTTGAGTGAACCATTTTCGAGATATTTCTTGTTATTCCCTTAAATTTTCCAATACTTGTACTTTTTCGCAAATGGGAATTCGCTATTTATTTTTGTTTTTGTCCTGGTAAAGCAAAGAGAATGGAATACTCCACATAGCAACCAGCTCTTAAAATATTTGAGTATCGCTTAAAGCTACCAATTCCCTTTGCATCTACAAGAAAATTAGCAATAAGATTAACATCTCGATTAACATGAAGCATATGGAGAATAAGCGCTTGTAAAAATAGTTTGTACAAGAGTAGAGAAAGTCATGTGAGTGTAACACATCAGATTTTTTCTTCTTTCTTTTCCTTTCTTTTCTCTTTCAAAATGGCTCATAAGGAATTTGATAAAAATATCACTGGTTTGAGATATTCGCATAGAGAATAAAATGTACTACGCTATAGCTGGGAGCCGGGGAGATGGCTAATGCGCCGGCCACACGTGCAGGCTTTACCGTGGGTTTTGCGTAAACTTTGCGCAAGCCCGTGCGTGTGGAGGGCAAGACAAGTAGCTCGCATAAACAATAAGCGCGGCTGCGTAAACTTTGCCGTGCTGAAGATTTAGTTTGCGCAAACTCTTAAAAGAGTGTGCGTGTGGACAGTGTTCAAGTTGTGCCTTCAGCCGGAAGTTTGATGCAAGATTTATGATCTACGCACCCATTCCAAGCAACTTGTCACCGAATTCATTGGCTTTGGAAGATAAAGTGTAAGGAATATTCCAATAGGAATAAGAAGAATGTGTCTTGCCAAAAGATGATACCAAAATTAAATCTTAAATCTCTGTATGATCTCCAAAAGCTAAAAACCATAAAGTACTACAATTACAGGAGTCACGAAATGTAGTAATTCTTTGTCATGCACTTTCGTCCATTCTCAAGAATTAGTCATCTAGCTCTTCTCTTACGTCATTAAATTTATATGTGAGCATACCTTTCTTCACAGAAGCCACTTTTTGCACCATTTCGATCGAGAGCGTTTGGTACCCTTTCTTTTCACCAATAAACAGTGCACAAATGCTTTATAGCTAGCAATGGGACGATACGATTATTTCTCGATATCGATACTGATTTTTGAGCATCGATACTCGCTTAATAAACAATGCTGTAAAGGCCATAGCTTATTCACTGAATTTGTTCTTGTTTGTAGTTTTCTGTGTATTAATGCATGTAACCAATTTTGAATTGGATGCTAATTTCGGAATTATTCCTGTTTGACATTCTCCAATCGGCAGCAATGTTTTTATCTTGATAGTGCCTCAGGTTATAATATACAGGGTGAATCACCTAAAACTTACCCCGCAAATATTTCGGAAATGGAAAGTGCTATTGATGTGCTGTTTTTACATTAATTGGTAGTCAGGGGCTCGTATATTTAGCCTATAAACAGATTTTAATAATACTGAGAAAGTGTATTTTTTGAGCAAACATACAATTTTTTAAATGGAATAATGCCTACATGAACAGAATAAAAGTAGGGTAAATTAGAATGTCAATGGTCTTTGTTGTAGTGCAAGTTTTAGGTGATTCACGCTGTATTCTTTATTGTTACTCAAGGCTAATAATATAATGTATTTGCTTTTTGTGCTGAAAACTTTCTTTGAAAGGATTTTCTATCTATATTACAGAGATCAGTCGTACGGTATACCTATAGGCTACGCTCGTGACCCGAGTTTGACTCGCGTAAACGCAAATTAACAGACGGCAGGAAAGAACAGATATTTCCATGCGCTGTATTATCTCACGTCTTAAGTTCTGATTTGTTTCTGCTGCATTCACATATTTTGGTCACCAGAGTAGGTAAATGTAATAGCTGAGAGTGAGTCACTAAGCCAGGGTATTGCAAAAATGTGATTTAGTGCGTCAACTAAAAAGTAACTGAACGCGCTAAGGTATGACTTAACTGCGTGTTACCTCAGTACTTCTACTCCTTCCCCCACTGCTTTGCATGCTTTTATTTAGACACAAGTGTCTTATCGTATGTTCATGCAACGCATTCGAGGTCTATCAAGAACTATAGTCCAACGCTCTGGGGACAGTTGCGAGGCAGTAACGTGAAGTCTCGACTCCTTTCATTCCTTATATAGCATAAAGTTAAACGCAACAACTTCCAATGATGCGAAACTTAAAAGTATCGAAAAATTATCGAAGATTTATCTCAAAGTATTAGACACACTTCAATACCGAGTATTGGGGTACTGACGCTATCGAGGTCCCATACCTACCTATAACAAAAATAAATATTCCAGCCACATTGTTTTGATCTCGACAATCTCCTGTTTGGATGACGAACTTCATACTGAGGTTTGTGCAAACTTGCTTGCAACGTTTGAACGCAGTGTGGTGTTCCGTCTTGTTTGTACAAACTATACCGTGCAAGTCGCTGTCGTGTGGTCGGCGCATAAGGACGTATTAAGTAGAATTTTAGTACTAGTCGTAAAAATCTGCACTTTTAGAAAGCTCGCCATATAAATTGCTCTTAAATTTCTGTATATTTCAAACAATTTACATCCAGTTTTATTTACCTTTAGTAGCAGCGTTTGAATTTTAATTTGTGAAAATGTCTTAAGGGTTTATCAAGGTAAACAAGCCTGACATTACCAGGCACATACTGATGGACCTGAGATGTTTAACAAGTCAATATATTTAAAGTAAAAGTTTTAGTTATGTCCCTCAGTCGTGTTGCAGAATATTAAAAATGTGTTTAATTCATTTAATGCTTAATAAGTTAGGGAATCAAAGCCCGTCTTTCACATGAAAATCGCGAGTATGTACCCTTACATCACGCAGTAACTGTTTTGGAAGTGTATAAACACATTAACAAGGTTTCGACTACTGCCCTGGATTCCCTTAGGTTGTATTCTGCTTCTAGTGACTATAACAAGTAAACATAAAAATCTGGTGTTACATTCATACGGTTTTTTCTATCTAATATCGTTTATTTTTATATAGCTTCTACAAACCATTCTTACGGAGGCTTATTTTTTTATCTAACGCTATATGCTCGCCTAGAAATTTAGTACTCTTTCCATTATACTCTAGAAACAATTGAAAAGCGACCGTTCTTTAAAAGATGATAAAGTATTGAAAATTCAAATCAATAATAACGAATATCTCAGAAACGTTTGATGCTATAAGAAAACCTTTTGGAAATAAATTGTGTGTTTTAAAAGAAATCTACAGTTTTGTGTAGTACCTTTTTGTTTACCAATTGTACAAAATTATACGAAATTCCTTCTGAATAACTTTAAAGGCTATTCCCAAAAATCAAGATATACATTTTATTTTTCATGTAAATATTTGAAATATATGGTATTTTAATTCATAATAAATAACGGTTTAACAAAGCCATTTTTGAGAAACAAAAGATTTTCCAGGTAAAGGGTAGTTTGAAATGGGGGATTTTCTTAAAAATCTTCGTGATGCAACCTTGAAACATGCTGAAGTTAAATACCAAATTTGGTAATTATCCGGCCTATCGTTTTTAGTTATACCGTTACGACACACACAAAGACCTTTTTCTAAGTTTTGTTTTAATTCACGAGACCTCAACATTTAATTATTTTTTTTTTACTTTCTCTACTACGTATAGCAAGTAGGGGAAGTATTCCATTCCACCCAAAAATTCGATACCGAGATTTCACCGGAAATACATATTATGAGGCCCCCTGAATCCAAAAAAAAGAAGAAAAAAAAGCATTTTTGGAAACATGTCCGTGTGTGTGTGTGTCTGTGAAATCATCACTCAGAAACGAACAGTCGGATAAGCACCAAACTTGGTATTTAGGTTCAGTATCTTCCAGAGATGCGACACGAAGGTTTTCAAGAAAATCCCCCCACCCCAGATTACCCTTTACATTTTAATTTTCTCAAAAAGCCTCTAACGATTTTGATTAAAATATCATATGTTTAAGATATTTTCATGATAAATGAAATGTATATCTCGAATTTTCTGGGAATGTCTCCAAAATTATTCTTCATTGTGAACGACTTTTGCATAACTGGTAAACCATAAGAGACACACAAAAAATGTAGCTCGCGTTAAAATACACAATTTATGTCATATACATTTTTGTTTGTTGAGTGAACCATTTTCGAGATATTGCTTGTTATTCCCTTAAATTTTCGAATACTTATACTTTTTCTCAAATTGGAATTCGTTATTCATTTTTTTTTGTCCTGGACATGCAAAGAGAATGGAATACTCCACATAGCAACCAGTTCTTAAAATATTTGACTATCGCTTAAAGACTACCATTTCCCCTTGCATCTACAAGAAAATTAGCAATAAGATTAACATCTCGATATCTCGATTAACATGAAGCATGTGGAGAATAAGCGTTTGTAAAAATAGTTTGTACAAGAGTAGAGAAAGTCATGTGAGTGTAATACATCAGATTTTTTCATTTATAGACGCTCTTCAACTGCTGTGGTCCTTAGCGTCCCATTCTATATTGGGCGTGAAAGACCGGTAATTTTGCTCAGAGGCCTCTTTATCAGGCTTGAGGTTCTTTTATGTGCCGTAAATCTTCGACACGGGATCACCGGCTTTACTTCCCTTCCGAAGGTAGCCATGCTAAGAATTTTTACGTCCGAAAAAATCCATCGCACTTCGCTGGGTTTGAACCCGCGACCTGGGGAACTAGAGGCTAGCATGGTAACCACTACACCACGGAGGACGACACGAGACGGGTGAAATGCCGATATCGAGTTTTGGAAAGCAGTACTTCCTCTACTTACTGTAGTTACGTAATAGAGAGGGTAAAAATCATAATGCGGATGCGTACTCCGCAGTAGCGTACGCACATTGCAAAATGGTGGAATCTATTCATATTTAATTACGAAGTGTTTACCTTGATACAAGCATTCCTAGATACATTTATACCAAACGCATATTTCCATTTCCTTCCTTATGTTACTGGTGTGTGATGATAGGGATTTGTGTTATTCCTGAAAATCGTTTACAGGCAATATATTTATCCATTAAAAACCATGAACTTGAATGAATATGCATAAATTGAAGATCTTATTAAATGACAATAGTTTCGTACATCCCAAGGGTTTACATAATTTGTGTTTAAAAACGGCATTTCTTAAATGTAACGATAGATTTTAGATAAAAGCTTGCCTAAATAAAAAGAAGATTGAAAGGTGTAAAAGTAAAGTTGCAACATCCTTAACTTTCAAAAGGTACTGGCTTAAAACCTAACAATGCTTAGTGTAACATGATTTATAGTTTAGAATTAAAAGAAGCGTTTGTAGCTGTAATGTTGAATACATTATTAAAATATGTTGAGTGGTCTTATTATTATTATTATTATTCACATCACAAAGGCAATTGGTTTTGATGGCCTTATAGTACTTTCGGAAGGAGACGCCCTTCCATTCTCAGCTGAAGGTGCCCACTAGCTTTAACTGAAGCTATTCGGCACCTTCAGCTGATGATGGAAGGGCGTCTCCTTCCGAAAATACTTCTACAGCCATCAAAACCAAGTGCCTTTGTGATGTGAATAATAATAATAATAAGACCACTCAACATATTTTAACAATAACATAATGATGTCTTAAGTATTTCGCAGATGAATTCTCCTCATTCAGAACTGAGCGATTTAAGACTGTACGGAATACTAGTCCATCATATAGAACAGCGTTTAACACAGACCCAGTTAATTGACAATAAACGAGGCTAACTCGCCCATTTGCTCAAATCCAAATTCAATTTCATTTCACTCTGCGCCTAGGGGTTTGCCGTGATTAACCTCGGCGAAAAGCGTCTGTTGTTTCTAGAACTACTCCGATCTAATTTAGAATACCATAAGTACATTCAGTCATTTTTAGTATCCAATGGGCTTGCGATTACATATTTTCTTCGTCTTAAGCGAGTCCTCTCTCTCTCTCCCTCTCCCTCTCTCTCTCTCTCACTATTTGCAAACACAAGAGATGATCAAATGTGAATTTTTCTCAATAAATAAGTTGCTAACTATCGTAGTACCGTAGTGACTTGACTTCAGAAGAAATGCTACAGGTCACAATATACAGGTTAGGCGTTGTATGCTAGCCTTTAGTTCTCGAGGTCGCGGGTTCAAACCTGGCGGAGGGCGCTGAATTTTTCGGAAGTAAAAATCCTTAGCATGACTTCCTTCGCAAGGGAAGTAAAGCCGGTAGTCCCGTGTCGTAGATTTACGGCACGTAAAAGAACTTCAAGGCTGATAAAGAGGTCTCTGAGAAAAATTACCGGTCTTTCAAGCCCAATATAGAATGCAGGGTGTATCATAATCGATAGACAAACTGAAGTGCTTGAAAGTATACGTTAATCAAAACAAGAAAGTCTCCGCAAATGTCGCTTGCGAAATATTGCGAACTGTGTCGAATAGTCATCGCTCTGGTTTATCAATTTAAAGTTCCCAGATTCTATTACCACCTGTGGAATTTTTCTTTAAGTAGAATCTTTCCTTACTATCCATAGAGTCTGAAAGTATAAATGTGAGAATGAGTGTGTGTTTCATGGTAAACTTTCTATACTCTTGAACAAACTATTTTTACAAACGCTTATTCTCCATATGCTTCATGTTAATCGAGATGTTAATCTTATTGCTAATTTTCTTGTAGATGCAAGAGGAATTGTTAGGCTTTAAGCGATAGTCAAATATTTTAAGAGCTGGTTGCCATGTGGAGTATTCCATTCTCCTTGTATGTCCAGGACATAAAAAAAAAATCTGATGTGTTACACTCACATGACTTTCTCTACTCTTGTACAAACTACTTTTACAAACGCTTATTCTCCATATGCTTCATGTTAATCGAGATATCGAGATGTCAATATTATTGCTAATTTTCTTGTAGATGCAAGGGGAATGTGGTAGGTTTTAAGCGATAGTCAAATATTTAAGCGCTGGTTGCTATGTGGCGCATTCCATTCTCTTTGCATGTCCAGGACATAAAAAAATGAGTAACGAATTTGAGAAAAAGTATAAGTATTGGAAAATTTAAGGGAATAACAAGCAATATCTCGAAAACGGTTCACTCAACAAAAAAAATGTATATGACATAAATTGTGTATTGTAACGCGATCTACATTTTTTGTGCAGTAAAATTTTGTCTATCTCTTATGGTATACCAGTTATGCAAAAGTCGTTCAGAATGAAGAACACTTTTGGAGACATTCCCAGAAAATTCGAGATATACATTTCATTTGTCATGAAAATACCTTAAACATATGATATTTTAATCAAAATCGTTAGAGCCATTTTTGAGAAAATTAAAATTTTCGAAAAATGTTCCATGTAAAGGGTAGTCTGGGGTGGGGGGGTTTTCTTAAAAACCTTCGTGTCGCATCTCTGGAAGATACTGAACCTAAATACCAAGTTTGGTGTTTATCCGACTGTTCGTTTCTGAGTTATGCTGTTCACAGACACACACACAGACACACACACGGACATGTTTCCAAAAATGCTTTTTTTGGATTCAGGAGGTCTCAAAACATGTATTTCCGGTGAAATCTCGGTATCGAATTTTTGGGTCGAATGCAATACTTCCCCTACTTACTATACGTAGTAGGGAAAGTAATAAATAACGAATTCCCATTTGAGAAAAAGTATTGGAAAATTTAAGGGAATAACAAGCAATATCTCGAAAATGGTTCACTCAACAAAAAAATGTATATAACATAAATTGCGTATTTTAACGCGATCTACATTTTATGTGTAGTAAAATTTTCTCTATCTCTTATGGTATACCAGTTATGCAAAAGTCGTTCACAATGAAGAACACTTTTGGAGACATTCCCAGAAAATTCTACATATACATTTTACTTGTCATAAAAATATCTTAAACATACGATATTTTAATCAAAATTGTTAGAGCCGTTTTTGAGAAAATTATAATTTTCGAAAACTCTATCATGTAAAGGGTATCCTGGGGTGGAGAATTTTCTTGAAAACCTTCGTGTCGTGTCTCTGGAAGATACTGAACCTAAATACCAAGTTTGGTGTTTATCCGACTGTTCGTTTCTGCGTTATGTTGTTCACAGACACACACACCATGCTTCCAAAAATGCTTTTTTTTTTTTGGATTCAGGGGGTCTCAAAACATGTATTTCGGTGAAATCTCGGTATTGAATTTTTGTGTGGAATAGAATACTTCCCCTACTTACTATACGTAGTAGAGAAAGTAAAAAGGCACTCATAAAACCAACGTTAAAGCCTACAGTTCAACGAGTAATAAAACCACCAAGGGGACTATACAAATGCAGCAATAAAAAGAAATGTATGGTTATAGCAGCCTATGGCCAAATTGTTGGTACACGGTCAGGTACACATCCGGATATTCTTCGTTTCTCTAAGGTGCTTCCAATTAGATTACAATGCAATATAACACAGAAAAGAAGTATTGTTCTTCAAACTACCTACTACATGGTTACCGCTTGGTAAAGATCAGTTTTTTTATACCAACAGCAATCTTCAAAACTCTTGTAGTGCACAAGAAGAAAAACTTGAATGTACAGCTTAGGGAGTGGCGACTCATAACCATACATTTGCTGACACATTAGGGACTTTGTTTTCTCTCATCGGCATTTTCAACCGTTTGTCAGCATTTTGATGCTTAGTACACGTTTTTGGAGTAATCACTAATTGGTGTGTGTAAGCTGAAGAAGGAATATTTTAGGAGTTGTATCGTATTTCAACTGTTGGGGAGCCGGACTTGTAGTTGCAGCCGCACGTATAGTAAACAGTTCCCTGTATCTTCGCCTCAAGTTTAAAAATATTATTAACTTTGTAATCAAACTGTTTATTTAAACATTTAATATTTATTTTTGCCTCGGCTGCGTCAGTATTATTGTTAGAGACATGGAAGTCTTGGCAGGGCGTGATGCGACAAGAATGTAGGCTTACACAGATTTTAAGTTTTAATTCACTCCTTTTTATTAATCCTGGACACAAATTAAATAGCACTTCACTCATATAGTGAGCTGTGAGATTCTTTTATTTAATGCTTGCACTTTTTAACACGTAAATTATTTTGTTTACTCAAAATACGTATAAAATCTCTCAAGGACACATCACGCATCCGGTTACAATCACTGTCTGCAGGCAACTGAATAGATTTCAACCGTCTAAACTTGTAAATTTCTGTATTTCAAGTCTCTGATTGGCTAATCCTAATCCAATAGAATACCTGCATTTAACTAAAGCTTTTTCTGGTTATTGATTGGCTAATTTTATACTGTCACTAAAATTACTTTATTGCTTCTAAGAATTACAAGTAACATTTAAACTCTCAAACTCATTATTGCTTCAAGGTTACCTCATTGTTAGCAACTTTTAACCTATTTCTCACAGCTCCTACATTATTAAATTACGTAATATATTCACATAACATTATTACACATGGATACAGTAATATAAGCATATGCAATGACTATTACATAGATTTTACAAATTATTACATACACATATTGCTTCAAGGCGGGCTATTATTGAATTTACATATTATATAATTAGACTGAAATTATTTAAGTGTTAAATTCTGCCTCAATGCAGTGTTAAAACACAAACTTTGCGAAACTATAACTCCCCTCCTTCGATGTAAGGTAGTGAAACTAAGCTCTTAAGTTTCTTATATCTACTTTAATCTGTGTCAATTGTAAAGTTTTCAGAAGAATCCCAAGTGGAAACAGTATTCATATTTCTTGTAAGCATGTCTGCCACTGATGATCATAAAACTGTCCTCACACGTTCATGTTCTTTGTAAAATATCAACTGGGAAGATTTTCAACAAATACGAAATAATAAGATAATCTGAAATAAAGAATTCAGGATGAATTTTTCGGATCTTGTAAGTCAAAATTTAAAGAATTCTTTCGTCAAATCAAGTTTCTTTCAAAGGTGTTTTGGAGTACACTTCTTAGGGAAAAGGTTAAGGTGCACCCAGTCAATTTAAAAGAACCAAATTGTACTGTCCGTTCGAGTAAGCATAGCTTCGATTGTTTTGAGTGATGAGAAACCTGTGGAATAATAGAATAGATTTCAGGTTGAAACGGGTGAAAGAGAATACTAAGGTTTAACTATCAGGTGATTTTAGCCCGGAATTTTATGAACTAAAGCGCATGAAAAAAATATAAAGCTACTCTTAAAAATTACATAAATGACATAAAATAGAGATGAATATATTAAAATAGTGCACAGAAAATTATAATTAATTTATACATGAGTAAAACTGCTGTACAGACAGAGAAAGTGTGTGTAACAATAATGAATGACATAGTTTATAAATTAATTTAAAAGATGTATATTCTTTTAAAATATTCAGTTCTTGTCTGAAAAGTAAAGAAAGCAGTTTTTGAAGCTGGTCTCACAAAGTATAGCATTAACTCTTTTAGGTTCTCAGATTACACGAGTACAAAGTTCATAGCGAATGAAGAGGACTTCACAGTAGTAGGTACACGAGAATAAGAACAACAGCAACCTGATTGTACAAACTCATTAACGCGAAAAAGGTAACCCTGACCTGTTTCGTCCCTAGTTTGGTAGAATCCATAACTGTAATGATACCTGCTCTCTTGACATTAGCCTCCCCCCTTTCCAGATTAATCATTAAATAGGAATGTGATTTTTCCTAGGAATGCGAATGAAGGATGTGCAAAGTTGAATGTGAAATTTCTGTAGGTTGAAAAGTTATCTTTATGTAAAACATGAATAATATAAACGTCTTTATATACCCCATGTAAATGCAGAAAATTACTAAATATAAATGCACAGGGCAAGGAAATTAAAAAATAAGGACGTAAAATCGAGAGAAAAATGCCCTGAAATAGAAAAAGTCATAAAATGACCAAAAGATGACCTGGTAAATATGAATTTTTATAATCTGAGCCCCATGATAAGGATTTATGTACACGTTATCAATGCCAATGATGCAACAATTAAAAGGCTACGTCATCAGAATCCAGACCCTATTGATAAAATGGCTTCTGAAGAAAACAGCTGTTGTAGTGGTCACATTCAAAGTTAAATTTAAATATTCTCTTATCTTTATATAAAATAGGTATGTCATCATACTTATCTAACGTCTCGCCAGGAGAGACCAGATATTTCAACTAAAAAGATGACACTGTCTCGAGTGTGCAGGGCTCGTGTCTCACGCGATTTTTGGATTGAGGAGAATTTTGAGTGAAGACGGCCTTCACTTGGTGACCATTTTCGTTATCTACAAATTATGTACGATAGGTTCTGTTTACGTGCGGCAAATTCTGCGCCCCGTCTGGGTTCAGGCTTAATTTGAAAAATGTTTATCGGTCTCGGGCTGGCTGGCTTTGGCTTGAAGATAAAGAGAAGAAAAATTAACTTATCACATTCAGCATAACATTTTATTTGTCCTCTAAACATGTTAAAGATCTGTTTTTTTATAAAAAGCATAAGTACCGTTTTTGATAAAATAAAAATTTAGTAAACCAAAGACAAAAAAGAGTTATCACATCTGTTGGTTCATGATTTGGAATTGCCCGGAATAGCACAATTATCGCAGCATACACACATCTTTAGTAGTAGCAATAGTAGTAATAATAAATACATAAATAGCCCCCTTAGATCATTTATGAATAACGTTACCACAGCACGGCAACTCCAAACTCCACTTCCCTCCGTTCACCCACACCCAGGACATTCTGATCAGAGTGCAGTAATAGGGGCATGTGGTAATTAAGTCAGTATGTCGTCAACATGCCGCATACTACATGTGGAATTCTAGGATCTCAGGTGTCTGTGTTTATGTAAAGTGGCTCCGCAATTGGTCCCAATTGGTGCATCGCTTTCCAGGCCCCAAGCAGGGGAAAAGATTCCCATGTCGTTACAGGAAATCGAATCCGAGTTCCTTCGTACCGCAGGCAGCAGCGCTTCCTGGAATAATAACAATAATAGTTAATAATTGCAAAATAACTTCATTTAAAACAAAATTAGACAATCGGGCCTGGATGGATGGTACTGTATAACCTAAGCTCGGGCTCGATTCACACCGGTAGGAATTTCCGCCCATGTCTCTATCCCGTTGGCCCCATCATTAGCTGCATGTATTTGAGGGGTGATTCACATCGGCTTCACGTGAATATTATCAGCAGACACACTTTATTTTAATGCATTCAGCAGAGATAGCAGCAACTGATAACTATGTTCTCGTGACCAAGACATGACAAGCGATAAGCATATCACAGCTCCCGATATCCACAGAAGGAGAAGTAAAGAAAACTTTGTGCGGAATTGACATAGGAGAGCATCGCTCCCCATCTGATTGAAATTCACAACACGTTTGTCCCCGATCTCTCTTTATTTCTCTCGTTGCTTTTATTTTCCTCCGCTGACCATGCTGTGTTCACGTTTGCGCTTATGCAGAGATAACGGCACTCTAAAGTATCCACTAGCTAATAAGTGATGTAACACAACATTCGAGCTCGTATTATTCAATCCATAGGACGATTCAAAAATTTGAAGAGGATTTGTTACTTTCAAGGGGCATGCCATGTTTGTTACGCTATACTGAATATGGGGTGTTTTCTAACCATACTCTAAAACTAAATGCTACTTTCTAGTATATGTTTTTTTTTTTAATTTTTATTAAATTTGCTGCACTTGTATTTGTGCTGATTGTCATGTATACGTGAACACGTGTGCTCAGGTTATGTCCAGCAGCAATCTTGAAATTTTGTTAATGGTCAAAGGTTATTAAATAATCGATAAAACTCGCACACAAACACGAGACTCTGGAGGTACCACGAAAACCTCTTACTAAAATAAACATTTCTTAATCCAGCTGGGAATCGAACCCGGATCACTCGCATGGCAGGCAGGCGCTCTGCTGACTGAGCTACGGGACCTATCAAATGCATGTATTGTGACACTGAAAATAAAAGTGACCAATTTGATTTAAAGGTACGTTCACGAAGGGGCCCCCGGAACCGGAGCAGAGCACCGCAGCAGGCCAGTCAGCCTTTTATACTTCCAACGTGACCCCTAGGGCGAAGGATGACCGGAGAGTCCTGAAGGGCGATCAGATCCGGATGCCGACGGGCGCAAGCATGGACGGGGTCCCTAACATTTCCAGATAACACATCCCCCGCCGCCGCATGGTCCCCGCACACAAGCCACCAACCTCCAGGGTCCCCCGGAGCGGAGCCCACGCTGAGGAGAGTCCTAACTGGGCGGTACCGCAGTGATGCCAGGGAAGAAACCTTTATAGAGCGCAAGCCACCGCCCAGCCGCAACCTGCCGAACACGTTCTCAAGCCCTACAAACTTGAAACAAATGACAAGGAAGATGATGGGTGGAGGAAGTGAGAGGAAGGAGAATCGTGGTAGATGATCAACCACCCCAGCATTCGCCTGACGATCCGGGGAAACCACGAAAAACACATGGCGAGTGGGCGGTCGCCGGGGATCGATCCCGGGACCTCTTGAATGGGACCGATTTGGTGTAAAATGCTTTGAATTTGGAGCAATTGCAATTACCTTTCCTTCCGGATTGGTTTTCGTTTTATCATCTTGGCGTGCAATTTATTTATTTTCGGTACCGCCAGTTATCCCATAGATCTTTCTAATTTCGATCTTCATCTGTTCTTGCAGAAATTAAGATGATGGACTGGACATTTATAATATCTATTTTTATAATTGTTATAACTTTATGAAGGCATTATACCTTAATAGTATTAGAATTTTATTATTTTATTCCTAAAATATTTAGAAAAAAAAACGTAACTCGAATTTCAGATTCTCAGAAGATAGGTAACGAAAGTTTGATCAAAATCAGTTTCTATTGTTTTTGTTTATTTTATCGTAAATTTAATTTCCTTGGACTTATTTTATCGTCAATTTAAATGATATTTCATGACATTTTCAGGTTTTACATACAAAGCAAACTACTCTACTGAGTGCATATAATTTGTTTTGAAAATTCCGGTCACGACGAAGGTGGAATAGGCGCAGTTTTCAGAAACTTATAAAATGAAAAGCAGAGAAATTCCACAACAGTAAGCTATCGTTTGTTCATTTTGCACATTGCAGTTCAGAATTTTCTCTTCATTAATTTGGCTGCTACAATTTGTTATACTGAAATCCGAATAATTTCTGTTCTAACTGCCTGAACTGCAGAAAAGTAAGGATTTGTTTTGTTAGAATACAAGGATCTTCCGCTGTTTGGGGTAAAATTCTTTACAGATTACGATTTAACTACTGATCGGATATGTTCTGATTAACAAAATAGCTAGCAACACTCCATTTAAAAATTACACGTTTGTTCTAGATGTGTAGTTTCTGATAATTGTTGGAGAATATCCCAAGACTCGTTTCTTTGAAAACAACGCTACGATAGCACCTTCTTATTTAAAAAAATGCACTTTATCTGCTATGCATTACTTTTCGTGCTTCAGTTATATTGCTCACAAATTTCCTTAAAACATGGATGTTTTGCGAAGCTGCGACGTCGAGGTTTTAGTTGGAGTGCAAATGAAAATAAACGGCCCAACACTGAACAATTGCTAGTTGACCTTCTTTGAGTACAAAAATCAGACGTATTACATTCACATTACCCACTATCTACATAACTTTTACACATGGTCTTACGAAAGCTTGTTTTTCAATCTACTTCACATTAACGGAGATAAATCTTTGCAGAAATAGTTACAAATCTCGTTACAGATACAAGAGACAGAGGATGCCGAGTCGATAGTCAGATTTTTAAATCAGGACCGCTATATGCTGGCCTAAAACTTCCATATTCTTCCCATGACATCGCAAGAAACAACTGAGTATTGTCATGGGTTTGTAAAAATGACAAAACTGTTGAAAAACTCAAACCAATAGTTTTAAAGAGCTCATTTTTCGAGTAGACAGTGTTTGTCTTTTCTCTGTAGTTTATCACTATAAAAAGTTATACAACATTCCTTTCGAATGAAGAGGTCTTCACAAGCTGTTTTCGGAAAATGAAGATATGAATTTTATTTGTCATGTAAATATCTTAAGTTACGTATCGGCAATCAAAATCGTTAGAGCCATTTCTGAGAAAATAAAAAATTGCGAAAAATATTTCATTTAAGGATAGTTCGGGATGAGGTGATTTTCTTGAAAATCTTCGTGTCATCTTTGTAAAATACTGAACGTTAATGCTTGAGTTATACTGTTTACACACAAACGCATGCATGCACGCACCCACCTTTTACTATTTTTTTAATTGGGAGAGGGTTAAAACATGTATTTCCGGTAAATCTCGTTAACGAATTTTTAGGTTGAATACATTTCCTCTTATTTATTATCTGTAGGTGGCAGAGAAGTAAAAAGAAATGATCTATTAAAGTTTAGATTTCTCAGGTTGAGTTGAAAACCTACTGCGCAAACAAGAGCGCCTGTATGCACGTTAACGGTGAACAGCTACGCGAAAAGTGTTGCCTATACGGAGGCGGAACGACAAGAAGACTTATGCGCATTGTTTGTTTTGCTAATTACACCTTGGTTGCCAAAGTTTTCTAATTGACACACTCCTTAGTGTGCTCTGCATATCCACCTACAGCTGCCAAAATTTTTAGCTCTTTACCGCTTCCATGCATTAGGCAGAGGAAGCATTGTATCCTACCTTGAGGTCGCCTAAACCGCCTCCCAAAACTGTGTCTTGGAACCCTAACTCAAAAAATAAAATTTTGATGATTACTAAACTCTAAGTACAGCAGAACGAAAATTTCCACAAAATTCTCCCATCTCACACTACCTTTACGTGGAAAAGTGTTCGTAAATTTTTTACTTGTTGAAAAAATGACACAGGATATTGATTAAAATTTATATTTGAGATATTGTAGGTTAAAATATCTATATCTAGGAGTTTCTTAAATAACTCTTGAAATTATTTTCATTTTTGTTGAGTTTTATATGGTTTTGTATACCTAGGAAGCTGTAAGAGATGCACAAAAACGTATTACAGCAAACTTAATACAGATCTCGTTAAAATACACAATTTG
Organism: Deroplatys truncata; assembly: GCA_030765065.1. NCBI lineage: Eukaryota > Metazoa > Arthropoda > Insecta > Mantodea > Mantidae > Deroplatys > Deroplatys truncata. The sequence goes on from CM060978.1 coordinate 195,970,829, forward strand.
TATCAAATACAAACTTTTGTGGCATTAAACATTCCCAAGACGTTCACTGATGTTAGATTGAATTTTCCGTTATTTTGTCACACATTTTTGAAATGCCAACATACCATCGTAAGTGCAAAGAGATGTATTATCAAAGCCAGCATATAACGACCTTGTTTTTAAACATTTGAGTGACTTCTTAGCGTTCTATATCCTGTATAGTTACAACATTTTAAAATTTATTTTAGGCTGCACAACTACAAGGTTATAATGTGACTATATTGCCTACACAATGCAGCACTCTTTACAAGTGTGTGTTCAACTTTGTAACAATAGAAAATCTTTAACAAAATCTCGAAATCCTTTAAAGCACAAATTGCATTAAATTGTTCACAGAGATGCTTGTAATATAACGCTCATAAGCTTTATTTAGTGTTGTTTGTCATTTGACATACTATATTTGTTTCTCCCTGAAGTGTATTATTGTGTACAGTCAATGTTTTTCACGATTAAAATACAGTTGCACTTTCCTCATGTGTTGAAAAAGATGTGTAATAGGATTTTGGCCAAGTCTTATCATGGTTAACATGTAATGTACAGAAAGACAAGCATATTATAAATAATTTGTAGAAGATCTATTAAAATAATTGTAGTGGGTAGAGAAGGCCAATGTGAATGTTTTGTACGAAATACTTATATTTGGAAGTAATGCGGGACAAATGCGAAGTTTTAAAAGTTCACAATACGTAGCACAATAACCAAGTTTAATAAAAATGCTACAGAATGTGTGACAAACAAAAATTTAATTGCAATATATAAGAATAAGTTGATGCCAACAAAATAGTAGTAAAGGCTTTTGCTTCAATTCCATAATGTTTCCTGAAGCAGGTTTTAAACTGACAACTGAATTAATTCCATTCACATAATTTGCCTAAAAATCTGAAAGAAAATTGAATTCAAATGCATGGGAGTAAGTTTTGCTTGGCAGCCATCTTGCTTTCTCTATCACTTCCTATGGCAAGTAGTGGAAGTATTTGCAAAAGTTCCATATCGAAATTTCACCGATAAACACACGTCTTGAGATCCCTGAACAAAAATAGCATTTTAGAAAATTTCCAAGGGATAGAGAGAGAGAGAGAGAGAGAGAGAGAGAGAGAGAGTGAGAGTAGGAGTAGCATAACTTAAAAACCAAAAATCGGTTAAATGCCAAACTTGGCATTTAAGTCAAGCAATGAAGATTTTGCCGTAATTACCCCCAACGGAAAGAAAAATTCTTTCTTTTCTTTAGTTTGTTTGAGTTTAATATTCTTTAACCAGGTAGATCATATCGGACTTGAATGAACAACGTTATTGAAATGATCAAATGGACCCGGGATCCCTTGAGCTTAGGGTTACCCGACATTCGTTTTCTATGGATAACAGAAAACCCTGGAAAGAACCTTATCCAGGTAACGCTCTAATTGAGATCCGAACTCTAAGACATCTTGAATGTGAGGTATACACGCTACCTCTACAGCACGGAAGTGGGCTTGTTTTTATTTTCTCAAAAGCGTCTCATTCGATTTTGATTAAAACTACGAGGAATAAAATGTATATCCTTGTGTGTTTTCTGTGAATAGCACGTTAATTCTGTCGGAATTTTGTATAATATTGCATAACTAGGAAGCTATAACAAGTTTAAAAAACTTGCTTTAGAGAAAATTTAGAGCTCATTTAAGTTTAGACTTTGTCTCAAATAATACTTTTTCGTAGCATCAACCGTTTTTTAAATATTCCACGATGTATTAAATTTCTCAAATACAGCTGAGTCATCTGACGGAAATTGCTTGAAAGTTTGAGATTCTCCTCTCCCCCCGCTTCTGTTTCTTTTCCTCTGCATCAGATCGTTAACTGTGAGAGAAGGTTTGTAGCCTTTACGTTATTAACCCCCACGTTTAGGTGCCAATTGAGAAGGTTGAGTTGTATTGTTACGTTATTTGCACCAAACTTGGAGTATTGTATTGTAGTTCTACTGTTGGGGAGCCAAACTTGATGAAGTAACTGCCCCACGTATCGTAGAAAGTTTCCGGTGGCCTTCGCCCCAACGTTCACTTTCCGGTGGTCTTCGCCCCAACGTTTAGGAATCAACTTTGTATTTTTTGTTTCTTTAAATATATATTTATGTTTGCCTCGGCTGCGTCAGTATTAGTTTGTAGAAACATGTATCTCTTAGCAAGGGGTGATGGGGCTAAAGAATGTAGGTTTACACAAATTATAATTTTTACTTCACTCCATTTATTAATCCTTCACACGATTAAATAACACTTCACTGATATAGAGAGCTGTGAGATTATTTATTAATTACTTGCACTTTTTAACACGTAAACTTTATAATATTCGCGCCGTAATGAATTTTATATCTCACACTGAATACGTAATAAACTGATCGGGAACGCGTCTAGCGGGACGTTGTCTACTACTGACTGGCGTTTACCGCTTGAATTTGTAAATTTCTCCATTTGTCAATCCTACTCCAATAGAATACTTTTATTTTACTTTCAGCTTTTCTGGTTTTTGATTGGCTATTTATAAACTGTTTTAAGTATTACATTATTGTTCCAAGAATTACTAGTAGCATTATTAAACCTTCCAATTCATTATTGCCTCAAGGTTACCTTGTTAGCAACTTTCGGCTTCTATTCTCACAGCTCCTATATTATTAAATTACCTAATACATTCACATAACATTATTATACATGTACACAATAATATAAACATATACAATGACTGTAATATACACTTTTTATATATTGTAGTATACACATATTGCTTTAAAGCGGGCTGTTATTATATTTTATATTATATAATTAGACTGAAATCATTTAAGTGTTAAAAATACTGCCTCAACTGCGACCATGGATGAGTGATTTTTTCCTCCATGATTACGAATTCAGAATAAAATTTATTCAGATTTATAATGTGTATGGCTTTACCACAACAGATTTCTAAGAAGTTGCTTGCAGTTCCAGGGTTCAGCTCGTAGGCGTTTGATTGCATCACATTCCTTTTCATGCCTTGGTTAGAACAGTACACATTCCACACGGTGTTATTACGCACACAGTATCTTTGCGCTGAATCGCGAGCACCCACACAAGAAGCCGCTAAAGTTGTCACTCGACCTTGGAGGCCTGCCCATTGGATTGTCTACATTGAGTGAGCGTAAGCGGGAACAGAGCCAGTGGGTAGTGGTTACCGCATCACGACACAACTGCAGGAAAATAAACAATTATTCAGTACCAACACACATTAACATAGAAATTTCGCCATCAAAGTGCCGAAAAGTGGAGTAGTACTGTAATAAGCAATTAGGCTTAAACGAAAGAGTCGTTTTTGGTCTATTTGTCTGTAGAAGTGTAGATAAACGTCAAATGTATTCAAGCTTACGCGCGAGCTAAAATTGTCAGTGCACCGTGTTACACGTTTTTATTTCTCTGCCTCGTATTTGCGGTAGTTGGAGGAATTATTGCATTCCACTCAAACATGTGACATCCAGTTTTCACCGAAAATACACATTTTGAGAGAATAAAATGAAACATTTCTTTCATATGGACATTGCCGTGAGAGTTAAAACATAAAGCATAGTTTGGTTTTCACTACTTTGTTAAAGATTTTTCCGTTACGAAATATCAGAATTGTATTTGCTGTGTAATATGTAGCTATGCAGCATATACATGATTATTTTATACTCTACGAATACCAGTTTGTGTAAACAAAATGTAAACTTTGGCATAAATGAGCTATCTCAAGCATGTGCATACACATGAAGCGATTGATGCCTTTGAAACGCGAGTTAGCAAAAACACTTGACCGTACACATGAGAGCGCTTGACGCTTTGTAATCATGGAACGTGAAGAGGTAACATGTCTATGGATTTTGTATCGTTGATATAAACGCTGCAACAAAGGCAGAAACAATGCTGTGTGTATCCTATCTTAAGGGATAAAATGACTAACGGCATGTTCATAATTCTTTAGCCTTCTTCAACACTGTTTTAATATTCCAGATAGTCCATGTCCCAAATGGCCGGCCTCTTCTTCGATAAGCAAGTCCGTGATAAATCACTAGGCTTCGTTGCTGATGCCCACTACAAAAACGAGCTATCATGTGATCACAGCAGTGCAATTCTGCGTATCTCCAAAGTGCTCTTTAATCGTCCGAGAACGGGGAATTTTGAATCGCGTGTCCACTGGACGGGAAGCAAACTCGCGCATTAGCAAATGCTTCAGGATCATTCGCAATGAAAATTAAGCAGTATCATAACGGCATAAATCTTAAGCACAAACTTCAGCTAATCGCAAGAGAGCGTGAAACCACTAAGCTCATAATATGGTGGCATGCAAAGCGACAGTAGGTACACACATCAAAAGAGGTTATGCACATTTATCAGAATGAACAAGAGCTGTTAAAGGAAGTTACGCCCCAAAAGTTCATTATACAACACAATTTGCTTTGCTAGATTTTATAGATATCCGGTGATTCCTGGTCCGTGCACTTACAAATAAAGGCATTTAGCGAGTCAACATATGACGATGGAAAATCTGCTTTGAGATGGCAGAATTATCAATGAGGTGCTTAATTGGTTAGTTTCTGATGTTTGACGTAGATATAAACGACCATGCTTATGTCAGCGTCAGCGAACGTGAACGTGTGCATCAAGTTAACATGAAACAAGCTTCTTTGCTTACGTTATGCTTATGTCTGTTTCATTGTGAATAGCCTCTTCATGTGTAGTCTCCAGAGATGAGGCAACGCTTCACCCAATGTCACAATACGGTAGTGTAGAGTGAGAATCTCAGGAATATATGTACGTGCCAAACTCACCAAATAGCACGTAAAATCCAAACGGAAATCGGGCAACTTTATCAGTCGATGGTAAATCCAGGCATAATCGCAAGGCACATATCTCGTCACGTCTGCTCTAATGAATGATCTACAATTTGATCTGTGTATTGACATACCTATGCTCTTCATATGGTCGGAATAACATGATTTGCATTAGGTTCTTATATATGAAAACAATATAATATTTCGAATAAAGAACTGAATGTCATTGTTGAAAATTTGTGTCCATTGAATAATGAAAGCCATTTTGTCCCTCGAGGACAACGGCCTCCTCGTGCGAGGGGAGCTCGTTTAGAACTCATGAGGGGAGCTAGTCCGCATAAGTGGAATTGTCTCGCTTCGTCTATGAGATTTGTCGCTTATGCTCATTCACCAAGTCATTCCCGCACTACGCTCACTTTCCACGTCCTTGCAACGACACTAGATGTTCACAATCGTCACTTGTTGGGTCCTTCGGATGTCTCTCCAGTCACTACGGTTCCATGCTCTCCTCGTCCAGTAGGATCCTACTGCTTTCTTAAAGGTATCGGCCCATCTCGTTTAGGGTCTTCCTCGGCGTCTCTTTCTAATATGTGGTGACCATAGTGTAGCTATGTATGCCCACCTGGTGTTCTGAAGCCTCGCCACATGGCCTCCCCATGCTCATTTCAGGTTGGAGGCTCGTTGAGAAGCCTCTTCCAGGTTGGTGAGTTGTCTTGCTCTAGTGGTCCACATGTTGTCTCCAAGGGATATTTCTAGCACTCTCTGCATTTTCCTTTAGCATAATTGGACGAGTTTGTGTGAGTGTATCTGTGTATGTGTGCGTGCGTGTGCGTGCTATTCTGCCCTAAATAAACTTATTCTGGCATATATTGTAGTTCTTTGTATCCAGTAGCATTAAAATCGCTAATAGTGTAGGGTAATACTAACGTATGGTAAGACAAGCGTACATCAAGCATGCTCGGAATTAAAAGGAGCACTTTCGCTTTCTATAGGAATTTCTTCAAGACTGCTTGTCGGCACATTATAATATTTATAGAAAGGCGCTTCTAAATAGTGAAGCGATCCATTTATATTGGCCGTCGGGACAATCCGAATAAATGTGATCTCTTTGAAAGTGTTGTTTTACTAAATCCTATCCATATAATTCTGCCCCGTTTCTCCTAATGTCAATTTTCCATGTCACTTGCATTAGTCACCTCTCATTGGCTGGTGTCGTGGAGTAGATTGTTGTGCAATACAAACTAGTTCTTAACATGATCATTTATCTTAATAGATTCGAAGAGAATGGCGGCGCCGTGGCCGAGTGGTTAGACGCTCGCCTCTCACCGAGGCGGCCCGGGTTCAATCCCAGGGACCCGCATGTGGGATTTGTGGTGGACTGGGCGGGTTTTCTCCGGGTTCTCCGGTTTCCCCCGCCATTCATTTCACCAACTGCTCCATCATCACCTTTCCTTTCATCCATTTCACCATCATTTCGTTTCATCTACTTCCACCCATTCCAGGCATCGGGCTGATCACCCATCCTGGATATTCTGTCTGATCCATGAGTGTCTGCCCCTCGACGGGCCTCTGACCCCAGGCAAAGAAAGAAGAAGATTCGAAGAGAATTGCAAAATTTGCATTTTCATAACCGTAAGAATCACATATTATGTAACAGCGTTAATGCATCTGGAATGCATGTAAATTCTTATCAACAAATAGGTAGCATGATCTTTTGGTTTAAATCTGCCTCTCAGGATGACGAAAGCACCTGTATCTATCATGACAGTGTTTTTCTCGCCTTACCTTGCATTGCACAGGGCTTGTTTGTCTTATATTCAAAGGTGTACATTAGCCAATGAGAAGAAAGGGAAAGAGAAGGGAGCGCGGAAGAATACGTTTGAGGGGCAAAGTTGTAAGAAACAGGGTTTAGCTTTCTTCATTTCACTCAATACCTGTACGTGACAAGTAGGAACAACACCTCGAAAAATGACTTGAAGTGAAAGGGACCTTCAGCCTTTTTGCCAGGATGCCAGCGCTCCTGGCATGAAAGCTACTTCGTTTCTGCGTCTTACACATCTCTCTTGGAACGTTCTGAAGTTGCACTGCAGTTTTCTGTTCTTTTTGTCCCGTCGTCTCTCTTTGATGCACTGGTGCTAATTATTCCCTTGTGTGAAGAAATTGTGGCGCAGATTCCCTGTTATTTGGGTTTTACCGGCTAGTCATTCATCTCATCAACTTGCTCTGTGATGATTCAAAGTGGAATCCACCAACAGGATTGAGCAGGTTTTCAAAAGAATACCCAATTAACGACTGGGAGACAAACGAGTTCACAGCCAGGCACTTTCAATTCGTAGCTTTCTTTTCTCCCTTATATTCGAAGTCTTTAAAGGAAACACAAGAAATGTCGCAAAATATAACAGCAATATATTCTTGACATATGACTAAGCGAGATGGCACAGAGGTAACATTTGAGGCGCGCATTCAAGGTCCCAGCGTCTATTCCCGATGGGTGGGCCACTCTGACTTTTTTTTTCGTGTTTTTTCCCTGGTCGGTAAGCGAATGCTGCAGTGGTTCTTCTTCTACCATGAATTTCCTGTCCATTTCCTTTAATCCGTTTCATCATCATAAGTTTTGAGGTCTGTAGGACCAGGCGACGGTGGTTGGTACGCTGCGGTGGGATGACGGAGTTTACCTTTAAAAGATTTCTCCCTGGCGCTTGGATGGCCGGCTGGTGTCCCTTCCTGGGGGGAGGATCGCTCATCCAATGACCCCCGAGTTGAAGATGGCGCAGGCTGGCTCACGTCGGCGTCACGATTTGTGTTATTCTGGGACCGTTAGAGACCCGTCCTTGCTAGCGCTCATCGTCGCCCTGGTCTGGTCGCCTTTTTGGGTCTCCCCTTCATCCCTTCCTCTCAAAGATCGCGTAAGTCACAGAGGGCATACAATGGCCCACGTGTGATGCTGAGCTCCAGTGGCTGGGGTTTCCCTCCGTCTGATAATCCTAATCCAAACCGACACTGGTGGCCGAAGCCATTAAGACACGGAATCATGAACGAAAGGTCCGCATTTCAGATTCCGTTTGGGCCGTTAAACCTGATTGAGGCTTTTTTCAGGTTTTCCTCAGTCGTAACTGCAATCTGTGGAGGTATCCCTACTTAGGCCTGGAGCATTTCCTTCCCATAATTCTTTCCGAAATATATCATTGCGTGTATCAGTGTTCCCCGCCTATGGTGACTTTATAATAAGAATGGGCGTTAAACACTAATAAAAGAGAACAACTAATCGTGACATATGTTAGTCCCCTATGTGCTTCACAACTGAGGAGATAACTAGAAAATTATGGATTATCCAAATCAGATGAATGAATGTAATTTTACTATGCTAAAGAACACTTGATGCAGTAATTTGTATCACAAATTACTTAAATGTAAAGAATGATTGTAATATGAATATACATTTTTATGTGACATTGATTTGAGAAGTATATTGATTGTAATTATCGTTGAGAAGTAAGTTTATACTGCCTTACTGAAACTGAAATAATAGCGTGCAATAATGCAGCGAGGGGGTGAGCTGTTTATCATTATTAGAGACGAGGAAGTTACGTAATGTTGGCGCGTTTTCCTTTAGAATTTGCTGGAACATTATACCTAGAGCATATGTATTCATAATTTTCATTGGATATAAAAATAGACGCTAATGTTGGCGCGTTTTATTAGCCAATAGCAGCTCAGTTATAATCTTTAGGCATATCGGGTGTAGGAGTATAAAAAGGGCTAGGTTAGAGATAGACCCCGTCAGTTCACCGAAAAATATTTGTACGCTACACGTCGTCGTCAGTTCATCAAAATTCTTTGTATGCTACACGTCGCCTTCAGCCCAGCAGAGTTATGAAAAATCCCAAGTGTTATAAAGTTAATTATACAAAAGGTTGAAGTACGTGAATGAAAAGTGATCAGTAAGAAGTTATTATAACAGTTTCAGTTTGGCGGGTGTCAAGATCAATGTGTAAATTGTGATAGTGAATGTGTTCGACAATAAAAGTGTAAAACAAATTCTTTCATCAGTGTTATCTTTGGATAAAAGACTCCTTTCCGTTTACACAACCTGTATAAAGAGATGTGCTCGACCAAAAAGATCATAGCTAGCCGGAGGACAGTAAACAAAAATTAAATAAAATAACAGTCGCATTCTTTCAAACAAACACTAATACTACCGCAAATTGCTAACACCAGATGGAGCTACAAACCTAACAAAGAATCACGTCACAAAATGGCTTCACCACGCGGAGTAAACACACATACACAAACATTATAAGTAATACCGTCGCAAATTCGCTCCCAAACGTGGGGCTCAATAAATAAATAAATATAACAAGTATACCACTTCACACTGGACTGTCTAGATAATCAGGGAAGAAATAATGTCACTCTGGTATATTCTCTGCCACTTGAATAAAATAGGGGATTGAACTAAAAAACTCGATTTGTTATTTCAGCGGAAATAATTTTGAGATCCTCTGAATCCAAAAACGGAATACATAGTATGCATTGCTTTCTGACCGCCCGACTATTACTCCTTAAATATATCACTTTCCTGTTTTACTTTCTGTACAGCTTACCTTTAGTAAGTAGAGAAAGTGTTATTATTCCATGTAAAAACTCCATTTACAGATTTCAACGAAAATGCAGCTTTTGAAATCCCTGAAGCCAAAAAATAATCTATTTTTGCTTTCTCTGCCACGTACGTAGTGGATAGAGAAGGCATTGCATTCCATTCCACCAAAAAATTCGATACCGGAGTTTCACCAGAATTCAGACTTTGGGATCCCCTGAATACAAAAAGTATTTTTTAGAAAGGGTGCATTTCTGTGTGCGTGTGAGTGTGTATGTGCGTGTGAAAACTCGACTAAATACAGAACGTGATATTTAAGTTGAGGATCTTCCAAAGATGCGACACGAAGATTTTTAAGAAAACCCCCACCCCAAACCATCCTTTATATAGAACAGTTTTCGAAATGTTTGATTTTCTCAATGGCTAACGGCTTTGATTAAAATACCATATATAAGGTATGAGACGTATGTCTTGAATTTTCTGGGAATAGCCTGTGAAGTCCTCTTCATTAGAAAGTAATTTTGTATAACTGGTAAACGTTAAGAGATAGACAAAGGCGTACTTTACAAAAATTTAGAATTATTTAAAACATACAATATATTCCAAATAACTAGCTTCATGGCATCAGTCATTTCTGAGATATCCGTTATTATTGATTTGAATTTTTCAATACTTTGTCACTTTTGATAAGTGCTGTCGTTACTCGGTTATTTCTTTAGCTGTCATGGAAAGACTGTGAAATTTCAAAACTAGCATATTTGACTATCGATTTGGTTTCCCATATCCTCTTGTACCTACCACGAAATATGTAATGAAACTACTACTGCAAAGGTTTATTTAGAAAAACATGAAGACAGAAAAAATAAGCTTTCTTAGTATAATTTATAGAAGCTGTGCAAAAACAAATGATAATGAGAAGAGAAAGTTATGTGAATGCAACATCAGATTTTTAGAAAAAGGCCTGTGTGTGTACGAGAGAGAGAGAGAGAGAGAGAGAGAGATAAAGCTATTCCCCCACAACTTGCCTTTACATGGAAAGTTTCATTCCTTTCAGCTTTCTTCATTTTCTGAAAAAACAGCTCTTAACGGTATTTATTAAAATCTCATGTTGGCACGAGGAATAAAACGTAGATCATTAATTTTCTTTGAATAGCGTATGAAATCCCTGCCATTCTGGTTGAATTATGTATACTTTTGCACAGATGAAAACTAACTTAAGGAAAAATATGGCGCTCAATAAAATATATAATTTGTATGTTAGCTTTAGACATTTTCGAAACACTTTATGCCGTATATATCAAATGTAAATACACATTTTTTCCCCTTCTTTCTTTTCCTTCGTAAGATATCGTTACACTGGCTCCTTAGTTTATACCTTCGTGCTTCCGATAAACATTTGAATGTCTTTTCCTCCATGTTTTACATGCCTAGATACCTTTTGTTTCGTTTAGAATAACTTTTACTTTCTCTACCTTTTACCTAGTAGGCATTCCACCAAAAAAACTCGATCCCGAGATTTCACCGGAATACCAAAAAATAGCATTTTCAGAATAATGTCCGCGCGCGCGCGTGTGCGCCTGTGAACAGCATAACTCAGAAACGAAAAGTTGGATCAACGCCAAACTTGGTATTTAAGTTCAGTACCTTCCAAAGATGCGACACGAAGATTTTCGAAAAAATCCCGCTACCTTAAACTACACTTTACATGGAAAATTTTTTGAAATTGTTTATTTTCTAAAAATGGCTGTAAAGATTTTGATTAAATTGCCATATATCAAAGGTATTTACATGACAAATAAAATGTAGGTAGATATATCTTGAATTTTTAGGGAAGAGCCTTTGAAGACCTCTTCATTCCGAAGGAATTTTGTATAATCTTCTATAACTGGTAAACGTTAAGCGATAGACGAAAACGTACTACACAAAAAAATAGATTTCTTTAAAACACAGAGTTTATTTCGAATAACTTTTTTTTTTCTTTCTTTCTTTCTTTTTTTTTTTTCTTTTTTTTTTTTTTTTTGCATCAGCCATTTCCGAGATATCCGTTATTAATTGTTCGAATTGCTCAATACTTAGCTATTATTTTAAAGTTCTGTCAACATTCAGTTGTTTCTCGCGATTCCTTGAAACAGTATGGAATTTTAAGGCCAGCGTATAGCGTCCAGTTCTTAAACATTTAACTGTCGCTGTTCCCTTTGCATCTGTAAGAAATGTGTAATGTAACTATTTCTGCGTGAGTTTATTTGGATTAAAATGGAGCAGATGTAAAAATAAGCTTTAGTAAGACTAGTTTATATACCCAGTAATGAACAATCGCGGGTAGAGAATGTAATGTGAAGGTATCACACCAGGTGTTTAGACAAAGGAAGTAGTGTGAATGTCACGTGGAAAGTAAATAGCATACATATAAAATAATGCTTGCGAATTTGTAATGGGAAGAAAACGTTAGGTGACTGACCACATCAGATACTTCAGTTATGAGTTTTGTAGCGTTCGATGGTTTTTCCACGTGATTATTATACAGAAAATAGTAGATGATGATACAAGGGTTAAAAGTAGAGTTTTATTTTGCGAGTAGGAATGCTTAGGGCTTTTTTTCGCAATCCTATGAGCAAAATAAAAACACTTTTAACATCTGTAGCATATACTATCTTTTAAACAGCTCTCAAACTTATCAATATTATATTGATTCCTGAAACTAAGAGAAATCACATTTAGAACGAGATTCTTGAAACAAGATAAATGATGTAAAAAAAAGCGAAATGTCAGATGTGTTGTTTTGTTAATTCGCTAGCAGTCATTTTCAGTAAAATTATTTTCAACATATTTTGCCTTACACCAGGCAATGAAGGGCTTAAATACTATATCATATTGCTTTCTGGATTGTTTGTGTTATTCTTTCTGCTGCTTCTATAATTTCACTTCTATTCCTGTTTCTTCTGAATTAATAATTTCCGAATTTAATCTTTCTGTAGGTTGTATTAGATAAAAGAATAACGCTTTAGATTAAAGCAAGCAGAAGGCTGTCAATATATGTAGAGGTTAACTCTACAACGAAATGCGATAAATTGAAGTATGATGATTTGTATTGTGAACAGATAGTATGAGCGCCATGAGGAATTAATCATCCAAAAAGACACAATGAAAAGGAAAACCTAATCAAACCAAGTCGAATTATTAAATATGTGCTAATACAAAGGGCAATTGCCATGTGTTGGACTTGAAAGCAAAGTTGATCTAAAGCTTTTAGCTCGTGTGCACTGTGTTAGAAGTTCTACGTTTAGGCCATGCTTTCTAAAAAATAATTTCTCAGTTACTTGCTAGTTCTATTCTCGTGTGTTGTTATTTCGAAAATTGAAACAATACAGGAAAATACGTATTAATCAGCGACAGCGCAAGATACGTTTCGGATTTCATTTGTAGTGCAATGAATTCATATACAAACGGATTTGCATCGTATGATACATTATAGTAAATGCGCATTGATAGGAAAGCCATTGTACGGAGACATTCAAATGAGTTTGCGTTTGCCAACAGTGACTGACTCAACCTTGCCTTCAGAATATTGCTTTAATGTATAGCTTTAGGCGAAGAATACCATCACAGCGCAGCTCGAAAGCAATAAAGGTGCAGTAATGACGGAGGGAGAAAGTAATTTGCCTGATTGCTGTTCTAGAAGTGTCTTTATGACGCTTTAGGATCACGTTTCACGACTCGAAATGTGGAGAGGACAGGCAGAGATGTTTGCCAAGATACTAACAACGGTGATACAATGGTTATGCAGGTGAATCGCCTAAAACTTGCACCGCAAATATTTTGGAAATGGAAAGTGCTATTGATGTGCAGTTTTCACAGCATTGATTGGTAATCAGGGGCTCGTACATTTAGCCTATAAACAGATTTTAATAATACCGAGAAAGTGTATTTTTGAGCAAACACACAATTTTTTAAATGGAACAATGCCTAGTTACATCAACAGAATAAAGGTAGGGTAAATTAGAATGTCAGTGGCGTTTATTGCAGGGTTCTAGTGCAAGTGGTTTACGAGAAATCTTATTTTGAAACTTTTACGCACCGATACTTGTACAACTTGTGGTAGCACAAACTAAAGAAAAACAAAAGTGAATTACAATACTTCTGTGGAATCTTACAAGTAAAGAGAACATGGCCCTTCAAAGGTTGTGTTCAAAATGACCAACGGCAGCTTCAATACACCCTTCCGGTCTGCTATGGAAAGACTGCTGCACACTTTCTAGCATTTCAGCGGAAATTTCAGAGCAGGCAGCAGTAATACGTCGTTTTGTATCGTCTGGTGTAGTTGGTACATACATCCTTGTAGACAGTGTCTTTCAGCCTTCCCCCACAGAAAAAAGTCTAAATACTGAGGTCAGATCCGGTGAACGGGCCGGCCAAGGTACAGGTCCTCTTCGTCCAACCCAACGATTTGGAAACAATCCGTTAAGACAAGCTGTAATACTTCGTGCACTATGGGCTGGACAGCCATCATGTTGGTACCACAGGTTCCTCCTAGTCTGCAAAGGAACGTCTTCTAGCATTTGTGGCAGGCTGCGATACTTGTGCGAGTTCATTGTTCCTTCTATGAACAAAGGGCCTATGAGCTGATGGTTCACTATCCCACACCACACATTTAAACTCCATGAACGCTGACGTTCCACCTGACGAAGCCAATGGGGTTGTCAACAGGCCAATAGTACATGTTTCTGCGGTTTACCTGGCCATGATTAGTAACTGTTGCCTCATCACTAAACAAGATACATGTGAATCTGGAGTATCATGACTTAATGCCCATGTTAACACGATTCTCAAAATCGTTTCCATGCAGCTCTTGATGGAGAGAGATGCGACAGGGATGGAATCTATGTCGATGGAGAATGCGCAGTACACTTGCCTGGCTTATGCCACTTCCACGTGCGACTGTGCGGCAACTAATTTGCGGATCTACTGCAACGGCAGCCAAAACATTAATTCCTGCCTCTTGTCCAGTCACTTATTTGTTTCTGTTGCGTTTTCTAGGTGCTACAGTACCAATTTCACGTAATTGGTTGAAGAGGTTGATAAATAATTGTCGAGATGGTTGACGTCTATTGGGATACGTTTCCGCATACACCATTCAGGAACGAACTGCATTCTTCCTACACTCTCCATACACCATGAAAATGTCGGCTTTTTCTGCATTAGTAAACCCCATCTTCCACTCACGACTTACTGCTTGCACTGTCACAAACTAACTGACCAGAAAGCCGCAATGCAATCAATGAACAGAAAACACACTGCAAACAAACATAACAACATCGTACCTAGCAACTAAGCAGGTTGAATGAGACAAACAATTGTCGGGGTGGAAACTTTTCAAAATACGATTTCTCGTAAACCACTTGCACCAGAATCCTGCAACAAAGACCATTGACATTCTAATTTACCCACCTTTATTCTGTTGATGTAACTAGGCCTTGTTCCATTTAAAAATTTGTATGTTTGCTCAAAAAATACACTTTCTCGGTAGATTAAAATCTGTTTATAGGCTAAATGTACAGTCTCTGACTACGTGTGTGTCTATGAAAACTGCACATCAATAGCACTTTCCATTTCCAAAATATTGGTGCAAGTTTGAGGTGATTCACCCTGTATATAAATTCATTTTGTGTAACTTCAGTAGCGTAGCATTGGTGCAAAAACTTCCTACATGTCCCTTTCCGGCCTTACTGAAGCAGGCACGTTGTATATTCGATTGGAAAATTAAATTGAGTTTTATTTATGGACGCTCTTTAACTGCTATGGTTCTTAGCGTCCCATTCTATATTGGACGTGAAGGACCGGAAATTTTGCTCAGAGGTCCTTTTTCAGGCTTGAGGTTCTTCTACTTGCCGTAAATCTACGACACGGGACCACCGGCTTTGCTTCCCTTCCGAAGGATTTTTATACCCGAAAAAAAATCCATCGCCCTCCGTTGTGTTTGAACTCGGGAACTAGAGGCTAGTGGTCATTAGACCACGGAGAACGACGCGATAATGTTCTGGAAGCTGTTGTCTGCAGCTGCTCTTTGTTCATTGTCGACTACTGGCTTGTTGGTAAGGGGGTGTAACTCAAAATGTCAGCGCAAACTGGCTTAATACCAAAGCTACTTATGCCAAATTTAAGAGATTATAAGTTGTTCACCGAGAGAGAAGTTTATCCTTGCCCTCCGCTTTCAAATAGATGTAGCTCTTTGTCACATTAAATGTTATTAGCCGAGTCTCTATGCCGTTTACTGTATTTATGAAATTCAAGTCACTGTAACCACCGTCATTTCACCGTTTTTTCTTGAGAAAACAATAAACAAGGCTAGCAGAAAAGTTTATTTAATACTTCAAATCCAAAGGTCGCATTCATAAATATTTGTTCTGAATGGAACACATACTTTCAATTGTGTTGTTTATTTTCAAAGCTTACCGTAGTTGTCCATCACTAAATAATTTTATTTTTTTCGGTAAAAGAAAGTTTACTAAACGACAATTAAAGTTTACTTTCGAATTCGCGGCTGAAATGTACGCTCCATGCTTAAATTAGACTGTGCTGTCATTCTAAGATCGCGTACATTTTCACGTTTAACGTCTTTAATTTTCTTTGTCTACTACGTATAGTAAGTAGGGGAAGTATTGCATTCCACCCAAAAATTCAATACCGAGATTTTGCCGGAAATACATGGCCCCTAAATACAAAAAAAAAAAGCACTTTTAGAAAAACATCCGTGTGTGTTTGTGAACAGCATAACTCAAAAACGAAAAGTCGGATAAATACCACGCTTGGTATTTAGGTTCAGTAACTTTCAAAGATGCGACATGAAGATTTTCAAGAAAATTCCCCCACCCCAGACTACCCTTTACATGGAACATGTTTCGAAAATTTTGATTTACTAAAAATGGCTCAAACGATTTTGATTATAATATCATATATTTAATATATTTTGATGACAAAATGTATATCTTGAATTTTCTGGGAATGTCCCCAAACGTCCTCTTCTTTCTGAACGGCTTTAGCATAACTGGTAAACCGTAAGAGATAGACAAAATTTTTCTGCACAAAAAATGTCGAGCTCGTTAAAACACACAATTTATGTCATATACATTTTTGTGTGTGTAGAGTGAACCATTTCCGAAATATTCCTCGTTATCTCTATGAATTTTCCAATACTTTTTCTCAAATGGGAATTCGTTATTCGGTTTTTCATGTCCTGGAAATGCTCCACATAGCAACCCGCTCTTAAAAGATTTGACTATCGCTTTAAGCCTACCAATTCCCCTTGCACCTACAAGAAAATTAGCAATAAGATATTTTCTGCAAATGTGAATCTCCATTAACATAAAGTAGGTGGAGAATAAGCGTTTGTAAAAACATTTTGTGTAAGAGTAGAGAAAATCATGTGAGTGTAACATCAGATTATATTTTTTAGTTTCATTGATACCCCGCCTTCAACTACATTGGTCTTATCGGCGGCATTTCTTTTGGAACTTATTGCCTATTGGCAATGGTGTTAACTCGTACTCTCTTGTCGTTGGGTTTCTTGTACTTTTGGGGTTTTAATCATTAGGTCACATACACACTTCCAGACTCTGGGGAGGATAGAGAGTAATCTTGGCTAAGCAAAAATTCCCAGCCCCCAGCCAGGATTCGAATCCTGGACCCCTCGCACAGCAGAAAGATGCTCTACTGAGTTACGCGGCCAGCCTTTAATGTTGTCCTGTTTACTCTCCACAAGCACGAAACTCTGTACTTTTACAATCTCATTATACACTAGCCACATATCTTCTTTTATGACACATTGAAAACTAGTTTATAAATACGTACTTCAATGTTTAGTTAAATAATTATTACAGACTAAACACAGGTACAATGTTTAATAGTATTCAAACAATCCACTGCTAAGTTAACGGCCGCGACGGACCATTCCGCATTCCTAACTTACGAAAATACTTTCCTTAAGTAAAAGAAGGCGGTGGTTGTAACTCAAACTGCCACTGTTACCTTTAGTATTTGAAAGTTAGCAGAAATAATAGAGCCGGTAACAAGGATTCGAAATGCTGAGTTTTACTTTTATATACTTACAATTATCACAGATAATTCTGTTTAAATAAAAGTAAAACTAACAACGAAAAATACACAATGGATAATAATTATTACACTAGTCTGCATGATATGAGATGACTGAAAACTAATAAGAGATTCTGACTCACTTTTTATGCTGATTTCAGAACTGCTTTTAGTTTTTTTTCTATAAGGTACAGTTTTTTCACAATTTCACTTCAAAAATATAGATATAAATATATTGCTTCCGCCACTACACATAAGATTGGGCTTGATGAAGCAATTTGTAAGGGCTCTACCAAAGGATGGACCCTGCTTCAAGTACCTTTGCAAGAAATTTCCCTTCATTACACGGGACAAATTAAAGGCTGGAATTTTTGTTGGTTCTCAAATAAAGAAATTGATGAAGGATGAAGATTTTGAGAAGACAATGAATGAGAGAGAAATAGAAGCATGGACCGCCTTCCGATCAGCTACTGAAAACTTCTTAGGCAACAACAAAGATCCTAATTACAAAGCCATTGTCGAAACAATGTTGCAAAATTTCAAGACGATGGGTTGTAACATGAGTGTAAAGGTGCATTTTCTGCATTTACATATCGACTATTTTCCAGAAAATCTGGGACATTATAGTGAAGAGCAGGATGAACGTTTTCACCAAGATATTAAGGAAATGGAGAGGAGGTACCAGGGCAGATGGAATGAAACTATGATGGCTGACTACTGTTGGATGTTGAGGAGGGACAGTCATCTTCAAGGATCTGCAAGGAAGTCAAAGAAGAGAAAGTTTGAAAAAAATTAAATGAAACACTTTATCTTCTTGTTTTATTTAAATTTAGTCATGAAATAAATTAGGGGAGTTCTTGAGAGTATTCTTAAAATGTTTCTTGAATAAAAACTTACCTTTGTGTGAAATGGTATTTGAATACTTATCTACGCTCATTAGTAAAATTGTCAAAACATTACTTATTTTGTGTACAAACCTGACGTGATAGAGGAACAAACGGAAGTTATTTCTGTAATCAGCATAAAAACTTGATTCAAGAACACCTACTTTTAAGAAATCATCTGACAAAAGGTTTGAAAATGCAGACTAGTGTTATATGCGACACATCAGTCGCATCGATGGTAACATCAATTCTTTGTTGCAGCAGAGGAGAGACTGTAGAAGCCTGGGCAGTATATAAAAATGAATTGATTCTATATTGGACAATCGATATAGATTTCGTCACTGGAATCAGGTTTAAATTAAGCGTTATACCGCCACGAGTCCAACGAGCTGCCACGCAGTAAGAAAGATGAAAACAAGAGCGTATGGCCTAGGACGAACGTAATGTTAACAGAATTGTACAGGCTCAGACTTTGTAACCAAAAGAAGAAATTAATTATTATGATCGGAAGCGTGGACATCATTGTTTTCGTTAACGGATGAACAGAATAAAGTTTTTTTGGAGTAATAGTCGCTCAGCGCTTAAGTGCTATACAGACGTGTGATAAAAGAGACACCAAAACAACACACAGGCAAACAATAATACAGTATAACAAAACCTGTAGAATAAAAGAAAATCACTGTAACCTCAGAAAGTCAGAAAAGAGCTCAACCCCAATCAAGTCTCTCAAAACTACTGAAAACGTAGGGTGATGGTGCTGCGAAGTGTGGAGTAATAAGAATAAAGTTTGAAATATACAAACATTTGGCAAAAGAAGAAGGTGAACCAAAAAACCTTAGCGTTTTTTTTTCTAGTGCAGTTCAACACGTTTTCAAATAAAGAATACGTTTTATTTAATATATTTCTGTATTCTCGTCGTCTCAAATGTTGACTGGTTGAACTTGCGGATTTATCAGACTATTACAAAATGCTTCCAGTGGCAGTGTCACAGACCATTCCTACAAAGTATCCAAAGCGTTTCTTATACAATTGGAGAAATTTTACCTGAAGGAGTTGCTTCTCTTTCCAGAGAGGGGGACCCAGGGTTTGACTCGGGGGGCCGGGGAGATCGCAAGCATTTAATAATACGAGAAAAGAGTAAACAGCCTTAAAAAATCTGATGTGTTACACTCACATGACTTTCTCTATTCTTGTACAAACTATTTTACAAACGCTTCTTCTCCATATGTTTCATGTCAATCGAGATGTTAATCTTATTGCTAATTTTCTTGTAGATGCAAGGGGAATTGGTAGGCTTTAAGCGATAGTCAAATTTTTAAGAGCTGGTTGCTATGTGGAGTATTCCATTCTCTTTGCATTACCAGGACAAAAAAAATGAATAACGAATTCCCATTTGAGAAAAAGTATAAGTATTGGAAAATTTAAGGAAATAACAAGCAATATCTCGAAAATGGTTCACTCAAAAAAGAAAATGTAAATGACACAAATTGTGTATTTTAACGCGATCTACATTTTTTGTGGAGTAAAATTTTGTCTATCTCTTATGGTTTACCAGTTATGCAAAAGTAGTTCACAATGAAGAATACTTTTGGAGACATTCCCAGAAAATTCGAAATATACATTTCATTTGTCATGAAAATATCTTTAACGTATGATATTTTAATCCAAATCGTTAGAGCCATTTTTGAGAAAATTAAAATTTTCGAAAAATGTTCCATGAAAAAGGTAATCTGGGGTGGGGGATTCTCTTGAAAACCTTCGTGTCGCATCTCTGGAAGATAGTGAACCTAAATACCAAGTTTGGTGTTTATCCGACTGTTCGTTTCTGAGTTATGCTCTTCACAGACACACACACGGACATGTTTCCAAAAATGCTTTTTTTGGATTCAGGGGCCTCAAAACATATATTTCCGGTGAAATTTCAGTATCGAATTTTTGGGTGGAATACAATACTTCCCCTACTTACTATACGTAGTAGAGAAAGTAAAAAAATATTTGGAATTAATTGTACTTTCACAAAAAGCCGGTTGGACACGGTTGGAAAGGTAGAATCATATGACTGAAAAATTCAATGCCAAGCCGGGATTTGAACCACAGATCTCCTGGTCTCCGTCCGGTTGCTCTAACCACTGAGCTACCATGGCAACATGCCAGCACGCCATTAAATTCTCCAGCTGACTCACATTTTTCCCGGTAAACCACAAGGATTTCTCAAATTGTATTGAGATGTCATACCCCAATGGCGACTTACATTCTTTGTTAAGTACTTAAGTCCCGGGCTTTTAGTTTCAACCACTATTAGGTCAATTAATGGAATTAATTGTTCTTTCACACAAGCCGTGTGTTGGACAAGGTTGGCTGGAGAATTTAATGGCGTGCCGGCATGTTGCCATGGTAGCTGAGTGGTTAGAGCAACCGGACGGAGACCGGGAGACCCGTGGTTCAAATCCCGGCTATGGCATTGAATTTTTCAGTCATCTGATTCTACCTTTCTAAAAAATATTTGCTTGAAAGAATGAATTTTAGAAATTAATATTTTGGTAGATCGATTTTGTCTACATTATCAATTTACTTGTTTTGTGCATTTAATTAATGCGACTATTAGTTACAATATTTGTGTTAATTAACAATAAAATCTAACCCTCAAGAATGTTTTACAAATCTAACTATAACTAACCGGTTCTACGTCAGTTTTTATATCTCTTTTGTTGAGCAAACTAAGTCAATTGGAATTATACATTTTATGAGGGAGGGGAATCGCCCCTTCCGCTCGAAGGGGCTGGATCACCCCTGCGTCATTCTAATATATTTTGGTGAGATTTGTGAGCAGCCTGACTTTGAAAGACTTGTTTAATAATGCAAAAACTGCATTTACACATACATTGGCAGAGGTATTTGGCAAAATTGAGGTCTGTCTACCAAAAGTAAATGAATCTTTAAAATCTCACAAAATCAGAAAACTATCAGTCTTCATGTGTTTGCCTCAGTAAGCAAGGTCACCGGCATGAGTATTGATTATAGCTGTGTTGATAATATATGACCTCGAGAATTGTTTATGGTGTTGATAATTTGTCAGTGTTTCAAAGGCTACACTGCAAAAAACGCCCCCCCCCGTATCTATGCTTATATAATACATTTGATTACTTATATTTGAACACTTTTAGATGTTTCATTTGCTTTTTCTTACATCTGCAATTGAGTTTGATGGCTTTGAACAAGTCGTCCTCCGTGGACTAGTATGTGCTAGCCTCTAGTTCCCGAGGTCACGGGTTGAAACCCGGCGGAGGGCGATGGATTTTTTTCGAGTGTAAAAATCCTTTCGGAAGGGAAATAAAGCCGGTGGTCCCGTGTCGTAGATTTACGGCACGTAAAAGAACCTCAAGCCTGATAAGAGGCCTCTGAGCAAAATTTCCGGTCTTTCACGCCCAATATAGAATGGAACGCTAAGGACCATAGTAGTTAAAGAGCGTCCATAAATAAAACTCAATTTAAATTTAAATGGCTATGAACATTCTCCAAGTCGGAGAGGGGATTACTGCAAGTGTTTTCTCACCTTTCGAGTGCAAAACATCACTGGCAGTCAGATTTACGGGGAAATAAGTAATTTTACATATCCTAATTATTAGTTTCGTATAATGCAGGGCAACACAATTTTTCAGTCTTTGAAAAGTATTTTCATTTGCACTTGGATAGGTTGTTTTTGCTAGACTTTGCTTTAGGTGTCGTTCCTCTTCTGCGAAATGGCAGCGTAGCTTGTCCATCCATCCATCTATCCGTACGAATGAATCAGCTCGGGATCTTTGCATGTAGAGAGCCAAAAATGTTATATAAAAGAACTTGTAGAACATTCGTGGAAATTCTGAAAGTTATTTTTCTGAAATTTATAAAAATAAATTGGAGGTATTTTCTATGAAGTGCCTCCTAATATTTACTATGTTTGATGTTTTCCAAAAGAGTTATAGCTACTCATATTAACAATAATGCTGCATTATTTCCCCAATTACGTGTGAATATTAGAGCTGGCTGATGATCTACGCCAGGAATTGCCAAACTTTTCATAACAGGGACCATATTAACCGTCAGAGAATGAATCGCGGGCGAAACCACACGTTTAAGATAAACTCGCAGGCACGAGGCGCACAGACTACATTAGTTTCCAAACGGTGTTTTATTGAACTTAAAATCCACACCTTTAGATTGATAACTAACGTAATTAAATATTTAACAAATGATCGATCTCTCATTCATAGTCTCATCACAATGTAACTTATAGACAATAATATAGGGTGATCGGTATATAAGAAGTTGATCCACATGTCTTTGAGCTCCTCCTCCGTGGACTAGTGGTACCGTGCTAGCCTCTAGTTCCCAAGGTCGCGGGTTCAAACCCGGCGGTCTTTCACGCCCAATATAGAATGGGATCCTAAGAACCGTAGTAGTTAAATAAAACTCAATTTCATTCTTTGAGCAGTTTGTTGTAGAATAAGCGGAAAGGATGGAAGTTAACAATGAGTGGTGTTTCATACCTCATTCCCCTGGTATGGCAGTACTATCGCACAGAAGAGACAAAATGGTGGAAGTCCATGGAAGTCACTTCAACACTTATCAGCAGAGTAGAATAGCCATACGCAACGTGTTAAGAGGATTGTTGGACAATACCCTTAGATGTTTCCATCCATATTCAGCAAAAGCATGCTCTGACACAGCATAATTACAAAGCTCATCTCTAGTTTGCTGTCATGATGTGTGAGAGGCAGGAAGCGGACTATCAATGGTAAATCGATGGATGTTCATGGACAAAGCCACATTTCGTGTGAGTGGCCGAGTCATCAAGCAACTGCGTTATTTGGGAAACCGAGAACCCATACATCTCATACGACACATTTCACATATGTACCATGCAACACATGCGCTGTTGTGTCATGACCACCAGTTTATCTATGTACAATAGCGCTGCTATGGCATGCGGATGAAGTCTGAAACATCATTCATTGTTAACTTCCATCCTTTCTGCTTATATAACAGCAAACTGCTCAGGGATGTGTGCATTATCCTCTTATATATAATGTTTTACTTTTCTGACATCTCAAACTGATCACCCTATGTATTAACAGCTGTTATTTTTGCGTTAGTAAATATTCAACGAGAAGAATGAAATTGGCTTTTCTGTGCTATAATTGCAGATATTTTGTGCTGCCTATCATCAAAACGGACTAAATGTTCATCAGATGTAGCAAATCTATATTTTAATCTAACATATTTCATTTTTGAAAACGTTTTCAGAGATATAAGATGATACGAACACTGATATTAGTTAAAGTTCTCCAAAAAGAAGACGGGTCAAACAAAAGCAGCTAGTGGGCCGGGTTCGGCCTCCGGACCGTACTTTGGCAAACCCTGACCTACGCGTTAGCAATAACAGGTCCAAGTTAGACGTGCGGATGCATAAAAATGCCTAACTGGTAGTCTTTCATCCAGGTGTTTGCTGCAGCCATTTGCAACACATTAGATCCTGAAGTCTTTGACCTTTTCATGGCCTTACTAACAGAGCCCCCGCAAAAAAGAAAGAAAAAAAACCTAAAACAACAACTTAAACAGGGCATTCTGTTGCTTCCCAGCGTGTTTTGTTTTAGTGAATTTCGGAGTATTTATTCCTCGTACAGTATTAGACGAAGTAGTACACATTTTCATTGCGGATAGACAAGGACAAACAAGGAATGTTTTGAGCCCCATTTAGTGAAGTATGGGACGCTTTGAGTGAAATAAAACTAATAGTAGAGTAGCGTGGGGCAAGTGTACGCACTTAAGCTTTCAAGACCTCTACAACGGTATCTATTTAACCGGTATATGTGAAATTTTTATTATGCAATCTTTATTCTATCGTTTATCACAAACAGTGGTTAAAACCTGTTTTTACATGTGAAAAATAGTTTTATAACTGTTTAATTAAAATGTGACCCATGTGAACTTTTGCCCCATAAAGGGGGGTAAGAGTACGCATAAGGTGGGGTAAAAGTACGCAGAAAACACAAATGTTTAATTTTAATGCTTGGTGCTGTAACTTTAATTACATTATAAGAATACATCAAGGACCTTAGTCTGACTAATACTGAACATCATTTATCTAAGAATAAGATGATAACCTAAATATAAAAATATTTGAATAAAGAAAAGATTTAAATATTCTCATTGTCTGTCATTTTTAACAATAGTCGTAGATAAATTTGCTGCCTCCCTCGTGGTTGGAACAAACTACATGCCACCATTCTGCACACTTTTGGCACTGAATCCAGTCCTCTTCCGGTGGTACAGTTATTAAAGAAATTTGTCTGAGAAATGACATAATGCTAAAATACCTGTCCCACATTTCTAATAGCTCAATCACGTTTCCTAACCACGAATAATAACATCAAGATGAATGATTTTCAATCTTACCTCATAGTTTAAAGACGAAACACACCAGCACAACGAAACTATGTAGAGAGGCTAACGGCCATGTAATTCTTCCAACAGCATACAGTGCCGCCAATTGCACGGTCGTCTTCATATAAATATCCCTTGTGCGCACTCTTACCCGCCGCGTACTTTTGTCCCACACTACTCTAGTATTACAACTGCCTTCTATAATAATATCAGGCGCCCTTATATTATGAGGACCCCACCGACTATGCATTTCTCCCTTGGTCTAAAACGTTACTGACAATAGCTCACGAAACGTTGGTGTGATTTCTTTAGTACCGCTACCTCATTGCATTTTGAAGGAGTAGATATTGCTTTGGATTTTTTTTTATTTATTGTTTAATAACTGGTCTCCAGAAACGATGAACGAAATGGGTGAAATTTGAAGTAGTTTGTTGCCCCACGTATGATGCTAAGTTTCCGATGGGCTTCGCCCCAAGTTTTCTTTTTCGGTGGTCTTTGCCCTCACGTTTACTTATCAGCTTTGTATTTTAATGTTTATTTAAAATATTATATATGTATATTTGCCTTGGCTTAGACAGTAGTAATTTGTAGAAACACGTATCACTTAGTAGGGGTCGGTTCGGCTAAAGAATAAGGCTTACGTAAATTATAATTGTTTACTTCACTCTTTTATTAATCCTTCACACGATTAAATAACACTTCACTGATATATCCTACATTAGAGCTGTGAGATTTTTATATTATTTGCACTTTTTAACACGTAAACTTCATATTATTCACGCCGTAATGAATTTATTATGTCTCACACTGAATACATATCGAGCGAACAAACTGCTCAGGTACGCTATCTTCTAGCGTCTGGTTGGGAACGCTGTTTTGTAGCGTCTGCCGCATGAATTTGCACTTTTTCCCTATTTTAAGTCTCTGATTGACTAAATCTACTCTAATAGAATACTTTTATTTAACTTTTAAATTGTCTAGTTTTTGATTGGCTATTTATAAAATGTTTTAAATACTACATTATTGTTCCAAGAATTATTAGTAGTATTATTAAACCTTCCAATTCATTATTGCCTCAAGGTTACCTCCTTGTTAGCAATTTAGAATTCTGTTTGCTACGGAAAGTAGCTTGCTTCTATTCTCACAGCTCCTACATTGTTAAATTAAGTAATACATTCACATAACATTATTATGCATGTACATAATAATATAAATATTAATACAATGACTGTTACATACACTTTACATATTATTACATACTCATATTGCTTTAAGGCAGGTGTTATCATATTTTATATTATATAATTAGACTGATATCATTTAAGTGTTAAAAATACTGCCTCAAATTATGCTCAAATGAGCCCATAGTACTGCGAGACATTTGTGTTACGAGCATTAGGAGGAAAACCGGAAAAAAAGCACCGTTAAGGCAACTCGCCCCAATCGAAATTAGAACTTGGCCCTCTAGGTTACTTACACACGCTAATCCCAGACCAGGGAGGTGTGTTCTAGATCTTTATGCGTCAAACACTAACCGATTTTTTACTTTCTCTACTACGTATAGTAAGTAGGCGAAGTATTGTATTCCACCCAAAAATTCGATACCGAGGTTTCACCGGAAATACATGTTTTGAGACACCCTGAATCCAAAAAATCTGATGTGTTACACTCACATGACTTTCTCTACTCTTGTACAATCTAATTTTACAAACGCCTATTCTCCATATGCTTCATGTTAATCGAGATATCGAGATGTCAATCTTATTGGTAATTTTCTTGTAGATACAAGGGAAATATGGTAGCTTTTAAGCGATAGTCAAATATTTTAACGCTGGTTGCTATGTGGCGCATTCCATTCTCTTTGCATGTCAGGACATAAAAAAAATGAATAACGCATTTGAGAAAAAGTATAAGTATTGGAAAATTTAAGGAAATAACAAGCAATATCTCGAAAACGGTTCACTCAACAAAAGAAATGTATATGACATAAGTTGTGTATTTTAACGCGATCTACATTTTTTGTGTAGTAAAATTTTGTCTATCTCTTATGGTTTACCAGTTATGCAAAAGTCGTTTACAATGAAGAATACTTTTGGAGACATTCCCAGAAAATTCGAGATATACATTTCATTTCTCATGACATTATCTTAAACATATGATATTTAAATCAAACTCGTTAGAGCCATTTTTGAGAAAATTAAAATTTTCAAAAAATCTTCCATGTAAAGGGTAGTCTGGGGTGGGGGGATTTTCTTGAAAACCTTCGTGTCGCATCTCTGGAAGATACTGAACCTAAATACCAAGTTTGGTGCTTATCCGACTGTTCGTTTTTAAATTATGCTGTTCACAGACGCACACACAGACACACACACACACACACACACACACACACACACACACACACACCCACACACACACACAGACACACACACGGACATGTTTCCAAAAATGCTTTTTTTGGATTCAGGAGGTCTCAAAACATGTATTTCCGGCGAAATCTCGGTATCGAATTTTTGGGTGGAATGCAATACTTCCCCTACTTACTATACGTAGTAGAGAAAGTAAAAAAGCATTTTTGGAAACATGTCCGTGTGTGTGTCTGTGAACAGCATAACTCAGAAACGAACAGTCGGATAAACACCAAACTTGGTCTTTAGGTTGAGTATCTTCCAGAGATGCGACACGAAGGTTTTCAAGAAAATCCCCCCACCCCAGATTACCCTTTACATGGAACATTTTTCGAAAATTTTAATTTTCTCAAAAATGGCTCTAACGATTTTGATTAAAATATCATATGTTTAAGATATTTTTATGACAAATAAAATGTATATCTTGAATTTTGTAACGGTTTTCTAACCCACGTTGTTTGTGTATGTGTGTTTACTTCATGTGAAGCCATCTTGTGACGTCATTCATTTGTTCGGTTTGTAGCTCCATCTAGTGTTAGCAATTTGTGGTAGTATTAATGTTAGAAAGAATTTTTAAGTTTTGTTTACTGTCCTCCGGCTAGGTATTATTTCTCAGTCGAACATGTCTCTTGATCAGAGTGTGTAAACGGAAAGGAATCTTTTATCCAAATATAACACTGATGAAGAAATTTGTTTTACACATTTATTGTCAAACACGTTAACTATCACATTTATACATTGATCTTAACACTCGCCAAACTGAAACTGTTATAATAACTTCTTACTGATCACTTTTAATCCACGTACTTCAATCTTTTGTATAATTAATTTACCATACTTTAGATCTTTCATAATTTTGCTGCGCGTAACTTGTGAATCTATATCCGATGTATGCCGTACTAATACTTTCGACGAACTGACTGACTGAAGACGACGTGTAGTGTACACAGATTTTTGATGAACTGACCGCGATCTACCTCTGACTTGGCTTTTTATACACCCACTCCCCGATATGCCTAAAGATTATAACTGAGTTACTATTGGCTAATAAAACGCGCCAACATTAGCGTCTATTTTAATATCCAATGAAAATTATGAATACATATGCTCTAGGGAAATATTCCAGAAGGTTCTCAACGGAAAAAACGCGTCAACATTACGTAACTTCCTCGTTTCCAATATTGATAAACAGCTCACCCCCCCTCGCTGCATTATTGCACGCTATTATTGTCAGTTTCAGTAAGGCAGTATAAACTTACTTCCCAACAATAATTACAATAAACAAATATCTCAAATCAATGTCACATAAAAATGCATATTCATATTATAATCATTATTTATATTTGTGATACAAATTACTGCATCAATTTCCTGGGAATGTCTCCAAAAGTATTCTTCATTGTGAACGACTTTTGCATAACTGGTAAACCATAAGAGAGAGACAAAATTTTACTACACAAAAAATGTAGATCGCGTTAAAATACACAATTTATGTCATATACATTTTTTTTTTTTTTTTTTGTTGAGTGAACCATTTTCGAGATATTACTTCTTATTCCCTTAAATTTTTCAATGCTTATTTTCTAAAATGGGAATTCGTTATTCATTTTTACTTTCTCTACTACGTATAGTAAGTAGGGGAAGTATTGCATTCCACCCAAAAATTCGATACCGAGATTTCACCGGAAATACATGTTTTGAGACCTCCTGAATCCAAAAAAAGCATTTTTGGAAACATGTCCGTGTGTGTGTGTGTGTGTGTGTGTGTGTCTGTGAACAGCATAACTCAAAAACTAACAGTCGGATAAACACCAAACTTGGTATTTACGTTCAGTATCTTCCAGAGATGCGACACGAAGATTTTCAAGAAAATCCCCCCACCCCAGACTACCCTTTACATAGAACATTTTTCGAAAATTTTAATTTTCTCAAAAATGGCTCTAACGATTTTGATGAAAATATCATATGTTTAAGATAATGTCATGAGAAATGAAATGTATATCTCGAAATTTCTGGGAATGTCTCCAAAAGTATTCTTCATTATGAACGACTTTTGCATAACTGGTAAACCATAAGAGATAGACAAAATTTTACTACACAAAAAATGTAGATCGCGTTAAAATACACAACTTATATCATATACATTTTTTTTTGTTGAGTGAACCGTTTTCGAGATAATGCTTGTTATTTCCTTAATTTTTCCAATACTTATACTTTTTCTCAAATTCGTTATTCATTTTTTTATGTCCTGGACATGCAAAGAGAATGGAATGCGCCACATAGCAACCAGCGATAAAATATTTGACTATCGCTTAAAAGCTACCATATTCCCCTTGCATCTACAAGAAAATTACAAATAAGATTGACATCTCGATATCTCGATTAATATGAAGCATATGGAGAATAGGCGTTTGTAAAAATGGATTGTACAAGAGTAGAGAAAGTCATGTGAGTGTAACACATTAGATTTTTACTTTCTCTACTACGTATAGTAAGTAGGGGAAGTATTGCATTCCACCCAAAAATTCGATACCGAAATTTCACCGGAAATACATGTTTTGAGACTCCCTGAATCCAAAAAAAGCATTTTTGGAAACATGTCCGTGTGTGTGTCTGTGTGTTATTGTGTCTGTGTGTCTGTGAACAGCATAACTCAGAAACGAACAGTCGGATCAACACCAAACTTGGTATTTAGGTTCAGTATCTTCCAGAGATGCGACACGAAGGTTTTCAAGAAAATCCCCCCACCCCAGACTACCCTTTACATGGAACATTTTTCGAAAACTTTAATTTTCTCAAAAATGGCTCTAACGATTTTGATTAAAATATCATATGTTTAAGGTATTTTCATGACAAATGAAATGTATATCTCGAATTTTCTGGGAATGTCCCTAAAAGTGTTCTTCATTCTGAACGACTTTTGCATAACTGGTAAACCATAAGAGATAGACAAAATTTTACTGCACAAAAATATAGAACGCGTTACAATACACAATTTATATCTTATACATTTTTTTTTGTTGAGTGAACCGTTTTCGAGATATTGCTTGTTATTCCCTTAAATTTTCCAATACTTATACTTTTTCTCAAATTCGTTACTCATTTTTTTTATGTCCTGGACTTGCAATGAGAATGGAATGCGCCACATAGCAACCAGCGCTTAAATATTTGACTATCGCTTAAAACCTACCATATTCCCCTTGCATCTACAAGAAAATTAGCAATAAGATTGGCATCTCGATATCTCGATTAACATGAAGCATGTGGAGAATAAGCGTTTGTAATAATAGTTTGTACAAGAGTAGAGAAAGTCATGTGAGTGTAACACATCAGATTTTTTTATGTCCTGGACATGCAAAGAGAATGGAATGCGCCACATAGCAACCAGCGTTAAAATATTTGACTATCGCTTAAAAGCTACCATATTCCCCTTGCATCTACAAGAAAATTATCAATAAGATTGATATCTCGATATCTCCATTGACATGAAGCATATGGAGAATAAGCGTTTGTAAAAATAGTTTGTACAAGAGTAGGGAAAGTCATGTGAGTGTAACACATCAGAATTTTTTGTCTTGGATATGCAAGGAGTATTAATCTGTGGGAAAAGGAATGGTGCTGCACCTAGCAACCAGCTATTAAGAGATATGTATGTGCTTAAAGGTTACTGTTTTTCTATATTGCCCTTGTAAATATATATTCCCCTTACATCTACAAGAAAATTAGCAATAAGATAGACTCTGCAAATGTTTATCTCGATTAACATGAAGCATATGGAGAATAAGCGTTTGTAAAAATAGTTTGTACAAGAGTAGAGAAAGACATGTGAGTGTAACACATCAGATTTTTACACGTTAGTATACAAAATAGATTCTTGCAATAATGCTTTTAAAGGTCACATGTTATGTTCAAATGCACTTAACAGATAGTGAAAGTTCTTAATTTTCTGTTTGCATTACCTACTAGCAAAATATCAGCTTAGAAACATTTAAATTGCAATATAAGGGTAATTTTATTCAAGGCCATATCAAATCTATCTGAAGGTTATTACCTATGATACCATTTGAGTTAGAAAGTTTAAATTATAAATCTATATTAAAAAATAGAATTTCCTAGATTATAGAATGTAAAAGTTGAAAATATCAACCCTCTACGGAGGCAACGCTAGCGGGTAAGATTTTGGAGGCTAGCTCACCCGTAGAGACCCCTTCGGATGAAAACTAATATCAAACGAATAATTGTGTATTGAAAAATATTTAATAGATACATTTTTAAAATAATGTATAATAACATGGAGTAACGAATTTGCATCTGCGAAATTTGAAAACTCCACAGCATAATTATTATTGAAACTTGTGCCAGGTATTACGAACAATAGGAAGAAAGTGTTTGGCATGTTTCAATATTTTAGCTTGCATGGTTATTTAAATATTAATTTTTTATTGTGTAATTTCATATCTCTAATCAAAGTGCTGCACACGATGCATTTTTCAAAATATTCACATTAAAAAATCCAAGTTTTACAATTAGGTAATAAGTTTATAAAAATATCTGTCATGTTCGATTTTTTGTATAAACCCCTAATTATTGCAAAAAAATTATAGTGCTTATATTTCGAATGTTTTTTTTTCAAATTTCAATATTTCTTTTCTCAAAATTAGAGTATTATTTTTAAAAAGTATATGGTTATTTTCTTTAATGTATTGTGAGATCCAATACACATTTTTTGAAACAAATAAATATACATCGTGTGGCGCATTTTCAATATTGAAAAAAGTTTGCGAGAATACCTACAAGATTTAAAGTTGGGCGTGCCTTTTAATAAGCATGTACCTGATGAAAATTTGAAACTCCACTTATTGCTTAATAAAAATATGTCTTCCTAAGGTTTAGAATTCTATTATTTTATTACCTATGAAACAAATAATTTTTCGGATTTTTTTAGTCACATTTCACACATGCATCGCCTTAAGTCATTTAAGTATTCATTTTTACAGAAAAAATTTTATACTTATTGTCCAGTAGTTTAGAAAAGCAAACGAAATATAAAAGGAAGAGCTGAAGTGCTCGGCAAGAAATAGATATATTGTATTTGGCTTATGTTCCTTAAAGATTTTCGTTTGATATCTTCGTAAATGATTTTTGATAACTGCAACAATAGCTTTAACCATTTCTGCATCAAGTATCGGGTTTAAAAGAACATTTTCGGTTATGAGACGGTCAAACTAAAAGTGGCCGGTTTCTTGGCATTTCTAGTGAGCGCGCGGTTCACAACTGTCAATTTATGTGTGCCGCTTTGGCTGACTCTGTATATAACACAAGGTACAAGGCACTGATTTAGGCTGCCTTACACCATGCTTGGCGTAGAGCAATGTTTAAGCTACTTTGAGTTCGATTCTCCGTAGCGGATTGTTATTTTTTACACCTCGTTTCACTTAAAATAGCTAAATAATATTGTTGTGTTACTTCGTTTTAATTTCAAATATAATTACACAATAGTGGTTAAATTTGTGGCTATAAAATTAAATAGCCTGAATTTAAAATTCCCCCCCCCGACCGATAAATTAATGCCATGGTTGCCATCCGCTGATATGTTGGACTAATAAACTTCACATAATAAAAAAAAAATAGGAAGAAAGCTTGTTATATTTTTACTCGTGTTTTTAAAATATAAGGGAGAAAAAATATAGCTCCGCAACCTCAGGAACAGTAAGCTAATTTTCTACCACTGAACTAAGAGTGCTGAAGTAACAGTGGCATTGTAACGAGCTTCGGTCATATACTCGTACCACTTGAGAATCATAAATCAATAAGTGTGTTCTGGTTACAAATTTTCAGTGTTGAAACACTGAAACATCTCTCTGTTTAATATCTCGTATATGAATTGTTTTCTCGGAAGACTTTTTGATTATAATAGTTGTGTTCTCCATATTAACTGCTACACGAATATGCGCAATCTTGTGAAGTCTGGTTGTCCCGAGCGCTCACGGAAGTACCCGATTCGAGCTGCTCTCAGACGCCGGCCAGTTTTAAATTGACCGAGTGTAGGTACATGAAAATTGGGTGGTGACAGTTTCAGTGATCTTGCTGTTATTACAGTGGAGAGGTCAAACTAAAACCATGACTGCTTCTGTGGTCTGTTGGTTAGCATGCTAACTTCCAATTCCTCCTGGTTTCGGTTCCCAGCGCAGGTTGGGAATTTTTCTTTAGAATTATTTTCTATCCTCCCTAGAGTCTGGAAGTATGAATTAGAGTGAATTTGTGTGTGAATATAATGTAATAACCAAAAGTAATATCGAGTGAATATCAATTGTTTCTAATGTAAAAGGCTCCAATATTACCTGAGATATTAAAGGCGGCATATTAAGGGAGAAAAATAAACTAAATCCGTAGATGCTGGGGTTATAGAAGTATAGAAGACTTCGACTCCACAACATAGCGGATTAAAGTTTTGCTGAGGTAACGTTTTCAATTTTCTAGTAGATATTACAAAGTGAAGGAGAAATTACACTGAGATCGACACACGCTCTTCTGAGTCAGCCAGCGAAGGCTTGGTGTCTAGCGACCAATCATTTCAGGAAGACAAACTGCCAGATCAGCGATGATTGGTTGGGTAGATGACGGGCCCTCCAGGAGCTGACCGAAAAGGGCGTGTATCAATCGCAAAGTAATGTTTCCCTCACTGCAGACAGGGCGGTAGTTTATATTAATTGTTTAAAAGAGTTAAATATTCATAAAATCTGCACTGTAATAACCAGACATAAGATTATCCAGGCATTAAAGCCATCACGTAAGGAAATAAGGCTAAACTTCACTGGACTATAGGCAGGGAGGTGGGAGATAAGCCATCGCTCCATCCCTTGCGATGTTTTGGCGTTTGCAGACAGCATTCGGATCGTTTTTACCTGCTTGTGAGTGACCCTTGGCCTCTGCTATCTACACTCAAAACATCGCTACAGGATTCTTTGTTGTACAGTGATTTGAGTGCAGATAACTTGAAGCCAACTGCTTAAGAATTCCTATGCCTGGTAATAACTTACATTGAAATCTGAAATGTTACATTCACATGGCTTTCTCTCCTATTATTTATTTTTCTATAGCTTCCATAAAACATTCTTACGAAAGCCCATTTTTTCTATCTCCTTCATATTAATCGAGATAAATCTTTTCAGACATAGTTTCATTATACATTTTGTTGGAGGTACAAGTGGGATGGAGGATACTGAATCGATAGTGAGATGTTTAAAAACTAGCCAGCAAATTATGATCTAGAAATTCCATACTCTTTCCCTGACATCGCGAGAAACAACTAAACAGTGACAGCACTTAAAATGACAAAAAGTGTTGGAACCAATAACGGATATCTCAGAAATGGCTAATGGCACAAAACATGTATTTGAAATAAATTACATATTTAAAGAGATCTACAATTTTCTCTGTAATACGATTTTGTTTATCTCTTATGGTTTATCAATCAAGATGCAAAATTATGCAACATTCTTCCGAATAAACAGGATTTCATAGGTTATTCTCAGAAAATCCAAGATATACACTATCAGTAAATATATTAAACGTATGGTAGTTTAATCAAAATCGTTGGAGCCATTTTTGAGAAAACCGAAAATTTCGAAAAATCTTTCATGTAAAGTTTAGGATCGGGGAATTTTCTTGAAAATCAGTGTCGCATCTTTGGAAGATATTAATCTAAATACCAAATATTTTGGATTTACCAGAATTCCTTTTTGGGTTATGTTATTCATACATACACGCGTGCGCGGACCTTTTTCTAATAATGCTGTTTATCCAGGGTCCTCAAAACGTGTATTTCCGGTGAAATCTCGACATCCAATTTTTGCGTGGAATAGAATACCCTCTAACATCGCCACCCCTTTATTTTTACTCTGCCCACTCCATGAGGTTGGGAGTTTTACCGCCACCACTGCACCGATTAATGTCTGAGGTTTTGAATTTATAAAAGCCATGAACTTCAGAGATCACAGTCCCGTGGTTCAAAAGAACACAGTAGTTAGAGCATGTTTACGCCGAGGGAGTAAAGAAATAAAAAAAAAAATAACACAAACGTGGTGTCATGTAGTCCGTTGAGCATGGAGGTTGGCGGGCAAGGTACTCCAATGCCACCACGTGGCCTTCAGCAGGTCGTCGAGGTCTAGGGCACCACTCCATCACGTGAGCAGCAGAACCTGCCAGCTGCTTAAAAAAGTAACGGCGCGTTGCCTTTCTCGCCAACTTTTTTTTTATTCAGTCCGAGCAGATAATTTAATGCTTTAACATATTTGCATCTTAGTGTCACGTGATTCTTGTTCATTGACTGTATCTCTTTTTGGAACCAAACAAAAGAGAGATGTGACGCACGACAGTGTACACTTAGTAGGAGTAAATCTGCCGGCCTGATCACATTTAATTTATTCTTCTACTTCAAGAAAGCTCAGCGAGAAACCAAAAGGTTTCACACATTTAAAACCGGGAAATAAAATAATAATATAACATTAAAATAATAATTAATAATAATACGTATCTCCTGGTTTGTAAATAGCCTTAATCTCTATCTTATTGAATTTTATATAACTAGGAAACCGTAAGAGGTGTATGAGGTACGGGAAAAAAGTTGTTCCTTTTAATATGCGTTAAAATACTTCTCGCCGTAACTAAATATCCGCTACTGTTTGTACTTTCCAGCATTTTAAGCAGTGCAATTTGAAATGTAAAGTTGATGTTTCTCACTAACTCGTTTAAAGTGTGCATCATGCCATTGCTTGCACAGTCCAACCTCCTTTCTCTCCTTTTAAACACTGCCTTCCCAGTTTCCTGTATGTTCCTATAAAACTACATTGTTTGCATTGAAAGTATCTCTAATTAGCAGAAGCTAGACAGAAAAATAAGCTTTTTATGAGCAACTTGTGGAAGATTTATATATCATTAATAATAATAATAATAATAATAATAATAATAATAATAATAATAATAATAATAATAAGCTATAGAGAAAGTAATGCCATTGTTGCAGGTAAATATTTATTTTACAAATCTGAAACATATAAAAATATTAATCATCTATATCGCACTCTTCCTCTTCCAATAATGCTGAATAGTTAAAACTTGACAATTATGGGCAATCTAGTTGGCATGATTATATAAGTTGTTCGGTTCGGAAACAAAGCTGTTGAAGCACTATACTTAGTCCGTCATAATAAAGGAGGCGTGTCTTGTGGTAATGGTTACAGAACTCTTCACGTGTCTTAAGAGTTTGAAAACATCAACAAACACGAAAGTTGTAAACAAACTGCTGTTTTACGTGACCTCGACTTATAGCCCACGCGCTTCAGTCCGCATCAGAAGTCTATTGATGAGAAATATCCACATGACCTACACATCATTCCCTCGAGTAGTATGAAGTAGTGATGCTATAGTTTAAGAATATACATAATGTATTTGGTACCACGTACATAGTAGGTAGATATGTCTCGATACCGAGATTTTACCAGAAATACATGTTCAGAGGCCCCCTCAATAAAAAAAGTTTAAGATAAAGGTCCGTGTGGTGTGAACAGCGTAACTCAAAAAGTAAAAGTCGGATCAAAACTAAGGTATTTAAGTTCAGCACCTACCAAAGATGCGACACGAAGATTTTGAAGAAAACCCCCTACACCAAACTACCCTTTACATGGAACATTTTTCGACGTATTTTATTTTCTAATAAATTGCAAGGATTTTGATTCAAATACCATATAATAAAGGTATTTACATGACAAAATGTGTATCTCGAATCTTCTGGAAATAGCCTTTGAAGTCCTCTTCATTCGGAAGGAATTTTGTAATCTTGTATAAATTGTAAACCTTAAGCGATAGACGAAAACGTATCACACAAGAAATGTAGATCTCTACATACAATTTACTTCAAATAAGTTTATTTGTGGCATCAGCCATTTCCGAGTTATCTATTATTAATTGTTCGAATTGTTCAATACTTACCATTCTTTTTAAGTCCTGCTAATATTCGTGATTCCATTGAAGCGGTATGGAATTTTAAGGTCAGTGTATATCGTCCACTTCTTAAACATTTGTCTATCGTTCCCTTTGTATCTATAATAAAATGTATAATGTAGCTATTTCTACAAAAGTATATTTGGATTAAAATGAAGTAGATCTAAAAATAAGCTTTAGTAATGCCCACTAATAAACGATAGAGGTTAGAGAAAGTTGTGTGAATACATCACATCAGAATTTTGTATTTTTAATTTTATCCCCTCTTGAGATTCGAGAAGCCCTTCGCCAAAAATTTATGCTAATAATTTTCTTTCTTGTTGCCTATTCATTGTCAACGTTTCTGGCTCCATAGAGTAATATACTTTGTACTGTTGAATTATAAATGAGCTTTTTAGTTTTATTTAAAATGTTTCTCCTCCATAATATCACTTGTTTTCCCTCCTTCAGTTATTCTTTTTTTTTTTTTTTTCTATTTCTTGTCTGCTAGTTCCATCTGCTTCTATGATGGATCCCAAATACTTAAATTTATTGACCATTCTAATTTCCTCATTATAACCTCTAATTTTTCATCCGTGTTCATTGTTAATGATGATAGTATTCTGTTTCTCGAAGTTAATATTAAATCGCCACATTCTATATTATTCAATTAATTTTCTCATCATGTTTGAACGTCCTCAATATAATTCTACATAATGATTGAGTTACGTTTAGCCTTTTATTTTGTCAAAATATTCAGCCATTTCTAGCCATTATCAGTTTTCATTCGGTTGTTAAATTAAAATCACTAAGATACCAAAGAGAAGTTCATTAAATATACTTCAGTGAAAAATGGATACATCAGGCAAAAAATGGGACTCAGAATCTCTCACTTCAAATTTCCACATTTTCATGTCTGCGCAGTGAAGAGAGTATAGGAGGGCTCCAACCTAAAACATTTATATTTAGTTGCAGCCTAAAGGCATGTGCAAGCTACGAGTTAGATGAATGTTTAAATTATGTGGCATGTCACATGAAATTTGTATGACCAGTGAGTGCTGAATCTCCAGGTTTCTTTTCTGTTTTTCTAACCTACGCATACTGCTCATGAGCGTTTTGTGATGAAATGGCAAAAGATTTATGAAAGAACTTCCTTTTAAAGCAGGAAAATTATTTCACAAGTTTGGTAAATCCCTGCCATCTCTCCCTCATTTTGTGAAACCTGTTTGCATACACACGACAGTTTAGATACAAGCTGATCCATATTTTATGACAGTCACTTTTACCCCCCTTTTCATCACCAAGAGTAGCAACACTGGTAGAAGTGTAACATCCTTGAATTT
This sequence comes from Deroplatys truncata, assembly GCA_030765065.1. NCBI lineage: Eukaryota > Metazoa > Arthropoda > Insecta > Mantodea > Mantidae > Deroplatys > Deroplatys truncata. The sequence goes on from CM060978.1 coordinate 196,009,396, forward strand.
TTGCAGGTCAGTATAATTCTGGCTTTCTTCTATGGAGCGTGTGGACGTCTAATCGGTCGGAGTAGCTATTATAGCGGGTTCATAATTGCGGAAGCTTTCTGTGTTTTATTCTGCCGTATGTTTCCAATTATGCATTGAATGTTGCACCCATAATTATTGATCTGTTGACTGTTATTTAAGTGAATGTAGGTGAAACAGAACACATGCGGTTCTAGTTTCAATGAAATGAAGCTGAGTAGCTTATTATAGAGAGAGCTGGGCCACTTTTTTGCGTTTATATGGGAAAGGATAGGGAAAACGATGGTGGATGCGTAGGAAAATGCGTTTATATGGGGAAGATAGGGACTACGAGGATCGATGCTAGGCTAGATAGAGGTTGAAGGAATGAGGATGTGCTTTATATGAGAGATACGTGGAATACGAGGAGAAGTGTTGGACTAGATAGGGGTTGAGATATGGAATATACATTTATATGGGAAAGATAAGGAAAACGTGAACAGAGACTAGGATAGACAGATGCTGAAGCAGGAGGAATATGAACATATTTACAGGAGAGATAGGGGATACGTGGAGAGGTACTAGACTATTCAGGGTTTGAAGGGTAGAGTATGACTTTTTATATGAAGAGACGAGGAAAACGAGGGTATATGCTAGGGTGAGAGAACCTTCAAGGAGGAAAAAATGCGTTTATATGGGAGAGATAGGGAAAACGAGGAGAGTTCTGAGGTAGAGCAGGGACTGAAGGAGGGAGAGATATGCTTTATACGGCAGAGATAGGGCATGCGAGGGGAGGTGCTAGTGAAGACAGAGGTTAAGGAGTACGGTATACGTTTATATGAGGAATATATGGAAAACGGGGCAGGCTGTATGATAGACAGAAGCTGGGCCACTTTTGCGTTTATATGGCAAAGGATAGGGAAAACGAGGCTAGATGCGACAGTTCAAGGAGGAAAATGCGTTTATAGGGGAGAGATAGGGAATACGAGGGCTGATGCTAGGCTAGTCAGATGCTAAAGGAGGGAGGGATACGCTGTATACGAGAGAGATAGGGAATACAAGGAAAGATGTTATACTAAACAGGACTTGAAGGGTAGAATATGGCGTTTTATATGAGCGAGATAGCGAAGCGAGGAGAGGTAACCACGTGTCAAGACGTAACACCACGTAACAAAGGAATCACGCTATGTAACAAAGGAATCACGCTATGTAACAAACTGATCACGCTATGTAACAAAGGAATCACGCTATGTAACAAAGGAATCACGCTATGTAACAAAGGAATCACGCTATGTAACAAAGGAATCACGCTATGTAACAAAGGGATCACGCTATGTAACAAAGGAATCACGCTATGTAACAAAGGAATCACGCTATGTAACAAAGGAATCACGCTATGTAACAAACTGATCACGCTATGTAACAATGGAATCACGCTATGTAACAAAGGAATCACGCTATGTAACAAAGGAATCACGCTATGTAACAAAGGAATCACGCTATGTAACAAAGGAATCACGCTATGTAACAAAGGAATCACGCTATGTAACAAAGGAATCACGCTATGTAACAAAGGAATTACGCTATGTAACAAAGGAATCGCGCTATGTAACAAAGGAACACGCTATGTAAGAAGCTCATCACGCTATGTAACAAAGGAATCACGCTATGTAACAGTCTCATCACGCTATGTAACAACACGTACCAAGCATGTAACCAAGTAACAAAACGTAAGAACAACACGTAACCAATCTATTGCTAAGTCAATGTAAACTAATTCATCCTTCATAACTTAGACAATAAGTACGAGAGCCTAGCCCAGATTAACCCGACCAATCCTAAACGTTCCTCTCAGCATCTATTCTACTCGGTCATCGACTAACCTAATCTGGCTAACCAAAGATAACCTCAACTTTCTTTTAGTGAAATTGCAATGTTTTATTCAGGTTTTATTATTCGAGAGTTTTAATTGAAAAGTTTACGTCAACATACCTTTATTTTAGTTCCTTGTAGGCGTCTCTCCCCTTTTTATCTAGGCTTGAGACTAGCACTAGGATTGCTCCGAATGGCAGGGTTACCACCTTCCCTTCCATCTTCTTCTTTCTTCATCGGACGTCAGCTAGCTGCATATACAGCACACGGATAACCTTCATTTTTTTAAGATTGTAGACTCGCGAGAAAATCTTCATATTCAACTTAAATTCTCTTATACACTACTTGTAATGCTGTAATGTCCATAGGCGTATGTCGTTATTCCGTCCTCAGCAATAATTCTTTTATCGTCGTATGGTGTCAATGTAATTTTATTCACTTGTACTGTGGCAAGAGCATGCTGTCGCGACAGGATCAGATTCATGGGCGTTCTGGTAATTTCTCCGGTTTTAAGGCAGTCAGTATAGCTCTCGAACGTGACGTACTGCTTAATAGCACTACGTTTTATACCTTTAATCTTTTTTATCATTGAACCGTCGATTTCTAGGGCATACATTTTAGGTCGTAGCCCTACAAAGCGTTGAATGATTTTACCATTAGCCTCATCTTTAAATTTCCCAAGTACCTTCTTGTTTAGAGGTGAATAGCATATATGGCTTGTAGGATAATCAGCAGTATCTAGGTGCTCAAGAAAACGTAGCTTATCCTGGTACACATCTTCAGTTGTAACACGATGAATGAACGAATCAGTGTCCATATACATAAGCTTCAGGTTTTCAGCTCCATAATACGGTAACAACACATCATACTGATACCGGTACATTAATGTCTTGGAGATATCCAACACACTCATACCGATGTATATAGGCTTGTTGAACATGATCTGTCGGGAGGCCATATGTACAGAAGCTAGATTATCAGCATATATCGTCCTGTCGATAAACGTTGGCTTAGCAATTAACTTTTCCAGAGTCTTCTCATTTGTCACCAGTCGTATATCCATACGGTTACGCAGGTTCTCCATAGTTTTTCCGAACATAGCATTGTTGAACAATTTGTAGAGATCCTTCTCAAAATCATTTCCAGCTTGTTGTCGTAGTCTGTTGTTAAATTCCACATACGGTTTTAACTATCGAGACTGTTGGAATTGTAGCACACGATGGATTTTTGTTAACCGTAGTCCATGATCAAGAGCTTGCTTCAAAGCCTTGTAATGCACTACATACTTCTTTCGAGGTCCTAGATGAGGTATCAGTTTCTTTGTAGATGCTTCCAATGGTTTCATACACTCTGGCAGGAAAGGTAGATCGTTGTGTAGATCGTGAAGTTCTGCAGGATACTCGATGTCGACTTCTAATATGTAGCCGTAAGGATCATCTTCTTGTAGTCTTTCTAAGTCAATTTTTTCAGGCGATACCCACTCAAATCCACCATAAGGGAGAGCGTGACACATTGCCCACCCATATTGGTTATTAGCGTCGTCATATGTGATAAATTGGGTTGGTCTCGACGGATCAAACTTCTCCATATATGTGTTATTAGCCTCTGCATAGCGGTGGGAAACTTGACATAAACCTCCTCTTATACCAGATTCCACCATGAGTAATTGATCATAATCCTGTAACAGTTCCAGCTTAATTCCAGTGTACAGTAACATGGCGTCCCATGTAAGACCTGGAGAGGTAAAATAATGTGCAGGATCAACTTTGTGTGTTTTGAGGGTTTGCTCTCTGAACGTCTCAAAGACATCAGCTAGGAGAAGTACATCCGAAGTTAAGTAGAGATCGCTGTACTCTCCCAGGTTTCTCACATTAAACACCTCCCATACATTTTTAGCATGATCGTAGTCAGCATCACTAATTTCTTCTTCATTTAATCTATTGTAGAAGGAGTCCTTAGGAGGTAAGCAGGTTTCGTTCAGGGCATCCCATGATGTAACAAAATCATATGGAAATACACCCTTACGGGTCATCAACTTCAATTTGTCTTCTCCAAAGTACTTTAGCGTTTCAGGATACGAGGTTAGATTTTTTACCAACTTATCCAAGCTTGTACTGAGGAATCGGAAGCTATCCACAAATCGAAGCTTTATATCTCCTACATACTTGGTGAATGAGATATAGCTTTCTTCAGAGTTAGGAATTACCTCCACACGTTCACTTGTGCAACCCAGCTCCTTAACAATGAAATGAGAGTCATATCCGCTAAGGTTATGCATGAAGACTGGTATATATTTAGGTGTTTTACAGGCTAAATTACATTCATTATGAAGACTTCCGCGATATTCACCGCTGATGTGATCATGGTCGCGTACTTTGTAGTTCTCTTCTGTAAAGGGTTTTCCACACAAGTAGCATGCTGAAGAAGACTCAAAATCCTTTTGCTCTTGATCCGTAAGTTTCAGAGGCTTAGCAGATTTGTATATGTCATCAATCATTTTTGCAAGAGATGTCAGGTACAGCATAAACTTCTGAGCAGCATCAGCACCACGATACACATAGGGTTGCTTAGGAAGACCAGTTTCGAGATGTTCAACGTTGGTTGATGGTTTAACGTAAACACAGAAGCTCATTGGTGTGTGCTCTTGATAAGGGATTGTATAGGAAGTTTCAGGATTGGGTATACACGTATGGCATGGAGTGAGAATACTTTCAAAGTCTGCGTAGATGACGTAAGGTATTTTCAACATCCTCTCAACATTTTTAAACTGTACAATTGCTTTCTCCTTTGTAGGCATAACTACCCTTGCAACACCATGCTGATTACAGATGGTTGCATGTTCTTGTAGTTTTTCCAGTCCACTTCGCCCGCTCTGATCATCAAAATGTGTAAAGCAGCGCTTACAGGTATAAACACGCCCATTACGTTTAGTTTTCTGGCGTCGAACGAGCTTCTCAAAATTCTTTATATACACGTAGTGATGTTTTCCACTACTGTCATTCAATAGTAGCAGGTCGCGATGTTCAGGTAGTTCAATGTCAACAACCTTTATCGGGTACACTTCATGCTTCTCATCTAGCCCGAAAACGTTAATAGACATCTTGTTAAGCTTCTCAAATTTAGGTATTTGAGAAAGTGGAGTAGGGTAAGAAACACAGCTGAAGTCGTACTTATCTTGAAGTTGTTTGTATTTGCTGACGCGTTGAGGCTTGGTGCTCACGAATTTAGCTAATACAGAGTACATGAAACATAGCTCATCAGTTAAATTCTGGATGTTAATGCAGGCTTTTCTTGCTTCAACAGAGGGAGGTAGGGGTATGTAGCTACTTCCTCGCAACGGGTTGTACTTGTTAATACGAAGGCGTACCCCTTCCACAGTAAGCAAGGCCCAGCTGCTACCCTTAAGCTGAGACTCATCCATTTCAGTAACCAATTTCTTGAATTTCACTTCCAGCATAGAGTCCAGATCAGTTTCAAGGAAAACAGCTTGATTTCTGGTTTTAAATGTCTTGTCACAGGTTTCACCAATACTGTTAACAAATCGACACTCAGCCAGCAGATTAATTTTCAAACTCTTGTGAATACCGAGCTCTTTATGCACAGCCTGGATTATCCGCTGTTTTGCTTCATGCAGGTATATATTCAGATCCCTAGCCGATTCACATCGTATAAAATACGATTTCAAACGTCCATGGAATGAAGTTTCATATTCTTTCATATCACAGTCCTCCATTGTTGACAGCAACTGATGTTTAGTTGGCTCCAATCTTCTTTTCTTCTGAGGGCTGCTTATTTCACATATATCTTCGTGTCGCTGCCCCTTATAACCATCTTTGAAGGTTACATTACAATGTTTACATTTGAAGAACTTCTTGCAGCTCATCTCGTGTCTTCTCTTGTCATAACCTCGGAGGAACTTCTTCCCACATTTTCCGCATGCATATCCAGTAGCGCTTGGAATAATATCCTTATACGCTGAGTTATTCATCTTTATTCTTGATGTAATAACGTATTAATCACTGATCAATGAAATGTACGCCTTGATACCACTTTAGAAAGCTGATTATTCTTGGAGAGAACACGATGTTAACACCTCAGAGATGATCAACAGAATGAATTTCAATACTCAAGTTCGCTCTATTTATAGAGAAAGCACGAACCTTTTTTAATCAATTATATCCTGATTATTAATACTAAAAACGGTGATGAAGCGTGTAAGCTCTTATATATTTCAATTCGTGTTACACTGATGTTCGAGCGTCTCCGTATAGCTTCGTATGTTTAGAGAGAAAGTGTAAAGTATTGTGAAGATGTTATGTATTGTTCGGCTATAATCGTACAGATTCGGAGAGCTTGACTGGTGAAGGTGATGAACGATCCGTCAACCGAGCAGGAGGCAAGCAGTCCCTTCGCGCAACGAAACCTAGATGCAAAAGAAAGAAAATCGTGTTAGATGATAAACCACTCCAGCATTCGCCTGCAGACCAGGGAAAACCTAAAAAATATGATGTCAGAGTGATCGACCAACAGGGAAATCAAACAAAAGACCTTAGAAACATATAGGTTAAGATGTAAATCAAATAAAAATGTAATAAAATCGTGATAGATGAGAACCCACTCAGACATTCGCCTACAGACCATGGAAAACCATGAAAAAATATGTCAGAGTGATCGACCAACAGGGAAATCAAACAAAAGACCTTAGAAACATATAGGTTAAGATGTAAATCAAATAAAAATGCAATAAAATCGTGCTAGATGAGAAACCACCCAGACATTCGCCTACAGACCAGGCAAAGCCATGAAAAAAATCAAAGGGCTGAGCGACTGACGGATAGAGGGTGCAACCGACAGAGAAATCAAGCAAAAGGTTTCCAGAGACAAAAAAAGATGCAATTGAAATGGAATCATGATAGCAAATGCCACTCCAGCATTCGCCTGCAGACCAGGGAAAACCTAAAAAAATATGATGTCAGAGTGATCGACCAACAGGGAAATCAAACAAAAGACCTTAGAAACATATAGGTTAAGATGTAAATCAAATAAAAATGCAATAAAATCGTGATAGCTGAGAAACCACTCCAGCATTCGCCTACAGACCAGGGGAAACTATGAAAAAAATCAAAGGGCCGAGCGAGTGGCTGATAGAGTGGGCGACCAACAGGAAATCAAGCAAAAGGTCTCTAGAGACAAAAAAGATGCAATTGAAATGGAATCATGATAGCAAATGCCGCTACAGCATTAGGTAGCAGACCGGCGAAAATCATGAGAAACGCAAGGTCAGAGTAAACAATTGATTGAAATCTAACCCCTGAACCCTAGAAATTCACGACAACTGAAAACGAAACCCAGATGTAAAGGAAATTTTGTACACCCTTGACGAAAAAACCCCGTCCGCTGGGGAAAGTAACCTTTAAGTATACAATTGACGTCAGTCATACCGATAAGGGATGGTTTGAAAGGCTTCCTAATTGCTCTACGCAAGTCACCCGAGCAAACACAGGAAATTCCTAAACCAGACAATTACAAGCCTGCTAAAACATTTTTTCCTACAATAAGTAATTTAATTTCTACATGAAGATTATTCCAGAAGTTTCATATCTCTTATTTCTTTCAATAAAATATCGAATATGTCTCTAGCGCCAGGAGAAAAAATTAAACGGAGGGAAGCGATATTTTCTTTTTACGCTGAAATTATAATTAAACGCATAGCGTTCTTGCAGGAAAACACTGCCCATATAGATTATAGGAATGGACTCTGTTTAAAACATGTATTTTTCACGCGTGGTGTATAGATTGTCTCAGTAAGCATTCGTGACTATTACAATTATCGCCAAGTATTATTTTACAAAAAGATTGGCTTATTCTCTTAGTAAACATAGGATGAAATCGTTTTTTAAACAACTCTCCATTCGAGAGATATTTTTTGATTATTCCAGCAGAGAGAGAGAGAGAGAGAGAGAGAGGGAGAGAGAGATCGAGTCATATTTGTTTAAAAAAGCTTTTTTTTTTCATTCACAGGAAATCTTCGAGAAAATTCGAGGAATTATTCAGTTGTACACCCATGCTAAAATAGTTTGTATACCCTTTGAAGAATGTTTACCTGGCTAGCGGAGTCTTGGAAATACCTCTGTCGACAGGCTGTCGCCCGCACGGTATCTTGGACATTTATACATTAGGGAGACTATTGTGCTTTAAAATGGGATAGCTATGTTTTAAGCTTTCCACAACAAATTTTTTCCCGATAATTAATATAATTCTACATGAAGAATATTAATGATTAAGTTTTCAATTAAACGTATACTGTATAGATTATGTACTTAAACATTCGACTGTATCTTTGTCATTATTTAAATACTCACATACAAGAATTGCAAACATGATATCAAAAATTGTAGAAGTTTTTCCACCCTTATTTAATTAAAATTCATGTATATACTCTATTATTTAGCGATTTTTTCAATAATTCTCATGTACATCATTCGTCAAAAAATCAGTGTACAATACGCATTTTTATACGTTTTAATGTTCGTTTATTTTTAAAACCGCTGCATTTGCCTCTAATTACGAGCAATAATTTTTTTCAGATTTACTCAGATGTGTAGCTTGTAGAATCGAATTAGGAAATGTTTTAATAAATGTATTGTATTTTTTAGGTTAAAGCATCTACATTTTTAAAGTTAGCATGCCCGTTATTTGTATTCAGCGTAAAGATATTCATATATCATTTTTAAATCCCTCTTCTTAAATATAATGTATCGCAATCCATTTTTAAAATCAAATCATAAATGCGTTTAATGCATATAATGGATGTCTTCATATACCCAATATGGCTACCTTCACGTGTCGGGAAGCTAACATGACGGCAGTCATCTTTTAGAAGCATACATTTCATGTCGATAAAGTAGCGAGCGACCGACAGGGCGAGAGACCTTCTTTCAGCGACCAACAGATAGCGGTAAAGTAAGCAGCGCCATGTGGAACCAAACACTGAGAAAGAGACAGAGGGTGGGGGTAGGCGGAAGAGACGCGCTGGCAGAGAGAGGTGAGTACCGTCAGTTCGCCTCAGCGCGTCGTAAGGCTCGGACCTGTACGTAGTAGCATGCATACCAACGCAGCTCGCGCCAGCGTCTTACGTAATTTAGTTTTTTACGCTCACTATACCATTTAAATATACATTCATCTAAGAGATATAATATTCGTCAGGATGTCAGATGTCCAAATATACATAACAAAGAAATTAGTTACTGATATAAATGTAATATCGTACGTTCACCATTTTATTTTTAATTACTTTTTTTATTTTATTCGAGGATGAATTTGTATTCATGTCACGGGATTCAATCCTAGTCCTCCAGCCCGACTTGGAACAACAATCAATAACGAGCTACAATCCAAGGATATAATCGGTAATAATACAAATATTTTGATAAAGACCATCAAATGAAAAGGCCTTGGAAACGTATGTATTTCCCCTCACTTCCCCTCTTCCCCCACCACACAGTAGAAATATAATGAGAGAACGCAGCTTCAAAGCCGATGCAACCACTGATAAGTTCCTTTCTTCTATGCCGCCGACTCCCACCCCCGCTTTTTGCTATTCCGACACCGCCATTTACGATGAGAACAATAATGCATTGTCCTGTATCTCTGATATGCGGTGAAAGAATAGCACACGTGAAAACACTTAACCTTTGCGGTTTCACCCTTAAAAGCTACTGGAGCATGATACCCCCTCCTCTCTGCTCTACTCCAATACCGAGGCCAGTGTGGGAGTAGAGCCCAAAGAGAGGGCGTGCCCAGTGTACGGGATAGGATTAGAAAGGATGGGGTAGGGGGATCGGGTGTCCAGTAGCTTTTAAGGGTGAGGTCACATGGGAAGGGGTGGGGGAGGGGTGGCCGCCAGCACGTGACCAGACCACATGGGGGGAGGGGGCGGAGCTAGTGGCACGTGCCGTCAGGACGGCAAATAGTAGCACACAAAGGGAGGGGGCGGGGCTAGCGGCATAGAACAAAGAACCTTATCAGATGGCGGCAAATGCTTTGTTTCAGAACTCTCATTTTATTTCTACTGTGTGGTGGGGGAAGAGGGGAAGTGAGGGGAAATACATACGTTTCCAAGGCCTTTTCATTTGATGGTCTTTATCAAAATATTTGTATTATTACCGATTATATCCTTGGATTGTAGCTCGTTATTGATTGTTGTTCCAAGTCGGGCTGGAGGACTAGGATTGAATCCCGTGACATGAATACAAATTCATCCTCGAATAAAATAAAAAAGTGATTAAAAATAAAATGGTGAACGTACGATATTACATTTATATCAGTAACTAATTTCTTTGTTATGTATATTTGGACATCTGACATCCTGACGAATATTATATCTCTTAGATGAATGTATATTTAAATGGTATAGTGAGCGTAAAAAACTAAATTACGTAAGACGCTGGCGCGAGCTGCGTTGGTATGCATGCTACTACGTACAGGTCCGAGCCTTACGACGCGCTGAGGCGAACTGACGGTACTCACCTCTCTCTGCCAGCGCGTCTCTTCCGCCTACCCCCACCCTCTGTCTCTTTCTCAGTGTTTGGTTCCACATGGCGCTGCTTACTTTACCGCTATCTGTTGGTCGCTGAAAGAAGGTCTCTCGCCCTGTCGGTCGCTCGCTACTTTATCGACATGAAATGTATGCTTCTAAAAGATGACTGCCGTCATGTTAGCTTCCCGACACGTGAAGGTAGCCATATTGGGTATATGAAGACATCCATTATATGCATTAAACGCATTTATGATTTGATTTTAAAAATGGATTGCGATACATTATATTTAAGAAGAGGGATTTAAAAATGATATATGAATATCTTTACGCTGAATACAAATAACGGGCATGCTAACTTTAAAAATGTAGATGCTTTAACCTAAAAAATACAATACATTTATTAAAACATTTCCTAATTCGATTCTACAAGCTACACATCTGAGTAAATCTGAAAAAAATTATTGCTCGTAATTAGAGGCAAATGCAGCGGTTTTAAAAATAAACGAACATTAAAACGTATAAAAATGCGTATTGTACACTGATTTTTTGACGAATGATGTACATGAGAATTATTGAAAAAATCGCTAAATAATAGAGTATATACATGAATTTTAATTAAATAAGGGTGGAAAAACTTCTACAATTTTTGATATCATGTTTGCAATTCTTGTATGTGAGTATTTAAATAATGACAAAGATACAGTCGAATGTTTAAGTACAGAATCTATACAGTATACGTTTAATTGAAAACTTAATCATTAATATTCTTCATGTAGAATTATATTAATTATCGGGAAAAAATTTGTTGTGGAAAGCTTAAAACATAGCTATCCCATTTTAAAGCACAATAGTCTCCCTAATGTATAAATGTCCAAGATACCGTGCGGGCGACAGCCTGTCGACAGAGGTATTTCCAAGACTCCGCTAGCCAGGTAAACATTCTTCAAAGGGTATACAAACTATTTTAGCATGGGTGTACAACTGAATAATTCCTCGAATTTTCTCGAAGATTTCCTGTGAATGAAAAAAAAAAGCTTTTTTAAACAAATATGACTCGATCTCTCTCTTCCTCTCTCTCTCTCTCTCTCTCTCTCTCTCTCTCTCTCTCTCTGCTGGAATAATCAAAAAATATCTCTCGAATGGAGAGTTGTTTAAAAAACGATTTCATCCTATGTTTACTAAGAGAATAAGCCAATCTTTTTGTAAAATAATACTTGGCGATAATTGTAATAGTCACGAATGCTTACTGAGACAATCTATACACCACGCGTGAAAAATACATGTTTTAAACAGAGTCCATTCCTATAATCTATATGGGCAGTGTTTTCCTGCAAGAACGCTATGCGTTTAATTATAATTTCAGCGTAAAAAGAAAATATCGCTTCCCTCCGTTTAATTTTTTCTCCTGGCGCTAGAGACATATTCGATATTTTATTGAAAGAAATAAGAGATATGAAACTTCTGGAATAATCTTCATGTAGAAATTAAATTACTTATTGTAGGAAAAAATGTTTTAGCAGGCTTGTAATTGTCTGGTTTAGGAATTTCCTGTGTTTGCTCGGGTGACTTGCGTAGAGCAATTAGGAAGCCTTTCAAACCATCCCTTATCGGTATGACTGACGTCAATTGTATACTTAAAGGTTACTTTCCCCAGCGGACGGGGTTTTTTCGTCAAGGGTGTACAAAATTTCCTTTACATCTGGGTTTCGTTTTCAGTTGTCGTGAATTTCTAGGGTTCAGGGGTTAGATTTCAATCAATTGTTTACTCTGACCTTGCGTTTCTCATGATTTTCGCCGGTCTGCTACCTAATGCTGTAGCGGCATTTGCTATCATGATTCCATTTCAATTGCATCTTTTTTGTCTCTAGAGACCTTTTGCTTGATTTCCTGTTGGTCGCCCACTCTATCAGCCACTCGCTCGGCCCTTTGATTTTTTTCATAGTTTCCCCTGGTCTGTAGGCGAATGCTGGAGTGGTTTCTCAGCTATCACGATTTTATTGCATTTTTATTTGATTTACATCTTAACCTATATGTTTCTAAGGTCTTTTGTTTGATTTCCCTGTTGGTCGATCAATCTGACATCATATTTTTTTAGGTTTTCCCTGGTCTGCAGGCGAATGCTGGAGTGGCATTTGCTATCATGATTCCATTTCAATTGCATGTTTTTTTGTCTCTGGAAACCTTTTGCTTGATTTCTCTGTCGGTTGCACCCTCTATCCGTCAGTCGCTCAGCCCTTTGATTTTTTTCATGGCTTTGCCTGGTCTGTAGGCGAATGTCTGGGTGGTTTCTCATCTAGCACGATTTTATTGCATTTTTATTTGATTTACATCTTAACCTATATGTTTCTAAGGTCTTTTGTTTGATTTCCCTGTTGGTCGATCACTCTGACATATTTTTTCATGGTTTTCCATGGTCTGTAGGCGAATGTCTGAGTGGGTTCTCATCTATCACGATTTTATTACATTTTTATTTGATTTACATCTTAACCTATATGTTTCTAAGGTCTTTTGTTTGATTTCCCTGTTGGTCGATCACTCTGACATCATATTTTTTAGGTTTTCCCTGGTCTGCAGGCGAATGCTGGAGTGGTTTATCATCTAACACGATTTTCTTTCTTTTGCATCTAGGTTTCGTTGCGCGAAGGGACTGCTTGCCTCCTGCTCGGTTGACGGATCGTTCATCACCTTCACCAGTCAAGCTCTCCGAATCTGTACGATTATAGCCGAACAATACATAACATCTTCACAATACTTTACACTTTCTCTCTAAACATACGAAGCTATACGGAGACGCTCGAACATCAGTGTAACACGAATTGAAATATATAAGAGCTTACACGCTTCATCACCGTTTTTAGTATTAATAATCAGGATATAATTGATTAAAAAAGGTTCGTGCTTTCTCTATAAATAGAGCGAACTTGAGTATTGAAATTCATTCTGTTGATCATCTCTGAGGTGTTAACATCGTGTTCTCTCCAAGAATAATCAGCTTTCTAAAGTGGTATCAAGGCGTACATTTCATTGATCAGTGATTAATACGTTATTACATCAAGAATAAAGATGAATAACTCAGCGTATAAGGATATTATTCCAAGCGCTACTGGATATGCATGCGGAAAATGTGGGAAGAAGTTCCTCCGAGGTTATGACAAGAGAAGACACGAGATGAGCTGCAAGAAGTTCTTCAAATGTAAACATTGTAATGTAACCTTCAAAGATGGTTATAAGGGGCAGCGACACGAAGATATATGTGAAATAAGCAGCCCTCAGAAGAAAAGAAGATTGGAGCCAACTAAACATCAGTTGCTGTCAACAATGGAGGACTGTGATATGAAAGAATATGAAACTTCATTCCATGGACGTTTGAAATCGTATTTTATACGATGTGAATCGGCTAGGGATCTGAATATATACCTGCATGAAGCAAAACAGCGGATAATCCAGGCTGTGCATAAAGAGCTCGGTATTCACAAGAGTTTGAAAATTAATCTGCTGGCTGAGTGTCGATTTGTTAACAGTATTGGTGAAACCTGTGACAAGACATTTAAAACCAGAAATCAAGCTGTTTTCCTTGAAACTGATCTGGACTCTATGCTGGAAGTGAAATTCAAGAAATTGGTTACTGAAATGGATGAGTCTCAGCTTAAGGGTAGCAGCTGGGCCTTGCTTACTGTGGAAGGGGTACGCCTTCGTATTAACAAGTACAACCCGTTGCGAGGAAGTAGCTACATACCCCTACCTCCCTCTGTTGAAGCAAGAAAAGCCTGCATTAACATCCAGAATTTAACTGATGAGCTATGTTTCATGTACTCTGTATTAGCTAAATTCGTGAGCACCAAGCCTCAACGCGTCAGCAAATACAAACAACTTCAAGATAAGTACGACTTCAGCTGTGTTTCTTACCCTACTCCACTTTCTCAAATACCTAAATTTGAGAAGCTTAACAAGATGTCTATTAACGTTTTCGGGCTAGATGAGAAGCATGAAGTGTACCCGATAAAGGTTGTTGACATTGAACTACCTGAACATCGCGACCTGCTACTATTGAATGACAGTAGTGGAAAACATCACTACGTGTATATAAAGAATTTTGAGAAGCTCGTTCGACGCCAGAAAACTAAACGTAATGGGCGTGTTTATACCTGTAAGCGCTGCTTTACACATTTTGATGATCAGAGCGGGCGAAGTGGACTGGAAAAACTACAAGAACATGCAACCATCTGTAATCAGCATGGTGTTGCAAGGGTAGTTATGCCTACAAAGGAGAAAGCAATTGTACAGTTTAAAAATGTTGAGAGGATGTTGAAAATACCTTACGTCATCTACGCAGACTTTGAAAGTATTCTCACTCCATGCCATACGTGTATATCCAATCCTGAAACTTCCTATACAATCCCTTATCAAGAGCACACACCAATGAGCTTCTGTGTTTACGTTAAACCATCAACCAACGTTGAACATCTCGAAACTGGTCTTCCTAAGCAACCCTATGTGTATCGTGGTGCTGATGCTGCTCAGAAGTTTATGCTGTACCTGACATCTCTTGCAAAAATGATTGATGACATATACAAATCTGCTAAGCCTCTGAAACTTACGGATCAAGAGCAAAAGGATTTTGAGTCTTCTTCAGCATGCTACTTGTGTGGAAAACCCTTTACAGAAGAGAACTACAAAGTACGCGACCATGATCACATCAGCGGTGAATATCGCGGAAGTCTTCATAATGAATGTAATTTAGCCTGTAAAACACCTAAATATATACCAGTCTTCATGCATAACCTTAGCGGATATGACTCTCATTTCATTGTTAAGGAGCTGGGTTGCACAAGTGAACGTGTGGAGGTAATTCCTAACTCTGAAGAAAGCTATATCTCATTCACCAAGTATGTAGGAGATATAAAGCTTCGATTTGTGGATAGCTTCCGATTCCTCAGTACAAGCTTGGATAAGTTGGTAAAAAATCTAACCTCGTATCCTGAAACGCTAAAGTACTTTGGAGAAGACAAATTGAAGTTGATGACCCGTAAGGGTGTATTTCCATATGATTTTGTTACATCATGGGATGCCCTGAACGAAACCTGCTTACCTCCTAAGGACTCCTTCTACAATAGATTAAATGAAGAAGAAATTAGTGATGCTGACTACGATCATGCTAAAAATGTATGGGAGGTGTTTAATGTGAGAAACCTGGGAGAGTACAGCGATCTCTACTTAACTTCGGATGTACTTCTCCTAGCTGATGTCTTTGAGACGTTCAGAGAGCAAACCCTCAAAACACACAAAGTTGATCCTGCACATTATTTTACCTCTCCAGGTCTTACATGGGACGCCATGTTACTGTACACTGGAATTAAGCTGGAACTGTTACAGGATTATGATCAATTACTCATGGTGGAATCTGGTATAAGAGGAGGTTTATGTCAAGTTTCCCACCGCTATGCAGAGGCTAATAACACATATATGGAGAAGTTTGATCCGTCGAGACCAACCCAATTTATCACATATGACGACGCTAATAACCAATATGGGTGGGCAATGTGTCACGCTCTCCCTTATGGTGGATTTGAGTGGGTATCGCCTGAAAAAATTGACTTAGAAAGACTACAAGAAGATGATCCTTACGGCTACATATTAGAAGTCGACATCGAGTATCCTGCAGAACTTCACGATCTACACAACGATCTACCTTTCCTGCCAGAGTGTATGAAACCATTGGAAGCATCTACAAAGAAACTGATACCTCATCTAGGACCTCGAAAGAAGTATGTAGTACATTACAAGGCTTTGAAGCAAGCTCTTGATCATGGACTACGGTTAACAAAAATCCATCGTGTGCTACAATTCCAACAGTCTCGATGGTTAAAACCGTATGTGGAATTTAACAACAGACTACGACAACAAGCTGGAAATGATTTTGAGAAGGATCTCTACAAATTGTTCAACAATGCTATGTTCGGAAAAACTATGGAGAACCTGCGTAACCGTATGGATATACGACTGGTGACAAATGAGAAGACTCTGGAAAAGTTAATTGCTAAGCCAACGTTTATCGACAGGACGATATATGCTGATAATCTAGCTGCTGTACATATGGCCTCCCGACAGATCATGTTCAACAAGCCTATATACATCGGTATGAGTGTGTTGGATATCTCCAAGACATTAATGTACCGGTATCACTATGATGTGTTGTTACCGTATTATGGAGCTGAAAACCTGATGCTTATGTATATGGACACTGATTCGTTCATTCATCGTGTTACAACTGAAGATGTGTACCAGGATAAGCTACGTTTTCTTGAGCACCTAGATACTGCTGATTATCCTACAAGCCATATATGCTATTCACCTCTAAACAAGAAGGTACTTGGGAAATTTAAAGATGAGGCTAATGGTAAAATCATTCAACGCTTTGTAGGGCTACGACCTAAAATGTATGCCCTAGATATCGACGGTTCAATGATAAAAAAGATTAAAGGTATAAAACGTAGTGCTATTAAGCAGTACGTCACGTTCGAGAGCTATACTGACTGCCTTAAAACCGGAGAAATTACCAGAACGCCCATGAATCTGATCCTGTCGCGACAGCATGCTCTTGCCACAGTACAAGTGAATAAAATTACATTGACACCATACGACGATAAAAGAATTATTGCTGAGGACGGAATAACGACATACGCCTATGGACATTACAGCATTACAAGTAGTGTATAAGAGAATTTAAGTTGAATATGAAGATTTTCTCGCGAGTCTACAATCTTAAAAAAATGAAGGTTATCCGTGTGCTGTATATGCAGCTAGCTGACGTCCGATGAAGAAAGAAGAAGATGGAAGGGAAGGTGGTAACCCTGCCATTAGGAGCAATCCTAGTGCTAGTCTCAAGCCTAGATAAAAAGGGGAGAGACGCCTACAAGGAACTAAAATAAAGGTATGTTGACGTAAACTTTTCAATTAAAACTCTCGAATAATAAAACCTGAATAAAACATTGCAATTTCACTAAAAGAAAGTTGAGGTTATCTTTGGTTAGCCAGATTAGGTTAGTCGATGACCGAGTAGAATAGATGCTGAGAGGAACGTTTAGGATTGGTCGGGTTAATCTGGGCTAGGCTCTCGTACTTATTGTCTAAGTTATGAAGGATGAATTAGTTTAGATTGACTTAGCAATAGATTGGTTACGTGTTGTTCTTACGTTTTGTTACTTGGTTACATGCTTGGTACGTGTTGTTACATAGCGTGATGAGACTGTTACATAGCGTGATTCCTTTGTTACATAGCGTGATGAGCTTCTTACATAGCGTGTTCCTTTGTTACATAGCGTGATTCCTTTGTTACATAGCGTGATTCCTTTGTTACATAGCGTGATTCCTTTGTTACATAGCGTGATTCCTTTGTTACATAGCGTGATCAGTTTGTTACATAGCGTGATTCCTTTGTTACATAGCGTGATTCCTTTGTTACGTGGTGTTACGTCTTGACACGTGGTTACCTCTCCTCGGTTCGCTATCTCGCTCATATAAAACGCCATATTCTACCCTTCAAGTCCTGTTTAGTATAACATCTTTCCTTGTATTCCCTATCTCTCTCGTATACAGCGTATCCCTCCCTCCTTTAGCATCTGACTAGCCTAGCATCAGCCCTCGTATTCCCTATCTCTCCCCTATAAACGCATTTTCCTCCTTGAACTGTCGCATCTAGCCTCGTTTTCCCTATCCTTTGCCATATAAACGCAAAAGTGGCCCAGCTTCTGTCTATCATACAGCCTGCCCCGTTTTCCATATATTCCTCATATAAACGTATACCGTACTCCTTAACCTCTGTCTTCACTAGCACCTCCCCTCGCATGCCCTATCTCTGCCGTATAAAGCATATCTCTCCCTCCTTCAGTCCCTGCTCTACCTCAGAACTCTCCTCGTTTTCCCTATCTCTCCCATATAAACGCATTTTTTCCTCCTTGAAGGTTCTCTCACCCTAGCATATACCCTCGTTTTCCTCGTCTCTTCATATAAAAAGTCATACTCTACCCTTCAAACCCTGAATAGTCTAGTACCTCTCCACGTATCCCCTATCTCTCCTGTAAATATGTTCATATTCCTCCTGCTTCAGCATCTGTCTATCCTAGTCTCTGTTCACGTTTTCCTTATCTTTCCCATATAAATGTATATTCCATATCTCAACCCCTATCTAGTCCAACACTTCTCCTCGTATTCCACGTATCTCTCATATAAAGCACATCCTCATTCCTTCAACCTCTATCTAGCCTAGCATCGATCCTCGTAGTCCCTATCTTCCCCATATAAACGCATTTTCCTACGCATCCACCATCGTTTTCCCTATCCTTTCCCATATAAACGCAAAAAAGTGGCCCAGCTCTCTCTATAATAAGCTACTAAGCTGCGTTACTCGCTTTCATGTTTGCTTTGGAGCAGAATGCAAAAAAGCCTTTCTTTGAGCAGTAGCCTTCTTGTAGCGCACTGCCGCCGCTTTGCTGTCGTATAGAGAGGCAGATAACTTCTAACCCAAGTACAAGTAGTGCTGACGCTTAACATGCCTACTGTAAGATGTTCTTGCTTTTTGACGGGTAACCTGGCCCTATGCGAATTCGTTCCGCATGCTTGCTATACTGCCCCTGTTCATGCTTATTATAGGCGCTCATTTAAACAAGAAGTTACTTGTGACGGTTCACTCGTAGTAGGGAAGAGGAAGAACAGCGTTGCCAGGTTGTATTAGAAAGCTAGTACTGTTGGACAACGAGAAGAAGGCGAGCGGGGTTCTGTAACCGTTTATCTGCTCACGTACTGTCGATTGTCTACTACGTTTACTACGAAATGTGTTTGTGTGCAAATGAACCACCCATGCTGCCAGATCTGATACTAGTAGAACAGCAACCGCCGTAATAGGTGTTAACGCATTGGCTCTTGCTGGCAACACGACCGCTGCTGGACTTCTAGCCATGGGTGAGTACTTGACAACACTGTGTAGTAGTTTATAACCTCCTAACATGCTTATCGTATCCACACGGCGAGCGTAAATATGATACGGACGCAGGAAAGTGTTGAGTTACACATTCCTCTCGCTTGCCTTCTTCTCGTGGTCTATCAGTAAATAGTATGAGAGCACGTGGTAAGAAGTATAATATGGCAATATGCTACACCTCAAAATTGTTTGTTGGCGAAGGGAAATGAGGGTGGTAGAACCGTACTGGCTAGTGCAATAGCAGAGGGGAGATTGCCATGGAAACCACACGGAAACATGCCCCTACAATAATTGTCCAGTGTTACTTCTTGTGTAAAATAAACTGCAGCCGTTAACCAACGGCACTTCAAAGGACACAGGGTTCTGAATAATGTAATTAATTACAATTGAACTATTGATGTTTTGTACGCAGTGATATTCCAACCATGTTTTCCAACATATCCTAATGGAATCCCCTTCGATGCAATTTTCCAAGCAAAATCTGCAATTGTGGTACGGAAATATTACCACGGGATTTCGAAAAACTCTTCCAGTAATACATTACAGAGGATTACAGTGGTGTTTATTGACAATATCATAATGCAACTATGCAATCATCGTTGATTGTAAAGCAGAGGTTCGATCGTCAACACAAGATTACAGTATAGCCTGGACAAATTGTTACTTTTTAGTTAAATTAACCTGGGCAGTTTAAGCCTTCGAAATACGGGTATCATTGCGAACATTATGTCTACGGCTACTTTAATATTATAAAAGAAACTATTAGTTTAAAAAAAAAAAACCGTTTGAGCTCCTGCTTGGCGGGATATAAACCCGCAAAATTGGCAACCCTGATCTCAACGTTAACTCATATTGCAAGCAGTGTTACCAATATAGCCACTTTAAGGCTAAATCTGTCATTTCGAATACTGATGTAGCAACAAATATTTCAAAACCCCACAGGTGAAAATGATCACGGATCAAGGCACCGTTAACAACAGCCATCTTGTGATAATTTTGGAATAATTTTCTAGAAACTATTCATTTTGCAGAACACAGATTTTGTTTCGCTCTTACTTTCGCTACCGCTTATCTATGATTGGAAGATAAAATAGAATTCTATATCATGATTTTACCAAAAAAAACAAAAAAAAAACGCAAGTTTTCATGTTAGATAAATAACACATTGCATACTTGTGTTTGTGCTCTTCGAGGAATACCAGGCGAAGATTTTCAAGAATGCCCCACCCTGAAACAACTAATTTATATGTAAGAAATTTAATTGTGTTTTATTTTCTCTAAAAGGCTCTAAAGAGTATGTTAAGAATGAAACATTGAGATATTTGGATACAGAATAAAGCGTATACGTATCTTGAATTTTCTGTGAATAATCTGCGATGTCGTCATTCTGGTTGCACTTTACACAAACATACAAAACTGTCGGGAAAAATCTGATGTGTTACACTCACATGACTTTCTCTACTCTTGTACAAACTATTTTTACAAACGCTTATTATCCATATGCTTCATGTTAATCGAGTTATTGAGATGTTAATCTTGTTGCTAATTTTCTTTGTAGATGCAAGGGGAATTAGTAGGCTTTAAGCGATAGTCAAATACTTTAAGAGCTGGTTGCTATGTGGAGTATTCCATTCTCTTTGCATTACCAGGACAAAAAATCTGATGTGTTACACTCACATGACTTTCTCTACTCTTGTACAATCTAATTTTACAAACGCCTATTCTCCATATGCTTCATGTTAATCGAGATATCGAGATGTCAATCTTATTGGTAATTTTCTTGTAGATGCAAGGGGAATATGGTAGCTTTTAAGCGATAGTCAAATATTTTAACGCTGGTTGCTATGTGGCGCATTCCATTCTCTTTGCATGTCAGGACATAAAAAAATCTGATGTGTTACACTCACATGACTTTCTCTACTCTTGTACAATCTAATTTTACAAATGCCTATTCTCCATATGCTTCATGTTAATCGAGATATCGAGATGTCAATCTTATTGGTAATTTTCTTGTAGATGCAAGGGGAATATGGTAGCTTTTAAGCGATAGTCAAATATTTTAACGCTGGTTGCTATGTGGCGCATTCCATTCTCTTTGCATGTCAGGACATAAAAAAATCTGATGTGTTACACTCACATGACTTTCTCTACTCTTGTACAATCTAATTTTACAAACGCCTATTCTCCATATGCTTCATGTTAATCGAGATATCGAGATGTCAATCTTATTGGTAATTTTCTTGTAGATGCAAGGGGAATATGGTAGCTTTTAAGCGATAGTCAAATATTTTAACGCTGGTTGCTATGTGGCGAATTCCATTCTCTTTGCATGTTCAGGACATAAAAAAAATGAATAACGAATTTGAGAAAAAGTATAAGTATTGGAAAATTTAAGGAAATAACAAGCAATATCTCGAAAACGGTTCACTCAACAAAAGAAACGGATATGACATAAGTTGTGTATTTTAACGCGATCTACATTTTTTGTGTAGTAGAATTTTGTCTATCTCTTATGGTTTACCAGTTATGCAAAAGTCGTTCACAATGAAGAATATTTTTGGAGACATTCCCAGAAAATTCGAGATATACATTTTATTTGTCATGACAATATCTTAAACATATGATATTTTAATCAAAATCGTTAGAGCCGTTTTTGAGAAAATTAAAATTTTCGAAAAATGTTCCATGTAAAGGGTAGTCTGGGGTGGGGGGATTTTCTTGAAAACCTTCGTGTCGCATCTCTGGAAGATACTGAACCTAAATACCAAGTTTGGTGTTTATCCGACTGTTCGTTTTTTAGTTATGCTGTTCACAGACACACAGACACACAGACAGACAGACACACAGACAGACACACACACGGACATGTTTCCAAAAATGCTTTTTTTGGATTCAGTGATTCTCAAAACATGTATTTCCGGTGAAATCTCGGTATCGAATTTTTGGGTGGAATGCAATACTTCCCCTACTTACTATACGTAGTAGAGAAAGTAAAAATGAATAACGTATTTGAGAAAAAGTATAAGTATTGGAAAATTTAAGGAAATAACAAGCAATATCTCGAAAACGGTTCACTCAACAAAAGAAATGTATATGACATAAGTTGTGTATTTTAACGCGATCTACATTTTTTGTGTAGTAAAATTTTGTCTATCTCTTATGGTTTACCAGTTATGCAAAAGTCGTTCACAATGAAGAATACTTTTGGAGACATTCCCAGAAAATTCGAGATATACATTTCATTTCTCATGACATTATCTTAAACATATGATATTTTAATCAAAATCGTTAGAGCCATTTTTGAGAAAATTAAAATTTTCGAAAAATCTTCCATGTAAAGGGTAGTCTGGGGTGGGGGGATTTTCTTGAAAACCTTCGTGTCGCATCTCTGGAAGATACTGAACCTAAATACCAAGTTTGGTGCTTATCCGACTGTTCGTTTTTGAGTTATGCTGTTCACAGACACACACACACACACAGACACACACACACAGACACACACACACACAGACACACACACGGACATGTTTCCAAAAATGCTTTTTTTGGATTCAGGAGGTCTCAACACATGTATTTCCGGTGAAATCTCGGTATCGAATTTTTGGGTGGAATGCAATACTTCCCCTACTTACTATACGTAGTAGAGAAAGTAAAAAGAAGGAATAACGAATTCCCGTTTGAGAAAAAGTATAACTATTGGAAAATTTAAGGGAATAACAAGCAATATCTCGAAAATGGTTCACTCAACCCCCCTCCAAAAATGTATATGACATTAATTGTGTATTTTAACGCGATCTACATTTTTTGTGTAGTAAAATTTTGTCTATCTCTTATGGTTTACCAGTTATCAAAAGTCGTTCACAATGAAGAATACTTTTGGAGACATTCCGAGAAAATTCAAGATATACATTTTATTTGTCATGAAAGTATCTTAAATATATGATATTTTAATCAAAATCGTTAGAGCCATTTTTGAGAAAATTAAAATTTTCGAAAAATGTTCCATGTAAAGACTAATGTGGGGTGGGGGAATTTTCTTGAAAACCTTCGTGCCGCATCTCTGGAAGATACTGAACCTAAATACCAAGCTTGGTGTTCATCCGACACACACGGATATGTTTCCAAAAAAGAAATATATATATATATATAAATATATAAGAATTCCTTTCATACGAGTATAAGAATACACATTAACTATATGGTATAATTAATTGTATTTTACAGAGGATACATGCACATCTGCGGTATTTACTTTAAATATTAATTTGTTTTTCCAATAAGAAAGTTGTTTTTTTTATGGTGTTTGAAGCGTAAAAGGTACTTGCGTTATTCTCCCTTTTACTGTGATGGTTTGTGTTTAGAGCTTAACACCCTTTCTTGCCTGGCTTCCGATTTGTATAGTGGTGGTTTCCGATTATTTCTCTTGGATGTTACAAAAGAGTCGCCAGCCCGTAGTAAACATTACGTGCTTGTTACTACTAGTCTTACAGCCCTGGCATTTCTCCCACATACACGTGCATCTTGCCAAAAATAATGCGAATACCAGCCATCAACGGCGGAGGCTGTCTCGTAAATAACGCCCATTTCTCCGCTATTTGTATGCTTGTCGATTTTTAAACTCTCGTAGGGCACAATATAATAAGATTTACTACCCAACTATTTTAGTAGTACACACTTCCACGGAATAGCTTTATATAAAGCGTATGTTAACGTCCATCATAGTTTCCATTGGATAGATTACGCAACCCTTTCTCCCCTTTCTATCTTCCTTCCTTCCTTCGTCTTCACTTCCTGAGTGTCTCGTTTTCCTTATCGGATTTAAGTTTGTCGTGCGGAAGGTCTCGCTCGCTCATTCTCCACAGACCTGTGAAGGTTAATGAGGATGTAAATACCTTCGTCGATCTGCAGCGTAATCGGAAAAGTTGTCTGTCGGAGAGCCCTTCATGGATTTGCCGATATGACATGCGTCTTAAATTAAACTAAATTGAGTTTTATTTATGGACGCTCTTTAACTGTTAGCGTTCCATTCTATATTGGACGTGAAAGACCGGTAATTTTGCTCAGAGGCCTCTTTATCAGGCTTGAGGTTCTTTTAAGTGCCGTAAATGTACGACATCGGCTTTATTTCTCTTCCGAGGGAAGCCACGCTAAGGATTCTTACGCCCGAAAAAAATCCATCGGCCTCCGCTGGGTCGTGGATGGTGTCGCATTTGCCCAAACGTGAGGAATATTCTTTTCCAACGCAGCCGGCCTTCCGAAGCTGACCTTTAACCCTAGGCCGCTAAAGGAAGCTACGAAAGCAATTGTTGCCAATAGTATCTATCTGGGAAATTGTGCACTTGTTAATTTTATATTTGACAGTACTTACATATTATACTAGCACATATTATGTGTTCCATTTATGCTACTACACAGTTTGAACTGTACTTATTTTTACTTTCTCTACTACGTATAGTAGAAAATTCGATACCGAGATTTCGCGGAAATACATATTTTCAGACCCCCTGAATCCAAAAAAAAGCATTTTTAGAAACATGTCCGTGTGTGTGTGTGTGTGTGTGTGTGTGTGTGTACAGCATAATTCAGAAGCGAACAGTCGGATAAACACCAAACTTGGTATTTAGGTTCAGCATCTTCTAGAGATGCTACACGAACGTTTTCAAGAAAATCCCCAACCTCAGATTACCCTTTACATGGAACATTTTTCGAAAGTTTTAATTTTCTCAAAAATGGCACTAACGATTTTGATTAAAATATCATATGTTTAAGCCATTTTCATGACAAATGAAATGTATATCTCGAATATCTGGGAATGTCTCACGACTTTTGCATAACTGGTAAACCATAAGAGATAGACAAAATTTTACTACACAAAAAATGTAGATCGCGTTAAAATACACAATTTATGTCATATACATTTTTGTTGTTGAGTGAACCATTTTCGAGATATTGCTTGTTATTCCCTTAAATTTTCCAATACTTTTTCTCAAATGAGAATTCGTTATTACTTTCTCTACTACGTATAGTAAGTAGGGGAAGTATTGCATTCCACCCAAATATTCGATACCGAGATTTCGCCGGAAATACATGTTTTGAGACCTCCTGAATCCAAAAAAAGCATTTTTGGAAACATGTCCGTGTGTGTGTGTGTGTGTGTGTGTGTGTGTGTGTGTGTGTCTGTGAACAGCATAACTCAAAAACGAAGTCAGATAAGCACCAAACTTGGTATTTAGGTTCAGTATCTTCCAGAGATGCGACACGAAGGTTTTCAAGAAAATCCCCCCACCCCAGACTACCCTTTACATGGAAGATTTTTCGAAAATTTTAATTTTCTCAAAAATGGCTCTAACGATTTTGATGAAAATATCATATGTTTAAGATAATGTCATGAGAAATGAAATGTATATCTCGAATTTTCTGGGAATGTCTCCAAAAGTATTCTTTATTGTGAACGACTTTTGCATAACTGGTAAACCATAAGAGATAGACAAAATTTTACTACACAAAAAATGTAGATCGCGTTAAAATACACAACTTATGTCATATACATTTCTTTTGTTGAGTGAACCGTTTTCGAGATATTGCTTGTTATTTCCTTAAATTTTCCAATACTTATACTTTTTCTCAAATGCGTTATTCATTTTTTTTATGTCCTGGACATGCACAGAGAATGGAATGCGCCACATAGCAACCAGCGTTAAAATATTTGACTATCGCTTAAAAGCTATCATATTTCCCTTGCATCTACAAGAAAATTACCAATAATATTGACATCTCGATATCTCGATTAATATTAAGCATATGGAGAATAGGCGTTTGTAAAAATAGATTGTACAAGAGCAGAGAAAGTCATGTGAGTGTAACACATCAGATTTTTCTTTTTTTTATGTCCTCAACATGCAAAAAGAACGGAATGCTCCACATAGCAACCACGTCTTAAAATATTTGACTGTCGCTTAAAAGCTACCATATTTCCCTTGCATCTACAAGAAAATTACCAATAAGATTGACATCTCGATATCTCGATTAATATGAAGCATATGGAGAATAGGCGTTTGTAAAAATAGATTGTACAAGAGTAGAGAAAGTCATGTGAGCGTAACACATCAGATTTTTTACTTATACAATGTGTCTCTACTGCAAGGTTTTTATTCAGCTTAATATTAATGTACTTAAATCTGTGTGTATCAGACAGATTGTTTTTACTTGCATAGTTGGCTTCCCATGTCGTGCATTTTACTGATACGGATTTAATCGGAATGTGGATCGTGGAACTGCAGGCTATTCTACAGGTATGCAGTAGTTGCTAAGATGCCAAACAGGTCATCTTCGTGTATTTATTTCTGTTCCTTTTATTTTTTGAGTGAAGGTTTTTTGGGTTGTGATGTTGAAATAAGTAATGTGTTTTTTTTTGTTTTTTTTTTGGCGACGATGGAAAATTTGGATTGAACGGCGCATGTAACTTGAACCCGGAGCCTCCCGAATGCGAACCACAGATTCTTACCCAGTAAAGTCCAACCTATTCTCTTTAATAGCTAAGATTCAAAGTCTATAGTTCACCCCACCTACTATATTTGAAACGATTGACAAGCTAAACCAATCAAGTTTCAGTCCTTGGCAGCACGAATGCAAATGAGTGGGAAGGGAAAATCCCCATATCATCTCTCTCTGTAAGGTTGAGCATTCCTGCTCTTACCACTTGGCGGGTTGTTTGAACCTTCTGGGCATATTCAATGCGCAATAATTATCCTTGCTCGAGATCCGTAATGAAGGCATAAATTGGTCATACGTCTTATTTGGAATGAGATAAATAATCTGATGTTAAGTTTGAAATTATTTTTCTGGTCGACTACGCTACAATAAGCTGATTACATGTGACGTAACTGAACTGTTATGCCATCCATAATACTTCAGCGACTATTATGATCTTGTTCGGCGGCGCGCGCAGCGCAGCAGTCCACTGAGATCCATTCCCCAGATAAACAATCAAATGTTCATTGTAACATAATACTCTAATAAATTAAGTTCATTTTCTTTGCTTCAATATGTGTTGCTTTCACGTTACCTACAAGAAAAATCTGATGTGTTATACTCACATGACTTTCTCTACTCTTGCACAAGCTATTTTTACAAACTTTTATTCTCCATCTATTTCATATTAATCGAGATAAACATTTGCAGAAACGATCTTTTGACATGCAAACAGAATTACATTTTACACATAGCGACCAATTCTAAAAATATTTGACTATCGCTTAAGGCGTACTATGTTCCCCTTGTTTTGTATTTTCAAGGGCAATATAGAAATACAGTAGCCTTTAAGCATAGACATATCTCTTAATAGCTGGTTGCTCGGTGCAGCACCATTCTCTTTGCCACAGATTAGTACTCTTTGCATATCCAAGGCAAAAAAATGAATAACGAATTCCCATTTGAGAAAATAAGTATTGAAAATTTTAAGGGAATAGCAAGCAATATCTCTAAAATGGTTCACTCAAAAAAAATGTATATGACATAAATTGTGTATTTTAACACGATCTACATTTTTTGTGTAGTAAAATTTTTTCTATCCCTTATGGTTTACCAGTTATGCAAAAGTCGTTCACAATGAAGAATACTTTTGGAGACATTCCCAGAAAATTCAAGATATACATTTCATTTATTATGAAAATTTCTTAAACATATGATTTTTAATAAAAATCGTTAGAGCCATTTTTGAGAAAATTAAAATTTTCGAAAAATGTTCCATGTAAAGGGTCCAGATCGTGGGAGGATTTTCTTGAAAACCCTCATGTCTCATCTCTGGAAGATACTGAACCTAAATACCAAGTTTGGTGTTTATCCGACTGTTCGTTTCTGAGTTATGCTGTTCACACACACACACACGCGCGCGCGGACATGTTTCCAAAAATGCTTTTTTGGATTCAGGGGATCTCAAAACATGTATTTCCGGTGAAATCTCGATATCGAATTTTTGGGTGGAATACAATACTTCCCCTACTTACTATACGTAGTAGAGAAAGTAAAAATCAATAAAAACGGCGTGTACTCAGCAGTGTTGCCATCTGTTGCACTATTCTCAAACACACTCAGGGTCCTATCATCAGTGCTGCCATCCGATCAGCATTTAATTACAGCCAATTAATAAGATAAAATATTTTTGTAAAAATACAAAAGTATTGGTGTGGTCGGCCAAAAACAATCTTATGCAACTTGA
Organism: Deroplatys truncata; assembly: GCA_030765065.1. NCBI lineage: Eukaryota > Metazoa > Arthropoda > Insecta > Mantodea > Mantidae > Deroplatys > Deroplatys truncata. The sequence goes on from CM060978.1 coordinate 196,037,998, forward strand.
CTATACTGCTAATTAAGACTTCGTATGAAAATTATGAAACGGGCGGTAGCGAGTTTCATAAACATACTCGTGTATTAATTACTACCATTATAGGCTTGTTGCATGATATACTATTAGTGCAAAGCATGCACATTCAAAGTCTTTCCGATGGTTGCATTTGACAAAAAAGAAATAAAATTCCGTATATGCATTGACCCTAGCGCCATGCTTTTCATCAGATGCGATGAGCACTGCTACTGAACAAACCGACTGATAGTGTAAAGTAGTATAGTTTTTATTGTTCTACGAAAAGGTATTGAAGCACTCGGGTATGATACATTATGAACGAAACTTGGGACTATCTCTATTTTGATAACTTAGTAATGTCAACATAATTATTGGTTAACCTAAGATCCCAAGTGTGGCTGTTTGACATCACAGCAGTGGACACACACACACCTCTGTTGCTATTTCGACGCTCTGTATAAGACAAAGAGAGTGTCTGGAACACAGACGTGGTCACGAAGGTATCACGACCTTTGCTCGTGCCAACAAGGTCGCTAGTTACATCATCAAACCAAGAGCGGAACATCCACCGCCTCCTATTACCTACGTTGCGGTACACCTTTAGGAAATACTTGATTTAAATGTTTATTTATACAGTGAACTTTGCTCTTTAATACTTTGTTTACTTATGCCTCGTGAAGAAGTAATTACAGAAAAAAAAATTCTTTTGGTTCACGATTTTCATTTCTATTACATCTGACACTGATTACATCTATTACATCTGTCCACCACTCTAACTCGGGTTTTGAGTTTCTCCCAGTCCTATAGCGACACCAGAATAAGAATGAAAGCAAGAATACTAATGATTCTTCGCCGACTGCACTTGATAATGTAAATCTGATAAGTTTGCCTATCTTTTTTAAGCCACAAGGCATGGCAGTTTATGACCTGCACTCTCTGATGCCTTGAATCTGAATCTACTACATGGCAAAGGGACCAGGGTTGTGATATGTACGAAAATTAAGAATACGTACTAAGTTTTCTCTGTTTATACGAGACACAAGGCTAAAACACATCCTAAGTAAATGTGTAAGTGTCTGATAAAGTAACCATAGGCATTTTTGTGCTGACACGGGTGACCCCGAGGTCGTGAACCGGAATTCCGCGGTTCATATCCAGCTAAACCAAGGTCTGAAACCTTTCCTTTCCTAATTATCATTTAATATTAAGGCAACATCAGTGTCCGCAGCCTGTTGTGCTGAATGTAGTAAGAACCAGTAACAAACACTATTAAAATAAGATATATATTGGGGAAATCATTATATGTTGGATAGCAAGAGCAACAAGTATCTTTAAATTGGTACGGAATTCACGAGGACAACACGATCTCTGGTCAATAAAGATCCTTAGCTGGAGCTGGGTAAAATGAGCGTCTTGCTCAACAATGAAGTCAGTTAAGGATTGAAAATTCCAACCATGTAAAAAAATAAATGAATAAATGAACTTAGGGATAACGAATCTCTTTCCCCTATCATGGAGTTATTCTTTTATACGCTTTCACGCTCAGCATTAAAACAATATCCATATTTTTCGAATAATATGTACTTTTATTTCCTAATGTGTGTGTGTGTGTTTAAGGTCAATAACCATTTTTTTATCTACATGTTCTAGAATCTACTGAAATTTCGTCCTGGCCGCTCTTTCAGTAGACAACTACAATTCTTGCAGATTTAATAACTAAATATTAATACCACAGTTAAATTGTCTTTCTCTCTGTTCAGAGTCCGTTTCCATTATTTCTAACTTTCTCTAATACTTACCTATAGTAACTAGAGGAAGTATTGCATCCCACCCAAAAATTCGATACCGAGATTTCACCGGAAACACAAGTTCCGAGACTTCCTGAATAGAAAAAAAAATTAGAAAAAAACTGTGCACAATTTATGTCAAATTTTGCTTGTGGAGTTAAGCATTTCCGAGATATTCCTTGTCATTGATTTGAATTTTCAAAGACTTAATTCTTTTCTCAACTGGGAAGTCATTGTTTTTTTCCCCACGTGGTCATGCAAAGAGTATGGGATTTCAAAGCCATCACATAGCACACGCTTTTTAAAAAAATTTAGTATCGCTTTACGTCCTGTGTCGTAATAGCGAAATGTGTAAATCGGAATTAAAAGTTTATCTGGATCAACAAGAAGCAGATAGAAGAAGAAATTTTTGTAAAAATAGTTTGTAGAAGTGTGAGTGGAACACATAAGGGTTTTTTGCATTGTATAAATATTGACCCACAACCTTGTCTTCTCTAAATATTCTGTTTAAAAAAATGATCTGCACTTTCCAAACCATGATTAATAAGTCTTTCCTTGTGAATTTTCACTTCCATTACAATAAAACATTATGTGCCTTAAACCTTTCTCCCCTCCACATACTGAATACTCCCCGTGTCTAAAACCATTTCTCTGACTTTTTAACTTCTACTCTCTAGTTCTTGTCCATTTAGTGTTTGTTTTTCGGCTCCAAATAATAACTAAGCCATTGCATTCTGAGATATTCCTTATGGCACTTATCCATCCCTTATTCTTTATAGATGACTCTCAATAAATTAAATCATATGTCAAAAATACCTGTGAATTGGCAAAAAGAGTCTTTTGAGTGCTCGCATACACATAAGAGTCGTATACGTCTCCCGAAATGTTAGTGAGATGGCAAGTGTTTAGAATACACTAATGAGGAAATCCGACCTTGGGGTTTGGGTCTGTTAATCTTGTTGCCTTTTTGCGGACGAAACATGCATGAGCTGGAATTCGTGGGTCGGCAACAAGAATTCTGTAATCTCATTTGCTGTCGACAAGTACTTGCTTCCAGAATGAACGTTCGTCACATTTTCCGTCGCCATTAAGATTTCATATTTTCAAGGAATTAGGTCTAAATGTAATTTATCAAAATAGAAGCAGAAAACCGAATGAAAAATGTTGATATAAACGAAAGCATCAATTTTTTATCATAAAAATAATTCCCACCATCCGCTAGCAGGTGCTCCTATGTATTGTCTTACATTGGCAAGTAAACTTTCAATTGTTGATACTGACCGTGTGACCATAAACCTAATCAGTTTCCCCTTGACTATAAATGTCGTCCTCCGTGGTTACCATGCTAGCCTCTAGTTCCCGAGGTCGCGGGTTCAAACCCGGCGGAGGGTGGTGGATTTTTTCGGGCATGGCTTCCTTCAGAAGGGAAGTAAAGCCGGTGGTCCCGTTCGTAGATTTACGGCAAGTAAAAGAACCTCAAGCCTGAAAGACTTCTCTGAGCAAAATTGCCGGTCTTTCACGCCCAATATAGAATGGGACGCTAAGGACCACAGCAGTTAAAGAGCGTCCATAAATAAAAGTCCATTTCATTTTTGACCATAAATAGGCTAAGTCGATCCTAACGTAGCTGCGAATGCAATTCGCTTTTTTGCCGTGCTCATGAGGCTAACATGCGGCGCGATTTTATTTTCGTGTTTGATCATTACGGTGACTTAGTATTAATATTGATGTTTTCTCTCCAATGAAATTCTTTTCTTCCAATCGTTGCTTAGGTTTATAATTGAGTAATAGGTTACGTATAGGTTACACAACGGAGGGTCACACCTCGCGCACTGTGATATACATAGATCTATTGTGACTACTATCCCCCAGAAGGAAAGGATGAAATGAATGAACCACAGGCCACAGAGACGCGCAAAAGTCCCTAACAGCTCCAGGCTCGAAAACCATCTCACTGTTGGAGCTGCCTAGAGAGGGCGATGAACGAATCGTCGTCCAAGTAGCCCTCTAGTGTCCACGAGGAGTATCTTTCCTTTGAGCAAGTATCCGCGCCATCTGTCCGGTACCGCCATACGCCACGAAAGCTAGAAGTACACCAGAAAGATGACAAGGAAACGGAATGAAAGGGAAATAATTGAAAGGAAATCGTCATTCGCCTACGGACCTGTGGGCGATCGAAGGAATCGAAACCGGCTTTGCCGAATGCGAGCCTCACACGTTACCGTAGTGCCATCTCGCTCAGTGTACGTATAATTGAGTTAAATAACGTCAACTCCAAACGGAATCGGAATGCACCGTTGCAACATCTTTTCTCGTACTCTTGAATAGACTAGACCATTTTCTTTCACTGTAAGCAGAACGAAACATGTCAACAAGAGGTGAAGTAAAGCGGGTTAGCAGCTAAAAAGGGGCAATAACAGTATTATTACACTTCGCAAGCTCGCATAATTCTATAGCTTAACTAAGCAACGATGAAACCTTAAGAACTTAGCTAATTTCGGCTTCACAAGTGAACGCAGGTGTTTATTTATGTATTCATTTCATGCATTAATTGTTTGCCAGCAGAATAATTATTTAATGCATTTTCTTATGCTTCGCATCATAATTCCTTGCATAATGTAGGTACAATTACTTTGAACGTGTGCATAGGTATAATTTTACGGTTAATTATCTTCACAGCTGATAACTTCTGGCAGTTTAAAATGTTATCGATGTTAACAGATGATTTTAATTCAAAGGTTTAATAATATTGGCCGACTATAATAATAATAATTAATAAATAGAACCACTATTTGGAATAGGGCATATTATTAAACACTGCATTTATAACTTGTCCGTGGCGCAGTGGGCTGGAGCATGGTGCTCTGGTTCCCGGCCACGAAATGCGCCCGGTTTCGCTCCCACCCATAGGGTTGAGGATTTTACGTCCCGGGTGTAGAACTGGTGCCCATTCAGTATCGTGAGAAAAGTGAGGAGCTGCGATAGGCAGCGGTATTGGACTCGTAAGCCTACTTTCCGGCTGGAGAATGCGTGATACTGGTCACATCACCTCCCTGTATCGGTTAGATGATCGCCCACTCTTCGGTGCGTACGTGGACGTGAGACCAGTAGTAGTGTTGGCAGTCCAGGCCCTTGGAAAAAAAAATATATAAAAATATTTAAATTTCTTAAAGAAACTATTTCTAAAATTATATCTTTTGAATAAAAACCCGCTAAAAAGGTATTCCACATAAAGCAAAACTTGATACTATAAAACAAGATGAAGTAAAAGGTATAGAAATTGATGAACTTCCTATAAAGCGAATATCTTGTAAACTTTTAGCGGGCTGTAGCGCTACGGATTTTATTTTTTTATACTTATAACTTTTAATTTGTGGATACTGAAACTAATGACAAAAAAGAAACGATTAGAAAGAGCAGTGCCTAATGAACGGATAGGTAAGTGAACACAGCGTAGAGTGTGCAATTTCGACAACCTAGGTGTACAGAATTCATTACTTCTTTGAATTTAATCGGACATGGATGCTCCGTTGATGATGAAATTTTGTTCTTGTTACCGTAGTAAGTGTAGGAAAATGTGTCTCGAGTTTATTAAGGATAATTAGTTCAACCCTTTCACATATGGGTGAAAATATATTTTTGGCTATGACCAGGGAACGATGGAACACCTCGCACCTCGACCCAACGCTGGTCTTTTTGCTTACCACCCCGGAGGAACGGATGAGGTGAAGGAACCGCAGGAGGCTATGGGCTACAGACAGGCTGGCTAACAGAGATGCGCAGAGGTCTCTAACGATTACAAGCTTGATTAGCCGGTCTGATTAGTGGGCTACTCAGAGAGGCTTCCCTTTGGCGGAGCCAGGAAGAACTCGACCTACCTTAGGCGGCTCGGGAAGGCTTCCATCTGTCAAGGCCTATAAGAACTTTACAAAGAGAAAGTATCTGTGCCATCTGTCCGACACCGACTGATACCGCACAGCTCCTAAGCCTACCAGAAACATGAAAGGGGAAGCGGAATGATAGGAAATTAGGGAAAGGAAATTCGTGGTAGAAGAGAAACCACTCAGTATTCAGCTTGCCAATCAGCGAAAATATCGAAAACCCCCTGGTCAAAGTGGCCGAGCCCATGCAAGCCTCCCATATATATATATATTAAGTTTCCTTGTTTACCCAGTCATTACTGTGTTTTTACTGTTATTCTTTATCGCTTATTAACGCAATTACACACGCGCACACACACACACACAAACAAACACATATGCGCATGGTGGGACTCAAACCCGCGACCCTCAGATTACCGTGGAGCTATCTCGCTTGCTAAAGATACACAGTATAGCGAACGATCTTTTTCTCTCAGTTCAGAATCAGCATATAATTTTTCATTATATGTATTGTCATATCAACCCCTGTATCTACTATTTTCCCCAATGAGTTACTCGTGCGCTCATAACCTGGAAATATTCAATGCAATCAACCTCTTACTAGGTGAAAATTTTTAATTTCTTAATTTTTGGATTCCATGCGATAAAAATAAAGAATATATCTTATAGGCTATAGTAAATTACAGTTGCAAATTATTAATTAACATAATTAATTTCTTATTTGTTAAATAAAACACCATGTTCATTTGCACGATGTATATTATTATTATTATTATTATTATTATTATTATTATTATTATTATTATTATTGGAGCCTCTAACGAAAACATTTCGGACAGTTTTATTTTACTGTAGCCTCTCTTAAAGATACAGAAACAAAATCAATGCGTACATTAATAAATGTGCACATACATAAATGAAACAAGAGAAAACTATTTCCCATTCGTAAAGTAGAAAAGTAATTTTAAAAAAAACATTCTATAGTACCTCAATCATCTGTAGATGCTTCACACAAAGCTTTAACAATATCAACAGCATCCCTTTTCCCTGTAGCTCGGAAACTCGATTGCGTTGCAAATGACCTCTCTTTGGGACCAGTGTCACCAACCAAATAACACTGAATCTCGCTACAGTTCTAAAAAATCCCGCTACATTTCGTTACAAAGATACTGCGTTATATCATTAAAATCATAGAAAAAATTATTATAGTGTTTCTGTTGGTAATCTAGCTTATTTTAGCGGCGGTAGATTATCTTTTAAATGAATAATTAATTTAAAATGAATTAATCATTGTACACTTCTTAGAAAAATGTAAATAAATGAATTTGCTAATTACCTGAGAAATGTTTGCGCTGTCAGTAGCTTTTAGATTCATGTGTTTCTGGCTTTTACAGTGTTTCAAAAGATCACTTCTTTTTGTCCCGAAAACAGCATTATAGGCCGTGCACTTTGTTTTTGCACTGTCTTCTTTAACTTGTAACGATTTCGAAAAAAAATCTTTATTTTCATGGAACTTATACATATTTCCAAAACTCTTTCAATTACTTATCCGAAAACAACTGTCTCACTTTCTTCTCATCTTTCCACAATTCTCCGCGGTATTCCCATTTTTTTTCTTAGGAGTGGAGTACCTTTTTATCACTCAATATTTAATTGATAATACTTAAAATGACTAAATTAATTTGCAGAATATATTTGAAACTGTTTAGAATTTTATTTGCGTAATAAACAAATTAATTTTTTAAAATTAAAATTTATAATTTTTGGTTTTCGCCTCAATGTCTGCCGAAGGCTCAAATTTCACTATGCATAGCAGATTCTGCTACGGTTGGCAACACTGTTCGAGACTGCGGCTATGTATTAATTCCTCTGATTTTCCTTTGTTTGCTTTTACTACTGCTTTGTCCAAAAGGTTTTCTTGGTCGACCTCTGTCTGTTACTTTTGAGAAGGCACCAGAAGTGCCCGGCACAGAATGATAAATTTTATTTTGAATATTTCTCCAGAGATCTGTTATAATTTCCATACCACTTTGACCAGAATCTGTTGAAATTAGATACAAATATTTTTTAAAACTCTTTTAATATTTACTTATATGTCGTATATTGAAAAGTTGCCACCGGCTTGTTATACGTTCCGCCACTGGAACAAATTAATTCCTGATGATTGGGCACTCATGTGCAACTTTTAAAACTACTTTTCAAGAAATTAAATTATGCCTTATTAGATCGTAAAAGAACTATTGTGATTCAACGTTATTCTATAGATTAAAAGACGCGTTACATTTCAAGAATTCATTTTAGACACCTATTTAATTGGAAAACTAAACCCATATTGTATAAGTAAAATTTATAAATTTTAAAATTCAATTTTAATTGTTAAGAACGCACCTCTCTGATCTGACTCAGTTACACAGACTGCAAGTTAACAAAAATAACAAATGTGATTTTATCCACACAAGGAGACTAAGAACAACCGAAACCGTTCTTACTGTTGACAGATTAGATCGATAAAAGACACTACTCACCATATGCCTCGGACATTAGGAAACAGGAAATATATATTCCTTGTGCTCAACTAAATGAGTCGAGATTTGATTTTTGTCCTGGTAGATTGGGAAAACTGCATGCTGTGCATCGCGACGGGGACGTTGGAAGTAAACAGGACAGTGTGAAAGACAAAGGGAACGAACTGGAGTACTCGTATACAAGTGGGTTATTTGCTACGTTGGCAGCAAGTAAACAATGCTAGAGGCATATGTATGCCCTGAATAGTACTCGCTGTAACATAACAGGGATGCTCCTTTGGCCGCAAGTAAACAACGCTAGAATTGTATGTCCCGAGTAGTACAGTTGACTTGTCACACACAGAAACAATGTAAACTACAAGTTCAAGAATAGGAAAGTGCATAACGGGCATAACGTTGGTCACCGATATACGAAGCTGACCTCGAAACAAAGTTTTCATAAATTATTCCGTTTACCCATTAGCCACAAATGAGATAAAGTTGGTTAGTTACGTATATCTTAGGTTTCCATAGACAAGAGTGCGTTTAAAACAACCAAAAATAAATTTGCGCTACTTTTGAAGATCTCAAAGTGTCAGTTAAATACCAGAGAGTAGCTGTAAACTGTTACATGTGGTCTGAGTAACGAGTAATTGGAGTAATTGTGCACACACGCTTGTAACTGAGTGGTTGCTAATTTCTGGCACTTGTGTATGTACCAGACGGTCCAAAGGCGTGATTAATTTTAGCCTCGCCTGATCAGTTGTCGGTCCATGACATGCTCGTTCCACATCATGAGCCAAACAAACTTCAAGGTGTTCCATTAGTCCCTGCATACTAAGGCCCACAGGGAAAATTTTTGGCTGATCTTCAAGTAACACGTCGATACATTTTATCCGACTCTCCTACCACATTTATTTGCACTCGAATTTGTAATAGACACATAGCAAGCCGCAAGCCATAACACCTCCTACTTTAGGGGTTTGAGCAGGTTCACTTCATTAGTTTAAAAAAATTAGGCTTTGCAGATTTTTGTCCACATTTAATAATAAAAAGGATCAATTTATAGTCGAATTTGCAATGGAAATACAGAAAACACTTTAGCCGAGCGTATCAAACATCTTCCATGTGTTGTATTATATAATCTGTTTTCTTTGCCAAAATATGAATAAAACTCAAAATATTATAAAATACATATTGAGGCAGTATTTTTAACACTTAAATGATTTCATATATAATTCAATAACAGCCCGCCTTAAAGCAATGTGTGTATGTAAATAAATATATATATACATATATATATAAAAAGTATATTACAGTCATTGTAAATGTTAATATTATTGTATCCATGTTTAATAATGTTATGTGAATGTATTACGTAATTTAATAATGTAGGAGCTGTGAGAAATAGGTTAAAAGTTGCTAACAATGAGGTAACAATGAAGAAACCTTGAGGCAATAATGAATAAGAATGTTTAATAATGCTACTAGTCATTATTGGAGCAACAATAATGTAATTTTTGTGACAGTTTATAAAATAGCCAATCAACAACCAGAAAAAGCTTTAGTTAAATGAAGATATTCTATTGGACTAGGATTAGCCAATCAGAAACTGAAATATAGCAAAATTTTCAAATACAGAGTTCAGTTGCTTCTTAGACAGCGCTCATAACTAGACGTGTTGCCTGCAGACAGCGTTACTAACCAGACGCAAAAAGTGTCCTCAAGAAATATAATATGTATTCGTGTGAGACGAAAAGTAAGTTTACGTATTAAAAAGTGCATGTAATTAATAAAATCATCTCACAGCTCTCTCTCTCTCTCTCTCTCTCTCTCTCTATATATATATATATATATATCAGTGAAGTGTTATTTAAATCGTATCAAGCATTAATAAAAGGAGTGAAGTAAAATTATAATCTGTGTAAGCCTACATTCTTAATTGCACCACAACCTTGCTAAGAGAAACGTGTCTCTAAAATAAATGCTGACGCAGCTGATGCAAACATAAATATATAATATTTAAAGAAACAGTCAAATTACAAAGTTAATGTTTTTTTTTTTAAACTTGGGGCAAATAACGTAACAAACCAACTTCTTCATATTTTAAAACCAAAACATCTTATACTTTCAGAGTCTGGAATAGGTTCACTTCATTAGTAAATTACATGGAATTTATAGACGTTAAACATTGTGAGACCCATAAAGTTAGAAGAAAAAAAAACCAGCTGGTTGCTTTGTTCTTGCTTAGTACTAATTAAAATTTGCCACTAAAATAAAAACTTTTCAAGAATAAAGGGTCTTTAATTTTACACGTGACTTCACCAGTCTAAAAGAAATGCTTATCACCCCGGGGCAAAAAAAAAATGAGAGAGAGAGAGAAAGAGAGATTGTAAAGATTTTGAGAACGCCTATAAATGATAACTTCCACCTCAAAAGTATGCAACAAAAAGCATTAGATCAGTGGTATAAAATATAACATGAAGATATCTACGCTAACACTGTAACGATCCTTTCTGAGGCTCGAACGACAGCCAAAGAGATACATCAAATTTCGTAAAGTGGCCACATTAACTTGGTTCACTCAACCCGAACTTGGCGATTAGTTTTCTTTTTAACTATGCTTCAAGCCCTGCCAAAACTCTCCAGGTAAGTCTGTGTGTCTTTCTGCGAAAGCCCTTGTGTTTGGGGCCTGTTAGGGGCTCCAATCCTAGCACGCTTAATAAAATGGCCTAGCCATTAATCTTTATAGACCGTGGTTATACACCCCCCCTCTCCGTTTTCCATGACACCCTCTCGCTCCGACCTTTACCACCTGAGCTCACCACTCTGTTAACGGCCACATGGTTCTCTATAATGTTGCAGCTTTCGGTTCTTTAGTATTTGATGAAAACGTTAAGACTTTTTAACGTTTTTTCGAGAAGAAAATTAAAAACTACCAGAACCTCAACATTCCGCTACTCGTCATTAGAAATTGAGAAAAGAAGTAATAATGGAAGTAATGATAAGGGTTCCTCAAGCCCATAGAGATCTTCTAAAGCTAGGCGCAGAAGAAATCGAGCACAATAACTTATGAGGTAGCCCAATTCAACTATAACAGGAGAAAAGCGGTGGCTAACTCTATTAAGAATTCAGGGAATTAGCAACAATGATCAGTAAAATTAGATGAAGTAGAAGGAAAATTTACATCATTATTTGGTATTCTAATAATAATAATAATAATAATAATAATATAATAGTATTATTGTTATTATTATTAATTGTGATGTTAAAGAATCCGTTTTAATACTGGAACCTGAAAACAACCTCTGTAAAGTGTGAAACAGCAATTAAACAAATGTCACTGGATTCATCTCCAGGTTTAGATCGTGTTCTTTTGAGAACAATAAAGGAACCTAGTGTATCTAAAATCATCACATTAATTATTAATATTATGCTGTCAATATTGTTCCGCAGAAATTAAAAGGAAGGAATGACAATACATGTTAGTATACAAGGGGAAATGAGGTAGAAACAACATAGGTAAATTCCTGGAGACCTTTTATTGAAGGTATTTTAGATAAAAACTACGTACCCAGATTGAACTTAACAATAACCAACTGGATTTACATCTGATTTAGCTGGTTAACATATTAATTCGAGGCTAATTTTAAAGATGCTAAAATGAACAAGAAATCTTTTTAGATATCTCTCATGTATTTGATTGCAGTGAACACAGAGATATTGAAAAATCTCTTGCAACTCAGGGTATATCTCCAGATTTACAAGGGTTAATTGCACCGTTATAGAAAGAAAATTCTGTCAATTTGAAATAGGTAACCAATGCAACAAAAGAATATCTATTAGGTGTGGCTATTGGTACAGGTTTTAGAACAATTTAGAGGTATTCTATGCGTTTTTACAGTATTTTAACACTTTTACAGGCATTTTGATGGCTTCTGGTAGGAGTATTTAGGGCTCCTTGAAGGTATTTTAAGCGAAGAATTAGGCATTGACACAACCTTTTACGGCATTTTGGAACACGAGGAGGAGAATTTCATGTATTTCAAAGGTATTTTGGAAGCGGAGCGGGAATTTTCATGGTATTGGTGCAGATTTAGAACATTTTGAAGGTGCTTAGAGGTAATTTCACGGGTAATTCAGGTATTAACACAGGTATTTTAAACAATAAGGCATTAACAGGGTATTTTGGGGATAATTCATGGGTAATAGTGGTATTAACACAGGTATTTTGGGTAATGTTATGGGCATATAGAACACCAGCATAGATATTTCAGACCTTTTATAGTTATTTCAGAGTACGTTAAAGCTATTTCTAGCTACTTCTATAGGCTTTTCGGAAACTGGAATAGATATTTAACTTACCTTTAAGGTATTCTATTATGTTTTATAGAGGTTTTCTCTCTATTATACCCCATTTGTGATGTTCTGCGGTATTTTTTTCTTGTTTTACTGTCATATGGATTCTTTTTATGAACTTCTGTATATTCTAATGCCAACATGTTATAAACTATGTATGGGTAACAGTCTAAGACAATTAGAACTGTCTAAACTAACCCATTCTTGTGCTTTAAGAGAGATAACGTTTATTCAGCTTTCTGTTTTTATGTGGTTACGTTTTTTGGCTACGCGAGGTGAACTTATCAGTTACTTAGGTTTGTGTAAAGTTAATCGGTGTTTTACTAGATAAGGTTTGTAAGGTTAGGCGCCTCTCCTCTTTATCTGGACTTGAGACCAAAACTGGGATTTGCACCCAGACGCAGAGTTAACGCCTACCTTTGTCATATTCTTATTCTTCTTTCTTCGTCAGACGGGTGTGGGTGATATGCAGCACTTGTGTAGATTTTTATTTTATGATTGTAGACTCATAGAGAAAATCATTATCTTGAGATCCAATTCACATTCTCTGAGGTACTGTTTGCAACTCTGTATTGCCCATATGCATATGTTGATCCTCACAATGACTCGTTTATCATCGTAGTTTTATTCACGTATGCTGGCGTAACAATATGCTCTCTTGACAGGATCAAAGTCATTGGCATTATTATTATTTCTTTGGTTTTAAGACAGTCCGCATAGCTATCATTAATGGCTGTGTTTTATACCTTTAATATTTTGTTGTGCATACATCTTTGGCCGTAGTCCGACAAAGCTTTGGATGATTTTTACATTAGCCTCATTTTTAAAATTTCCTAACACTTTTTATTTGGTGTAGAGTGACATACACAGTTTGCAGGGTAATCATAGTCACTAAGGAGTCAGTATCCTTATACAGGTGTTTGAGGTTTCAGCTCCATAATACGGAAGTAACACATATTGATACGAGTCCATGCGGGTTTTTGAAATGTCTAGCACACTCATGCCTATGTATGAGTATATTGGTTTGTTAAACGCAATATGCCGTGAAGCCGTATACACAGCAGCCAAGTTATGTCCATATAGTTTATCAATGAATGTAAGTTTTGCTATTAAGTTTTTCTGGGGTCTTCTCACTCGTATATCCATCCGATTTCGGATTTCTCCATTGTTTTCCCTAACATACCATTGTTGAAAGTTTGTAGATATCCTTAAAATCGTTTTAGACTGTTGTCATAACCTGAAAATTAATTGTCCCACTTAACCTCAGAGACTAAACCCTGTTTCTTGGAACCTTTCCCCGCAGACTTGCATTCTTTCTTGCTGCGCTTCCTTCGACTTTCCACTGGTTAGCTAATGTACACCTTCAAATGGTGACAAACAGTGCAAGAGGAGGCGATAACACATTTACGTGATAGATTCAACCGTTTTCGTTAACTGAGAGACAGGTTTAAGTCGAATGATCCTTCCATCTATTTGTTGATAATAATTTACATGCATTCTAAATGCATTAACTCTGTTACGTAATACATTTAATTCATAAGGTTATGAAAATGTTAATTTGACAAGTATCTTGGAGTATGAGGGCTGATCAACAAAACTGAGACTGATTTTTTTCACAGATGTTTATTATTCCAATTCAATGTTTACATTATCTTTTTCAAAGTAGTCCCCCTCCTACATCAATGCACTTTTTATAGGGTCTCTGCCAGTCCTTCAACACATGCTGTAGATCATTCTTTGTCAGGTCCTTGAGAATCGCCTCACTTTTCTTGAGCACTGCTTCCGAGTTCTCAAATCGAATACCCCTAAGCTTTGCCTTTAGTGATGGGAATAAAAAAGTCACAGGGTGCAAGATCGGGGCTATAAGGTGGATGTGGTACACAGGTAATGTTGAATCGAGCCAGAAACTGCGTGACTTGATTTGCAACGTGAGGCCGTGCATTGTCATGATGAAGTGGCCACCCAGTCCGAGAAAGCTCTGGTCGTTCCTTTGCAATGTGCTTCCTCAGTGTAGCCAATATTGACGTGTAGTATGCTGCTGTAACAGTAGTGTGAGGGGAACTGCATGCTGGTAAATCATTCCATTACAGTCAAAAAATGCGATCACCATCACTTTCCCTGCAGATGGAACAACTTCTGCCTTTTTTGGTGTTGGAGAACCTGGCGATTTCCACACTGTGCTGGCTTGTTTTCCTTCAGGATCATAATGATGCAGCCATGACTCATCACCGGTGATAATCGATTTAAAAAATGCATCACCTCCATTGTCTGGTATGCGAAATGCACGTAGGGTGTACAAAATAAAGCATTACTACCAACCTACCAATACGAGAGTGCTACCGCCTACCAACATTATACATAAAAACCCGCTCTTTTCAAATATTTATGTTACAGATACGAAACTATCACGGAAGCTACAGGAAAAAATCAGTCTCAGTCTTTGTTGATCAGCCTTCGTATATTAAGGTAAATGATGTTGAACTATTTTGTATCGCGTAACAAACTATTCCTCGAAGTAGCCAATGAGAAGTGACTAATGCACATGACCGTTAAGAGATACGGGGCAAAGTTATATGGAACAAACCTTAGTGTCGCCTTGACGGTAGCCTATGAGAGGTGACTACACTAATAGTGCACATGACCGGGACAAAGTTATACGGAACAAGCCTTAGTGTCGTAACCGATACAAGAGGATTAATGGTTGATCATATTATATCTTAACAAATACTTCTTTTTTATCCGGTTATTTGAGTAACTATTTCCCTATTCGATTTTCCTTCCCTAAATTGAATAGAAAACCCAGTTTCTGAATTAGCAAAATCATTGCTCAAATTAGTTTTTTAAATAATTAGTTTCTACTTGGCTTACATTGTGCAATTGTCAGTTTAGTATATTGTTTGGCCAGTTGTTAAAATTCACTGTCAGATTAATTTATCTGCTGAACAAAGCTAGTTTATTAAATGTATGCATATGATTCTTCAGAGTAGAGAGAGGAAGGCCTTCGAGATGTCTGTTTTTAAGGGCAACCAAGGCCTGAAATGGTAATAGATATTAAACGAACAACGGTTTGCAGTTCTAGACAACAATAAAGACGAAAAAATGCCTTTGTGAAGCCATAAGTGAGCGATATGTAGAAGGCCACTGGCTTGTACACGTGAAAGCCATGCATATTCTTGTAGTTATACCTATCTTTATTGTTTTCGTGACAAGCTCAGGAACAACTTGTTCCGGGAACTGATAAAGCACGTTTTATTCTGTGTGATTGTACCTCTGTAGGCGTAAGGATGCACTTACGCCTAAATCGTTTCGTGGATGTTAATAACATATCAGAAAATAATACCGAAACAAAGGCACAGAATTGAGATAAATGAATTATATGTTTCATTCCCTCCTAAATTGCATTTTGCATGCACTACCATACAAGAGTCTCTGTTCGTAGCTTAGAAAAGAAACAGACAAATAAACCAGTAATCCGGACGAGTGAGCAGAAACCTCATAAAAATTAAGAACAAGTTGATGTTAGAAATGTATTTAATTAATTAAAAATTGAGCACAAAGCAAAATACGTTTGTTGAGACACGGATAATAATGTGTTTTACACTAACTGAAACCCTAACCCCTGCAGGCAAAAGTCAATTTAATGGAAATATCGAACTGTTGAAACAATGCTTAAACAAATATGTTCACAAATTTGGTTATGTAGCTGTAAAACTGCGAGCAAAGCCAAATACCAATGTATTTTTCATGTGTAAAAGACGAAAGTTAGACTATGAGGGTTAAGACTTACTCTCCGCGATTAAAACAAAATTGCTTGAAAATGAAACGAAAAGTTCTTATCTATATAAGGAAGAAATAACTAAAATAAGTCTTTCTTTTACATATAAAATTGTATATATCAGAATATCGTTCTACACTTCCTTTTTTACTTTCTCTACCACGTACATTATGTGATCAAAAGTATCCGGACACTCCCACAAACATACGTTTTACATCTTAGGTGCATTGTGCTGCCACCTACTACCTGGTACTCATCCGCGTCCTCATTAGTCATTAGACATCGTGAAACAGCAGAATGGGACGCTCCGTGGAACTCACGGACTTAGAACGTGGTCAGGTGATTGGTGTCACTTGTGTCAGAAGTTTGTACGCGAGATTTGCACACTCGTAAACATCCCTAGGTCCACTGTTTCTGATGTGATAGTGAAGTGGAAACGTGAAGGGACATGTACAGCACAAAAACGTACAGGCCGACCTCGTCTGTTGACTGACAGAGACCGCCGGCATTTGAATAGGGCCGTAAAGAGTAATAGGCAGACATCTATCCAGACCATCACACAGGAATTCCAAACTGCAACAGGATCCACTCCAAGTACTATTGACAGGCGTGAGGTGAGAAGCCTTGGATTCCGTGGTCGAGCGGCTGCTCATAAGCCACACATCACGCAGGAAAACGCCAAAAGACGCCTCGCTTGGTGCAAGGAGCGTCAACATTACACGATTGAACAGTGGCAAAACGTTGTGTGGAGTGACGAATCACGGTACACAATGTGGCGATCCGATGGCAGGGTGTGGATATGGCGAATGCTAGCGTGTGTAGTGCCAGCAGTGAAATTCAGAGGTGGTGGTGTTATGGTGTGGTCGTGTTTTTCCTGGAGGGGGCTTGCACCCCTTGTTGTTTTGCGTGGCACGATCACAGCGCAGACCTACATTGATATTTTAAGCACCTTCTTGCTTCCTACTGTTGCAGAGCAATTCGGGAATGGCAAGTGTATCTTTTTACACGATCGAGCAACTGTTCATACTGCACGGGCTGTGGCGGAGTTGTTACACGACCATAACATCCCTGTAATGGACTGGCCTGCACAGAGTCCCGATTTGAATCCTATATAACACCTTTGGGGTGTCACTTCGTGCCAGACCTCACCGACCTACATCGATACCTCTCCTCAGTTCCGCACTCCGTGAAGAATGGGCTGCCATTCCCCAAGAAACCTTCCAGCACCTGATTGAAAGTATGCCTGCGAGAGTGAACGCTGTCATCAAGGCTAAGGGTGGGTCAACACCATATTGACTTCCAGCATTACCGATGGAGGGCGCCACGAACTTGTACGTCATTTTCAGCCAGGTGTCCGGATACTTTTGATCACGTAATGTACATAGTAGGCAGAGAAGGCATTGATTTCACCCAAAAATTCTATATCGAGATTTCACCAGAAATATATGTTATGAGATCCCCTGAATCCATAAAAGCATTTTTAGAAAAATATCCGTGCGTGTGTGTGTTTGTGAACAGCATAACTCAAAATTGAAATGTTGCATAAATACCAAACTTGGTATTTAAGTTCAGTGGCTTCCAAAGATGCGACACGAAGATTTTCATGAATATCTCTCCACCTCAAATTACCCTTTGCATGGAACATTTTTCGAATTTCTTTATTTTCTAAAAAATAACTAACGATTTTGATTAAAATGCCGTATATTAAAGATATTTACATGACAAATAAAACGTGTATCTTGAATTTTCTGGAAATAGCCTATGAAGTCTTCTTCGTTCGGAAGGAATTTTATGTAATCTTGCACAACTGGTAAACGTTAAGGGATAGACGAAAACGTACTACCCACAAATGTAGATCTCTGTAATGCACACAATTTATTCCAAATAATTTTTTGTGGCATTAACCATTTCTGAGATATTGGATAATTAATTGTTCGAAATGTTCATTACTTTGTCATTCCTTTTAAGCCCTGTCAACATTCAGTTGTTTCTCGCGATTGCACAGAAACAGTAGTGAATTTTAAAGCCAGCATATATGTAGATTTCGGTTCTTAAGCATTTGACTATCGCCGTTCTCTTTTTATCTATAACGAAATGTTAAATGTAGCTATTTCTGCAAAGGTTTGTTTGCATTAAAATACATTCATTCATTATCTGTTTACCCTCTTGTGTAGGACTTACACCCCCCAGGACTTACAGGCGGGTGCCTGGGGTCAGAGGCCCGTCGAGGAGCAGACACTCATGGATCAGACAGAACATCCAGGATGGGTGATCAGCCCGATGCCTGGTATGGGATGAAGGAAGTAGATGAAACGAAATGTGGGTGAAATGGATGAAAGGAAAGGTGATGATGGAGCAGTTGGTGGAATGAATGGCGGGGGAAACCGGAGAACCCGGAGAAAACCCGCCCAGACGCCGCTTCGTCCACCACAAATCCCACATGCAGGTCCCTGGGCATTAAAATACAGTATATAGAAAAATAAGCTTTTGTAAGAATAGTTTGTATACCCACTAATAAAGATAGAGGGTATAGAAAGTCATGTGAATGTATCACATCAGAGGTTTTTTACGCGGCAAACCAAGTTGGATATATCCGCCGCTTGCTGTATACACTGTGGTGGCCCCCCCCAAAAGTCGTGCCATTCAAACCAGTTTTGACGACAGCAACAAGATGGACATGACCAGGGCCCGGATTCTAATGACGTCATCTTTTAATTGTTGCATCATAGGCATTGCAAACATGTACATAAATTCTCATAGGTTCGAGATTATAAAATTGCATATTTATTAGGTCATTTTGTTATTTTCTATTTTAGGAGTATTTTTAAGTGATTTTGACAAAACTTAGTAGGTATACTTGGTCTTTAGAATCTGGCAAAAGCGATAAGTTATTCTAAAGCTTTTGCAACTATTGTTTTCAATCTCTTTTTCAGCTCCTAGCGTACAAATCAACACTGTCTGACCTACACAAAACTTTTTATACCTATACTATAGGATCATACGAAAATGATAGAATACCTGACAAATTTCAGAAACTACCTCTACCATATTTTCAATTCCTTATGTTGGAGGTCGCGGGTACAAACCCGGCGGAGGGCGATGGATTTTTTTCGGGTGTAAAAATCCTTAGCATGGCTTCTTTCGTAAGGGAAGTAAAGCTGGTGGTCCCGTGTAGTGGATTTACGCCACATAAAAGAACGTCAAACCTGATAAAGATGCCTCTGGAAAAATCATAGGTTATCTTACAACTTCCAAAAACTACCCAGCACCTACTTTCGCTCATATAGTAACTCGAAGTTTTTAAAAACCCTTAAACCCCTTCTAGACAAAACTATACTGCATGGCCATCAGGGCACAAATTTGTACACTTGAGCTATATTTGGCGAAAACTTCAAAATATCACCCCTTATTCATATTTTCCACCCCTTAGATACAGAATGTATCCATGCAAAGCCGGGTAAGACTAAATGGTAAAGGAACCGTCGCCAGTGATATGCAATCCTGATGATAAAATGTCATGGCGCACTTGAGAAACAATTGATGGTGGCCATATAGGCAGCTTTACCTTTGGAACAAGTGCTCATCGTAATGATCACTCGTTTACTATTGTGCATCTTTGGGTTTGTTTACGTTTTTTTTACAAACATTAAACACACACACATTTATACTCTCGCACACCATACTCTAAGGAGATTGGGAAATAATCCTGGCTAAAGAAAAATTCCCATCCTCCAGCCGGAATCGAAACCCAGACCTCTGGATTTGGGAGCTAGTATGTTAACCACAGACCACAGAGGCAGTATACTGATGGTGTTATTGCTCGCTGAACTGTAAGGTTTTAGGGCTTGTTAACGTTAGTTTTATCAGTTTTTATTAACGTTAGTTTTATCAGTTTTTAACTATTACGCTTCCAGACTTTGTTGGAGATATGGAATGGTTGTATTTGAAGAAAACTTTCCCGCCGCAGCCGGGAATCTAACCTCTGGGTTGAGAAGTCAGAGCAGTCGCCATGTGTTAGCATTTTTTGTTCATTTTGCGAGACACTTGTACTGGAGAATCAATACACCATTAAGTAATTTCATATCATTATTCAATAGCTCCTATATGCTTCAGTGCACTGTAAAGACTAGGAAAGAACTCTCTCTGAAAGAAGGTCTGACGTCTTTGTGCTAGCATACTTCATATAATATAAAAAACTCCACTTTGCAAATCACTGGGGTTTTATTACAAGAAGAAAAATTTAAACATGATTGCAGTCATATTGTTCAATAATAAATGGTGTCCCTTGTAATGTCGTAGAGGATTAAACATTCCAAGGGATGTTTTGAATCACAACTGACCTAGAATGCTTTAGTTCGCGTGTAGTGGGTTCGCTAAGGAATACTGTTTCTTTGAGAAAACCTCATAACCAGTCAACTAGATTTATTCCTAATGACCTAAAAGGCCAACTGTTTGGAAAATGTCTGCTAATTACATAATCACCAATTTGTTGTGGTGCATTGGTGTTTTTACAGTGTTGTGTGTGTGTGTGTGTGTGCGTGTGTGGTGAAGCGCCGTCTTACATGAAGTCGCTAGTTTCCTAACATTGGTTCATTACTTAGTTTTTCAGGCTGAGGTGTATGCGATCTTGCCTTCGCAATGCACATTTTATACTATGCCATGTAGACGAGTGGGTTGTGCATCTGTTCGGATAGCATGACAGCTGGGCGGTTAAAATTGCATCCAGATTGATGTGGCAATGCCAGAGGATGTTGGATAGATTGTACAGTTGTCCGGTCACACTTTTCTGGGTTCCTGGGCACGCTGGTATTAGAGAAAATGAGATGGTAGGCACTCTTGCAAAGAGGGGATCAGAACTCGATTTTATTCGGCCTGAGTCCTTCTGCGGTGTATCGTCTAGAACTGTCAAGTATGATATAACCCAGCTTACGGCGAGGGCTCATCTTGAAATCTGGAGTAAACAAACCACTGCTAGACAGGTGCATGCTTTGATATCGGGGCCCGACCAGAAGGTGAGCGAGTTTTTCCTGACTTTGACCAGATCTAAGCTCAGAGGAGTTGTGGGCTATCTTATAGGTCACAACACTGCGCAGACATCTACACATAATGGGACTTACATAAGACCCTTTATGTCGGAAATACGAGAGGGATTTTGAGGCCTCATAGCATTACGTGAATGTGAAGGATTCCTAGGGTCTTTCTTTTTGGAACCTGAGAAGGTAAGAAGGGCAGATATCAAGGACGTGGTCCGTTTTACACTTGCCCATCGAACTTGAGTAATGCCTAGAATAAGAGTACAAAGGGCTCCAAGAACCTACGCCTCTTTAAGCGGCCACTCAGTTACCAATTATCATCATCATTAACCCTTGAAACTCTTTTACAAAGCAGGGTTCATTTCTTAATATATTCTCAATGCATAGTAAGAGTAGTAAAGGAGCCAATTGTATTTGTAATTGTAAAACCATTGGAAAATAATTACGGGGAGAATGTCGTACAAACCACGGCAAGAAAATGCTTCTGGCGTTTCAAAGAGGACAGATTTGACATGAGCAATATGCCAAATTTAGGAAGACCATCGGACTTTAGTGAAGGCCTTTTGAACTCTTTAGTTCACGAATATGCAGTCAGCCAGGCCAATAGTTAGAAAATTTGACTGTTACCAGACAACCATCTTGCGTCATTCATATTTAATGGCAAGGTTCAGAATACATCAATCCAATACATAGTTTTAAGCTTTGTTTAGTTTTGCGACCAAAATTGAGTTGGAAGTTTTCGTTTCATTTGGTGGCAATGGTGAATCAGGTCTGTTGCTTTTCACCTTTTCAAAACTATTGCATTAAGCTTTGGATCCAGATGTCTTCAAGTGGTTCGAAACATTACAGAGTATTGAAATCTCAAGTCGAGCAGTAATATTGCCCATGCTTGTTTTCTCAAGCTGTTGTCGCATCTGTCCTTTCACCATCAGAGAAAGGTTCAAATCTTTATATTATAATTTTGATGCTATTGTTTACCTGTTTTAGCTGTCAGAATTTGGTGCTTTGTCTGTACATCCTGATAGCAGGGTTCGGAATTACGGCTGTAGTCATTTACCACAAGTATCAGGGCACCTTTATAAGTAATGCAAAGACCTCAAGAACTACTTTGCATGTTGTTGAAGTGGCATCTTTCTTGCGCATCAATTGCTGTTGTGGAATAGTTAATTTGTTTAAATCCTGTAAGACGTTTAATACCTAAAGCTGATTGTGAGCGAGGACTTCTGTACGCTAATGTAGATAATTAGCAGAAACGTAACTCACATTTTATACCATAAAGTGTTTATATTTTATAATCTTTGGGATATTCATGTTGCTGTACTAGAACCCGCAGTTGTGCTCGCTTATCCCGTGAACTTCTAAGGTACTAAGATTTTGCCTACTTATTACAAATAAGACTTTATTAAAATGCTTGTATAATTATTTAACACACGTTTCTTTTGTTTTAGGTAAGAACATTACACCCATTAGTGCTGGGTTGCAGAGAATGTAAGTTTTAATTTTTGTGTGTTTATATTATAATTTGATGTCATTATTTGTAAAATATTTCATACTTTTGAAGTTACAATATTTTTCATGATATCGGTAAACGACGATAAATATAGAATTGTAATAAACTTGTTTAGGTATACGAATAACGAAATTTTGTACAACTCCTTAATACCTATCAGAAACATAATGCTGATCAAGTTCTGCTGTGTAGTTTTTTTCTTTACAAAATTAAATACAGGGTCATTTATGAAGAACTGACACATTTATTTCTTTAATTGCTTCAAAACGAGTTATGCTAGCGACAACTTATTATACGTGAAATGCAGAGGAATTTTGGAAGATTGTTTACCTCTATAGCAAATGTTGAAAATGTCCTCCATCCTGCATAAGGCACAATTCAACACGTCGTTTTCCATGTTATTGGCCAATCGTTGGAGGACTCAGTTGCCAATAACTTGAATCTCCTGTGTAATGTTGTGCTTCAGATTGTCCAATGTCTGGGGACGTGTGGCATAAACCCTGTCTTTTAAATAACCCCATAGAAAGTAGTCCGGCGATGTCAAATCCGGAGATCTCGGTGGCCACAGGTTCTTGGAAATTATCCGGTCGTCAAAGAAACTTGCAATTAGTGTCATGGGTTCATTTGATGTAAGACATATAGCGCCGTCCTGCTGAAAATATCTTGACTCGATGTACATCGTCTAGTTGCTCAGCAAACTCCATGCAAATCCGACGGAACTCTGCAGTGTTCACATTTATTTAAAAAAAAATTAGTCCCACTATTCTCTGTGCGGTTATTGCACACCAAACTCCGATTTTAACCGGGAGCATAGGTGCTTCATGAATAACATGTGGAATTTCGCTGGCCCAATAGCGTGAGTTCACATAGACTGATAAATGGAACCATGCTTCATCTGTGAACCATGTGATGGACAATATGGCAGGATTTTGCACAATGGACGCCTGAAACCAACGACAATAATTCAATCGTTCTTTCCTTATCTGATTCCTGTAACTCATGGACAACCGTAATCCTATACGGCTTTAGTCCTGCACTTTTCACAGCTCTCTGATACATTGAGTAGCTGTACCCTGTCCCCTGCGACAAACGTCTTAATGATTTTTTGGGTGACTGATCCAGTCGCATTCTTACGTCAACAACAACCGCGGGAAGCTTAGATGAACGAGTTTTGCCTTTTTCAATCACCAGAGATCCAGTTGTTTCCAATTTGTTTACCAGTCTCAGTACTGTGTTTCTTCGGGGAGGATTCCGAACACCAAATTCTCTCTAGTATGCCCTTTGAGTAGCTCTAATTGAATTCGTAATCCAGTATTGCTTTACAAGGTTAAGTCGTTCATTTAATGTGTACTCTATTTTGATGTTGACTAGAACAAAATCTCAAAAACAGTTGCCGGCAATAAACCTAACAATTACGAATAAAACATGAACATCTGCGCATTTAGTGACAGACAATCGAAACTCCAGAACATTCTGCTTAGTTTGGTGCTAAAATTGGGGCATTGAGTGAATTTCGAACAGAATAATTAAAGAAAGAAATGTGTCAGTTCTTCATAAATCACCCCGTAGTAAACGAAATGTTTCCACTTTTTTATTTCTACACGGATAAAAGCTTCCTCTTTGGAGAAGGTAACCAAGGCATAACGTTAACCTCAATTGCTTATCCAAAATGAAAAATTACCTGGAAAATGTTGGTTACGCTTTTAATGTAAACACCCTTTTGACTCCTAAAACGGAAGGAAAACACTACATTTGAACCGGTAATGGCTGTCTTTCGGTACCGTTTATCATTTTGAAAGTATCCAGCTTTGTTTAATACACATTTCCAGAGAAAATCGCTCTACTTAGAAATTAAATTTGTGTTTGCATAAGAATTCCTTTTAATATGATATATGTTTTTCCATCATCCCTAGTTAATGTTGTTTTGTGTTTCTGTGGACTTTAAAAGTACTATTAGCTTTGCTAGCATTTGAGATTACACGTGCCCTCACTTCCCCTGTTTGTAGCAACTCGTTGACGCGAAGTTAATTTGTTTTTAAACTGTAGGAATAATCATTTGAAAGTGAATATGAACATTTTATTGCTATTTAATAAAAATAAAGTAACATTATCTAACTTATTAATTATATTTATTTCGTGAAATAGTATAATTAAATCTCACGCGAATTTGTTTCCACGGGTAAATTTATCCGTTTTCTACATTGTCAATAAACCCAAAGGTCAAAACTGAGAAATATACCCCGTTTTTCTATACAGTGACATTCCAAGGTAATTAGTGTAGATTTCAGGTTGAAAACTCTTTAAAAATTGGATCCGAATTTCGTCTTCGGCTTACGAGGATTGATCGCGGATTTTCTGTACGAAATGGAGTACTTAGAGCATCTTCAAGTTAAAAGATAACTAAAGCGAATTATAGTAAGTGCAAAAGGGGAAGGGAGAAAAGAAATTGAACCGATGTGTCAATTCCTTTTGAAATGCACAGTGATGGGTGGCATTTAGGGACCGGTGACCTATTGCCAGATTAGAAAAATTAGCCAACAAAATAAATTTCACCAAAGGCGATGTTTCTATTTCTTAAACTGTTACATTCACATTAGAACCGTCCATCTAATGAATTTTGGTCATCAATTTGTATCATGCCTTTGAACGCAAATGAGCTCGTTCGAACGTTCAGTGCACAAGGGGAAAACTCAAGTCTGTGTGGTTCAAGAGCATTGTTACCTCACAATGCCTTATGCGAAGCCTAAGTTCGCGATATTACGGCATGAAGTCGAGCGACACAAAAGAAAATGTTTTATTAACATTAAATGAAGGAATTTATCAGAACATAAAACTGGAAAAAGCGTTGTATAGAAGCGCTTCGGAATTATTGTCGAGTAAATGTAATAATAATAATAATAATAATAATAATAATAATAATAATAATAATAATAATAAATTATTCGTGTTGAAGTGTTCTTTTTAGCAAAACTCCTTGCTTTTATTGTTATAGTATTTGATAATTCGTATTGTAAAACATTAAGGTGCTCTCAAGAATCGTAAGTTTTTCATTAGATATATTTTCCATTACCTAAGTTTATTCTCAGGTTTGTTAATTTGTATCTCGTTGAAACAAAACGCAATTTTAAATATAACAAAGATATTTTAGTAGTTGACCTAATTTTATATAGCATTAATGTAAAGCAACAATTTCTGAGTTAATTAATCTTAATTTGTGTTAAAGGTTGGTAGTAACATAATTTACTTAAATTACATTCTAAACAATAATCATTAGAGTCTTAATTTATTGTAATATACATTATTATTGTATATACTTTGTAATGTTTATTTCACTAAATGTTTATGCACATGAATAAGTTATTTTCTGCCCTCACAGTAACTCTGAACGGAATTACATATAAAACTTGTATTATATATGGGTTTTGCTTAGGAGTAATGACAGAAGAAAATGCGTCAAAATGGAATTTTTGTATCATAATGTAACTAAAAGAAGTTTTAACATAAAACTACGTCGAAAGCGCAGTAACATGGCATATGATATTGCGATTCACTTGCCTTGATGCACCGAAGCAACACGCCTGACAACGCTATGATGCAAACTGTCGAACGAGTAAATGCCCATTTCCTACGAGAGCGCATATGAAGCAGAAGCTCAACCATGGTTCAGTAAATTCGTTGCTGCTTTTCGAACGATTTGGGCTCGGATGAAACGAGTCTCATTATACACCATATGAAACGTACGAGTGAAACGTATGTCCTTACAGCTCTTATTCACATGGATTGCTCTGGTTCTTCCACAAATCATTCATACAAAAGCTTGAATATTATATATTTACTTCATATTAATCAAGATGAACATTTGCAGAAATGGTCATTACATATTTCTTTGCAGGTACAAGGAGAATACAGGAGATTGAAGCGATACAAATCGTAAAAAGTGGCTCGCTATATGCTGGCTTTAAAATTCCACCCTTTGCATGACCACAAGGAACAAACGAATGGAGACGTAACTCTTCAAAACGTATAAAGTGTTTGAAGATTCAAACCAATAGTAAATATCTGGGAATACGTTAACGCCACGAAAAGTTTGACATAAATCATGCTTTACGAGTTTACATTTTTTGTATTTATCTCTTACGGTTTACTAGTTATACAGACGTTTTACAATATTCCTTCTGGATGAAGGGGACTTCACAGGCTTTTCGGAGGAAATTATAAATACACATTTTGTCATACAAATATCCTAAACTTATGTTTTAATCAAAATTGTTAGAGCCATCTTTTAGGAAAAAACAGTAACGAAATTTCCATGTAAAGAAGGTTTGGGGTGAGAGATTTTTTTGAAAATATTTTGCGTCACATTTCTGTAAGAAGCTGAACTTAAATACCAAATTTGGTATGTATCCGATATTTCACTTTTAGATTGTGCTATTCACGTGCGCGCGGACCTTTTCGTAATTTCCTTTATTCAGTGGAGCTCAAAACGTGTATTTCTGGTAAAATCTTGATAGCGAATTGGGTGGAATACAGTTTAACTTCCTCTACTGACTATGGATAGATAAGAAAGCAAAAAGATCGTCTTTAGTGACTGTCGTATTGCATATAATTTCTCTCATTTGTCGGACGAATTCCGACTTGGATAGATATTTTCCAGACGATTCAGATTTACAAAAGGAATCAGACAAGTTCTCCTAGTGTTCGCAAGCAATGTGAATATCTACAACTGAGGTTTCTCAAGAAATCCATTATCTTGTGCTACGTCTGAAGTGGAGTCCATATAGGTATTACATCCTGACGCAGCGCCGGCAGGAGCCTTCACCGGTCCTACTTTTCCCCATGGAGAGATCTCTCTGACGTGGCACACCGAACGACAGAGTAGACGGTTCCTCAAAACAAACTCACAGCTACTCGTCTCGCCTGCCATCCGCTCGCCTGATCCTTGGAATCCTGAAACACAAGGAAATTAAATGACAGTAAATAGCATCAGGAAAATTCCCGGTATTACAGGTTGAGCCAAAACACTACGAACCGCCTGCGCGGTGTTTATACTTCCCGCGTCCTCGGCGCTCATAGCCGTCTGCCGCTATAACAGAAAGGCGCGGATGAAACCATACAACATTTTTAAAGCTACTTTTAAAGGCTTTACTTACCAGCTTTATGAAAGGAAATACTGAAACTGGCCACCATCGTTGTCCATACATCTTTAGGAAACTATCCATCACTCGTCAATTTTTTTTCGAGTAAATAGTTGACGCCCGTACATATGTGAATACAATGTTGCCCCCTTGCTTTTAGAGAATTAACAGCTAGGGAGCGTGATTTTGCCTTTTTTCAACAAGACTTTCCAACAGCTTATACGGCCAATATTTATGAGAAAAATTGAAAGTGTGTTTGAGGACAGAATTATTGGTAGAGATTTGTGGCCCCCTCGGTCCCCCGACCTAACCCCCCTACGATTTCTATCTCTGAGGTAACTTAAAATAAAGTGTACAAGACAAACCCACACACCCTGGAAGAATTAAAACAAAATATCCGCCAGGAAATTGCCAGCATTTCTCAACGGGAACTACGGCGAGTGTTGGATAGTTTCCTAAAAAGGTGTCAAAAATGTATGGAAAAACTACGGCGGCCAGTTTGAGCATCTCCTTTTATAAAGTTGGTAAGTAAAGCCTTTAAAAGTAGTTTTAAAAATGTTGTATGGTTTCATCCGCGTCTTTCTGTGATAGCGGCAGACAGCAACGAGCGCCAAGGACGCGGACAGGAAAAACACCGCGCAGCCGGTTTGTAGTTTTTTGGCTCACCTTGTATGTAAATCCAGCCCAGCATTCGCCTACCAACCTGTAAAACCCGCGAAAAGCTCAGCGGGAATGTAGCTCCCAAATGCGAGCCTCACAGGTTACCGTGGAGCCACCAAGCTCCGATCTGCTGTAGGTATAATTGATTTCTTTGTATTTTCACCACACTGCTAAATGAACCATGCAGATTTCGGGGCCAGGATCATATCATGTTGACACGGAATACTCGCTAACAGTATCGTGTTTCGGCGTGTAATTAGTAATTAACAAGTAATCACGCCAGCAGTGTGAGCAGTGTAGCTACACACACACACACACACACACACACACACACACACACACTTACGTAGGTCAAGTTATAAAGCAGACGGCTCTAACAGGCTCATATCTTTATGAGTAGAGGTGAGAATACAAGGTCGTTGGCCCAGTCCCCAGCTCTCGATCCTAAGTAAAGCTCGAGCTTGAACCAGGTTGTTTTCAGCAATCCGCCTCATTTTGAGTTGTATGTTCAGCGGAGAGCTTTCCAGGAGGAGTTGTGATTTCCGATGTGCTGAAACCATAAACAAAAGGCACTTCAGTTTATGCTGAGAATATTTGTAGATGTACAACAAATTCGTTTTGCTTTCCTTCGTTCTTTTTTGTTTTTTATTTTCTTTTTTGGTCAAATAAAATTTGTACTTTTTGTACATCCTGAAATAGAATCCACATATATAGTGTAACATTAATTTGTATGCACATTGTCTTAAGTGCAATTGCGATAAACATTTGAAGGAAAAAGGAGATAATTGATGCTTTAAATGAAGTAATATACTACAGTATTCAGGCTTGTGAAAAAAAACTCTTAGTTAAAACTTTCTTACGGAAAAGTTCGTTATATTGTCAATCTAAAAGAATATTTGTTACATTCCAAAATATAATGAAAATTCATTTAGAATACCAATTTCTTCTGGTAAAAAATATTTGGACAAAAAGAGTTATCATAGTATGCATTTTTGTTGAAATATTTTAACTTGGTGTTTATCATCATAATGCTTGTCATGTTTCAAAGGAAATAAAATCTCGGCTACAATATTAGTTATAATATGTTTATTAAACGATTAAGGAATTGCAAAGAAAGTTTTAAAATTAGTTATAAATATTTAGCCGCCATTTAACACTGGTCACTTGGGTGCCTTTGCCTTTAGAAATAATTCCTTGGTGGTGTTGACTTGTTTCCTTTGGGTTTAAACCTTTTTAACTTGAAAACATTCACCCCTGCATTCACACTTCCAGACTATGTAGGAAATAAGAAATAATGCGAATAAAGAAACATACTTAAAAGCTAGGAATCGAACCCAGGAAATCTGAGATGTCAGCACATAAAGTCATTTGTCCTCAGCAAAAAGTAAGTTTGGTAACATTCGATACTAGTTCAAGATACTGTTGTTTTAGAGGAAGAGAGAGTTGCTATGAGGGAACACCAAAACATTCAGGTTATCAGCTTGAAAAATATGCGCAAAAAAAGAAAAAAAATCTGGAAAACCCCTAGAGCACGTAAACTGTAATATAGTTTATTCTTTCTGTATATTAAAAAATGAGAAGTTTCTCTGTGTTAATTTGACTGATAACATTTTTTAAGGTGGACACGAATACCTTTTGGAGTCACTATATGTTTACAGCTATAGTGTTCCTGTTACAAGTCGTTATCTATCTGTATTAGCTTTCTGCTCAGAATTCAGCGAGATTGAATTCTCCAGGTATTTATAGAAGATTCAGAATACACGTTTTTTGCTTTCATTCGTCAATTTTTTTTTGAGAAAGTCACAAACAATGTTCATTATAAAGGTTTGTTTGGGAATGGTATAGTTGCACTTTTTAGTTGCCCCTCCCTCTCTCTCTCCCTCTCCCTCTCCCTCTCTCTCTTAGAGGCATACGCATATACCTAAGCAACAGGTATTTTCATGTGCTTTTACAATGAAATCTTGAAATAGAATTTGTTGATCAATTGCAATGCTCCCTATATGTTAGGTAAGCGGCGGAGAAAATCAAAAGTTATCCTCTATGGCAGGGGTTGCTAAAATTTTCATAACGGAGGCCACATTAACTTTCAGAGAATGAATCGCGGAGGAAGCCACATAAGTTTTAGATAGAAATAATAAACTTGCAGGCACGAGACGCACATATCATTTAGTTATCAAATACAGTGTTTTACTGAACTAAAACCTACACTTAAAATAAAAGAATAACCGATAAAATTAAATATTTAACAAATGATCAGTCTTTCAGACCGTAGGCAATATTATGTTAATACCTGACACGAAGTACTTTTACGTTAGCAATTCACATTCACTGAGAAATATGAAACTGGCTTTTCTGTGCTATAAGGATAGACATTGATGGTTATATTTTTGTGCTGCCTATCATCAAAACAGACAATGTTGATTAGTCATAGCAGACCTATATTTTGATTTAACATACTTAATTTTTGAAAATGTCTTCCTGCATATACATTGATGCGAACACTGATATAAGTTCTCGTGCAGAGACTTTCAAACGAGGAAATTGTTACTCGGCAGACAGTTTTAAAAATCGCCTAAATTAACTTCCTTGTATTTGTCCTTCACTGCCTTCATTACACTGCATATAAATTAAAAATCTGTGCTCAGTTTTATTTAATCTTTCGAAAGCCGTAAATAAATTAGTCTAATACCGGCGCACCTATGTTTCCAAAAGTAGCTCGCGGGGCGAGTTCGGTAAACCCTGCTCTACGGGAAATCATGACTAATGTTGGCATGGTAAATAGATTTTATGTTATGTAAAAGAAACAAGGTACTAAATCCAAAATCTTCACGCCAAATTGGTTCTGCTGCCATTCCAAATGACTATCGACTTTGAGGCAGTGTTTTTAACACTTAAATGATTTCAGTCAAATTATATAATATATAAATTCAATAACAGCCCGCCTTGAAGCAACATGTGTATGTAATAATTTATAAAATGTATGTAACAGTCATTGCATATGCTTATATTATTGTATACATGTAATAATGTTATGTGAATGTATTACGTCATTTAATAATGTAGGAGCTGTGAGAAATAGGTCAAAAGTTTCTAACAATGAGGTAACCGTGATGCAATAATGAATTAGAAAGTTTAACTGTTACTTGTGATTCTTGGAAGCAATAATGTAATTTTAGTGACAGTTTATAAAAATAGCCAATCAACAACCAGAAAATGCTTTAGTTAAATGAAGGTAATCAGTTGGATTAGGAATAACCAATCAGAGACTTGAAATACAGAAATTTACAAGTTTAGACGGTTGAAATCAAGTCAGTTGCCTGCAAACATTGTTCCTAACCGGACGCGAGACACATCGAGAGATTTAATACGTATTCGTGTGATACGAAAAAAATAGTTTAGTGTTAAAAAGTGCAAGTAATTCATAAAAGAATCTCATAGCTCTCTATCAGTGAAGTGTTATTTAAATAGTGTCAAGCATTAATAAAAGGAGTGAAGTAAAATTATAATCTGCGTAAGCCTACATTCTTTAGTCGCACCACAACCCTGCCAAGACATCCATGTCTTTAACAATAATACTGACGCAGCCGAGGCAAACATAAATATATAATATTTAAAGAAACAGTAAAAATACATTTGGGGCGAAGGCTACCGGAAACTGTTTACTATACGTGCGATTGCAACTACTACAAGTTCGGTTCCCCAACAGTCGAAATACTATACAACTCCTACAACAATATAACATCTTCAAATTAGGAGATTAAAACTGGCGTGCAGTTTTGTTGTATACATTTCCAAATGTGAATGAAACAAGCTGGAAATGTAACCAGTTCACCTGTTGCACACTTCACAGAACCGCTCTTGAGTTAGCTCTTTGGGGAACAATCAATAAAAAGCACCGCCGAGCCCAGCCGGGTTCTTACGTTACCATCTGGTCTGTTCCGATAGGTTACTCAGCTGCATTAGCTGAACACAGCTTCATTCCTCACCATTGATTTTTGTGAAGTAAAAGAATCACAAGCTCCAAGCAAAGTAAATAAGAAAAGAAACACAGCGGGACTTCGTCGCTATTAGAATTGTTTGAAAATCTTTCAAGTTTATAACTAGAAAGTTGGGCGGGTGTAGAAAGAAGTAGGTACTTGTTTTACGGCCTAATAGTATGAGGTTTATGTTCAGAATGAGCAGAATTTAACACACATAAATATAATCTTCGTGATAACTTTTCGTTGGAAGTTTCGCTTTTTGAACAAATCTTCATGGCTTTCCATATTAACCTTTAATGACCATTTATGTTATAAGCTAACCTTCTAAAGTGAGAGTTTTGGATAAGTGTACCCCAGCTTCATTTCACTCTAAATGGTTGTGCCGGAGCTTAAACAGTAATATTAATTTAACTCCATAGTCACACATTTTAAGAAGAAAATACACAAAGAATGGCTGACCAGCTGCATGAACAATTCTACAAGTAAACTTCATGATGTACGTGGAACTTCAACTCAAGAATATCCAATAAGACAGCTACAGCGGCGAAACCAAATTGTAATATCCCACTACGAATTGGGCATACCAAACTGACACACTCTTATTTGTTAAATAGAAGCTCTCCACCAATTTGTGAAACATGTAAAACAGCATTAACAGAAGTACATATTATACTAACATGTCCAAAATTTGAAAATCAACGTAGTCAGGTTGGTATGCCCAGAAATATTTCTGCAGCACTCAAATACTTTTATCCAGAAAGTAATTACTTTTCTTAAATTAATTAATATATATATATATATATATATCAATACATTTAACCAAATTGTAACCCCTATGTATACATAATGTGTAAGTATTGTACTGTAATCCAATAATGTAAACAACTGTACATGAAAGGTCGTGATAAAACCTAGGAAGGTTAAAAGGACCCTAAATAAAGCTTTTTGAAAGAAAAAAAACTTTATCTTAGGTTACAGTTTGTGAAATTCTGTATTGTTTAGAAAATAATTTTGAAAAGGCAAGCATTTTACAGCGCTAGGTATATTTACTTTCTCTACCATGTACATAATAGGTAGAGAAAGAAATGCATTCTACCCAAAAAAAATCTGATGTGCTACACTCACATGACTTTCTCCACTCTTGTACAAACTATTTTTACAAACGTTTATTCTCCATATGCTTCATGTTAATCGAGATATCGAGATGTCAATCTTATTGCTAATTTTCTTGTAGATGCAAGGGGAACATGGTAGGTTATAAGCGATTGTCAAATCTATTAAGCGCTGGTTGCTATGTGGCGCATTCTATTCTGTTTGCATATCCAAGACATAAAAAATTGAATAACGAATTTGAGAAAAAGTATAAGTATTGGAAAATTTAAGGAAATAACAAGCAATATCTCGAAAATGGTTCACTCAACTAAAAAAATGTATATGACATAAATTGTGTATTTTAACGCGACCTACATTTTTTGTGTAGTAACATTTTGTCTATCTCTTATGGTTTACCAGTTATGCAAAAGTCGTTCACAATGAATAACACTTTTGGAGACATTCCCAGAAAATTCGAGATATACATTTCATTTGTCATGAAAATATCTTAAACATATGATATTTTAATCAAAATCGTTAGAGCCATTTTTGAGAAATTTAAAATTTTCGAAAAATGTTCCATGTAAAGGGTAGTCTGGGGTGGGGGGATTTTCTTGAAAACCTTCGTGTTGCATCCTTGGAAGATACTGAACCTAAATACCAAGTTTGGTGTTTATCCGACTGTTCGTTTCTGAGTTATGCTGTTCACAGACAGACAGACAGACACACACACACACACACACACACACACAGACAGACACACACACACACACAGACACACGGTCACACAGACACACACACGGACATGTTTCCAAAAATGCTTTTTTTGGATTCAGGGGGTCTTAAAACGTGTATTTCCGGTGAAATCTCGGTATCGAATTTTTGAGTGGAATACAATACTTCCCCTACTTACTATACGTAGTAGAGAAAGTAATTATATACGAGATCTCGCCTGAAATACATGCTTTGAGGCCTTCTGAATGAATAAATAATAAATAAATTTAAAAATACGCTTTCAGAAAGGATTCGTGTGTGTCTGTCTGTGAACAGCATAATTCAGTAGCTTCGAAAGATGCGACATGAAGAGAAGATATTCAAGAAAATCCCCCACACCAAACTACTCTTTACATGGAACATTTTTCGAATTTTTTCATTTTCTCAAAAATGACTCAACAATTTTGTTTAAAATACCATATATTGAAGATATTTACATGACAAATAAAATGTATACCTAGAATCTTCTGGAAATAGCCTATGAAGTCCTCTTCTTTCGGAAGGAATTTTGTATAACTGGTAAACTTTAAGCGATAGACAGAAGCGTACTAACGCAAAAAATACAGATCTCTTTAGAACGCACAGTCTATTTCAAATAACTTTTTGTGGCATAAGGCATTTCCTAAATATCGGTTATTAATGGTTCGAATTGTTCAATACTTTGTCATTCTTTTAAAGTCCAGTCGACTTTCAGTTGTTTCTCGCGATGTCGTAGAGAGAGTATGGAATTTAGGCCAGCATATAGCCTTCAGTTATGTGTAATGTAGCTATTTCTGCAAATGTTTATCTTGATTAAAGTAAAGTAGATGGAAAAATAAGCTTTCGTAAGTATAGAAAGCCATATGCATGTAACATATTTTTTATGATAATGTGGCTAATTTAAAGAAGTTTCATAGTGTTACGGACAAACCGATCGGAAAAAATATGCCTAACAGTGCCAGTGTTTATTTTACTCTTCTCTTCTTGGAATGGCGGTAGTGGTGGATATTATCAATGTTAACGTGCATCTTCTGGTATGCTTGGTAGGCTTGTCAATTAGTACTGTAAAGAGAGTGTATACGTACATATGACACGGGCGTTCCCGTGGTGACTTTTCAAGTATTAAGCAATTGGAAAATTCCAATTCTTCTAACAGAAGAGAGGGGTGCATGTGTTAATTGTCCTCCATCAAGTAGCCCTGCAGGTAATTCCCGATATCTTTCGTGAGAAACCAAACTATAAGAATTCTGCCGTACTGGTCAAAATGGTTGTGGAAAATTTAGCTTCAGCTAAGAAGAAATGTGTGTGGGTGTGCGTGTGCGTGCGTCCCCTCATTAGGCAGTCGGTAATACAGGGAGAGCCAAAAGATTACGAACCGGCTGCGTCCTCGGCGATCGTTGCCGTCTGCCGCTATCATAGGAAGGCGCGGATGAAACCATACATTTTTAAAATTACTTTTAAAGGCTTTACTTAACAACTTTATGAAAGTGTGTTTGAGGACAGAATTATTAGTACAGATTTGTGGCCCCCTCGGTCCCCCGATCTAACCCCCTACGATTTCTATCTCTGGGGTAACGTAAAATAAAGTGTATAAGACAAACCCACACATCCTGGAAGAATTGAAACAAAATATCTGCCAGGAAATGGCCAGCATTCCTCAACGTGATCTACGGCGAGTGTATGGACAACGACGGTGGCCAGTTTCAGCATCTCCTTTCATAAAGTTGGTAAGTAAAGCGTTTAAAAGTAGTTTTTTA
Source organism: Deroplatys truncata (assembly GCA_030765065.1). NCBI lineage: Eukaryota > Metazoa > Arthropoda > Insecta > Mantodea > Mantidae > Deroplatys > Deroplatys truncata. The sequence goes on from CM060978.1 coordinate 196,074,230, forward strand.
AAGTGTTGTATGGTTTCATCCGCGCCTTTCTATGATAGCGGCAAACGGCAAAGAGCGCCGAGGACTCGGCAGGAAAAACACCGCGCAGCCGGTTCGTAGTTTTTTGGTTCGTCTCTGTACTTGTGTGTATGAAACGTTTATCTACAAACTCTCACTCAGTGGCAGACAGTAAAATCTGGTTTCCAGAAATGTCGGGGAAAATGCTTGTGATCTGCTTAAATGGAGTGTATATCTCATCAGTATCGTAATATCATGAATGAATGAATGAATGCATATTAGTTGAATCCGTATAGGTACTATGTTTTAAATTTCTTAGATGTGTAATGCAATCAGCAGGTTCTAAATTATTCGTAAACTAACAAATAAATATAAAAGCGTCGTGTTCTTTTGATTTTACAATCTTAAATTTTAAACAACGTTTACGTTTCTTTACATTTTTCGTATTTTTTAGTTTCCTTTGTGTTTTTTCCAGCCCATAATTGTTAGTGGGTACCAACAAATATTTTCTTTCTTTTTTTGTTTTGTGATGTTTATAATCGGTGATCTGCTCGAAACCGCATTAAGATAGGATTCACCCAAAGGTGTATTAGGCAGGATGATAGATCCTAATGTGATTTCCCGGTACGTTCTGCATTGTGTAATAAATGCTTTAGACAAAGACCTACAGCTGTCCGAAAGCAACACAATTCCGTATGTAAAGAAGTGCTTACAGGTTTATTTTAAGTTTCACATTAATATAAGGGAAGAGGATACCGTAATATTTATATTTCTTGAATTGTTTTTAATATAGTTATTTGATGTATAGTGTACAATTCGGTTTCAACCCGTACAAAGGTTTATTAACCTTTGTTCTTTGACATTTTTAAAATACTCGTGTAGAGAGAATGTGACAATTGTGGTGTCAGGCGTTCGTAACCAGATAATATACTTTGTGCATTTGGAAATAGTACCTAGGCTTTCTTGGTGTATTTTCAGAGCTGCTTTACATGACTGAAACTTTAGCGTATGTTGAAACTTCTGCAGAAAGGGAATTATAGTACACAAATTTACAAATCTTTTTACAGTGTTTTGACTTAGTAGGCTTGGAGTAAAAAAATAAAATTAAAATAGTAATTTCTAATTCGCCTTCTGAGCAGCTCTGTATGTAGATGAAATATTGAATGCTTAGAATTTACCGAAATGTTTGCAAGAACGCGTACTGGCAAAGGGCAGTTACGTCTCTATCCCTTGAATCGTGTTTGCTGTAAATTTCCCCGAGAGTGTTTTCGAATGGACTGAATTTACTTGGTGCGTCTGCAAGGGAGCACAAGGTTCCTCGTTGTATATGGACAAGTATGGCCGCTGAAGAAAGATGAGGTTTCATCAAGCAATAAAGTTCGGCTCGTTGAGCCATTTACGTATGTCCAGGAACACTGAGCTATAGTAAACCTTATCTAGCATTAAGAAAATATTGAACAGTCTTACAAGCCGTTACTACTAATCACATCCTTCCAGAAATACACCTAATGCTACAATATATTTCCATTAACGCAGCCTTGGTTTCTTGTGGAAACAGACATTTGTTATAAAATACGGAAGAAGGTCATAGTGCTTGTAGTATCTTTGTTTCTATCGCGGGAGATAGAACTTGGAGCTTGATAACTGCAAAAGCCAAGGTAAGCCTCAAATATCGCACCCAACAGGTTTGCCATTTGTGTTTCCATACTTTTTTTCACTCAACACAGCTTGGCAACTCCGGAGTATAATCATGGTAGTCTAAAAACTTATCAGTTTCGACCATCTTTTTTAATGTTTATTTTTTTTGGAGGACTCGAGTAGACATACGGAATTTTTTTAACGGTAGCATTGTATTTTTCCCCTTTTTATATATGCTTATTTATTAACCAATAACACAAGCACATACTGATGATGTTGAACAGCAACTGTTTGTAGGAAGAAATAAATACTCTCGATTTGGACTGCATACTTTCAAATGCACTGGCTGTATGTATGTCCACCCTGAGTGTAAAGCCAGGCACACATTTGCGAGCGGAACTCTGTCGCGAGCTGTATTATTTTTTTTTCAAAAAGCTTTATATAGGGTCGTTTTAACCTTCCTAGGTTTTATCGCGACCTTTCATGTACAGCTGTTTACATTGTTGGATTACAGTAAATACTTACACATTATGTATACATACAGGTTACAATTTGGTTAAATGTATTGATATATATTAATTAATTTAAGAAAAGTAATTACTTTCTGGATGAAAGTTGCATCATTTGAGTGCTGTAGAAATATTTCTGGGCATACCAACCTGACTACGTTGATTTTCAAATTTTTTGATATGTTAGTATAATATGTACTACTGTTAATGTTGTTTTACATGTTTCACAAATTGGTGGAGAGCTTCTACTTAACAAATAAGAGTGTGTCAGTTTGCCCAATTCGTAGTCGGGATATTACAATTTGGTTTCGCCGCTGTAGCTGTCTTATTGGATATTCCTGAGTTGAAGTTCCACGTACATCATGAAGTTTGCTTGTAGAATTGTTCATCCAGCTGGTCAGCCATTCTTTGTGTATTTTCTTCTTAAAATGTGTGACTGCATCTTGGAGAGGTATTTTGATATCAGTATCTTGTGTTGATAGTTCTGTAGCTTGTTTCGCTGCAGTATCAGCTCTTTCATTACCGAGTATGTTTTTATGAGATGGTATCCACATGAAATTGAGTGACTTTTCTAAGTTATAAAGGATGGTAACAAGATTATGTATTTCGTTTACAATACTATTGGTAGAGAAGTATCTTGTATTGCATTTAAGGCTGATAGAGAGTCACTGATGATTCTGTAAGAGTCACTATGTGCAGTTTCCAGAGCGTATTCTAGTGCCTTTTTAATAGCATGTAAGTCCCAACTATATATAGAGAACAAGGACGGTAACTTGTATTGGAGGACGATATCTCCACATATCACAGCACATCCATTGCCTTTTTCAGTTTTAGAACCATCCGTATAGATGCAGAGCTTGGATGTGTATTTTTCTAGCTTTTCTTTAAATAACTGTTGGTAGATTAGTTGGTTGGTATTTATTCGATTATGCTTGCTTAATTCTATATCAATGGATGGTATTTTCTTCTTCCAGGGTGGATGATGCGACTGTAGTTGCCTTGAGGAGATATTAGGAATTGTGTTCATTTCTTTGAGATTTTGTTCGCAGAAATATGTAGCAAAATCCCAAACTGGCTTTGTCACGTGCAAACAATGGCAGTGCACGGAGAAACGCCCATCCTGATCCAACAAGGTGGTTTTCCCTCACATATTAACAGAATGCTCGCGCCATATTTTCTCGTCCTCCGTGGACCGTGCTAGCCCTCTAGTTCCCAAGGTCGCGGGTTCAAACCCGGCGGAGGGCGATGGATTTTTTCGGGCGTAAAAATCCTTAGCATGGGTTCCTTCGGAAGGTAAGTAAAACCGGTGGTCCTGTGTCGTAGATTTACGGCATGTAAAAGAACCTCAAGCCCGATAAAGTGGCCTCTGAGCAAAATTTCCGGTCTTTCACACCCAATATAGAATGGGACGCTAAGGACCATAGCAGTTAAAGAGCGTCCATAAACAAAACTCAGTTTAGTTTAATTTAAATTCGGAAATGGTTCACTCCGCAAAAAAATATGTATATAACATAAATTTTAACGAGATCCACATTTTTTGTGTAGTAAAATTCCATCTTTTACGGTTTACCAGTTTTGCAAAACGAAAAGGTAGAGGTCTTTCGGGGACATTCCCAGAAAATTCAAGATATACATTTCATTTGCCATTAAAATATCTTAAACACATGATATTTTAATCAAAAACGTTAGAACCGTTTTTGAGAAAATACAAATTTTTGAAAAATATTCTAAGTGAAGGGTAGTCTGGGGTGAGGGATTTTCTTGAAAATCTTCGTGTCGCATCTTTGAAAGATACTAAACTCAAATACCAAGTTTGGTATTTATCCGCTTTACGTTTTTGAGTTATACTGTTCACATACAGACACACAGACTGTCACACGGACATGTTTCCAAAAAATTTTTTTTTGGATTCAGGGCACTTCAAAACGTGTATTTCCGGTGAAATTCGGTGTCGAATATTGGGTGGAATGTAATACTTTCTGTACTTACTATACATAGTAGAGAAAGTAATAAACGATGGTGGGTAGAGAAAGTAATGATTTTATGTTGCAGAGAGAAGCTTCTCAATCCATTTTAGAAGTAACTATCATGAAAGGAGACGTGCCCGTTGAGACGAGAGAACGAAGTCTACGCGTGTCCTTTAGCTTATTGATCATTGCCAAAGTACCACGTGTAGGCGGAGACCTTGTGCAGAGATTGAAAATGTCAGCTACTCTTGAAGCCTACCAAAGTTAATTCCACTTGGCTGTGGAATTTGCACCAAGAGCGATTCCGTGTCTGTCTCATTACGTAAATACAAAAAAACGTGTTTGGTTTTCCACTGTTTCCTCTATTGCGCAGCGTTCCGGCGATACTACGAAGTGAGTAAAATTATTAACTTGAGTTGCTCCTCAAGGACAAACATCGGGTAGCCTAAGCGCCGCTGGTCTTGTGACTCATGCAGCGCAAAAATAATTCCTTACTTCTGCAGAAACAATTACATCAAGACCGTAGTTAGAAGGAAGGCGGAAACTCGCTTCAATGTACCATGGTCAAGGTGAAGGAAAGAACAAAAGTCGATTTTGGTGCTGCAGTTCGTTCGAAGATCGACCTTTTGAAACAAGATTGCGTAGTGCAGTATCGCACTCTTAGCACTTTCAGCGTGTATTGATACAATAAGACAAAAATCGATTGCTGGGTAAAAGAAATCTGATATTACATTCACATGACTTTCTCCACCCAGTACAATTTTACAGATATGCCTTAATACATACTCAGAGGTGCTTCTTCTATGTACTTGACCTCTATAACGACCCAAAAAAATCTGATATATTGCATTCAATGACTTTCCCTACTCACTCTTCTGCAAACTATTCTTACAAAAGCGTATTATTCTATATGTGATGGCTTTGAAATTCCATGCTTTTTGCATGACAAATTTATGAAAAGCAAGTATTTCACAATTCAAACCAATAACAATGTATATCTCGGAAATGGTGGTTAACTCCCCCTCCCAAAACTGACATAAACTTTGCGCTTTAACGACATCTACATTTCTTTTCTTAGTAAGATTTTGTCTTATAAATTAAATTAAATTGAGTTTTATTTATAGACGCTCTTTAACTGCTGTGGTCCTTAGCGACCCATTTTATATTGGGCGTGAAAGATCGGTAATTTTGCTCAGATGCCTCTTTATCAGGCTTGAGTATATTTTACTTGCCGTAAATCTACGACACGGGACCACCGGCTTTACTTCCCTTCCGAAGGAGCCGTGCTAAGGGTTTTTACGCCCGAAAAAATCCATCGCCCTCCGTCGTGTTTGAACTCGCGATCCCGGGAACAAGAGATTAGCATGGTAAGTTTTTGTCTTATCTCTTAAGGTTTACCAATTACACAAAAGTCAATCAGAATGGTGACTTCAGAGGCTGTTCCCAGAAAATTTTAAGATATACATTTCATTGTCAACATTTTTCGTATAAAGGGTAGTTTGGGTTGGGGAAATTCTCTTGAAAATCTTAGTGTTGTATTCCTAGAAGATGCTGAAATAAAATACCAAATTTGGTATTTAACTGTATTTTCGTTTTTGAATTATGCTGTTCACACACACACACACACACACACACACACACACACACACACACACTTATATCTTTTTGGATTCTGAGAGTCTCAAAACGTGTATTTCGGTGAAATCTCGATATGGAACTTTTGGGTGGAGTTCAGTAGGTATATAATATAGGTAAGTAGTAGGGAAAGTAAAAAAGCTGCATGCAAGATACGGAAACGGCGTTCAGCCAGTTATATCACAAATCGGATTAATGTTTGCCATGAGTTCATGTGAAAGAAGGGAAAGGATTGCTTATTTAAACCATGCGACCAAACTAGACTCCATCCCAAAAAAACTTGAGATATTATGGGAAACTTATGTTACGAAAAAGTTATTTGGCCTAAATTCCACATTTTTTCTGCAGTAGGTGTGCTTCCTTCTCTAATGATAATGCATACCATTCATGAAGAATAAAGGCGTTTCACAGCCTATTTGTAGAAAATGCAATGCATAGAGTATATTTAGCATGACAGTATGCGTGTATTTTTGAGAAAATAAAGACGAAAATGTTTTCTATGTTTGGGGTTTTAAATATTATGTGAAAATCTTTGTCTTGCATCCTTAAATACGAATTTCGTTTTTGAGCGCATGTGAATCTTGGTCTAAGAAGGCGTCCTTATTTCTGTGTAACTTTTTAGTGTTTAGTGCATCTTAAAATGTCTGCTTCTGGTGTAAGCTTGATATCGAATTTCTGGGAGGTAAATAATATTTCCGCTATTTTGTTTAAGTGAACAGCAGAGAGGGACTAAAAATCTGTTTTACATTCACATATCTGTCTGTCTCTACGAACTATCATTTATTTTATATATCTTCTACCTAGGTATTAATCTCAGTTGTGTTTTTCTGCCTTCATGTTAGTGGAGATAAGCATTTGCAGAAATGGTTTAATTACTTATTTCGTTGTAGGTACAAAGGAAGCTGAAGCGATACAATATCTTAAAAAGCGGGTCACTATATACTGGGTTTTAAATTCCACTCTTTGCTTCACATCATGAGAAAAAAATGAATGATAAACTAGCACTTAAAAAAACGTGTGATAGAAGTATTGGGAAATTCAAACTAGCAACAGATGTCTCAGAAATGGTTACTACAAAAAATATGGTGTGATAAATTTACATGATTTTCTCTACCTCTATCGTATTAGTGGGTATACAAACTATTCTTACTAAAGCTTATTTTTCTATCTAGTATATTTAATGCAAATAAACTTTTGCAAAAATAGCTATTTTACGCATTTCGTTATAAATAAAAAGAGAACAGCAATAGTCAAGTGTTTAAGAAGACGTTATATGCTGGCCTTAAAATTGCATACCTACTGTTTCCATGCAATCGCGAGAAACAACTGAAAATCGATGGGACTTTGGAAGAATGAAAGTATTGAGCAATTCGAAGCTTTAATAACGGATATCTCAGAAACGGCTTATACCACAAAAAACTTATTTTAAGTTTATTGTGTGTTTTAAAAGAGGTCTGCTTTTTTTTCTTCTTTGCGGTACGTTTTCGTCTATCGCTTAACGTTTACAAGTTATACAAGATTATACAAACTTCCTTCCGAATGAAGAGGACCTCCTAGGCTATTTCCAGAAAATTTAAGATATACATTTTATTTACTATGCAAATATCTTTAATATATGGTATTTTAATCAAAATTGTGAGAGCTAGTTTTTAGAAAATCAAAATTTTCGAAACAATGTTCCATGTAAGGGGAAGTTGGGTGTGGAAATGTTCTTGAAAATCTTCGTCTTTCATGTTTGGAAGGTACTGAAACTAAATACCAAGTGTGGTATTTATCCGACGTTTCATTTTTGAGTTATGATGTTCACACACGCACACACACACACGGACCTTTTTCTATTTTTTTTTTATTCAGGGGGGTTTACTACATATATTTCCGGTAGAATTTCGATATCGAATTTTTGGGTGGAATGCAATACCTTCTCTATCTACTATGTACGTAGTAGAGAAGGTAAAAACGTGACATACATTGTGTACAGTAATGAAATTACATTTTTCGTGGAGTAAGTCTTTGTCTATCTCTTCTGCTTTACCAATTGTACAAAGTTCATTCAGAATGAATAAGCTTCACAACCTATTCACCCCCCCCCCCCAAGTCCAGATATGCATTGTATTAGCCAAGCATATATCTTAAACATTGTTATTTTAACCAAAATCGTGTCGCATCTTTGGAATATGCCGAACATTAATACTAATTTTGGTATTTATCGACATTTCCTTTTTGCATTCTCTATTACGTAAAGTAAGTAGGCGTATTGTATTCCACCCAAAAATTCGATACTGAGATTTCACCGGAAACACATGTTTTGAGGCTCCCTGAATTCAAAAAAAAAAAAAAAAAAAGCATCTTTAGAAAAAAGTCCGTGCGTGTCTGTCGGTGTGTACTTGTGAACAGCATAACTCAAAAACGAAAATTCGGATCAACACCAAACTTGGTAACTAAGTTCAGTACCTTCCAAAGATGCAACACGACAATTTCCAAGAATATTCCCCACCCCAGACTACGCTTTACATGGAAGATTTTTAAAAAATTTCGATTTTCTAAAAAATGGCTAACGATTTTGATCAAAATACCATATATTAAAGATATTTACATGACGAATAAAATGTGTATCTTGAATTTTCTAGGTATAGCCAGTGAAGTCCATTTCATTTGGAAGAAACTTTGTATAATCTTGTATAACAGGTAAACGTTCACAGACGAAAATGTACTACACAAAAAAATGTAGTTCTCTCTAAAACACACAATTTATTTAAAATAAGTTTTTTTGTAATGTAAGCTGTTTCTAAGGCACCCGTAATTAAAGGTTCGAATTGTTCAATTCTTGGTCATTCTCTTAAAGTTTTTTCAACATTCAGTTTTTTCTCGCGATTGCATGGAAACAGTATGAATAGCGTCCAGTTCTTAAACATATGACTAGCCCGGTTCTCTTTCTATCTATAACGAAATGTGTAAAGTTTTATTTGGAAAACTAAGCTTGAGTAAGAAAAATGTGTATACTCACTAATAAACGATAGAGGGTAGAGAAAGTCATGTGAATGTATCATATAAATTTTTTTAGTTATGCTGCTCACACACATATGCACAAAAGGCTCTCTCTCTCCTATTTTTTGGGGGGGAGGGCATTTAGAGGATTTTTGGTGAAATCTCGAAATTGGATCACCCGATCCTCTACGTTCCATAGGTAGATGGTAAAAGCAATGGTATTTCGAGCTCCTACCCATAGTTGAGGACCAAAATGGTAATTCCGTGTGTAATTGGTTATTTCTGCTACATTTTAATGGAAATAATTTCTCCCTCATTTGCTTGGAGTACGATCACTGAATTGCTGTTACAGGTACATAATCTTAAAACTCCTGTATTTGAAAGTTTTGAAGTGCCTTTTTGGCACCGATATATACATATATTGTATGTGTGCGTGTTTTTCTAATGACTGCTGTATTCGTGTAGAGCTTTCACTACTTCATTTTATTATGCTACTGTTTTCATTCACTGCTTAGTTCATAACTTTGTTCCATTCTAAGCAACAAAAAGGATGTGAGTTTAGGGCTGTATGTACAGTCAACCAGGCTATATTCCAAATTGTTTCAACACCTAGAAAAAATCAGCAGTGTTCCAACTTTCTTATACGCTCTCTCCATTCTGTTTCGGTTTTGGAATGATTGAGTTAGAAATACTTGCTTTGAAGCTGAATAGGCTCATACATACCTCGTCATCACCATTGACTAATCCTTTTTTTATACTGAAATGATAAATAGGTGTATAACACTGAAGAGAAACATTGAACTGTTTGTGAAGCACGTGATATTAAAAGCCAACAGAACAGACTATTTTCCTGTCAGAAAGGAAGATATTGGAGAAGGCATAAAGTGCTGATAACCTCTGCGGTCCAGTGAGCGATATGTTGACATTTAAGTCAGATGTTGTGGAATTTTAAATGCATTATTCATCTTCAAAACTCGTGTTCACTTTTTGAGTAAGTTGTGGTAAAAAGTGTGTTAAGCAAACATAACTTTAAACCTCCGAAGAAAACCACGTGCTCTTAATAGTAATATTGAAATCATTTTAAACGCCACCACGTTCATGCTGGACAAGACATGTTCAGCATCATTCTGAAGAAATCCAGAACCTTGGAAGATCATACAGTACATTCCCGGTGATCATAAAGTGTTTTATGATCATGTGACCTTTGAATCACAAAGAAACTGATGGAAGAGAAGGAAATTCTTTAAATTCTACTTTCCTAAAGAACAATTGCCATAAACGTTTTAGAAGTAGTCTTGAAACTTAAATGTCTCTTTATATGATTGGCCGTATTTGTATAAAACTTTGACAAAATTGTACACAAAGTTATTCATTTTGAAAACATCTTGTGTCTACAAACTTTCAATTTAAATAACAATAAATAACAAAAATTCAAGAAGATTCAGGGGACTCTCATTTGATTCTTATTTGTGAAATAAAAGGAGAGGAATCATTATATTTTCCGTGATTAGCATTTACGTCATTCAGTATGTCATGCTTCCTCTGATCAAGAGCACGGATTTTCAAAATGACGGCTAAAAACAAGCTGCATGCTATTCCTGGCTATGGTAAATTTTAATAAGTTGTGCTCACTTGAAGTCTCCTGTTGCATATCGTTTCAGGACAGTCAAAGAGTTGAAGCACTCTTGGAATAGACAACGATATATCGTAGTTTCTTCAGTTAAGTGTAAATGTACCATATAGAGCCGTGTCCTTTGTGTATCTGTAGAATGTATAGCACGACTCATTCTTTGAAGATCAAACATGTATTTCGTAATCTCTTCTGGCAGAGGAAAGGCGACTCATCACTGTTATCGTTATACTCATAATAATCGAGAAATTCTATGAAATTGTTTCTCACATCTGACTGAGATCGTTTATTAGCGGTAGTCTCAGCCCATTCATAATAAAATCCTGAGACAACCCCTAGTCCTCAAAAATTTGATTGTGCATGCCAATCCTCGTTTTCTCAAGAACTCCAATTCTTTCTCCTGTAGTAAAACAAACGGGAGGAAACATCTGGTGTAGAAATAAAAAGCCTTCTTTAACTGTTATTTATTTTAATAGTACTACTTTTTCATATACAGTTTTGTTTTTGAGTGTTCTTCCTGTTAATCACGATAAATAGTAGCCAGAAATACCTTTGTTGTTGTAGGCACACAGGCTGGGCAACAGTCCTAGTGTTAAAAATTTAATGTGTTACATTCACATGACTATCTACCCACTATCGTTTATTTTTATATAGCTTATACAATCTATTCTTACAAAAGCTTATTTTTCTATTCACTTCTTCATAAACGAAATAAAACTTGCAGAAATAGTTTCATTCCACATTTCTTTGTGGGTACAAGGGGAATAGAGGAAATGGGGCTCAACAGTCAAATGTTTAAAAGCTAATCACTATATCTGGCAATGAAATTCCATTCTCTTCTCATGACATTGCGAGAAGCAACTGAATAGCAACAACACTTTAAGAAAATCATAAAGTTACTAATAATAACTTATTAATAACTAGCAATAATTGAAATGGTCGAAACCACAGAAAAAGTTATTTGTAACAAATTATGTGTTTTAATGAGATGTATGTGCTATATAATACGTGCTTGTCTATTCCATATATGGTTTACCCTGAGTTGTAATACTCGCCCCGGCAAATAATAATTAAAGCATAAAGCAAGAATAACGTAGTATAAAGAATAAACGCTAAATAAATATTAAAGAAATAAATATAAATAACAGAAAGATAATAAAGGGAAAACATACATATAAGTAAAGAAATAACGCTAGAGAACAGAAGTACAGTAAAAAGGGAACTATACACAAATTAAACAGAATAAGTATCAACATATAGAAACACCGTGTATTTCTGGGAAAAAAGTGAAAGTTGCAGAAAAGAAGGAATTTGTTGCTGGTGAACGCAGTAGACCAGCGGAACGGTCATTAAGGGGTAGTTCAAGACAAAAGGTTTGTGTATGTGAATGTGTATGCTAGCTAAGCCATAGGAACAATACCCAGGTAAACCCAGGAAGGTAAAAGTCATTCATGCGCACAGAAAATTGAATCAGGCGTAAATATGCGTTAATGGGAGACCCTGGACAGACTTATTTTCTAAGTGATTTTAACCAGTAAACGCAGAGAAAAATTTATTGAAGAAGCCAATAAAAGTTTACAAAAATCGTGTGACTACTTAGAGCAAGGACTGGCGAAAATAGAAAATGGGTGTAAACTAGAAATATATCTAGGACGGGAGCTCGGTTTTAGACGGGTAAGGTCGTTACTTTCTGTCGTAATTGGGTGATGTTAGCATGTCACTCCGCGTCAACAGTGTCAGCGTTGAAAATTGTACAGAATATTAATATAATTACATAGGAACGTGTTAGGAAATGGGAACAAGTTTAAATTTGATAATGGAATCGCGTATTAGTCTTGGTGAAGGAGAAATGCTCTTATAAATTTATGTCATATCCACACCTCCCTGAGATAAGAACCTCCTCGCAATAAACGCGACCGAGAGAGCCAAGAAACCTCAATTCGTGAGCAAAATTTCCCTCACCTTGAAATATCACAAAATATTCACAACTTAAACCTACACCAAACAATCCGTCCAGCTTAACCCGTTTTACAAAATTCCTTCTAAATGAAGAGGACTTACAGGTTGTTCCCAGAAGATTAACAAATGCTTACATGAAGAAGTTGTGTTTGTTGAATGAGTTATTTGCACCACGCTTTGGGCGTCAATTTAAAGTAAGGTGTATTAAAGGAGTTGTATTATATTTCAACTGTTGGGAGCCGAACTTGAAGTTCGTTGCAACCGCAAGTATAGTACCCGCTTTCCGGTAGCCTTCGCCCCAAATGTACTTTCCGGTGGCCTTTGCCCCAAAATGTTTAAAAATATTAACTTTGTAATTTGACTGTTTCTTTAAATATTACATATTCATGTTTGCCTCGGCTGCGTCAGTATTATTGTTAGGGTTGTGGTGCGACTGAAGAATGTAGGCTTACACACATAATTTTACTTCACTCCTTTTATTAATGCTTGATACGATTTAAATAACACTTCACTGATGTAGAGAGCTGTGAGATTCTTTTGTTAATTGCTTGCACTTTTTAACATGTAAAACTATTTTCGTCTCACACGAATACGTATTAAATTTCTCGAGCGCGCATCTCGCGTCCGGTTAGAAACACTGTCTACAACCAACGCGTCCAGTTATGAGCGCTGTCTGCAAGCAACTGACTTGGTTTCTACCGCCTAAATTTGTAAATTTCTGTATTTCAAGTCTTGATTGGCTATTTTATAAACTGTCACAAAAATTACATTATTGTTGCTCCAAGAATGACTAGTAGCATTATTACACTTTCTTACTCATTATTGCCTCAAGGTTACCTCATTGTTAGCAACTTTTAACCTATTGTTCACACAGCTCCTACATTATTAAATTACGTAATACATTCAGATAACATTATTGAACATGTATACAATAATATAAACATTTACAATGACTGTAATATACACTTTTTATATATTGTTACATACACATATTGCTTTAAGGCGGGCTGTTATTATATTTTTTATTATATAATTTGACTAAAATCATTTAAGTGTTAAAAATACTGCCTCATACATTTGTCATGTAAATATCTTAAATATATGTTATTTTAATCAAAATAGGTAGTCATATTTGAAAATTATAAATATCGAAAACATTTCCATGTGAAGGGTAATTTGGAGTAGGTGAATTTTCTTGAAAATTTTCGCATCTTTGGAAGACACTGAACTTAAATACCGTTTTTGAGTTATACTCTCTCTCTCTCTCTCTCTCACACACACACACACACACACACACACACACACACACACACACCGCCCGCGAACCTGTTTCAAAAATTACATTTATTGGGTTCAGGGAACCTCAAAACATGTATTTCCGGTGAAAATTTTGACATCGAATTTTTGGGTGGTATACAAATACCTCTTCCACTTATTGCATGAACTTAGAAGAAAAAGCAAAAAGCACGTCTACAATAGTTAAAACGCCTGTTACTGAATAGGTTCCTTACCATGTTTTCAAATCATGCATATCTATCATGTGAATGAGGAAAACTGTAATGTACTAATTGTACAATAAAGTTATCAAGTCTTTCTTTATGCATATTCTTTGCTTGGATTAATGCATAGCAAAAGAGCGGGTATAACATTCCAAAACTGTTTAACTTCCCTTATTAGAAAATTCAAATAAATAACAGGAAATAAATATCTCGATATGTAAGTTATTTGCCAGAAACTTAAAACTTTATAGAGCTCTGCATTTCTTCTGTAGCCTTTTGGTCTCCCAGCCATGTAATATTCAACGAGGACATCATACAAGCTATTTTATTCTCAGCCTAATGTCCCAAACTTACGGTATTTTAATCAATATCGTCAGAATCACTTTTTGAGGAAAAGAATGTCCATGTAAAGTTTTTTGGGGGGTAGGAATTTCTCGTAAATTTTGGCCTGGCAACCTTGAATTACAACTCAAGTAAAATTTGGTATTTATTTGAACTTAATTAATTTTTTGCTTATGCTTTCGTCGCGTACACACATACGCGCCAGGGGACCTTAAAACACGTTTACTGTGAATTTTCAAAATTTAACGTTTTGTCGGAATACAATACGTACTTCTTCTAATTAGGTCAGCTGTGGAGAAAGTAAGACATCATTTAAAATTTATTCTCTACCATTCAGAGATGGAAGATCGAAATTGTGCCTCACACAACGGAAGAGAAGCATTATCTTGTTACTCATATTTAATTAAACGAGTGTCTACAGACTGCAGGCAAGCTTGCTGACGAAGTAAAAGGCTTCGTTTTATTTTTATTCGCTCCATCTAGCAAAAGAAGCATTATCAACATATGTTGATAAGCAAACCAGAAAACGTCCACATGTACAGGTTCCACTGTAGAATTTGTTTCGCCATACTTCACGTGATCTCCAATCTTCTTTCTGTTTGAATCCTAGTTAAGCTCTAACAAGTTCGTTCACCTTCGTACTGTGTCGTTTAAATGCGACAGGCGACAACGAAGAGCATTAGGGAAACAGATACCTTATTACTAGGTGAAACCTGGAAGGGTCCTAGGGAGATGTAACTCTCAATTACTGCATTGGTCGGCCTTTGGAGATCTTGTCGTGCTACCCAAGGGAATAATAATTGACAAGGTAAAGCATTAGAACATGCCTGTTGGAGTATCCACCGTAGTTAATCATCTATCACCCCTTACATGAAATTGAGTCGTTCAAATGAACTAGTTCGTTCATTTCAACTCACGAGTGATACACTTATCTTGAACGCTTATAACCGCACGAAAATCTACTTGGAAGTTAAACCATTGATTAACATAAACAGTGGCCTAAGCCAATTCCACTTTGTATAGTTGTATAACTGGAGGAAGAATGTTCATCCTGCATGCTGGAAAACATACGTAGTGGTGGTGGTGGTGGTGGTGGTGGTGGTGGTGGTGGTGGTGGTGGTGGTGGTGGTGGTGGTGGTGGTGGTGGTGGTGGTGGTGGTGGTGGTGGTGGTGGTGGTGGTGGTGGTGGTGGTGGTGGTGGTGGTGGTGGTGGTGGTGGTGGTGGTGGTGGTGGTGGTGGTGGTGGTGGTGGTGGTGGTGGTGGTGGTGGTGGTGGTGGTGGTGGTGGTGGTGGTGGTGGTGGTGGTGGTGGTGGTGGTGGTGGTGGTGGTGGTGGTGGTGGTGGTGGTGGTGGTGGTGGTGGTGGTGGTGGTGGTGGTGGTGGTGGTGGTGGTGGTGGTGGTGGTGGTGGTGGTGGTGGTGGTGGTGGTGGTGGTGGTGGTGGTGGTGGTGGTGGTGGTGGTGGTGGTGGTGGTGGTGGTGGTGGTGGTGGTGGTGGTGGTGGTGGTGGTGGTGGTGGTGGTGGTGGTGGTGGTGGTGGTGGTGGTGGTGGTGGTGGTGGTGGTGGTGGTGGTGGTGGTGGTGGTGGTGGTGGTGGTGGTGGTGGTGGTGGTGGTGGTGGTGGTGGTGGTGGTGGTGGTGGTGGTGGTGGTGGTGGTGGTGGTGGTGGTGGTGGTGGTGGTGGTGGTGGTGGTGGTGGTGGTGGTGGTGGTGGTGGTGGTGGTGGTGGTGGTGGTGGTGGTGGTGGTGGTGGTGGTGGTGGTGGTGGTGGTGGTGGTGGTGGTGGTGGTGGTGGTGGTGGTGGTGGTGGTGGTGGTGGTGGTGGTGGTGGTGGTGGTGGTGGTGGTGGTGGTGGTGGTGGTGGTGGTGGTGGTGGTGGTGGTGGTGGTGGTGGTGGTGGTGGTGGTGGTGGTGGTGGTGGTGGTGGTGGTGGTGGTGGTGGTGGTGGTGGTGGTGGTGGTGGTGGTGGTGGTGGTGGTGGTGGTGGTGGTGGTGGTGGTGGTGGTGGTGGTGGTGGTGGTGGTGGTGGTGGTGGTGGTGGTGGTGGTGGTGGTGGTGGTGGTGGTGGTGGTGGTGGTGGTGGTGGTGGTGGTGGTGGTGGTGGTGGTGGTGGTGGTGGTGGTGGTGGTGGTGGTGGTGGTGGTGGTGGTGGTGGTGGTGGTGGTGGTGGTGGTGGTGGTGGTGGTGGTGGTGGTGGTGGTGGTGGTGGTGGTGGTGGTGGTGGTGGTGGTGGTGGTGGTGGTGGTGGTGGTGGTGGTGGTGGTGGTGGTGGTGGTGGTGGTGGTGGTGGTGGTGGTGGTGGTGGTGGTGGTGGTGGTGGTGGTGGTGGTGGTGGTGGTGGTGGTGGTGGTGGTGGTGGTGGTGGTGGTGGTGGTGGTGGTAACTAAATTGCAGATATAATCAGTAATAGAAGTACGAAATTTGGAAACTCAATAAAGAATTAACATCGAAGTTATTTTCTATAGAAATTGACTTTTTAAGATCAGCAAGGCATTTAAAGGTAGAAAACATTAGAAACACTGTTATTAATGAAGAAATGAAAGTTAAGAATTCTGTGGTAGAATATTTAAGATATAAACAACTAAACTAATATGGACACACCAGAAAATGCCAAAAGAATACCCAGAAAAGTTTAGGAATGGTGTCCACGTGGGAGAAGAGAAAGGGGTGGACCCAGAAATACAGAGAGAGCCCGTCCTCGGCGCTAGTTCCCGTCTGCCGCAATCATAGAAAGGTTCGATGAAACCATACATTTACCTACCAACTTTATGAAAGAAGATGCTGAAACTGGCCACCGGCGTTGTCCATGCATTTTTGGCACCTCTTTAGGAAACTATCCATCACTCGACGTAGTTCACGTTGAGAAATGCTGACAATTTCCTGGCGGATATTTTGTTTTAATTCTTCCAGTGTGTGTGGGTTTGTCTTTACACTTTATGCTTTAAGTTACCCCAGAGATAGAAGTTGTGTCCTCAAGCACACTTTCGATTGTTCTCATGGAAATATTGGCCGTATGATCTGTTGCAGAGTCTTGTTGAAAAAACTCCCTGTCTGTTAATTCTCTAAAAAATTGGGGGGGGGGGGAAATTGTATTCGCGTATGTACGGGCGTCAACTGTTGACTCGAAAAAAAAAGCTGGCCCTATAATTCTTTCTCCGTTCATCGCGCACCATACACCAATTTTTTCGTTATGAAGGGAACAATATTAGGTTTATCAGAGCTCCAATAACGATTATTTTGTGTACACACATATCCATGAAGGTGGAACTAAGCCTCGTCCGTGAAAAATATTAAACATGGGTCTATTTCGCCCTTGTGTACAGTATTGAGACTCCACTCACAAAATGTGCACCTAATTACAGAATCACCAGGTTGAAGAGCATGTGCCACAGTTACTTTATATGGTTTTAACTTCAGCAATTTGGCAGCTCTTCGCGCAGAACCATAAGAAATGCCTGCCTGTTGGGAAAGACGCCTAAGTGATTTTTGGGGGGAATTCTCCAAACGATGACCGATGTTGTCTAATGTTTCTTCGGTAAGAACCGTACGCCATCTTTTAGATTTCTTAACCTTAACATTTCTTGTGGCCAGACATTTATTGTAAAGTTCATGGATTGTTGTACGGCTTGGAACTTTTACACCTGGAAATCTTTCTACAAATCACTTGGCGAGCTGACTGAGTTAACACATACCAATAATAAATAAATACACGCTGTGCAGTAGAAAACATATACTGAGCTATAATATACTTTGTGACTATTTACTGGACAAAATAATAAATAACTGAACTCCATCACATCATCGTCAACCCAATACTGCACTTGACACTGCCGAGCAAAATCACGTCAACACGTGACCTTGTTTATGCGTTATGCTTCTACACGCCCATTGGAAAAACACCGTCCAGCCGGTTCGTAGTTTCTTGGCTCTCCCGTTACTTGGATGCAGAAATAACGACGGGAATTAAAGCAAAAGAACGTGAGGAGGAGGGGGAATAGAATGACAGTGACGAGTGGAGAAGAAAAATAAAACTTTAGGGATAGAAACATAATAATTCTGTATATAATTAATAATAATTGTTAGTATTATTATATTGAGGTTGATAGAAAACACTTTCAATGAAAACTTGATATCGAGTTCTGTCTTAGGTGATTGGTTAGAGAAAGTAAAGGTGGTCTTCGGTGCATTGATTAGTATTAATAGTATTTCTTTCATTTAGTGAAGGAGAAATTACCTTTTGATTAACATTTCTCCGAGTCATCTACTAGAGGGTTTGTTATCCAGCATACCAATCATTTCAGGAACACAAACCATCCAGGTCAGCGAATATTGGTCAGCTAAAAGACGAGCTTTCCAGCAGTTGACCGAACGCAGTGTGTCAACCATAAGGTACAACTTTTTCCCATATTGTAATACAGGAGTAGGAAAAGCACCAAGGGAAGTTTGTGTGACAGATATAAACATAAATATTATCATGGTTGAACGTCTTACGAAAGTTTTATTAGTGCGTGACGTTTGAGTTAACCTTTAAGCGCCTTCAGTAGCCTTGTATTGAAAGTAAATTGGACTATGCTGAGCGATAAGCCTTGCATCATATTCGTTTATCTGCTTAGGCGTTATCAAAATTGAGCGGAATGTTTTCCAAGCACTTAGGTTTGTTTGCGGGAGTCCACTGAAAATGGAATGTTTTCAACAGAAAACTCCCATCAGTAGCGCACACGTGTACACCACGTCTCAGCAAAGAACTGCTACTGCTGAATGTTAACAGCATAACTCAAAAACAAATAGTCACATAAAATCGAAGTTTCACACTTTACTCAGGAGCTGTTTAAGAATCCTGTGCTATACATGAATTTTCTCCATCAGTAAACAATCCATTGCATGGAAGACATTCCGTCATTTTGTATTTTCTAAAAAACGGCTCTTAAGTGTTTTCATTAAAATCGCATATGTTTAAAATATCAGCTTGGCAAATAAAATTATATGTTATTATTATTTTTTACTTTCTCAACTACGTAGAGTAAGTAGGGGAAGTATTGTATTCCACCCAAAAATTCAATACCGAGATTTCAGCGGAAATGCATGTTTTGAAACCCCCTGAATCCCCCTTGCATTTTTGGAAACATGTCCGTGTGTGTGCTGTGTGTCTGTGAACAGCATAACTCAGAAACGAACAGTCGGATAAACACCAAAATACTTGGTATTTAGGTTCAATATCTTCCAGAGATGCGACACGAAGGTTTTCAAGAAAATCCCTCCCACCCCAGATTACCCTTTACATGGAACATTTTTCGAAAATTTTAATTTTCTCAAAAATAGCTCTAACGATTTTGATTAAAATATCATATGCTTAAGATATTTTTATGACAAATTAAATGTATATCTCGAATTTTCTGGGAATGTCTCCAAAAGTATTCTTCATTGTGAGCGACTTTTGCATAACTGGTAAACCATAAGAGATAGACAAAATTTTACTACACAAAAAATGTAAATCGCGTTAAAATACACAATTTATGTCATATACATTTTTTTGTTGAGGGAACCATTTTCGAGATATTGCTTGTTATTCCCTTAAATTGTCCAATACTTATACTTTTTCTCAAATTCGTTATTCATTTTTTTTGTCCTGGTAATGCAGAGAGAATGGAATACTCCACATAGCAACCAGCTCTTAAAATATTTGACTATCGCTTAAAACCTACCAATTCCCCTTGCATCTACAAGAAAATTAGCAATAAGATTAACATCTCGATATCTCGATTAACATGAAGCATATGGAGAATAAGCGTTTGTAAAAATAGTTTGTAGAAGAGTAGAGAAAGTCATGTGAGTGTAACACATCAGATTTTTTAATTTTAATATTATATCTTATGTTTTATATGAATATCTTGTAAAGTCCTCTTCATTTTTATTGAATGTTATATAAGGTGTCCGGCTCATAGCTTTTAACATTACAAACGTTTATAGCTATAGTTGTACGATATTCCAATGAAAATTCTTTCATATATAGGACTACTTTGCACTTTATTAGCATTGCTTGTAACAATGACAATAATCACAAGATTAGAATCCGCAAAGATACTACAACAAAGTTTTCTGTGTTCTCGGAGTGACTGAAACGAAAACTGTAAAGCGTGGACAAGAAATTTTCGCTGTGAATTTAACCTTGTGCGTCACGACGATGTTCCCAAACTGGATCCTGTGTATAACGGTACGCATCGTATGTTATATTTATTTGTTTAACTACCGTTTATAAAATACTATAGATTCGAGATAAGTCTGATATTCTGCTCTATTTTAATTGTAACCATTCTTGAAGTAGCATTCTTAGTAATGGTGTGTGAAAGTGAAAATTTAAAAATCGGTTATTTTTTAACTACTGTAGTAGTTTTATTGTTTCGTAATAAAAATGATACTGCCAAGACATTTGCCATAACGTATCTACAGATCACGATCACGTACAATCTTCTTATCTCTATTCTTAAATGTTATATGTCTGGAGAAAAGTTTTGGTTTCCGAAGGTTGGTCGGATAAAGCTACAGAAGATACAGCTTTGAGGGAGTGCATGCCTGTGAAATGTAGTCGGTGACAAAATCGCGCGAGGAGATTACACCAGGCTTTGTTCCCTAAAATTTTAGGATCACAAAACAAAATAATTCGTAGAAACATTAATAATTAAATATGAAGCTGGAAAATAAATTAACTCTGATTAGCGTTTGCATAAAAGAAATAAGGGAAACCAGGTTGTTATTACTTTTCTACCACGTACACAATAGGTAGAGAAGGTATTGCATTCCACCCAAAAATTTGATACCGGGATTTCACCGGAAATATGTTTTGAGATCCCCTGATTCCCAAAAAAGCGCATATGTCATATGTTGGCCATAAGGGCCAAACGAGTATCTCGACATCTGTCGATTAAAACCATACTACATATTCAATTCATAATTCAATGCAACTTTGAAAATAACGCGCAGCTACCACCTGATAATGTGTATATCAGTTTTTTGACGGACCCTCTGCATTTTGTAATGGTTAAAGTCAACGACTGCTCTCTTGGTATGTTTGGGGACGGCGAACATAATTTCTCAGTAATAAACACAAGTTTCAAACTGTATGGTTTGGGTACCGTGGGGCCCAAACTTTGACAAAAACTAATAAAAGAAATACGACGTGTCAAGTGTCCAACCGTACATTTCCGAGGATGATGCTCCTAGAACAATAGGTATAATTATCACTGTGCTATCTCGCCAGCATTTAAGCGCTGTCGGTGTTATTTTGAAGCATTCAGTATGGCCTAAATTCATTCAAATATTTCTCCAAATTTAAGCGGGGGGAAATGTTTCATTAGAGATGGGGGGGGCGCCTTATGAGATAGTATAACTTTGACAACAATTTTTCCATCAAAACGATTACTGAAGCCCTCTTTTGAAAGCGTTTCTGAGTACCCGTGACAACGGTTCTGACCACAAAGCTCCCTTCCGGAGATTAAGAGGCATGAAGGATGACGTTTGACGTCATGTTGGGTCCGATGAACGATATGTCGCCCTCCAGTGTAACATCCATGCCAATCCAGCGAGATAGATTTGGTGACTTCTCGGCGTTGAGTGGCCTAGTGCAGCAGTATACGTTTGTTGTCCCGAAATCATGATGCAAAATTCCATTTTTGTCGAAAAATGTGGTGTCCGTTTTAAGATTTGTCTCAGCTTTGGCGTTTTTGGGCCTAGGATTCGAAATGATATTCCCATTGTGAACGAATGTGTTTAAAATGCATTCTAAATACACGCTCTAAACTTGCTGCGTTATTTTCGTCTGCGTAGAACACAAAATCTTTATTCGACGCACCATTAGGTACAACTTCAGATTCATGTTGGGCAATTATGACCTTAAGTACCTATCACTCGACTCCCAAGTGAACAGTGATATAGCTTTCCGCAAGAAAAAGGCATCCGCTTGGGTTTTTCGTTCTCGTAGTTCCAATGTTACACTTAATATGTCTCTCCGCCAGCTATAATTTGTTTCCATATCATCTTCAACGGATTACCCTCCACTTTGTAGAACTTAAATCCCCAAGGCGGTGAAAATGAAGGAATTAAAATGTAGTGATGAAAGGAATGATAAGAAAATTCGCGGATCAAATTATCCAACCCAGTATTCGCCTAGAGACGGAGGAAAACCGTGAAAAAGCTTTCAGTCATGTTGGTCGGTTCCGAGGGTTTGAACCCGAGACCTTCCTTATGCGAGTCTCACACGTTACCGCGGCGCCACTTCGCTCGGTTTGTTTCCATATCAGTGCTACAAATTATTTATAAAAAGCTTATTTTTCTGTCTTATTCCTATCAATCAAGGTAAATATTAGCAGAAATGGTTTCATTACCTATTTTATCGCAGGAACCCAGATCTATATAGGAAGCTGAAGCAATAATGAAATGTACAAAAACCAGGGGGCTATATGCCGGCTTTTATTTTGCAATTTCATTACATGATCTCACAAGAAATAATGGAATGGTAACCAAGCACTTCGTTAGCTTATGCAAGGTGTGCGTGATATCATAGCTAATATAATTTGCATGCTTTTTAAACAATTAGAGGTCAAGTCCGCCTGCTAGATATATTCCCAGTACATAGTATCCATTTCTGGCGAAGTTTATCATAATTATTGAAAGTAGGAAGGAAATGAGGTTTTGTAAACATTTATAGGTGTGGAAAAAATGAATGATGGATGGAGAGATTTGTATTTAGATTTTTCAGGATGCATTAAATGGAAATCACTACAGAGGCATTTCCTGAGCTGGCATTGCACGCTTCCGATAAACTGAACATCGTAAATTGATTTGAATTTGATTTATTCGTTTAATAGTGCATATGAACCGATTGTGTTTGTGACACAAAGAAGAATGAGGAAATGATATGATGCAGTATCATACTGGACGACAGCAGATAACAGTGTATTTGAGTTCATGGAATCGTGCCGATATAATACGCAGTGGTTTATGTTGGTAAGGAAATACTAAACCGCCTCTGCCACTCCCAGTCCCCAATCCCTAACTGGTTATAGCACTCCACTTAATATTTGTCTTATTGCCCCGCTGTTAATGTTTGAGTTTCAGACTTTTGACATCGAACCAATATGAGACGGGAGTTCATACAGAATCTGGTATGTTGTCCTTGCCAAGCATGCCTTTCAGCCACTCAGGTGAAATGTTTCCGTGCTCCTCCCCATTCGCCGCTCTCCTAAGCCTGGCTAATTCTTCATAGGCTAATGCGTGTGTGTCATACTTCAATTCAAACCAATAAGAGATAACCTCTCCCAGGCTGGTGTGGAACACAGATGATAAGGAATTTCTGCACAGCATTAAATAAGGAAAAGCAGCGTACTGTGTTCCACAGCAAAGAAAGTCCCCGGGGAATGAAGGGCAGAGGGGAAATTGCTGATTGAATAGTTTTCTCCTTGCATAGCGTGCGTTCTCTGTCACACATTCACTGCCCTTGTCGCACTTTTTCCAAACAGGTAAGGTTAGCACATTCCTGTCAGGGACTTTCTTTCAGTTGGCGAACAGTAGGAAACCAAAAGCATTAGCACGTTTCCGCACACTCGACTGTAAGTACTGTTGGACAACGATAAGAAGCCGAGCGGGGCCTGAGGGGCGAGCGGGGTTCTGTAACTGTTTATCTGCTCACGTACTGTCGATTGTTTGCTACGTTTTCTACGAAATGTGTTTATGTGTGCAAATGACCACCCATGCTGCCAGATCTTCTACTCAGACTTGGATCTTGCACGATCGCTGCTGGACTTCTAGCCATGGATGAGTAGTACTTGACAACACTGTGTAGTTGTATCCACACGGCGAGCGTAAATATGATACGGACGCAGGAAAGTGTTGATGTTACACATTCCTCTCGCTTGCCTTCTTCTCGTGGTCTATCAGTACATGCCTGCCGACTCGGAAGAGCACGTTTCTTGTGAAATTGATGCTTGTTAGCGCGATATACTGTTCAGTCGCGTGCTGAGGCGGCCTTGCCGTCCAAGCGTGACGCTTTCATGCGACCGTGATCTTCTTGTCTTCACTTCACTTGTTTGCGAAGGAAGTTCGTGCGAAAAATCTTCAGGAATCAGTGAACCAAAATGTAATTCGCGCATTAGAAAGGAAGCAGATTAGGGAAGGGGGGGAAATAGGTAAAAAATCCCAGTTGCATTCGCACGACTTTCTCTGTTCAGTCATATATATACACACACACATATATATATATAATTTATTTATTTTCAAAAGCTTATCATTCTCTTGGTATATATCTTGTTAATCCAGATAAACTTTCAATTCAGTATACACATTTTGCAAGGAAGGTAAAGCCATAATAAGATTTCTAAAGAGCGTGTCGCTATTGATAGTTTTGAGATTCCATGCCCCTTGCATGACCACGGATGGGGAAAGGAAAGAAGCGAATAACGGCTAGCCAATTGAGAAAAGTCTAAGTTCAAAAATTCAAACCAATAATAGGGTATTTAAGAAATTGTTAACTCCACAAAAAAATGTTATGTGATTTTGTACAGGATGTTCGGAAATTCCCCTTACAAACTTTTAGGACTTGTAGAGGTGCCTGAATAGATAATTTTTAATAGGAACCCATGTCCGGAAACGTACCACTGAGCAGCTGATGTCATTTGACCTCTACCCTGGTTCGAGCCCTGTGGAATCAGACCTGTAGAAACAGGGGAAGAAACTTTGGCTGCACAATAAATTGCAGAGTTACCAGGAGTGATGGAGAGACTTTACCAGAACATCATTTATAAGTACAATGTGTACAACAAATTTAGTGGTCGTCACATCGAACCGGAGTTCTAGCGCATCAAAATGCCAAAGAGCCTGTGACAAAGATAAATACAGATTGTTCAGTTGAACTGTAAACAGAAGTATTTGTAAACCATTATTAAATTTTTCTTTTGTTTCTTAGGTATTATTTCCTAATGGGTTGTAGTGAATCAGAATAGTAACAATCCTGTGAGGAAGACAAAAACAAATTGTTAAGTTTAACTGTAAACAAAAAAGTTTGTGAAAAGTGATTAAGTTTCCTGTTTATTTCTTTAGCAGTATTACCTAATGAGTTGAATTGTAAGAAAAGTGATGTACTGAGTCACGCGTAACTTAAGTATTTAAACAGACGTGGTCACTTTAAACACCTGTTTTCAAATGTTGTAGCACGGATAGGGTACGTTTCCGGACATGGGTTCCTCTTCAAAACATGATCTATTCATTCCCCTCTACAAGCCGTAAAAGTTTGTAAGGGGAATTTCCGAACATCCTGTATATCTCTTACGGTTTGCCAATTACACAAACGTCATTCAGAATGAAGAGGACTTCACAGGGCATTCCCAGAAAATTCAAGACACACATTTCATTGTCGTGAAAATATCTTAAACACACGGTATTTTAATTAAACTCGTTAGAGCTATTTTTGAGAAAATATAAAATAACGAACATTTTTGCATGTAAATGGTAGCTTGGGTCCCCTTCTTATTAAAATGTTTCGTGTCACATCTTTGAAAGACGCTGAACTTATATATCCAGACTTATGCTGTTTACAGACCAAATGCACACACACGCGGACCTTTTTCTAAAATGCTTTATTGGTGGTGGTAAAAGAATCTGATGTGTTTACACTCACATGACTTTCTCTACTCTTGTACAAACTATTTTTACAAACGTTTATTCTCCATATGCTTCATGTTAATCGAGATATCGAGATGTTAATCTTATTGCTAATTTTCTTGTAGATGCAAGGAGAATTGATAGGCTTTAAGCGATAGTCATATATTTTAAGAGCTGGTTGCTATCTGGAGTAATTCCATTCTCTTTGCATACCAGGACAAAAAAAGAATGAATAACCAATTTCCATTTGAGAAAAAGTATAAGTATTAGAAAATTTAAGGGAATAACAAGCAATATCTCGAAAATGGTTCATTGAACAACAAAAAATGTATGTGACATAAATTGTGTATTTTAACGTGATCTACATTTTTTGTGTAGTAAAATTTTGTCTATATCTTATGGTTTACCAGTTATGCAAAAGTCATTCAGAATGAAGAATACTTTTGGAGACATTCCCAGAAAATTCGAGATATACATTTCATTTGTCATGAAAATATCTTAAACCTATGATATTTTAATCCAAATCGTTAGAGCCATTTTTGAGAAAATTAAAATTTTCGAAAAATGTTCCATGTAAAGGGTAATCTGGGGTGGGGGGATTTCCTTGAAAACCTTCGTGTCTCATCTCTGGAAGATACTGAACCTAAATACCAAGTTTGGTGTTTATCCTACTGTTCGTTTCTGAGTTACGCTGTTTACAGACACACACACGGACATGTTTCCAAAAATGCTTTTTTTTATTCAGGGGGTCTCAAAACATGTATTTCCGGTGAAATCTCGGTATCGAATTTTTGGGTGGAATACAATACTTCCCCTACTTACTATACGTAGTAGAGAAAGTAAAAATAATAATAATAATAATAATAATAATAATAATAATAATAATAATAATAATAATTCAGGTAGTCTTAAAACAATATCTTTAGTGAAATCTCGGTATCGAAGGTTTGCGGAATGCAATACTCCTTTATTTACTATAGTTAGCTAAGTTCATCAAAAATTTTAACGCGCCGTGTCAATTGTTTTAGAAATGTTATGCCTATTTGAATCATAAAATATGTAGCTATATATCGTGTTGGTATTTATCATGTATTACATTTTAGTAGTAAATAAAAACCTTTTGGTTACGCTGGGTGTCTACGATACTGAAATACTGGGTATACTGGAATTAGTGATAACATACCAGAAAATCTGGATGAAATATCCATATAACCTTGATTTATTTCAGATTGAATTTTCTGGCAGTTGGATTTTGCAAAATCTTGTTAGCCAAATAAGTGTTTTGTTGAGTGTTATTGTTTTGCATTATATTTTTTTCATAATTTTTATCTTGTGTAAAAGTGGCTCAAACATTTCGACAATCTTTCACACCTAAAATTTTTTAGGCTATACATTTCCAGAATTTTGAAGATTGTGGCAGAGTAAGGAATGAGGGCGGTCTAAAATTAGAATACAAAATCTGCTGATATTTCATTCCCATTTCTGCGAACGTCATTGAATTTTTGGTCCACTATTATGAATAGCTTGGGATGGGAATTTTATAAAATTACAGTTCTAAGGGGTAAAGGAAAATTACGCATAAAAAATCTTCTAAATAATTGTACAATAATTCCATAAAGAGTATAGAGAGTAGATTTAATGAAATCATATGACAGCTAGTAATAAACACAGCTTCATATTACGGCTGCTGAAACAAACAAAACCAGTAAATATGTTAAGCTAGCTCATTTAAATACTGCTGCAGTTTTACTGCAATATGGCTGTATGCAATGCTAGAATTTTGTCGAAACTTGTACTAGAAATACCGGAATTTAAACCTTCAAGGCAGTAGACACCCTGTTAGTTTCTCTTTGAAATTTTAATATGTTAATTAAAATCCTTTTCGTATTAATTTACATGTTAATATTCTGGTTATCATTTAATCGAATTTTAATAACACAATTGAAACGCTTCTATTGCCAAACTGTTTACCTGTAATATGCTTTACCACTTATTTGCTAACCAATGCGCAGTCAAGAACATGGTATTTCTTAATAGTTTCCATTTATACCTAGGTATAACTTAGCTTTAGACTTTTAATGCATATCAAATTAGGTAAATAATACAAACTGGTTTTAAAACTTATCCACTTGAGTTTATTAACCCTTTCGCTGTTATTTATAATGAACGCGTGTATCTTTCACAGCGGAGCTGGTGTTCTTACGTGGTCGTAGTCTGCGATTCAGTCAGACCTTTTACCTCCTGACGACCTGTAACGACTTTCATTCCTTTTGAGTGATCTGTGTTTATGACTTTGACCTCAGTTTTGACTTTTATCTTGAATACAGATGCGATATGGATTTCTTTATTTCTATGTAGGATTTTTAAGCATTATATATATACATATATATATGTATATATATATGTTTCATTTTAATTGCCGATAAGCCTGCTAAGTCTATTGAAGTTACATGAGTTCCAGTTGAGTTCTTTGAATCGAAGGATTGTCAACATTCAGCAGAGCTAGCGGGCTTGTCAACAGATATTAACAAAGCAGTTGCATCAGAAAGCTCAAGAGATGGTGGTGAGGACGTACTCATTCTAGTGATGCCAACTACTTTTCGTGGAGTCCCTAAAAACAAACTTAAATTTACTTACTTCTTCGTGCTCATACATTAAAATTTTAACAATAGTCATTCGTTTTGCAGGTTATCCCGTTAACATTTTCGTATGTCAAAAAGGCGTTGTTTCGCCTTGAATGCAATTCCATTCTCGCAGCTTGGTCTTGGCATGTTTTAAATGGTTAGCGCATTCGGATCGGCAATGTAAACAAAAACTTCACGTGCAATGAAAGTATATTCAATTGTTTTCCGCAACATAGCAATCAAACCTTCTGTGGCCATTATTTATACCATGCTTTTATCATGCTTAAATAACCCCTAAATTGTCCACACGTTTATTAAATCCAGCCTCGCAGAGAGAATGCGTCTAGAAATCCAAAAATCTATACTTTGGTTTTGATTGCTTTGACTTTTTACTTTCTCATAATCTTTGTGTAGCCGCTATCGCATATTACTTTGTCTACTACGTGCATAGGTAGAGAAGATATTGCTTCCCACCCAAAAATTCGATACCGAGAATTCACCGAAAATACATGTTTTGAGGCCCCCTGAATAAAAAAAAAGCAGTTTTAGAAAAGGGTCCATCTGAGTGTTTGTGTCTGTGTGTGTGTAAACGGCACTACTCAAAAACGAAAAGTCGCAATGATACCAAACTTGGTATTTAAGTTCAGCATCTTCCAAGGATGCGGCACAACGATTTTCATGAGAGTCCCCCACATCATATTCTCCTTTATATGGAACATTTTTTTGAGTTTCTCAAAAGTGACTCAAACATTTTAATTAAAATACCACGTATTAAAGATATTTACGTGACAAATACAACTTATACTTATTTTGAATTTTCTTGGAATAGCCTATGAAATTCTCTTCATTTGGAAGGAATTTTGTATAATTTTATATAACCGATAAACGTTAAGCGCTAGACGCAAACGTACTATACTCCCTCCCTAAAAAAGTAGAGCTCTTTAAATTACTTATTACAAATTACTACAGATAACTTTTGGGCACAAGCCATTTCGAGATATTGTTTCCAGTTATTAGTGGTTCGACTTGTTCAACACTTAGTCATTCTATTCAAGTCTTGTCGATGTTCCGTTGTTTCTCGCAATTTCATGTGTGTAATTATGTATCATGTATGGAATTTTAAGACCAAACATATAGCGTCCAGTTCTTAAACATTTGACTATCGCTATTACTTTGTATCCTAACGAAATGTGTAATACGTATAGCTATTTCTACAAAGGTTTATCTCGATTAAAATAAAGCAGATGGAAAAATTACTTTTCGTAAGAATAATTTGTATACCCACTAATAAAAGGCAGAGGTTGGAGAAAGTCGTGTGAAGTAACACATCAGAACTTTTTAGCATGTAATTAGAACATAAAATATATAGTGCACACAGAGTTTTAACGAGCTATGTTAAACCGTTGTTAATATATTAATTTTTATTCATAATTGATAACCTTTTCGTTTGGCAATATGAAATGTTCCTTGGACCCTACCGCTTATTGCATCGTTCCCAGATGTTAATATGAGTTTAGTATAGAAACATAAAGTAATTGTCGTGCAGGCATCTCTTAATTTTAGTTTAAGACAAAAATATTGTATACATGTATTGTATTTTTCAACTTTTTCAATGTGAGTTGTGCAAAATAATTTCAAATGAACTGTATATCTTTAACTAGTGCACAACAGTCCGTGATTCCTGAAGCTCTCCTTGAAATTTCAAGCTAATAAACTATGAACTGTGGTCCAAGAAGCATTTTGAATAGTGAAAAATAGTGAAAAAATCTGATGTGTTACACTCACATGACTTTCTCTACTCTTGTACAATCTATTTTTACAAACGCCTATTCTCCATATACTTCATATTAATCGAGATATCGAGATGTCAATCTTATTTGTAATTTTCTTGTAGATGCAAGGGGAATATGGTAGCTTTTAAGCGATAGTCAAATATTTTATCGCTGGTTGCTATGTGGCGCATTCCATTCTCTTTGCATGTCCAGGACATAAAAAAATGAATAACGAATTTGAGAAAAAGTATAAGTATTGGAAAATTTAAGGAAATAACAAGCAATATCTCGAAAACGGTTCACTCAACAAAAGAAATGTATATGACATAAGTTGTGTATTTTAACGCGATCTACATTTTTTGTGTAGTAAAATTTTGCCTATCTCTTATGCTTTACCAGTTATGCAAAAGTCGTTCATAATGAAGAATACTTTTGGAGACATTCCCAGAAATTTCGAGATATACATTTCATTTCTCATGACATTATCTTAAACATATGATATTTTCATCAAAATCGTTAGAGCCATTTTTGAGAAAATTAAAATTTTCGAAAAATGTTCCATGTAAAGGGTAGTCTGGGGTGGGGGGATTTTCTTGAAAATCTTCGTGTCGCATCTCTGGAAGATACTGAACGTAAATACCAAGTTTGGTGTTTATCCGACTGTTAGTTTTTGAGTTATGCTGTTCACAGACACACACACACAGACACACACACACACACAGACACACACACACACACACACAGACACACACACACAGACACACACACACACAGACACACACACGGACATGTTTCCAAAAATGCTTTTTTTGGATTCAGGAGGTCTCAAAACATGTATTTCCGGTGAAATCTCGGTATCGAATTTTTGGGTGGAATGCAATACTTCCCCTACTTACTATACGTAGTAGAGAAAGTAAAAAGGAACTGGGAAAAATGGAGTTAAATATCAACGTGGAGGTTTATTAAAAGCTACAGCACCCATTAAATAGGCATTTGTGGTTTTAAAATTGTTGATATTAAAAAAAAGTCATTGTGTAGCATGAAAGTACAACTTGTAAGAGTAATAAAAATGCAAGTAAGAAAGAAATGTTAACAAGTTTTGTAAATTCCACAGATACATTGCCTTAACACAAAAGTATTACAGCCCCTGCGTTTAGATACATGTTGCTACGGTTGAAAACACTGACTGAATAGACCTTTTCACCCCTTACATTGCAAAACCTTAGCATACCCACTCACACCACTCTGTTCCTCGGCAAGAATGTAATCCATTTCCCTCGCTTCTTCTTCATACGTCGATGGCCATCTCTCCAGCTCCCAGACATGAACACTAGTTGGTCAAATTTATTAGGAACTTGGCGCTATTAAATTTAATAGTCACCCAGGTTTGCTTACAAGGCTGTTGTGAATGACAGAAAGAATCTCTTGGAGAGTGTAGTGCAACTGCACGGTGTAGTAATTGCCTCAAGAGCCAAGTCTGGTTGACCGTCGTTTGCATGAAAGCAAATTATAAGATATAGTGGTTGCCTCGGAATACTGCGATTCGTTTCGGGGAAAAAAATGTTTACGATGAGATATGGTTGCTTTCTATTCAGCCAATTTACCGGTGCGGATCTCATTACAGAGCATGGTGTTTTTATGGTAGAAATTGTTTCCTTCTTTCTTTCCTTTCTTTCGAAATGGGAGGATAATCTAAGGTGCTTGGCATTACGGTGTTAACTCGGAAATCAAAATTACTATAGATTCGAGATCGTCTTGATGAAAAGGTTTAATGCGCTTACGGGCATCTCGCCGTGGTAGCTGAAACGGCAACTCTAGGCCGAGCCCGAGAACTGTAATTATAGATAATTTATTAATGAATTTTTATTGATGTTAAATCATACTATGTACATATCTTTTTCTTATACTGCTTGTATAGTTTAAGAAAGGTGATTTAACGTTATGTATGTATCTAGGTTACTAATATTAGAAGAGTTATAAATGGTTTAATGTAA
This sequence comes from Deroplatys truncata, assembly GCA_030765065.1. NCBI lineage: Eukaryota > Metazoa > Arthropoda > Insecta > Mantodea > Mantidae > Deroplatys > Deroplatys truncata. Next base: position 196,106,430 of record CM060978.1, read on the forward strand.
ATAATTTAAGCGCTATGTTAAAATACTGTCCACGACGAAATGTTTTAGCTACAGGAATAGTGCCTTCGAAGGCAGAAAATCTAGTTTTATGACGTCTCTTTGGTCGCAGGGCCATTATTCCTACAGCGAGGGTGTAGAGCTTTTGTACCTTTATTTGATAATTCGCCGTGACCAAGTGAGAGAGACAGATAGCTTAACGTAAATTTAGGAAAAACCGCGATTTATATTAAACTTGGACCAATGAGATCCCTGGAAGTTTATACGAAATAGTGAGACGCGTCGAGTGGCGCTAAAAAATGGACCAATAGGAAAGGAAGCAGCCCCAGAAGTCTGCGACTATAAATGGATCTGCTAGGAACAAATCAGGTCAGTTGGGCATTGCAGTTTGGCATTTTGTCATGTGTGGTCAGGGAGAGATGCTGCAGGATGTGTGAGATATCGCGCCAAAAATGGAATAAAGACAGTTTTAGAAACACACCTAAGAACCGCTACTCGTAAAGAGATAATAAGCATATTTAAACTTCGTGTCATATCCGCGCCGCGTTTTAACAGCGGTGGACAGTATTTTAACGGCGGCAATACCAGTGTTGTATACTACGTGGGTTAGTTAAATAAAAAGAAACGGCAGTGTCATCTTTTCATAACCAAAGCACGTCTATGTCTTCTTATATCACCACCCGAGATAGACGCTTCCTTTACCAAGGATAAGTCCATGCTCCCATATAGTTTAAAGAAAATTACTGCAGCTAGCCGAGGATAAAATTGCAGAGAACCAGCACACTGCGAACTTCAGGAACCAACATGGGAGAAGCATCTAGGTAAGCCAACAGCAACGGACAGGAGGAGGTGACTGCTGCATAGCTCAAGTGGTAAGAGCATCAGCCGAAGAACCGTGTTTCGAATCCCGGCCATGAATTTCAATTTTTCAATTCTGGCTCAACTTTACAGCTAGCTTACAGTCTCAGCAGAGTACGCAATACGTCATAGGGATACCAATTCAAAAGCGTTGCAGCAACAACTTTATATTTGTAACTTTAATTAATGTCCTTCATAGAGTAAAGCAAGCATTGCTGCAGTGAGAATAACTCATTTTTGTTTATATGCACGTTAAATACATTGGCTTAGTCCTATATAAATAAATGGCATTTACACTACATCGGAACCACCTTTTGAATGCGTTTACTGTCATGTTTCTGCTTCAAACATTGGTTCAATAAAGTTGCGGCTGGATGGGGAGGGGCTAGCCGTGGGCGGATGTCCCACGATCTGTCAATATCTGCTCTGTTAACTAACGTTTCTGTCTTCGCTTGTGCGTAAGCTTTACAAGCTTACATGATTTTAAACGAAAATAATTGATTTCCAGCAATGCATAGTTACAGCTTTTTAAAGACTGTTCAGGTGTGCACAGAGATGATCAGGGGGCGGTTCAGATGACGTCAATCTTTAGTGTTGCATCATTAGGCATTGCTAACGTGTAGATAAATCCTTCTGAGGTTAATCTTTTTAATTTTATGGAATTTTCTGTTTTCAGTCCATTTTTTTCGATTGTACGCCATTATTTTGTCATTTTCTTGCCCTTTGCATTTTTATTTAGTCATTTGCTTGAATTGAGCATATAAAAATATTGTTATTGACACTTTAAGTAAGGATAACCTTTTATATATCAGGAATTTCAGTATTCAAATGAGAAATAAGAATAACTCATATATCCTTTACTCGCATTCTTGGGAAGGGGAATCATTCCTATTTAATGCTTAGGCTGGAAAGTGTTGCTTGCGGGTAAAGAGGTGGCTATTGTTAGCGGACCAGGTATCGTTACAGTTATGAATCCGGGTGCGGGACCGAAGCCTCCCGCGGTCAGAAAAATAGCCCCGAAGCCTCCCGGACCCTTAAAGGTCCCTAATTACATAACCCCCAAGCCTCCCCAAAGCAGGTAGCAGTTCCAGTCCCTAATTACATAGGCCCAAAGCCTCCCGGTCGAAACAGGTAACAGTTCCAGTTTGGTGTTTATAATATTTGATGAAGCATTACATACGGGTGGAAGATGTTGCATTTTTTTGCGTTTATGATTAATAACAAAGAAACACGGCTCTAGTGCCAAAAGAAAATGTACCTCTAATGCTTAAATTTGAATTAGTGGTTGTTGTTCCAGTTCGTTTAGCGTTACCCAGGGTGCACCACGAGGAGGCGACGGCTCGCACCCCAAAGGATTTCACATTTATCAGCTTCGTCATTATTTCTTTATTTTCTGTAATTTACTCACAATGGATCCGCATTTAGAAGCTTCGTTATTTTGACATTCTAAACGTATATCATACAGTAATATGTATTTTTGTCTTTAAAATAAGCGGTATTTTTCCTTTTAGATTTTATTTCCATGTATTTCTAGGTTTGGTTCTATAAGAAATCGACTTCACGTATTCCATTCTTGAAGCTTTCTCCTACTCACCGTAATTTCAATCTCGTCGGAAAACATGTTAACTGTGAACTAATTTGCCGTACAATGAAAGAAATCAAGGAAAAAATTAAGCATACCCATTCCACCCCACCTGCTGGCTAATTACACCGGTTTCGCGGGAGGCTTGGGGGTTGTTACCTGCTAAGCTTACTTGGTTACGGGAGGCTTCGGTCCTGCGCCCATGAATCCATGCCCCAATCTAGGGATGAGAGAAGTCAGCCTTTTCTTTTTTGCGTTAATGAGTGCATACAGTCAGGTAGCTATTACACTAGTCTGCATGATATCGGATGATTGAAAACTAATAAGTGATTCTGACTCACTTTTTCTTTTTTTACTACGTATAATAAGTAAGGGAAGTATTCTATTCCACCCAAAAATTCGATACCAAAATTTCACCGGAAATATATGTTTTGAGATCCCCTGAATCCAAAAAAAGCATTTTTGGAAACATGTCTGTGTGTGTCTTTGAACAGCATAACTCAGAAACGAACAGTCGGATAAACAAACTTGGTATTTAGGTTCAGTATCTTCCAGAGATGCGACACGAAGGTTTGCAAGAAAATCCCTCCACCCCAGATTACCCTTTACATAGAACATTTTTCGAAAATTTTAATTTTCTCAGAAATGGGTCTTACGATTTTGATTAAAATATCACATATTTAAGATACTTTCATAACAAATAAAATGTATATCTTGAATTTTCTGGGAATGTCTCCAAAAGTATTCTTCATTGTGAATGACTTTTGCATAACTGGTAAACCATAAGAGATAGACAAAATTTTACTACACCAAAAATGTAGATCGCGTTAAAATACACAATTTATCTCATATACATTTTTTTTGAGTGAAACATTTTCGAGATATTGCTTGTTATTCCCTTAAATTTTCCAATACTTATACTTTTTCTCAAATGGGAATTTGTTCTTTATTTTTTTTATGTCCTGGACATGCAAAGAGAATAAAATGCGCCACATAGCAAACAGCTCTTAAAATATTTGACTATCGCTTAAAGCCTACCAATTCCCCTTGCATCTACAAGAAAATTAGCAATAAGTTTAACATCTCGATTAACATGAAGTATATGGAGAATAAGCCATTGTAAAAATAGTTTGTACAAGAGTAGAGAAAGTCATGTGAGTGTAGCACATACAATTTTTTTATTCTGATTTCAGAACTGCTTTTAGTTTTTTCTATCATGTACAGTTTTTTCACAATTTCACTTAAAAAATGTAGAGATATAAATATATAGCTTCCGCCACCACATAAAATTGGGCTTGATGAAGCAATTTGTAAGGGCTCTACCATAGGATGGACCCTGCTTCAAGTACCTTTCCAAGAAATTTCCTTTCATTACACAAGACAAATTAAAGGCTGGAATTTTTGTTGGTCCTCAAATAAAGAAATTGATGAAGAATGACGATTTTGAGAAGACAATGAATGAGAGAGAAATAGAAGCATGGACCGCCTTCCGATCAGTTACTGAAAACTTCTTAGGCAATAACAAAGATCCTAATTACAAGGCCATTGTTGAAACAATGTTGGAACATTTCAAGAAAATGGGTTGTAACACGAGTGTAAAGGTGCATTTTCTGCATTCACATATCGACTACTTTCCAGAAAATCTGGGACATTATTGTAAAGAACAGGGTGAATGTTTTCACCAAGATATTAAAAAATGGAGAGGAGGTCCAGGGTAGATGGAATGAAACTATGATGGCCGACTACTGTTGGATGTTGAGGAGGGACAGTCATCTTCAAGGATCTGCAAGGAAGTCAAAGAAGAGAAAGTTTGAAAAAAATTAAATGAAACACCTTGGCTTTTTGTTTTGTTAAAATGTAGTCATGAAATAAATTAATAATAAAAGTAATACGCCTGGCTCATGCCTCTTCAGAACTGCAAATTTGCACAACTAATAAATGACATTAAGCGTATAAATCCACACCATTTGTACCGATTCCGACCATACTTTACACTGGTAACTGTTGACACAAGACTAAAGGGACTGTTTAAATTAGAATGTGATATTCTGCCCCATTAGCACGATTTAGGCCTTATAAGTATGTGTCATATGGGTTGCCTACAAAACCGATCACTGGCAAACGAAATAGTAATCCCCCTCCTCCTCCTCCTCCTCCTCCTCCTCCTCCTCCTCCTCCTCCTCCTCCTCCTCCTTCTTTGTCACATGTTGAAGTAATGAAATAAATCAACCCGAAGGTTTCAATTTAATTTCATACTTAGTTTACTATAAGTGATAATTAAGTCTCTTAGGTGCTCAAACATTGCAAACGTAGAATCATTACTGATATTATGAGAGCAAATTGTGTGTGAGAGACAGCGAAAGAGAGAGAGAGAGAAAGAGTCTGTGTGTCAGAAGCCACTCAGCGGATTTTTATAATTCTTTCACCATCTTCCGGATGGACGTAGGCTGTAACTCCCCCTTTGTTGAATATCAGTATTAATATCAGAGGACATTTGCTCAGTTTGAAAGGTGGCAAATTTACTTCCAGCCCAAAGAGGCAGTTGGGAAAGTTTAAAATTGAGTTATTTATATGACATTTCATATTTGAGTTATGCTTATCAGTGATCTCACACGCACACGCGCGCGCGCCTGCTTTTTTTTTACTCGGGGCTCCCCAAAACCTGTTTTTCTGGTGAAATTTCAATATCGAAGTTTTAGTAACATATAGGTAGGTATAATACTTACTCCGCTTATCATAATTAAGTGTCGTGTTGAAGTACGAGCAGATAATGTTTGTCAAGTAATTTTCGTTGTAAGTACTCATCTCTGCCTCTTGTCTAAATTCTTGTATGGTAGTATATTTGTGAGCATTTCTGTGTTGATATTTACAGAACTTAACCTAGATTAACACGGACGAGAGAGAAATATCGCAACATTCTATATAATCCCTTGGTAGGGATTAAAACTATGTGGACATGTATATTTACATAGACCAAAAGAATGTTAATTTGTATGGTCAGGGATTGAAAATATGGAAGTATATGAAATTTGTAGAGTAATTTATCATTTTTGTCAGATTCTAAACTCCAAACCCAAATGTACCAAGTATTGTCAAAATCATACAAAAATAATTCTGGTAACAAAGTCAGCAAACTGGAGCTCTGGTTTTATTATTATCGACAAATTGTTATTACAGAAGAATTGTTTCGTCTTGCGAAAATCCTATTGTCAAGCTACAATTTCATAATCCATGTATCTGTGTTTATCAATTGTCAAAATACGTAACAATTAGAGAATGATGTGCATTTTAGTCCAGGATGATGCAAGTCCTCCGTGGTGTAGTGGTTACCATGCTAGCCTCTAGTTCCCGAGGTCGCGGGTTCAAACCCAGCGATGGATTTTTTCGGGCCTAAAAATCCTTAGCATGGCTTCCTTCGGAAGGGAAGTAAAGCCGGTGGTCCCGTGTCGTTGATTTACGGCACGTAAAATAACAGCAAGCCTGATAAAGAGGCCTCTGAGAAAAATTACCAATCTTTCACGCCCAATATAGAAAGGGGCGCTAAGGACCATAGTAGTTAAAGAGCGTACATAAAAAACAGGATGATGCAACACATTTCGCTTGTTAAAATTATCTGTTCTTGTTTCGTCATAAATTAATGTCAAAAAGTGGAGTTATTCTGGCTACTACATAGGAATATGTTAGCTCCTCGGCGGTTGGCTTACTGTTGCTGCGACGCTGCTTAAAATATTATTTACAACCCAAAACTGTGAAAAAATTTAGCTTAATTTGTAGTAAAATATTTGTTCCACATTAAATGGAGCATACTCTAACCTCTTCAATCCTGTTAAAAAAAAAATTGAGTTTTATTTATGGACGCTCTTTAACTGTTGTGGTCCTTAGCGTTCCATTCTATATTGGGCGTGAAAAACCGGTAATTTTGCTCAGAGGCCTTTTATAGTCTTGAGGTTCTTTTACGTGCCGTAAATCTACGGCACGGGACCATCGGCTTTACTTTCCTTCCGAAGGAAGCCATGCTAAGGATTTTTACGCCCGAAAAAATGCATCGCCTTCCGCGGGGTTTGAACCCACGACCTCGGGAACTAGAGACTAGCATGGTAACCACTACACCTCGGAGAAGGACTCTTCAGTCCTGTGTGGGTATAGTTTATCCTTTATCTCTACTTTCTAGGTTGCAAAATGATTGTGCAGATTCATTGTAACACACAAATAATAAATAATAAAATAGAAAGAAACGTTTATTGATAAAACAGGAATGCTGCGAGGCCATTCGCAACCGCGTATTTCGCTTTACAGTATCATCGTCTCTGAAAAGGACATCCAAAATAAAATGGCAGTGCCATTCCGAAGCATACTTTTAAAGCATGTAGTTGTTTCTATCTATGCGTTTTCAACAGCACAGAATACAAAAATACATTGTCACACACACACACACACACACACACACACACACACACACACACACCATATATCAGTTTTATTAATATGGTGGTTCTTAAGAAAGAAAGAGAAAAAAAACTTTACACGAGTTTGTTTTCCACATCATTTTACTGTAGTAGCTTCTAGTTTTCAATGATTAATTCGTCATTGATTGATGAGGACGATGGTGGTGTCACACAAACCTTAGTGCCTTCATGGAACTGTCGAGAAGTGGATGGTATGCAGGAAATTCGTTCTCGTGTTATCATACTCTGGATTTCCTCTTGGAGTAGTAATGCATTTTCCAGTGGAAGATGTCGTAATTGAGTTGCAACATGGTTTGTAAATTGCTGAAATTCGTCGTCGGCGCTTACTCTGCTTATTACCGATGAGAATCGGTAGGGGTTTCGTTTACCAAGGCAGTTCTCGAGGTTTTTGCTCTCTTGGAGGTTGATGGCGGTGAAGGTGTTGATGATGCTTGTGATTTGTCATGTGATGAGCGAGATGATACTTCGGGATGAATGGAGGCGTTTTCTTCTCCATCGAAGACTTCTGGCTTATAATTCTCCAGTCCCTGCAACAGATGTGCATTATTTTCTAAATACCTCCAGCATGGCTAAACTGGTGTATCTCCTGCTTGTGGAACCCTCAGTGGCAATTGAATGTTAATATACTATTCTCTAAGGATAATTTGCGCCAGCGCTTCTCAAACGTCACAATATTGTTGCTAAAACTACAGCAATTTGCCACAACATTTATTTTGAGAATAAACAAGACTTAACTTATGCAGATTCGTGCCTTGCAATAAAAGATAAATGTAAATGAAAGCCTAAGTCAAACCTTAAATCGTGATGCATTGACTGAAAAATATATCCACAGCTTGTTTGTCCGGCGTGAGGTCTTGCGTTTCTTGATTTCGACTTTCGTGCCGAAAGGACCAACTTGCATAAATTAATAACTACCGTCATAGTTCCAATGTGTTGATAGAAAGTTTAAACGGTTAGAATAGGTTGAAGGGGGAACCAGTAGGCAGAGTCTAGCAAGCCTGTTGCTATTTCTTCAAGTTCCATTCACTTTGCTCTGCAGTGACTCCGTGAAGTATCACGCAGCTGCTCATTCTACTTTATACCTTAGTGCCCCTTAACGTTCTTCGGACCAGTAATTCCCTACCGCCTAGGTGCTTAGATATTTTAGTTACTGCCGCTACCAAGCCTCCAGAACTAGGAAGTAACTACTTATGCTGCTGTTGTTGCGTACTAAATCGCTAACACTACTGTCCATTCCAAACCAGAGTTCCCTCTGATGTAAACAGAAGCACGTGCTTCGGCTTGTCACGAACCCAAGAATATACTCTTACGCCAACGTAAATAGTTCCTTAATACATGTATTGTATTATGAAATATTAGAGCAGGAAAGGTATAGAACTGCACATTTTATTGCGGTTATCATAAGAACTCATCGTTAAAGGTAATGGATATATACTAGTTGTTAAGAGATTACAAAATACTATTTTCGTCTGCTTTGCGCTAACGCCGAGAGCATCTTGCTTGTTAATACCAACCGTAATGCATGACTGCCACTCTCTTACATATACAAGAAATGCAGCAATGAATTCCCAGAGGTGCTATCTGAGTACCGAATAAACATTTGCGTAACACAGGATATATGATAAGCGAACAGTCATTCATAATACACTAACACACATATGCTCAGCTCAGGTCAAATCTTGCGATTTAGTCAGTTGGTATTTGAGCTCACATGGCAGAGGAAGGTGCGTGTAGTGCAAATAAACTGTTCAAACACAGAAGCGGTAAACAGTTAAAAAGTGGCTAAAAACAAACAATACTTCATATATTCAACTCACTATTACAAAAATACCCGACACTGGCATTATTGCATATTACGAAACTAATATCGGATTTTACAGGCGTTTCAGTGAGAAGTGTAACCAAAGCGAGCAAGCAATATAAACAGACATAATACAACATAGAAGAGGATAAAATGTGGGAACTTGTTTTAAATGCGACAATGCTGTGGAATTGTGGATAAGCCTGTCATTATTTTGGAGAGTAGTTCTGATTCTGATATGACAGCCGAGTCATCTTCGGAGGATTCGGATTTGGGTGTTGCACTTTTGCCCAAGGATTGTGATCAACGTAAGTAAAATGTTCATTGTCGCATACTTATAAAATCGATTGTTACCTCAGGTTGCATTTTTAACTATGATTCTCACGCAGGGCGCCTTTTTATAGATTAAATAGTGTTCAACAAGCATGTGGGAGGGGAACAAGCAGCCATTATGGGCGGGGATTGCGAACTACTTTCGCGCGGATAATACAAAGAGTTTGTTTTCAGTGAAAGGCACTCTGGTTTGGAATGGACAGTAGGTATATTTCATTTGAAGCGTTCGCTGTGACTGAATTTGCTCTCTCTCCATAGAGATTGCGTATCAGTCATACTTAGCGTCAGTGCTAAAAGGAAAGGCTTGTTAGCTCAGAAGAGAGGTGGCTTAAAATATAGCTCTACCTCGAAAGTGGAAAATATTGGGACTTTTTACCACCTCTAAAGTCCCTTGTACGCGATCAAACTTTTTTTTTTTCAATTCAACAGTTCACAAGAAATATTGTGAAATATTTTTCAATATGTGACAAGATTGGAAAAGACTTGGCAAGACCTGGCAAGACTTGACAATATCCAAAATGTGTATTTACAAGTTATCTCTTTGCCAAACTGAAACCCTTCAGAACACATTGATAATTTATCACGCGCAAAGCAATTTAGTATTTACGTCACAGTATAACAATTCGCAATGATATATTGTTATTTACTAATATTATGTAGCACTTTCACGTATTATATCCAATAAAATCACATTACGAGTGTGGAATGCAATGAAAATAACACCAACCGATAGGTTAACCACGCTATATAACATTGCATTAATGTATACTTAGTTCGGAAAACTGCCTGGCAATTATTTCTTCATAATCGCCTTCATCTGCTCCATCTTGTGGTAATCCACGGAGCTCTCGATGTACAGACATGGCCAGCTTATGTATAACCTAATCAGTTCGCCTACGACATACCTTGGCCGGGTAGCCATTTTTGTTTAGTTTTCGTTTTCAGCCATGTTGCAGATTTCGTGACGCACTGTGAATATTCGCATTTCATTGGCCAAAGCCATCAAATCATTGTGAAATCTTTGACCGTTTAGACTTTAGAGCATGTCCTTATTTTAGAGCATGTCCTTATTTGCTTTCAATACTTTAAAAGTATTGGAGCAATTTGACAAGAAAAGCTGTGAGGTTGTAGCAATTCTTAAAAGGTCTTGTAAAGTATTAAATTTGACAAAAATTTGATCGTGTACAAGCGGCTTAAGACTACATTTAAAATCAAAGAAGTACATGAAAGTGTTTCTTCTCCACTTGTGATTAAACATGTTTAAGTTTTCTCAAGGGCCCTTTAGTTTGTTTCTCTTTTTAAAATCACATTTTTAAGCTTAATATTTTGTTAAATTATTGTTTTTCTAGTGATAAATGCATTAGCAATGCGTAAGCAAGGTAAACAAAATCAAAATGTTTATTAGACATAGGACACACAACAGATACATTGTCGCCTCATTCCAGTAATGTTTGCTGGCTCCTAAAGACTTTCTAATCCTTCTTCTAAGTCGGTAAATTGTTTGCATTTGCATGTAATGACTTAAGATATATCTTTAAAGAAAGTTGTCAAATAGCCTATAATTGTCAACGTTTCCTACAATGTAATAAATAATTTGTACCAAGATTTGTCCGGATAGATAAAACTTTAGATTTGTATTTAATGAGTTTGAAATAAGAATGCGAGGTAATTTTTGATAACTATGAAGTAGTTATATTTTTTGCGGGTTTGTAAAGTATAGGTGTCCGAACTTTTGTCCAAATTGTTAAGCGATATGGGGTTGCTTGAAGCAGTTTGAAAATTGAATTTCTTGCAGGTTGTGGGTAATCTGTAATATTGTCTGGCCCTAAAGCGTAAGTGCCCGAGGTTTGTCCAGATCGACCAGTGATTCAGATTTGTACATTAGGAGTTGAAAATTATTGGTAAGGGATAGCTATTGGAATCTGTAAGTTAGTTTATAATGTCGCCAATTCTTAGTGTTAATGCAGAAAGTTTGGCCCTTGTCGATCAAATTGTGAAGGTTTCTAAGTAATTGATTGGAAAGAAGGATAACAAGGTAGGTCCTAAAACATAAGCGTCCAAAGCTTTAACCAACAGATCATCTGATGCTTTAGATTTGTGGTAAAGGACTGCTTTTGAAAACTGCAAAGCAGTCTATAGTTTTTGCTGCAGTTCTAAAGCATTAAGCATCCGAACTTTAGTTTTCAAATATGTCAAACTATATAGGGGATTGTTGAAAGTGATATGTTAGCTTAAAATTTATATCGAGTGGTAAAGCGTTAAGCGTGCAAGATTTCTTTCAGGTGGAGATTTGTATGTGAATCTTTGAAAACATGAGTAGGATAGCTTTTGGAGTTTGTATCGTAGCTGTAACTTAAATATACACAGTTTTGTCATGATTAGATTAGTGTAGATCTGCATGTATAGGGTTGGTAACAGTTTTTGAAAATTACATGGCATCCTAGGGTTGAAAATAACGGAGAACATGGAGCTTTGTCAGCGATTTACAGTTTCGTTCCCCTTGGTTGTGTGGTAGTGGAATTATGACTTAGAAAGAACAAGAAACGTATCAAGAAACATGTCGCTAATGTTCCAATTTTTACAATGAGATCTTCCCAGAACCAACTTAACATGTGCTGGTGAAAATTGTTGGAATTTTATAACAGTATGGAATTTATTAAACACATTTTAACTCTTCAAGTCAATAACACAAGTGTCGTTCTAAAAGTTCTCGACCTGACCAAGAAAACGCAAGATTTAAGAGATTTTTTTCCAGTAAGTCGTCTTGTAAATGAATAACATTTAATCCAACGTTTTTCCAACTATTTAATACCCTCGGTAAAACAAGATTTGTCAAACTGTGCAAAATAAGCGTCTGTCTCAGCTTCAACCTCTTCATTAGATGTGAATCTTCGTCCACTCGATCATTCATTTCTGGGAGCCCAAATCCGGCGGCGAAAATGGCGGATGTGGATGCATTTGAAAGCTAAGGTTATGTATTCTGCAGCACAGTCCCAGATGCGTGTGAAAGCGTATTATCGTGATGAAAGAGAACTTCCTTTTTTGCAAGGTGTAGATGTCTATCCTGAATATCACCCTTCAGTTGGTCCAGTAGTGAAGTATAGTACTCCCCGGTGATAGATCTGCCCTTCTGAAGGTAGTCTATGAGCACCAAACCATGAAAATCTCAGAAAACCTTAGTCACGATTTTTCCTGCAGATGGAACCGTTCTTGCTTTCTTTTGTCATTCACTCTTTGGACTGCTCCTTCGTTTTTGGCATGTAGTAATGAATCCATGTTTCATCTACTGTTATGAAACATCGGAGAACTGTTGGCATTGAATTTAACAAGTCTAAATACTTTTGAGAAATTTTCATTGGAATAGGTACGTCTTGGGTTTATTGTTAACAAACGCGGCACCCATCGAGCAAAAATCGTTCTCATGGCCAAAACCTTGTGCAGAAATACCTATAGAGGTATTTGTAATGTTAGGCAACTCCATAGCTTCAAACGGCGATCGCTCAGTATGGCATTTTGAATTGTCACCATCTCGTCGATTGTAGCGGTTTTGGGACTTTTAAGCGCACAGCATCTTGAATGGTCGTACGCCATGCTTAAATTCAACAGCCTGCTTTTTTTTTTTAAAAAAAAAACACAGTTTATCGCAAATAACTTTGTGGCTTCAGCCATTTCCGAAATATACATTTATAATGGTTCGAATTGTTCAGTACTTTGCCACTCGTTTTAAATCCTGTTGATTTTCAGCTTCTCGCGATTGCATGAACAGAGTATGGCATTTTAAGGTCAACGTATAGCCCCCAGTTCTAAAATATTTGACTATCACTGTTCCCTTTGCATCTATAACGAAATGTGTAATACAACTATTTCCGGAAAGGTTTATCTCGATTAAAATAAAGTAGATTGGAAAATAAGCTTTCCTAAGAATAATTCGTATACGCACTAATAAAGCTATAGAGGATAGAGAAAGTCATGTGAATTTTACATATCATATTAATTTCTTAGGCTGCACTGTTGTTAATATCGCACTTAGTATTCCTACTGCGTGTCAGTAACCGTGATGCCATGGGCTGTTCGCTTGTATTGCAATTATAGTAAGAACACGTCTTGAATCTTGCACCAAGTTATAATAAGCCTGTCCATAAACCTTCAATAAATTAGTTCCGAGAGAAAAATACTTATCTCCGGCACCCAGAGATTCAGTGCCAAGTTCATTATTTTGCCTTGAACGGCCCTAAATGGCTTCACGGAACGTTTTGTTACCGCTGGCTTTTCCAGTTATTTCCAAGGTTCACATGCCAAAACAATAAGGGGTGTTCAAAAAAGTTCTCTGCTTTGTTCAGAGATGTTGTGAATATGGCTAAATTACTATGAGTCGTTAATCCGTATCGTCCTGTAAATGACGCAGTGTAAACTTTAAGGGCGGGGGGAGTGCAGTTACTTGTTTGTGACGATCGTGTAAACAAATTAGTGTTAACATTTTCTACAAAATGGAGACAACTAAAATACGAGCTTTAATCCCAACAGAAACACAAAAGGAGTTAAAGGATTCTTCCCCTTAATTTCGAAGGTTAAAGATACCTACATTTCTTGTGCAATAATTTTTTTTCTTTCGTCTATCGCTTAACGTTTACCAGCTTTAGAAGATTATACAAAATTCCTTCCGAATGAAGAGAACTTCAAAGGTTAGTCCTAAAAAAATCAAGATATACATTTTATTTGCCATGTAAGTATCTTTAATATGTTGTATTTTAATTACAATCGTTACAGCCATTTTTTTAGAAAATTTCGAAGAATGTTCCATGTAAAGGGTAGTTTGGGGTTGAAGAATTTTCTTGAAAAATCCTCGTGACGCATCTTTAGAAGGTATTGAACCTAAATACCAAGTTTGATGTTTATCCGACTTTTCGTTTTTGAGTTAAAGCTGTTCACAGACGCGCGCGCGTATCTTTTTTAAAATGCTTTTTTGGATTCAGGGTACCTCAAAACACGTACTTCCGTGAAATCTCAGTATTGAATTTTTGGATGCATTGCGATACCTTGATTACCTATGTACTGGGTACGTGGTAGAGAAAGTAAATGCAAAAATGCGTTTTCAAATTGATTGAATGTAACAATCTTGCCTTCTGTATGATTTATGAAAATAGCAGTACAGTTGTTGAATATTAGAAATCAGAATCCTTTTTTGCATTTGATAAACGTTGCAGAATTCAACGAATAATAATGAGAGCCTAGATAATATCTACTTTTTACGAAACTAATATGTGAATAATTAGTTCCTGGTTATTATAAAACTCCATGCTGCACGGATTTTCACGCGGGGAAGAGCGCCGCTAACTCTTAACTTTGATTTCACCGTTCATCATTGTAAAATAAATACCTCTTCATTAGGTCAACAGATTCTTTCTGTCATTCACCGAGCCGTGCAAGGCAAGCTTCGCTGACATTTAAATTTAATGACGCAAAGCTCCTAATAAATTTGTTCAGCTACTGTTCATATCTGGGAGCTGGAGAGATGGCCAGCGACGTATGAAGAAGAGGTACGGGGAAATGGATTACATTCTTGGTGAGGGTCAGAGTGGTGCGAGGGTTATGCTAACGTTTTGCAATATGAGGGGTGCAAAGATCTATTCATCGTTGTTTCCAAATGTAGGGGCATGTATCTGAACGTAGGAGCTGTAATACTTTTGTGTTAAGGCAATGTACGTGTGAAATTTGGCAAAAAAATTTTTTTTCTTTCTTGCATTTTTTTTTTTTTTTATGTTTTTCTAACTTGAACTCTTATGCTACACAATATTTTTAATATCAGCAATTTTAAAATTATAAATGCCTATTTAATTGGTGCTGTGCCATTTAGGTAAGCCTCCACGTTGATCTTTTTCCATTTTTCTCATTGGCAGTGGCTACAGGAAGTCGTCTGATTGCGAGTATATTAACTTGTGTTTTACAATTTGTTTTCTCAATTCCTTTTTTCAGCATTTTTCACTATCCAAAATGCTTCTTGGACAATGTTTTTGGCAACAAATGCTGAAGATTTTAATGGGAATTGGGCATTCTGAATATCACAAGTATGTTTACTTACCTCGTTTCAGTTCTATGTGTAGGTATTAGTGAGATGTTGTTATTAGCATTTATTTATTATTAATCGCCTGTTTTAATAAATAAATAAATAAATAAATAACCATGTAACTTATAAGCAAAATATTCTTACCAAACTAGAAGTAGATGTCTTTGTTGCCGTTTCATGCCCCAAAAAGGAATCTGCTTTTGCAAATCAAACGAGTCTAGGTTTGTGAATATCTTTATCTACAGCAGCTGTCTTCCTTGATTTTGCAATCTTTTTCAGCTCTTGCCGGTAAACAGTTTTAATCGTTTTAAGCTATTTGCGCACCACGTCTGCAGTAAGGTTCTCGTATCCTAGGTCTTGAAGTTCCGACACAAATTTCTTAAACAGCTGTTCTCTTTTGTTTCTGTTAGGGTAATCTATAAGTTGTGTGTTCCATAGAGTCTCGTAGCTCTCATAGATACCTAAAAACTGCACAATTTCATTCGAATTCCACTTAGGGGCACTCATAATGTACTCAAAACCATAAAAAGACACCGACCACTGCTTCAAAACTAATTTACATGAGGAAAGCAGTGGCGTCAAGTTAAATCACATGTCGGGAAAGCAAGCTGACTTTACCACTTTCACGTGAATGAAGATGCGTGGCTGGTTGTATTGATCTGCACACAGCAGGAAAGTACGAGTAGTTGCTTCAAGCACTTGACTCCAGTGTAAATAGTGTCATGGTAGAATGCTGCATTACCGACATTGGCGGAGGCAGTTAGGCGAATTGCCGCTAGATGTCTCAACGTGACATTAACAGTGGATTGAAACCACTAAAACACCAGTCCATATAATATTATAAATTCATACTTCAGTTAACTTATACTTTCTCTACTACGTACAGTAAGTAGTGGTAGTGGTCCACCCAAAAATCGATGTAGAGATTTCACCGAAAATACACGCTTTGAGGTTCCTTGAACTAAAAAAAAGCATTTTTAGAAAAAGATCTGCGCGCGCGCGTGTGTGAACAGCGTAATTCGCAATAAATACCAAAAGTTCAGCATCTTGCAAAAATACGACACCAAGATTTTCAAGAAAGTTCTCCCATGAAAACTACCCTTTACATGCAGCATTTTTCGAAAATTTTTATTTTATCAAATATAACTCTTAACGATTTTGATTAAAATATTGTATGTTCAAGATATGTAGTTGACAAATAAAACGTATATCTTGAATTTTCAGGGAATGGCCTATGAAATCTACTTCATCAGATGGAATTTTGTATAATGTTTTAATAACATAAATGTTAAGAGATAGGGTCGTCTTGTAATATGGCCACCAAAATTTACTCCAAAATTCTCCAGCTGATTCGCATTTAGTGTCGTGTCGGCATGTTGCCATGGTAGCTCAGTGGTCAGAGCAACCGGCAGGAGACCGGGAGATCCGTGGTTCAAATCCCGGCTATGGCATTGAATTTTTCAGTCGCCTGATTCTACCTTTCTAACGGGTCTTCGAGCCTAGAATTGTTAGAGACTTCTGCGCGTCTCTGTGGCCTGTCTGCCTGTAGCCTTCTGTGGTTCCTTCACTTCCTCCTGGGAGGTGGTAGCTGTAATTGGTCTATGTAGGTCTAGGTGTGCGAGGTGTCCCCCTCCGTTGTATAACCCCTGCCAACCAGTACTATATGTTCTGCAGAGGAAACAAAAGAATGATTTCTAAACATTTAAAGTTATCATTTCACATAAATGGTATATTTTAATGTAATTCATATTTTCCTAGAGTTGTGGTAACAATGGTTGTTTTGTTAGCCCCACATTTGGGAGTCAATTTGAAGTAACATTATTAATGTTATATTTATTTACTCAACATGGTGAAGCCATCTTGTGACGTGATTCATTTGTTAGGCTTGTTAGCTCCATCTGGTGTTAGCAATTTGCGGCAGTATTAGTGTTCGTTTGAAAGAATGCTACTGTTATTTTATTTAATTTTGGTTCTCTGTCCTCCGGCTAGCTATGATCTTTTGGTCAAGCACTTCCCTTTATACAGGTTGTGTAAACGGAAAGGAATCTTTTATCCAAAGATAACACTGATGAAGGAATTTGTTTTACACTTTTATTGTCGAACACATTTACTATCACATTTACACATTGATCTTGACACTCGCCAAATTGAAACTGTTATAATAACTTCATTACTGATCAATCTTAATTCGCGTACTTCAACTTTTTGTATAATTAACTTTATAACACTTGAGATTTTTTTATAACTCTTATACGCGTAACTTGCGAATTGATAGCCGACGTGTAATATTTCTGCTGGACTGAAGGCGACGTGTATCATATAAAATATTTTCGACGAACTGACGGGGTCTTTACCTCTAACCTACCTTTTATACTCATTCACCCAGATATGCCTAAAGATTATAACTGAGCTGCAATTGGCTAATAAAACGCGCCAACATTAGCGTCTATTTTTATATCCAATGAAAATTATGAATACATATGCTCTAGGGAAATGTTCCAGAAGATTCTAAAGGAAAACGCGCCAACATTACGTAACTTCCTCGTTTCCAATAATGATAAACAGCTCACCCCCTCGCTGCATTATTGCACGCTATTATTGTCAGTTTCAGTAAGGTCGTATAAACTTACTTCCCAACAATAATTACAATCAACAAACATTTCAAATCAATGTCACATAATAAAGCATATTCATACTATAATCACTCTTTACATTTAAAGAATTTGTGATACAAATTACTGCATCATATGCCCCACTAGAAACATAATTATAAATATTTACAACTTGTTTGGAAATTTTATAATTGGGTTTTTAGTCTCCTAAATCTTGGAACACACACTATTTATCACTTTCACTTAACACTTCACACGTATTTAACACACGACATATGTTTTTCCTTTATCTCGCCACTATTTACTGGCTCTGGTCTAATGTGTTTAGACATTAATCTGACATCACAAAATTTTTTTTTATAGCAAATACTGTACCCTGAGTTATTTAGTTACTGTTACAAAATTATTTACTTTCTTATATTGTTGACAACAATTTGTGCATTTAAGAATTTTTGTAATTACTATACATTTTTACCAAAAATATTCACCCTCTACACAAATATATTTACATCTCTTAAATCTAGGCAATGTTTCACCTTTTCTGTTTGCTACATAAGTATTTGTTTTTTTTTTGTTTTTTATTGTTTTGTTCTGAATTTATTTCTCTTTTCACATGACATATACAAATAATTAACCCTCTTGCGTTCCAATACATTGCTCTGCATTTCATCTTTAACTATCCAGCATTTACTTTACATCTCATTGCTATTTACCCTCCTGGATCAAATTGTGTGTGGCTAAACATTACTCGTAGCCGTATCCTAACCTTCAAATTTTTGTTCATGAATCGCCTCTTATATTCATATGAAATTTCGTCCCATGATAACATTTGAAAACAATCTAAAGTTTCCTGAGTAATACATCTTTTAACAACTGTCATTTTCAATTCTTCTACTATCTCTTTAATTTGAGAATACTCTGACAAATCTGTATTAAACTGTACTGGATTGGAGTTTTCATTCTGAACAGCTTGGTACTTGTTAATTTCAGATGTTAGCTTTTGATTATTTACAGGCAAAACTTTAACTTCTTCGTACAATATATTTCTTTGCATTAATGACTCCTTCTGTATTTCTGAGATCTCCCCTCTGAAATTAACTTGCGCCTGATTCACATCTACATTCATAACCTCTTTCATCTCTCTTATCTCACTTGAAATGCTACTCATTCTACTTCCTAACTCTGTACATTTTACATCAACATGTTCACTTTTAGTATTAACCTCATTTTCTTTGTTACCTATTTCCCTGCTCATGTCCAGCATTTTCTTTGAAACTTCTCCTATCTCACTTGCTATTACTTCCTGATTTTCATCTCTCATTTTTTGCATACTACTATCTAGCTTCATAACTTTCTTTTCAATTTCTTCACTGCTTTGATCTACTGTTTGCTCTAATTTCTCATTCCTCCTACCAATATTTTCCATTAATTTCCTATGATCTTTTTTTATAGCTTCTCTCAATTCCATATGACTCTTTTGCATATCTTCCCTTAACGTTTCAAAAAAATTTCTTATCATTTCCATCATCATTCTAGCATCAAAATTAACATTTCCTGCTGTTCTATTCTCACTTTCTGCACTAACATTTCCTCCCTCAAATACTACATTGTTTGAGCTATTTTCAGTAACCTGTATTGAATTACAGCTAACTGTTACACTATCCCCCTCCATAATTATTTCTTCTGTATTATTAGTGGACATTGTTTTCTTTATCCTACCGCTCCTAAGGTACATTTAAATTTTTTACCCTTTTTTTTAATTAACATAACACTTTTCTAACCTTTCTGATGCTATCTGCTGATGTAGCTTTGATGTCCAGCTTTCTGCCCCTCTCTCCTAGATTATATGTCGCTTCTGCGTCGTATCATGATGAATCTACGTCGTTTTGCTGTTCTGTATTTGAATTCCCCTGTTGCCTTTTAATCTCGGAATTACGATGTCCAATCATCCGTGTAGTCTGTCGTTCCTATAGTTGTTTCTGGAATCTGCGTCTTGTAGTTCAGTTCACTGCTCCATTCGCTCCACGTCCTGATTCCTTTGCTCCTTCCTGGTTATCTCACTTCTTCCTGGTTAATTCTGCTCCTTCCTGGTTATTCTGCCCCACGTTCTGGGTGCCAATTTGTGGTAACATAATGGTTGTTTTGTTAGCCCCACATTTGGGAGTCAATTTGAAGTAACATTATTAATGTTATATTTATTTACTCAACATGGTGAGGCCATCTTGTGACGTGATTCATTTGTTAGGCTTGTTAGCTCCATCTGGTGTTAGCAATTTGCGGCAGTATTAGTGTTCGTTTGAAAGAATGCTACTGTTATTTTATTTAATTTTGGTTCTCTGTCCTCCGGCTAGCTATGATCTTTTGGTCAAGCACTTCTCTTTATACAGGTTGTGTAAACGGAAAGGAATCTTTTATCCAAAGATAACACTGATGAAGGAATTTGTTTTACACTTTTATTGTCGAACACATTTACTATCACATTTACACATTGATCTTGACACTCGCCAAACTGAAACTGTTATAATAACTTCATTACTGATCAATCTTAATTCGCGTACTTCAACTTTTTGTATAATTAACTTTATAACACTTGAGATTTTTTTATAACTCTTATACGCGTAACTTGCGAATCGATAGCCGACGTGTAATATTTCTGCTGGACTGAAGGCGACGTGTATCATACAAATATTTTCGACGAACTGACGGGGTCTTTACCTCTAACCTACCTTTTATACTCATTCACCCAGATATGCCTAAAGATTATAACTGAGCTGCAATTGGCTAATAAAACGCGCCAACATTAGCGTCTATTTTTATATCCAATGAAAATTATGAATACATATGCTCTAGGGAAATGTTCCAGAAGATTCTAAAGGAAAACGCGCCAACATTACGTAACTTCCTCGTTTCCAATAATGATAAACAGCTCACCCCCTCGCTGCATTATTGCACGCTATTATTGTCAGTTTCAGTAAGGTCGTATAAACTTACTTCCCAACAATAATTACAATCAACAAACATTTCAAATCAATGTCACATAATAAAGCATATTCATACTATAATCACTCTTTACATTTAAATAATTTGTGATACAAATTACTGCTCAGAGTACTCTCTCTTTTGCTCATGGCTTCTCAGTGAAATTCTCGTTGGCTATTCATAGAACGTTTATTTTTAATGACAATATCCTATATTAATCATATTCGTTTGCTCCAATTTTGGAGGAGTAAAGAGTAAAGAAAATGTGTTATCTGGGAGCGGATTTCCTGAAGATGTAAACTAAAAATTCATATCTTCCGCTTAGTAAATCGTATCAGTTAGCTTGCTCCTATTTACTTTGTATAAGAAGCGAAAATTTAAAAGACATATGCAGCAGATTTTAAAAAGTGAGTGAATTTTCATTTGCATTTATTATTTATTAAGTATTATTTTTCGACACACGTTTTGAATAAAGTGCTTAACAAGTTTTGACGAAACAAGTTACATATTTTAGAGCTACAATAATTCAAAAATATACTTTACTTTTAACTGCAGCGATTTTTTAACAGTCTTTATGCATTAAATTGCAGTGGTAGTTGTATTATTTTAGCAGATTGATAAGGAAGTAATAAAATATCCACGTGATATTAAAACTCGGAATAGCAAACCCTTTACACATATGAGGAACATTTCTGCAGATTGTCAGATTAAAACGATA
This sequence comes from Deroplatys truncata, assembly GCA_030765065.1. Classification (NCBI taxonomy): domain Eukaryota; kingdom Metazoa; phylum Arthropoda; class Insecta; order Mantodea; family Mantidae; genus Deroplatys; species Deroplatys truncata. The sequence continues at coordinate 196,127,840 of CM060978.1, forward strand.
CGAATGACTTTTCACATCCAATAGCAGTTAAAATTAACTACAGTTTTAAAATCTGATACTGCACTGCCTACTACGTACATTTCCACGTATACTCTTCAATGCAATAAAACGAGTTATCATTTGATGTTTTCTTAAATTTTTTAAATGCAGATACGACTTAGAAAGGAGCAAGTGTTTCTGCATTTTCAGACCAGTGCAGTGTATTTGTATTAAAATGTATTCAGTGACATGTATTTTTTCCACCCCTTATGTCATACTTCAGAATAAGTGAAAATTTCATTCAAAAGTAATTTGGTATATATTTGATAGTGCAGTAGTATCCGCAGTTATTACTTACCATGTAAGACAGTTCTATAAATGATAAGAAAATGTGGGGCCTCTTTGAGGCCTGTACGTGAACTTTTGGAGCCCTTTGTGCCTCTTAGCCTGGACATTAGATCAAAGCCGCTGGTCCCAATAAAAAGGACCATGTCCTTGATATTTTCCCTTATATCCTCAGGTTCCAAGAAAAAGGAACCTAAGGAAACATATCTATGCATGACAAAGCCTTCGCACTTGCATAGTATTTGCTGGGAGGTTTAATTTTCCCTTCCTTATTTCCTGCATAAAGGCTCTTGTATAAGTCCCGTTATGCGCAGACGTCTATGCAGTGTGTTATGCTCTATAAGATAGTCAACAACAGCTCTGAGCTAGATCTAGTTAGATTATAAATAATAATAATAATAATAATAATAATAATAATAATAATAATAATAATCTTCGCTCTGCTTCCCGCGTGTACCGAAATTGATTCATGAGCTTGCTGGTGGTAGTTTGTTTATTCCAATATTCAATATGAGCCCTGCAAGTTAAATGGGTTATCTCGTACCGATACTTCTGGGAGACACGCCACAAAAGGGTTCGGATCCTATAAATTTAAGCCCCAGCCCCTCTTTGAGAGCATGCCAGCCTTCTCGTTACCTCTATTACCAGCATGTCCGGGGACCCAAACAAGTCTAACCGGGCACCTGGCTCAGAGTCCGTCCAACATCTTTTGGCATTGCCAAACTAATTTGGATGTGGTTTTAACTGCCTTAAGGGCTATTAAAGCTGCCTGGCTATCCAAGCAGATATTCTTCCGCTCGTTTGCCTGACATATTTGCGTAAGCGATACACAGGCTTGCATATATCTCAGTCTGAAAAACAGGGGTATAAAACGGGAGTGGCAAGCCTAGGATCCCTGACCTCAGCCCCTCTCCTGTCCCCTCCGGGAGCCAACAGTGAACCATGCTTGACCCCCAGCCCAACTAGTTCCCGGAAGGTATTGCCATTGAAAAAAACTGGACTTAATTTTTTACTAGGCCTCATTAGGTAGTGGGACATGTATCTTGAAGCCTGGTTAAAATAAGGGAGTGCACCTTAAAGAGTAGCTTAATATCCAGAGATGGTGCACTCTTACCTCGCGAGCTCCTTCACAAACAAATGCAAAGGAGGAAGGTCCATTAAAATCTCTAAGGCAGACTTGGGGTAGTCCGCACCGCTCCGCTTTGCAGCGCATTAAGTCTGACAGCAGCTGCCTTCATAGATGAGGCAGCCCACCAGACCAACGCCGCAGAACTGAGGCCCTATAACCGAGGTATAGACTCATCTGACCATCCTCAGCCCGGGACCAAAAGCGTTGTGGATCTTTTATATTCCACGTGTTTCTTCTAGCTCAGTCCAGCGTCAGGATGATTACTAGCTATTTAATCGAACTAGATAGCTTCAATTTCCTCCAAAACAGCAGGGCTCTACCAAACCAGGCAGCTGTCTCCTTGTGAAGACCATTAATTCAGTCTTATCTGGATAAACGGGCAAGGCAGTTTCTTTACACCATTCCTCCAGAGTATGTAAGGAGCCTTCGAAACGGTGCTGGGGAATTTTCCACTTGCTGCAAGATACATTATGTGATCAAAAGTATCCGAACACCCCCACAAACATACGTTTTTCATCTTAGGTGCATTGTGCTGCCACCTACTACCTGGTACTCATTATCCGCGACCTCAGTAGTCATTAGACATCGTGAAACAGCAGAATGGGACTCCGTGGAACTCACGGACTTCGAACGTGGTCAGGTGATTGGGTGTCACTTGTGTCAGAAGTCTGTACGAGAGATTTCCACACTCCTAAACATCCCTAGGTCAACTGTTTCTGATGTGATAGTGAAGTGGAAACGTGAAAGGAAATGTACAGCACAAAAGCGTACAGGCCGACCTCGTCTGTTGACTGACAGAGACCGCCGGCATTTGAAGAGGGTCGTAAAGAGTAATAGGCAAGACATCTATCCAGACCATCACACAGGAATTCCAAACTGCATCAGGATCCACTCCAAGTACTATGGCAGGTAGGCGTGAGGTGAGCGGCTGCTCATAAGCCACACATCACGCAGGAAAATGCCAACGACGCCTCGCTTGGTGTCAGGAGCGTCAACATTACACGGTTGAGCAGTGGCAAAACGTTGTGTGGAGTGACGAATCACTGTACACAATGTGACGATCCGATGGCAGGGTGTGGGTATGGCGAAATCCCGGTGAACGTCATCTGCCAGCGTGTGTAGCACCTTCTTGCTTCCCACTGTTGAAGAGCAATTCAGGGATGGCGATTGCATATTTCAACACAATCGAGCACCTGTTCATACTGCACGGGCTGTGGCGGAGTGCATACACGACAATAACATCCCTGTAATGGAGTGGCCTGCACAGAGTTCTCACTTGAATCATATAGAACACCTTTGGGATGTTTTGGAACGCCGACTTCGTGCCAGGCGTCACCGATCTACATCGATACCTCTCCTCAGTTCCGCACTCCGTGAATAATGGGCTGCCATTCCCCAAGAAACCTTCCAGCGCCTGATTGAAAGTATGCCTGCGAGAGTGAACGCTGTCATCAAGGCTAAGGGTGGGCCAACACCATATTGACTTCCAGCATTACCGATGGAGGGCGCCACGAACTTGTACGTCATTTTCAGCCAGGTGTCCAGATACTTTTGATCACGTAATGTATGTACCATTTGCATAGCCTTTGCTTGAATCCCCCCCTCCTCACTCGTTGAACCTGTTCAGTAGATCATCCACTACCAGACGCCAGAAAGTGGATAACAGAACTCCCCTTTGCGAGCAGCCACGGGTCATTGATACGGTAATTATTGACGGAAAGATATAAGTAAATAAATAGAAGATAAGTAATTGCAATAAATAATTTCCGTTTACTAAATCAATGTGTAATGAGTTGAAAGATTGTCCGGTAAGAAAAGGGCAATTAGCAAGTCATGTAAGGAAAACAGTTGGGTGTAGAACACATTAGCTTAAAGATTCTTGGAATGTTTAGGGTTTAGTTCAGTACGTTTGTAAAGTCACGTAAGCAGCAATTCTGCAAATTAGAAAAGTGAAAGGTACGGCTTAGCAACAAAGTAAGAGACGCATACGTAGGATGTTAAGATTGAACCCGTTAGAAGGAGCGTTGGTAGGGGTATTGATATGTGGGCGGAGCTTAAATTAAGAAAAGAGCACGCATACTAAATTAGACACATTCGTGACTCTCCCTTAACTCTCGTGTGTAATTTTTAATCTGTGTAGCGCACATGAACGAGCCGACGTTAGAAAGACTTAGCTGCTATTGTGGAGGATCTTTCCGAGCAACATTTCTGCGACTTACGTCAATTGACGCTTCGCTTAATTATTGTTATAGAAGTAATTAATTCGTATATTTAGTACTCGGCGACTCTTCTCAAATTGAATACTTTAATGAACATTAAAATGCCTCAGCTAACTAAATGGTGTTATCCTTTCACAATATACTCACGCATACCGTGAGATAATAACTCACAGCTATACCACTGGAGCAGCTGGCGCACGAGACAGCGCAGAACGAGCTACGAGATGATATAAAACTCATCAACAGGGCAGGTAACATTAAATGTAATAAAAGATTTGAAACAGGGAGTGGCATCAAAGTTGTCGCACCACGAACCTCCAGCACTGAAGTTCACAAAGCGAGCTTAGTTAATCAATCGTGTGACCATGTTCGGTTTATAGCCGAACGTTGTACAACGTTTTATATTTTGAATCGCAAATTTTAAAACGAGACTAATCTCATTTGCTTAGAGTAGTAATTGAAAAGTGTTCATATCTCGTTCTGTAGCGGAATTCTGTCTCTTTTGATTAGCAATAATGTGTTTGATTACAAAACACGGCACGATAACAGTTCAAAAATACCAGAAAGCATTTGTGCAAAACAAAATTCTGTACTATAAATCTTAATTTATTATTATTGTTATTATTATTTATTGTTAAGAAATGGATATTGATTTAACTTCTGTTGAAGTTTGCAAGTAGTTGAAGGGATAGGAACAACTTAAGCCGAGCTTCCCTACAATCCAAAAATAGCACTCAACTGAACTTAATATTTTTCGGCTGAGGATCACGTGATCAAGAATTGCCCCATTGTTTATTATGGAAATGCTTTCCTCCGGCCGAGAACTAAGTAAACTGAACAGAACTGAAGATTGAATCTCTCTTTTTTCGTTTGTCTCTAGAATTTTTAAGTTTTCCTCCAGAAATCTAGGCTGGAAAATTACGATGTTATAACTGAAAAATAACGTGGTCGAAAAAAATAAGGAGCTGTTAACTTTTAATTTAGGTTATTTGATAGTTCGCGACCATGTCTTGGCAGAATTTGTTAGTATAATAAAATCAATGCGTACAAAATAATGAATACCAACGCGGTAATGCAGCACCACCCTTAAAATTTGAGTTTACCTGAAGCGTTGGGGACGCTATCCCCTCCCTAAGATTCCTAACTCTCCCTACTCCAAACTAACTGCCATCTCGAATCCCGGTGACCAGAGAGACGTATGTTCTATAATCTCTGCATACGTCACATCATATATATATATATATATATATATATATATATATATATATATATAAAGAGATTTCTGTTAAAGAATGCGATTCAAAATATCATAAACCTCTTAATATTGGTCACTTCAATAGTTTTAAGATTAGTAAATTTAAAGTTATGTTAATGGAATCAGGAGTCAACTACAGTGATCATGGGCTCTGTATAACAAAACAAAAAGGGAAAGAAAAAAGTATAATATTACCGTAGACGGCGTTGCAGAGCAACCAATTGTTTTGACATTTCGGATAAATGATAAATATAATTATAATCCACAAGATGTCGGATTTGGTGAAATATGTAGGACATTATAAAAAAAAATGTTAATGTAGGAACATTAAACTCCAAACCTAAATTACTACTCAATAAATTAAGTTAAATTAAATTTTATTTATGGACGTTTTTAACTGCTATGGTTCTTAGCGTGCCATTCTATATTGGGCGTGAAAGACTGGAAATTTCGCTCAGAGGCCTCTTTATCAGGCTTGAGGTCTTTAACGTGCCGTAAATCTACGACACGGGACCACCGGCTTCACTTCCCTTCCCTTCCCATCGCCCTCCGCCGGATTTATGTACACGTCAGTTTTATATTTTCGTAATTATTAGTATACAAAAAGGAGTAACACCAGCTGTCAAAGAACTTTCACAATTTTGCTTGTGTGAAGAACATATTTTATGTAAGACATTCTGGATTTGATATATAAACACAACATCCTATACAATTTAAATTCTTGCCTTCTCTACTGCTTACTGTTATGAGTAGAGGAAGTATTGCATTTCACCAAAAAATTCTATACCAAGGTTTACGTGGAAATACACATTTATAGGTCCCCTAAATTAAAAAAAAGAAAGAAAATTGTGTGTGTGTGTGTGCGTGTGTGCGCGCGCGCGCGCGTAACTCAAGCTGGTTAAATATCAACTTGGTAGTTTTAAGTTCAACGTCTTGCAAGGATGCAACACAAAGATTTTTCAAGAAAATCCCCCCGACCTCAAACTTCCCTTTACATGGAAAATTTTTCCTTATTTTTTATTTTCTCAAAAATTGCTCTAACGATTTTGATTAAAATACCATATGTTTAAGATGGGGCGGCGCCGTGGCCGAGTGGTTAGACCGCTCGCCTCCCACCGAGGTGGACCGGGTTCAATCCCAGGGACCTGCATGTGGGATTTGTGGTGGACGAAGCGGCGTCTGGGCGGGTTTCCCCCGCCACTCATTCCACCAACTGCTCCATCATCACCTTTCCTTTCATCCATTTCACCAACATTTCGCTTCATCTACTTCCTTCATCCCATACCAGGCATCGGGCTGATCACCCATCCTGGATGCTCTGTCTGATCCATGAGTGTCTGCTCCTCAACGGGCCTCTGACCCCAGGCACCCGCTTGTAAGTCCTACATAAGAGGAGGGTAAACAGATAATGAATGAATGTTTAAGATGTTTGCGTGACAAATAAAATGTATATCTTGAATTTTTTTGTGAAGACCTTTCCATTGTGAATTAATTTTTATAACTTGTAAACCGTAAAAGATACATAAAAAATGTACATCTCTTTAAATCACACAGTTTAAGTCAAATAAGAATGTCTGTGTTGTTAATCATTTCCAAAATATTCTTTGTTATAGGTTTGAATTGTCAAACACTTTATACTTTTTCAACTCAAATTCGCTCTCCTTTTTTTTCTCGCGGTGATGTAAAGAGAACGCAATTTCAAAGTCATTACATGGTGATCCTTTCCCTTTCTTCAGTGATACAAATGATGTATAGAACATTTTAATATTACATATATTTTTCAAGTTGTCAAACTCTCAAACATGATTATTTCAATTAATTGTTAGATTCGTTTATGAAAAAAAATAAAAAAGAACGAAGTGTATGGTAGCTTCGGATTAAAGGAATTTCTTGAAGATCTGTGAATTGTCGGATTGAAAGGTGTAGTTTAAAGAAGTTCGATATTCATCCGACTTGGTTTTTCAGTTATGTTGAATCAATCATTCGCCTGGAGTTTTTCCTTTTTCGGGGCAAAATCTCGACATCAATATCTACATCGTTTACTTAACGTAGGTAAGAAAAGAGCAAAAAAGTTAAATTCAACAATACATAGTAAATAAACTAATACAAGAGCGAGGAAAAAATCTGAAAAAAAAATCGTTGGAAAGGCAGTGAAAATTAAAACTTAGATATAAACAAGAATATTTAACTGGCCGCAAAGAGTTTTGAATATGGATCATATTAAAAAGAAACATCAAGTTCGATTTAAAAATGTGGGACATTGTCATGAAGAACTAAAAGGTTATCTATTCGTTAATTTTATAGATGGTAACAGAGGCACTGCCTTCTTGAAAAAACACCAATTATATATGGTATAGCTATAAAGAAATTGTAATAAAAGCATGAGCGATAACAATACTAATTGGTTCATCTGCGAACATGGATGTTCCTAATTTGCTGCTAGCGGTGGTAACGTTGATTTGCAGTACCAACAGGAGATGCATTTGACCAGCCTCGAGGAATCAGAGGAGTTCGGTGAGGCACCAGCGTTTCATCAACACGATAATAGATGGCAGGAAAGTGGCAGCGTAGTGTAAAGCTCCCTGCTAGTGATTACTGTATTCCAAGATTAGACTTTGCATATATTATTATTATTACTATTATTATTCAGTTGACTTTCAGAAGGGTAAATAATTTTCGAGGCACAAGTTGTAGTTAGATGCGAAGGTGTGTATTTGCAGGATATACAACTTCGACAACGCTGCAAAAGTTTACTTTTTAAGATAATTATTTTGAGGATTTATGACAGTGATTGCTGTGTTGAATTTTCCATCACAACACAATGTTCTCATTCTGCTATCTTTTTACTCCCTTGGGGAAACAAGCCGGTTTGTCTAAAGCGCCCCCCGCATAGAAGCATCATTGGTCTTTGAGGGATTGCAGATCTAGTTCTTTCATAATCTTGAAGGTTACCAAGTCAACAGGAGATGTTAGCTTTAATTTCTTTTCTTTTTTTAATTGGTTAAGCCGGCACCTGCTGGCCTCGTGATTGTAACCCAAGTGACATCACTTCAGTGGTGCAAGTATTAAATACACCGTCTCGTCACGCCTTTGTCATGGCTCAGCAAACCGCCAACTGCGTGGCCTTGCTTGATCTTGAGAAGGATTTTTACGTTGGAGGGAAATTTGCAGCCATTTGTCTCGAGTAGTGGTGGACTGCAGTCTTTACGGAAGTACCTGTGAAGATGGATACAGGACAAACGGTGACGTTAGGTTGGAAACATCTGACGAAGTTCGGCGCAGGTGACTGAATTGTGCAAATATTAATGCAAAAATCTGTATTGTTTGTACTAAAACAGTGGTAAAGTATTAGATGTGCGTGGTGAAGAGGGCAATGAAACAGTGCAATGCTGATCTACGCTTTGATATTTTTACTTTCTCTACTGCGTATAAGTAGGGGAAGTATTGTATTCTACCCAAAAATTCGATACCGAGATTTCACCGGAAATACATGTTTTGTGGACCCCTGAATCCAAAAAAAGCATTTTTGGAAACATGTCCGTCTGTGTGTCTGTATGTGAACAGCATAACTCAGAAACGAACAGTCGGATAAACACCAAACTTGGTATTTAGTTTCAATATCTTCCAGAGATGCGACACGAAGGTTTTCAAGAAAACCCCCACCCCAGATTACCCTTTACATGGAACATTTTCCGAAAATTTTAATGTTCTCAAAAATGGCTCTAACGATTTTGATTAAAATATCATATATTTAAGATACTTTCATGACAAATAAAATGTATATCTTGAATTTTCTGGGAATGGTTTCAAAGTATTCTTCTTTGTGAACGACTTTTGCATAACTGGTAAACCATAAGAGATGAGCAAAATTTTACTACAGAAAAAATGTAGATCGCGTTAAAATACACAGTTTGTCATATGCATTTTTTGTGTGGAGTGAACCATTTTCGGGATATTGCTTGTTATTTCCTTAAATTTTCCAATACTTATATACTTTTTCTCAAATGGGAATTCGTTATTCTTTTTTTTTTGTCCTGGTAATGCGAAGAGAATGGGGAGAATAAGCGTTTGTAAAAATAGTTTGTACAAGAGTAGAGTCATGTGAGTGCAACACATCAGAGTTTTTTAACATCGGTTTAACTTCTTGGTCATATCGCGATAGTTACTATAGTTTTCATTGCTTCACCCGAGTCATTGCATACCAGACAGATGGCCTGAATTGCGTAGTCGTCTTCGTGAACCAGCTGTTTTTGCTGCTATTCAGTTTTGGCGGTATGTGGACTTTGAAATCGTGGAATTGTTGACTTTCTTTAGAATTTTTTCTACTTCGTTTCTGTAGGAGGAACTTTGGGTTGTGATATTGAATATGCAATCGATATTTATCTAGGAATCCACGGAGGAAGGGAAGAAAACAGTGAGAGTGACCGACGCAAGGAATTTGAACCCCGTAACTTTCTCTAGACGACAGACACTTATCTCCTGAGCTATCACTCTCGGTGATTTAAGCGTTTATATCAGCAGGAAAAAATCTTCAAATACCGTTGATTATTGATATTTCTTCAATTTGATTGGAAGGCTGTACTGAAAATGCTGTTTTTTCCCCCCCAAAGTGTACAGGTCGAAGGGATTTAGGCAAGGCCGCCTCTATTTGGTATAGGTTTCTCCGCTTAGGTGGTGTAGTGAAAAGTAGAAGGCTAATCTAGACTTGATCATTTATTTCAGCAGAGAAAAGAAACGTTGGTGATAATTTCATGGTGCTATCATTTTAAAAAAGAAATGATTAAGATGTGTTATTGAAATAAATGATACAACAATAGCTGACCTTCATTTTTCATCTTCACTATCTTCCATAAGTTTCTCGTTTCCCCACAGTTGAAAAGTTTTACTTTATATCGGAATTTACGCTGGAGTTGAAAGGTTGCTAAGTCTGTAGGTGCATTCATGTATAGGATCCATTAGTGGTGTATCGCGCCCTATGGACAGATTTACTAATACCGTGTGTCTGGTAGCTTTACTCTCTCTTTTATTGGATTTATAAATAAAAATAAGGTAGATCCTTAATCTGTTAAATGTTAAATGAGATTAGCTTGTTTTCTTTAAATTGTTAAATAAAATATACGTCGTTTATATTTACATTCATTTATTGCTTAGCTAAAGGGTAAAGTTTTAAAGTTTCTATCCGGCGGTTAAAACTATGGTACTTCTGAATGTTTTACTTTAAGTGCCTATAAATAAATGTTCGCTTCTTTCATTCAAAACTAAAATAAGTGTGTTTAGATTTAACTGCTTTCATTAAATACTAAACTGAGGCTTCTAAACCAGGAAAGAACTATCTTGGAAATTAAAAATCATTAAACAACATTTTCGTAATGCATCGTGACCACCTTCAGAAATTCACCGTGGGACACCGGCCTATTAGCCCTCAAGCGCGAATTTTCTTGCCCAGCAGTATGGAATACGCAGTTATCAAACGTCGCGTTTTAATTTCTTTTAATCTACGAAAGAAGAAACATACTCGAATTTGTTTTTCAGTGACATCTCCAATATCCGTTCCACTCGATACAGTACTGAACTATGTATCAGGTTCATATTAGTATGTAAAATAAATGTACAATTTGGGAACCTTCATACATAAGTACTTAACTTTTAAAACAGCAATATTAATCCCCTATATTTTCGTCTGAAAATTTAGTTATTTAAATTTTGCCAACAAACAAAACCATAATAAAAGGAAATAAAATAAGAAAGAAAAAAAAAGAGGAAGCCATTAAGAGATTCTTGCTTTTCATTCAGAGGTTTTTCAAGTATTTAGATACATAAAAAACATCTCTTCTAGGGGAGATACGAGATAATGATCACTCTACGAAAGTAAATTTAATGGTTAACACAAGTTCTGTTTTTATGACTTATTTTGCAGTTTTATAAATATATTACAAGGAATAATTTTACCCCTGTACTGGGCAATACGATTTCCTATAAATCATGTAGCTTCTAATTAAAACACAACAATTTTCAGCAAAATTTGTAGTTGAATACCATCCACATTCTATATTCTCTAATTTCTCTATGTCTGCTACTTATAAGCACATGTTGTGTGGAATTTACATAACAATGAAAATACTTAAATACGGAACAAACAGTTCTGAATCTATACAACCTTTTTGGTCATATAAGTAGTGTTCCAGGAGGTGAGAACACAGAGTTATCCTGATTTTCTTTGAAATACAACCATCGGTGATACCTAGATCATCGTTATAATACGTAGAAAGTCCAAGAACAATTGAAAACTTGCAACGCAACTAGACAACGCAAATCAATAATGCTCCAGTTCCAAACTTTAACAATTATTCTTTATTGCATTGTGCCATCTGGGATAGTAATCAGTTAATATCAATTGCACAATGTCCCACAAACAAAACGCGCGAAATTAGATATATTTGAAATTATATAATAGGTAAACTTGAAGCTTAAATTTTATGCAAGTAAATAAGCATTGATGATGAGAGAATATTTGAAATTCAGTAGCTGAGAAAGAAAGATCCAAAGATCTGCAAGAAAGGTTATTTAAAAGCGCAGGTTTTTTAATTTAAAAAGGTTATTTATATAGCATTTTTTTCAGCAGAACTTTCCTCTACGTTTAACATAATGCTGGGATAAATAGGATAAATATCTGTACATGTTTCTCTCAATCGCGAAACAGTAAGGTCCAATCTTCCAGGTAACCAACTGAATTACATGTTACGTAGCAGAGATCTTGTGATTTAAGTACAGTAACGGAGGAGTTTCAGAGTCATTTTAAGGGATACAAAGGAAAAGGAAGGGAAAGCTATATAGCCGCCTCGTGTCGAATGAACGCGTTCCCCTTGCCCCGCTAACTTTTTCCGTATCGGCTACTTCCGTTTCTCATCGTCGGGCTGCCTTCAGAGTTCATCTTCCTGCGACGGTGCAAAAGAGACTTGTTTTCTCACGCCACAGGACTCTCAGTTGAGTGACATTGTCTTATCCCCAAAATTATTTGAAAGCCATACCAGCTAATGATGTTAAATATTTGCTGCTCAAATGATTTACTATACCGCAACAATGAAGATTAACTCTGCCATTTTGTAATGCCACGCCTCACCTTCTTGTAAGATTCTTGGATGTCATTTAGAAATCACTACCTTGCATGCATTTATTTTCCGATAAATCAGTTCATTTATCGAGGGAAAGAAAAATTTACGATTCAACAACAACTACAACATAACTCACTACGTTATAACTCTACAGGACAGTTGACAAATGAAGTGCAATACTTTTTTTTACTTTCTCTACTACGTATAGTAAGTAGGGGAAGTATTGCATTCCACCCAAAAATTCGATACCGAGATTTCACCGGAAATACATGTTTTGAGAATCACTGAATCCAAAAAAAGCATTTTTGGAAACATGTCCGTGTGTGTGTCTGTCTGTGTGTCTGTCTGTCTGTGTGTCTGTGAACAGCATAACTCAAAAACGAACAGTCGGATAAACACCAAACTTGGTATTTAGGTTCAGTATCTTCCAGAGATGCGACACGAAGGTTTTCAAGAAAATCCCCCCACCCCAGACTACCCTTTACATGGAACATTTTTCGAAAATTTTAATTTTCTCAAAAACGGCTCTAACGATTTTGATTAAAATATCATATGTTTAAGATATTGTCATGACAAATAAAATGTATATCTCGAATTTTCTGGGAATGTCTCCAAAAATATTCTTCATTGTGAACGACTTTTGCATAACTGGTAAACCATAAGAGATAGACAAAATTTTACTACACAAAAAATGTAGATCGCGTTAAAATACACAACTTATGTCATATACGTTTCTTTTGTTGAGTGAACCGTTTTCGAGATATTGCTTGTTATTTCCTTAAATTTTCCAATACTTATACTTTTTCTCAAATTCGTTATTCATTTTTTTTATGTCCTGAACATGCAAAGAGAATGGAATTCGCCACATAGCAACCAGCGTTAAAATATTTGACTATCGCTTAAAAGCTACCATATTCCCCTTGCATCTACAAGAAAATTACCAATAAGATTGACATCTCGATATCTCGATTAACATGAAGCATATGGAGAATAGGCGTTTGTAAAATTAGATTGTACAAGAGTAGAGAAAGTCATGTGAGTGTAACACATCAGATTTTTTTTTTGTGGCACGCTTCTGAATTTAGCTTTCAACTTTCAGCATTAATTTAACGTTTTAAAAATTATAATTTGACAATATTGCTGGGCGTTTTTCATTAATGTGTTATACATGTATAAAAATATGTGTAATGTTTTGTCATGCGTTTTAATCTGTGAAAGTATACTTTCAGATTCTGTAAAATTGTATTTCGAAGTAAACGATTTGTGGAAGCTAGATCCTGCCAACAACAAACGAATCCGGAATCCAAACATATGTAAAACCGAAATTACTTAATATGTCCTGTCTAGATCTAGAAACCGTATCCCACAAATGAAGAATGGTGCAAGGTCGAAATTATTGCAGTTTATGACATAAAGACAAATGAAACCTGATGTTCTTCTTACGTCACAACCTGTTTTGTTATCCAGTAGTGCAGTGCAAGTTACTTGAACCATGAACTCCTGGTCCTTGGACTGGTTATTTAGTGGTCTCAAGGTGTGTGCCCATATCGGGTTACCCTTACATAGTGATGTCAAACGGCACAAACATCCTAGGTTCGAGCCCTGGGTATAATACCGGTGATTCTGCAAAATTCTGATGCATTTTAAATCTCACCTGTAAACCTAGTTTTTGTTGGGTGCATTAGAATTCTTAAATACATTTTCATATCGCGGATAGTTTCGAACGAAAATGCTGATGTGTATTCCATATTGGAAGTATGTTTTAATTTCTTGAATATTCACTTGGATGTAATAGAGGAATGGGAGCTCATATCAGTGTTATTAGAAATAGATCGAATACATGTTAATAAGCATTTTTATTACTTCATTAACTTACGAATGATATGCTTTAGGGAGACAATAGCGAAATAGAAGCAATAGACTTAATTTCTGTAAGTATAATATTCCTGTGAATATGTCAATGTATGCCCTAAAGTTTAACCACAATAAAATAAATTCTTCTTGGATTATATTTTCTTTAAAACATCACTAACCATACATCTTAATATAAATATATATATATATATATATATATATATATATGACATTATACTTGAAAAGAAACGGTAAGTAAATGAATTACCTCTGCTATGTATTAAGAGAGCCTTAATTTTAGATTTTCCAAACAATATATTAGAAAAAAAGAAAGGAAAAAAAAGGATTATTCCACATTTATCACTTTACACTACTTTCGATCAATAAAACGGAAGGAAAGTTTGAATTTTAAACAGGGATGTGTATCACTAATCATCATTGTGATTATTACTTCCTTTTACCTTTTGAAAGAATAGTTTGTAGAGAATGAGTAGAGAATGTCGTCTGAATGCAACATTTAAGATTTTTTAACCTCTGTCGGCAGGAATATATAGTGCTTTTTAATGGTGTGAAAATTACCAATGTCGGTTTAGTACTTGCCAAAATTACCCAGGACACACAAAACAAACGCAAATTCTCTGTTTATAATATGAACATAACGTCAACTCCTGTAGAAACTCTGGGAGGGGGGGCACTCATCCTGTAATGCATAATTTAATACAGCAGCAATGGAGCACCGGTGTACGGTATAAAACCGCTGGAAGTCACTACAGCTGCTGTTCACAAATGCCCTAATACTGTTGGTAGGTAGATACCCGCCATTCTATTTGTAAGGCATATATTTGGTACTACAATTGGAACAATTTTTGGTGAATATTTATTGCGATTAACAGGAAGTAGATATAAAAAATATCTGATGTGTTGCACTCGCATCACTTTCTCTACTCACTCTTGCACAAACTATTCTTATAAACGCTTACTCTTTTATTTACTTCATATTAATCGAGACGAACATTGCAGAAATTGCGTAATTTCCTTGTAAATACAAGGCTTTAAGCGATAGTCAAATCTTTTAAGAGTGGGTTGCTATGGGATGTCTTTGAAATTCCGTTCTCTTTGCATGGTCAAGGTAAGGAAGAAAAACAAAATCTCATGTGTTACATTCACATAACTTTTTCCTCCTGTAGTTTATTAGTGTGTGTACAAATTATTCTTTTGAAAGTTTATTATTCTACTTCATTTTAACCAGATGAGCCTTCGCAGAAATACCTACACTACACATTTCGTTAGGATACAAACAGCAACGTAGCCAGAAAAATATTATGGGGAGGTTTATGTATAAGGATGTCAAATGTTTAAGAACTGGGCGCTATACGCTGGCCTTAAAATTCCATACTGTTTCCATGCAATTCCCAAAAACAACTGAAAATCGTTGGGACTTAAGAATGACAAAGTATTGAACAAATCGAAGCATTAATAACGGATATTTCAGAAATAGCTGGTGCCACAAAAAAGTAACTTAAAATAAATTGTGTGTTTTAAAGAGAGTTACATGTTTTGTGTTGTACGTTTTCGTCTGTCGCTTAACATTTACCACTGTTAGAAGATACTATAAAATTCCTTGCGAATAAAGAGGACTTCACAGGATATTCGCAGAAAATTCAAAATATTCATTTTATTTATCATGTAAATATCTTTAATAAATGATATTTTAATCAAAATCGTTACAGCATTTTTTAGAAAATCACAAATTTCGAAAAATACTCCATGTAAAGGTAGTTTGGGTTGGGGATTTTCTTGAAAATCTTCGTATCGCATCTTTGGAAGGTACTGAACCTAAATACTAAGTTTGGTATTTATCCAACTTTTCGTTTCGTTTTCGGGTTATGTTGTTTACAGACACACACACACACACACACACACACACACACACACACGGATCTTTTTCTAAAAATACGTTTTTATTTATTCAGGGGCCTCAAAACATGTATTTACGGTGAGATATCGGTATCGAACCTACTTACCTACTACTACTTAAGTAGGTGCTGGTAGAGAAATTATAAAAAGACTTCCTATTTGAAAAAAGTAAGCATTTTAAAATGCAAACCACTAACAGAGAATATCTCAGAAATGGTTAATTTCACACACACACACACACACACACACACACACACACAACCAAATAGATAAATATAACAAATTTTGTACTTTACCGAGATCTACATTTTTTGTTTAGTAAGATTTTGTCTATATCTTACGGTTTACCAGTTGTACAGAAGTCATTTAGAATGAAGAGGACTTCAGGGTTTGTTCCCTGAAAATTCAGGATATGCATTTCATTTGTCATTTAAATATCTTAAAGTATGGTATTTTAATCAAAATCGTTAGTCATTTTTGAGAAAATCAAAATTTTCGAAAGATGTTCCATGTAAGGATACTTTGGGGAGGGAGATTTTCTTGAAAATCTTCGTGTCGCACCTTGGAAGATGCTGAACTTAAATACCAACTTTGGTTTTTAACCGACTTTTCGTTTTTGAAGCATGCTGTTCGCAGACACACACGGACCTTTTTCTAAAAATGCTTTTTTGGTTTCAGGGGGCCTCAAGGTACATATTTCTCGACATCGAATTTTTGAGTGAAATACAATACCTCTCCTATTGCTATAGGTAGTAGAGAAGGTAACAAGCTTTTCTATGGATAATGTGTAGAATACCTTGGACAAGAAAAACCGTGTGACCGTGAAAAGCCAAATTTACTCCTGTATTAACGTGATGCAAAAATCAGTTTTGATTCATGCGGTTAATATCAAGCTGGGCTGCGTTTGGAAAGTTGATGGAAACGTGTTATCTTCTACTTTGAAGAACAATGCAGAAAAATCTCTCGTACGATTGGTAAATGTGCTAATGACGTCGCTAAGCTTCTCTAACCTTGATCTCTTTTGATCTTTGAACCAGCTTTTTCGGTTCGCTCTGCTAACAGCTGATTTCAAAAAATCCATTTGCTGGTGGACGGCAAGAGTGACGAGCGGAAAGCTAAAGAACTTGGAGAGGCCTCATTAACATCAAAAGAAATATGAAGGATCATCAATACAACGGCAAGTCTTTAATATTAATCAGCTGGAATGTGGGGATTTAACTTTGAGAATTCTATTTATTAAACCTTTGTGTCATCTTCTTAGAGATTCTAGTATTCTAACAACGTTACATGATGGAGCAAGCTGAAAGGTTTCTGTCTGAGCGAGCGAGCGTGCGTGTGTGTGTGCGTGTGCGTGTGCGTGTGCGTGTGCGTGCGCGCGCGACTGAGAGAGAGAGAGATTATTTTCATTAAAATGTAAGAACAAAATCCCACCTGACTTCAAACTGATAAATAAAATACATATTTTCTAATACGCTAGTGGTGGGAGGTAGTGAGAGAGAGAGAGAGAGAGAGAGAGAGAGAGAGAGAGAGAGAGAGAGGTACTGTAGTGATGCTCAATACACAAGATCCAAATTTAGTTAACATTTAAACTTACAGAATAATAATTCAGCTCTTGTTCACAAAATTACTGAAATCCACGTACAAAGATCTGAAATGCTAGATTTTGTGTATATACAATTTTTTCACTTGAGCTACTTAGGTATGATGTTCAAGGACTATTTGAGAACCAGTGAACTGCGCAGTAACACATGTTACAGGGTTATAGCATTTTCTTCGCTTTTAGTTTGCTGAAGGCGTTTAGATTGTATCTGATTTACCATCTTTGTAGCAAGCATACTTAAATAAATGTAACACAATGCAAGCTGCAGAAATTACTATTTAGGGCTTTTTAGAAGACAATATGGCAATTCTGAAGACTGCTTTGGTATTTTGATATAATTCTAGCTTAATTTTGTTTTTTAAGATTGTATGAGCATGAAAATACGATATTATATTTGAGCATCTGTAGTGATTATGTATTGATAGTTAAGCAAACATGTATTTATGCCATAAATTTATAATCCTTTAGATTATGTCACAAGTGAATAGCGCATAGGCATTAGCGAGCTTCAAACAAAGATTATAAGCAAGTTGCATACAATGTTTTAAGCAACCATAACATTTTAAGTTTAATTTAATATCATTCAGTTTCGAATGATAGCAAGACAAAACTTAAAACTATTTTTAAGGTCATCTGAGATCACCTGCTTTGTCGAGTTTTCCATTGGTTCTCATTGATTCAGCAAATAAACGAAGGGATTTCATAATAGAGAACTGTATGCGTCCTATATTATAAGGAATGCTAACTCTGACATTTAACCCTATTATACCGCTCATTGGTTACTTTTGGTGGCATTCTGTTTGTTAAGTTGACATCAATACCAGCAACTGCTCCTAATAAAATATAGGCATAGTAAAAATATGGCAGTAGTTGGTGTTAATTGCAGCTGTTACGTTAGCGGTACAGGTATTATCTTGCAGGAAGTCAACTGTTGAGTTTAAAGCAAATAATTCTTGGTGAGTAGGGGCGGTTGTGTTCTACGTGTGCGTTTATTTGGAATAGTTTGTGCTTACATAAGTGTTCCACACTTTGTAATTGTTGTTTTAACAACTTAATTTCCAATAAAATGCGATATTTAGCGCTAGGAAGTGATATAATCAGTTTGTGTTGTTTCAAAATGATTTAGGTCAAGATAAATTAAAACTGCAATGGTTACCATATAAGATAGCGCATTGCTACAAAAGGATTTAGAGCAGTGTCGTCCAACTGAATGCTCTATGACGTCAGCGAGCAAGTTTCTTCTTACTCGTGTCTCAGCTAGGAGTTCCGAAATGTACTTAGATCAGGTGAGGGGAAGTTACTGTTAGCGATTGACTGTAAGGGGAACGTTGTTGTGTTTTCTACTATACCTACGTGGTTGTAACACGAAGCCTTACCCTCTGCACCCCTGTAAGAATCCGCGAAACGGTGTTACGTCACAAATGATTGAACTGGCTGACTCTGCATCAGAATGGTACAGATTGAGAGGAAATTAGAATGGGATCCAGTATGAATGCATTCTTATAGTGAATTTAATACGTCATAGCTTCTAGGCAACCCTATAACACACATTCCATAAAGTTCCAATTATCCACGATTTCGAACGGTTTATGATGCAAGTTTGCATAAAAAGGTTAGTGACAGAAGCAGAAGCTGTTAAAAATAGCACTTCAAAGGACACCAGTTCAAAAATGTGTCATTTATTTCACTCATAATATGTATGTCCTATCTGTTTTTATTTGCAATATAATCGTACACCTTTTTCCTTAACTTTTGTAAATGGTATAAGGTTCACTGGATGCAGTTCGATGTTGTTTAAGCTAGTTTAACCAGCCTGAATATCAGATGGAAGAACTGATAATTATGCCGAATTGCAGCGAGTGAACTCGGGAGTGACAAAATGTGCTTAGCCATATTATCTAAACAGTCACTTTAACACTTGTCGGAAAATTGAAACTACTGTTACTATAAAAATAAGGACCGTATACATCACTATTCATTTAAACAATCCGCTTTGTTACCATAGGTATCGTTTCTTCATTTTCAATTTGATCATTAATATTATTTACTGCTATTTGGCATGGTAAACTATAAGTAGATATACAATGTAAGAATGCAATAATCAACACATTATGATTTTCATTATTGCAACAAGCATTATTTACAACACACTCAGTTAACAAAAATATATAGGAATTGGAAGGTATTTATTCATTGCTTTTTATGTTTAGTGTAGATGACGAAGTAGGCATATTATTTCTTAATTTGTGTACAATGTCGGAATGGTGTTCTTCATTTAGTTGCAGTGCAAGATAATACTGATCTGTTCAGCACTTTAGAAAAGGAAGAGCTATGTTTATCACGTAAGGTGGAGTTGGTAATGAGATTTCGATAAAGTTTGAGTGAATCAGGATCATGATTGGTTGAAAAACAACATTCTTTCAGATATAATTGGTCATTGTCTCCCAACTGAGTCCTTGAGTGAAATAGTCACGATAAATATTTACCTAAAATCGAATTAGGCGATAGAGACACTACTAAATGCAGGATGACAGCTTATTTATGCCATATGTCAATGTTGTGTCACAAGGACTGGTAATAAAAATGCATAAATAAGTAAACCAGAAACAAAATGTGGAATGAAAATAAAAAGAACGCTTATTTTCAAATATGTTACAAAGCTGGCCACAAAAGTGGACCTTAACCTGCGATATTTATGCTACGAAAATAAAATGAAAAGTTATTTAACATGTATTCTGCGTTATAATGAAAACTACATTTTCGCTGCAGGAGGTTTGTCTCTGTTGTGGTTACACAAAGTGCAATAAAATGATGTGGAGTAAACAGACTATTTACAATAATTCAATATGTACATTTTATTCGGCTTTCTGTACCTCAAACTTATGTTATTTTAATAAAATTCGTATGAGCCATTTTTGAGTAAATAAATGAATATTTTTTCATATTAATAGTCGTTTAGAGTGGCGGAATTTCATAAAAACTTCGCTCTTCGCCCTTAGAAGCTGTCTGGCTTGTGATGGTGTTTATCCGTCAATTCGTAAGGCCAAGCGTTCTAGTATACCTTTTCTGCAATGTTAAAGTCTCCTTGGATTGGATTCGAAACGTTATTTACGCTGAAACATCAAATTCTGAGTCAATATGTTATTTTATCCATCGGAAGGTAAAAGAAACCGCCAAAATGTCAGAGCTTTAAGGTTTTTACGATATAAGAACTGTCATTTTTCCATTACATACTTTTGTATTAAATGGCGTTTCTGAAAAGAAAATGCCATTAAACGCACAATTTTCTGCACGGGGATGGGGTGCAGCTAACTTAGCCACTTTTTTTTTTCCTTCTGAGTAAATTATATACAATTTCCTAATTCCATTACCAGGCTTTTACCTAGTTTCCTTCAATGTGTTTCTACATAGTGAGGGGGAGATTATAAATCTATGTGGTTAGAGTTACAAGCTTAGGTTTATTTTTCTCAAAAAATATCCCTAGCAATGCAATACTTTGAAATATTTACCGCTTGAATATAAGCATATAACGTCACAGTGAACATATTTTTAGAATTTTGAAATTTATATACGAAATATTACTTTGAGTGGCGAAAAATTTGCTCAAGTTTTGAGAATATAACTACGTATTTCGCATGGGATTTTGCAACTAACGAGCATTAGACGCACTTTATAGCCAGATATTCATTTAATAGATCTATAATTTCAACTATTGAAAGATAATTAGTAAAAATAATTGTTCAAGGGATTTTATTTGAGTAAAAGAATATTTCGTTTTTTGAAACTGCCCTCGTGGGTCATTTGGTAGGTCATCTTCGTGCTGTTTCAAGATCCCATTTTCGATCCCGGCTTGGCTCAGAAATTTTTCTGCGGTAAAGAAGTTTCCTCGATATGACCTGAGTCTGGTGTATGAATGTAAGTGTGTTTTCACGTGTGTTCAGTTTATTAGGGTAACTAAACAGGCCAAGTACTATGACAGTTAGGCGTGAGGAAAATGCCAAACGACGCCTCGCTTGGAGTAAGGAGCGTCAACATTACACGATTGAACAGTGGCAAAACATTGTGTGGAGTGACGTATCACGGTACACAATGTGACAATCCGATGGCAGGGTGTGGGTATGACGAATGTCCAGTGAACGTCATCTGCCAGCGTGTGTGGTGCCAACAGTGAAATTCGGAGGTGGTGGTGTTATGGTGTGGTCGTGTTTCTCCTGGGGGGGGGCCTTGCACCTCTTGTTGTTTTGCGTGGCACGATCACAGCGCAGGCCTACATTGATATTTTAAGCACCTTCTTGCTTCCCATTGTTGAAGACAATAACATCCCTGTAATGGACTGGCCTGCACAGAGTCCTGACTTGAATCCTATAGAACACCTTTGAGATGTTTTGGAAGGCCGAATTCTTGCCAGGCCTCTCCGACCTACATCAATACCTCTTCTCAGTTCCGCACTCCGTGAAGAATGGGCTGTCATTCCCCAAGAAACCTTCCAGCACCTGATTGAAAGTATACCTGCGGGAGTGAACGCTGCCATCAAGGCTAAGGGTGGGCCAACTCCATATTGACTTCTAGCATTACCGATGGAGGGCGCCACGAACTTGTACGTTATTTTCAGCCAGGTGTCGGGATACTTTAGTTCATGTAACGTATCCCATAATCGGCTAGGGCTACAAAACCGATTTAACACAAATTTTATATTTTAATAACCACTATACATATCTTCTGAAATAAGTTATTATCTATCGTGGTTTCATAATTATACAAAGTTCAGACAGAAGAAGATCTTCACCGGCCATTCACTACAAATTCGGATATACTATGTGTATTTTGTTCCTCATATCGATATGTTAAATAACATACAAACATTTTCCACAGTATCGTGTCGCATCTTGTCTTTTCAAGCACGCACACACGCGCGCGCGCCTGCGCACACACACACACACACACACACACACACAAACAAACACAAATGTATTTTGGGGGGGATGGTTCAGGGGATTTACGTCATGAATTTTCGGTGAAATCTCTGTATTAAGTTTTTAGTGGAGTGCATTACTTTCCCTACCTACCTTAGGTAAGCGACATAGATTGTAAAAATAGGAGCAGAAAGTTGGTTTTAAACAATCAAATTAAAACAAATCGATTATAACTGGGAACTTTGGAATTTATTTCTGTATAATGAGGTAACTATTATGATAGATTTAGATTGCGATTGACACAGTATAAATTTGTGTTTTTAAAGAGTTATTTCAGGAGTGACCTTTTAAAAGGCATCATAACAAAACGCATTCAGCATTTAAAATAAGTTTCAATCTTACTTTTAATGGGTACTTTCTTTAATAAGTTTCACTAGAAATAAGTACCTAGTTTATAATATATATATATATCTTTTATATAAATCACCTTTTCTGCCCATAGAGATATCTGCATAATTGGAGTAGTTTACCAAATAAGAGGCCTGGATATATTAAATGCTAAAGTTTATGGATTACAGGGAGGTAGAGACGCAATCAACCACCGTGTTGTGTTCACTGTCCGTTCCGTAGCGGATTACTGAAATAGACTGCTGTAATCTCTGTGTCAACAGATCTGTCCTTAAGAACACTTGTTCAAACAGTTACTAAGCTGCAGATGAATATGCATATCACTGTTAACGCCATCGTGCCAGAACTTCACGTGGTAATTATAAAGATTATCATCAATATGCTATAGTTCCAGAGGAGGTCATTGGCAGTAGACCAGCATGCGCTAGCTCGCGCTGATGAAAACTCGAATAACAATATGGAAAATTTCTTCCTCGTGTAAGCTGCCCACATTGTTAGGGAAATAGTTGACTGCAAGGGCAGGCCGTTTTCGGCCCGTTTGCTATTGGGGTCACTTATGAAGGTAGATTAGATCAGAGGATATCATGGTAAAAATCATATCATATTTACCAACGTTTATGGTTTGCTCGTAGAATGTACGGGAGCGGAAGCCTTTTTATGATTCTACGGCAAAGGAGGCATTTTTACATTTTGGAGCATATTCAGTGTTATAGATTTTTACCGCGGAGATGACAAAGCGTTAAATTCAATTGCATTATATCGTAACTTAAGATTACAAGACTAAATGCACCGCGCTAATTGGGTTTTCAAGTGCTGTAATAGGCCAGAGCTTATCTGTGTGTCTATCCTTTATCACGATCATAGTCCCCTTCACTGGGCTGTGATAAAATGCATAACGTGTGGATTTAGAAACTGATGAGCAGTAAACGGGCGCGAACATTCAGCAATGGACGCCGTAAATTATTGTTTATTTTATTCGCGTACTATTGATGTGGAATATAAGCTTTCTATATCTGTGAAAGTTTTTTTTTAATAGTTCGTATTATGAAGCGTGAAATATGCACTATAAATCTGTGTATAGCTTAGGAAGTGGTGTTCTTTGCTTTTAATACGTGTTTATTGTGGTATCAGGAAGAATTTCATGATGTGTGACAGAAAGAAACAATACAATAAAGTCTTCAAGGACTCATATAAAACGCAATTTGTATTTATTTTACATGAAATTTTTGTGCATTTACTGCACTGAACATTTTACGCATTTAAGTTTCATATCATCGCAAAATTATTACACTTTACTGGACGAGGGAAAGCTTTACGGGTTTCAATAACAGGAAGTTGGCAAGTATGCCATGTGGATGAACTATTGCTTAAATGTCTATTTTGCAACAACCGCGATGCGATGAAACACCAGTGCATTCCTGGAGATCAATCCTCTCGCTATCGAAAAAGGATATCGTTGAGGAGTGATATCCCCATAGCATTAGACTTGAGAACAGATATACATAGCAAAGGCACCTATTGAAGTTTCAGTTATTCGTTTAAGGTGCCGAAAAGGGATTTTAAATGACTGCATCAAGCTTACCCGTGGATACCAGCTGTTTACATTCTTGCGGATTTACAGAGAAACAATCAAATGAAAGAATTATCTCAAGAGACCTGCTGAACTATGGTGGCTTCGGATGCTGCGTACGGCCGGTCCATGCTATGTAGCGTTTGCAAAATTGAGAAAACACGTCGTTTGGGATAACTATTCACATTACAATTTTTAGGCACACCGTTGCATATGCGTAATAATATGTTATTAAAATTTTAAAGAAAGTCTCTTAAGTAGGATTTTTAGACGAATTGCTGCACCTATGGTGTAAAAATGTTATATGTGATAATTTCAAGAACATCTTGCCATTTCGCTTCAAGTCGAAACTATCCATATTAACTAAGATTTGTAATGCTAACTCTTTATTTTGGTATTAAGTGAACCAAATTTCAAATGCATATGTGTAGATAAAATCAGTTGTATGCTGATACAAAATTCGTATGCGTTGTCCTGAGGACATCCAGTTCTTTAGTTATTGATTGGAAAGATTTAAAACACTGCGACTTATATTGCACAAAGCCCAAAAATGATAGTACATCTGGATATATTTTCGTACTGCGGTGATCATTGGCATGAGTAGTACATTTGCCTGACTTCCTCTGCCGAGGGCTGCTATTTCTATTGCGACTCAGGGTAGTGACATGTAAGTGTTCCTATATGCCACAGATTCATGCCATTATTATTATTATTATATACGACAATAATTGCCTCGTAGCTCAGTCGGTAGAGCACCTGCTTGCTGCCCGAGGGGTCCCAGGTTCGATTCCCGACTGTGGGGTGGGAATTTTTCTCTATCCAAGATTATTCCTTCTCCTACCCAGAGTGTGGATGTATGAATGAGAGAGAGAGTGGCCTAATGTGAAAAACCAGAAATCCGATGGCAACTGTATACGAGTTAACACCATTGTCGTTAGGCAGTATATTCTAAAGGTTAAAAGGCCGCCGATGTGACCATTGCAGTTAAAGGCATACATAGAAAAAGAAAGCTAACATTTCCTACCATAAATATGTCTTGTACGAAAATTCATTCCGAAATCAGACAGCATTAAAGAAAAAGAAGCGTGCATTTTTTAATCCTACGATAAATTTTTATGTATACCAGGTAATAAAATGTTCAACATTTTATGCTCTTTAGAGGAAAAAAAACCCTATTGTGACAGGAAAATATTTTGAAACACATTGCACAGTTTAAAATACAGAATCATAAAATGAAACCTATGATTCATAGTTTTGTTATGTAATCGATATCCATAGCATCGTAAACGAAAGGAGTTATTAATATGAAACTAACTTGACAGCTTAAAAACCCGATTAAGTTTGTCATTTTAAAACATACAGCTATTATCTTTACCAGAAGGCACAGGGAATGAAGACGCGCATGTAGATAGAATATCGGGCGGGCCAGAAGCGGTAGTTGTGCATAATCAGAAGTCAAGAAGCAGTAAATAAACAAAAAACCTCACGCACTGTATACCTAATGCTTAAGTATATTAAGAATATTCCATACTCCCTAGTGCTGAGTTATGATTCCATTTGTATGTTTTCTTTCTCTAATACTTTGCCTATGGTAGGTAGAGGAGGTAATTCATTTCACCTAAAAATTCGATATCTAGATTTCAGTGGAAAACGCGTTTTGCGGTCCACTGAATCCTCCCCCCCCAAAAAATGTAATTTCAGAAAAAGGTGTGTGTGGAGAGAGAGAGAGAGAGAGGGGGGGGAAGAGGAATGTTTCGAATTTTTAATTTTCTCCAAAATGGCTCGATTTTGACTTAATCAAAATGAACGATTTTGATTAAAGTACACTTTAAGAGATTTAAAATAATAAAATGTGTGCCTATCTGAACTTTCTGTGAATAGCCTACCTATGTCTCTTCATTCTGAATGAACCTTCTATAATTTTGTACAACCGGCAAACCAAAAACTTACCACATAGAAAACGTACTGCTCATTGAAATATAAATTAAATTTTTCTGTAGGATTAGCCGTTTTTGAAACATTCGTTGAAGTTTTCCCAGATTGAACTGTCATGCGGTAGCTATAAAGCAACCTTCCCAATCCTTTTTTCCCGGACAAAACTGAGTTGGAATATGGGAACTGTTGTGTTTTCTTTTCCGTAATATCATGCAACCAACTCCATACTCCTTAATTTGGGATAATTTCTGGTAAAAATCTTATGATCACATGACTTTCTCTACCTTCTATCGCTTATTAATGGTAAAAATTATTCTTACAAAAGTTTATTTTATATATATACTTCATTTTAAACGAGATAAACCTTTTCGGAAATAGCTGCATTATTCATTTCGTTATAGATACAAAGGGAATAGCGATAGTCAAATGTTTAAGAACTGACGCTGTACGCTGACCTTAAAATTCCATACTCTATCCATGACATCGTGACAAACAATTGAAAACCGACAAGACTTTAAAAGAATGTCTAAGTATTGACAACTCAAATAATTAATAACAGATGCCTTGGAAACGGCTGATGCCACAAGAAAAGTTATGGGAAATAAATTGTGTGTTTTAAGGAGATCTACATATTTGCGTAGTAGTTTTTCGTCTACCGCTTAACGTTTACCAGTTGTACAAGATTACACAGAATTCCTTCCGAATGAAGAGTACTTATTCAAGATATGCATTTTATTTTGTAATGTAAATATCTTTAGTATAGTGTATTTTTATTTTAGAAAATAAAAAATGTCGAAAAATATTCCAGTAAAGGGTACTTTAGGTCGCATCTTTGGAAGTACTGAACCTAAATACCAAGTTTGGAATTTATCCAACTTTTCGATTTTGAGTTATGCTGTTCACACACACACACACACACACACACACACACACACACACACACACGCACACAGGGCCTTTTTTTAAAAATGCTTTTTATACAGGGGGCCTCAAAACATGTATTTCCAGTGAAATCTCGGTATTGAATTTTTAGATGGAATTATTGGGTCTAATCCAATAGCTTGTGTGCCTGCTATGTACATGGTGGAGAAAGTAAAAAAATTATTGTAAGGTGATGTGAATATAGAAATAAGTCATTATTTGAATATTAATATAAGGAATTGTATAAAGTTATAAAGGGCAGAGAAAGTTGTATGTGAAACATTTTTTTTCCATTCGCTTTTTCTTTTTGTGGAGTTAAAAACATAATTTTTTTTTGGAGTGTTTGAAGGTTAGTGCACTTAGATTCTTGTTCAGATCAATTTGTCCATAGTGGTAAAGTTAAAACGATAAATGTGTTACTAAAGTGCACCGTATTGCTTAACTACTTACGATGACAGCGGAAAGTACTTTTTGTGCAAAGAGGACATGCAGATAAAGCCGAGTTGCCTTGAATTAAGATTGTTTTGTAGACATATGGGTTTAGATAACTGTTGTTTTCGACCATGGCGCGCTCTAGCTCTTTTGAACTACAGATTTCCCAATGCTGTGGCAACAGTGTATATTGATGTTTTTTGCGCATACAGTTTAATTTGCTTCTCACTGCTTAAAATTAGGTATATATGTTGTGCTTTCCTTTACTTCCCTTTTATCTTTACGCGGTAAAACATAGAGAACTTAAAGCTTTTGCCTCGCTAGAGTTGGTGACACTGCAGGCAGGCTGACCTTGAAGCAGTGTGGACAAAGAAAAAGTCACATTTAAAATTGGAACAGCTGTTTATCCTAGGGGAGCAATGGTGGACTGCAAGACACCTGGTTTGAAACATCTCACCCAAGTTAATGGTAAGCTAAGTGTGTTTACTCCTATAATAAGAAGTTTACAGTTAATTATTACTGCCTGCAAAGGCTGTTGCTTCCTGCTCCCATGTATTTTCGCTGTCTCACTCAGGAGAATGCTGTAGGCATTATTTAGAGAAGTGTGGCTTCCTTTCGTAATTCTTGAGTGATTCTTCAGAAGTTGCACCGCATCGGTTACCAGCAACATGAAAGCAAAAGAACAGTAACGGAATTTGAATTAGGGACATTTTTTCTTAAATTTGTATATTCTAGGGAAGCCTGGCAGGTTTTTCTTTTGTTTTTTATTCGTCTTTTATTTTTCGGTCACGGATATACCGAGCATTATGGCTTGTAATTTATCCCTGTCATTGCATTAGACCCCAAAAACTGGATATCTTAGATATTACGTATGTAAGGATCCCCAAAACCTCGCTGCTCAGGAAAAGGTTCTTAAGAAGAACTATGTGTTTAAGGCATAACTGTAAAACTAAAAGTTTTGTAAATACCAAATTTAATATTTAAATTGAGCAATTTTTAAGATATCAGCATACCTCTGCATACACATACGTGCAAATCTTTGTTGCTTGTTCAGTGTTTTTAACCTCTTCCTGATGACATTTGACGCTTGAGGGAATATGTAGTTCCCGCACGTGCACTTATATTATATTGTGATACAGAAAGCTTGTAGATTTTAAAGTTTTGTTCCTTTGAACAAAGTAATACTATCGTAGTTTTGTTATTTACAATCCCCTTTCAGTATTTTGGTATTTTTCTTTCACCTCTGCATATAACGTACGTAATTCTAGATTTCCAGGATTCGAAGTTCACGAGCATGACCACGAAACATTATTTGTAACTCAGTAATTAAAGTTCAGAATACACCACCGTGCAAAAAGTATGCTGTTGTACATTAAGTGTACACAGATCTTAGGTGAAGGAGTATACAAATAAACTCTTAGTTACGTATATGAAAATTTAAGCATGTTCAGAAAATCTAAGAGTTAGCATTAGATGCGCACACTATGGTCAGTAATACGAGTGTTGATAGCTTTCTGGCAATTTAATTGAGCTAAACGAATGTGTATCGCCATGATAAAAAAACTGAAGGTCGAATTTAAAAACCAAACTAAATTACCAAAGGGAAACTATCAGCTAACAACTTTCAGTTACCATTTTGTTTCGTACTTCTGTTACATAATCATGGCAATGATTTACCTGGTCCACCTTTGTTAGCAAAACACGCACAATCGTATTTGTGTTTATTACAAGTAGAACTGAGTATACAAGGTACCTAACAACATTAATAACAAACAAACCGCAGTACGAGCAATAATCGAATCGAAGCAAAGATGATAGGGAAACAATGATGGTAGCCCCCCTCCCCCTCTTTCTTTTAGCATTATTTATTGATTTTACCACAATCATTCATTGGTCACTTCTCGAGTAATGAGCTCTAGAACGGTGTTCTAATGCAATAATTATTATAGGTAGTCATACAAAAGGTTACGAAATTACCTGATGAAGCTCGTAACCTTGAATGGGATTTGTTAAGACTATTCCATGTATAAAATGTAACATTAAATAAACAATTAATTTCCTGTGTTTAAATTCAAATCACCTTTATGTCAGAGCACGCCATACCTACTAAATGAAAGGAACAGTCGAATATGTTGTGGAATACTAACCAGTGCTACCAACAGTAGGAATGAGAAAATTAATTAACCTTCAAAATTAAGATAAGCTAAAATCAGAACGCATTAGACACCTTTTTTTGAAAAAAGAAAAACATAATTTATTTGGAAATTATCACTATTTGAATTTGCAGTGATTAAAAACACAATTTTCAAATTTGAAAGGTAAAGGAATGTGCTGATTTTCGGTAATGGAAACTGATGGGATTGGACTGAAGTGCATACTGATAGTTTTATTATTTAGTGATGTCT
Source organism: Deroplatys truncata (assembly GCA_030765065.1). NCBI lineage: Eukaryota > Metazoa > Arthropoda > Insecta > Mantodea > Mantidae > Deroplatys > Deroplatys truncata. The sequence goes on from CM060978.1 coordinate 196,157,834, forward strand.
TATGCGTCAAAACCATAATCTTGCAAACATATTATAAGATAAATGACAATGACTGTTCGATATCTGAGGCATTGCTAAACGATAATGGTCAGTATAAAATATGCGGTGTAGGAATGGAATAATGTTAATAAATCATAATTTTAATATGTTAAATAGAGTTTGAAATTTTGTAAGTGCACTTGTTTGCTGTCCCTGTGTAATGCGAATGCATCCCCATAGCTACGCCTAAGCTGTGGTTCATAAATGTATTTAAGGCCCCATTTATGCAAGCGATTTCGTGTCGCGCGACATGTGCGACGCGATGTGAAACTACATTTGAGTTTAGTGGAACCATTTATACCACGCGACGCGACAGTCTGGCAAGATTTGTGTTGCGCGAACTCAAAAAACACGTCGCGTATCCTTCAGTTCGCACTACACAAACCACACTGAAAAGTGAAATTTACAGCCCAGGGTACCCCAAAGTGGCAGCACTGACCGAACTGTCTTACCCACAGTATGGCAATGTGACGTTCATAAACACAGGCCCATGTATATGGAGGACATGTGACTGCTGCGTGTGTCGCGCGAACTAAATCATCACGCGACGCAGAATCGTGTGCGACTGTCGCGTCGCGCGGTATAAATGCTTGCATTGAACTCCCAAGTACTTTCAGATCTTATCGCATTTGTCGCGCGATATGAAATCGCTTGCATAAATGAAGTGTTAATGAGAGGGCACGCAAACAGTTCAGTGTATGCAACTTAAACGTAAAGCTATAGTAGCATTAGTTGCCATTCTTTAATCTTAGTCCGATAGACTAGCTTATCAAGCGTTCCTCGTGTGTGTTCACTGCTACTAGCAAGGCCGTACGATTATCTCCTCAAATATTTATATCTAAGTGGCACGATATCTACATTTATCATAATTCGCGGAATATATGTTCCTGTAAAGAACGCTTAAATGATTATAATGAACAGAAGTACTTTTTATTGTGATGTTATCATATGATAATTTAAACTGAGTCGTTACTTATTAATTTCCATCACAATAGCGCTAAATGTTAACTAAGGAGCGCTTTCGGGAGATATGTTTCTTCCATCATCAGCTACGGCCGAATAACGGACCGTTCTCTCTCCTAACCCCAAGAAGTATTTCATTAGACGATTCTTCTGCCCTTTGTTGTGAAGAATTGGAAACGGGTGGTGTTGGATTTGTTGCTATCTGTGGTGAAGGTTGGGAACTCATCTGTCTTCTTTCTTCTCTCTTGTTATCTGATTGGATCAGCTGCATTAAGTAGTCTGTAGGCGGTATTTCAAAATTCAAAGCATTCTTAATGTTGAGATGAATAAAAATCTTTTCCCAAATTTCCAAGTGTGAAGGAATCTGTATAGATTTTAGTAGTTTTATCTCTTGTCCTATTTCATGGCTACTGTTCCAAAAATGGTTGGCCACTGCTGATTTATCTATTTGTTTCAGTTTTATATTTCTTTGGTGTTCACTTAATCTTATTTTTAAATTCCTTTTAGCTCTACCTATATATGAGCCTTGGCAATCATGACATGAGATCTGGTAAATTCCTGATTTTTTTAAATTATCAGTTGTATTAGTCAAAGGTGTATTCAGCATATTTCTTAAACTGTAGGTATTCCGAGGTGCCAATTGGATCTGATATTTTCTGAGTAATTTTTCAAAAACTTTGAACATCACTGGGTGGTATGTAAACTTCTTGTATATTAAATCCTTTTTATTCGGATTTTGTAGGGTACTAATTATATGTAAGCTATGTTTCCTTTTTTTTTATCTCGTAATTAATTTATTGATAAGTTGAGGTTTGAAACCATTTTCAATAGCAAATTCTTAATATAATTTAATTCAGTGACATAGTCTTCTTTTTCCAATGGTACATTAATCAATCTGTAGACCAAACTTCTAAAAACAGCATGTTGATGTGAAGTAGGGTTATAAAAATTATTTTTAATATAGTTATCCACATGTGTAGGTTTTCTGTAAATGCCAAACGTTATATTATTTTCTTTTCTTTTTACCAGTACATCCAAGAAGGGTAATAATTTATTAGTTTCTGTTTACATAGTAAATTTGATATGTGTGTCTTGTTCATTCAAAATATCCAGTGATAAATTTATGCAATCTTGAGGAATAATAGCAAAAATGTCATCTACATATCTGTGCCAAATCTTGAAAATATGTGGATATAAAGTAGTAACAGCTTTTTCCAAGGAGCTCATATAAAGGTCTGCAAGGAGAGGAGATAATGGATTACCCATAGCCAAAGCATGTGTCTGCTTGTAGAAATTCTTATTGAAAGAAAAATAATTTTGGTTGATACAGCAAGTTGTAAGTGTGATCATTTCTTGAATGTAATTCTCTTGTAATTTAAGTGATTCTAACCAAATTCTTAACAGATCTGGAATATTATCTGTAGGTACATTTGTGAATAAGAATGTAACATCAAAGGAAACTAATATATCTTCTTTATTAGTTGTACAGTTTTGAATATTATTAATTAATTCTGCAGAGTTCTTAATACTTAATGATGGTAATTTGCAACTATTAGAAAAAGGATTTAAGACTTCTATTTCTTTTTCCAACAATGTTCAAGATTACATAGCAGATACAGAAATAGCCACTCATGGTTTAACCTCAGCTTTAGCCAGCAGTTTAAAATTACAAAGTACAGAAATTATTAAAAATAAGAATTTCACTATGAATAATAACTTCAACAAAAAACTATTAAGAAACTTAATGAAAAACCTATTGTATATCTAAAAGCAGACAAAGGCAATCAAATTGTAATTTTAAAAAAAGATGATTATGTGACAATTAGTAAAGATCCTTTAAATTCATGCATAAAACAGGTCAACCAAGTGATACCAAGTTCAACTATACTATCGACTGATAAAAAACGACAGCTTAAAGGGAGCAATCCAACTTTATCAAAAATATATTGCTTACCAAAAACTCATAAAACAGATAACAGTATGCGACCTATCATTAATAATATAGGTTTGCCCAGCTATGGTTTAGCTAAATGGCTGACAAAAGAATTCACACCCTTGGAAAAATTGCCATCATTAAGTATTAAGAACTCTGCAGAATTAATTGATAATATTCAGAATTATACAACTAATAAAGAAGATATATTAATTTCCTTTGATGTCACATCGTTATTCACAAATGTACCTACAGATAATATTCCAGATCTGTTAAGAATTTGGTTAGAATCACTTAAATTACAAGAGAATTACATTCAAGAAATGATCACACTTACAACTTCCTGTATCAACCAAAATTATTTTTTTTTCAATAAGAATTTCTACAAGCAGACACATGCTTTGGCTATGAGTAATCCATTATCTCCTCTCCTTGCAGAGCTTTATATGAATTCCTTGGAAAAAGCTGTTACTACTTTATATCCACATATTTTCAAGATTTGGCACAGATATGTAGATGACATTTTTGCTATTATTCCTCAAGATTGCATAAATTTATCACTGGATATTTTGAATGAACAAGACACACATATCAAATTTACTATGGAAACAGAAACTAATAAATTATTACCCTTCTTGGATGTACTGGTAAAAAGAATAGAAAATAATATAATGTTTGGCATTTACAGAAAACCTACACATGTGGATAACTATATTAAAAATAATTTTTATAACCCTACTTCACATCAACATGCTGTTTTTAGAAGTTTGGTCTACAGATTGATTAATGTACCATTGGAAAAAGAAGACTATGTCACTGAATTAAATTATATTAAGAATTTGCTATTGAAAATGGTTTCAAACCTCAACTTATCAATAAATTAATTACGAGATAAAAAAAAAAAGGAAACATAGCTTACATATAATTAGTACCCTACAAAATCCGAATAAAAAGGATTTAATATACAAGAAGTTTACATACCACCCAGTGATGTTCAAAGTTTTTGAAAAATTACTCAGAAAATATCAGATCCAATTGGCACCTCGGAATACCTATAGTTTAAGAAATATGCTGAATACACCTTTGACTAATACAACTGATAATTTAAAAAAATCAGGAATTTACCAGATCTCATGTCATGATTGCCAAGGCTCATATATAGGTAGAGCTAAAAGGAATTTAAAAATAAGATTAAGTGAACACCAAAGAAATATAAAACTGAAACAAATAGATAAATCAGCAGTGGCCAACCATTTTTGGAACAGTAACCATGAAATAGGACAAGAGATAAAACTACTAAAATCTATACAGATTCCTTCACACTTGGAAATTTGGGAAAAGATTTTTATTCATCTCAACATTAAGAATGCTTTGAATTTTGAAATACCGCCTAGAGACTACTTAATGCAGCTGATCCAATCAGATTACAAGAGAGAAGAAAGAAGACAGATGAGTTTCCAACCTTCACCACAGATAGCAACAAATCCAAGACCACCAGTTTCCAATTCTTCACAACAGAGGGCAGAAAAACCGTCTAATGAAATACTTCTTGGAGTTAGGGGAGAGAACGGTCCGTTATTCGGCCGTAGCTGATGATGGGAGAAGCATATCTCCCGAAAGCGCTCCTTAGTTAACATCTAGCGCTATTGTGATGGAAATTAATAAATAACGACTCAGTTTAAATTATCAAACACTTAAATGGTTTTTATGTATGAACATTGACATGCGAAGGTTGTTTATAGCTCAAGAAAAGAGCTGGAGGACCAGTTATTTAGGGAAATTGCTGCGTTATTGTTGCATTTATTCATTAGTCACGCTATTGCAGTTTAAGAAACAAGAACCTTCCGGTTTCCGTTGGATGCACGTAACAACCGGAAATCGGTTTAGTAATTCATTGCAGTAGGTTGAGTTAATAGTTTATCGTTTGTTCCCGCTAAAGGCCGGATTTTGATGACGTCTCATCAGATGTCAGAGATCTCATCTTTTAATTTTGGACCATAGGCATTGCTAACGTGTACATAATCCTGGTTATGAATCCCAGATTATGAAAATTAATATTTATTAGATCATTTTGTCATTTTTCTCTTTGCGTCTTTATTTAGTAATTTTCTTGCATTTAGGTTGAATATATAAAGTACGTGTGTATTATTGACTTTTACATAAGGATAGCTTTTTATAGCATGTCTTCCTTCGGAAGGGAAGTAAAACCTGTAGTCCCGTACTGTAGATTTACGGCACGTAAAATAACCTTAAGCCTGATGAAGAGGCCTCTGAGCAAATTCACTCCCACTAAGTACCATAGTAGTTAGCGTCCGTAAATAAAAACTCAGTTTAATTAAGTTTTATCAGTAGGCTGCTTTTCTATTTGGTTTTGTTCTACAATTTAAAAAGTTATATATAATTTGTTCCATGTTCTTGTTTGAAGAACCACTTTGAAATTTTAAGTGGTGGTTCTTTGTTTCTCATGTGCTTATGTATAAAGTACGTAATGTAAAGATATCGACCTGCATTTTAAACCTTTACCTCACCTTTCTGCATGCTCATGTCTGATTATATAGATGGATGGACGGACGGACGGACGGACGGACGGATGGGGGATTTTGGCACATATTTGTCATGACTAAGAAATAGACGAAAAAAAATAAGTTTTTGTATGAAAGTTTGGTTTGTAGAGTGTGAAAATAAATTATAGTAAACTAGAGAAAGTCGTATAATTGTCCCAGTTAAAATTTTTGGGATTAATTCCCGAAATATCCATTATTACAAATTTTGCGAATGCTACCTCTTTATTTCTGCCATAAAACAAAAGGCACCTGAAAGTTAACTATGTTCTTGTAGGTATTTAGGTTTTGTTAAATTTTCATAATTTCTTCCTTCCTATTGAGCGTAACAGTTTGAAACTATAGAAGTACGGACGTATGCACCTAAACAGAACACTAAGAATGAATAATAAGCAGGATGTTTATGAAATGCACGGGTTTTATTAGAGAGATATTTTCGGCTCCGGAATCGGACTGATGTTTAGCTTCTCTCTTGCCAAGTTACGCAATGATACGTGCTGCGCTTTCAAATAACGTACTTCCGGAAAGCAGAAAACAGGAAATTGATTCAAATAATTACTTGCAAAACCCCAGTATCAGGTAAGGGAGAGTCTTAACCATCCTGTTACATAAGAATATAAATTGCAATATTATTGTTGAATTATAATATACTCATGAACTTCTCGGTATAGACCTCTGATAGAGCAACGATACTAAGGATTTGTTTTCTTTGAAAATTACTGTTTTGGGATGCTGTGAAATGATTGCTTGGCTTCCTCCACACGAGTGGAAATATTGTACGATAGCTTATTTTTTTTCTCCAATACCAGGGCCAGGAGTATGATGACGTCATCTTCCAACTGTTACATCATAGGCATTGCTAAGGTGTATATAAATCCTTATCATAAGTCCCATATGATAATGCACAATTATTAGTCAAGTTTTTGTCATTTTATACCATTTTCTATTTTAGGGCATTTTTTGATTTTACGTCATTATTTTGGATTTCATTGCCCTTTACCTATTTAATCATTTTATTGCATTTACATTGAGTACTTAAAAAGTTTACTTACTGACAAATTAAGTTTTCAAATATCAGAAATTTCACTATTCAACTGAGAAATAAGACTCGCATTCTTAGGATGAAATTATATTTCCATTTAATAGTTAAGCCGGGATTTCGATCAACTTAACGTAATGTGACTTAACGCGGCGTAATGTTAAAGTCTAGCACATTATAATAAATGGGACTATTAAGGATGGACTTAGCGCGACGTTTAGTCCATCAACAATTTGGCATTGTTAAACTTTTTCTTCCCGTTATGTTAAGTTTAAAGTCAATGGTGATTAGAACCAATCAGCGTGAAGCAGTAGCATGTAGTAATAAAACCAACTATCAATTGAGAGTCATTCTCCTTACGTTAAGCTAAATACATCCTAATTAGGGCCTGTATTGCGATCTTCGGTTAAAAGCTAAGATTTTCTAACTTGTAGTTACTGTTACCTGTTGGTTAACACGAGTGCCCTGTATTACGAACGCAAAGTAACTGTAGGGTAGTTAATCTGGAGTTTGGTATGGTTGGCAACGCTTTCGTGCGCGATTTCACGCCACCTAGGTGGGAACTTGTTACATTTTATCTTTAAAATAAGCTTTCTGCTGTAAGTTTGAGTTCGCCATCTGATTTCCGTATATGATAGAATATAAAGCTTCTATTGCATTAGTTTGAGGAATTTCGTGATTAATATGAACCGTTTCTGACGGCTGGGTGCATTCAGGAATGTAATAAAGCATACTTGTTAAATTACGATTTGTGTAGGTTAGGTAGCGGCACATTTCTTATGCCGTTAATTCGCATCATTGGAATAGGCTAAGTGCGTCAGTATGTTTAAAAAATCTGATGTGTTACACTACATGACTTTCTCTACTCTTGTACAAACTATTTTTACAAATGCTTATTCTCCATATGCTTCATGTTAACCGAGATGTTAATCTTATTGCTAATTTTCTTGTAGATGCAAGGGGAATTGCTAGGCTTTAAGCTATAGTCAAATATTTTAAGCGCTGGTTGTTATGTGGAGTATTCCATTCTCTTTGCATTACCAGGACATAAAAAAATGAATAACGAATTCCCATTTGAGAAAAAGTATAAGTATTGGAAAATTTAAGGGACTAACAAGCAATATCTCGAAAATGGTTCACTCAAAAAAAAAATGTATATGACATAAATTGGTATTTTAACGCGATCTACATTTTTTTGTGTAGTAAAATTTTGTCTCTTATGGTTTACCAGTTATGCAAAAGTCGTTCACAATGAAGAATACTTTTGGAGACTTCCCAGAAAATTCAAGAGATACATTTTATTTGTCATGAAAGTATTTTAAATATATGATATTTTAATCAAAATCGTTATAGCCATTTTTTAGAAAATTAAAATTTTCGAAAAATGTTTCATGTAAAGGGTAATCTGGGGTGGGGGGATTTTCTTGAAAACCTTCGTGTCGCATCTGTGGAAGATACTGAACCTAAATACCAAGTTTGGTGTTTATCCGACTGTTCGTTTCTGAGTTATGCTGTTCACAGACACACACAGACACACACATGGACATGTTTCCAAAAATCCTTTTTTTGGATTCAGGGGGTCTCAAAACATGTATTTCCGGTGAAATTTCGGTATGGAATTTTTGGGTGGAATACAATACTTCCCCTGCTTACTATACGTAGTAGAGAAAGATTTGCCGTTAATATAGTTCTTGGAGGTAGTGTAAAATAGAATAGCTATACGTGTAGCGTAGTTTGAAAATAAGTTAGAGCGTTTCGCTGTATTAGGTTATGTGGGATTTCGCTGTCAATACCATTTAGATTAACGGGAAAGTAGATTTTGCATATAATGTAAGAACGCATTGGTGCGGTGAATGCTGGAGTCTGTCTTGAATCTATAATACGCTAACACGTATTGCGTTAGTGTTGCTGTTAAAACATACAAAACTGATTAGAATAGGAATGAAATAGTTTCCCTGATGTACATTAGTGTCGTACTTATTTTATTTCTGTCAGGAGCTTAATGGCTCAGAGGTATTAGCTGTAAAGCTTACTCCACTGCATTGAAATTTGTGACGGTTACATTTAAGAAAAAATTTCGACACGTATTTTGAGTTTTAAAAAGACCATAAACTCAAGAAGAGGTGGCGATGCTACTACAAATTACTACAGAGAAAATGTGATAGAAAATAGAGCCATAATGCAATTTTTGTTAGCCTGAATCATTTCGCAACGTCCTCATCCCTCTGTTCAAATTTATTTTTCCGAGATCTTATTCCTAGCATATAAAATGTCTGAGCATTCACTTCGGCATCGCTACGAAAGGAATAATGTAGGGCTTTCGCTAGGTTAAAGCATTTCATAATATTAAATTATATAGGTTTCGCTTTTAACACGCTCTGTGTAGTGTGTATGAAGTTATTAATGAATGCTTACGTTTAGAGGAAAACACCCACAAACAAAAATGGAAAGTCTATGTTAAGTACCTAGGATTTCGCCGTTAATATACTCTTGTAGATTAGTGTGGAAATATGTTGGATGATTTCGAGTATTAACTTATATGGATTTTTGTTTTCGCCTTCTTATAGGTTAGTAGGCAAATAGGAGCTTTGGAATTCAAGGTTAAGTTTCTCTGTTATTTAGTAAAGGTTACTTGCACGAATATTGAGTTAATATGGGTTACATTATATATTTAATCAAACATTTCTGTCGTTTACGTTGAAAAAAAGGAAAAATAAAGCGATATGCAAATAATTATGTCTATAATGCTGGAGGTATTATGCATGTATTTGAACTTAAAGGAACCAATACATTTCGACAATCTAATAACGTTTACGAAATTCACCCTCGTCACAAACCTGGAAATTACTCTTTCGGAAGTCTAATTATGCGTGCGTCGTATTGGCAGGTTGAGGGCAACCCGATGGGTGTTAGGCGTGTACCTGCCCTAATTAGGGCTTAACCACGTAGTTACAGGATGTCGGTTGTTGTTTAGGTAGGGGAGTTATTTCTGCTTTCCTCCTGTATAAGTATTGCTCTAATATTTCGCCTTGAAATCAGTATCGACCGATGGTGAGCCGTTTTTGTATGGTTATCTCCAAGTTAGAACCTTAACCGCTAGCCCGACGTGGCGGTTAATTCATCGCTAAGAATAGCTCCCGATTAGCGGTTAACTGAAGGTTGTAATACGAAAATGTACCCTGACTCCCAGTGAATTTCTAACGGGAACCTTAACAGGAGATCGTAATACAGGCCCTTAGTCCTTTATTTCATAGCTTACGTCCCGTCGCGTTAAGTCACGTTAAATAAAGTTCATCGTAATCCCGACATTAGTCTGGAAAGAGTTGCTTACGGATGGAGTGGAGACTTGTCAGGGGAGCAGGTATAATTGCAGTTATGAATTCGTGTCCCAAAATAGGGATGAGACAGGTCAGCTTTCCCTTTTTCGCGTTTATGAATGCATACAGTCAAGTTGCTATTGTACCTATCCTTTTGTGTCTCATAGACTGTGAAGTTTCTTTCATTCCCTATTAATTTTTGTATAATCGAATTCAAAAGAGTTAATGCTAAGTTTTGCAAGATCTGCTTCAAAAACAATTTTCTTAATTTGCTTTCTAGATTCTTCAAACAAGAGCAGAAACATATATATTTGAATTCATTTTTAAATTATCTCATTCATTAACCGGCTTTTTCTGCTTGTATAGGCAGTTATACCCATTTATAAAGTATTATAAATTACTTTATAACTTTCTGTACACTAATTTTAATAAATTAAATATCTGCTTTAGGTAATTTTATAGGTCATCGAACTCCGGGCCCTGTTCATTACCAGCATAGTTTTCAAATCGAAAGTGATTTCTCAGGTGTTACGAAAACCATAAATTGGTACGAATGTAATGCGCACGGTCTTTTGTAACATACGTATTCATACGTTTGCCTACAATTCATAGGACCTTGCACGACTGTTGTGGTTGTTCTGTTTTCAAGAACAATGCATATGTATTTTTTACTTTCTCTAGCGTCTACTTATAGTGTAGGAATTATTGAATTTCCCAAAATAAGTTCTAAATCGATATTTCACCGGAAATGCATGTTTTGAGGTCTCCTTAATCCCAAAATTATTTTTAGATAATGGACGATGTGTGTGTTATCTGTAGTGAACTAAAAATAAAACAACAAAAAGTAGGATAAATACCAAACTTTATTTAAGTTTAACATCTTTCAAGGATGTGCCACGAAGGTTTTTAAGAAAATCCCCACTCCAAACTACCCTTTAAATGGCAAAGTCCACAAAAGGCTGTAGAGCCAAAGAAGAGGAGGATCCTTGTCAAAAAGAAGAAATATCTTCCATCTTTTAAACTAAATGAAGGTATACTCGGTGTTGCGTTTCTTAATCTAGTAAGTTTTAATAGCGACATGCAAAACATAAGTGTTGTTTATGTAGTTACAGGAACTTAGAATTCATGACTTTGGAAACGTTTCGCAAAGATGATGTTTCTAACAGAACCTTCCGAGCACATGATCACCTGGCACAACAGAATTAGGACTTTCGTAAATTGAAACTTAGTGCTCAGTTATCGGTCATTGAAATGGAAAATACTTCTTTTATTGGCTGAGCCTCAGTTACTTCCAGAGTAACTATCTGGGATAAATGTTGTACTATTCCTAGGGATTACCAATTCTCTTAAAGTGACTAGCCAGAAAATACTTTCAATATGAATATCACCACCTCAAGGTTTTCCCCTTGGCCACAATAAAGTTACTCTCATATAAGCACAGCTATAAACCTACTTCGAGCTGTAGAAATTGTTTCTAGCTGTCTTATTGGTAATACAGCAGGTGTACAGGTTCGCGAGTCTTAAGACACATTCTCCTCTTTGTCACTTACTATACCATGTGGTTCACAGTCCCTCTATGGAAGCTTGAGATATACAGCGCTGCAGTGTGCTGAAGCCGATTATAACGATATCGATATGTTTGCTCACTATATATACGTAAAACCAGCCTTTTGTTTAAACGCAGGTGGATTTAACAACCGTAGCTACGTTTATTAATTAAAAACAACAAAAAATATCTCATGTGTTACACTCACATGACTTTCTCTACTCTTGTAAAAACTATTTTTACAAACGCTTATTCTCCATATTCTTCATGTTAATGGAGATATCGAGATGTCAATCTTATTGCTAATTTTCTTGTAGATGCAAGGGGAATATGGTAGGTTTTAAACGGTAGTCAAATCTTTTAAGCACTGGCTGCTATGTGGCGCATTCCATTCTGTTTGTATGTCCAGGACAAAAAAAATGAATAACGAATTTGAGAAAAAGTATAAGTATTGGAAAATTTAAGAGAATAACAAGCAATATTTCGAAAATGGTTCACTAAAAAAAAAAGAAGTATATGACATAAATTGTGTATTTTAACGCGATCTACATTTTTTGTGTAGTAAAATTTTGTCTATCTCTCATGGTTTACCAGTTATGCAAAAGTCGTTCACAATGAAGAACACTTTTGGAGACATTCCCAGAAAATTCGAGATATACATTTCATTTGTCATGAAAATATCTTAAACATATGATATTTTAATCGAAATAGTTAGAGCCATTTTTGATAAAATTAAATTTTTCGAAAAATGTTCCATGTAAAGGGTAGTCTGGGGTGGGGGGATTTTCTTGAAAACCTTCGTGTCACATCTTTGGAAGATACTGAACCTAAATACCAAGTTTGGTATTTTTCCGACTGTTCGTTTCTGAGTTATGCTGTTCACAGTCACACACACGGACATGTTTCCAAAAATGTTCCGGTGAAATCTCGGTATCGAATTTTTGGGTGGAATACAATACTTCCCCTGCTTAGTATACGTAGTAGAGAAAGTAAAAAAAAAAACATAGCTTTATTGCCTGCACGTGATGCGAAATTGCGAATTTAATAAATTCTACGTATTATCGATTGTGGCAAAATGTCGATGGAAACTTTCAAACCACATTGTAAGAGTATACAGAGTATAATAAGTGAAGACGTAGAGAGTGCGTGATTTTGTTTACGTCTCCTAAGAGGGAACTAAACGTGGTGGCTCTGATTGGTTGGAAGTGCATACAGCCCAACTTAAAGGGGTGAGTCGTTTGAATCTTAGGAAGTGCACACGTTTTCTTTATTTGTCCATTTACTTATCATATACATTTAGGTCAAATCCAGTTAGAACAGAAGGCATTTATGTTGCGTAATAGATTTCGCATTTGTGGTAGTTTTGAATTCAATACTTTCCTACATTAATTTCACATGGAGTTAATACTTTGTCTTCTAGAGCATCAACTCAAGGATATATTTCTGTCAATTCTAAACATGAACTAGAATCGATGTTTGTAGAGTGCATTGGACCAAGGATTACATAAAATGAATTATAAGGGACTTCTGGGCCACCTGGTATAAGCATTAAATCCCTGTCAAAGAATGCAAAAGAAGTTCTCAAGATTGTTGAATGATCCGGTTATTTAAGATGTGCCAATCTTATGGTGGACCTAATAATCGAGCGACACGGATCCATTCTTGACCTTGCGTTACTTCTATTCTGCTACTGTTTTCAACCATAAACACGCTGTAAACGTGTGGCGGAACCTACTATAAGCAGAATTTACAAGAGTTTGTAGGCTATTTAAAGAGGTATGTGCTCCTCCATATTGTAAAGTCCTGCAACTTATGCGTGCTTTGCAAAAAATAAAAATTACGCCTTCATTTAAAAAGGTATTAATATTACGTTAACTGCTGCGATAGAGGGGAAACTACGTCATTCGTACTTCTGTATCCCAATTCCCCTCCCCCATTCTGGCTTACATTGAAGTAGGAGTTGTGTTGTAGTTCAACTGTTGGGGAGCCAAAAGGTTGAGATAGTTTCTTGGAGTATTCGCCCCACGTACGATACAAAGTTTCAGGTGGCCTTCGCCCCAACGTTCACTTTCCGGTGCCCTTCGCCCCAACGGTTAGGAATCAACTTTGTGTTTTAATGTTTCTTTAAGTGTTATTTATATTTATGTTTGCCTCGGCTGCGTCAGTATTAATTTGTAGAAACATGTATCTCTTAGCAGGGGGTGATGCGGCTAAAGAATGTAGGCTTACACAAATTATAATTTTTACTTCACTCCTTTTATTAATCCTTCACGCGATTAAATAACATTTCACTTAATTAGAGAGCTGAGAGATTATTAATTACTTGCACTTTTTAACACGTAAACTTTATAATATTCTCGCCGTAATGAATTTTCGTCTCACACTGGATACGTAACAAGCGAACGAACTGCTCAGGTACGTTGCCTTCTAGCGACTGCCGTTTACCGCTTAAATTTGTAAATTTCTCTATTTCAAGTCTCTGATTGGCTAATTTTACTCCAATAGAATACTTTTATTTAACTTTCAGCTTTTCTGGTTTTTGATTGGCTATTTATAAACTTTTAAATATTACATTATCGTCTCAAGGTTACCTCATTGTTAGCAACTTTCAGCTTCTATTCTCACAGCTCCTACATTATTAAATTACCTAATACATTCACATAACATTATTATACATGTACACAATAATATAAACATATGCAATGACTGTAATATATACTTTTTATATATTGTAGTATACACATATTGCTTTAAGGCGGGCTGTTATTGTATTTTATATTATATAATTAGACTGAAATCATTTAAGTGTTAAAAATACTGCCTCAACATGCAGCGCGCCCGTATCTGTTCTAAGCTAAAGAAGACCAAATTGTGTTTGTTTCGAGCTGAAAGTCTTGGTTTACTTGATGTCAAGACATTCACTTTCAATTTTTTTTTTGTGTGTGTATACTGTATATGCTGAGGGGCTAGTGTGGCAAATTACTTCAGGAATCGCTGCTCGTATTCCAACAAGATCACTATAGACATTTATGGCCCTAAATACACAGAAAACGCGTTTGAGTAGCGTTTTCTGACTTAAGCCTTTGTAGCGGGAAACAGTCGTTGGGCGTCATTTGTAGCGAGAAATCGATGATCCTTGGGTTGTTGTTGCCTGTTGCAGTGTTCCTCTTCCTCGGCTATTGGTGCTCGTCGGTAGTTGTGTATTCCATTCCTACCTATCTCTAATTATTAAATCTCAGGTTCTAGTGGGTGAGACAAGTTAAACATACACTAAGTTTCCCTTAATCAATGAAGTTTATTTCAAAGTTTGAAATGATTATGGGCAGCTAGCTTTTCCCATTATTATAATAATAATCCCACCACTTTAAGTTAGTCAGGAGCCTAGCTATATCCACACGCACCCCCACCCTTGTGCACCCACGTGCATCTGTAGCACCTCGTGACTTCTTGATGAGTTAGACTCAGCATAAGAGCGGGCTCTGAGGCTTTGTCTGCCCTTATGTATGGGAGCCTAGTGACGCTAACCTCTGCGTTTGAAAATGTAACGACGTTTCCTATTGGCCCTCAGGCCGCGTTACCCTGACATGTATGAGAATGTGTGGCTTCAGATCCGTGCGCTTTGGCGCCATCATGTAGCGTTGTACCGCTCGGTGACAGGTACGGTCTTTATGATTTCTTGGAATTCTGCTAGCTCGCCCGTGTCTTACAATCAGCTCTGTACAAATGTTATATGTTGAATATTTTACCATGTTAGTGAATTAAATTATTACTGTACAATTCTTATATGTATGGTTCCCCTTTCATATGTACAATTCCTCTATATATGTATAATATATCCCGTTTCACCTTCTGAGCTCTGCCAATCATATCACTAACCCCTACAAGTATTTGTGGCACAAGTTGTATACTGCTCGAATTAAGAGATACTGATTTGGCACGGCAAAACAAAAGTCAGCGTGATTGCTTTCTTTACAGATGAGTTTTAGCTTTTGCCTATCATTCTCATTGTTTTGAGCGTTGAAGTAAGTGGTTGTACACACCTATTGCATACACATGCCAGTGATTCATATTCAAATTCTAATCCCAAGTATTGGTCATATACAATCTATTTTTCTAAAGCTGATGTAAATTTGAATTATAACCAATCTTTTAATTGTTGCATCAGCGACATTGCCAACGTGTACATTAATCCTTATCACGGACCCGATTATGAAAATACACATTTTTTATAGTTTTATGCCGTTATCTATTTTAGGGTTTGTATTTGATTTTACGTCATTATTTTGCCATTTTCTTGCCCTTTGCGTTTTTATTTAGTTTTGTTGTGCATTTATATGGAGTATATAAATTTTTATATCATTCACAGTTTACTGGGGATAACTTTTCAGACAGAAATTTCACTACTAAACTGAGAAATAAGGATAACGTTTTACATCTTTACTCGCACTCTTAAGGGAAAACACACACACACACACACACACACACACACACACACACACACACACATATTTCGATTTAATGGTTAGTCTGGAAAGGGTTACTTACGGGAGGAGGGCCGGCTAATGTCAGGGCAGCAGGTATAATTTCAGTTATGAATGCATATCCCAAACTAATCGTCATCCGTGGTCTAGGGGTACCATTTAGTTCCCGAGGTCGCGGGTTCAAACGCGACGGAGGGCGATGGATTTTTTCGGGCGTAAAAATCCTTAGAATGGCTTCCTTCGGAAGGAAAGTAAAGCCGCTGCTCTCGTGTCGTAGATTTACGGCATATAAAAGAACCTCAAGTTTGTTAAAGAGGCCTCTGAGCAAAATTTCCGTTCTTTTACGCCCAAAATAGAATGGGACGCTAGGAACATAGTAGTTAAATGGCGTCTATGAATACAACTCAATTTAAAATTTTATATCCCGAACTAGGGATGAGACTGGCTAGTGTTCCCTTTTTCGCGTTAAGTGTGTTAGGTTGCTATTAGTCTTATCCTTGTGCCGAGTCATAGGCTGTGAATTCCTCTTCATTTGCAAGGGATTTGAGAATTTAAAAGAGTTAGTGCTACACTTCTGTAAGACCTGCTTTAAAAACAATTTTCTTAATTTTATTTTCATATTCTCCAAACAAGAACATGGAAAATATATGTATTTTAATCAATTTCTTACTTATCACAATTATTCTTGCACCTATTTTTTCCGCTTGTACAGCAACAATTATTTAAAACTGAGATATGTTTAATTTATCAAAATTGGTAGATATTAAAGAAATCTCAATTTTAAGTCGTTTCTGTAATTGTCGTTTTAAAAACATTTTACAGGATTTTAAACACTTTTAGGTCATCAAAACCTGGGTCCTGATTACACTAGTCTGCATTTTCAAGCTTTTTGTCAGATGATTTCTTAAAAATAGGTGTTCTTGAATCAATTTTTTATGCTGATTCCGGAAATAACTTCCGTTTGTTTTTATATCACGTCAGGTTTTTACACAAAATAAGAAGTAATGTTTTGACAATTTCACTAATGAGCGTACCATTTCACACAAGGTAAGTTTTTATTCAAGAAACATTTTAAGAATACTCTCAAGAACTCCCCTAATTTATTTCATGACTACATTTTAACAAAACAAGAAACCAAAGTGTTTCATTTACTTTTTTTTCAAACTTTCTCTTCTTTGACTTCCTTGCAGATCCATGAAGATGCCTGTCCCTCCTCAACATCCAACAGTAGTCGGCCATCATAGTTTCATTCCACCTCCCCTGGTACCTCCTCTCCATTTCCTTAATATCTTGGTGAAAATGTTCACCTTGCTCTTCACTATGTCCCAGATTTTCTGGAAAGTAGTTGATATGTGAATGCAGAAAATGCACCTTTACACTCATGTTACAACACATCTTCTTGAAATTTTCCAACATTGTTTCGACAATGGCCTTGTAATTAGGATCTTTGTTATTGCCTAAGAAGTTTTCAGTAACTGATCGGAAGGCGGTCCATGCTTCTATTTCTCTCTCATTCATTGTCTTCTCAAAATCTTCATCCTTCATCAATTTCTTTATTTGAGGACCATAAAAAATTCCAGCCTTTTATTTGTCTTGTGTAATGAAGGGAAATTTCTTGGAAAGGTACTTGAAGCAGGGTCCATCCTGTGGTAGAGCCCTTACAAATTGCTTCATCAAGCCCAATTTTATGTGTAGTGGTGAAAGCAATATCTTTATATCTCTTAATTTTTGAAGTGAAATTGTGAAAAAACTGTGCGTGATAGAAAAAAACTAAAAACAGTTCTGAAGTCGGCATAAAAAAGTGAGTCAGAATTAATTATTAGTTTTCAGTCATCCGATATCATGCAGACTAGTGTTATATCTAATGGATAGGAAATGAACAATTCTTCGGCCGCGTCTCCGTTTTGTCACGACAACGGTTTACAGAAATATGTATCTGATGTATACTTTCTGGTTAGTCTTATCTGCCCGATCAATCACATATCAACATTTGCTACCTGAACCGATTCGGAGTTTTATTTGATAAAACCTGTATAACACCACTGCTAACGGAATTCCATTCCAGAAACTCTAATTTGATGTGGTAAAAGTCCTTGGGTTAGGTGATATCATTTATTATTGAAGCCCCAAACACTCCCAACTGCTTGAGAAGTATGGTTGCAACTGCTCGTCATTGGTGCGGGCCATTCTGATCAAGTATGTGCAAGTTTAACTAACTTCCTTAGAAACAATTTTGGCAAAGGAACAATAAAGGCAATCACTTTTTGTGCCAGGGAACTCTTGTCATGTTATTAGTCCAAGGAACTTCCAAATGATGCTATTCAGTACGCATTAATGTAGATAATTATCTAATCATCAAAGAAAATCGTAGAGAGCATACATCAAGAATCCAGAGGTTTCAAAAATGATTTTACTTAATTTATAAATTAAGATAAGTGAAATATGCTGCAAACCTACATCACTTAAACTGCGTATTTTCTTCACGTATAAAAAAAATCCACGCAACAAACATAATTTGACTTTTCACAAGCAACAAACAGCTGATTTAGAAATGAGAAAAGCGCAACAGACTACCTGTATTGGCTTTGTTAAGTGATCGCCATTTTAGTTCATTTTATGATTTCAAATAGGTGCATTATCTATCATTGTAGGCATCTACTTATTGAATGAAAGAATGAAGTGAACGGAGAGCAAGCACCAAACATTTTAAACAACTGTACTTTGCTGTATGAAAATACACCGATTCGTAGAACATGACGTCATAATATAGGGTCAGACGTACTACACTATATCTCGCAAATATCAAAGGAGTACTAAGAATAGCCGATCTAAGTAGGTCAGTGTGCTTTATGATGAGTAGTTGGCCTGATTAGCGCGTCCAAGTTTAACAGCTCAATACTGGAATTAAACTAAAGATATGCAAGAGAATATCTAAGCAGAAATAGGTTCTACGTCGTTCTGCAACACTGGACATGTTTAGTGGCGCAGGGATTCTCTTTCCTGGGACAAGGCATAGCAACCTATAACGTGAGAAAATCGAAGATTTGTATATAGATGCGATAAGTTCTTATTTGTCAGAAGTTTCGACAGAAACATATTCCTCTGCTTGTTTCTTCATTCCACTTTTTAATTAAATAATATATGTGCACATATAAATATATATAAATGATGATAATAATAATAATGTATTTAGTGCTAATACATTTTCAGTATATAGGTTTGCTTACTGAAATTTGGTCCTGGCCACATTCAGTAGACATTCATTCCACAAGCAAAAATTATTATAGAAACTATTACATTTGTATTACTCTTCTTCTTCTCTCTTAGTTATTTTAGAATGATATAGATGATTTTTATGGTGAATCCTATCGTTTATCCCTTATAATAATTATAATTTCATACAGCCCCAGCCATTCCTAATAACAGATGAAAAATTCCCTGATATTCCCACAAAAGGATGTGAAACCCAGGCGGAACGTCTGACTTACTTAACCTCCTCCCGACAGTCTACCAAGCTCTGGAAATGCTGCGTAGCCTATAAGTGCACTTTGGCATATACATCATTGGTCGGAATGGTCTTGGATAATTACAGTAGGCGGAATTTTAAACCTGTGTACCTTCTCGTTGTTTCCATAGTTACTTAATGACTTAAAAGCTACATAGTTTTCACACAATGCAAAATTCTTGACATATCAACGAAACGGAGGAGAAGCTGGTGAATATGTGTCCATCCAGAAAAATAATCATCTCAGTTGTTAATTATAAAATATCAGTTAACTGATTTATAATGTTAGCAGTTTTCTTTCGTTATACAATTATTTAGCTTGCCCTGCTAACGAACTTTACTACAACATAAGTGCAAAGTAAATAAAGCAAAACTTTTCTTATATGAGGGTTATTAGAAGGTTCTGGATGCCAGAAAATTCAGTGATTTCTACATCTATACAATTAGAATAAAAACTACTTAAGATTTGAGCCGTCAGCCTTGTGCTCGGCATGTGGGTCATTCAAGCGTGTTATGCTGTCGCTCCTTCTTACACATTCGACGCCTCATACGCTCATGTTCTCTACGCACCAAGCTTAAGGCTCCGAATTCCAATGCTCAAAAAGACATTATCACACATCCAAAAGCTCAATGCTGTACTAATTGATCGCCCATTCAAGGTTCGCGAATTGCAAATATTTATATTTTACTTGAAGTTGTGGTATGAGAAATTTTTCCTCACGATGGGTGCCGCGTCTGTTAATAATCGACCAAAGACGTATGAGAATGAACATTACTCAAGAGTGTTTAGGCGTGTTACCACTCCCACATCCTACCCTTACTCACCATAGGGAATTTCAGATCGATTCGCAGACAATTGAACCCTGAGATAACGACGTGTGCTTTTTAGCTAACATTGGCAACATCAATTCCTGAATACAACCCCTAAGACGTAGCGGCGAGATCTAGACAACACAGGTAGAAAGGTTCGGATTGCGACGACGATTAGACCCGCTACACATTTCAGTTACATTCCATAAAGAATTCCATTGCTCTTGATTTTAGGCATGTTTGCGAGTTCTATAGGCTCTGCGGTAATGGTATAATGCAATATTGGCAAAAATGCGTTCCTTTTGCGAGTCACCATATATAATAACCATTCAACAGTATGTGAACAAACACATGGACAGCCAGCCAGAGGGAGGGGTGCCTGCGAATCTTGTTTTCTCCACCCAGGTCTAATGCTTGTAATGAGAGACCATGTACTTCTCCCTTACCCGGTTGTTGTAGCATTGCGCTCAGGGGGTTGGTCTTTTGTGAGAAATTAGAATTCTCAATTTTCAGTGCCAATAGAATTTTCATGATCAGAATCTGATCACTGATAAGGGACCTAGGCTAGTACTCCACGCTCAACAGCCCGAAGGAGTTAGGGAAAGAGAATATTGTATCTTGGTTAAGGATAATATATGGAAAAGAAGTGGCGGAATTATTCTTTGCAATAGGAAGTTGAACGTCAGGTAAGGACTGACGTTTAAGTTTGCAATGGTATTTATTCTGCACTGAGAGACATCAAGACGTAAATGTGTTTACGTTTGATTCTAATTTTTTTGGTTGTAAAACATACAATCCATACTCACACTCTCATTCACACTTCAGAACTCGAAGGAGATAAGTAATAATTCCAATTAAACTTCTGGATTTAGAGGTTAGCATCTTAACGACCGGGCCTGAGGGGTTAAGTCCGTTTCTGTTCTTTGGAATAAATAAGTGTGTTTAACATTTAACTTTGGTACACTTGAATAATAAATATGAGCTTACATTCCAAAAAGCAAAATAAAATATATTGGAAAGCTTTGTTCTAATTTAATATACTTCTTACCCTATGTTAAAATAAAGTACAACAAAATAAAGCATAGGAAGCTTTGCTGTACTAAAACCGAGCGGGATGGCTCCGCGGTAACGTGTGAGGCTCGCATTCGGGAGACGACCGCCCACTCTGACCTTGGGTTTTACATTGTTTTTTTTCTGGTGGGAAGGCGAATCCTAGGGTGACTTCTCACCTACCACGATTTCCTTTCCATAATTTCCCTTGTAGTAGTATTTTATTAGCTCCAAGGATGGACGCCAATTTGAAGTAGATGATGTATTATAGTTCAACTGTTGGGGAACCGAACTTGTTGTAGTTGCAACCGCACGTATAGTAAACAGTTTCCGGCAGCCTTCGCCCCAAATGTATTTGTACTGTTTCTTTAAATATATTTATGTTTGCGTCAGTATTTGTTAGAGACCCGTTTCTCTTGGCAGGATTGTGATACGACTAAGAATGTAGGCTTACACAGATTATAATTTTTACTTCACTCCTTTTTATTAATACTTGATACGATTAAATAACACTTCACTGATATAGAGAGCTGTGAAATTCTTTTTATTAATTAATTACATTTTTTAACATGTGAACTATTTTTTGTTTCACACGAATAGGTATTAAATCTCTCGAGGACGCACAAGCAACGCATCCAGTTATGAGCACTGTCTGCAGGCAACTGAATTGATTTCAACCGTCTAAACTTGTAAATTTCTGTATTTCAAGTCTCTGATTGGCTAATCCTACTCCAATGGAATACTTTCATTTAACTAAAGCTTTTTCTGGTTGTTGATTGGCTATTTTATAAACTGTCACTAAAATTACATTATTGTTACTCCAAGAATCACAAGTAACATTTAAACTTACTAATTCATTATTGCCTCAAGGTTACCTCATTGTTACTTCATTGTTAGCAACGTTTAACTTATTATTCTCACAGCTCCTACATTATTAAATTACGTAATACATTCACATAACATTATTACACATGGATACAATAATATAAGCATATGCAATGACTGTTAGATACATTTTACAAATTATTACATACACATATTGTTTCAAGGCGGGCTGTTATTCAATTTACATATTATATAATTAGACTGAAATCATTTAAGTGTTAAATATACTGCCTCACACTTTCATTCAGTTTCCTTCTCATCTTTCGGACATGTTCCTAGGTTTCGTGGCGTATGGCGGTGTCGAGCAAATGGCGCCAAAGGAATGAATACTCCCTGTGGACACTAGGGGTGTTTGGTCGACAAGTGGTTAATCGCCCTCTATAGGCTGCTCTAGCAGTGGAATGGATCTTCGAGCCTATAACTGTTAGGCATTTCCACGCGTCACTGTGACCTGTAACCTCCTGTGGTTCCTTTACTCCATCCCTTCCTCTTAGGAGGGGTGATAGCCATAATAAATCTATGAAAGTCGCAACGTGCAGTGGTTACCATGCTAGCCTCTAGTTCTCGAGGTCGCGGGTTCAAACCCAACGGAGGGTGATGGATTTTTTCGGGCGTAAAAATCCTTAGCATGGCTTCCTTTGGAAGGGAACTAAAGCCGGTGTTCCCGTGTCGTAGATTTACGGCACATAAAAGAACCTCAAGCCTGATAATCAGGTCTCTGAGCAAAATTACGGGTATTTCACTCCCAATATAGAATGGGACGCTAAGGACCACAGCAGTTAATGAGCGTCTAGAAATAAAACTCAATTTAATTTCTATGCTGTTCCAAAAGCCTGATTTTTAAGGTCTTATTAAAGTTCTCTTAAGTTTGGTAACGTTATGCCTGATTATGCTATGGAACCACGAAATAAAATTGAGAAAGGACTGCAGCCTTGTTTAATTAAATAATGAATGAAATAATATTAATGATTCAGGATCGAACTTAATCGATAGTTTTAAAGTGTGGTGCTCTAAAGATAACTAAGTCTTTTCTCCTATATTTATACTTTTACTCCTATAATCTCTGCTTCGATTCGACTATTCTAAATGCTATTCTCATGCATTTTGCTCTTCACTATTGGCAGTTGAATTAACCAAAAGATGGCATAGAATCGGTTGTTTACTCAGCTGTACCATGTACGTAGTAGATAAAGAAGATATTGCCTTCCACCCAAAAAATCGACATCGAGGTTTCACCGGAAATACAGTTTTTAAGGTCCATGATTAAAAAGGCATTTTTAGAAAAAGGTCGGTGTGCTCGTGCGTGCGTGCGTGCGCGCGCGCGCGCAGCATACTTCAAAAACGAAATGTTCGATAAATACCAAACTTGGTATCTTACGAAGATTTTTAAGAAAATCCCCCACCTCATACTACCCTTTACATGGAAGATTTTTCGGTGCTTTGGATTTTCTCAAAAGTGGCTCTAAGATCTTGATTAAAGTATCATATGATTAAGATATTTGCATAAGAAATAAAATACATATCTTGAATTTTCTCGGAATAGCCTGTGAAGTCTTCTTTCAATGAATTTTGTATAATTTTGTGTAACTGGTAAACCATTCGAGATAGACAAGAACTTACCACACAAAAGGTGTCATCTCTTTGAAACAATTTATTTCAAATAACTTGTTTGTTGCATTAGCTATTTCCGAGATATTCGTTGTTATTGGTTGTAATTTTTAATACTTTGTAATCTTTTTAAAGAACTGTCGCTATTCAGTTGTTTTTGGGGTCATGGAAAGAGTATGGAAATTCTAGGCCAGAATATAGTGACCTGCTTTTTGAACATCTGACTAGCTACCTAGCTATCGCTTCAGTTTTCAGTACCCATCGTGTAGTTAAAACGAAATGTGTAGTGAAACTACTGCTGCTGTGGTTTACCTCTATTAACATGAAGTAGATAGAAAAATAACCTTTCGTAAGACTAGTCTGAATAGAATGTATATAAAAATAAACAATAGTAGTTAAAGAGAGTCATTTTATTATAATTTTATCCTTAAGTTAATTTAATTGAGTTTTCAAACTCATGCTTGCGATTAGATAACTATTTGGAGACCGAAGCATTCGATAACCTCATTTAAATTACCGAAAAACTATCGGCACTCGTACTATTACTGAAGATGCATACTTTCGTTACGTATTCGTCATACTGACAGTATCGTACAAATAAACAACAGCGCCCTCTGCCATGTGCAAGATTCATAGCATACAATGTTAACAATGGAAGAGAGAGAATGCGTTCGACACCGTGCTGCAGCGAGGTTACGTAAGAAGCCAGTGTTTACCACGACGGAGGTGTGGGTAGACAGCCAGTGGTGCGGTATGGTTAGTGTAGGAATGGTGGCCCGTGCGGCAAGTTGTACAATTAGTGAGGATGTTGACGGTCCAGAGGCGCAACTCGCAGTTCCAGAGGAAGGTGTCTATCAGAATAGGTACGTCTCCTGGCATTTGATCATTTTAGCGTGTAATAGTTGTGGAATGCTACAAAAAGAGACTGACAATGATACAGAACATTGGTAATATGTGATAATGCAAGAAATGTAATATGCTCGTACTTATAAAACAATTTTGGACTAGAATTTCACAGCAGGTTTCCTCTACTTTCAACATATGCAACATTCATTTAACTTTGGCGTGTAAATTAGTATTAAAGGAGGCGGTTGGACTGAAAAGCAACGTTTAATTAATTTCCTTAGACTTGAGAATTGCTTGCATTGTGTGTCATTTGAACACCAAGAAAGGAGAACTTTCAAAATTAATTGGAATGAACAGTGTGTTCTTTAGGAAATTTATGAAGCTAAGTAATGCACTTAAAAAACAATACAGATCATTTAAATAGTCATTGTAGAAAAACACTGCGTAGTTATAGGAGCAGTTGTAGTGAAAGAATCATATAAAATAGGTAAAACTTGACTTGCCATGTACGTATTAGATAGAAAACGTATTGCATTCCACCCAAAAATTCGATACTGAGATTCTACCAGATGCATGTTTTGAGGCCACTTGTATAAAAAAAGCATTTTTAGACAAATGTATGTGTGTGTGTGTGTGTGTGTGAACAGCATAACTCAAAAACGAATATTCAGATCAACACCAAACCTGGTTTCAAGTTCAGTATCTTCCAAGATGCTACACGAAGTTTTTCAAGAAAATCTCTCACCCCAAACTACCTTTTACATTGAGCACTTCTCGAAAAGTTTGATTGTCTAAAAAATGTGCCTCTAACGATTTTGATTAAAATATTAAAGATATTTAAGATTATTTGTATTAAGATAACTTATTACACTTAAGATAAGTATTAAAGATATTTACATGACAAATAAAACGTTTATCTTCAATTTTCTGGGAATACCGCATAAAGTCCTCTTCATTTCGGAGGAAACTTGTATAACTGGTAAACGGTAAGCGATGAACGAAAACGTACTACACAAAAAATGTAGACCTCTTTGAAACACGCAATTTATTTCAAGTAAGTCTTTTTGTGACACGTGGCATAAGCCATTTCTGAGATATCCGTTATTAATGGTTCAAATTGCTCATTTCTTGGTCATTCGCTTCAAGTCCTGTCAACATTCAGCTGTTTCTCGCGATTGCATGGAAACAGTATGGAATTTTAAGGCCAGCATATGGCGTCCGATTCTTAAACATTTGACTATCGCTGTTCTCTTTGTATCTATAGCGAAATGTGTAATGTAGCTATTTCTGCTAAGACTTACTTGGATTAAAAATTACTAGATAGAAAAATAAGCTTAGAATAGTTTGTATACCCACTAATAAACGATAGAGGGTAGAGAAAGACATGTTATGCATAACATCAGATTTTTTGTGTATGGAAAACCGGATGATGCAATATTATAAAACCAAAATCTATTCCTCAAAAGGAGTATTGGATGCAACCAAAACACACTTTTCTTTAACTTGAAAACTTCGTATTTATGTTTTAAGGCAAATGCGATAATTTCGAAACACAATGATAGCCTATATAATGTGCTTCCCATATTTGACACTGTGATTATGAATACTGTTTAAATACAGTCAGAATGTTTGCAAAATAAATAATGTTAGCCGTACTTTAGCGGTACACTATACGTATCATGAATTTAGAGTCTGAAAGGTTGTGAATAATACTAGTTCGTTAAAAATACCTTCTGCTCTGTTAACCTTTATTACTGCATGCATTTCTCAAAACTAAAGAAATGATAAACAAAAAGCATAGGTAAATTTGATCAGTATTGTATATAACTCCCTTTTACTTTCTCTACTACGTATAGTAAGTAGGGGAAGTATTGTATTCCACCCAAAAATTCGATACCGAGATTTCACGGGAAATACATGTTTTCAGACCCCCTGAATCCTAAAAAAGCATTTTTGGAAACATGTCCGTGTGTGTGTGTGTGTGTCTGTGAACAGCATAACTCAGAAACGAACAGTCGGATAAACACCAAACTTGGTATTTAGGTTCAGTATCTTAATTTTCTCAAAAATGGCTCTAACGATTTTGATTAAAGTATCATATGTTTAAGATATTTTTATGATAAATGAAATGTATATCTCGAATTTTCTGGGAATGTCTCCAAAAGTATTCTTCATTGTGAACGACTTTTGCATAACTGGTAAACCATAAGAGATAGACAACATTTTATTACACAAAAAATGTAGATCGCGTTAAAATACACAATTATGTCATATACAATTATTTTGGGGGGGGGTTGAGCGAACCATTTTCTAGATATTGCTTGTTATTCCCTTAAATTTTCAAATACTTATACTTTTACTAAATGGGAATTCGTTATTCTTTTTGTTTTGTCCTGGTACTGCAAAGAGAATGGAATACTCCACATAGCAATCAGCTCTTAAAATATTTGACTATCGCTTAAAGCCTAGCAATTCTACAAGAAAATTAGCAATAAGATTAACATCCCGATATCTCGATTAACATGAAGCATATGGAGAACAAGCGTTTGTAAAAACAGTTTGTACAAGAGTAGAGAAAGTCATGTGAGTGTAACACATCAGATTTTTCATTAAGATGTGTAGGAAGTGTTTTAATGCGCGTTAGTGTTTGCTGTTAAAGTGTGCTCGAACGATGTTGTTAGAGTGGACGTTTTCCTCGTTAACGATCGGCGACCTTGTATTCTACGACACGCGTACCTCATCGCTGGCTATCGCAGTTTAAACAGTGTCCATTGTTGTTATGGCCAGCTTTCGAATACATCTTTTCCTTTGGTATCCCTTGGATTATGTCATTTGAAAACACAATAATGTGAAAATGAAAGGCTGACTCGCCGAGAATAATACAAAATGACTACTGAATCGAAGTTCAATAAATTTCCTTAGAAAATCATATCAACTCGATGCTCTTCTTGGAGAATTTACTAGTACTCTCCCCTCGTTGAGATGCTGACACCTCGAGTCTAATTGTTTGCTGTAGCATACTTAAGCCTTGTTCAGCTATTAGAAAAAGTTAAATTACTTTCCAGGCAGTTGGTGGTCCCATTTGCATAAAGTTAATGAATTTCGAGATATATGTGTGTGGGGGGAGGTGCGTGCGTGCGTCGGGGTGTGTGTGAAATTTGTATATAATGTTGAGGCTTACTTTATTTATCTGCTCTTTGGACTTCCTACACCCAACTTATCATACAACTTCATAGATGAGTTTAAATTTTCTATATTGAAACCTTAAGCTATTTTCCACAGAATATTTATGATCATTACTTAAAAAGTTTCTGCCTCTTTGCGTAGTATTCCTACATATCTGCTAGTAGATTTAACAGATATTTACGTAAGTTGTAATCAACAGGCAATAGTTTAAGCGGAAGTACGTAGCACTGTCCCTTTCTATTGCCTTTATCAACTGAGAACATGCCAGGATGTATTCACTGTGCGTAGAGGGGATAAAGTCGTTTAAGAGTTTACCCACCGTCTACATCCTGATACCTATTACGGCGGGACTTACCTGTAATGTTACACGTTAACGATGAAAGCAAAAGAACTACACCGAGAGATGGTTTCTGCTATCGTGCATACCCATCACACCCACCACTTGAGCTTTTTGACACCTCAGCGTTTGTTTGTTTTCAATGCACAATGCACAAATTAATTGAATAATGTGAGCAGGGTGAAGTTCAAAATTCTTATTCTTCGATATACGGAGCCAGATCTGTAAAATTTGGGACATTTGACCACCGTGTTTTAGAATCATTTTGGTTTGATGTGCTTTTCAAGCAGCGATCATGAAGGGAGTTGAGTTTGAGTTTTTTTTTTTATTTATGGACGCTCTTTAACTACTATGGTTCTTAGCGTCCCATTCTATATTGGGCGTGAAACACCTGTAATTTTGCTCAGAGGCCTCTTTATCAGGCTTGAGGTTCTTTTACGTGCCGTAAATCTACGACACGGGACCACCGGCTTTACTTCCCTTCCGAAGGAAGCCGTCTAACGATTTTTACGCCCGAAAAAATCCATCGCCCTCCGCCGGGTTTGAACCCGCGACCTTGGGAACTAGAGGCTAGCACGGTACCACTAGTCCACGG
Organism: Deroplatys truncata; assembly: GCA_030765065.1. NCBI lineage: Eukaryota > Metazoa > Arthropoda > Insecta > Mantodea > Mantidae > Deroplatys > Deroplatys truncata. The sequence continues at coordinate 196,186,535 of CM060978.1, forward strand.
AGGACGACATCATGAAGGGAATGTTACATAGAGCGTGTGTATTGTTTACTATGTGTAGGCCCGCTTTATAACTGGCCAGATTGTGAAAAGCTTTTGAAGTATTTTTAAATTGCATTTTGAAAAGAAAAAAGGTTTAAAAGAGTCATAAGTGGCACCGTGGCAGTTAATCTGCTGGTGGCGGCCGCTCCCTTAGATCCTACCATCTATTAAAGTTTTATACTATGACTTAAATGGTTATAATCAAATCCAGCTGTCTGACTCAAGATGTGAAAATAAACTTAATCACAGTTCTACTTCTGAAAGTCATAAAATAATCTTTGTTTCGTGCATTATTTAATTTTATTTCTCGTTTGGAAGAATTCTTGGATGAAAAAACGTTCACTTACAAGACTCTGCTTGAGTATTGGTAGATCTGAAAAGCCGAATTACGCACACGTTAGAAAACTTAACGATTCTTCAAGGCAAAGAGTGAGGTATTGAGGACACTTTAGGTCAGGAATGCTAAACTCTTGCGAGGTCAACCTCTCTATCCAAGAGCAAAGCTGCGACAGTCTACTGGAAGAAGGTCGCCGCTCATAGAGGCAGCCCTAAACCCTTAGAGAAAGAATAAAATTAATGACCGACGTACATCCTAAAAATATAATTGACACATTCTAATCTGCCAAGAAGAACAAAAGCACATGGGTACTGGCAGATGGCTTCAAAATGCATCTTCTATCAATGTGGCAAACCAAGCTGCATTTATATTAGCATGACACTATATAAGATATTAAGTGATTTTGGAACGGTATCATCGTATCAAGACATTTGTCAATCTAGAGACATTGACATTAGCAGAATACTTCTCCAAAGTTGGATGCGCCGATTTTGGTGTTTGTTCTCAGTCCATATTGTTAAAACAGCAGACATGCTTGTTTCGGAAAGCCTTTCCATGGTGGTCAAACGCATGGTTTTCATAGGCTTTTTACAAATATTTCATGTGTACTCTGCAAAACATGTTTGAAAAGCTTCCACAAGAAGCTTGCGGTGTGAGAATTGGAATAGGAATTTTCGAAATTCCCAAATGACATATTTAAAGCCTTAACATATATTTCTAGATAAACTTTACTTCGACGGGCATTTCAAGCACAACTTTCTACAAGAAACCTGCTTAGCCTTAGCGGCGGAGGACACAGGACAGAGGTCCTTGATGTGTCATCCACTCAAGGTAGTCGCGTCGGAGACTAGGTCCTTTCTTAAGAAACCAAACTAAGACCATTTGCAATCACTTCATAGAACCTATTACACTTGCTGAGCTGTCTCTGCACATCCTACTGAATCCTGCTTTGCCAGACTTGGCCTCCAGGGATGAACTCTCGAGAGCTCATAGTTTAGAGGTCGGCCCATATCAGTTTCACATCACGCCTGATAAAAGAATTGACATTGCTAATCTGCTCATAGCCTAGCTGCCCATATGTTTATATTCAGAATTCTGGAGTTTTGATGTGATATCCAATGCAAACACAGTACCATTCTTCTGTACCACTCGATTGATACAAATTCATCTGCTTGTATTTCTTCATTTAAAGCTGGCAGGATTTAAAACCCGATGTTATAGATATCAGCTAGGTTTCTCCACGTTTCCTCACAAGTTTTATGTAAAATACATGGATCATTCGAAAATAAGAGGTATTAATGACGCTGTTTGATGCTACTATTGGTAAACAATATACAATATAAGCTGATAAAAGAGCAGCACATGATGCTATCTGTGAACATAACTCATTTATAATGTATAACCAGAAGAATTTTATATAGAGCTTTATACGTTAATGTCCTACAGACATGTTCAGAAAATATAGATGACGATGCATCATTAAAATTAAGGTTACTAAGCTAGGAACGCTCAAGAATAACATATATCAGGAGTTCTCAACCTAGGTACGTGAGCCACTGCTGGGTGGTACGTTAATATTTTAGCAAATAAGATGAATTAGCGTTTGTTTGAGAAATATTTGACAATTTTGTTATAACTGAACGGAAACAATAGATTTTCATTATAAAAACAACGAAAACTTCTTTGTTATACCTTCTTTCTCTGTTTACCCCCTCGTTGTTAGGGCTTACACCCCCAGGACTTACAGACGCCTGTCGGGGAGCACAGATAATGGATCAGAGAGAAGAACCAGGTTGGGTGATCAGCCCGAAGCCTGGTATGAGGGCGAGGAAAGAGATGACATGAAATCATGGTGAGATGAATGAAAGAAAAGCTGTTGGATGGAGCAGTTGGTAAAATGAATGGCGAGGAAAACCGGAAAACCCGGAGAAAACCCACCCAGACGCGGCTTAGTCCACAAATCCCACTTGCGGTTCCTTCGGATTGAACCGCCTTGGTGAGGGGCGAGTGGTCTGTACAAAAATTATACGGAAGTTAAATTTTAGTCATGCGACAATGACGGAGAGCAAATCAGTGTATTTAATTTAAAACTGGGAAACACTGTGTTTTTTTAATTGTTGGAAAGGTAGAATCACTGAAAAATTAAATGCCATAAGCAAGATTTGAACGGCGGATCTTAGACTGTCCGTGCCACTCTAACGAACTAGGTTATTATGGCAACATGCCGGTATGACACTAAATTTCCCAACTAACTAAGATTTTTTTTTTCCGTCAAAAAGGCCTGCTTGTATTCATTTTGAGAAAACACAATTTTGAAAATCTTCGTGTCATCTTTGGAAGATACTGAACTTAAATATAATCACTATTAAGCCTTTATAAATGCTATTTTCATTTTACATTAACGTTATGTCAAAAGACTTGCCTACCTGTTTATCATCTTGTCTTCAGAATGCTATAAAATGCTAGATTACATGTGTATACATGCTGCAATATGCTAAATATACTAATTAAAATGTTAAATTTCTGATTTTAAAAAGCTAAAAATCACCATCTGTAACGATGGTCACTAGAAAAAATTATGTGAATTTAACTCTCTTTCATGATAAAACCTGCTGGTCAAGGGTCTGAAGCAAAACGTTTCACACCCAACAGCAGTAATAGTAATACTGACTAAGATTGTATACGTGTTTACTTTCTCTACTACTTACCTATAATAAGTTGAGGACGTGTTGTATTCCATCCATAAATTCAACGGAAATACACGTTTTGAAGCTCCTTGAATCCAAAAATGCCATTTTAGAAAAAGTTTCGTACGTGTGAGCGCCAACAGCATAACTCAAAAAGGAAAAATTGATTACATACCAAACCTGGTATTTAAGCTCAGCATCTTTCAAGGATGCCACACGAAGATTTTTAAGAAAATATCCCCACCCAAAACTACACTTTGCACGGAAAATTTCGAAAATCATCATTTTCTCAAAAATTACTACGATTTATATTAAAATTCCGCATGTTTAAGACCTTTTAATGACAAATTAAATATATATCTTGAATTTTCTGGGAACAGCCTTGAAGTCCTTTTCATTCATGACCTGCATAACTGGTAAACCGTAAGAGATGAAACATATAGATCTCATTAAAGCGCACGTTATTTATGTACATTTCTGAATTATTCTTTGTTATTGGCTTCTCTCAAATCGAAAGTCTCGTTATTCTCTCTCTCTTTCTCTTGTGGCAGTATTTTATATCACAACAATGTAAATGCCAGAGTGATTGTAGTGTAAATAAGCATTATTATATGCCATTGATTTGAGATGTTTGTTAATTATAAGCATTGTTAGGAAATAAGTTTACACGGCCTCACTGAAACTAACAATAAGAGCGGGCGACAATGAAACGAGGGGATGACTTGTTTATCAATTATAAGAGACAAACAAATGACGGTCAGATTAGCGCGATTTTCTTAGAAATGGAGGGAATATTTTCCCTAGAGTATATGTGTTCGTAATTTTGATTGGATATGAAAATAGACGCTAATGTTGGCGCGTTTTATTAACCAACAGTAGCTCGATTATAATATTTAGGCATATCGGGGTGAGGGAGTATAAATTCCGTGCCAGAGATGGGTAATGCATAGTTTGACAGAATAATTCACGAGGTAAACGTCGCTCAGTCCAACAGAATCATACAAAGGTTATACGTCGCACAGTTTTAAGAGAATCGTTCACGCGTTATACGTCGCGCAATTCTACAGAATCTCTCGCGTCTTAAAGTTTGTTATAAATGTGAAATACGGGAATTAATAACGTGCAGTAAATAAGTGATTATAGTGATATTAGAAAATATAACAGTTTCAGTTTGGCGTGTATCAAGAGTCAATATGTGAAATTAATTAATTGTGACGATAATAAAAGTGTAAAAACAAATTCTTTTATAAGTGTTATCTTTCAGTAACAAACCCTTTCCGTTTACACACCCTGTTCAAGAGATATGCTCGACTGAGTAGTAATAATAGCTAGCCGGAGGACAAAGAACCCAAAATTTAAACTAGTATACAATAAAAGGCGCCCAGCAATAGATAACACGAAGTGACCGCGACAAATTGGCTGCCATACGTTGTGCAGATAAACATGAAGCATTTTCCAACTACCAACAAATATAATCTACTTCACTCTCTTTCTCGGTCATGCAAAAAGAACGGAATTTCAAAGTCATCACATAGTTACCAGCTCTTAAAAGATGACTATCGCTTAAGCCTACTGTTCTCCCCTACTCCCAATACACGTGCAAGGAAATGTGTAGTAAGACAATTTCTACAAATGTTTATTTCGATTAACATGAAGTAGATAGAAGGATAAGCTTTTTTAAGAATTATTTATTGAACAATGAATAGAGAAAGTCATGCGAATGTAACATATCCGATTTTTACTTTCTCTACTACGTATAGTAAGTAGGGGAAGTATTGCATCCCACCCAAAAATTCGATACCGAGATTTCACCGGAAATACATGTTTTGAGGTCTCCTGAATCCAAAAAAAGCATTTTTGGAAACATATGCGTGGCTGTCTGTCTGTCTGTCTGTGAACAGCCTAACTCAGAAACGAACAGTCGGATAAACACCAAACTTGGTATTTAGGTTCAGTATCTTCCACAGATGCGACACGAAGGTTTTCAAGAAAATCTCCCCACCCCAGATTACCCTTTACATGGAACATTTTTCGAAAATTTTAATTTTCTAAAAAATGGCTCTAACGATTTTGATTAAAATATCATATATTTAAGATACTTTCATGACAAATAAAATGTATCTCTTGAATTTTCTGGGAAGTCTCCAAAAGTATTCTTCATTGTGAAAGACTTTTGCATAACTGGTAAACCATAAGAGACAAAATTTTACTACACAAAAAAATGTAGATCGCGTTAAAATACCAATTTATGTCATATACTTTTTTTTTGAGTGAACCATTTTCGAGATATTGCTTGTTAGTCCCTTAAATTTTCCAATACTTATACTTTTTCTCAAATGGGAATTCGTTATTCATTTTTTATGGCCTGGTAATGCAAAGAGAATGGAATACTCCACATAACAACCAGCGCTTAAAATATTTGACTATCGCTTAAAGCCTACCAATTCCCCTTGCATCTACAAGAAAATTAGCAATAAGATTAACATCTCGATTAACATGAAGCATATAGGAAAAAGCGTCTGTAAAACTAGTTTGTACAAGAATAGAAAAAGTCATGTGAGTGTAACACATCAGATTTTTTAAGTATACTTTTCTGTATGTTCTGACATCGACTAGCGCATAGCGTAGTATTGTTCCGGAAAGACTTCTGAAAACTTTCTACCTTCATGAGAATAATTCGGAAACGCAATTTATAACTTATCGCTTTATTAAACTGAAACGTCGGCTAATCTTCATAATTAGAACAGAATTATTCAAACAAGATCGTATGTGGACAGGAAACTCCCGATCTAATTCAGTTGGAGTGAATTATCTGGATAAGACTTTACCCCCGGTATTTCCCGGAACAATGTGTGTTCTCTCTGAATGCTGGACTCAGATGATTATCATTTCACGCATTTAATTTATCTCGCATTCACGAAAGAAAAAATGAAACAAACATTCTTGGGATAGAGAATGAAGTAAATAAGGTCTCCTAAACACTTTTATATGGTTTTCAAATATTTCAATTATTTTTATTAAACAAAATGCAGTGTTACTCGAGCAACATTGCCTATACAAAAACTAGCCCGAATGTTTTACTATTACTTATTATTTTTACTTTCTCTACTACGTATAGTAAGTAGGGAAGGTATTGCATTCCACCCAAAAATTCGATACCGAGATTTCACCGGAAATACATGTTTTGAGACCTCCTGAATCCAAAAAAAGCATTTTTGGAAACATGTCCGTGTGTGTGTCTGTGTGTGTGTGTGTCTGTGAACAGCATAACTCAAAAACGAACAGTCGGATAAACACCAAACTTGGTATTTAGGTTCAGTATCTTCCAGAGATGCGACACGAAGGTTTTCAAGAAAATCCCCCCACCCCAGACTACCCTTTACATGGAACATTTTTCGAAAATTTTAATTTTCTCAAAAATGGCTCTAACGATTTTGATGAAAATATCATATGTTTAAGATAATATCATGAGAAATGAAATGTATATCTCGAATTTTCTGGGAATGTCTCCAAAAGTATTCTTCATTGTGAACGACTTTTGCATAACTGGTAAACTATAAGAGATAGACAAAATTTTACTACACAAAAAATATAGATCGCGTTAAAATACACAACTTATGTCATATACATTTCTTTTGTTGAGTGAACCGTTTTCGAGATATTGCTTGTTATTTCCTTAAATTTTGCAATACTTATACTTTTTCTCAAATTCGTTATTCATTTTTTTATGTCCTGGACATGCAAAGAGAATGGAATGCGCCACATAGCAACCAGCGTTAAAATATTTGACTATCGCTTAAAAGCTATATTTCCCTTGCATCTACAAGAAAATTACCAATAAGATTGACATTTCGATATCTCGATTAACATGAAGCATATGGAGAATAGGCGTTTGTAAAATTAGATTGTACAAGAGTAGAGAAAGTCATGTGAGTGTAACACATCAGATTTTTTTGTGAAAAGACCTAAAAACAATTCATCTTAGGAACAAAATGTGATTCTTTGCATAAAGCACATGATAAACTGATATTTCTTGTGAGCAACGTTACCACATAAAGGGTTAAAAGGGGAAAAAATTGCATTGCATAACTTTCGCTGCCCACTATCATTTATTTTTATCTCTTCCATAAATCTATTTTTCTATCGTTTTCACGTTAATCAAGATAAAGGTTTGCAGAAATGGGTATATTTGGATTACAATGCTTCCTTTACCTACTGCAAGTTGGTAATAAAAGTATAAAACAATAAAGAAACATATCCTGTTATCCACTCACTGCGCTAAATTTCAAATACGCTCATTTTGTAGCGAAAAAATTTGCGGTAACGTTGATGCTTGTAATGTTTATTATTTTGAATATCTTGTGATATCCAAAAGTCGTTAATTTTTAGACGGTTCTCGATCTTTCTATGTTTAATGTTGAGCCGATTAAACATGTTGAGCCTAAAATGTTAGAACAAATTTTCTTCAAGCTTCTATATATGAAATTCAACCACTCATGTGCAGTGGTTCGCCTATAAATTCTGAAGTTTTATCAAACTCCTAAAATTACTCATCACTCGGATTTTAACCAGATTATAATTTTTCCCCGTACGTGCAGCAATTCTCTTAAACATCATTAGATTTTAGCAGTTCCTCCATATAAACTACCCTTAATATTGTACAGATTTCAACCAAATTTGAACTATAAATTGGCTCATAATGGAACGCAGCTATTTATGTCGGCACTGATAAATCTAGTCCCATCGTTTGCCAGCGTGACCTCTCTAACCTTCACTAAGTTAGTGGTGTACTTAACCGTCGTCTCCATGCTAACCTCTAGTTCCCGAGGTCGCGGGTTCAAACCTAGCGGAGGGCAATGGGTTTTTTTCGGGCGTAAATCCTTAGCATGGCTTCCTTTGGAAGGGAAGTAAAGCCGGTGGTCTCGTCGTAGACTTACGCCACGTAAAATTACCTCAAGCCTGATAAAGAGGCCTCTGAGCAAAATTTCCGGACTTTCACGCCCAAGATAGAATGAGACGCTAAGAACCATAGCAGTTAAAGAGCGTCCAATAATAAAATTCAGTTTAATTTTAGGGTACTTTACCTCTTCCAAAATATGGCAAAACTGCTGAAGAGTAACATTACAAGTTGTTGTCCTTATTCTCATTAGCGGAGTATTTACTGCTAAGTCAATTGCTTCGTTGAATTTGCTGCAGAAATAAAATATAATGAAACTATAGAAATAAAGACGAAAGGTTTCTTTTTAATACTTTTAATACACTTAAGCCTCGTTTTATGCTTCACTACCATTTCCTTAATGTCTGTTCTGTTTTCTCATTGCCGTTTGATGGGGCTAATAACTGTAACCTTCGTTCCATGTCAATGATGAAAGCTCTCGTTTAAATGTCGCAGCTGTCTTCAAATTTAACACGGGCAAATAATTCTTCCCCCCATTCTCTAAAAGAGCGAATTATGTTGTGTTGTTTAGTCTTTTCTTCTTACCAATCGTAGCGAAGTTCTTTCACAGAGGCGATATCATAGCTATCCCTTCATTTCACATCGATTATAACATCGTTCATTGGTTCGTTTTTGTGTGCCTGAATTGTTTTTCAGGCAACCACATAGAGAACCGATACCGGCTGGGTGGGGTAACTGAAGGTGGAAACCTTACCCGGATTGAAAAACACTATTGCGATTATGGGAAATGGGCCACTTTTAATACACGTCATTGTACATGCAGATGGAAGGTCAGAGACATTGCAGTGCGTTATACGAAGTGTTAGCAAATAGGGTAACCTGCGGTTACCCCTTAATCCGTATACCACGTTTTAGTTGCGTTCGTAACTGCGGAGTAGCATGCATCGTCCGTCTGTGCGTGTGTACGCATGAAATAACTCTCTAATCCGAACAATTTTATATATATATATATATATATATATATACATTTGTATATAAACTTGAAGGAAATGTGTGGACGCATTCCAAATTTAGTGGAAAACGGCACAAAGTTATTTAGATAAAAGCCTCCAAAAATATGTCATTTATCAATCACATAGCCGAAGCCTTTCGAATTGTATTGCACCCGAAGTTTTCCGAACTTAGGCTACAGAAATACTTACTACAATCATGTCATTGACTGGAACTCGGAGAGAGTAAATAGGCCTTATATTTAATTTTGTCATTAGAAACAAATGATGTAATCCAGTGCATTAGTCGAACTGCGGTTATAAACATAAATAGACTCATTTCTCGTTCAATATCTTCGTGGCGTAATGGTTTGTGCACGCGTAATGGTTTTAACCATCTACAACTTTACTGAAGGAAATAATTGCGTTTTGTAATTTGAATTTATTGCCATGAATTGAGATATTTTAGAAACATCTCAGAGCGATCGGCATGCGCCCGGAAATGGCATGTTTTCTTGTGCATCCATTAAGATGTTTCTGCATATTAGAACACTAAACTATAATTTAAAGTAAGTAAAGTCGTGTGAAGTTTCATAGATTTGCTTACAGAACATTCTATCTCTCAACATAACAGTAAAACGTCAGACTCGTAGGCAAGCTTGCAAAATGCAAACTGTACACTGAAGTACGTAATTAAGCACTATATCGGCTGTGTTGGTATTTTTTATTAAATCAGGAAAAGCTAAACATGCTAAATAAACAATATCAGGTAAGATAACTAATAGACATAAGCCTATGTAAAGGTAGAATCAGTCGACTGAAAAATTCAATTCTATAGCCGGGATTTGAACCACGGATTTTCTGGTTTTTCAACCGTCTGATTCTACCTTTCCAACCTGGTCCTATACACGGCATATGTAGAAGAACAATTAATTAACATTGATTGACCTAACAGTTAAACTATGAAGCCCGGGACTTAAAGTACTTGTGGCATTGTAAGTCGCCATTGGGGTGTGTATGTCGCCTCAAAATAATTTGAGATCTCCTTAAGGTTTACCGGGGGAAAATGCCAGTCAGTTGGGGAATTTAATATTGGTTAGAGCAACCGGACGGAAACCGGAATTGAATTTTTACTTTCTCTACTACGTGTAGTAAGTAGGGGAAGTTTTGTATTCCACCCAAAAATTCGATACCGAGATTTTACCGGAAATATGTTTTGAGAAAAAAAGCATTTTTGGAAACATGTCCATGTGAGTGTGTGTGTGTTGTGTGTCTGTGAACAGCATAACTCAGAAACGAACAGTCGGATAAACAGCAAACTTGGTATTTAGGTTCAGTATCTTCCAGAGATGCGACACGAAGGTTTTCAAGAAAATCCCCCCACCCCAGATTACCCTTTACATGGAAAATTTTTCGAAAATTTTAATTTTTTCAAAAACGGCTCTAATAATATTGATTAAAATATCATATGTTTAAGATATTTTCATGACAAATGAAATGTATATCTCCAATTTTCTGGGAATGTCTCCAAAAGTATTCTTCATTGTGAACGACTTTTGCATACCTGGTAAACCATAAGAGATAGACAAAATTTTACTACACAAAAAATGTAGATCGCGTTAAAATACACAATTTATGTCATATACATTTTTGTTGTTGAGCGAACCATTTTTCGAGATATTGCTTGTTATTCCCTTAAATTTTCCAATACTTATACTTTTTCTCAAATGGGAATTCGTTGTTCATTTTTTATGCCCTGTACATACAAAGAGAATGCAACGCTCCACATAGCAACCAGCTCATAAAATATTTGACTATCGCTTAAAGCCTACCAATTCCCCTTGCATCTACAAGAAAATTAGCAATAAGATTAACATCTCGATTAACATGAAGCATATGGTGAATAAGCGTTTGTAAAAATAGTTTGTGCAAGAGTAGATAAAGTCATGTGAGTGTAACACATCAGATTTTTCAGTCGTCTGATTCTACCTTTCCAGTACTAACAAATGCTAACTTTATATGGATAGAGGAGGAAAAAGATGTGATTTTTTTTGTATTTTTTTCTAAAATGTCTAATAAACACCAGAATGCTTCTTCTCCCTCTTCTTTAAGACATTCTTTTAACAGATCACCTCCTCTTTATAAGCCTTACAAGCCAGTGCCTTGGGTCAGTAGCCTGTCGAGGAGCAAGCATAATCCAGGATGGGTGATCAGCCCATGCCTGGTATGGCGGTGAAGAAGGAATGAAGTGTGATGCTAGGAAAATTCGGGATCAAATAATCCAACCCAGCATCCGCTTAGCTATCGAGGAAAACCGTGAAGAAAGCTTCGGTCCGATTGGTCAGCGCCAGGGGTTTGAGCCCGGGAACTACCGAATGCGAGTAGGCACACTTACCGCGGTTCCACCACCACCACCACCACCACCACCACCACCTCGCTCAAACACCAGGATACAAGAGATAAAATGTTAGATATAGTTGGGTACATTTATATTTGTTGTTGTTCTGTTTTTTAAGCATGAAGGATTACTTTTGATGTAAAGACTAACTAGAATTACCAATGTCGGAATTGTAAAATTCTGTAGACATTTCATTTAACCTAAGTATCACCGCGTTTATGAAGTGACGGAATGTGATGTACAGAATTGCCTAATAGCGAGAAAACTAAATATGCGACGTCATAAGATTACCACACACGCTGTTAAGGCAAGGTACAAGTGTGTTTATCGCGCTACAAAGGTGCGCTCAATGGTCGAACCTTGTTAAAATAGTAATTACTCTAAATGACGAGGCAGGACAACGGCACGACTTTAAGATAAAAACCTTTGGCATTACAGGAGCTTCGGTAATCTGATGTGTTACACTCACATGACTTTCTCTACTCTTGTACAAACTATTTTTACAAACGCTTATTCTCCATATGCTTCATGTTAATCTTATTGCTAATTTTCTTGTAGATGCAAGGGGAATTGGTAGGCTTTAAGCGATAGTCAAATGTATTAAGAGCTGGTTGCTATGTGGAGTATTCCATTCTCTTTGCATTACCAGGACAAAAAATCTGATGTGTTACACTCACATGACTTTCTCTACTCTTGTACAATCTAATTTTACAAACGCCTATTCTCCATATGCTTCATGTTAATCGAGATATCGAGATGTCAATCTTATTGGTAATTTTCTTGTAGATGCAAGGGAAATATGGTAGCTTTTAAGCGATAGTCAAATATTTTATCGCTGGTTGCTATGTGGCGCATTCCATTCTCTTTGCATGTCCAGGACATAAAAAAATGAATAACGAATTTGAGAAAAAGTATAAGTATTGGAAAATTTAAGGAAATAACAAACAATATCTCGAAAACGGTTCACTCAACAAAAGAAATGTATATGACATAAATTGTGTATTTTAACGCGATCTACATTTTTTGTGTAGTAAAATTTTGTCTATCTCTTATGGTTTACCGGCTATGCAAAAGTCGTTCACAATGAAGAATACTTTTGGAGACATTCCCAGAAAATTCGAGATATACATTTCATTTCTCATGACATTATCTTAAACATATGATATTTTCATCAAAATCGTTAGAGCCATTTTTGAGAAAATTAAAATTTTCAAAAAATCTTCCATGTAAAGGGTAGTCTGGGGTGGGGGGATTTTCTTGAAAACCTTCGTGTCGCATCTCTGGAAGATACTGAACCTAAATACCAAGTTTGGTGCTTATCCGACTGTTCGTTTTTGAGTTATGTTGTTCACAGACACACACACACACACACGGACATGTTTCCAAAAATGCTGTTTTTGGATTTATGAGGTCTCAAAACATGTATTTCCGGTGAAATCTCGGTATCGAATTTTTGGGTGGAATGCAATACTTTCCCTACTTACTATACGTAGTACAGAAAGTAAAAAAATCTGATGTGTTACACTCACATGACTTTCTCTACTCTTGTACAATCTAATTTTACAAACGCTTATTCTCCATATGCTTCATGTTAATCGAGATATCGAGATGTCAATCTTATTGGTAATTTTCTTGTAGATGCAAGGGAAATATGGTAGCTTTTAAGCGATATTCAAATATTTTAACGCTGGTTGCTATGTGGCGCATTCCATTCTCTTTGCATGTCCAGGACATAAAAAAAATGAATAACGAATTTGAGAAAAAGTATAAGTATTGTAAAATTTAAGGAAATAACAAGCAATATCTCGAAAACGGTTCACTCAACAAAAGAAATGTATATGACATAAGTTGTGTATTTTAACGCGAACTACATTTTTTGTGTAGTAAAATTTTGTCTATCTCTTATGGTTTACCAGTTATGCAAAAGTCGTTCACAATGAAGAATACTTTTGGAGATATTCCCAGAAAATTCGAGATATACATTTCATTTCTCATGACATTATCTTAAACATATGATATTTTCATCAAAATCGTTAGCCATTTTTGAGAAAATTAAAATTTTCGAAAAATCTTCCATGTAAAGGGTAGTCTGGGGTGGGGGGATTTTCTTGAAAACCTTCGTGTCGCATCTCTGGAAGATACTGAACCTAAATAGCAAGTTTGGTGCTTATCCGACTGTTCGTTTTTGAGTTATGCTGTTCACAGACACACACAGACACACACACACACACACACACACACACACAGACACACACACGGACATGTTTCCAAAAATGCTGTTTTTGGATTTAGGAGGTCTCAAAACATGTATTTCCGGTGAAATCTCGGTATCGAATTTTTGGGTGGAATGCAATACTTTCCCTACTTACTATACGTAGTACAGAAAGTAAAAAAATCTGATGTGTTACACTCACATGACTTTCTCTACTCTTGTACAATCTAATTTTACAAACGCTTATTCTCCATATGCTTCATGTTAATCGAGATATCGAGATGTCAATCTTATTGGTAATTTTCTTGTAGATGCAAGGGAAATATGGTAGCTTTTAAGCGATAGTCAAATATTTTAACGCTGGTTGCTATGTGGCGCATTCCATTCTCTTTGCATGTCCAGGACATAAAAAAAATGAATAACGAATTTGAGAAAAAGTATAAGTATTGTAAAATTTAAGGAAATAACAAGCAATATCTCGAAAACGGTTCACTTAACAAAAGAAATGTATATGACATAAGTTGTGTATTTTAACGCGAACTACATTTTTTGTGTAGTAAAATTTTGTCTATCTCTTATGGTTTACCAGTTATGCAAAAGTCGTTCACAATGAAGAATACTTTTGGAGATTTTCCCAGAAAATTCGAGATATACATTTCATTTCTCGTGACATTATCTTAAACATATGATATTTTCATCAAAATCGTTAGAGCCATTTTTGAGAAAATTAAAATTTTCGAAAAATCTTCCATGTAAAGGGTAGTCTGGGGTGGGGGGATTTTCTTGAAAACCTTCGTGTCGCATCTCTGGAAGATACTGAACCTAAATACCAAGTTTGGTGCTTATCCGACTGTTCGTTTTTGAGTTATGCTGTTCACAGACACACACAGACACACACACACACACACACACACACACACACACACACACAGACACACACACGGACATGTTTCCAAAAATGCTGTTTTTGGATTTAGGAGGTCTCAAAACATGCATTTCCGGTGAAATCTCGGTATCGAATTTTTGGGTGGAATGCAATACTTTCCCTACTTACTATACGTAGTACAGAAAGTAAAAAAATCTGATGTGTTACACTCACATGACTTTCTCTACTCTTGTACAATCTAATTTTACAAGCCCTTATTCTCCATATGCTTCATGTTAATCGAGATATCGAGATGTCAATCTTATTGGTAATTTTCTTGTAGATGCAAGGGAAATATGGTAGCTTTTAAGCGATAGTCAAATATTTTAACGCTGGTTGCTATGTGGCGCATTCCATTCTCTTTGCATGTCTAGGACATAAAAAAAATGAATAACGAATTTGAGAAAAAGTATAAGTATTGTAAAATTTAAGGAAATAACAAGCAATATCTCGAAAACGGTTCACTCAACAAAAGAAATGTATATGACATAAGTTGTGTATTTTAACGCGAACTACATTTTTTGTGTAGTAAAATTTTGTCTATCTCTTATGGTTTACCAGTTATGCAAAAGTCGTTCACAATGAAGAATACTTTTGGAGATATTCCCAGAAAATTCGAGATATACATTTCATTTGTCGTGACATTATCTTAAACATATGATATTTTCATCAAAATCGTTAGAGCCATTTTTGAGAAAATTAAAATTTTCGAAAAATCTTCCATGTAAAGGGTAATCTGGGGTGGGGGGATTTTCTTGAAAACCTTCGTGTCGCATCTCTGGAAGATACTGAACCTAAATACCAAGTTTGGTGCTTATCCGACTGTTCGTTTTTTGAATTATGCTGTTCACAGACACACACACACACACACACACACACACACACACACAGACACACACACACAGACACACAAACGGACATGTTTCCAAAAATGCTTTTTTTGGATTCAGGAGGTCTCAAAACATGTATTTCCGGTGAAATCGCGGTATCGAGTTTTTGGGTGGAATGCAATACTTCCCCTACTTACTATACGTAGTAGAGAAAGTAAAAATGAATAACGAATTCCTATTTGAGAAAAAGTTCCTGAGTTATGCTGTTTACAGACACACACACGGACATGTTTCAAAAATGCTGTTTTTGGATTCTGGGGGTCTAGAAACATATATTTCCGGTGAAATCTCGGTATCGAATTTCTGAATGGAATACAATATTGCTCCTACTTACGATACGTAGTAGAGAAAGTAAAAACGGATGCTACATAGTGGGTAGTAAAATGTACTTTCTGTTAAGTATTTATGTTAAATATGATTCTTTGAAAATGCTAAATCACGGAAATAAAACTGAAATTTTTCAAGCAAGCATCTGTAAAATTAAAGTTAAAATTCTTTGGTGTAGAAATGCATATGCATTAAAAACATTGCAGTGAAGGACACCAAAGCAAATAAATTAAATAAAATTAAAATAAAAGGAGCATTTTTTTTACGTCTCTACCACTTAGAGACGCAATTACACACATTCCGCCCAAATATTCGATACGGATATTTTTCCGAAAATACGTTTTAAGGCTCCCTAACTACAAAACTATATTTTTAGAAAAAGCGTCAATGTGTACGAGCGCGTGTGTTGAATAGTATAGCTATCTCTTCTTCTTTAACGGATTACTTTCCTCTTTGTATGACTTGCACTCCCAAGAACTTACAAGCCAATACAAGCCTGTCGAGGAGCAAGCAAACTCTGGATCATAGCATATCCAGGATGGTATGGCGGTGAAGAAGAGGGAAATGAATGTAGTGATGAAAGGATGATAGGACAATTCGCAGATCATATCATCCAATCCAGCATTCACCTAGGGACGGAGGAAAACCGCGAAAAAACCTACCGTCAGATTGGTCAGCGTATAGTATAACCAAACACCAAAATCCGTTTGATAACCGATCTTGGTAGCCACTTCCAAGGATGCAACAGGAATATTTACTTTCTCTACTACGTATAGTAAGTAGGGTAAGCATTGTATTCCACCCAAAAATTCGATACCTAGATTTCACTGGAAATACATGTTTTGAGACCCCCTGAATCCAAAAAAAGCATTTTTGGAAACATGTCCGTGTGTGTGTCTGTCTGTGAACAGCATAACTCAGAAACGAACAGTCGGATAAACACCAAACTTGGTATTTAGGTTCAGTATCTTCCAGAGATGTGACACGAAGGTTTTAAAGAAAATCCCCCCACCCCAGATTACTCTTTACATGGAACATTTTTCAAAAGTTTTAATTTTCTCAAAAATGGCTCTAACGATTTTAATTAAAATATATCATATGTTTAAGATATTTTCATGACAAATGAAACGTATATCTCGAATTTTCTGGAAATGTCTCCAAAAGTATTCTTCATTGTGAACGACTTTTGCATAACTGGTAAACCATAAGAGATAGACACAATTTTACTACGTAAAAAATGTAGATCGCGTTAAAGTACACAATTTATGTCTTATACATTTTTGTTGTTGAGTGAACTATGTTCGAGATATTGCTTGTTATTCCCTTAAATTTTCCAATACTTATGCTTCTTCTCAAATGGGAATTCGTTATTCATTTTTTTTTGTCCTGATAATGCAAAGAGAATGGAATACTCCACATAGCAACCAGCTGTTAAAATATTTGACTACCGCTTATAACCTACCATATTCCCCTTGCATCTACAAGAAAATTAGCAATAAGATTGACATCTCGATATGTCTATTAACATGAAGCATATGGAGAATAAACGTTTTTAAAAATAGTTTGTACAAGAGTAGAGAAAGTCATGTGAGTGTAGCACATCAGATTTTTTTCAAGAGAATCCCCCCACTCTAAACTCCTCTTTACAGAAAAAGTTCTTGTTATTTTTATTTACTCAGAAATAGCCTTAACGATTTTGGTTAAATTAGCATACATTTAAGATATTTGCATGACAAAATGTACGAGTAGATATATCTTGAATTTTCTGCGAGTAGCCTGAGAAGTCCTCTTCATTCTGAATGATTTTTGTGTAATCGGTAAAGCGTAAGAGATAGACATCTTGCTGCACAAAAATTGTGTATCTCCTTACAACACACGATTTATGACAAATAACTGTCAATATGTTTGTCGCGTTAACAATTTCCGAGATATTTATTGGTTCGAATTTTGAAATCCAAGTGGTAAGCCGCTATTATAGTCTGTTCAGAGGCTTTTGAGGCAGTGGAGAGGGAAAAGGATTTTGCGAGGCGGCATGGTAAGCAGCAACAAAGAGCCGCACACCAAACCGACCTTGCCGCGACTAACCGGTTTTCTACTGCACGGTTTTCTTCTGGCTCAAAAGACTCTGAAGAGACAATAGTTCCATCATTTGTTGTTATTGTATAAATTAATTATACTTTTAATAGACCTTAGCCTGGTCTAGGCAAGTTTTTAATATAGAGTCAACTGAAAAATTCAACGCCACAGCCGGGAATTTTTCAGTTGACTCTATATTAAAAACAAAATAGTTCCATCGTCATGCAGAGAGCTTGGAATTTCAAAGACATCATATAGCGACGCGGTTTTTAGAAATCGAACTATCGCTTTAGTCTACTGTATCCTTCTTATATCTACAACGAAACGTTTAAATGTGTCATGAAAATTTATCTCGATTAACAGTAGGTAGGTAGATAGAAGAATAAGCTTTTGTAAGAATCGTTTGAGGCTTAAGTCATGTGAATGCAATGGCGGAAATTTTTTCACCTAGAATGTGCTTAAACCCAAAATGTAAACTTAATTGTTTTCTTAACTATAAATAATTAAAGAAACTCAATGCTCTGCTTTTTTAAAGCAGCCCATTTTCTGTTAACTGAAACATAAATACAATGAAATTTTAATTAAAAAGGTTTTAATGTTAACTCTGTTTTAAATTTATTTGAAACATCTTAGTTTACTGGTATATATTTATTCCAGAAAATGTGAAACAGATTTGTTCACAAGTACATTTTTCCCAGACTAGGTTGCCCTCTTAAATAAATCTGGCGCTTCCAATCAAATGTTTTCAGCTAAATGCGGACTTGTGTGATACATAGTATGCTTCTACGGTAAAAAGTGGCGGAACCAATATACGAGTTAGAGTAAAGTGGGAAGGGGAAGAAGGACCAAGATAGTAATGCGAAATTCATTAGCGAGAAAGATCACAATAAAGCAGTGTTTTGGGAAAGGAACGGAAGCTCGTAAATGCTTCGTTAAGTAGGTTACGTACACAATTTTTAAACAGCATAGAGAACAAGTTGGCTTATCTGTGAACGATTTCTGCTACTGACGTATTAAGTTGCTGTATAAACTTATTTGGATGGAACACGGCGTGCCTCCCGGAAGTCTTCAAACAATGAAAGAAACAGCAATGGACAGTTCATACTGCATCACGTCAGCTTCCGGTCATGCTACTGCTTTTTTTTTTTTTATGGTGTGGCCCCTCCTCCGCCACACCAGGTGACGATCATCCGAAAGGGATCTACATCGTCTCCCCTACCATGCACTAACTACACTACAGTGATGGAAGGGAATCGAAGGTAAGGTGGTTTCCGGTACCGCCGAAGCAAACCGGAGGTTAGTGGGTGATTACTACAAAGACGCCTGCATACAAGAGTATGCAGACAGAGTGGGGAGTAGGTACTGGCCTTGGCAGATGCCCAGATCAGGGACCTATTGTTAGTGTGGTATTCATGCTCATGCAGAAGGAATGTGATTGAGGTGTCATGCTTAAGTGATGATGGTGGTACGTTACCTGTGTATTGTGGCTTCAACCGGAGAGGGAGTTGAGTTGTTCTTCTTCAGCTGGCTGCTGATGGTCCTGAAACATGCTAGATACAATTTTGGAAGGAAGGGATATGTGCAATGGGGGGCATAGTTTATATACACTTTTATAATTGTTTATTTCGCGTATGTTTACGTAAGCTTGTCTGTATTAATGTTATTTTTATTGTTTTTTTTCCCTTCTTTTCTGTTTTTCTCTATCCTAATTCTGTGCCTGTCTAGTCCTTGTGCGCGCTTGTTCGTCTTATGGTGGGGCTGCCCTCTTTCCCCGATCCGCCCCGAGTGGGGAGCCTTCCACTTGGGGACTTCTTGGGCGTGCTGCTCAGCTGTGTTATGGTGGTATTAGGTTGTGAAGATACTCGCGGATTGCTGCGTCATCATCTGTGGTGTGCCTGTTCAGAGGTATTGTGCGGTCGAACAGCGATAATGGTCTTTTGTGCTTGTCGTTTGCTGTGTTGTATTGCCCGAGCTCGCGTATGGTTGGGTTGTGGTTTTTGTGGGCCTGTTTGTACATGTTTTCCGCAAGTGATTTAATGAATTCTTCCACCGTGTGCATCTTTGTGTCTTCATGCAATAAGTCCAATGGGACTGCCTTGGGGACCTTTGTTATGATTCTTAGGACTTTGTTTTGTAATGTTTGCAGCTTCTTAATATGTGTTTTGGCGCAGTGTCCCCAGGCCGGGGCTGCATACGTCATCACGGGCCTAATTAGGCTTTTGTATAGCATCAGTCCCATTTGCTGACTTAAGGCGCTTTTGCGATTTAAGATGGGATAGATGGCACCAAGTTGCTGGTTCGCCTTTTGCCTTACTTCCGATGTGTGTGACGCAAATGTGAGTTTGGAGTCTAGTGTCACACCCAGATATTTGACTTTATTTGTCCAGTTTATCGTTTCCCCAAGTAACGTTAGGGGCCTAGTTTTGTTTTGATGTTTCGTTCTCTTGGTGAACAGTATTGCCCGTGATTTGTGCGCATTAACCTTGATTCGCCATCTATTCAGCCACGGTTCTAGCTCTCTGAGTGCGTTTTGTAGGTTTCGCCCTATAATTTCTGGTTTCCACGATTGTGCTGCGATTGCGGTGTCGTCTGCATAGATGGACAGCCGGGTGCCATTTGTCTTGGGAATGTCGTTAACGTAAAGAGTGAAAAGTACGGGTCCCAGTAAGCTTCCTTGTGGGACACCGGCTTCAAGCTTGTGCGGTTTGGTACATTTTTCATGAATTGTGACCGTGAAGGTCCTGTTTGTGAGATAGTGCGCTATCAGTTTTATCATTGTGTCGCAGAATTTCATAGTTTTTAATTTGTGAGTGAGACCCGCGTGGTAGACGGTGTCGAAAGCGCGCTGTACATCCAGAAATATTACGCCTGTGGATTTGTTCTCATTAAATCCTCGGGTTATATGTTCCACGTTTCTGGTTAATTGCAGTGTTGTGGAGTGTTGCGCCCTAAAGCCATATTGTTCATTGGTTATTATGTTATGCTTTTTAATGTGAGCAATCAGACGTTTCTGTATTACCTTTTCTGCCACTTTGCTGATTGTTTTTAGGAGGCTAATTGGCCTGTAGTTATTTGGATCAGCTCTGTCTTTTCTCGGCTTCGGGAACATGAGTACGTTTGCCTGTTTCCAACAGTTTGGATAGTAGCCATTTTGTAGGCAGTAGTTGCAGATTTCGCTTAAGTGTTGGAGCGTTTTTTTGTGTGAGATGTTTTAGAACCAAATTTGGTATTTGATCCGGACCTGGAGCTTTGTGCTCCTGCAGGTGCTTTATGATCCATTGCAGCTCGTCCGGGCAGGTTTTTCTACATTTATTATGTGCTGTATTCGTCAGGGTTGCTTGCCAGTCGCGCTCCAGGATCTCGCTAAACTCGCGATCCACTGGGCCGTGGTTTGGCGTGCACGTTTGCTCAAGCGCCCGTGCCAGTACGTTGGCTTTGTCTTCGTTGCTTTCCGCGTAGGAGTTTTGGCTGTTTGGAATTAGAAGCGGTGGAATGTTAATAGGTTGCCTTTTTAACGCCCTGACCAGTTGCCATACTTTGTGGTTTCCGGGTTGAAGGTGTGCCAGTGTTTGGTCCCATTGTTGTTGGGTTTGTGCGTTTATTCGCGTTTTGATTGCGCTATTCAAGGTTGCCATGTTCACTCTGTGTACAAGGTTCCGTGTTCGCTGCCATTTTCGCCTTTCGTGGTCTCTTTCTTGGATTAATGCCCTGACGTCCGGTGGATATGTGATTTCGTACTCAATCAAAGATTTTAAGAGGTTTTTGTCAAGAGCGCTGTTGAATCTACCCAAATTAACAGCTGCAACGAATTTCGTGACCGGAAAGGGCGACTTACCTCCACAGTGAAGAACGAAGTGCCAACGAATAGAGACATTTCCGGATTTTGATATATGCTTAAGAGAATATTTAGTAACAACACAGGTCACAAAAGACAAAAATTACTATACGAGTTGTGGCCCTACCATATTGCCCGTACAACTAGAAGATTAATCAAATGCAATTTTTGTCATATAAGCAGGTCCCAAAGGTAGAACTGTTTTTGTGCATTATTTATTGTGCATGCCGAGAATTTTCGAGTACTTATCTAGTTTTCTTCTTACCACAGCTTTCGCCCAAACTATATCTGAAACCATCAGCACCTTCTGCATCCATTTTAAAGGTACAGTTCCTATCATCTGAGCCGTCAACGAAAGTGGAAGTTGAAGGCAGAGATGCTTCGTGTCCAGCATTTTGCAAATCTCTAATTTTTCGACATATTAACCTACACTAGAAATATACATTGCCGTTTGTGAAAATTGCAACACCAAGAAGGAAGCGCATGAATTCAATGAATTTAATACCGCAGGTTAGTTACATGACAAGTAACAAATGATAAACTTTTCAAATCTATACATGGCCTTTGAGTCCTAATATTCAGTATTTGGTGTGATCTCCATTCGCTGCAATTAGAGCAGTTATACGCCGTGACATTGAATCAAAAAGGTTCTGAATAAGTTCCGGAGGGATTTCCCTCCACGCAGTTTGTATTCGAGCCCACAAATATGTGACACTGGTTACTGGAGGACCGTGACGCACCAGGTGTCGACCAACCATATCCCAGACATGTTCGATGGACGACACGTCAGGCGAACGTGCAGGCCAGGGAAGCAATGGTACCCCTCGCTCTTCGAAGAAAGCTTGTACATATGTGGCCGGGCATTGTCCTTTTGAAATGTGGCCTGTGGAAATGTCTGGAGCGGGGGAGTACCTCAGGCTCTACAACCACCGTTAGTACCGGTTGATGTTCAAAGTGCCCTCAATTCGTAGGAGGCGAGATAAGTTGTTGTAACCAATGGCGCCCCAAACCATCACACCTGGTGTTTGTCCGCTATGCCACTCAACAATGCAGCCCTCCAGGTTGCGCTCAACACGGTACCGCCGGACACGTATACGACCATCACTGTAGGACACGTTGAAGCGGAACTCGTCCGAAAAGACTACACTTTGTCATTTAGCACCCCAGTGACGGTGTTCACGTGCCCATTGCAGTCGGAGGAGCTTGTGGTTTCAGGACAATGGAAGCCGGCGTAATGACATGCATGCAACCAGCCCAACCTGCAACAGATGGCGACGAACCGTTGGTGCAGACAAGTTAACACCGGTTGCAGTGCTCCAGTGTCGAGCCAACACTGTGGATGAAGCTGTACGGTCTGTTATGGTTATGCGAACAAGATGACGGTCGTCCCGTGCTGTGGTCATGTTCCGTGGTCCAGTACCCGCTCTTCGCTGTATACGACCTTCATCTATCCACTGCTTCCACACACGCATCACTGTCGTAGCAGCATGCCCTGTACGAGCCGAAATGTCACGTTATAACTAACCGCTTCCCGGATACTGATCATTCTGTCCCGTTGGAACTCTTCTCACATGTCGATATGGCTCCCTTTGACGTCGACAAGGCATACTGGCACTAACTTTATTGTTTTCACCTTGTTTGAAAGCTCTGCACTGGCCGACTGACGTCGGACCGACACGAGAGGACTCTGCTCGGCCTACGTGTACCCCATCTCTCTGCAAACCTAATCACTTATTGCTTGCACACTCTTTTACACTTCCACCAAGTTTTGAGTTATTCGGGAAATTCTTTTTTGGTGTTACAATCTTCATAAACGGCAGTGTAGTAACATCCATAAAAGAAGTCATCGAAAATCTGTCACATTAAACAGACAAGCAAAAATTAAGAGGTTTTTGAGACAAGTGCTGCCCGTTAGGAGATAAAAGTCCCAAATTGAGGTATTGCTATATTGTTCCACAAAATATAGATCGGTTGAAACAAGTGTCTTGATGTCGACGGGGAGTACTTTTAACATATTTGTACATGCTAAAAGCGTTCAATATATCCCTCATACGAGGGTCACTGATTTTGAGAATAGGCAACAATGAGTAGTGGTAAGCCAAAGCAGCTTATCCTAACTTTAGATTGAAGTTCAGATAGCAACATGTGCAAGTCTGGGCGCGCTCCAACAATGTGCAATTTCAGCACCACACGTGTACGTATAGCAGGTGTTGCTACGCCATACGCTAGGATGGATGTCAAGCGAGAGCATTTCCGTGCTATGATTTTTCTATGACTTTAAAGCCTGTTTAGGGGAGAGATAATGCCTTGAAAGACTGCATCGTGCATTTGGAGATCTTTGCCCTGCGCAATCCACCATTTATCGATGCTATGCAGAGTTTAGAAGAGGAAGGGATTCACTCGAAGATGAAGACTGAACAGTACGGTCGGCTACAGCAACGGTGGATGAAAACATGGTGAAAGTAGAGCACATGTTGCGGGAAGATCATCGTTGCACATATGGTCAGATTCAAGAAGCCCTAAATATTGGATCAACAGCAGTGAAAACAATCCCGAAAGAAAAACTTGACGTCAGGAAGTTCTGCAGTCGCTGGATCCCTCACCACCTCACAAATGAGCAGAAACAAGCACGTGTGCAATGGTGCCAGGAAATGATTGAGAAATTCAATGGAGGAAGATCCAAAAACATATTTAACATTGTAACAGGTGACGAAAGCTGGATTTACCAGTATGATCCATAAATAAACGATCGGTCTAGGTCTTCCCAAGAGAAGATACCCCAACAAAAGTGAAGCGAACGAGAAATGTTTTGGCAAGAAGATGATGTCTTCCTTCTTCTCAGCAAGTGGCTACATTGTGACGATTCCGCTTGAGGGACAAAAGACTGTTATTGCCAGGTGGTACACCATAAAATGTCTATCACATGCGTTCAATGAACTGAGAAAAAAGCGTCCTAAAACTGGTCTGTGTGGAATTTTGATGCACCACGACAATGCCTCTGCTTGCACTGCACAAGAAACAACCCAATTTCTGCAGGGGTGAGATGTTTGTCTGTCCCATCCTCCCTACATTCCAAATCTAGCCCCATGCGATTTTTTTCCACTCTTCAAAATTAAAGAAAAAATTCGAGGTTAACGATTTGAGTCTCCTGAAGTCGCATTAGCTGCTTAGGAAGAATTGTGTTTGCGTCCTCTCCAAAGAAGAATGGCGTTCAGCATTTGAAAAATGGTTTGAAAGGACGAAACGGTGTATAGAATGCAATGGAGAATATTTTGTAAAGATGCAATGATCAAATTTAAATTTGTAGTTTTTATTGCGTTCATTCTCAAAACTTACATATGTATAGCTGCAGTGCAACGGAAATAATCGTGTACCAAAACAAAATAACCACTGCAGTATCAACTTCATCAAAAAGACTTGCATTATTCAATGGAGACAAATATGGAAATCCATATCTAGAAGCAAGTTACACGATGTCTACATTTTCGTGTCTAAACTTCAACACTACCATTTCAACCGCAAAGACCAAGTTATATTAACTCGACTACGTATTGAACATACTTCCATAAGGCACAAACATCTCAACCGTGACCCTCCTATGTGCGACCTGTGCAGATCCAACCTCTCAGTTCATTTCGTTACAGCCTGCGTTGCTGTGTACAACACAGAGAAGGTGTAACATCCCCCAACAGCCTATCAGACGCCCTAAATTCAGCACAACAAAAACTTTAAACTTTATGAAAACGACAAAATATTATAATAATATATAGCACACTTATCTAGAGAATTTAATTTTGTGTGTACTGTTACTGTTTTAAAATATTGTATTTTTCATTGTAATCATGTTCTGTATTCTAACATGATTACAATGAAAAATGTATTCTAAGGTAGTCGCGATAAGACTTTATAGTTAAAGCGACAATAAAGAAATAAAAAAAAAGTATACTTTCAAAACGTATTGCTGGATGTGTTGTATTCTAGCGCACGCATCGGAATGAAAGGGATTCAACACATACATTAAGACGTAGATATTATTGCGTGATGATTCCCTGCTGTGACTGAAACAAATTGTAGAAGTTCGGTGTGAAGTCGATATGAGGAATTCCTGCCGATCCTTTCTTAAGGCATAGGATAGAGTTATGAGAAAAAATTAAGTTATGTTGAAACGGTTACGAGAATGGAACCATTCAACAAAAAAAAAAAAAGCCGTAGGTCCAGTTATGTAGTTCCAGAATAATCTTCCAACTTTGTATAACACAATTGAGTATATTTATAATAGGTTCCAAATGAAGGGAGGGGAGCATCGCCTCCAGATGCCGGCGAAGTACCTCGACTTGATGCGAAAGAATCCGAGTCAGCCAAGAGCATAGATAATGGTGGATCAAGAGTATTTTGCTGTCACGGTTATATGTATGTAATACTAATAGATGTGACTTATTTTGGAAAACGGGTTGTTTCAAACCGGCATTGTTTTGAATTGAAACGGTCAGAACTTGCTGAAAAGCAAATGTTTCCCATCATTAGCACTTGAGTTGACCAATATGAGATTCATCTTCTATAGGAAAATGGGATTTCCTCAGCTATGCAATGGCTTTTCAAAGTTTTAGACCCGACTGTACTGTTTACATTATTGAGGAAACAATTTCACCAGCGTCTTGCGCGGTCCTTTGTTAAGAGTGAAAGTTTCAGCCTGGCTGCAACCTTTGTCTCTTGCCTGCAGTATTTGGGAAATGGTGAAGACATTGAAGGGTGCAAGCAAGTGTTTATTATGCAACTCGAGCTGCAGAGAGAAGATTTTCGAGAAATTCTCTAGAATTTTAAACCAGAGTCAAAAAGACACCTGCTTTTGGGCTGCTTACTCCTTCCGGTGCTACAATTTTCAATTGGTTTGCGGAATTGAGAAGGGGTCGGAGATCCCCTGAAGATTAAGAAAAAAGCGGGCGACATTCGCAGAACATCATTGCTGTGGAGAAAACGGTGAGAGAAGACCTCTTGTGTCACAAACGAGGACATCCAGACAACCTTGAAGATTGGATTGGGGAGAATCACAAAAATATTGCATGATATTGCCTGAGGGTCACCAAAGTTTCATCCCACTGGGGGCCCCACAACATCACACAGAACCAAAAGGACATCCAAATGGAATGGTGCCAACAAACGTTCCAGAGATTCGATAATGGTAGTTCTCGCCGTGTTTGTGAGATAACAGGTGATAAGTCAAGGATTTATCAGTATGACCCAGGAACAAAACTTCCGTCTTCAGTGAAGGTCATCCGTAGTCTAGTGGTGCCATGCTAGCCTCTGGTTCCCGAGTCGCGGGTTCAAACCCGGCGGAGGGCGATGGATTTTTTCGAGCGTAAAAATCTTTAGCATGGCTTCCTTCGGAAAGGAAGTACAGCCGGTGGTCTCGTGTCGAGATTTACAGCACGTAAAAGAACCTCAAGCCTGATAAAGAGGCCTTGAGCAAAATTTCCAGTCTTTCACCCTCAATATAGAATGAGACGCTAAGAATCATAGTAGTTAAAGAGCGTCCACAAATAAAATAGAAAAAACTGATGACATTCTGCTTGTGGAAGTCAAAAGGGCAGAAAATGTTGACTTTTTTTTCTCACAACTATGGCAACATCATCATTAAAGGATTAAAGAATGGTCACTGAACCATGGTGCACTATAGTTACAGCACCCCGTTTTTTTTTTTTTTTTTTTTTTTTTTTTTTGTTTTTTTTAAGAAGTGCGAGATAAGCGGCCAAGAACTGGATAGAGGGGCATCTTGTTGCTTCATATTGCACCTGTCCACATTGACATTGAATTTTCTCCAGGCAACCCCTGTACGACTGCGGAGTAAGCGGTTTTCATTGCCTGAAGATTCTGTTAGAGCGTACACAGAGTAGTTTGGCGCAGTATTTGAGAACGACTGACGCCAGTGCTTTCACTGGTGTTTCAGGATGGAAAGGTGTATAGAGGCTGAGGGAGAGTACTTTGAGAAGATGGTAAGTTTTGAATTAAATATTTTGCAGGCATGTGTCTAAAACTTAGTGACCCTCGTACTTTTACCAAATATGACCGATGAAGATAGATTTTCAAGAAGGCTCCGCTGAAGTATCAGGATAATCATACCTATTCCTGCAAAGGAAAGGGATAAGTGAACCTGTAATGATAACACTGGTAAAGGAAAGGTCATTCTGTTCAAACAAATGCCAGCTAAGGACACAGTCATAAGACATCAATAATGCATTAGATATACCGATAGTAATATGACTACTAAACATCACGTATTTTTGCGGATCTGTGGTAAATATACTCCGATGCTTCCTTAGATCAGATTCATTCATTCAGATCACTATATAATATTGAATTTAACTATGAAAAAACCGAAAGCCTTCGTGCATGAGAAGCTTTAAAAACCGTTCTAAAATCGGTTACTTGAGACCTTGAACATATAACTTAACTCTAGTATTGAGGACACGTTTGAAAGATGCACTGTCATATGCATACAATTCAATCTCTCTTTCTACATGACGCTGCAGGTGATTAGGAAATAAAACTATTTCAGGCGTGCATCATGGCTGGTAGACAGAAACCGAAAATTAGAAATTAAAATAGAAAATCTTGGCCATATATGTATTACTGGTGTGCAACTAAATCATAGTATACCCACCAAGCTTAATATTTGTGGCTGACTCGGCACATTTAGAGACTAATTTCTCTGAGTAAATCAATTATATCTCGAACCGCTTTCAGGTTTGTTAACTGACATTCTGGTAAGACATAATATCTACAAATGTCTGTGGGGAAAGTGCACGATACGTCAATGAATTTCTTTTTAACTCTTGGATAATGTGGTGTGCCTTAGTTTTTTTTCCCCCGCCCCCGTAGTTTCATATACTATATTTGGTTGTAATGAAGTTTGTTAAATAGTGTAGAACTCTAGTAGTCATTGTTTGAAATAATTGCCTTCATCCGGAAATGCAGAAATCCGGATAATGGGTCAGATATGAAAATCAGTCAAGGAATATTATATTAAAATAATTGCTCACCAGGTGTATTTAAATGCAAATGCATAACCAAAATACAGTAATTATCATTTCAATCATTATTAAATATTTAAAAAATTCGTAATAATTCATATCCTCCTATATTAAGTTAAGCTCCCAATAAAATATTGATGTAAGACATGTAAGATTTTAAAGGTCGAGCAGAAATTATTAAACATCTACACCCAAAATTACACCTACATGTAAAAGAATTCTTGTTATAGCACCACAGAACAAATATCGTGGATTTATGTAGACCTTGAAACCAAACATGTTATTTAAATGTGCTCAATTTGACAAAGAAACAATTTTCCTAATCCTTAATGCCTGAAAAAAATATATCTCAATATTTGACATTCGGATAGCTGGAATCCTGCTTACTGGTTTTATAACTGGGGAATATAGCATGAAGCAGTCTTCCAAGCTCAACTTCTCGCACACTATTCGATATATCGTTTTACTACGTATAGTATGAAAAATTCGATATCGAGATTCCAGCGAAAATACATGTTTTGAGGCCATCTAAATCCCCCCCCAAAAAAGCATTTTTAGAAAAAGGTCCGTCTGTGTGTGTGTCTGTAAACAGCATAACTCAAAAACTTGGTATTTATGTTCAATATCGTTCAAAGATGCGACACGAAGATTTTCAAGCAAATCCCCCACCCCAGACTACCCTTTAAATGGAACATTTTTCGAAAAAAATTATTTTCTCAAAAATGGATAACCATTTTGATCAGAATATCATATGTTTAAGATACTTTCATGACAAATGAAATGTATACCTTGAATTTTCTGGAAATGTCCCCAAAAGGTATCTTCGTTCTGAATGAATTTTGCATATCTGATAAACCATAAGAGATGGACAAAATCTTACTACACAAAAAATATAGATCTTGTCATAACGCCAATTTATGTCATATACATTTTCTTTTGTCGAGTGAACCATTTCCGAGATATTCTTTGTTATTTGTTTGAATTTTCCAATACTTTTTCTCAAATGGGAAGTCATTCGTGGTTTTTTATGTCCTGGACATGCAAAGAGAATGGAATGCTTCACATAGCAACCAGCTCTTAAAAGATTTGACTATCGCTTAAAGCCTACCATATTCCCCTTGCACATATAAGAAATTACCAATACGATAGTTTCTTCAAAGTTTTATATCGATTAACATGAAGTAGATGGAGAATAAGCGTTTGTAAAAATAGTTCGTAGAGTGGAGAAAGTCATGTGAGTGTAATACATCAAACCTTGTTTGTTTTAAAATTCATATTATGAGCAAACTAAAATTGCAAATGTTATTTTTATTTGATAATGTCTCATTTCGTTATTTTACGGTCTTATAAACAGTATTGTAATATTCACAAAAGAGAACTCACTTTCACCAATTTATGAATAAACTTATATGTTATACTAGTTTTCATTGTTTCATTTGTATAGCCCCCTTTGTTTTCTATGACCATATCGTAGAATTGACTTAAACAACTTATTGGTGGAGTTTTTCTTATCTAAACTTGGGTCATACACAATGCTGCTCGGTGGAGCTTAATATCGAAGCACTGCAGGCTCAGTTTTGCTTTTGTGACTCTTTTATACTTATATAATTAATATACCACACCTGTGTTTAAACAGGTAAGTAAACATTAAATCAGGGTTAAATATTGGGGGATGACGGATTAATCTGGCATATGTTGGTTGGTAACATTAGTTAAATGGTTCGCTCCGCTCATTTTGCTATTTCACACGTTTAGTCACAGGTACATAGTACAAGATTGTTACAGAGCACCTCTGTTGTAAAGCGAAAGGTAACTTCAGAGTGGGTCTCCTCGTAGTCTAGTGGATAACACATCTGTCTGATTGGCTTAAAAGTTAGCTCTTTACAATATTTGTAGGAGTTGATCTAGCCTAGGAGTTTAATCTCCTGTTTGTCTTTTGGTCCTGTAAGCACTTAAAAAGTTGGTGGTTGATCTTGGTGATCCATCAAACCCTTCATTTAGTTAGTATACCTGGTTCAGTAATCCAGTTGATAGCCCCTCACAAGGTTTCCGTTTCAGCCCCCCCCCAAAAAAAAATTCACTTCGCTCCTGCTCTGAACTGTAAGGTCTTTTAGCGGTTTTTTCCATTAACTTTTACATTGAACATACATTCACTCCCACATTTATACTACCAAACTCTACAGAGTGTGGGGAATTATTCTGGATAAAGAAAAGTCCCCCAGCCGGGAATCGAACGCGGACCACTTGGCCACAGAGGCAGTCCGATATTTCTTTTGGAAGTTCATATTAATCCACATCTCCCTTCATCTTTTCCTGTATACCTAGGTAGTTGGCCCCGCAATGAGCGTAGTGCGTTTACCAACTTCTGCATTATGTAGGTTAAAATGTATTTGTTAAAAATAATGAAATAAAATATTGCACGTTAAAATAGTTGAAAGTGGTTTACGGATTTATTTTTAATTTTTTGACTCAGCTTGTCAACTCGTCCATAAAACCTCTCTTTCAATCCTTGTAACGCAAGTTACATAATAGCAAAACCTATCTCTCTCTTGAGCTGTAGAAACGTATATGTGCTTTGAGAGGAATGGGGGGGGACCTTTGTTACTAGAGTTTTAACATTGCTCGAATTGCAACCTAGAACAAAACAACATGTTGACTCGGAGATTAAAGTAGCGCATCCTCTTGGCACAATAAACATTTATTTTCCCTAGCGCTTTCTATCCAACATAACTATAAAAAATCTGATGTGTTACACTCACATGACTTTCTCTACTCTTGTACAAACTATTTTCACAAACGCTTATTCTCCATATCCTTCATGTTAATCGAGATGTTAATCTTATTGCTAATTTTCTTGTAGATGTAAGGGGAATATATATTTACAAGGGCAATATAGAAATACAGTAGCCTTTAAGCACATGCATATCTCTTAATAGCTGGTTGCTAGGTGCAGCACTATTCCCTTTGCCACAGATTAATACTCTTTGCATATCCAAGACAAAAAAAAATGAATAACGAATTCCCATTTGAGAAAATAAGTATTGAAAAATTTAAGGGAATAACAAGCAATATCTCGAAAATAGTTCACTCAACAACAAAAAATGTATATGACATAAATTGTGTATTTTAACGCGATCTACATTTTTTGTGTAGTAAAATTTTGTCTATCTCTTATGGTTTACCAGTTTACCAAAAGTCGTTCACAATGGAGAATACTTTTGGAGACATTCCCAGAAAATTCAAGATATACATTTTATGTCATGAAAATATCTTAAACCTATGATATTTTAATCAAAATCGTTAGAGCCATTTTTGAGAAAATTAAAATTTTCGAAAAACGTTCCATGTAAAGGGTACCCTGGGGTGGGGGATTTTCTTGAAAACCTTCGTGTCGCATCTCTGGAAGATACTGAACCTAAATAACAAGTTTGGTGTTTATCCGACTGTTCGTTTCTGAGTTATGCTGTTCACAGACACACACACGGACATGTTTCCAAAAATCCTTTTTTTTTTGGATTCAGGGGGTCTCAAAACATGTATTTCCGGTGAAATCTCGGTATCGAATTTTTGGGTGGAATACAATACTTCCCCTACTTACTATACGTAGTAGAGAAAGTAAAAATAATTAGGTGCATGTTCTTTGGCTTGCGTAAAACAATGTGCAATTTTAGAATGTTGAAAAGTAGTACCGCTGCATCTTAGCCGTCAAAAGGCAACGTTAATGAACGTGTAAGACATTCGGTAGCTGTGTAAGATGCCATGGAGAAGCCTTCCGATACCAAAGGTGGCGCGACGCGGTGCATTATCAGACTAATTATTTCCTACATTCTAGCTCAGTATTCAAGGTATCAATGGTGAGTAGTTCACCTGTTCGTATTATATCCGCTCTAGAGGGAGTGGCAGTTCCTGACATAATTTCGTGTACTTTTTTGGAACTACGAATCCTTCCGAGATAGTCGAACGAATTTCCGTTCTCTAAGTCGTAGGGCGGCGTGGTACCGGCCTCAACTTCTCTAAACTGGCTTTGATCTGCCCCCTCGCCGCGCTACCGACCTAGTGAACGTGTCTCAATTCATTTAAATTAATTTTTTCTGAGCGCTGCACCGACCCAGCGACCAGGTGAACGCCCAGCTTAACGCGGTCGTAAACTGTACTATCCGCTCAATGATTACGGACACGTCGAACAGATGCTTACTGCCGTCGGTTCTTTCAAATGTTATTTGTTGTTAGCACGCATAGAAAGGTCTAAGCATTAAAGCCAGTACGGAAGGAAATAAAGTTGAAGTATTATTGGACTATAATTGGGGAAGTTAGCAGGTAATAAATTTCCACCATACCTAAACTGTATTCTCTCTTAGGTTGATCTGCGTCCAAACAAAACCCAAGTGACCAGTGCACCGTTATGACGTATCTTTCCGCCATTCGCGCCATAAATACTGTCATACTTTCACGACCATGTGACGAGTACAGGCGGCACGTAATGCAAAAAGAACAGGGTTGAAGGTGATAAGATTGATAGTTGCAATAAAATAAACGCTTACGCATGTAATAATAGTTAATTCTAAAAGAAACAAACGAAAAGGAAAGTAACAGGTATGCAATATCTTACATTTATTCGCCCTCTGGAAGAGTCACTTTATCAACTGCTGGCGGCTCATTTTTAAAAAGGAAATTGTGTATAGTTACGTGAATTGCATTGTTGTCACATTCTTGCATCGCGTATTTCACACGCTTTCTGTTTTTCCCGGTGTAACCACTTTCCCGTTTCAGATTTTTCTTAACGAGCACTGTTTATACTTGTTCTCGAAACAAAGATGAATTGGGAAGTTAATTTCACCATTTCTTTCACGGGAAGTGTTGGATATTCCTCACATAACTTACAATAAACTTCCAACCCTATGGTTTTTTTCAGCAGTAGTCAATGGTTTGCCTGCTTGTGCTTTACTTAAGTCGTTGAAAACGCAAGTGCAAATCACCGTCCGCCATGATACTAAACGTAAACTGCTGGTTTCTGGCTACAAATAATATTCTGTGCATACCCGGATGTCAGGTACTTATATGAATTGTATGTTGGGACTTATAGCTCTGTTTAACGGTATAAATTAGCGTTAATTAAACTCTTGAGTATTTGTATAGAATATTATACCATTTAAGGATAAGTTCATTCTAAAATTTACATTTTTAGCATGGGACTACTTTCCTGCACGCATTGCTACAGTGTTGTACCACGGTGCACTAGTCAGGTGTATTTGTTTTGGCGCGGATCAACCTAAGAATGAATGCAGTATAGCACAGTCTTTGGCGTTTGCAGACAGCACTCAGACTGGTTTTTACCTGCCTGTCAGTGATCCTTGGCAGCTGTTATTTTACATTCTTTGTAGCGATGATAGTTTCAGTGTAGATAACTTGAAGCCAATTGCTTAAGAAATCCTGTGCCTGATTATTAGGAAGCTAATGTAAACTGCGGAAACATCATCATGATGAAAAATGCAACTGTCCTGATGGGATAGATAGTCAGGAATTTAGTGGATTCCATCGATTTTGAACATTTGCTTTCATTCGGACCGTAAATAGAAAGATGTTGATACGACGTGTAATTACAAGATGGATTTGGCCACAACATTAAGATTGATATGTACACTCGCTTCCATTTATGCCGTCACCGCAGCTTCGAGAGGCATTCTACTGGCCTTCACAGGCATTTATAGCAAGGGGGAGGTGTGTGTATCTATTTACCTTTTCGCGTATGCAGTGGCGTCCTGTTTTGCGTGAACAGTTCTATATTATTCACACACGAATACATGACCTTAAGCAATAGATTTGCGCATCACTACTTATAATAAGCATATATAAGAGCTGTTTTGCGCATTATCTCCATGAAAAAAATATTTCAATGACAATATAAATAATGTAAAACTGAAGTAAATTATTATACTTTTTACTCTCAAAGAGGACAAATTTACTAGACATTATTTTAATAATCTGTCCAATCTCCATTCTTGCCCAAATACCTGATTTAGCCGCCTAAGCACTGAATCACTTAGGTGCTGGAAGAACTCTGGCTCTAAATGCAAATGTTCCCACGTTTCATAAGTGATCCCAGAGGGTGACAAGTGATTCAGTGCCTAGGCGGCTATGTCAGGTATTGGGCAAAAATGGAGATTGGAGCAGATTATTAAAACAATGTCTAGTAAATGTATCCTCTTTGAGAGTAAACGTGTATTTTACATCAGTTTTACATTATATTGTTATTAACATATTTTTATGCAGAAATTGTGCAAAAAATGTGTTTTATTTAGTTGTATAATGTATTTCAGTTTTACATTATGCTGCAATTAAAACTATTTTTTTTTCGTGCAGATATTGTGCAAAACAGGGTTTTGTTTAATTATATACTTAAACATGTTATTATAAGCGATGACGAGTAAAGGTATTGCTTAAAGTTATACGTTTTTGTGTATGTAAAACAGGACGCCACTACATGCGCGAAAAGGTAAACAACTCCTGCTTGCGATATCTACACATTCCAGTAG
This sequence comes from Deroplatys truncata, assembly GCA_030765065.1. NCBI lineage: Eukaryota > Metazoa > Arthropoda > Insecta > Mantodea > Mantidae > Deroplatys > Deroplatys truncata. The sequence continues at coordinate 196,221,708 of CM060978.1, forward strand.
CATGCCAAGTTGCGGTTACGGCATAAATGGAAGCGAGTGTACTGTATCAGTATGTATAATTAACATAAGTTATTGAAGTTGCTGCTCCACAAATTTAATTTGGCCTTCTCCCTCCGATAGGATACAAATAAACTTATTGCATAATTATAGTCTTCCGGTCTATCTTTATGATATCGCATTTACCTGGTTGAACTGCTTTTCTCTCCCTCTCCCTCTCTTTCTACCACGTACAGTAAGTAGAGCAGGTATTGTATTCCGCCCAGAAATTCGATGTCGAGATTCCAAAGGAAATACATGTTTTGAGACCCGCTGAATCTCAAAAAATATTTTTTGGAACAAGGTCCGCGCGCGCATCTGTGAGCAGTATAACTAAAAAACGAAGATCCGATAAATACAAAACCAGGTATTTAAGTTCAGTGTTCCAAACATGCAACACTAAGGTTTTGAACATAATTCTCCCAATGCAAACTACCCTTTACATGGAGCATTTTTGGAAGTTGTTTATTTTCTCAAAGTTGTTTATTTGATTAACATTAAGATATTTTCAGACACACAAAATCCACATCTTGAATTTTCTGGGAATAGCCTGTGAATACCTCCATTCGAATGACTTTTGTACGAGTATAGTTGGTAAACCGTAGGAGATAGACAAATCTTATTATACAAAAAATGCAGACCCGTTAAAGCACACTATTTATACCAAATAAACTTTTATTTGTGAAGTTAACCATTTCCGAAATATTCTTTATTATTGATTTGAGTTTTCAAATACTTACACTTTTTCTGCAGAGGAAAAAGCTATTCGTTTTTCTTCTCGTGGTCATGCAAAGAACGTAATTTCAAAGCCATTACATAGCAACCCACTCTTAAACGATTTGGTTATCGCTTAGGGCTGCTGTGTTGCCTTAATCCACTTGTACCTACAAGGAAATATGCAATAAAGCCATTTCTGCAAGGTTTATCTCGAATAACATGAAGAAGATAGAAGAATAAGCTTATAATTGGTTGAATTGGTAGAGAAATGTATGCGAATGTAACTTAGTTTTAACGGTTTACTATAATAAGCTGGATCTTTGGGATTCCACAACAAGATTTTATTTTCTTTCAACGATATATCTTCTCCATATACATGGCAAAGTGCAAACGATGCCTTGAAAAGGAGTCCGGAAACCTGCAAGGTGCTTGCAGCAATGTGTAAAACAATTATTACTCATGGTTTAATGGTGGGAGCTGAAGTAGGCTAGCATACAGTTGCACTTACAATTTGACCTGTTCTAATGGACTACTTACAACAATAGTACATTTGAATCATTTTTAAAATCAAGATGTACCAACCCGTACAATATCTCTGTCATTTTAGGGGATTTCCACGTAGCCTACCGTGTTCCGACTGGGCACCAATTTTGTCCCGGCCATGTGCTGCGTTTAGGAGCAGCCAAGGAGCACCTTCCATATAATTTACGAAGAGAGTTTTTTGGTTCACTTCCACATGACCTTCCTTGTGCCTGTCGTGTCCCTACTGTGCACCGACCCTGTTGTCGACGCTCAACCATGAGATTGATTTTGTGAAAATGACCGGGACACAATCGAGACACGGTAGGGACGTGGTAAGCAATGAGGAAATGACCAAACGGCATCCTAAAGGTGGATTTCCACATACCTATCGTGTTCCGACTGTGCGTCCCTACCATGTCGTGTCGTTTTGATTTCCACATAACCTACTGTGCCCTGACTGAGTCGGTTATTTTTATGTTTGATTCGATCCATAGGTGATCCATAGCCTCCTCCTCCTTAGTTGCAAGAAAAATAATATAAATTCTGTTGTTTTGGTAAAGTCAAAATAAACACTTTTGTTTCTATTAAATTTACTTAAACGAGATGATATCTACTAGTGTTTTTATCGTAGTGTTGGATTATATCTCAAAAGATGTTCCTTAACTGGAAAAGAAACATAGACCGAGTCATGTATGCTTTACATTTACTATTAAATTCTGGATAAGAATTAAATTGCACAGGATAAATAGCTTACAGTAAAGCTACTTAAATATTACGTTTAAAGTGCATCTTTATTTAATAAATAAGTTTTATCAAAAGTTAAATTGAATCTTCCATCCAAAGAATAATTTGTGGATCTCTTACACTACGTGATCAAACGTATCCGCACACCTGGCTGAAAATGACGTACAAGTTCGTGGCGCCCTCTATCGGTAATGCTGGAAGTCAATATGGTGTTGGCCCACCCTTAGCCTTGATGGCAGCGTTCACTCTTGCAGGCATACTTTCAATCAGGTGCTGGAAGGTTTCTTGGGGAATGGCAGCCAATTCTTCACGGAGTGCGGAACTGAGGAGAGGTATCGACGTAGGTCGGTGAGGCCTGGCACGAAGTCGGCGTTCCAAAACACCCCAAAGGTGTTCTATAGGATGCAAGTCAGGACTCTGTGCAGGCCAGTCCATTGCAGGATGTTATTGTTGTGTAACCACTCCGCCACAGCCCGTGCAGTATGAACAGGTGCTCGATCGTGTTGAAAGATGCAATCGCCATCCCCGAATTGCTCTTCAACAGTAGGAAGCAAGAAGGTGCTTAAAATATCAATGTAGGTCTGCGCTGTGATCATGCCACGCAAAACAACAAGGGGTGCAAGCCCCCTCCAGGAAAAACACGACCACACCATAATACCAGCACCTCCGAATTTCACTGTTGGCACTACACACGCTGGCAGATAACGTTCATCGGGCATTCCCCATACCCACACCCTACCATTGGATCACCGCATTGTGTACCGTGATTCGTCACTCCACACAACGTTTTGCCACTGTTCAATCGTGTAATGTTAACGCTCCTTACACCAAGCGAGGCGTCGTTTGGCATTTTCCTGCGTGATGTGTGGCTTATGAGCAGCCGCTCGACCATGGAATCCAAGGTTTCTCACCTCACGCCTAACTGGCATAGTACTTGGAGTGGATTCTTATGCAGTTTGGAATTCCTGTGTGATGGTCTGGATAGATGTCTGCCTATTACTCTTTACGACCCTCTTCAAATGTCGGCGGTCTCTGTCAGTCAACAGACGAGGTCGGCCTGTACGCTTTTGTGCTGTACATGTCCCTTCACGTTTGCACTTCACTATCACATCAGAAACAGTGGACCTAGGGATGTTTAGGAGTGTGGAAATCTCACGTACAGACTTCTGACACAAGTGACACCCAATCACCTGAACACGTTCGAAGTCCGTGAGTTCCACGGAGCGTCCCATTCTGCTGTTTCACGATGTCTAATGACTACTGAGGTCGCGGATGAGTGCCAGGCAGTAGGTAACAGCACAATGAACCTAAGATGAAAAACGTATGTTTGTGGGGATGTCCGGATACTTTTGATCACATAGTGCATATAATGTTTGAAGATTTAGAAATTAAATTATCTATTAATGACTGCATTTTAGTCATTGGTGAGATAGCTTTCAAAATATGTTAGCCCCTGAAGGAATCCTGGATCTGCCTTTAATTCATTTATCGTTATGTCATCTCTTGTTTTAATAAGCAATGGATCACAAAGAAGAAGACATCGTTAAACCTACTTTGTGATGCTTATTTGGTTTTGCTGAAGACATTTTAAGCCTCTCGCCTATAATCACCAAAGTATTTATCTTTAATCAGTGTGTTGCCATAATCTTTGTGTGACAGATCGTATAGCTCCGAGCACTGCTAAAAGCAGTGAATGACTTCCCTGAACAATGCGAGTGAAATGTATTCATATCGTAACGGAAAATGCCGGAAATAGTCGACCTGCCTGCGACCTACTGTGCCCCTACCGTGTTGCGACTGTATCCCGGTCATTTTCAAAAATCAATTTCATGACTGATCACCGATAGCACAGTCGGTGCACAGTAGGGACACAACAGGGACACGATAAGTCGTGCGCATGTGGGCGTGAGGCCGGTAGTTGGTTTGATCGACCCAGGCCCATCAGGTCCATATTACCTATTATTATTATTATTATTATTATTATTATTATTATTATTATTATTATTAGTATGGGTAAATCTCTTTATATGAATTTTACAACATACAAGGTATATATGCGAATTTGTAATGCGTAGATAGTCATAAGAACATTAACTGCAGACATTTAAATATTTACTCTATTTAAATGCGCCTTTTAGGTAACATTTAATATATTGATGACTATGATTTTGCAAGGGTTGCTCATCGGCAATGGTGTTCACTCGTTTAGATCGATTCCCGCGTTTATTATGATGATGATTGATATTATTATTATTATTATTATTATTATTATTCTAAAGCATAAATATCTCTCACACCCACACACACATTTCCAGAATATAGGAAGGAAAATTCCCTCTTCAGCCGGTAAACGAATCGTGGCCTTCTTGATTAGAGATAAACCGCAGAGGCACTCTCTGCGTGCACTTAAGCTTTGTTTGGCCTTTAATTTCGTTGTCATCCTGACATGAAGTGGCATAATGCGCGGGGTTCTGTAGTAACAGGTCGTAAAGTAAAGTGTTTGAACGTGCAGTACGAAGTTTAAGAAGGCATTCTACCTTGAACCAAGGCTATGAAGAATGTTTATTTGGACAACACGAAGACGTACAAGGCGATCGGAAAAGACCTTTTGCCTTAAAATAACATTGGCTGTGAGTCATAACCAAAGTGGCGTGCTTTTTGTGGAACAATAAACACTTTAAGACAGTTTTTCTGCCTGCTTGGCTTTTAAATGTTTGAAAATAAGATACTCGAAGAGACATATAAATACAGTAGAATCGTGCATTTTAGGTAGACAAGACATCGCTTTAAATTTGCCAAACATAATTTGTAATTATAATGTAAATCAGTAACACATTTTCTAGTGATTTTCTAATTTGGATAAATAACTAATGGTAACACGAATAATAGGCTGCTCTAAAGACCAAAATAGCATTTTTAGAATTTCTGAGTGAGCCAGCCCTTCAGCTAAATATCAATATAGCGCCCCCTTGCTGTGCGTACTAAAACTTGCCAACAATAGTTTTGTCTTACAATTTTTGACTGAGGAGTACCCGCACCAGGGTTCCGTATTCCACGTAGGCGTTTGTTTTATTTTTGAGTTGAACGTCCATTAAACAATTAGGTCATATCGGACGGTGGATGAAATGCATGAAATGATGCTAAATGACCTCGGGGTTAATAGAGCTTAGTTGTCCGACATTGGCTTCTGAGAATAAGGGAAACCCCGAAAAAAAAACTACTCCTTCTAGCACGCTGTAGGTGAAAGCCTATTCCGTTCTCACATTTCCCATCGTTTGCTGGTCGTTCGATTGATCGTCGTCGTGTAGGTTTATAGTTAAAGATTTGTATAGGAGTTTGTTCTTCTGATATTGTCCGCAAGTGTCTTGTCCATTTCCGTTTGTGTTGGTCAATTAAGTGTAAAATGGACTCTGCACATAATTCTTTTCTAATATCTTCATTCTTTAAATGTTCTTCACTTGTGCAGTCTTTGAGCGTAGGAATCACATTTCAGTGCTTGGCGTTTAGTTTTGTTTCTCTTCAGTTGTCCATGTCGTACTTCCACAACATATGGCCATATTTTTCTTGGTCTCAAGCTTATTTTCAAATATCTGATGAATTGTCCCACAAATTGCTTGGAATTTGGTTTTTTTTTTGGGGGGGGGGTTTGTTTGCTTGTTTATATCGTGAAAAGAAAACCTAATCCAGGTCACTCACTACAACAAAGTTTCGAACTCGGGAGACAGGCTGTCTAAGCGTAAAGCACTTTTCTCTAGCATTAAGAAAACATGCGTCCTTTCCATGCCTATGGCAGTCAGACTGCAGACTTTGGGCGAGAAAATGGTAACCTTAAGGTCGTCAGGAAATCTTAACAGCGTTAAGAAGTTGGCTTCGCTTATGATTTCTCTTGCAGATTTTCTCCAGATCTTCATGCTGGAAAATGCCAGGATGATAGTCTATAACGTCTTTATAACGTTAACTCATATGCATTTTATGTACATTGCGTTTGAGGCCGCTAAAGAGGGGGGCCAAGTGAATCTCGTGAATGAGAGTGGGTTCTATTTTTGTAGAGGACTTTCATATTTGTTGCGGTTTGTTTAAGACAAGCCTATGAAGAAGTAAGGGCGAAGTCTGGCAGGCCCTGGTTCTACTCTGGCAGAGGCAGGGAATTCTTTTCTATTCTATTTGTGCTTTGTCCGTGACAGGTTTATTTAGAGCTTTGGTTTAACCACACAAGTTATATTGGCAGGTTTAATTTGTCCCGCAGACACAGGTGTTTGAGAATTGGAAAATTCAAAAGGAGACATGTGACAAAAGCAGATTCTACATTAGAGTAGAAAATTTTAATTTAATTTAAAACAAATTTAAATTTTTATTTTTCCACTTGGTTTTTTCATCATCATGTTACAAACAGGGATTAGACCATTGGCGATCTGTTCCGACTCCAAACTAAAGCTGCTCCATCCATCTTCTAGCAGGTCTTCCTAGGCTTCGTTGCCCTCTTGGTTTATAATTTAGTGCTCTTGTTTTTTCTTTTCTTTTTCTTCCTCTCGCGCTCTTGTGAGTTTGAAATTTTCTTACAAAAGAACTTTCCAGCACTGCGAAAATAATGACCCATGCTTTCTTTATGTCCTTCATCCTTGTAGCGCTGGCCTCGCATGCCTTCGTGCGCTTTCCGATAGCCTGAACTCTTTGATCATATCCTGACTGCATTGTGCCCGAAGTTTCATCCACAGTTACGGCCGATCTTCCTTGATCTCATCCAGTGGTGGACCTAAGTTATAAATTAAGGGGTCTCACACTGAGTCTAATATTGTTAGCAGTGCATGCATAAAACATAGAGCTAAATGTATACATTATACCTACCATTTGATTTTTGTACACTCCAATTCCGCTCTCCTCTCCTTAGCTGTGGAGAATGTCTCTAACTTTTTTTTTACTTTCTCTACTACGTATAGTAAGTAGGGGAAGTATTTTATTCCACCCAAAAATTCGATACCGAGATTACATGTTTTGAGACCCCCTGAATCCAAAAAAAGCATTTTTGGAAACATGTCCGTGTGTGTGTCTGTGAACAGCATAACTCAGAAACGAACAGTCGGATAAACACCAAACTTGGTATTTAGGTTCAGTATCTTCCAGAGATGCGACACAAAGGTTTTCAAGAAAATCCCCCCACCCCAGATTACCCTTTACATGGAACATTTTTCGAAAATTTTAATTTTCTCAAAAATGGCTCTAACGCTTTTATTTAAAATATCATATGTTTAAGATATTTTCATGACAAATGAAATGTATATCTCCAATTTTCTGGGAATGTTTCCAAAAGTATTTTTCATTGTGAACGACTTTTGCATAACTGGTAAACCATAAGAGATAGACAAAGTTTTACTACACAAAAAATGTAGATCGCGTTAAAATACACAATTTATCTGATATACATTTATTTTGTTGAGTGAACCATTTTCGAGATATTGCTTGTTATTCCCTTAAATTTTTCAATACTTATACTTTTCTCAAATTCGTTATTCATTTTTTTGTCCTGGTAATGCAAACAGAATGGAATACTCCACATAGCAACCAGCTCTTAAAACATTTGACTATCGCTTAAAGCCTAGCAATTCCTTTTGCATCTACAAGAAAATTAGCATTAAGATTAACATCTCAATATCTCGATTAACATGAAGCATATGGAGAATAAGCGTTTGTAAAAATAGTTTGTACAAGAGTAGAGAAAGTTATGTGAGTGTAACACATCAGAATTTTTTTACTGGGATCTGGAATATTGCATACCATCCTTTTTTCTGGGGTGAGCAAAGACAGCAGTAAATCTCTCTGCTTTTAACGTATTTCTCAGGAAAGTCTATTATTTTTAAGATTTAAAATATCGTTCACTTTTCACTGTTGTCACTGGGGGAGTAATAGTTATTTTCAGTGCACTGACATTCCGAGAAGACACGCGACAATTCTGCAAGAAGAAGGTTAATAGAGAGCAGGGACTACACGCCATACGCAGATCTTCTCGACAATGTAACTCGGTTTTCAGCTTTTGTGCATTCACATTAGGATATACATTGAGGGCAGCTTAGAAATATCAAATTATATTCTTTGAAGTTTTCACGGCAAAAAATTTTGAGGCACTTAAATGTCCAGAAAATGTAATCTTTCTCTAATGCTGATGATAATTATATCACAGTCTTCCAGAGCAGCAGTACGATTATTTGTTGTACTCACAGCGTCACTTTGAACAACATGAATGTTTCTTTGCTGGATAGAATCAAAGAAAATGGCTGCATGTGACATGATTTTATGGTAAAATTGTAACCAAAATAAAAACTGTTGGTTCTTCAAAGATCACACAAACCCAATCGACTGAGAAATTGCATTTTTACTTTATCTACCACGTACACAGTAGGTAGAGAAGGTATTGCATTCCACTAAAAAATTCCATCCCGAGATTTAAACGGAAACACATGTTTTGAGGCCCCTGAATTCAAAAGATAAAGCATTTTTAAAAAATATATACGTGTGGGCGTGTCTGTGAACAGTAAAACTCAAAAACCAAAAGTCAGATAACACCAAACTTGGTATTCAGGTTCAGTACCTTCCAAGGATGTCACACAAAGATTTTAAAGAAAATCCCCCACTCCAAACTACCCTTTACATGGAACATTACTCGAAATGTTTTATTTTCTAAAAAATGACAACGATTTTGATTAAAATACCATATATTAAAGATATTTAAATGACAAATAAAATGTATATCTTGAATTTTCTGTGAATAGCCTATAAAGTCCTCTTCATTAGGAAGGAAATTTGTATAATCTTGTATAACATGTAAACATTAAGCAATAGACGAAAACGTACTGCACAAAAATGTAGATGTCTTTGAAACAACTTTTTTGTGGCATTAACCATTTCAGAGGTATCCTTTATTAATGGTTAGATTTGTTCATACTTTGTCATTCTTTTAAAATCCTGCTGATTTTTAGCTGTTTCTCGCAATGTCATGCAAGACTATAGAACTTAAACACCAGCATATAGCGTCCAGTTCTTAAATATTTGACTATCGCCATTCCTTTTACTCGTTTAACGATAACGAAATGTGTAATGTAGCTATTTCTGTAACGGTTTATCTCGTTTCAAATGAAGTAGATAAAAAATAAACTTTCGTAAGAATAATTTGTAAACCAGAGTTATGTGATGTAACACATAAGATTTTTATCATTAAATTCGTTATCTTGTAAGCGCCCAAAACACCCTTATCAAACTATCTTTGTGTTCCTATATAGTGTTAACAGTTCTGTGTTGGGAATACCATCTAGTGGGGGGAATAGATGCAATCTTTTTTGCGCAAACTGATTGAAACAATCCATTCTCTTTGGTGACTTTGAGAAGAACAGACCAATGCCTTTAATATGTTGGGAAAATATCCTGCTTGGGAGGAGGACGAGGTGGCGTTTTGTAGAGTCGAAGTAGCCTGATGTGCATAAAAATCAGTATAATTAGCATTGGAGTACTTTTTTCTGATCAAGCACTGCAGCCTCCTTTTTGTCCCCTCATAACCGAAGCCTCATCGTACGTTTTGGCAGACAAGTTTCTTTGGAAATGTATTTACTCCGATACGTCTATCATGAATTTGAAGAAATCCCCAAAATATTTCCAGAGTTTTATCATCCAATTGTGCTCATCAGAGATTTTACAGGAATTGTGTGTGGATTTATCTTCTTGCATAGATAATCTACATAATTGACCTCATCATTTGTGTTTTGTCAGACAGGAAGCATCGTATCTAACACATCATTCTGAATGATTCAGACGGAAACCCCAAAAGGAAACAAACCTAAATACAACCAGTTCAATGATTACGGTCACTGGAAGTTAACTGACCAATTCAATTTGTTTCTTTATATTTTACACGTGAAAGGACAAACAGAAAGCGAGACAAAGAAAGGTTGCAAACCAAGACCGATCAGTGACGGGTGCGTGTGTGTGTGTGTGTGTGTGTGTGTGTGTGTGTTATCTGTTTCTTTTCTCCTTGTCTTCACTGATAGGTACTTCTCTCTGTGACCGCGCTGTGCCATAAGTTTTACTTGTTTTTCGTAGCCACAGGCAAAAAGCAGAGAATCTGCTTTAAAGTATTAGCAGCAAAAACAGTAGACCTGGTGCAATCAGTATAGATTAAAATCAGTACTGGCAGTGTTCCATTAATATCTTGCAAAAATGTTAAACTTGTGCTTGCGTGGAGATGAATTGCCAAAAGAATTCAAAGTAGGATATATAAGTAATGTGTTTAGAAAGTAGTAAGGACGACTGCTTCAATTACCGTGGCATCGCTGTTCTGAGTACCATTGGGCAACCTTATGGAAAAGTGCTAAAGAGGAGAACTGTAAACTACTGGGTGGGTTTGGAAGAACACAGTGGCTTCGAGCCAGACGATCTTGTATCGACAAGACTTATATTAATGCAAGTGACTGACAAAACTACCATGCAGTCTGGAAATCACATTTAGTATATGTTGATCTTCATAAGGCGTTCCATTGCTGAAAATGTGAGAGGCCGTAAAAAGACAAGGCGTCAAAAAGGTTTACATCAATGCGTTAGAAATTTGTACTCAGGAAACACGAGTTTCCTGATTGAAAACAACCTCTCGAATAGTTTCATCGTTGATAGGGCCTCCGTCAATGATGTTTGTTGTCTTGCGCCCATATGTTTAAAATCTTCCTACTCCAAGGTTCTAAAACATTGAAGTAAATATAGACCCATGAGGGTACAGATAAATGACGACTATTGTGCTTATTAAGTTTTGCAGATGATCAAATCATTTTCGCTGAAGATGAAAGTGACATAAGCTATGGTGCTTAGAAAATTGCAAGAAGAATATAGAAATTGGGGCCTACAAATAAATGTATCCAAGACTGAATATATGGTTGTTGATGGTATAGGACGTGACATAGTTTTGGCAGATGGATCTGCCATTAGGTACTATAAAGCTTATAAATATATAGGAACAGTGATATCAGACAAAGGAAGTAGTGAAACTGAAATCATGGACAGAATACAAAAAGGAAAAGTTGCCATAATACAGTTAAATTCCATAATTTGGAACAATACCATTACTAAGGCTATAAAGAGAAGAATTTATAAAACAATAGTCGAAAGTAATAGCACTGAGTTTTGGGAGGTTTCGAAAAGCTATCAAAATATATTAAGGTCTATGGAAAGGGGCTATTGGAAAAGAAGTTATGTCTCTAGACTTCACAAAATCAAAAATGAAGCTATACGAGAGCGGGTGCAAGTGACAGTAGTAAATATTATCGATTCTATAGAAGGAAGACGGTTGAGATGGTGTGGACACTTTAGAGGAGTGTCAGCTGAGAGATAGCCATTAAAGTTTTATATATATATATATATATATATATATATATATATATAATTGGCAGCCTCCTCGGCCTAAGAAGAGGGGAAAACCACGATAGTTATGCAGTGATTGTGTAAGACAAGCTATGAAAGATAGGCAAATACAACTGATTGTTGGAGTGACAGGAAAAGATGGAAATGTGGATGCCATATTACAGATTAATAACAGATTCTCAACTCAATTATTGAGTAAGGTGTTGCATAGGGCGCTTTTTCATAATCTTTCGGGTGGCCAATAGCGGAACTAACGCTGCGGTCGGTAATGCACCTTTATTATCAACCGATCACACCTGCTGCTAGCCCCGCCCACCGCTTTTCGAACCTGCGGAAGCCAACTTAAAAGGAGTTAAAGTTTCAAATAAAATCACCAACGTTTTTAATGGTTATTTTCAACCTAGAGAGAAAGCCATTAAACGCACAGGTGATTTTATTTAAAACGTGCACTCCTTTCAGCTTTCCTTATTCATCTGTTATAATATTGAGATCATTTTAACGGTCTTAAATTGACAATGTTTTATACTAATTTTTAATAAAGTGGGAAAATAGGAAATTCAGTGGTATGGTATTATGTAACGTTATTCTTTGTATACAGCAGTCCACCATTCTTCATTTTAAAAGCTACTAACCCACATGACAAAAATATCATCGATTTGCTTTCTAGAATAATATGCCAATTATACAAAAATGATACCCTAGCATGTACAAGGAATCTCAGCATTTAATTATACATAAAACACCACATAATACATTAACACGTGCATTGGAAAATAAATGAAATACTCAGCAAAAATATAAAGCAACTATTCAGGTACAAGGAAAAAATCATTTTAATAAAGAAGCATCTTATGCAATACAAGCTTGAGCAAAATTTCTTACACTAACGTCCCTTGATGCAGATTTAACAAGATATTATACATTTTTAATATCTGCTTGTACATTATCCAAACCATAAATTTCTTAGCAATTAACTTGTGATTAGTTATTGCTCTTTGTTGGGTTTTTATTTGGAACATCTGTTGCAGTCTAATCTGTTATATATTCCCAAGGCACTTGAAATAAACACCATGAATTCTATCTCCTTTTTTTTTACGTGAAAGAAGGTTAAAATGTCTTACAGCTATTTTCTATTAGTCCAGTTTAAATATAGAAACTTGTAATCTGCAGGCCATCAACTCGTTGCTCCATGGTGCACTGAGAAGTGCTCATTTACTCACACCTATGCCCGAGATAGCACATAGGTAGGAGTGAAGTTGGAAAAACAGAGGTAAAGAGAGTAAAAATTATTTTTCAGTTTGACTCTGGAATCATAATACTCAACAACTTTGTGCTTAACACAGGTTTGAACCAAACAGCTGTCTTTAGTAGTTGTGAACATAGAGTCAATCTTATGAGCACCATATTAGACGTGATTTCTCCTTGCTTTCTTTGTTCTGTTAAATTCTTAATACATAAAATATATAATTATTCTTTCTTTCTACAGCAGCAGATTAAAATATTTTACGAATGTGCAGCAAATGCATTACTAAACCATGAGTAGAAGAAAAAAAAACCTAAACTGCAATACATATTACTTTTGTTTCCTCAGCAAACTGATATGTTTTATTACGATAAAACTTGTTGCCCCTCCCATGAAGTTGCACTAATTATGACTTTTTTCTAAAAATCATATTGGCATAAATTATGACTTAATAATAAGTACTAAATAAATAATACACATATTCTTTAGCGTTATTTGTGACTCACAATTTTTAAACCAAAGGAGTTTTCTCACAACCACTTGAGGTGCACCATCATTCGCCTAACTTGCCATACCAACATCGCTTTGCATGGCAGTTAAGAGAATCATTTGCACGACTTCACAGCCAAGAAAATGACACAATCCAAACTCTTAATCACTTTATGATGCCTTTCTGTAATATTATTATTATTATTAACAACAAGTTGTAAACCCTACAACATATGAAATTAAGTTAAATATCTCAAACATAAAGTTCAGATAAATCCACAAATTCTAATCAGGCTGCCTAGTTGGAATTTGCCAGTAATGTTATATTAGGAAAACCTAACAAACAATATATACATATTTTTTTTTAATTTTTATTTTACTTTAATGTCATTGTATATGAAAACAGTGAAAGCAAATCTAGGTTGCAAATGACAATTACAGAGTAGCTGTAATTTAGGAAAGCTATTGTCTATTAAGCTCAAAACTACTTTCATTAAATGGACTTTTAATGTTGACACTTTACATTCTCTGATGAGGGTGCTATTTCTTATTAAAAGAATCACAAAGTTGGTTGAAATCCTTGCTACTATTTTGTTTATTAAGTGGATAACAAACATTTCAGAAAAAGCATGTTTTAGTTATATTCAGCTAAACAGCATTAACTAAAACATTGTAACTTTAAAGCTACACTGCCATTATGAAAATTGCAACACCAAGAAGGAAACTTATGAATTTAATACTACAGGTTAGATACAAGACAAGTAGCAAATTATAAACTTTTCAAATCTATGCATGACCTTTGAGCCCTTATATTCAATATTTGGTGTGGCCTCCATGCACTGCAATTAGAGCTACTATACGCAGTGGCATTGAATCAAAAAGGTTCTGAATAAGTTCCTGGGGGATTTCCCTCCACGCAGTTTGTATCCGAGCCCACAAACCCGTGACACTGGTTATTGGAGGACCGTGACGCACCAGGTGCCGACCAACCATATCCCAGACATGTTCGATGGGCGACATGTCAGGCGAACGTGCAGGCCGGGAAGCAATGGTACCCGTCGCTCTTTGAAGAAGGCTTGTACATTCCTCGCAATATGTGGCCGGCATTGTCCTGTTAAAATGTGGCATGTGGAGATACCTGTTGCAGGCTCTACACCACCGTTAGTGCCGGTTGTTGTTCAAAGTGCCCTCAATTCGTAGGAGGCGAGATCGGTTGTTGTAACCAATGGCGCTCCAAACCATCACACCTGGTGTTTGTCCGCTATGCCGCTCAACAATGCAGCCCTCCAGGTTGCGCTCACCATGGTACCGCCGGACACGTATGCGGCCATCACTGTAGGACACGTTGAAGCGGGACTCGTCCGAAAAGACTACGTTTTGCCACTCAGCACCCCAGTGACGGTGTTCACGTGTCCATTGCAGTCGGAGGAGCTTGTGGTTTCTGGACAATGGAAGCTGACGTAATGGCATGCATGCAACCAGTCCATTCTGCAGCAGACGGCGACAAACCGTTGATGCAGACAAGTTCACACTGTTGTAGTGATCCAGCGTCGAGCCAACACTGTGGATGAAGCTGTACGGTCCGTTATGGTCATGCGGACAAGACGGTCATCCCGTGCTGTGGTCATGATCCGTGGTCCAGTACCCGCTCTTCGCTGCTTACGACCTTCATTTATCCACTGCTTCCAAACACGCAAACTGTCGTAGCAGCATTCCCTGTACGAGCCGAAATGTCACGGTATGACAAACCCGCTTCCCGGAGACAGATCATTCTGCCCCGTTCGAACTCGCTCACATATCGATATGGCTCCCTTTGACGTCAAATTAAAAATTAAAATTAAATTGAGTTTTATTTATGGACGCTCTTTAACTACTATGGTCCTTAGCGTCCCATTGTATATTGGGCGTGAAAGATCTGTAATTTTGCTCAGAGGCCTCTTTATCAGGCTTGAGATTCTTTTACATGCCGTAAATCTACGACACGGGACCACCGGCTTTACTTCCCTTCCGAAGGAAGCCATGCTAAGGATTTTTACGCCCGAAAAAATCCATCGCCCTCCGCCGGGTTTGAACCCGCGACCTTGGGAACCAGAAGCTAGCACGGTACCACTAGTCCGCGGAGAACGACCCTTTGACATCGACGAGGCATACTGGCACTCACTTTATTGTTTCCACCTTGTTTGATAGCTCTGCACTGACTACACTGGGAGCAACACTGACCTTGTCGGGGCGACACGAGAGGGCTCTGCTCGGCCTTCGTATACCCCATCTCTCTGCAAACCTAATCACTTATTGCTTGCACACTCTTCTACACTTCCACCAAGTTTGGAGTTATTCGGGAAATTCTTTCTTGGTGTTGCAATTTTCACAAATGGCAGTGCATTAACACAGATCACTAAAACCTACTAATACACTGAAATAACTGCCTAACACCAACTTCACTTTTTATGAAAATTCAGAACATGTTTACAGCAATAGTCCTCAACGTTTTAGTTAATTTTTCAACTGATGTTGAAATGAAACTGCAAATTGTAAAAAATGTTTGATATTATGCGACAACAAATTGCTGTATAGGTGAGAGAAAACGCTTCATGCAACATTAATAATGTTCCTGTAGGTGATCACTGCACATTAACATATCCAAATTCCCTTGACTCTATGATTTGAATATCTCCCGGCGTACCTCTGGTAGCTTGAGATGGCGATTGCCCTAAACAAAAGATGAACAAAGGAATTCTGTGCCATAATCCTGAGGATACTATTTCTGGAGGTGTTGAGCGGGAGAATGACCTGCAGCAGCCCATGTATAAAAAAGATTAAAATTTCTGAAATTTAAAGAATGCAAAAATGAATTTAATATTTAAATGGGAGGAGAAAGACTTTTAATTCTAGCTTTCTAACAACTGTGAAGCCCAACTAGGATACGAAATAGACTTTTATCTTTCAACAGTATTTCACTCATCAAATGACCATTATTATTGGTATTATCATGCAGAAGTTGACTAGATTAAAACTACAGCTGACTACAAAATGTAATATTAGTCATGAGTAATCAATGCAATTTTATTTTGAAAATAACTGTATATGTAATGCAATTCTGGTTGTTATGGATTTAATTTTGGTTATTCTACATATTCATTACGTTCATACACCCTACTTACCAATAGGCCTTTGAAAAAATGGATCGCTCTTGTATGCCTTTCGAATCGTGCCAGTTTTACTAAATCGAAGAATTTTCTTCTCAGATTTACTTTACTCTCGCATCCGTTAAAATACGATCCGCAGCTTTAAAATTTTGTCTCAAATCGGATACACTTAGCCAACCCTTAGGTTTTTTTCACATCGTACATTGAGCTCAAATACAGCACAAACCGGTCCACTAATATAATAAAAACGACTCTATATATAGTAAACTGATATAATATATCAAATTTTTGAGTAAATATATGCTATTTTTAAAATATGTGCTATATCACAGCAGTTTGGAATAGTTATGTTGGCAGCATTGAATGTTATACTTACGGGCTGCGCAGTGTCATCTAACGTCTACCTT
The DNA here is from genome assembly GCA_030765065.1 of Deroplatys truncata. Lineage (NCBI taxonomy): Eukaryota > Metazoa > Arthropoda > Insecta > Mantodea > Mantidae > Deroplatys > Deroplatys truncata. The sequence continues at coordinate 196,238,405 of CM060978.1, forward strand.
TGATGCAATGGTAAAGTTCTGTATAGAGAACTAGGAAACTTTAATGCAATGGGCATATGCAGCGCTCAAAATGTATCTTTCGGGCGGTCGATGCGGGAACATCGATGCGGCACCGGAAGTTCCTATACCAGTTGATATACGCTGCGCCATATGATGTAAACAAACGCTATGTAACACTAACCTAATTGTTAAGCTAATAAAAGAAGAAAACCTACTTTCTTTTTCATGAGTTGCTGATAAATCCAGTGACACAGCGACCTTCAACGTCGTCTTGGTTATCTATGGCTTCAACACCTTAGTTATTTTGGAACTTTATACTTAACTCTTACCTAATATTTGCATTTTTCATTTGACTTCCCTAAATAGGTGCCGTTATCTTAAGTATTATTCTCTGATCTTATATTCAACGATATTTTCCCACCTGTTGTTAGATTAATCGATTTCTGTATATTATTTTTCTTCACATTAAATATCAACAGTGTGCAAATTCATCTAAAACCCTTCTCCTTTTAAACTTTTCACTGCACCTGTTTTCGCCCATGCAATCCTTACAGATTTATCACTTTTTCTAAAACATTTTTCTTTCCCCATACCTTTTTACTTTCTCTACTACGTATAGTAAGTAGGGGAAGTATTGTATTCCACCCAAAAATTCGATACCGAGGTTTCACCGGAAATGCATGTTTTCAGACCCCTGAATCCAAAAAAAGCATTTTTGGAAACATGTCCGTGTGTGTGTGTGTGTGTGTGTGTCTGTCTGTCTGTCTGTCTGTGAACAGCATAACTCAGAAACGAACAGTCGGATAAACACCAAACTTGGTATTTAGGTTCAGTATCTTCCAGAGTTGCGACACGAAGGTTTTCAAGAAAATCCCCCCACCCAAGATTACCCTTTACATGGAAGATTTTTCGAAAATTTTAATTTTCTCAAAAATGGCTAACGGTTTTGATTAAAATATCATATGTTAAAGATATTTTCATGAAAAATAAAATGTACATCTTGAATTTTTTGGGAATGTCTCCAAAAGTATTCTGCATTGTGAACGACTTTTGCATAACTGGTAAACTATAAGAGATAGACAAAATTTTACTACACAAAAAATGTAGATCGCGTTAAAATACACAATTTATGTCATATACATTGTTTTTGTTGAGTGAACCATTTTCGAGATTTTGCTTGTTATTCCCTTAAATTTTTCAATACTTATTTTCTCAAATGGGAATTCGTTATTCATTTTTTGTCTTGGATATGCAAAGAGTATTAATTAATCTGTGGGAAAGGGAATGGTGCTGCACCTAGCAACCAGCTATTAAGAGTATGTGCTTAAAGGCTACTGTATTTCCAAATTGTCCTTGTAAATATATATTCCCCTTACATCTACAAGAAAATTATCAATAAGATAGAGTCTGCAAATGTTTATCTCGATTAATGAAGTAGATGGAGAGTAAGCGTTTGTAAATGTAGTTTGTACAAGAGTAGAGAAAGTCATGTGAGTGTAACACATCAGATTTTTTAAAGTGCTCAGCAACTTCTTGTTATTAAGACTAGCAAATATTCCCATAACTTCGATGTCTTTAATTCTTTGTTTCAGTTCCTTCCTACCTTTGATTTCCTCCCATCTCTCCAGGTTCTCCCCTAGCTATTTCTTTTCCTTAATTCCTTGATAAATACTCTTTTCTAACCATTGTATTTGCATACCTGGTATATTTTGTGTGTAAGTATTAATAACTTTGGTACTTACAACATCAAAGTGCTTTCCCTCGCACTGCGGCTACCGCAGCTCGGACTCCCGCCGAAACAATTATATCCCCGCAACCACCTCACTTTATCATAGTTACAGATACAGTGATGATAAGCACATACCTTAATTGGGATTGTCCTTTTTATCAAAACATTTCTGGCATCTTTACAGGAAATTTTCATTTACACTCTAGAATTTGATATTCAAAATTTAGTGAATTTCTCGCCTATTGTTTGTTACATAGTATGGGAGTTTGTTGCATACATTTTATTTTTCGAGTTCCCCATCGATAAAAATCGCATACAGTTAAATCACAGACTCATGAGGGCACAATCCTTTACTATTTAGTTAATCGCCCTATTATTAAACTTTTCCGCAATTAATTTAAAGAATTATCAGCTGTATGCGCGGTAGCAGAGTCTTGTTGGAAAAATCCAGCCTGGCATTTAACGTCGGTCAGCTGTTCAAAAATTGTCATTCCTGTACCTCTCTGAATTTGTTTGTTCAGAAAATGTAGATCCTATTCTGTATGGATTTACTGCACACTAAACGCAATTTCCGTGCCATGCAAAAGGAATCTCGTATGTAAAATCGGGTTTCTCTTGTCTTCCAATATCTGTTATTTTATGACGAAAAATAATCCAATAATGATTCGTCAGAGAAGCATTTGCATGGGTCAATTACTCTACCATTAACATTTCGCAAAATGCAATTACAGAAATTTATCCACTCCGATGACCACGTGAAAAACGAAGTGTATGCAACAAACCCCCATAATTTAGAAAAGCTAAAACAAAATATCATGCGAGAAATTCACTCAGTTTCGGATATTAAACTCTCGAGAACGAATGAAAGTTTACTGAGAAGATGCCAGAAGTATTTGGATAGAGAAGCACTACATTTCCAACATCTCTTATGATAAGATACGGTTTATCATCATTGTAATTGTAACTGTAACTGCAAGAATGCGAGGTGGTTGTGGGGAGTGGAGTCGGGGCTAAGGTGGCCGGTGCGTGAGCAGTCGTCCGTTGGCACAGTGTGAGGGAAAATTACAATATACGAGAGCCATTTTTTTTTCAACTTCCGATCGCGCTGGAGCACAACCACACGAGCGGTGGAAACTGTTTGTGCGTGGAGGGTGACTGCGCATGTCCCCCACTCTACCCTCAGCCACACCCAACTACACCATGCCATTGTGAACCTAGTTTTTGGCACGGAAACATGGCCGCTAGGATTGACTCTCCCGCCAAATATGAGTTGCGTAGTGTGATTCGGTTCCTTCAAGCAGAGACATTACGACTGCGGAGAGGCATACAGACTAGCTAACGTCTAGGGTTGTCTTGATCATGACAATGCCCGCCCTCACAGTGCTCGTGTCAGCCAACAAATTCTTCAGGAACTTCGATGGGACGCTATCGACCACCCACCTGACAGCCCTGATTTGGCGCCGAGTGATTTTCACCTCTTCCTTGTCCTCCGTGGACTAGCGGTAACGTGCTAGCCTCTAGTTCCCAAGGTCGCGGGTTCAAACCGGGCGGAGGGCGATGGATTTTTTCGGGCGTAAAAATCCTTAGCATGGCTTCCTTCGGAAGGGAAGTAAAGCCGGTGGTCCCGTGTCGTAGATTTACGGCACGTAAAAGAACCTCAAGCCTGATAATGAGTCCTCTGAGCAAAATTACCAATCTTTCACGCCCAGTATAGAATGGGACGCTAAGGACCATAGTAGTTAAAGAGCGTCCATAAATAAAACTCAATTTAATTTAATTTAACCTCTTCCCTGGACTGAAAAAGTGGCTGGCAGAGCGGAAGTTCGAGAATGATGAAGTGCTTCAAACCAACGTCCGTACCTGTCTTAACTCACTGGCGGCAACATACTGTGCAGAGGGGATCGAAAAGCTTGTCCACAGGTATTACAAATGCTTCAACTTAATGGCGATTATGTTGAAAAGTAAAACACATTTGTACCTAACATTTGGTAATAAATTTATTTGGCTATGTATTCTTGTCTTTTAATTATGATCCATCGGAGGTTTGAAAATTGTACTATATTGTGTCTACTTCACAAGATTTTTTCTTCCTATTCTGCTTCACTGAATACTATAAAGTACCTACAATGCAATTTTGATAAATTGCTATTAATGATTCCAATTCATTGTTTCATTCCCCAAAATGCTAAAAATTAAAATAAAGGATGAAGGAACATGCCAGTAAAATATTCATGAACACCAGGAAATATTTTTGAGAAAAGGGGACGATCATATATGACATTCTATTAAAATTATAGAAAAGTATACTACGTTTAAATCCAGGGTAAAGCGTTTCTTGCAGGAACACTGCTTTTACATAGTAAAAAATCTAATGTGTTACATTCACATGACTTTCTCTACCCTCTTATTGTTTATTAGTAGTTATACAAATTGTTCTTACAAAAATTTATTTTTCTATTTACTTCATTTTGAGATAAACATTTTCAGAAATAGCTAAACTACACATTTTGTTGTAGATATACAAAGGGAACCATGATAGTCAACTATTTTAGAAGTGGACTCTATATGCTGGCCTCTAATTCCATTCTCTTTCCATGCAATCACAAAAAACAACTGAATGTCAACAGGACTTTAAAAGAATGACAAAGTATTGAACAATTCAAACCATTAATAATAGATACTAAGGCTGTCCCAGAAGTACCCGACCCAACAAAGAAAACACAACAATTTTGGGGGAAAAATCTTTATTTCTCTACATAGTCTTTCAGCTCGATACACTTTTCCCAGAGTAGTTCAATAGCTTCGATACCCTGTTTAGACTGAAAACCATCGAGTTCTGCAAAATAGCCATCAACTGCAGACTCCGGCTCTTCATCTCTTCACTGTTGGCAAATCTTTTAGCACCAAGCTATTTCTTCAACTTGAAATAGAAAATAATCTAAATCTGGCGAGGGGGCTAAATCTGGCGAATAGGGTGCATGAGGAAGCAATTCGAGCTTTAACCCATTGATTTTGGCCATGGCGATAATAGATGTGTGAACTGCTGTATTTTCTTGATGAAACAAGTTTCTTTTCCACTAAATGCGGCCGTTTTTGCTTGATTTCATCATTGAAGCGCTGCAGTAAGTTTGCATAATACTCATCATTGATTGCTTTTCCTATTTGAAGATAATCAATTAAAATTATTCCACACACATTCCAAAAAGCTGACGTCATGTCCTTGCCTGCAAATGGAACTGTCTCGCCTTCTTTGGAGCCAATTCTCCCCTTTCAATCCACTGTTTTGACTGTTCCTTCGTCTCAGGTGTGAAGTGACGGACGCATGTTTCATTCATGATTATGAATCGACACAAAAACTCGGCTTTATTGCAGCAAAACATCGCCAAACACTCGACTGAAACATCTTCACGATGCTGCTTTTGTTCCATTGTGAGTAACGCGGCACCCATCTTGTGCATAGCTTTCTCATGTCTAAATTTTCAGTCAGTGTACGATGTACAGCACTTTTTGAAATGCCTACGATGTCTGCTAGCTCGCGCACTCAATTGACGGTCGTATAATGCCATTTTGTGGATTTTCCTCACAATTTCTGGCGTGCTCACCTCATTTGGTCGACCATTGCGATGTTCGTCTCGCCTCGCTTAAACTCTGCCGCTCAATATTTTACTGTTGTAAACGAAGGAGCAGGCTCCCCCAGAGTAGAATCTAGCTTAACTTTAATATTAGTTGGACTAAGACGTTTCAGATGAAAGTATTTTACCACATAACGATGCACAGTTTTATCCATATTTACAAATTCGCTGAGAGAGTTCACTATTAATGGCTGCCAAACAATTACTATATAAACGACGTAGCATCATCAAACTTCAGACGTAAGCTTTATAAGGTTGGTAGTTTCTACCAGTCATTTGTTTGAAACAACAACCACTATATATACATAATGTCGGGTACTTCTGGGACTGCCCTTGTATCTTGAAAATGGCTTATGTCACAAAAAAGTTATTGGAAACAAATTCTCTGTTTTAAAGATATCTATATTTTTTGTGTTTAACATCACCTATTGCTCAAGTTTATTGGTTATACAAGAGTATATAAAATTCCTTCCAAATAAAGAGGACTTCACAGGTTATTAAGGATGTGCATTTTATTTGTAAATGTCTTAAATCTTGGGTAAGTTGCTTTTAGGTGGTCTTCAACAGCGATGGAAGTGATGTCATATGTCCTATAGATGTCGCTCTAAGTCATTCTCTAGCTCTAATGCAATGCTGGCAATATATGAATAACTAATGCCGCCAAAGCCGGTAAGATACTCAGGCTCAAGGCGTAGCCGAGAGATTGAGGGCCTTCAACCTCAAAGCGTAGACGAGGGGTGTTTTTTTTACAAAGAGAGGAGTGTAGCAAAGGCTGCAACTGCGAAGCGACGATAGGGCGTAGCCGAGGGATATGCGCGTCTAAAACTAGAATGATTCACGTTTGCAGAAATTCCTTATTTCGCGGATTTCACTTCTTATTTAGGTTGGCACTTCCCATTCAGCATCTGTTTTAACGGGAAGATGTCTACGTTTATTGTGTTCATATCGCAATTTTCCTATAAAAGTAAAACACCTAAAACTGGAGGGCAGGTGAGCACCAGGTATTGACGAGATCACATTTACCTACTTATAAACTCACTCTTAAGATAATTGACTCCATTCCTTCTTGCTTTTTTCAGCGCTTTCAGTGAAGACCACCTAAAAGCAAAATAACCCTCTACCTACTATGTATGTGGTAGAGAAAGTCACAAGTACTTAAAGTTTAATAAATATCCCTATGTATAAGTTGTACAGTGTATAATATATTAACTTGAATATAATGTTTCACACTTTTATCTTTTATTTATCTATTAAATTTAAATACAGTTTTGTATATACTATTATTAGTATTAAAATATAATCACAGTTATACTTGTTGATGTATCCTATATCAATGTACCATGCATAGAGTTGATTTAAAAGAATCAATAAAAGTAGAATTGAGTTGACTTTTGTCAGTCCTTGCAGTACCATTACAAGGTTACTGTATGTAAGAAGCCAAGATCACTTGATTTATTGGCATTGGTTGTTAGAGGAGTGATGCCTTCTGCTTTGTAATTTGTGTTACAAGCAGACTCCTACAATCTTGAGAAAAAGATCATGTGAAAGTTACTGTGACATGTAAATTAAAAAGTCTGTACTCATTTATGATGTTAAACAACTAATTGCAATAAATGTAAACGTTTTGTTTTCATACTGCTTAGTTCATTGTGTTTATATTATAACAGGCTAATGGAGGAAAATGGCTTGATCAGAATTCCCCAAACATTACCATTTTACTGATACTATTCGTATACTGCAACATAATTGTTATAATTTAGTGTTTAGTTGATTTCAGTTATGAAAAGGAGGCATTCATTTGTGTAATTGTGTACTGAGTAGACAAAAGTTATTCACATTGTATTACAATGTGTTCTAATGTATGCAAGTTTGTATTTGCAGGTGAGCGTGCCAACTATGTCAACAGCCCACATGTCATTGCCATGGTTGGCCTCCCCGCCAGAGGCAAGACATACATATCCAAGAAGCTTTCGCGCTACCTCAATTGGATTGGCATCAATACTAAAGGTAAGAAGTTCCCTTTAGAGATGTAGTCTGTACCTGCATGTTTATAAATAAATAACATATTAATATAATTTATATACAGAAGTTATAAGTTATAATGTGTTTGAATTAGATTCCTTTTTTAAGTTGGAATTTAACACTAAAAACATCACTTAAAGGTGAGTTTTACCTGAACATGTTTCAGGCTGTTAAAGCAACATGCACCAAAGCTAAAATGGCACTGAGTACAAAACTGTGTAGAACTTTCGGTGTAAGTCCCACATGCCATTGTAATGAGGCCCATAGTTAGCTATGGGACACCCTTCTGGTGGCAAAAGGCTGAGCTGGTAAGGGCTGTCAAGAAACAGAGGAAGATACAGAAATTAGCCTGTCTAGCCGTAACTGGTAGAATTGACAGTACACCTACAGCCAGAATAGAAACTATGCTTAGTTTGCTGCCTCCATTGCACCTATGGATTAAAACGGAGGTAAAGGCTGGAGTATATAGATTTGGGCGCAACTGGAAACCCACAGGATATCTGGGATATCATACCAGAATATTAGATGACGTGGGAATAAATCCAGTTGCAGAAATGCCAGGAGTCTTTATGAAGCTTCTCTCTGCCTTAATAAGTCCTTAAGCATTATAATTGAAGGTAGAAAGCATTGGGAGGCTAATCATCAACACCGATCAGGGGACACTGCGTGGTTCACTGATGGATCCAAAACAAAAGATGGAACAGGAGCTGGTATATATGGAAGACAGTCCAAGCTGGAGAAGTGGTATCCCTTGGGAGCTTTGACCGCAGTATTCCAGGCAGAATTATATGCCATCAGGGCTTGTGTTGTGGATAGTGAGGACAGATGCTACAGGAATTGCAGTATCTGGTTATACTCAGACAGACAGGCGGCACTGCGGGCATTAACAACACCCTTCATGAGATCAAAAATGTTAGGGAACGTTGAGAAGTCCTAGAAAAGCTAGAGGAATATAATATACTTACTCTGGCATGGGTCCCTGGCTACACTGAGGTAGTTGGAAATGAAAATGCAGACAGGCTGGCTAAAATGGAAGCGCAGGGCCCATTTATAGGACCAGAACTGGTCTTACGTATTGCCAATTTAATGGTAAAGACAGATCTGTTAGACTGGATTCAAAGATAGCATATAGAATACTGTAAGCATATCCAGAAACAAAGACATGGAAAGTTAATGGTGCAACAACCATGTCTTAGAAGGAGTACTGCAGTCCTTAAATTAAGTAGGAAGCAGATGAGTCTTATGGTGGGTTTGATAACTGGTCAGGGGAATTTTAAAAACACCTGGAGATAATGGAGCTTTCAGAAGACCCAAGATGCAGGATGTGTGGTGTAGAGGAGGAAATGACCTCGCACTTAATATTTCAGTGTGAAGCGCTGGAAGTGAATCGATACAATGAATTTGGAACTGTTGATCCATAGTAGCTAATAAAAACCTAATCAATGGATTCCTGGGACCTATTAGAATTTAGGGAGGTGATGATTGGAAAAACAGGGAGAAAACCATACAATAAACCTAATATTTCAGTGTGGGCAGATAGGGCATGTTCCTCCTGTTCATCCCCCTGTCAAATATCTAATCTAAGTTTTACCTGAACATGTTTCCAGGCTTCTTCATCTAATGTCATCATTAGAGAATGCTGACAATAAGCTTAACAAGCCTCAAAAGCTGTTCAGCTAAAACTTACATTTAAGTGATGTTTTTAGTGTTACAATTCAACTAAAAAAAACTTCTGATGTGTTACATTCATATAACATTCATTCACGTTTGTTAGTGGGTATAAAAATTAGTCTTACGAGAGTTTATTTTTCCTATGTACTTCATTTTAATCCAGATAAACCTTTGCACAAATAGCTGCATTATGTATTTTGTTAGATACAAAGAGAATGGTGATAGTCAAATGCTTAAGAACTGGATGCTATATGCTGGCCTTAAAATTCCATACATTTCCATGCAATCGTGAGATATAACTGAAAATACATGGTACTTAAAAGATTGACAAAGCATTGAAGAATTTAAATAGCTAATTATGGATATCTCTGAAATGGCTGATGACACAAAAACATTTATTTGAAATAAATTGTGAGTTTTAAAAGGATCTATTTTTTTGTGTGGTACAATTTTGTCTATCGATTAACATTTATCATTTATACAAGATTATGTTGATTTCCTTCCAAATGAAGAGGATTTCATAGGCTATTTCCAGAAAATTCAAGATATATACATATTATTTGTCATGTAAATATCTTTAATATATGGTATTTTAATCAAAATCATTAGCCATTTTTTAGAAAATAAAGAATTTTGAAAATCCTCCATATAAAGGTAGTTTGGGGTGGGGGGATTTTCTTGAAAATCTTTGTGTCTCATCTTTGAACTTAAATACCAAATTTGGTATTTATCAAACTTTTCGTTTTTGAGTTATGGTGTTCACATATTAACTTTGTTCAGCATTGACATATATGTGCATGCAGCATACGTTCTATCTTGCACTTTGTTACTAAATAAAATCTGATGGAGTATGACAAGGCTTGATGTTCTTGACTGCCATGTTGCAAAACTAGAGCTTATTCCAGTTACATCAAGTTGCTTGTCTAAGCTTATTAAAATAAACATGCTGCTAAAGAAGCATTTATTACTTTCTGTACTACGTATAGTAAGTAGGGGAAGTATAGTATTCCACTCAAAAAAATTCGATACCAGGGTTTCACCAGAAATATATGTTTTGAGGCCCCCTGAATCCAAAAAAAAGCATTTTGGAAACATGTCCATGCGTGTGTGTCTGTGAACAGCATAACTCAGAAACGAACAGTCGGATAAACACCAAACTTGGTATTTAGGTTCAGTATCTTCCAGAAATGCAACACGAATGTTTTCAAGAAAATCCCCCCACCCCAGATTACTCTTTACATGGAACTTTTTTCGAAAATTTTAATTTTCTCAAAAATGGCTCTAACGATTTTGATTAAAATATCATATGTTTAAGATATTTTCATGACAAATGAAATGTATATCTCAGATTTTCTGGGAATGTGTCCAAAAGTATTCATTGTGAACGACTTTTGCATAACTGGTAAACCATAAGAGATAGACAAAATTTTACTACACAAAAAATGTAGATCGCGTTAAAATACACAATTTATGTCATATACATTTTTTTTGTTGAGTGAACCATTTTCGAGATATTGCTTGTTATTCCTTTAAATTTTCCAATACTTATACTTTTTCTCAAATTCGTTATTCATTTTTTTTTTTGTCCTGGTAATGCAAAGAGAATGGAATACTCCACATAGCAACCAGCTCTTAAAATATTTGACTATCGCTTAAAGCCTACCAATTGCATCTACAAGAAAATTAGCAATAAGATTAACATCTTGATATCTCGATTAACATGAAGCATATGGAGAATAAGCGTTTGTAAAAATAGTTTGTACAAGAGTAGAAAAAGTCATGTAAGTGTAACACATCAGATTTTTTTAATTAAGTTTTAACAACAATAAAGTTTAGATATTGCCATGAAGTTAAATAATTGTAACAACAGTTCAGTTTTGGGCAGTCCCATGGAAATGTCAATTTTTACTCTAAAAAAATTAATTTGTATCGGAAAAAACATTTGCCACAGGTTACAGTCGGGCATAATTCACATTTAAATGGAAAGTCAGAGAACATTAGTGAAACTGTTTGAAATATGTAGAAACAGCTAGTTTTCATAAAAATGTCAGGGAAATTTTCACACAGTTTCTTGTGGGTTTTGTAAAAAGATAAAAAGAAATAGATGCAATTCGTTGTAAGTGTTAGTTATTTTTTATTGTCTTGTAACATCAGCTGGATTGGAATACTAATATATATGTAATAACATGGTACTATCATAACTTGTATTGATACAATTTTACTTTTAGTAAGCTTGTTACACATTTTTTAATTTACCTAACATATTGTTAATACTGTGCTTGTTTGAATCAGTTATTGCTTAAAGTGAAGGAATTTTCAGGGAAAATTTCAGTATAGTCATAGAAACTCAGGGAAATCAAAATGTGAAAAAGTGTAAATTATGTGGGGTCCATATTTCAGGAAGTTATAACAGTTCTGTTGAGTAGGTAGCATTTAATGATTTGCCATTAGGAATGGCCTGTGTGTAGATGGAAACATTTTAATAATATTAATTTTTGTATTTTCAGTTTTATAATACATTGTATGAATCTCTAATACTTCATAAGTGTAGTTGGTTTTAATTAACATTTGAACAGAGATTGTTTTATGGCCCAGCCCAGATTGTGTGCATACTCCCATATTACGTACTTATGAGTAATAGTGACATGCACTATAGTGAGTACTAGCTTTGCTATAAGTGGTATAGAAAGTGGTGTCCATCTGCATGTAGACATACCTGGCATTCCTCATCATCATGAGGTTATAGTTCATGAATAATAGTCACTCAGTAAGTTTTCAATTTTAAAATTTCAGCATCTGTATGAACAGAGGCTTTTGAAACACCCACTTGCTGTGCAACACATCATAGAGACTTCTTTGAAGAGCATTTGAATGATCACCAATTTCATTAATTTTTTTCTCTGTTAGAACATGTCTTTTTCACTCCTTAGGTTTAGCATTTAGCGACCCCATTATCCTTAATGTATTAACCAGACATCTAATAGTATCTCTATTTGAAACTGGAATACCAGAAAATGTCTCCTGAAATTGTCTATGCACCTGTTTACATGACTCGGTTTTTACATATGTATTATACATAGCAATTCTTTGCTCAAGCATGAATTTTTCAGTAGGCATTTCACCAGACTAATAACAAGACAAGAATAGCAACAATAATTAGAATACTCTAACGTAATTCACACATAACACAAATGTTTGAATAAGCTTTAACTTTTGAGATGCACAATGAACAAACTCTAGTCTTTACAGCACTAACAGAAGGTAGCAACAGTTACATTCACAGCCGATAAAGCATAGCCCTGAGCAGGTCATTCATTGCTAGTGAGCTGGTCACTACAGTGCAAGCATATCACACATGCATGCAGTTGTGACCAAGCCACAAAATGGCCGCTCAGTAATACTCGTGGGCATCTCTAGCAAGTTAAAATTAGAGGGGACAATTATATGACAATAGTGAAAGAAACCTGTAACTGCATTGTCATATGCATATAATTTACATCAAGTATTGATTTATTTAAGTTAAGATACTCATGTCAGCCTACTGATAATGTTAATCATAAGAAGTGGTGACTTCATTCCATAAGATATAGGAAATGATTTAGTTTTTCTAATTCCATTATATCAAAGTTCTTTTGATTCTTAAGTATTTGACAATTATTTTCGGTCTTATATATATTCATATTCCTGCTATTTTTGCTACTTTTCCTACTTTAAGGTTGGAAAGTGAAAAACCACCTGCTTTTAAATACGAACTGCTTTTCAATGCTAAATAATTTTTCAGAGAAACTGATCTCCTACAGCCAATCAAACTTTCGTCTTTTACATTTTTATTCCAATTTTATTTGCATCATTTTCAGTGAATGTCATGCACATTGTGCATGCACCCTATAACTCATGTATAATCTTAACAAAAAATTGATCTAGCAACAAATGTGGAGCTTATGGTGCTCAGTTACCAATTAGGTGCTTAGCTTTTGTATTTGTATTACTTTATGTACAGGATGGGGGGAGTCAACAAAATTTTGTTAGGTTTGTTTTGTTTTTCACAATTTTGGGGTTACTAACAATATTTAGTAACACCAAGTAGTAGCGTCACACAATGCAAGTTGCATATTTTTAACTTAATCATGGAAAGGATTCCACCCCACTATATTTTCAGAAGCATTTTTTGCAGCATTACTGCATTTTTAGCATTCATTCTGAGGCAACAAGAAGAGTAGAAGAAAAAGTATTTTTTGAAAGAATATATTATGTGTATCATTGACCAACAGATAGAGCAATACTTAGTGTTATAGCTCAAATAGCATTGAGCATATTTACAATATGTACAAAACTGAGTGAATAATTAATTTTAATTTGTTATAATGTGGAACTTGGATAAAGCAAAATATTTGCTTTTGTCGGAACATACATTAACCCTTTCCATCCTGTATGGAATAATGCAATGTGTAAATTATTATTTTACATTAATAGCTGATAATAACAGGTACTAATGCGTTTGTTTTCCTGCTTAATAAAATAGACATTCAGGATGTAATTAATCACAAAAAAAGAAAATGCCATGCATTCATATACCTTTTTTTACCCACTATCATATACATTTTGTATAGCTTCTAGAAAATGTTATTTTTCTATCTATTTCAGGTTAATTGAGAGAAGTAGTTTTGTTACATATTTCGATGTAGGTTCAAGAGGGATCCAGGAGACCAAAATGACAGTCAATTTATTAAAATTAGGTCATAAATGCTGGCCTTGAAGCTCCATACTCTTCCATGACATTGCAAGGAACAATTCAGTGTGACAGCACTTCAAAAATGACAAAAGTATTGAGAAATTCAAGTCCTTGACAGCGGATATCTCGAAAATGGCTGATGCCACAAAAACATTATTTGAAATAAATTGTAGTTTTAAAGAGATTTACATTTTTTATGTGATAGGTTCTGTCTATTTCTTACACTTTACAAGTTATACAAAATTCACTCTGAATGAAGAGGACATAATAAGCTGTTCCCAGAAAATTTAAGATATACATTTTATTTGTTATGTAAATATGTTAAATACATGGTATTCTAATTAAGACCACTAGAGCCATCATGGGAAATAAAAAAATAATGAAACATTTTCCATGTAAAAATAGCTGGGATGGTTGAATTTCCTTGAAAATCTTTGTGTCACATCTTTGGAAGATAAATGTTATTTGGTATTTATCGGAAATTTTGTTTTTGAGTTATGATGTTCACACACAGAGCTATTTTTATAAAAATGCTTTTTCTTGGATTCAGCAGCCTCAAAACACGCATTTCTGGTGAAATCTCGACATCAGAATTTTGGGTGGAGTTCAATCTCTCATCTACCTATGGGCACATACTTGGTAAAGAAAGTAAAAACAAACTGAGATTTTTATATTAATTTGAAAGGTACAATCTTCTAGATTATATATTCCAAAAGATTGCAAGAAAGGAAGGGGATGAAAGGGAAGTAAACATCCAAAGTTACAAACTTTTTTATTAGTCTTTGGTATACAATATTAGCTTGAGGTTGGTTACCTGCAAGAAATCTGCCGTTTAGCAACTGAAGTAATGGTCTTAAATATTTGAGTTATAAATTTTTAACTTGTTTGATATCCACTTCCAAGTTGCAAAAAAAAGAAACCTATAATGGTCTACAACTGTTAGTACCTATGTCATTTTGTGCAGGTTCATGGGCTATTTGCCAAGAGTGTTTAAGATGTCAGTTACCATTGCTTACACCCAGACATGTTCAAAAGCATCATTATGGAAAGTGTCACAAAAATTCATCAGCCCTATGTATCATTAGCCAGATTATCAAATATTATGTTACACACAGATGAGAAAGTAAAATTGATGTAGGTTTAGCTAATTTAATATTGCTTCAACATCTTGATCATATTGCAAGGATTATGTGATTTGATACACATGATTCTGTTTGTGCCAGACAGATAGCCTTATTTGCATAGTTGCCTTCCTGTACCATCTAGTTGGGTAACTTGCTGTTGGATGGCTTCAGTTGCATCATTGCAGATGTGCAATCTAGTTAGTTGCCACTGATTTAGTCAGAAGATGTACTTTTTGTGACCGTTTGATTGCTGTTCTGTTGTTGTGATAGATGTCCTTAGTAATGTAGTTGCCTTTGTGTAATTCTGTTTGTTTCTTTCTGTGGTGGGACTACGGCCCAATGTATTTGAGCATATTGGGCAAATACCAATCTGGTATTTGCCTTGAAGCTGGGAAATCATGGAGGGAGGGCAGTGGTCCTTTGGGCTGGCAGTATATTTTAACTGCATTCTCCCAAATCAAGCCACAGATGTTAATACATGAGTCATCTCACTCAGTAATCTACTAATTGTGGAAGTAAAATTGTAACAAAGCGGGCATTTAAATGGGTTGAGATTTGCTCAAGTACATCTAAAATATTGAATAATAGCATTATTCTTATTAAAATAATTTTCCACAGTAAGCATTCAAATTAAACTAAAATTTTGTACAGTTGTATCACCAAGAAAGGAGAGAGGAAAATGGGGAAAAAATAGGATATTGAGCTTATGTTGTAGCAGTTCACAAAAAATGCTTAGGGAATGAATTAATTGAATGATTCTAAGGAATTAGAACATTGAAAAAATGCAATCATAAACTCATTTCTGTTAATTATTTTTGTAATTTATGCATGCAAATTCATACATAATAGATTTCTGAAAAGCAATATAAAAATCAACTTTGGCTCACATTGTTGATCTGAAAGTGGATTTTTATTTTACCACAGTACTGTCCTTATTACTAAGCTGTTACCTAAGATCATAAAAACCTTTGTAATGATTTAATGAGTAAGATGCTGGCTTTAATGTAATGGAATGTTGCTGCATCATATTGTTTTTCTCGAAGCAGTTTTTAACTTGGGAGAATATCGGCGCCATGCAACTTCAGCCTACAAGAGTCATGAGTTCTTCCGACCAGACAATAAAGAAGCTATGGCCATTAGGACACAATGTGCCATTGATGCAATGCATGATGTTTGCGCCTGGTTAGAAAGTGGAGGTGAAGTAGCGGTAAGTGATGTTTTAGTGTGTATCATGCCTTAATTTCAAGGGGGAGTAATTTCATCCAACAGTAATATCATCATAAACTAAAAGATACAGATATATGCACGTTTTTGTTTGTTTTTAGATTAGGTATGATTTGTTGCTTTGTTTTTTGGTAATATTCATATTTAATTATAATAAAAAGTGGTGGTGGCGGTGGTGGTGGTAAATTTTGGCACCTCAGCTTTGGTCACATGATCTCTTCAAGATCATCCTGTAGGTTTAAAGGCTTTTCTGTATTTGGCATGTGCAGCACATGATATTTCCAGTTATTCATCATGTATTGACATATTATGTTAGTGATACCGTGAGCATTCAATTTTTCTCTAATGATTTTATCATTTCAATCTTTTAATGAGTGTTCAGCAACAAACAGATCTCATTATTGCAGTTTGTATTCTTTGCTGTAATTGGAGAATGTAAAGGGGAGGTAAACCCCTTAAGTGATGGTAGACAATTTTCCCACAACAATTTTAATTTTCTAAAATTAAACCCAGTTCCTCAGAAGAAAAGTTACCTATAGATGGACTGATTATTATTTATCTATGTGAAAGAATTATAAGCTCCAAAGGAAGCTAGATACTAGATAATAAATAGCACATTTCAAAACCACTCATTCATTTTTTATTCAAAATAGTAATTTATGACCCACTGGAATGGGTAAACTAGCTCAAAACTACCCCACATGAGTCAAATCTGCAGTGCAAGAATCTTATTTCTTTAGCAATTTACGAGTGTACTAAACATATAAGAGTTCAAGACAGAAGTTTAAAGTTTATTTGAATTTACCGTTTTCAAAACTTGTGAAGTTCACTCAAGTTCAAAATTGATGTAGTGGTATCAGCTTGCAGAAAGTCATTGTCCAGAGCATTTTAAATTCACCCGGAATTTCAAAAACTTTAATTTTACTCATTTTCCATTTAAACAAATTCTATGTACTCAGGGTTTTTATGAATGCTAAGAAATTGATTGCATCTTTTTATGTGATTCACTGTTTATAAAATTTTCATTCAAGCATGGTCTCTTCATTTTTGGAAACATTTTGCAGTTAAAATGTTATGGAGTTACAGAAATGTGAGGCAGTATTTTTAACATTTAAATGATTTCAGTCTAATTACATAATATAAAATATAATAACAGCCTGCCTTAAAGCAATATGTGTATAATATAATATATAAATTGTATGTAACAGCCATTGTATTAATGTTTATATTATATACATGTGTAATAATGTTATGTGAATGTATTACATAATTTAATAATGTAGGAGCTGTGAGAATATAGGTCAAAAGTTGCTAACAATGAGGTAACCTTGAGGCAATAATGAATTGGAAAGTTTAATAATGCTACTAGTAATTCTTGGAGAAACAATAATGTAATTTTTGAGACAGTTTATAAATAGCCAATCAACAAACAGAAAAAGCTTAAGTTAAATAAAAGTATTCTATTGGAGTAGGATTAGCCAATCAGAGACTTGAAATAGATGAAATCTGCAAATTCAGGTGGTAGAAGTCAGTTGCTAGTGGACAGCGTTCCTAACTGGATGTGAGATGCATTCTCGAGAAGTTTAATAGTATCCAGTATGAGACAAAAATTCATTATAAGGTTTACGTGTTAAAAAAAGTGCAAGTAATTAATAAACAATCTCACAGCTCTCTATATATCAGTGAAGTGTTATTTAATCGTGTGAAGGATTAATAAATGGAGTGAAATAAAAATTATAATTTGTGTAAGCCTACATTCTTTAGCCGTATCACTCCCTGCAAAGAGATACATGTCGCTACAAATTAATACTGACACAGCTGAGGCAAACATAAATAAATATATAATATTTAAAGAAAACAAAAATACAAAGTTGATTCTTAAACATTGGGGCAAAGGCCACCGGAAAGTGAACGTTAGTGTGAAGGTCACCGGAAACTTTGTACCATATGTGGGACAGTTACTTCATCAAGTTTGGCTCCCCAACAGTAGAACTACAATACAACTACTCCTAAAATAAACCTTTCTCAAATTGACAACTCATTAGTGGTTCTGTAGCAGAGCCATTTATAGGGATGAACTGTACATGTATGGGCTTGGGTTTTTGTCTAATACTAAAGAAAGCATTAACTGTAATAATCAGAGAAATTCAATTGAAATAGTGAATGTTTTGCCTTCTTTTAAATTCAAGTATGATGCACATTGATGTAACAGTGTATTTGTTTTTCATTTTTTGGTGTGCTGAATAGAGGTGTTGTTCAACAGGATGCAGATACATAAATGAGTGTAGACTATGAAGGCATTTTTTGTTGTCTTTCAAAAATAACCTGCATATTATTGTACATTTGAAAAAAAAAAAAAAACTATAGTGAAGCTTTCCAGATTCATTGATTTTAAGGATATATAGGCCAAAAAGATTCCCTACAATTAACATAAAGCATGTGCAGCATTACTTACAGCATAATATTATTGAAATTATTCTATGTGTGCATAGGTTTTTGATGCCACCAATTCCACATGGGATCGTAGAAGAATGATCAAAGAAATGGTTGTTGACAAGATGGGTTTTAAACTCTTCTTTGTCGAGTCTGTCTGTGATGATCCACAGATAATAGAACAGAACATAATGGTAAGTAGTGAATAGTTGGAATATCTTTTCCAATTTCTTTGAATATTTCTTCCATAACATCACTTAAGTACTATTTTCATTTCAGTTATTAGATATATCATAACTATTGTTATAGTTTTTTATGCCAATTGGAGTCAGAATTGTCAGCTGTCCCGTATAGTAGCAGTGACAAAAATGTCATTTCCAGTCTCTGTAATATGCAGTATGCATGGTACCATCTAGAAACAAGTAAAATACAAATGAAGGATTCAAGCAAAGAACAACCTTAAGTCATGTTATTCAAGTTTTGAGCTATGGCCTTTCAATATTCAAAACCTAATAGTATAATCAATAATGTTTGTTCAACATGTAATGTTGTTAGGTGTCCAGGAACAGCAATGACGTTCATTATAAGAATTAATTAAGAGTACATCAAGATATTTAAATTAAAAATACTACCTTTTTGTTGCATTCAGTTCACTTGTTAATCATCAGAGTTTAAACAAAAACACTTCCTTTATTTTTGTTCCTAGTTCATGTTCCATGTACTTATCATTTTCAAAATTCTCTTGTGCAGTAAGATCTTGTAGTAAAATACATTTTGTTATCAGACTGTTGACTGTACTGATAGATTATTGTATTTTGCTTTAGTTTTGTTAGTGAACAGATGCAAGCTTTCTTTGGCTCTGCTGATGAATGTGCTGAATTTCTCAACAGCACTGAATAGAGATTCCATGCTCCTGACCTTGCTATGTATAAAGGTTTTATAGCCATGAGTATAATACGGACATGATACTTTCCTGTCTGAAATCTTTAATAAAAGCACTTGATTGCTTTTTGTTGGAGATAAGTGACTGAGATTGCTTTTTCACTTTTTGGATTATACTTCAGATCCTAAAAGATGGCATCAAAAAATCCCTGTTTTCATTTTTAACTTAGCTTGTGTCCTTCAAATGGAAATCGGCCAGACTGCTGTCCAGAGAAAGGGCAACAGAGTGAGTCAAAGTTAAAATCTTGGGTCACCTTTCCTACCATATGGGACATTTTATACTACCTCATTGTCTTTTACAGTTACATGTAATTTTCGCAGAGACAGAACATCAGCAATGTTAAAAATTGCATTACAAATAATACAGAGTAGTGCTGGCGGTGGCGGTGGCAGTGGCAGCGGCAGCGGCAGTGGAAGCATTCACATAGGCCTTCATAATCCACTACATAATGCTTGCTTTGCATGCCTAGAGGAAGAATTCTACATTTCTTTCTCCATGCATTGTCAGCTTCTGAACTGCACATGCTTGCTTTGCAAGTTTTTACACCATTAGTGTATAACCATTGTGATCTTCCATTTGTCTGTGCCATGTCATTTTAAATGCTGACGACAGACACTTGCATGGTACAACATTTTTAATGTCCTATTTATTTATAAAAACAGTATGAATTTTCATATTGGATATTATTGGTTTTGTTTTCAATTTAAAACTTGCTGTACTCTTGGAAGATTTCCGCATGCAATTTACGGATCTAGAAACCCATGTTAACTTCTTGCATCATACTTACAGTTGCATTGTAAAATGGAGCCTTGTACTGTATAGGAATGCAGAGTATCATTAGATTTAAAAAGAAGCTATATAAAACCTGCTTTCATACCTGTTCTTGTGAGTGGCTCAAGAAGGCACCCAGTTGAGTCCATAAAACACAATCTCAACAATAACACATTGTTAGTTATAGCATTGTCATGCTTGAATCGGAAGAAGCTAGCAATTAGTGTGCAACAGTAAAAAAATAAACCAAAGAAATTTTAAAAAAACAGAAGGAAAGAAAGAGAAGTAATTGTATACAATGGAATCATCTTATTTAAATACCTGATGGCTACTTCAGAAATCTGATTTAAACACCTGTGCGAGTGCATTGTAAAGTTTAAAAATTCTTATAATATCAACCAATTTTGTTGGTCTAACATGATCATTGGTTGTGGCAGATCTCCAAATGAAGGACAACTCAAAGGGCATTTCCAAGACCTTTCATGGTTTCCCTCCTACTGTTGCATATAACACATTTTAGCTTGTTTGTTTATTTTTTTTTTTTTCTTTCTTGTTGTCTATGCATTGGAAAAGGGTGCATGTTTTAGCTTGCAGTCTCAACAAGAAGAAGATCAGCCTCTAGCATTGAACTCTCGTAGTGTTACACTTTGAAGCAGCTGATGAGCGACATTGATTCTAAAGTCCATGTAGTTTTAGCAGTCATCTTATGAAACACAACAAAACAATTGAATACACACATGTCTAGCAAATAGAGAAATGTTTTCATGTAACCTTAAGCTGTGCATCGCATTATACCTGATCTTAAAATTGACATCTCCCATTCGCTTCTGGTACTCAAGGGCATATTTTGGTTTGTTTACCTCCTCTCTGGAGTTCTGACCTTTCCTTCTCATCTTGCCTGTTGCTGTAATGTCAGCAGCTTCATCAATAGGAAATAAAACATTTTTGTAATCTTTACGTTTCACACACAACATATTCATTACAGACCATTATTCTACTTGCACATTCATTTTATTATGAGAAATATCAGACAACATATACTTCTTATTTATTCTGAAGGTACCAACAGCATTAGTTTTTCAGTTCATTAGTCTTCTGAAGAGATATGGGGATCCTTTGAATGCCACCTGATGCAAGGTGGCATTAAAAATGCAAGCATATATAATTTTATTGGCCATTGCAACTTGCAAGCTTTGCTTCTCATGCAGTCTAAATGCCATTACTAACCTATGCGAGTATAGCTCATCATATGACATGCATGGGTTGACCATAATATATAGTTCTGGTTTCAAAACTAATGCTTTTTTCCTTCCTTCTTTCAGAAGACACTAATTGTAACCCATTATGCTGATTCTGGAGACTTAGAAGTAGCTTTCTTGAATCATTAATATAATCCATATAGCTGGATGTTGTTGTTGAATTCCATATATAAAGCTTTCAATATAAAAGGCAGATCTGCATAAGCTTGAGTCAGCTGCTGATTAGGGAAGTCACATAGTCACTCATAACCGAAGTTCATCAGAGCCATATTGCCCACCTCTTAGGTTTTCCATTACCCTGGAAGGTGAATATTGGGTAACTTTAAGCTCCATAGACCCTGAGCTCATTTGAGCATCATTTCATTCATTTGTCATCCAATATGACCTACCTGGTTAAAGGACATTAAAAAAGAAAGCGCCATAGTGTGAAACAATGCCTACGTATGGCTAGCTGCAGCTCTTGTAAACCACTGTGAAAGTACATTAAAAATAAATATAACAAAATAGTGTATCTACAAAGTTTTGGGATTGTTGGGTTGAATTTGGCTTTTATATCACATAATGTTGTTAATTTTCTCTTTAATCTGCCATGACTGTGCAGTACTGATGTTTATTTTTCAGGATTTATTCGAAGTGCTTTCTAGCTAAAATTGGTGATTTTTCATATGGGTAAAACCAAGAGAAATGGAGGGAGGGGGGGAATCCATTTTTGAACTACGCCAATGAAAAACAATTCTTTAAAAGTTAAATATAAATCTGTTCCTCAGTCTTTTCCTGCACCATTGACATTTTTAAAGCCTGAGTATTTAGTGTTTTTGACAGTTATTTGACAAAAGTATGAAAATTGCATTAACTCCATTGTTCAAATTCGTTATTAGCTCCTCATGTTGTTACACAGGAAGTGAAGGTGAACAGCCCAGATTACAAGAACATGAACACAGAAATGGCATTAAGAGACTTCCTCCAGAGAATTGAGCATTATAAGGAAAAGTACCAGCCTTTGGATGAAAATGAGGAGTCGGACTTGAGTTTCATGAAAATCTACAATACTGGTAAGTTAATTTACATATGCTTTGTTGATCAGTTATTTGAATCTGAAGATACAAAAAAAAGGGACATGTGACAAAACTAGCTTTTACGAGAGACAATTAAATCTTCCTGATGCCTGTGAAACTTGTTCAAATAATAGTTTAGTATAATTTTTCAATGCAGATGTGTATATTACAAAACAGTATAGGTGTATCTTTGATTTATATGATTTTCTAAGGGGTTTTCTTCTTCTTCTTCTTCTTCACATGCTGTAACTTAAGTTAGAATAAAAGTGATATATGCACCACATCAGTGCACATAACCTGATTTTGCATCTTTCTGGATTGCTTTTCATCCACATACTGTGCCATGTTATGTCACTTTTTTTTTCTTTTGCACTGTTTTGTGCATCTACCTTTGTAAAACTGAAATTCAATTTAAAGTGTAAATGGCAAAAAGAAAGAAAAAAAAAAAGTCCCATGTTCCCCTTTTTGCATCTTCCGATACATTTTTTTTCTTTACAAAACAAACAACAAACAAACAAATAAAAACAGTTAATGGACTGAAGCTTAGTAAATGCTTTGGGTCTTAAATTATATTTGGATCTTATATTATTACTAGGCAATTAGGGTTTCTTCAACACCAGTGAATTTCTTAATTAATACGCTTTTTATGCTGTAAGAAATTAATAAAAGCAATGCTTGAGTCACCTTCCAACTATCATAAAAAATCCAAATAAAGAGATAGAAGAATATATTCATGCATTGATTAAGGTAACATGAGTATTTACTTTAGAATAAACATACAATTTATTTAATCCACAGTTAATGTTAAAGCATCATATTTCCAGTTACCTAGTTCTAAATCGTGATCATTTACTTTCGGACTTCCCTTCCAAACTATTTACAAGCATTGCTAGATGGTACTTAGGTGGAGAAGAGAAGGTGTAGGAAGCTTGCTACCCTTGCACGTGTTGTTCCTGGTTAAATGTAGGGAGGGGGCCCTTTTCAAAGGTATTTAATTTATTGGTTAAGGCTGTTCTCAAGTGTGCAGCCTATTGGCAACATAATATGCAGTCAGGACATTTGTAAATGCATGGACTTATCAGTAAACCTGCATGTCATACATAATTTAACAATGGTAGTGCTTTTTAAATCAGTGTTATAATGTAGAAATCTGTGAAACTTTGTTGTAGTAGCAGTGATACGATTATGTTCAAAATGTGAAACTTTGTTGCCAAATTCAAAAAATAAATTAACCCACAGTAGTGTTATACCCACAGCATGCAGATATCATATCCAGTACAATGAAAATCCTAAAAAAAAATAATTTCCTAACATAATCTTTACTGATTTTTACTGGACTTACTTTCCTTGGCACCTTCCTTTGTATGACAGGGGCTTGCATCTGAAAGAAGTGTAACCTCTGTTGTATCTGAAAACCTTAAAATTGTAAAATTTCAAAATGTAAAACATAATTTCCTTTGGTTATAGGTGAGAAGGTGGTTGTGCACAAGCATGAAGGGCATATTCAAAGTAGAATTGTGTACTACCTCATGAACATCCACATAACACCCCGCACCATCTACCTCACTAGGGTAAGAAATTGTTAGTACTTTGTGTGTGTCAATATTGTTATTTTTGTTATTACCTATTTAAAAATATTTCCAGAGATAATGGGTCCTAATGTAAATGTCATGTTTTTTTTATAAAAATGCATTATGTGCTCCAAAGAATTACATATTGCAGATGATGACAAAGTTATACGTATTAATCATAATCACCATGTGTGTTCATGCATTAGGCTTTGATAAATCTCTTCAGTGTCAAAAACTGGATTGAACCACTCATTATGGGTTTTTCTTTGTGTATTAAAAAAACAAACACTTTCTTTTATGTAAAGTGAATGTGTTCAATAGTCTCTGTGTACTTAACAGTACAGAAAGTATCAAGTAGATCATGTTAAACAAGAAGTAAATTCATACATGATGGTTATGGTTTGATAGGTTCATACACATTCTTCAAGGGTTTTCCATAAATTGTCTTTAACTGACTTTTTGTAATTATTAATAGGTCTATGTTCTTTTTAAAATCAGGTAATAGTAGTTGTCACATATCTCAGTTTAACATTAAAGAGAAGTACCATTGTTTATGTAACTAAACTCCTTTAACCAAGCAGATCATATCAGATGTGTCTTAATGTATGAAGTGAATACTTAAATGCACTCGTCCATAAAGCTTTTAGGCAACCAACATGTGTGTTCTCAGGGAAGGGAAAACACAGTGAAAAAAGCTTATCGGATAACTCGCCAAGCTAAGATTTGAAATGGAGTCTTCTGCATTATGAAGCAGAGATGAGTATCTTATATACTGAGCAAATTGATTCAGATTTTAATTTTTTGTAGCTCATAGTAAGGATTCAAACCCCTTAGGGCTGAACCATCTGACTGGACTGAAGTGGTCCTTTTCTTCTCTTTCTTTCTCATTTTTCCTTTCTTTTCATTATTTGCTTAGTTCCTAGGCAAATACAAATTTTCCTATTATTCATTTCTTTGACGCAGCCACGCTATGCCTCCAACAATGAAGCAATACCTTTGCCTCACGGTTGCTGCTTTTCTCCTCCTAGATGGTTCTTCTTATGCCACGGCTGCTCCAGCATGAAACCTTAATTTCAGGGTCTGCGTGGGTGTGTACAGAGAAACACTAACGCTGTCTTAGAACACATTTATTCACTATATAAAATAATACTGCAGTTTGCCGATCACTTGTAAATGCATACGATGATACTTTGTCTTTACCAAGACCGAAGAATATTAACTACAGCTAAGCGTTCTACCCTCTAGCATGTTCGCCACCATTCTTCTCCACATGACGAGAATGTCATCCCGCTCTCATGAAGCACTCAGGACAGACTGAATTTACCCACGCTGCACAAGGAAAAGCAAGCTACTTACTTCCCCCTACTCTCCCCTCAAACGCTCGTCACAACACGGCGTCCTGAAGCCTAGAGTGACCTTCACCAGGCTAAGTGCAGCTGCACCCATGAATTCCAAGAGAAACTGGCTTCAGCTATTTTACCCTTTATACCTGGGGCTGGTCCCTAATTAGCTAAACTGTGCCTGCCTGGCCTTTCTGTCGCTTTTACAGTCAACAATTTTCACAATGCTTCTCCTTTTTATACATACACTGAAATTAAATATTTTATTATTTATTTTATATCACTATCCTTCTCAAATTATTATGATAATTATTGACTTCATAATTTCGGCTTCATCTTCATTTTATTTCCTTCTTCACTATCATATCTTACTTTTGGTGGATCATCCAGTGGTTGCTGGCTCTCATCAGACATTTGATCCAAGACAATCTGTTTTTTCTCTTTCTTTCTCCCCCCCCCTTCATATATGATTAAAACTGTTAGAACTCTAATACTCTGCACATTATAATAAGAGCTGTTGCTATTTTAATGCATTTAAATAAATAACTGGCAATATTATTTCAGATTCAGCACATGAAGGATTGTGAAAAAAATGTATTATTGGGTTGATGCACGAGTTCATATCATTTTGAACTTTGTCATGAAATGTGCTGCATGATGGTTGACTAAACATAATCCTGTCTGCTAATTCTCAGGTTGACCGAGTTAATCATGAATTAAAGAATTCTAAAAGCCTTCATCAAAGCCTGATGATCTTCCTGAATGAGGCAAATTACTCACATCAAAGTGGTCCACTTTGAAAGAACACCCATTTTCTTACTGTGCTTTCTCCAATAGCATTTGGCACAAATGTTTCAAGGCACATCCACTGCCATTGTTTTTGCTATTCAACTCAAAACGAAGAGTATGTCAGAAATGTTATTGTTTTGCCTCTTGGCATACCATCATCTTCAGCTCACAAATAGCACAAACTTTCTTCGTATCTTTAAAATCCAAAGCATATTTACAAGCACAACATTCCAAATAACAAATGCAGATGGCAAAACAGCAAACAGTCTCCTAGCAACACGTTGTAATGATGAAGAAACATGCAGCAAACTTATGCATCAACCTTAATATACAAACATTAGATTTATATTCACTAAAAAGATCTAAAATATGCATGCATTTATGCTATCAAAATCTTTAAAATATGCTTTAAATGTTAAAAAATATGCACTGAAGTATGCTAATATGACATGATTTTTAGATCTATTTACATTAGTCTTCTTTATACATCTTCCTGGAGGCTGTAATTTGATTTGCAGTATACAGTCATAACTTTTTCCAAATGTTCAGGGGTAAATTTAAGACTTTTACCAGTAAATGAGTTCTTATATAGGAAAGCACCTCTCAACATTCACAGAGATGATTGGATAGAATTTGTATGCACTGACAAGCTATGGAGGAAATTCTTTTAAAAGTTCTACACTGTCACCATGGAGATATTTGTTAACAGAGCATAAAATATTAAAATTTGGATTTCTTTATGATACACTGCACAGTTTTACACTCAATATTTCTTCATATTTCAGAGGGATACGCTTAGGTTCACTTTTGCTTTCTCAAAGATTGATATAGGCTTGTGATAGGGGCAAACCACACTTTTCAAGTTTTTGTATTAAATGAGGTAGATTTTTGAAATGAAACTTATTAAATTCAAGTTGCTCTGCAATGTTTTTCATTTTTGGGAATGTTCTGTGAATATTGAATTGATAAAAGCATCATGTAGATTTATATTGAAAACTACTTCTTTAAGTGCATTGAAATTATCAGTATAAAAAAGAGCAGCATTTATCCATATACCCCAGTGGGTAAGAATTGGTTTACGAGTTAATCGTTATAAGCATTCACTCCAAGAGGGGCTTTCACAAAAACCTTCTTGGTTTTAAAAATTAAGGTATTTACTTCAGGAAACTGTTCCTGTATTGCTATCCTTTGAAGGTCATACCAATACAAGTAAGGCATACTAAATGGAGATAAAATATTTTCAGAGATGAAGTAGTGCAGCATATAGGCTGCACCATCTGAAAGAGTATCAGTCATTACTTCTGACCATAATACTCTTAAAGCATCGGTCATAAAGTGACGAATGGTGGAATGATTAATTTTTCTCTAAGACCCTGTCGTTCTCCATGGACTAGTGGTACCATGCTAGCCTCTAGTTCCCGAGGTTGCGGGTTCAAACATGGCGGAGGGCAATGGATTTTTTCGGGCGTAAAAATCCTTAGCATGGCTTCCTTCAGAAGGGAAGTAAAGCCGGTGGTCCCGTGTCATAGATTTATGGCACATAAAAGAACCTCAAGCCTGATAAGAGGCCTCTGAGCAAAATTTCCTATCTTTCACGCCCAATATAGAATGGGACGCTAAGAACCATAGTAGTTAAAGAGCGTCCATAAATAAAACTAAATTTATTTTTCTAAGACCCTATAAGCGATCATAATAGGCTTTTCCGGCTCATCTTCACTTAGTTTATGAATTAATATCTTAAAAATTTAGTTTATACTTTAAAAACAATAATTGATATATGCACAAAACATGCCAAAATCATGAAATGGGCAACAGTACTGTAAATATGGAATTATATGCATCACAAAACTTTACACATGGAAAAAATGAACTTAAAACATACTTTGAACTTTGTTTCCATATCATATATAAAAGCTACAATATACATTTGTGTACAAATCCAGCATTTATTAATGAATAAACAGAGTAGTATATAACATTTTGCATCATAATTGGTCTGATTGTGTATCATATGTGCTGCAGCATGGAGAGAGTGATATGAACCTTGATGGTCGTATTGGAGGAGATTCAGATCTCTCTTACCGAGGGAAGCAGTATGCATCAGCATTATCACAATACATACAGCAGCAAGACATCCCTGGATTGAGAGTATGGACCTCCTGGATGAAGAGAACTATTCAGACAGTGAGCAATATAATTGCTCCTCAGGAACGTTGGAAGGCGCTCAATGAGATTGACGCAGTAAGCATTAGAAATCTGTAAATTTATCTACATTCTTGCTAATTTGAAACATGCTGGGAGATCATATTGAATGTGGCATTAATTCTAGAAATTAGCTTACATTTACAAAAGAAAATAAATAGCTATATATTAGGACATATTAAAGTTTGTTCTGCATAAAACAACATAACATTTTTGCATTCGTAACCTTGCTGTCATTTACTTTTTCTACTGGCTGCCTAAGATAAAGGCAGTATTGCTTTCATTACAAAGATGTGATATTAAATTCAAATTTTGAGGTGCATGCACACACACACCACACACACACGTGCATACGCACAAAAGGGGGAAGAGCACATAACTCAAATTTGATGTAATATATTCACATGATTTTCCTACCAATTTCAAATTCACATGTATTGTACTGTGATGTCATATACTGTTATCTAGGAATGGTTTCAATTTAAGCAAGAAATTTAGCTTGTGGAAATGGCATTTAAATATTTATTGCTAGTAACAAGCTCTTCTGATGGAAATAAAGAAGGGAAAACATGCAAGCACTGCAAAATTTCAAGCATGTCCGTTAAGTGACAGAAAAACTCTTAACTTGCAACATGGAATATTTTGTAAATGGCCAATACTACAAAAAAATTAAATGTTATACAAATTGTGTATTTTAATAAGCTCTATGGTTTTTCTGTTGAGCGATTTTGTCTATCTTTTAAGCTTTCCTTGTTATGCAAAATTCAATCAATTGGAACTTAATAGGATATTCACAGGAAATTCAAGGTATAAATTTTATTTCTCATGTGCATATATATTAAATATATGACATTTTAATTAAAATCATCAGAGCATATTTGAGAAAATAAAAAAATAACCATTTTTCCAGTAAAGGAAAGTTTGGAGTGGGGAATTAAATTGAAAATATTTTTTCATCCTGGAAGATACTGAAGTCAAGTATCAGGTTGGTATTAACAACTTTTTACTGTTGCACACACATACACACACATGGTGTGTTTTCTAAAAAAAAATTTCTTTCTCCCTCTCCCCCCTCTCCCTCCTCTCGCTCCCTCTCGCTCCCTCTCTCTCTCCCTCCCCCTCCCTCGCCCTCCCCCTCTTGAATAAAAGTTGCTTGATATTATGGGGGAAAGTAAATGCCATTTAGCTGTGTTTTATTTGGGGGACGTTGTGATGGTCAATTTAATTTTTTTAAATGGGAACCGACCTGTTTTATGTTATTTTTTCACTCCTCATAAAAAACTAAACATTTGTATAAAGCACTTTGCAATTGTTCTTACACCAACGTAAATAACAATGAAAATTCTGAATGGCTGTGTACGAAGAGCGCAATAAATGGTTGGACCATCCACGAATGGTCATTTGAGGGTCAACTTACATTTTGTAATTGGGACCAACATTTTTTATTTTGTTTTCTTATTCCTCATCACAAAATAAACAGCTTTTTATAAACCATTTTCTAATGAGTAAGCAACATACAGAATGTAGGTTCCCATTTAAAAAAAATAAATTGACCTTAAAGTGACCATCATAAAGTCCTCCAAACAAAACACTACTAATGGCATTTCCTATCCCCCATAATATCAAGCAACTTTTATTAAAGACATTTCTTTTTGGAGATATTGTATAGTCTCAACTTAAATGGTCCACCTGTATAAAAGGATTACTTGAAAATGTTGTTATATTTATATTTTCCCAAAAGTGGCCCTAACGATGTGGATTAAAATATAAGTTTGAGATATTAGCATAATTTATATCAGTGATTTTCTGTAAATAGTCAATTTATTCTTCTTCATTTTTATTCAGTTTTATATAACTGGGAAACTTAGCAAACAGACAAAATGTACAACTGAAAAAATTTAAGATTTGGATAATTGTGTCTGATAGTAGTGTCTCCATCCATTGTTGAGTGAACTTTACTGTGCTTTTAAGCTTTTATTAATGTATCAGCATAATGAATATTGTGTTAAAATTGTGCAGTCTGCAAGTAATACACTTTGCTGATGTTTTTCCCCATTTTTGTAAGCAGTTGTTTCTGTATATATCATTTTTATTCATATGCACCAGTCAGCTAACGTCAATAAATGAAAACCAAAATCATTTTATAAGTGCATTTTAAAGTTTTAGACATAATTCTAGAATGTGCTGACATATTTTAACAACAGGTAATTAACTGTTTTAGGGTATATGTGAAGAGATGACTTATGAAGAAATTGCAGAAAAGTATCCAGAAGACTTTTCAGCTCGCGACCAGAACAAATTCACATATCGATATCCTCGAGGAGAGAGTTATGAGGACCTTGTAGCAAGGTTGGAACCTGTGATCATGGAATTGGAACGTCAGGGTAATGTTCTGGTTGTCAGCCATCAGGCAGTGCTGAGATGTCTGCTGGCATACTTCCTGGACAAGTCTGCAGGTAAGTTATTGTTCCAAAGACTTTGTAGAGGTCTCAAGTTATTTTGTATGCCACAAGATTAACAGTATGCTGCACATTTCATAGATGATATATGAAATGGCAGACCTAAACATGACATTGCTACTGGTAACATAGGCATAACAAAATGATGTTTCATGTTTGAAGTGTAATTTTTTCATGGATATTTAATGTAATATTTATCATTGCAGTCATAAAATTTAGAGTGGAAGTGCTTCTGAGATGCAACATAATTTTAAATTATTTTGTTGTTTACTTGTATTTGATTGTCATAATGCTGAAATGTTCACTGTAGAGGCAAATTTTCATGTCTGTTTTATTATAGTTTGTCAAAAGGTGTGTACATTATTAATTTTTGTGCATTTTCTCCCATGTGCTTTATTTTGAATGCAGTCTTCCAGTGCTTAATGTTTCAGGTCATTTTTGCTTCTTGGAAGGCAGTTCAGTTGTATTATTGCTTGTTATTCTAATTACCCATCCAAGTGTTTTCCAAAATTTTCAAAGGAGAGAACTTTTTTTGTTTTTAATTGAATACAGTGTTATTTTCTTCTTATGCTGATACAAGTGAGATTGTTATGTCAGGTGAAATTGCTGATGAAGATATCAATGTGTCATTAAGAACATTCCAGAAATTAAGTTCTATTAAGAAAACAATGCTTATAAAATCACACTTCTATTATTTCTAACCGATTCAGTTGCAGAGAACTGTACCTAATTTTCCTAAAGGCGAAGTAAACAGACTAGCTGAACTTAATATGGCAAGACACCTAAATGATAATCATTAATTTATGGTTGCAGATGAACTACCATATCTTTTTGTACCTCTCCACACCATAATAAAACTGACCCCTGTGGCATATGGATGCAAGGTGGAACACATTAAACTACCAATTGACTGTGTGGACACTCACCGTCCCAAACCTAAGGTAGGTAGTTTTCATGACTTCACATTGTGTGTTGAAAAGTGACAATAATTGATGGATTATTACAAAGTAATATTTTCTAGTCATTCTTAAGTTAAACTAATTGCAAGGAAGTAATTAATATGAAACAGAACTCAAATATACAGGTTTCATTTATTCCAAGAACTGATAGAAACGCCCAAAGCATTCAACATGAAACATGTTAAGTGAGTAAACTTAGGTGATGTTAGTGTAACAATTCCGACTCACCTTTAAATAAATTCAATAACACATCACTGTTTCTAGCTTCTTTTCAAATATCAATGAAAAGTGTGCTCAGCTCTTAAGATCCCTTGCAGAATACTATATAGAAATGGAAAAGATAATAGCGAATCCCTACAAGGAAAGTATCAAGCCCTTAATGATGAAACATACCCAGTCATGTGGGATAAAAGCACATCCAAAAATATTAAGTGCTGGTTTTAGCCACAAGGTATCAAAATAAAAAAAGCAGCATATTACAATGGCAATAATAGGCATTGCCGAAGGATGTTCCTGCACATTTAGAGCAGAGCTGTGTGAACACTATTTTTTTTTCTCCTCTCCCTCCCTACCACCCAGCACAATCTTAAAGCAAGAAGTCAGGGTCATCCAATGGGTTCAACTAGAACTCGAGAACCTCATTTATCCGGATTAAAGGAAATCTGGGTAATCCAGAAACAAACTATTAAATGAATACAGACTGTTATGTATGATAGTGAAATTTGGATCACTTCAAAAGCAGAAGAAAAGAATTAAAAGCCATCTAGATGAGACATTATCATGACTGTTATGAAAACGAATTAAACATAATCTTGCACACTGACCAGGGTAACAGCATACTTATTGTTAGCTTGAAGTGTGCAGCTGACAGTGATTTTTATGCTACCTGCAGTGCCAGCTTTATAGTCATATACATTCATATGTATTTATCAAAGGGCTTGCATATTTTTGTGAAAAACTAAGCAAAAATCAATCCGGATTAATGAGGGCCGAATAAACTACATTCTTGTGTACAAGTATTGCTTTCTTGTAATTTAAATAAGCAATTAACCATACAGTTAAAGCTGACATTTAATTTTGTGCAATAGCCTTTTAATGATAAATTGCATTTGTACCCAAAATGCTTAGGTAGGTTATGGTATCAGTGGTTTGATGCTTTCCTTGTTTGAGATATCAAGACATTTGCAGTGATACTGAAGTCAGTGAAGCTGTTTCTAAGAAAATGTAAGTAGAAGGTAATATTTTTCCCCCAGTATTTACAATTCCATTTCGTAAGTGCACGTTCTTATAGTGAAAAATAAATGCAACAACCATATGGAGGAAATTAAATAATTTGCTAAGGAGTTCATTTTTCAAGTGTGACTAATATGTTTCTGATGTAGACAGGTCTTAAAGAAACAGGACGTGATTTAATTGAATTACACAACAAGGTAAAGAACTAAAGCTTTTCTTAATGTATCACAAATATGTTGCCTTTTTACTTGCTTTATTATTAAGAAAACTTATATGCATAAGCCGTAAAATCTTAAGTGTATTGCTTGTTATAGGTACCAAAACTAGCTTTTAGTAAACAGATTCTTCTTTTATCTGAACCTCAGAAAAAGATTTTTCAAATATTTAAGCCTTCTAAACAAAATGAGAATGATATGGATGGAAACAAGAACAACAAAGGTTGGGAAACACAGTCAAAATAAGCAAGTATTTGTGTCGCCCATTTTAGAAGCTTGTCATGTCCATCTAATAAATGTCTTTACAAAATGAAAATAAAAATCATTTAACTAAGCTTCAGAGAAACCAGACTTGCAGAAAAATCTCTTTGTTTCATAGTATTTGTACAAATCACAATACTCTAAAATAAAAGTATTTAAAGAATTTTAGCAGCAAAGATTAATGGAGCAATTTCAAATAATAATGTGTTCAGTTCAGTGCCTTCGGCAAGATGGTACATGCAACTTGGTTTTTATTTTGAGTAGACTTAATGAGTTTTGAAATGGATGTGTCACTTATTTATTAATACTTTCTCATTTATATACAGGATGGCTCAGAATATCACCAAACAATTTTCAGGCCTGATTGACATATTCAGAAGATCCATTTGAATGCCTGTAAACATCTTATTAACAAGCTATAGGATGTTTAAATTATTAAATTGCCACATTGGGTCAGTAGAAATTTTACCTAACAGAACTCTTATTATCTCCACATTTTGGAATAATGCTGATGTTCTGCCTTTTATCATTCTTTAAATCATCAACAATTTAAAAATAACCAGATCTCCAGCATCAGCAAAGCCATCTTGCAAGATCATATAATAAATGAAGCAGATACCTGAAGCTACCGGTTAAAAGTGTGTATAAATTTTCAATCAAGTTGCAAGAAATAATTTCAAATTATTTGGAATGTGTAAAGATAAAACACACAGCTTTCGGTGATGTAACTAACGTGTACTAAAATCTGGGCCCAGGAAAGAGAAATGCACACAGAGATCTGTTTGATGCAATTGCATCCAACCTGACACAGCTATGTGATAACTTTACTGCCTTTTATCTCAATTTAAAGGCATTTAAGACCATATATTCCCTGTACAAAAATATTTAAATAAATCCCTTGAATCATGCCTGAAAATTGGTGTTATTTTGAGTCACTCTGCATGTGAATAAAATTTTAGCCACTGCAGTGGCAGACCAGCGTCTCTTACCATGCTGGTTCTAGTTTGAATGTGGTTGAATCAAGCTGCTTTTCTGAAATGTTTATTTGGGGTTTTTGTTAGTACTTACTATGAATTTGTAACTCTTCTTTTTCAAGAGCATTTATATATTCGTTCATTGTCCATTGTGGACTGTCCATCTAAATGGTATTAAAAATATTGTTACTCTTAAAACTTTAAATCATGGAAAGAAGAATTTCATCTGCATTTCCTTAGTCTCCAGCACTTTGCATCAAATTTGGAGCAAGACATGCAGTCTGTTTAGAGCACTATTTCTAATGAATATTATATTCTGATGCTGTTGAAAGTGAACTGTTTATAATTTAGATTATTTCACATAACACCACTTCCATCCAGTTTCAGTGATCATATTTCACCGACACTCATCTCTATCACCAGCTGCAGTAGTGTTAATATTTTTTAATTCAACATTTCTGAAATATGCTTTCAACAGTAATATCAGTTTTTGATGATTTGAGTGCAAATAAGTGTTTCTTGTCAGAATTATTTCAAAACACTGTGTTTCATTCTTTCATGACAAGAAACACAAGTTTAAAAGTGAAATTATCAAAGAAAACTATCTAGTTTGAGTGGCTAGATAATTTAAAAAGAATCTGACATATTTAGGCACATGATTACAATATTTTTTATAAAGCCAGAGATCATAGATGCTGGTCTCCTAGAGTGGTCAACGGAGACGAGCTTGATAAGCTTGGCTTTGGCTCAATAAAGCTCAACAACAGAACCTGATTAGCTCCCAATAGCAAATTTTATTTCTCTGCACTTTCCAGTTTATTTTCTATAGCCGAACACTGATATTTACATGAAATTGTGTATAAGCTTTACTTCAATAAATAATACCTATTCTGTAAACTCATCCCAAGTCATTACTTTATTCTTCTTGGTGTTTAGAGATGTCAAATCTTCAAAGGCTTCATTTATTGTGTTAATGTTGTCACTTCCAAATTGAGTCATAATTGGTAAACGCTTGTTAAAAAAATAAACAAGGCGAAACCATAGCAGCAATGATAGAAAGGAAAAGCTGTGTTTGTGTATTAGTAACACTGATGAGTTCAAATTAAGTGAATCAAAAGTAGAGATCATGTAAATGATACTCTAAAAATAAAACAAGTATACTTAGGAGAAAAATACTATCCCTTATTAGTGTATGAGCAACATGCTATATACTGTTGGTATAATTTGATCATCATTGGTCAGTTTATTATCAATAAGCTGGTTCATTGGCTAGAAATGTTAAGAGCTAAATTATCATTCTAGTTCCTTTATAGAAGTGAGTATATCCCTTTCTGTTTTACGGTATGCGTCATGTCACAACCAACATTAAGCAGATAGATGATGGATTGTGTTTTGAAACATGGTATTGTTTTCTTTTAATTCAAATTTCAGAAACTTCTGAATGCTGTTTTTATTATCTGAAAATCAACTAAATCATAATAAATAGGCTAATCAACAGTAGCGCCACACTTTTGAACATTAAAAAAAATAAGATAAAGGAGAATGTAAAATTATAAATTTATTATCCCAGTCACTCTT
Organism: Deroplatys truncata; assembly: GCA_030765065.1. Classification (NCBI taxonomy): domain Eukaryota; kingdom Metazoa; phylum Arthropoda; class Insecta; order Mantodea; family Mantidae; genus Deroplatys; species Deroplatys truncata. The sequence continues at coordinate 196,274,581 of CM060978.1, forward strand.
GCGGCATGCAGTATGAGCAGTCTCAGTACAAAAGAAGTATAGAAGGCATGCTACTGAACTTGTGAAATAACAAAATGATTACTCACCGTCGATAGATATTGGCAACTTGATATAAGGAACATTGCTAAACAAAGGAAAAATAGATCTTAAGTTGGCTAGAAGAACCTTTGGCAAAACATGGGGACTCAAACCAAAGATGATGCTTTGGTTGGATAAAGCTATTGTGAAACCTGTTACTTATGGTGACCAAAAGTTTGTCAAAAAAAGGCAGCTAACAAACTTTGCAGTCTTCAAAGGTTGATTCGCCTTTGTAAAACAGGGGCCATGAAAAGTACACCATCAATCACAATAGAAATTCTCAGCCTGCCTCCTATTGAATTGTATATCAGAGGAAACGCAAGGTTGGGGGCTTATAGGCCGAGTCTAAACTCAAACTGGTCCAATCCTAATATTTTAGGGCATACTAGAATTACAAATAGAATCAAATAATCAATAATCCTCTACTCGATGGGTAGTGATTAAATGTTACCAAAATTATGTTTTGACAAACCATTCAACATAATATTACAATGGAGTCAGGACAGTCTGATCTGATATAGAGATGGATATGGAGCTGGAACACATGGGGAGACACCAAGGTGTGACATCTATGTTTCTCTTAGTCGCAATGCCACTGTATTCCAAGCTGTAGTTTATGCAGTTAAAACCTGTGTCAGGGAGAATCTATGAGGGCAGTCCCAGAAGTACCCGACCTTATGTATACATAGCGGATGTTGTTTCAAACAAATGACTATGGTAGAAAGTACCATCCTTATAAAGCTTAAGTTTAACGATGCTATGTTGTTTAGTAATTGTTTGGCAGCCATTATAAGTGAACTCTCTCAGCGAATTTGTAAACATGAATAAAACTGGCCATCGTTATTTGATACAATACTTTCATTTGAAAGGTCTTAGTCCAACTAATATTAAAGCTGTGCTAGATTCTACTCTGGGGCAGTCTGCTCCTTCGTTTTCAACAGTAAAATATTGGGTGGCAGAGTTTAAGTGAGGCCGTACAAGCTGCCAAGACGAACATTGCAGTAGTCGACCAAATGAGGTGACCACACCAGAAATTGTGAAGAAAATCCACAAAATGGTATTGGATGACCGTCGACTGAAAGTGCGTGAGCTAGCAGACATCGTAGAGATTTCAAAAAGTGCTCTACATCTCCTACTAACTGAAAATATAGACTAGAGAAAGCTGTGCGCAAGATGGTTGCCATGTTTACTCACAATGGAACAAAAGCAGGGTTGTGAGGATGTTTCAGTCGAGTGTTTGTGATGATGTTTCACTGTAATATAGCCAAGTTTTTGCGTTGATTCCTAACCATGGATGAAACATGGATCCATCACTTCACACCTGAGACGAAGAAACAGTCAAAATAGTGGCTTGAAAGGGGAGAATCAGCTTCAAAGAAGGCGAAGACAGTTCCATCTACAGGCAAGGTCATGGCATCAGTTTTTTGGGATGCGCGGGAGATAATTTTCATTAATTATCTTCAAAAAGGAAAAGCAATCAATGGCGAGTATTATGCAAACTTATTATAGCATTTGAATGATGAAATCAAGCAAAAACAGCCGCATTTAGCGAAAAAGAAGGTTCTGTTTCATCAAGACAATGCACCAGTTCACACATCCATTATCGCCATTGCCAAAATCAATGAGTTAAAGTTCGAATTGCTTCCTCATGCACCCTGTGTGTTAGACTTTAACCCCCTCTGATTATTTTCTGTTTCCAAAGTTGAAGAAATGTCTTGGTGGTAAACGATTTGCCAACAATGAAGAGATGCAGTTTGCAGTTGATGACTATTTTGCAGAACTCGATGGTTCTCACTATAAATAGGGTATCAAAGCTATTGAACATCGCTGGGAAAAGTGTATCGAGCTGAAAGGAGTCTATGTAGAGAAATAAAGATATTTTTTCCCCAAATTTTTGTGTTTTCTTTGTTAGGTCGGGTACTTCTGGGACAGCTTTCGTAAATAGGGGCCACAAAGGAAGCAACATTTGGATTTTCTCTGACAGCCAGGCTGCTTTGTAAGCAATTGCAAAACATCTGGGATTGCCTTATACAACTGGTAAAACACAACTAGGTTACTCTTGAGACATAATGGAATTTTAGGCTATGAAAAAAAGCAGATACCCTGGCAAGGAAAGGACCTGCTCTAACTTCTACTGGCCCTGAACCAGTATTTCGAAGAAACATTGCTGAGTGGATTAATTATCACCACCACATTGCAATGGGTTCAAACAAAGGTATGCAAGCACAGTAAGCAAATGATGAGTAAAAGATTTTCTTCATTCACTGATGATGTATTTAATCTCAATAGATCCCAAATAAACTGGATAACTGGGCTCTTGACGAGACACTGTAGATTAAGGGAACACCTACATACAATGGGAATCTTCAAAGAAGAGCCAGTATGCAGGTTATTTAATGAAGAGAATGAAGCTGCCTATCATATAATCTTCAAATGTGAAGTGCTGTGTAGGAAAATATATGAACTGCTGTGTTTGATAAACCCAGATGATCATCTTCGTAAGGAAAATTTAGGTAATAACCTACTGTCCCTTATCAAAGGGACAGGGCTATTTAACTAAAGTGATAGAGATAGGCAATAATACAATAAACCTTATAGGTTCCAGTGTTAAAGAAAATTGTAATGCGACTCCATCTGTACAAGTCAAGTCGAACCAATTGCACATACTCAAGAGGCCAGTATGTGTGAAGCCTTAGCTAATGCTTCATAAGCGACAGGCATGTACAAGTTTATACTATGAGCACTTTAGTGAGATCGTGCGTGCCCTGCATTACTTCTCCCTAACACATCCATTTTCATAAAGCTCCTGTATCTCAGGAATATCACATTTTTATTTTTCCTGTAATATAGTAGATCAAGGCATAAATAACTGCAGTATGCCCAATTGATGAAATTATGATTTTGTACAGTTATTTTATCTTACATGGCACATGCATAGCATAATTGTATGCATCCATGTTTCTTTATGAGGCTCAAATTGAAGATCATGCTGGTCACTTCTGAAACATTTGAGAGACAATTCTCTTTAGCTACAACAATACTTCACTTGCTTCACATTTGGCACTTCTAGTGATCTTGCTTGTTCCTTATGCTGTTTGTATAGATTGATGCCCCATTTCAAGGATTTCCCATCTAGAAGTTTTTGACCTGAAGAAATTCAAATGGCCACAGATATCATTCTTTGTGCTATGCCAGCAGCTGCCACAACATTGGGTTAAACAATGCAGCATTATGTCCATGTCGCATATGAATTGCAACATGCTCCTCACATAATCAGCACAGATGTTAGTGAATGAGATGTACTAAATACATGGCTGTCCAATTTGGTTAACTAAGTCATAGATACTGAGCTATTTAAGTGTGTAATGTGTGCTATTCAACCTTTATGCTCATAAGGCAAACTTTAAGTGTTTGTGTGTATCCGAATGAATTGTAGAATGGCAAGTCATAGTGCAACGGAATAAGATCAGCACAAACAAGGTTCCACATGTAATTTCTTCATACACAGATCTCGTGAAACAAAATTACAGGGTCCCCATAGAAATTATTATTTCTGAAGATATAAGTGAGCATATGGGAAACATGTAGAAAAATCTGATGTGTTACACTCACATGACTTTCTCTACTCTTGTACAAACTATTTTTACAAACGCTTATTCTCCATATGCTAGATGTTAATCTTATTGCTGATGTTCTTGTAGATACAAGGGGAATTGGTAGGCTTTAAGCGATAGTAAAATAATTTAAGAGCTGGTTGCTATATGGAGTACTCCATTCTCTTTGCATTACCAGTACAAAAAAAATGAATAACGAATTTACATTTGAGAAAAAGTATAAGTATTGGAAAATGTAAGGGAATAACAAGCAATATCTCGAAAATGATTCACTCAAGAAAAAAAAATGTATATGACATAAATTGTGTATTTTAATGCGATCTACATTTTTTGTGTAGTAAAATGTTGTCCATCTCTTATGGTTTACCAGTTATACAAAAGTCGTTCACAATGAAGAATACTTTTGGAGACATTCCCAGAAAATTCATGATATACATTTTATTTGTCATGAAAGTATCTTAAATGTATGATATTTTAATCAAAATTGTTAGAGCCATTTTTGAGAAAATTAAAATTTTCGAAAAATGTTCCATGTAAACGGTAATCTGGGGTGGGGGGATTTTCTTGAAAACCTTCGTGTCACATCTCTGGAAGATACTGAACCTAAATACCAAGTTTGGTGTCTGTCCAATTGTTCGTTTCTGAGTTATGCTGTTCGCAGACACACAGACAGACAGACACACACACACAGACATGTTTCCAAAAATGATTTTTTTGGATTCAGGAGGCCTCAAAACATGTATTTCCGGTGAAATCTCGGTATCGAATTTTTGAGTGGAATGCAATACTTCCCCTACTTACTATACGTAGTAGAGAAAGTAAAAAGTAAGATATGATTTTTAAATATAGCTCACATTTCCTGCCACTAATACCTAGGTAATTAGAACCATGAACATTAGTGCCCTGACAAGACCACAAATCAGAGACTAGCCCTGTGGAATCTTGAAAAGCCAAACTTTTTATCTTCCTTATTAAACTTGCAGTAGATGTTCCAACCTTAAGTGTATATTCACTGTATGTATCGTGCTGCTTCAGTCCATTTTTCTGTTACTTGCAAATGCCTCTATTATTTGAAGATAACAGAAAAATGAGGTGTAGCCTATTTTGCAAAATTAGGATATTGTATCAGTTGCGTTCTCCAAGGCTTAATTTACCACTCCAAAATAGAGGTTAGAAAAATGCTTATTTTCAGTAATAGTTCTGACTGTTCCAGTTCCAAAATAATAGCCATTTACATCCAGGAATATTTTTGCATAACCATAACAGCAAGTTACTTGCCTGACTCTTGAATTCTTTCACATCAACTGTTGATTATTTATACTGGTATCAAAAGGCAATGTTCCCCTACCTTCTCTCTCTTCCATCATGCATGCATGAGTTCATGCCACGCTGTTAGCAACAGTACATCTTTTGTATTTATTATAATTCTTGTCCATCATCGTCATTGTTGCTGTAACCATCATGCATGATACTAATTGTCATATGCTTTAAAACGGTATTCCAGGCAACTGCGTTTTGCATGTGTATCACAAGAGCACAATTGCAGAATTAAAACCAACTGGCCAGAAGATTTCTAGTGACCATTGCTGCGCTCTTTGGAAACAGGGACATTTCTAGTCTTAATGTCATGCTGTAACACAGTGTATTCTCTATGATCAGTGTTACTTTTGGTACTGGTTATAAAACTACTCAAATTATTATGTTGGAATGTTATTGTGGAACTCTATAATTACACCTATGGTTAATTTTTAGAAGGGTTCTATTCTTGCAACCACTCTAAAATAACAGTTATATTATTTTATCCCTACGTCTACTCTAAAGCAAGTGCACAAAGAAAACAAATCATCTTGTATGCATATGCTAAGTCAAAGCTGCGATATATATTACACTCTTATAACCAGATACATACAGCAGCAATGATGTGGTGACATAATTGACAATACTCATAAATGATAGTGCTATAAATAGGTAGTTTCCATGTCATTTAGCTTAATACAAATCAAGAAAGAGGGTTATATAAAATGCCAACTTTATGTGCCTTCTGTATACAAAAAGTAATGCCAAGTATTTACCAAAACAAACACACTTATATTATATATGCAGTGATGAATTCTCTTTTCTCTGGGGCACAAGCCATCTTGGCCCTTTGCAATTGACACCCTTGAAAATAAATATTTACTAATTCTTCAGCTAATTTTATATCACCCTCTCTGAAAGTTTGCTATATGCTGCTCACTATGGCGTTGAATCGCAAATTATGGAGAACATGAATTCAACTCGAAGCATAATTAAGCTAATTATTGATAATTTATTATTTCAGTAAATGTACGGATTTGCACAGCATGCAGCAGTGATGCATGAAATGAACATAAAAATCTTACCAAAATTGTATAGACATAACAGAAACTGCATGTTCATTATCTATAAGAACAGATAGAAAGTTAATGTTGGGATTGCAAAAACTTTGAGGTGAAAAAAAAAGATATCTGCTTTTTAAACATTTGCTTCCATTTAGCAGTGATTCTAAATTGTGGGGATAAGTAAATAGCTTTAAACCCAGCCTTGCTGTGCTTGCAGGATGATCAAGAGGAATGCAACGGAGTGCCTCATGAAAATGACGGCCTGGATTCATGTGATAACAGGATCATGTAGTTTTAGATTTGAAAACATGAAACATTGTTAAATTGAGTTTTAACATTTCTGTGCTTTTTTTTTTACTTGACTTATATGAGCTAAAGCTTTAAATTTGTATAATTTAAAAATTAAAATGATTGTGTGAATGTAACATCTGAACATATTATTTATTACTGTGCTGCACATTTAATAATATTCTGTATTTGTCCTTTTAAATTTGTCCATAATAATTGCATGTCTCCTTTTATATAGGAAGTAATTTTAACATATTCATTTCAGATACGTCAGGTGAATATATCTTTTTAATTTTTATTGTCATTATTGCATAAATTATTTTTCCTCTATCTTTCTCTCTTTCCACCTTAAAGCAGCAATCACCGGCACTTTCGTACTTAAGAAATAACTGTTTTTATCCTTAGATATTTTGTGTAGTATTTACACAAAATATAATCCTCTTTGATACTGTCCAAAGATGACATTAAACATACTTTATCCCCAGCTTTAAATAAGACAAACCTAGATTACTATTGCTATAGCAGCATGAGATTGATTATAATAAAACCTCATTATTATGCTTCCACTAAACCGAACACACTCTGAAAACCACTTCCTGTGGGTTGCAACAGTGCTGAAGTGGGTAGGCATGTGCTAGTGCAGCAGGGAGAACATACATTGCAGCACGAAGTACTGAACATTTTAAATCTTACCTCGCTTCCTTTAAAACAGTGGGACTGCAAGCATTTCACATGTCATCCTCGCCTTCTGGATCGCTTATTTTAGAGTAGTCTTTCTTAGTTATTTTTAGCAAAGACTGTATACTTCCCATCCCAAACAATTTCTGTGTAGCTGCTCTGTTTGCCTAATATGTGAAATCCACTTATTTTTTGTAACCCTTGTCTATTATTGTGTGCATAAGTTTATTTATATCAGCTAATCTAAATACTTGTTTCAATCAGCAACTTGGTCCATATCAACTGAATGGGAAGATTGACAAGGGGGGGCATTTCATTAGCTAGCCTATCAAGATTGCATTATTTTTCTTGAGATTTAGATGATGCAACCAGTTATAGTAATTAAGAAATGCTAAGTGTTGGATTGTTGTAGGTATTATTTTTTCTAGCCAGTGTATTATCTCTTGTTTCTTAGAATTTGCATTTGGAATTTTATTTGCACCTCCTCTTGTTGTACAGCAGCAGCAACTCCAGAGCATATTCTTGAAGTGCATGGACACATACTTCTTACACCAAAAGCTTGAACAGTTATTCCTGATTTTTTGAAAAGTCAATTGTATCTGTATATTTGACAGAGGAAAGGTTTTTTAAAAACTTGTTGTTTCAATGCTCCCTAAATGTCGAGGAATTTCAGGTAAACCTTGCTGGATCCATTTATTAGCTGGAGGCACCTAATGGGCAGTATTTGTTACCTCTAATGGTAAAGTGATAATAAGAGGACCTATATATAGCTTTTATCATGGACTCTGGAACACATTGGGCCTTGGGGGAACTCTGCATGAGCTAGCAAAAAGTGAAGGCTTGGATAGGGTCAACTTAAAACAGCCACCACAAAACCAGAAATCAAACCACGGACCCTCAGCACAAGAGCCACAAGCAAAACCACTGAGCTACCCCTGCATTCTTTTTAAAAACATGTACATAATTTTACTATTTTAACAACAATGTATTGCTTCCTTTTATAAACAGAAGGACCAGCTTCAGGTGATATTTTTAAAACACTGATCATGCTGGTAAACAGTAATAAAAATAAATTAATAATAATAATAATAATAATAATAATAATAATAATGCACAAGACCAATAAATTAAAAAATAATGCACACAATACTGAACAATACTGTTCTTAAACTGGACCATACAATTATAAAAGATTAAAAGACATTACAGAACTGAAAGGAAAGACAAAACAAATGAGTTAATACAATACAAAATGGGTGTTTATTATGTTCTAAAAGGGTCTCATGTTTTGGTTCTGAATGATGAAAACCAGGCGCGAGTCAGTTGATTATCCCTTAGTGCATTTTTAAGCTGTTGTATTCAGTTACAGTAGGTAAAAAATGTATACCATTAATGGAACACAGTTGGAGGAGGAATGCAAGCTACAGCTCCAGCATATCTTGCCTCCATATACCATCATTCTTTACAACTGTACTCATGCCATCCTGTTTATTATGCTCTACACAATCCCTGAATGTCTCATGTATAAGGTTTACAAATCCCACTCAAAAGCCTCCTTGTCAGTTTTCTGCTCTTTCTCTAAACTTAAGTTGTTGAACTGTGCATGTTTTCACTAAGTTGTGATGATGTAAAATGGCTGAGTAAACATCTTTCCATTAGTGAAAAGTTTCAGATTTTTCCAAAATTATTATGAAAGTTGCATTTAATGCTGTAGTTGTTGAGTCTGTAATCCAGTAGCTAGTATGCTAACTATAGATCCAGAGGTTCCAGATTTTGTTTCCTTGTTGGGCAGAATTTTAATGTAGTTAGGATTATTTCCCACCATTTCTTTTGAGTCCGAAACTGTGAATGTGTATTTTATTCAAAGAAAGAGACAAAACCCAAAGTAATAAAATTGTTTATAGAAGTTCATGTAGAGAGTTAACATCAATCATAAGCATTTGTTTTCTAAGTCAAAGGCCTTAGCTGTTAAAGTATGCTTTCAATGAAATGACAGAATTGTTTTCTCCATCCCTTAAATTGTTTATCTTGTTTAGCACTCTCTTGGGACTGAACGGTTGGTCAGTAATCCTTGAAGAGCATATTAAATGGCTTAACTACATTCTCCAAAAAAGCAAATTTAACACTGCTGCACTAAAGATTTTTGAGGATTGGGAGGCCCCATGGATCACACAGTTGTTTTTAAAATGTTTGGCCATCTTCCAGATGTTTAGGATATACATTTCAGACTGATACATTTTCTTGAGCTACAGAAGAGGTTTGTCCTTGGAATCACTATCCACATAAACGCAATGTTACAATATGCTGGCATGAGTGCAGCTCCTTGAAACATTGAGTATGAGTTGTATTTACTTTTCAAGCCCAGGCAGCGGATTCCATGGATTGTATAGATCTTACATGGCAACCAATGTTTTCTATTTAAAATGCAGCCTTAACAATGCTTACAACATTGGTACTATATACAATTAAAACAATAACCCATATTTAATTCAAAATTGCAAATCCTTTTTGCTTGTGCTTGCTTTTGAAGTCAACTTATTCATGTTCACTTGAAAAAAATAATATGCAGTACATTAAAACATATTCTGTTTTGAATTGCACTCATCTGAGCCATGTTTATGAGACTAAACAGTGAAACATCTGTATAACCATGCAAACTCATGTAAACAAATATGTGGGTGCCATACTGTACACCTTTTATGATATGCCACAGCATACCTCTTGGGAGAACACAGTTGTCCTCTCCCAGGTTAATTCAAGTAATATACAGGGTGCGGCATTTAACGTTTCCCATTTTCAAAACCCCATTAACTTATTTATTTTGCAAGAAATTAATAAGTTCAGAAACATTATGATCTTGGAATTGTAGTATGCACCTTATGGTTTGAAGATAATGTCTTTAAGATGTCCTCCATTGGTGTCAATGCATTGTTGCAATCTTTGTTGTACACCAGACATCACTTGCTGGAATGTTTATGGTGTAACATCAGCAATTTCTGTAGAAATTGTGGTTTTGAGACTGTAGACATTACTCTTAAGATACCCCCATGGTGAGTGTTAAACAACTGCAGCATTCTCTGAGAACAATGGATGCACAGGGCTTTGTTTGCTACTATTAATTTCTGTGCAACCTGCAGTTTATATGGATGGAACTGCAAATCATTGCATAGGATTCTTCGCGCACTTCTGTCTGACAAATTCATGATATGGGAATGCTGCCACATGGAACAATACAGACTTCTCTGCAGAGCGGTTCTCACACGTTCAACATTTTCAGGTGTCCACAGTGTTCTCTGACAAACTCAAGGTTTTGAACCGATCCCATTTCACACCACTGACACACTGATTATTTTTCATGACGGTACAACTCCACGCTGCTGATTATCACCAAGAACCTGCTGAAACTCGTGGTGGACAGCCACAATTTACTTGCTTGTAATAAACTGTTCAACCAGAAAATGCGCTGCTGCACAGACAAGGTTCCATGGCAAACTGAAACCAAGACAATGCTAGATGCAATCGCAGTGTTGTAAACCTGCTCCACCAACCACATACACAGTATTACCAACTAAAAATGGGAAACATTAAATGGTGCACCTTGTATGAACAACAGTAGTTTCAATTCCTGTGTAATGTAATAATTGTGATATAATTAAGAATTTTTGTTGCACATTTGGTACTCAAGATAAAGCTACAGAAGCTTCTCATCTGCATCCTGGCTGATAAGCATGTATTGGTAAATGGGGGGAAAAAAAAGTCAGTAAGTAGTTGTCAATAAGGTAAAACATTTTTATGTATTTTCATTATTCAAAGGTTTGATTTTGATTACAAATGTATAGCTTGTGTATTTTGCAGAGACAGTCTCCCTCCCTCAGGTTGAACAGTGCACTCTTACATCAATCTCAATGTTTCCTGTCATTTTCCTTTGTTCAGGACTGCATTTCTGCTCACACCTGAGAGGAACATTCTCAGAAATTGCTGGTATGCTAGCTCCCTGTCCTTGAACCATCTTCCCTTTAGATCTTTATCATCATAAAGTACACAAGCTATAATTATGATGTGATTAAACCTTGAAAGGCCTTGCATAGTTTTCAATCATGCACTTGATCTTCCTCAGGCCAAAATCATAAATAATTGTAAGAAAATATGCATGAATTTAATTAAATCCTTTGTTTACATGAGTTTTCATTGTTAATTGGAACTAAGGTACAGAGTTATTATTTTTTCGTGTGACCCACCTTAGAATAATGCAGCATAGTAGTTACTTTGATCAGTATAAAACAAAATGACTATTGTTCCCTGGTTGAATAGAAATTTCAGGGCATTAATTTTAGCCTATTCAAGTATAAGAAAAGGCATATTTGAAACAGTAATATAAGAAACATTTATAGTACTGTTATCTTTGAACAGCAGCAGGTGTTACATTCAAAGGCAATCATGTTTTTAATTTTATGGCATAAACATCATAGACCTTACTCCCTTTGCCTCTTTAAAAATAAGGTAAATTATGTTACTGAAGAAAGAAGACAACTCAAATAATTTTGATGTTACTACTGTATAAAGTATGTTTTAATTTTTCCAGGTGGTATTGAGATTTGGGCAGTTTTCTGGAGATGACATAAGTTCCACTCCATTAAACCAATATACAAGTCTTTCTGGTACAAAATTTTTAATGTTGAAAATGAACAGAGCTGTGAGACAAGCATTTGTAAGATTTGATGAGGTTTTACAGCAATTACTTGCCTTCATGAATTACTTTTTCCTACATTTATTCTGCAGTGACAAATGGGCATCCAAGTCTTGCCTCACTATAAATCCACCCTTATGAAACAAATATTACTTTAAGGAGCAGTCTGGATAAAATTAAATTGACTTATATAAAACAGATTTTTCAATTATCAGTGAGAGGTCTGGGTTCTTTAGCTACTGTATTCACATAGTTACTTTGTGATGTTGGGACCACTGAACTGCTGAAAATACTCTTTCATATTGTTGTAAATGCAAATCAAATTTTGAACTTATGATTGAAAGACTACTGTGCCTTCCAATTAAAATCTTAAAACATGTAATAATATTTTTTTTTGACTTATTCTGTAACTCAACCACATTTTTAAGGAACTGTAGACAAAAGACAAAGTATGTCGTACAAGAGCTCTATGGTGAAAAATGTTTTGTGGTTGTAGGTTTTCACATTCAGAAGCAATAGTTGGGGGGGGGGAGAAAAGAAAAGAAATACATGAAGAAGGGATATTTTTTCATACTTTTTCAAAGGAGGTGACTTAATGCAAAGCTTCAGGCATGACTGAAGAAAGTTAATAATAAAGGTTTTACACGAGAGGCATGATATCAAGCATTGAAGTCGACAAGTGATTATCTGCAGTGTCAGTGTGCAGTTGTCAGGAAAAAGTAATATTTCCACACAAACCTAAGCTGCATCTGTTAACTGCCACTGATACAAATTCATGTGCATTTTTTTTTACAAGTACAAAAGAGGGGATATCTGCAGTGGAACAAGACATCACTCCTTCAATGCCCAATATTGCAGCCTAATCTGTTGCATGTTCAAACATTTGTCTGAAATTGATTCTGAAAAAGCAAACTCAAATGAAGGACATAGAACACCTATGGAAATGAACAGTTTCTGTTCCTTCCTTAATTAAGAGTATCCCCAAGGACAATTCTTAGGTAACTACACTCATCTGTTTACAAATGGAGGGTTGCTCAAGAAGCAGTAACAAGTTCCACTGATGCAACTGTTGCAGGAAATGTGTGTATGTACAAGGGCTGATCAATAAAGACTGAGACTGATTTTTTTTTCACAGATATTTAGTACTCCATTTCAATGTTGTCACGCTATTTTTCAAAGTAGTCCCCTCCTACTTCAGTGCACTTTTTATAGCATCTCTGCCAGTCCTCAAACACATGGTGCAGGCCATTCTTTGTCAGGTCTTTGAAAATTGCCTCACTTTTCTTCAGCACTGCTTCAGTGCTCTCAAATTGAATGCCCGGAGCTTTGCCTTTAGTGATGGGAATAAAAAGAAATCACAGGTGACAAGATCTGGGCTATAAGGCGGATGCACACACAGGTAATGTTGAATTTAGCCAAAAATGCCTAGACTTGATTGGCGACGTGAGGCCGCGCGTTGTCGTGATGAAGCCCCACTCATTTCGATGAAGTTCTGGATGTTTCCTTGCAATGTGCTTCCTCAGTGTAGCCAATACTGACCTGTAGTCCGCTGCTGCAACAGTAGTGTGAGTGGGAACAACAATCACAGCAGCTGTGTTGATGTTGACTTCAGTCATAGCAGAAGCCGAAACACCAGGCCCACCTTGCTTAACACAGAGGACCCGCCCTTCTTTGAAGTCCTTGAACCACCTAAACACTGTTGCACGAGGTAGTGCATCTTCACCGTATGTTTGCTTCAGCTTTTCGAAAATTTCAGATGCTGTATGATTTAAACGAAAACAAAATTTTAATGCGCTGTATTACTCCTATCGTGTCACCTTCATTTTGTGGTATGCGAAATTCAAGTAGGGTCAACAATATACTGCATTACTACCAACCTACCGATACGACAGTGCTGCCGCCTATGCACATTATACATGAAACCCTGCTCTTTTCAAATATTTATAGTAGAGACAGGAAACTATCAAGAACACTTCAGGAAAAAATCAGTCTCAGTCTTTATTGATCAGCCTTCGTAGTTTTCAGAGAATCTGAAAATATAAAGGAACTTAAGTAAACAAAGCTGTACAGTGTGAGATGAAACTGAAATGCTGAAGTGTGTTGACTTGGAAGAGACTGAACTGTACTCACTTAAACAAAACTGTAAACAAACTAAAGGACCTACTTATTGGTGGCAATCCAGCAAAATGTTTACAGGCAGTTTCTCACCTACCTGTATTCACAGATAACTGAAGAAGGAATAGAGTGACTGTATCTTCAAGTGAACAATGTTCATCTCCATCAGTTGTATGTGGATTGCTGACAATAGAGATGAATATCTTCAAAACATGCAATAAGTGAAACCTTAGCTGTGAAACTTAAATGTCGCCAATCCACCCACAATTATGGTTGAACCTTGCTTATACATTATTCTTTTCTACTTTTTTTTTTTTTTTTTTTTTTTTTTTTTTTTTTGCAGATATACATTAAACTTTTAGGTACCAAACTTTGTCCATTAATACTTAGCTCATTATATGTTTTTCAGTTAAACATTTTCTCATTAATGCATCACATTTTTCTGGTCCCCACGTACTTGATTATTTATACATTATATTTTTGCTATGTTAAGGTACATAATGCATGGTTTCTATATACTATATTCTTCCTGTCGCAGCACAAAACGTTGCCATGTTGAGCAACTATCAATATTTTTGGAACGCATTATTGTTGTGCATGCATTAACAATAGTCAGGCAAGGTCATTCTTCCCCAGGTTGTTTCTGATGATGATAGTGAAGAAGTAGGCCTAAATAATGAAAGTGTTCCCTGGGTGCATGACACAATTCAAGCTATAGAAGCTACATAATTATTTTTATCACTGCAAAGCCTAAAGGATGACAGTAAAACTGTTATTAGTGTATATAAACACTTAGTGTACAACTGTGTGAAAAAAAATCAAAGAAGCAAAGAAAAATTTACTCTTTTTCTTAAACCAGTGTAAAGCATCAGTACTGTGAATCTTTTTTTTTTTTTTCTAAATAGTGTATTATACTTATTTATGTGTTTGTTTAATTTATTGCTTTCTCATATTAAATAATACATAATTAGTTTGAGTAATAATCTAATAAAACTGTTTCATTTACATAGGAAAATTCAGTTTAACATTTTCTCATTTACACATTATTTTAGCCGACCATCGTTGAAAACTTATAACTGAGTTTATACTGTGTTCAATTATTGGTTATAATCATTTCTAACATACTTAATGTGTTATGTGTTTATTTATTCATTCCATACCAAACTTGGATTGCAGGGTAAAACAAAATTTCAGAAAAAGTCTAAGTAGCAACCAAATTCATGATGCCACAGATAACAGTAAGACTTTTAACACTTGGAAGGCGAAATTTATAGAGATGCAACAAATTCCAATAATCTAAAGCTTATGCTACTTAATAACCAAAATTTCAAATTTTATCGCAGACTGCTCTTTTACATTTTCCAGTCATTCATGACATTTTCAAGATAGAAGTTTGTACCAGAAATAGTTAAATAGTTTAACCAGAATGTTTACAAGGAATGGTAGCAAACTCGTATGATAAGGATATGAAATGCCTGAAACTCAGCAGGCATGTATAAAAAATTAGTATATTATATACAAAAGTGGCATTAAAATTGCTTGCATTAATAAGGTTTTCTTTTACACTTAAAAAAAGTAGACCTTATTCAGTGCATATTTATAGTGGTAAAGGATCAACAAATGGAATTAAAAATGTGAAGATTATTTCTTCCACTGGAGATTTAAATTTAAGAGAAGTCATGCAGCAGCTAATGTAGTACAGAATCTGAAAATATCTATTATGTATTTTAAATTTCTTTTACCAGTAATGATTTTATTTACATTGATTCTTAAATAACTTGTTAAATAAAATTACATTATATGATAATATGTAAAAATGAATTGAATCTGCATATTCCACTTCGAAATATGCTCAATTGTATGAAAGATTTTTAAAATGTTTGTGTCATGAAGGTTTCCTTTCTGTTCAAATCTTCATTTTATATGAAATTAATATAAACTAAGATGTACAGGGTGCTGCAAAACATCGTAAATAAGTTAAATGGAGTTGTTTCTTGCATATTATGGCATGTTTATCTAGAAATTAATACATAGTACTCCATAAACATGGTAGCATGTGTTTTGTAGGCACATAATGAGTAAAACTCAGTAAATGGATTATTGTTACAGTGCTATTGAGAATTTTTTACAGAGTATTTCTGTTTTATGGAGTAATACTTGTCTGGAAACCTAAAAAATGAAGCTCTTATATTGACTCATGCTAGTTAAATGATAATTTATCAAAGCTGTTTTTCCAACCTTGTAAGTCCATCAACCATCAGAACTAAAAGCTTTAGGACTAAAGCAAAGTGGAATTAAGTGTTTGTTTCTAAAAGTCAAAGTTACTAGAGTATTTAAGAAACGTTATAATAATATGGCAACACATTTTCTAAAGAAATAGGGTGTTTCAAAATTCACTACAAACTTAAAAACCCTTGTAAATTTTGTAATATTTGCTGCAGAAAAGCAAGCATCACTTTGTTGGGCAAATAGTGAGATTAGGTTTTCCATAACATTGAAAATGTGTGTGGAAAATTTCTACTCACAGTTGACCATTCTTTCACTGACCTATGAACAACAATTTTCAGCTCATTTCTGTCTAGGGAAAAGCTAAACTGTAGAGTGGTCGGGTAACCCACCAGAAATTGTTTTTATAAATAACCTAGGCAACTGAAAATTGGCTGAATGAGATCTCTAGATAGAATAGAATACTTATTTGTGCTTAACAGTGTACAAAAAATTTAAATGCATTTATATTAAATCTTAAAGTTACTTAACAATCTAAGTATAATTTGAATCTGGTTATTTCTTTCTTTTAAGGGCTGTCCAGGCATGGCATGCTGGCCCTTTGGCTTTTGGTTAGGCTAGGTTTTCCTTCCTATATCACTTCCCTGAATTCTTTTCTTTTATTCTTCTTTCTCTCGTCCTTTCTGCTTCTCTCCTCTTGCCTTTTTTACTTTCTTTAACCATCTTTCTTTGGTCTTCCTCGATAACTCCCCTATGGCCTTATTATTCTTTTCTCCCTTAACTGTTAATATTTCTATAGCTACAATTTCCTTGACCATTTTGTTCCATTTCCTCCCTGTTCTTCCTAATTCTGCCAATGCTGCTTCTCTTGGTGCTAACCTGATTGTCCCAAAAGTTTTCTGCAGAATAATCTGTAATGTGATCTATTCTGTTTCCTAATTCTGAAGCCCCCCCCCCATATAACATTTTTGATTGTACCAATGCTTCATACATCCTTTCCAACCATTAAATGGACATTACCAATTTGTATACACTTATTCTTAATTCTATCATAACAACTCGGCCTTAGCCATCACCTTATTCAAGTGCTTTCCATCCACTGTTATAACTTAATCTTACTCGTAGATAATCAAATTCCTTTCCTATCTCTATCTATTCACATTCTATCCTTCATCTGTTCATAGTTTATTTCCTTTTTTGAAAACTATAACTTGATTTATTTACATTTATCAAATTTCCCATTCTGCACAGGATTTCTGCATTTTGGGAGTTTTTGTTATTCCTTTATTCTTGTAGTATCTTCAGTGCACTTTTGTTTTCAAAAGGTAGCACAAATTATGCATCTTTTCCACCTTCTAGAAAGATTTTATGTTTTGGAGTTGCAAGTTTTGGATTAACAGCTGTAAATATTGAGAAAAGCTTAATATTCTTAGCTATAGAAGGAAGGCATCTGAGGAAATTTGATTAATTTATCTGTTTTTCAGCCCAGTCCATTGATTTATTTCACTTAGGTTTGCAAACCCTGTGCATAAAAATAATCAGAAAATAGCAAAATGTACAAATGTTTGTGATACAATGATCTGTTAGACATTTGCTCATATAAATGACTTGAAGATATATTTCAAGTACTGCTACATGGTTCACATTGAACATATACTGTGATGGTTAAAGATACCGAGGAAAAAGATTTCTGAATGAATGTATGTTTTCCTGAAATCAATTTTTGTAATAAAATACAAATTTTTAATAGTGTAACAAGCTTCTTGATTCCTCACTTAAATTCAGTTCTTAATTCACCTTAGATACTATAACACAGGATGACTCATTTAACTTTTCTGTCTACACTGGCATTTGAAATGATTTGGTACACACAAAGCAATAATTAGAAATTAAATCACATTGAAGGGGACATTTGATGTACATTATGCATTATCTTAAATAATTTCCCACCTGTAGTTGAACTTTATTTTAGTAAATTACAGTATAGTAATATTTCTGCTACAGAAATATTGCACATGTCGGAGGGAATACAAAAGAAATTGCAGTAAAAATACACGTAATCATACTACAAAAATAAAGACAGGAAATTCCACTTTTGTGCATCACATTTTTCATAGTAAAAGCTTTAAAAATCATATTGAAAGAGATCACCATTTGCGTGACAACACTTCTGTGAATGCTGTCACTGATTGAATTACTTCAACCTATATTTCTGGTGCTGTTGCTATACATGGAGCGGACTATGGTCTTTCATGTCTTGCATCTGGCAGGAGACTAAGGAAAGCTCCATCAAACATTGCAAATGTTACTCTTCCTGTTGACATTCAGAGAGATTGTTATCAGATATAGCTAACTTGGCATACAAAGCAGTTTGCATTTAAAAAATTAAGCTAAATTTTAGGTTGTTAATTAACTAAACTAGAAAAGTGCTCTATGCTCTCAGATATCCACTTTAATTTAATTAAATTCCTAATTTTATTGTTTTCCATTTACCTAAAAATGTCATTGTACATGAAGTTAAATACAAGCCTGTAGATTAACAGGTTTATGAACTGTTCATTCTAGACCGATATTCTAACAGCTGGTACAAGTAATACTAGAAGTAATACATCTGCATTGCTAAAGGAGAAACTTGATGAATTTAAGAGAGTAGCAGGAAATGCTTTCTTTACATTTGTCCATGTTTCTTTCACTCAAACAAGCCTAATGTACTACTAATATAATGCATCGATTAATTCTATAGGGAAAGAATGTTGCTATAGAATGCCATTACACTTGTTAATCTTTAATGAAACCAAGTAAAAGAATTATTTTAGTTGATTTTATCAGTACAAAAAAAGTCTTTTGGGTTTTCAGAGTACATTTGCATGTAATGCTGCCTTAGAGAAGCAGTAGCATCTAAAAGCCATTAAGAGAATAAAATCTGTATTACACAATGTTATTTTTATCGAAACATAGAGAGAAATTTCCAAGTCCCTGGGTTTAGTCCAATTTTTAAGTCTGTGTGTTCTGGTAATAATTATTTTAAGAGTATATTGTTATGTGTTGATGCTAAAAAGCATCAAATCAGCTTTTTCTGATCTCTGGAAATTAACTTTCTTATACATGACCTCAAAAAAGATATTTCTCCTTACTAATCAAGCTTTTGAATATTGTTTCATGTCATTTGCAATTTAAATTCCATGAAAAGGTCTGAGAACAGAGAACTTCCAAGTCTACCTTTTCATATGAATTCTCATGATGTCCCTAACAGTTCATAACGACATCTACATACCTCTTTTTAGGAGCATTAAAAATGCACATTTGTGTTGCAGAGGCATGAAGTGATTTTTCTAGGAATATTGGAAAGATTGGCACAAATAATTGTTTTCTTCTGTTTCCTTATGAATCTGAGAGTATGCTTTCATCTCTCTCAGCTATGTTGTTAGTGCTGTGTTAGATGGCTCTCTCAGCCATGTTGTTAGCTTGTTGATATATTCCATTGAGTTTTGCATCTGTATTACAATTTGCTGTTTCTTCATAGTATCACATTGTAATAAGTTTTTCTTCTTCAAAGCAGTGAATCCCAAGTGTTTCTTGCAGAGACATTGAATTGGTAAGTGACTTGTAGACAATGGTATCACTGATTTGCAAATGAAAATGTGACAGTTTGAATTATCATATTTACGTTGAATTTTCAGGGTTTACCAGTGCTGTTTGTTCTTTTATTTCCATGAGATCTCCCAAGAGAGGGAAAGAGAGAGCGAGAGAGAGTTGTTTGGAGGACTGTTAAATGTGGAGAATGCCAAACATTAAAACTTTGAGCATATTTTAGGATAACCATGAATCTCTGCATGCCATAATATATATTCTGTATCACCCAGGATTTGCTATTCTTGCCCAGCTGCAGCATTCATGTGGATTAACTGCTCTGAGATCTTTTCAATGTTCTGGATACAAATTTATTGCAAACACTGGCGTTAATAAAAATATTTTCTTTTGTAATTTCTAACTAATTTAGAAGTTATGTGTGCGTCATGGCAGAAAGGAGATTCCAAAAAACCTTTCTGTACTTGCTTTTGTCTACCTAACAAACAGATGTAAATGACAGAAGTTTTGGTTCTTAAATAAACGCAATATTACTGTGGAATATTAGTTTGATTACAGAATTCAAATTCAGCAATTTTAAAAGAATTGCTATAATCAGTTTTTGGAAATCGGTGCAAAGCTGCTGCATATCACCATTGTCTCTTATTGGAATAGGCTCATTTCTCATCTACAATGTCTACACATTTAATTATCCTCAAGCCAGGGGATTCCTTGGTGTGATGCTCCAAAATATGAAGCACAATTTCTTTCTTGTGTGGAGTAACTGTGTGTAGTAGTAAGCTTGCTTCTTGAAACCAGGGAGTAAGACTTTCATCAGTATTTATTTGCTTTTTAACTTTTGAAACTCCATTTTCAATTTATAATGCAGCTAATTCTGTTTCTAACACATTAAAATGTGCTTCTAGCTTTTGTGATAATGGAATGACTACAGTTTAGATCAAAACCATGTTGAAGCTGGCCCTTCTCAAAAAGGTTCAGTTCCCTTATGGTTATTGCAATTAGAACACTAGTTGTTTATTGAAAAATGTCATCTTGTGGAGGCTCCAGACTCTCCAGCTGCTCAACTCTGTTCTGCAGTTGTGGTTGTGGATCATGGACTTTATAGGATGTCTTTGGTAATGGATGGTCAGATATCATGCTTGGTTACTGTCCATGGCATGGTTACTGGATTGAGCAGTTAAGAAAGTGAAGGGTGTTTAAAGAAAAAACAGTGGCATGTTCTTATTGAGATTTTACTGTCATAACAGATAGCAATTTCCATTGGTATGTAGAATGGCTGATTTCTAAGTAATTTATTTTGCTACCAATTTGGTGATAACTGTGACTTGCCTAATTATTCCAGTTTTTTACTGCAGGCTATTTTGAATTACGCAAATACTCATTAGGAGCAGGTTACTACTTACTTCACTCATTACAATTCTATAAACAAATAAAAAGAGACTGGGGAGGAGAATCATATGTAACAAACAAGAAAAAGAAGGAATAGCTTGGATGAGAACAGGAACAATATTTCTAAGACGGATAAGGGGTAGAGATAAAGGAATATGTGAAATGTGTGGTGAAAAAGTGTAACACATTTTATGATGGAATGTAAGGAGTTAGCATTATGGAGGAAAAATGGGGAAAAAATACATAGGAAATTGTAGCTATAAAAATGTTAACGGGAAAAGAAGAAAGGGAGATTATAAGCATAGGTGAGTTTTTACAGAAAGCAAAAGAAAAATGGGCAAGGAAAGTAAGGAGTATAAGAAAAGAAGACAGAGGAAAGGAAGGGGATAACATAGCTACCAGGTGGGCAAATGGCCTGGGTGTTAGACAAAAAAAAAAAAAAAAAAACATTGTAAAAGCTATGTAAAAGATGGCATACAAATAAATTCATTCATTCATTCACTTATTTCACATCACAGCATACTGTTATTTGCCTTCTGCATTTCTATCTATCATGTTGGTTGAACACGCAAACACTTCCTTTTTTCACACTGATGTGGAGATGTGATCTCACTGATCTCAATCCGTTTTTTTTTTTTTTCACTACTCTCATATGCTCAATCTCATTGGCTAAAATTTCCTGCCTGTATTAAAATCTATCACATCACTTGATATATCCAATTTCCATTGGTATAATTTCATCTCATGTGACACCTTCACATGGTTCCCCAGTTTCTTCGAAAACCTTCTAACTCTGAAAAGTCACATTCCTCTGCCAGACTATAGCTGCAATATTTTCTCCTCTTGGAGTTTAACAAAAGCTTATGGTGAAGCCAGCACTCTGCTTACAATGTGATTCTGCCCAAATCTTACCTTGGAAATCCTTTGTTCTCGATGCAGTTTTAACATGTAACACAAATATGTACCACTTATTTCACTCCTAACTAATACGTAAATCTAAGAGTGTCTGCCTAAACTGGATATGTAATAGGACATATTAATTTCTTCCAAATAGTAGTCAGTTTTCTAATTCAAATCTAATTGCCTTACCTGTTGTGATCTAAATCACAATCTCGCCAATACAACTATAACATGGTCTCGAGAGAAATAAACTAGTCTGTTGGAAACTAAATGTTGCATCACTTATCTTGCAAGTCGTGCCCAGAGATTGGAAATAGCCCTGCATATTTACAAGAAAGTTGCTGAGATACTGAAAACTTGCAGAAAGCTCCAGTTTTTAATTAATTGGTGGCTTTTAGTTTTCTCTTTTGGCCTGCTTTTAACTATTTCAAAATGTGCTCTTGCTGAAAACTGATCTCAGCTTAAGTGGGACTTGTGGAAATATTTTCTCTATTGAAAACTAGTAATACATGTGCCCTCAGAAGCAGTAATGGTACTTAAATTTTATATATTTATCCATTTGTATGATTTATTCTTATTTCTTGTATGTTTTATAAACCCTACTGGGCTAGGTTACTATAATTATAGGGCTCATGCCAAAAGGATTTGGTTGATTTAAAAAAACTCCCTGGCATTTTTTGGGGGGGAAAGGGAGGGGCCCATACCTGCTTTTAGCAACCTGTAGGAAAATATTTTACAGCTTACTTTTGTCTGTGCTAATCGCTGCCTGAATATGTATAGCAGTCTTTTTCTAAAGAAAAGCCCCACCTCCAAAGCTGTTCTTTGTATCTGTGAGTATAAAGTCATAAAGGACCAAATGTCAAAAAACAAAACTAACAAAAAAAAAGTATCATGAACATGTATAAGAGCTAGAGAGACAATGTATTATGATCTTTCCAAAATTAATTAAAATGGCTAAGACTTCTGACATGACCAGATTGCTTTGGTATACAGGTTAAATAGAAATGACTTGGTTGTAAGAAAACTCAGGAAAATAAATTAACATTAGTTACTTCCTCATATAGCTCAACCTAATCCATTTACTAGTATTTCCATATAATGCAGAATGATAACTAAATAGCCGTGTCACAATTTTTCTTTCCCTCTTTCTTTAATGAGGCATATCAAGTGCTACAGTTCATAACCATACCTAACTTAAAGTTAGTCACTATATTCCTGCAAGTTCTGCACAATAGTAGCAACAATTGTTAAAACTTAACTAAAGAAAAAGTGACTATCTAGCATGGAAGTGAAATAAGTTAACAGTTTGAAAGGGAGAATAGATTACAATAGATATACATTTTTTAAATCATAAGCATGGTTAAATTAGGAATCCTGTGTACAAGTGTTGCTCACTAAGCACATAAACAGAACTTTACATAAATAAGCAAGATATATTTTGCAGAGAGAGAGAGAGAAAGATTGATTTGTTACATATTACATATATTTTATTAAAACAATAACACAGATTTAACATATACCCAGGGATGTCATCATAATAGAAAATCTACCAGGCTGCTTCATTTGCAAATAGCAATTTCATGTATTGTTTATTATTATTGCCACTATTATAAATATTACTCATTCACACTTGTCAATTAGCACAAATAAAGTGAAACGGATAGTCTGTGGGTGAAACTGATATTTGATTGGTCAGCAATGAACTGTAAACTAATTGAGTAGCAAAAATTCTCTACTTTACACAGTTTTCTATCACTGCGTCCCACTTCTACTAAGTGTGAGCTGGCCTTTAAGTTGGTAGTAAAGCCATTATTTTTTAAAGTAAACCTAAAAAGGTGTTCCCATGGGACAGAGAAAGTACTGGGGTGGGACTAAGGTTGCAAAAGAGTACCGGGGCCGTGCCCTGGCACTACCACATACCTGCATATACCATGCTTTTTCTAGCTGTAAATCATGTCAAGTCATTGTGGTTTGAAAAAATTGAGCATATTTGTTTTAAACAAACTGTTAATTAACAATAAGCTTGATTGTTGCAATGCTGCCTCTCTTGACTGTATGATACACATTCATTTAGTTAGATAAGATGAGAAAATCACTGCTGCTAGCAGCAATGTTAGTGTCCCCATTTTTTCCAGTACCTTATTGAAACTGTTTCAGATAATTTGTACAAAAATAGTCACTGTATGAAAACTGCCAAGGAATAATTTTTTATTTTCTTACTGCAGTGATGTAAGTGAAAGATTCAATTGTGTGCACAGGGTGTACTTAATTTAATTAAGGGTGCAAAACATTTGCCAAAAATGCTTTTTCTAGTCTACTACAATGACTAGAGTATTTATTACATTCCACCAGAGGAAGAGGCTGATATAATCTGCATGCTGATATTGCTTCCACTGCATATACATGTTACCTTGATCTCGGTTATTGTGAAACTGAACATTGCAGAAGATCAAATTCAAAGTTTAGTTTTTTAACATTTTTTACAATTATATAAATAAACAGACTGGATCACACCAACATAATATGCCAAGAAGTTGTTGACTGGAAGTTGTTCAGATCATTTAAATTGTCTTTATAAAATTTATTCCGTTATTAGAACAAATTCTAGCTCCCACGTTCAGTTAAATACACACTAATTAAAAGAATTTCTTGTTACATAGCCATGTCAGACAATGCTCAGCTTCATGCTGTACATTTACCATCGCAGCATTTGTTTGGAAGCATTTCCTTCACTTTGAGTTTGTTCTGACAGTTTTCCTGTTAGAAGCTCCTTGTCCAAATCCTGAAATAATTTAAAGGTTTGTAAATGTTTAGTCTTAATAAATAGGCAATAAATTTTTAATTTAAGAAGTTGTAGGCTTTTTAAGTTTTCTATCCACTTGAACTATAAGAAAGACAAACAGCTCAGGCTTAATGGTTTGAATTCGGCAATGACCTTGAACATATCTGATTTGACAGAGCAAATGTAACTGTACAAACAGTTTCAACAATAACTGTACAATAAAATGTAACACCATCTTCTTAGAATTGTTACTTTTATTTGAACAGATGTAGGCACACGCATTACATGTGCATTCCTTTCTCTCTCCCCTCTAGCTCCCTCTCTCTCTTTCTCTATCTCTTTCTTTTCTTACATTATATATTGCAGCAAATCCTGCTGTGTTAACCATGGGTCCTCTAAAAGGGGATGTGTAAGCTTGGATGGAAAGGACTGGGCATGGGCGAGAGGATGTCTTGAAAGTTAAGGGTGAAAACTGACACTCAGGTTCTATATAAATCCACTTAGCTAGGCTGTTTATTGAGTTATACAAGACCTATTGTGGGTGCAGGGCCACAGAAGCTTAGAATTTGAACATGATTAACTTAACTGGAGAGTTCTCACGGATCTTGATGCACTATTAGAATAAAGCTTAGATATGGAGATATGGGGTGGTTTGTGATGCTGACTGGCATGGACGCTATTGTCAAGGATAATCTCCAAGAGAGCAAGGTGACCTCATTCCAGATCCTTAAGTAGCATGCAAGATTGCAAAGGTAGGCTTCTGGTAGCACCATTATTAAGAGCGCTCTAATTTCAACACTTTATGAAACCTGATGCAACTCCTTGACTAGAGTTCATGTCCCGCTGGAGGTCGTTATAATATTGCTAGTGTGTAAATGCTCAGCATAGATGCATTCAACTCGTGGCTCTATTATATCACACAGAACCTCACTAAACCAGAAGGTTGACTTAGAAAGGAAAGGGAAGAAATGCATACCATGTACACAGAAGGGCTAGTAGGGTAAACAATTTGACTCAACTGTTGCTGTTGTGCACTTGCATCATATGGGTGCTCCAACATCTCTAGTCACTGCATTGTGAGACTCATAGAACATAATTATAAGTTTGTAACATTAAATTGTAGACTTTCTTCCTATTGAAAGATACAACTTGTTCTTTGGAACTATGATAAAGTTAGTTATCATTCTGCACATTCTTTTAAACATAATCCTTAGAATTATTTTTATAAATTTCTGTAATTTCATTTTAAGCTTACAAGTGTTCAGTTGTTGAAAACAAAAGTTGTGAAGCATTTTATTGCACTTAACTATTAATATTGTTCCTCAGAGTAATTAAAAAAGACTGAACTGTTTGTACAAGCAAAATCCCATTGCCATAGGAATGTTTCTAAAGTACTTCAAATTTGGTTTGTTTGTGATAAACTGAAATGTGATTTAAATAGTGAATTGGCAGCTTATACTTAATAAATTTTTGTTTAATTTCTGTGGTGTTGAGAATAAATTCTTCTTTGTTTTTCTTTTGTGATGTATACTTTGTAATGCAGCTGTTGCAAATTTGAAAAACTTTGCTCTAAATAAGATGTTCTTATGAAATTAAAACAGGAACTAAACACAGTGGAGCATTTAAATAACTAAAATTATATGAGACAAATTTTCACAATTTTCTGATTCACTTGCGTAAAACAGCAGAATGTAAGGCATACTTACAAATTCCAACTCAGAAACAATTATCTAACACTGAAACATCACTAAAAGGTAGTTTTACCTGGACATGTTTCAAGGTTTGTTTAATCTCATTGTAGTGATGTTTTAGTGTTACAAATTCCAATTCAGAAATTATTATCTAATTCAAAACACATTACAGTTTCTAACTTGTATACAAAAATCAAGTTAGATACTTGATGCTACCCTGACAGAGGTATGATGAACTTGGTGAGCTTGTTATGCTTTTCTAGGCTGCTAAAGCTAATCAGTTGTTTGTTTATGTCTGATATGGTGCCATTGAATTTTTTAATGTTCTGTTCAAACTTTTTACTCCAGGTATTGAGTTCATTGGTTCTTAGTGTCAGTTTTAGAAGTTTGATGTCGTTGATTTGTCAGTTTATTCTTATGTGATGTTTTTGAAGTATTGAGATAGATTCCAATATTTGGAAGATAAAAGAAGATATAGAGTTCATTTCAAAGAACACAAACATCATACAAAAACAACCAGATAAATCAACAATAGCGGTACATTTATTGATGAAAACTATCAAATCAGCAGGGATATAAAATTCTAAAATCAGTAAACAGAGCCATGAATTCAGCGCTCAGGAGAAGATATTCCTACATAAAAAAGCTTGAAGAATGCCTTGCCAATTTTGGCTCTCCAGATAACTTTACCTTCAAGTTCATCAAGTCTCTACCAGGATTGCAGTGAGCATTCGACATCTTGGATCCTAATGATGAAGACAGTGGTTTGTGGAACATATCCTGCTGTTTTAGGTGAGTGAAACAAAAGAATGTGAAAGGTTAGTGTCTCATGTAACCTTAGCTAAGATTTAATGTGCTAAATGGGTGGAAGCAATGGTTTCTTACCTTTATCCTTACCTAACAAAGGAAGAAAAATAAAGTACAAAATGGAAATAGACCAAGCAAAGGTGAAAAACTGTGTCAGTTATTGTACTGAAATCCTTTAAAAACTTTTGTAACATAGCATATCTAAAGAAAGAAAGAAGAAAGAAGTTTGCTGCTGTTTGCCTTAAACTTGAGGTAATTAGTTTATCATTACAGTATGTCCTGAGGAATGTGTCATTGTATGCATCCAAGAAGTTACACTTTTGCTAAGAAATTTAGTTTATTAAATGAAAGCAAAATACTCTCTGCATGTAAATAGCAATATGCAGTTCAGTTTATTATCGCTTGTTTGGATGTCAACTTAAAAGTACATCTCTGGCTCAGTTGGTAACTTTGTATAGATTTGTTCAGAATTACATTGTCAAATGCCCTCATTGTTTGGAAGAAAGATTCAATGTTTCAGTAAGTCCTTGTTTGTTCATATAAAGTTTGCTTCTTCAGCTTTTATTTTGGTGACTGATGCAGGCTTTGTAAGTCTTAAATAGCCATATTACCTTAACTGTTCAACTTGATCGTGTTTAAATATTGGAAACTGCACTATTCTGCTCAGGCAGTATTGTTCCTTTATTCCCTTTTCTGTTACTAACCCTTCAGTAGGCGAGTCTGATTTGGTTATGAGTTTAGTTGCATGGAGGACACATTTCATCCACTACTGCAATTGAGTTATACGTGAAGATTTTTTTAAATGATCTTTATTGGCATATATTTTTATAACTTAAAAATTCTATTGCATTCTTGACTTTCATTCAACATACACAGAAGTTATTAAAGTATGTTGAGACAGCTTATTATACAAAGGCACTTGGTTTTGATGGCTATAGAAGTACTTTAGGAAGGAGACATAGTTTCATCCTCAACTGAAGGTGCCAACTATCTTCAACTGCCTTGCCCCTGACCGCAATGTGTAGAATAGAAAGTGAAATTGCTGCCCACTGTTGAGACTGGTTGCTACTTGAATCATTTTCTATAGTTCCTATCTGTGCTGGAACCACTGATATCTGTAGTGAAGGTTGAGAACTCCCATCTTCCCCGAGTTGATTGGATAACCTGCATCATGACATATTTCCAATTGTGATGAAACATGAATGACTTTTAAGTAGCTTGATGTCATGGCCTATCCCATGATTTGAAGTCCAGAAGCGGTTGACATCAGATTTATCCAATTATTTTAATTTAGTATTTCTTTGATGTTCTCCCAAATGTATCTTCAAATCCTCTTTGATCTAATGATAAACTTCGGTATTGAATTATGGCCAGTATCACTATACACACATAACACACACATACACTGCACAACTTTTATTGATTTCAAAACATCATTACATGTAATAAAGAACAAATAACATGTGCTTTAGTTATTTTCATGAATATATGGCATATTTTGTCACTTTTGTTCCATATTACTGACTATCAGAAGTTGCATCGCATGCATCTCACCCGTGGCATCATGGGAACATTGATTGCATTGTATTTCCACTGCCAACATTTGAAATCCCAACATAGTTGAAACTACAATTGAGGGCCCTAAGCCGCAAGGTGTAGTCGAGGAATCTGAGGGCCCTCAGCCTCAATGTGTAGCTGAGAGATGTTTTTTAGAATGTGAGGAGTGGAGCAGTTGCGAAGCGACGACAGGGCATCATTGAGAATCTGTACATCTAAAACTTAAATGATTCATGTTGGAAGCAATTCCTACCAATAGTCCACCAAAAATGATTATATAAAACAGTCTCATAAAAGGGTGGGTGGGAGTAACATTGCCGCTGGAGCCACATCCACTACACCAAGATGCTCCTTATTAAACAAGGATTACTCTGGATAGCCAAAAACCGCAATTTCGTGAGTAAAAAGGCTCTATTTTGACCATAATCCAATACTGAAGATTACTGTTCTAACAGTGTAGGAACCCTCACAGTCTTGACATTGAATCTGGTACACTCTGAATTTTTTTTAAATGATTACTGTGTTAGACAAGGGCGTATTTAAATAATTTTCAAACTGTTTGAACGTGACTGGGTGGTGTGTAAAATTATTTAAGAGATATAACATCCAGCTTGCACCTCAAAATATTTTTAATTTGAGAAATATATTAAATACACCCTTGTCTAACACAGTAGATAATTTAAAAAAATCAGGGGTGTACAAGATTCGTCAAGACTATGAGGGTTCCTACATTGGTAGAACGAAGAGAAATTTGAACATTTATTTGGGAGAACATCAAAGAAATATTAAATTAAAACAATTGGATAAATCTGCTGTTGCCAACCACTTCTGATCATGAGATAGGCCGTGACATCAAGCTACTTAAAGCCATTCATGTTTCTTCACAATTGAAAATTTGGCAGAAGATATTTATCCATCATAATATCAAGAATGCTTTGAATTTTGAAATTCCACCATTTGATGCCATGATGCAGCTTATCCATTCAGCTTGGGGAAAATGGGCAGGGGGCGGAGACATTGGATTTCTGAACCTTCACTACAGATGACAGCGGTTCCAGCACAGAGGGAACTAATGAAAATTATTCAAGTAGCAACCAGTCTCAACAAAGGACAGCAATTTCACCTTCTACTCTACACATTGGGGTCAGGGGCGAGACAGTTGAAGATAGTCGCCATCTTCAGCTGAGGATGGAAGGACGTCTCCTTCCTAAAGTGCTTCTACAACCATCAAAACCAAGTGCCTTTGTAATGTGAGTAATAATAAACCATGTATTTTAATAATGAATTCAACATAACAGTTACTAATACTTCTTTTAATTATAAAATACACAGAAGTGTTTATACTGACATGAAATATTTTCATATGATTCAAAGTATCATACATCCGTGCTGAAACCAAGGTCAAGCAATCTAAGCATTCAGTCTATCAGTGTATCACCACAATAAGCAAACAATGAGCTTACAACTTGTACGCTCTACCATCCACGAAGGATTTTCAAGTAACTAGCCTACTCATTGTTGCTAATCTCAAAGAACCATATATTGACATCAGCACTACATTCAACTTTCTACTTCGTGTGTTGTTTTTTCAGTGGATAAAACCAGCAAAGGCAGAAAATAGTATGAATTTCTGAAAATAAATAAAATAGTATCTTGAGAATAATACACAGATAACAGATATTTACACCAACTAAGTTGAAAATATTTCTGAACAATGATTATTTCAGTAAAACAATAGGCACTTACAATTAAATGTGAAAAAGATGCATGGATCACAATGATCAATCAGAAAAGTAGTTGCAAAAGCTGCAGCTTTGAAAAATAAATTCTGTAATACAAATTAGTGCTACTTCAACATTGGATTGAAAGGTACAAAGTGTGTGTTTAGTAGTTCTCAATTGCATAAAATAATTATAAGGAAGAGACAATGACACCTGTCATCCTTGTGCCTAATGTTAATGGTTGTAAGTATCATGATCAAAAGCCATGGGACCAGTATCCTCAGCACAGAGTTTGGATCCTACACCCAAATAGTTGAACATATTTCACACACACATTGCTTTCATCAGCTGCAATCAATTGAGCTTCCTGGGATGGGTGTAGACATTGCCTTTGGTTATATATATTTGGAGATGAGCTCTTTGTCATTTGGAATACTGAAAGTAACTGCCTGATTTTTAATTCTGCATTAAAAGATTTTACCAAATTGGTTGTATTAATTTTGTTTCATTTGCTAAATTATGTTTGTTTACTAGAAATGATATTTGTCCATTTCTTTAGGTTTGTTTGTGTTTTTTGTGCTTTTTAAGCCTCAGGCTAACATTTATTTCGTCTTTCCGGTATAACTTATCACAATTGCGACAGTTGATTTCATGTATGTCTGAAATTTTATCTTTTGTACTTTAGGCCTTTTAAGCCATTTATTGACATGGTGAAGTATGAATGTTTTGCCTTCCTTGATTTTTTGTAAGCTGATGGATTGTATTATTTGTTTCTTATTTGCAAAATTCTGAACATATCAGCTGAGAGTGCATTCTAGAAATCATTCTTGGTGCTATTTCCGTGTTGCATTCAAGTTTCTGCTTGTATTTCTTATTTCCATTGGAAAATGGAATACAAACAGAAATTTAAATTAGAAATAGCACACAGAAATGGTTTCCAGAAAGAACCCATTGGCAGAAAGGACTACTAGCTCACAAGTGAGGAAACAGTATCTATTACCATGCATAATATAAAAGAAGACAAAACCCTAAAAACATTCACATTTCACCCCGTTAACAGATAAAAATAAGACAAAAACAAAATTTTACAGTATCAGTCTGGTGCTCATTAGCAAACAATTTTAAAACCCTAAATGTAAATCCTCCTCCAGATTACCCTCCTCTTTATAGGACTTACACCCCAAAGAACTTACAAACCAATGCCTTGGATCAGTAGCCTGTCAAGGAGCAAGCAAACAAACTTGTGGATCAAAGCATATCTAGGATGGGTGATTAGCCCAATGCCTGGTATAGGGTAAAGAAGAAGGAAATTAAATGTAGTGATGAATGGGATGATAGCAGAATTCATTGATCAAATTATCCAACCTAGCATTTGCCTAGCAACTGAGGAAAATTGCTAAGTGCAAATCCAAAAAGCAAAATCCTGGACATTTGTTAAATAAGCTTTCAGCAATTGTGATAAAAGGTGTATTGGGAAACCAAGACAGGTATTGGCTTGAAACTTAAAAAACCCCAAAGAAACAGACAAGCAACATATCATTTCTGGGAAACAAACAACAGCATAAAAAAATCTGATGTGATACATTCACATGACTTTTTCTACCTTCTATCATTTATTAGTGAGTATACAAACTATTCTTGTTAAAGATTATTTTTATATCTATTACAGCAAAGGCAGAAATAGCTACATTACACATTTTGTTAATAGATACAAAGAGAACAGCTATGTTTAAGAATTGGACGCTATAAGCTAGCCTTTAAATTCCATACTGTTTCCATGCAATTGCAAGAAACAACTGA
The DNA here is from genome assembly GCA_030765065.1 of Deroplatys truncata. Classification (NCBI taxonomy): domain Eukaryota; kingdom Metazoa; phylum Arthropoda; class Insecta; order Mantodea; family Mantidae; genus Deroplatys; species Deroplatys truncata. The sequence continues at coordinate 196,306,862 of CM060978.1, forward strand.
ATGTTGAAAGGACTTTATAAAGAAAGAATTACCAAGAAATGAACAATTCAAGCCATTAATAACGATATCTCTGAAATGGCTTATGCCACAAAAAAGCTTATTTGAAATAAATGTGTGTTTTAAAGAGATTGCATTTTTTGTGTAATCCATTTCTGTCTATCGCTTAACGTTTACCAGTTATACAAGATTATACAAAATTCCTCTTGAATGAAGAAGCCTTCAAAGGTTATTCCCAGAAAATGCAACATATACATTTTATTTGTCATGTAAATATCTTTAATATATGGTATTTTAATCAAAACGTTAGAGCCTTATTTTAGAAAATAAAAATGTTTGATAAATGTTCTATGTAAAGGGTAGTTGGTGGGGGGGGGGGGAATTTTTTTGAAAATCTTTGTGTCGCATCCTTGGAAGATACTGAACTTAAACACCAAGTTTGGTACTTATCCAACTTTTCGTTTTTAAGTTATGCTGTACACACACACACACGCATACGCACACGCTTCCGGAAATACTTTATTTGGATTCAGGGTCCTCAAACATGTATTTCTGGTGAAATCTCTGTAAAAACCTTTTGGGTGGAATGTAATACCTTCTCTGCGTATATGTATGTGGTAGAGAAAGTAAAAATTAGTCAAAAATAATAAAAAAAAACATCCCAAAACCCAACAGAATAAATAATTTAGGAAAAATCCCTAAAATGAAAGAAGAAAACTGAATAGTTTACTTCAGTGTTTTTAATAGTAATCTTATTTCCAAATACATTCAACAGAGGTGACAGCTACACACATCAGTGTACCTCAGCTGATAATGGAAGCAATACTCCTCTGAGACATGCTCAAAGCTGATTTGTCATAGTACCGAAGTATAGGATCTGACTCTCTATTTTACTTAGTATTGACTACGTAATTAAATCTTCTGTTTAAGATTTATCTGGGTTTCTTCAATATGAATTTATCACTCTTAATCTCCAACACATTTTAGCAAATGGTACTTTGGCGCTGTACTTAGCTTTATTTTCTGCACCTTCTGGAGGAAGAAGTTCTAAAACTTCTCTTGCTTTCTTGAAACCTGCTATAATATTAGAATCCTGTATTTTGGTTTGCCCAAAAAATGGCTTTGTATATTTCACGCATACATTTTCAGAACCTGGATATTTCAATATTATTTTTTACAAAATAAGGTATACCTCCTCTATCATTAAATAAATCTAGCAATCGGATAAAACAATATAGTATTTTTCAGCAGGTCTGAAAATTCTAACTAGATGAGAAGTATCTTTTTAACATTCCATTAATCCATGTGCATTAATGTGTTTACATTACAGACAAGATATGAGAGTTCTGTGTGGAACTTTCCATGCTCACGTGACTGTTCTACATTCTTTTATTCCACAGTTGCAATAATTGTTGCAGGGCTATCAACACAGTGTACATTTTAACTGAAAATTATCAACTTCTGAATGAGTTCCAAGAGTAAATATTTCCAGTTCATTAAAACAATGCATAGTTACCATTTTGGCTCTAAATGAGCATTTAATATTCCCATTCAATTAAATTTGTGGATTGAGAATGAAAATACTTTCATTCACTAACTTAGCTCCTGTCTTTTTTAATTGTTTAGACATCTTTATTTTTTATTGCCTTTTAAAATGTTAATATATATTTTTATAATTTTTATGAGAAAATCACTTATTATACATTTCATATTTCAATCTCTTGCATTTATTAATTACATATAATACTGAAATTCAAAGTGAAGCAAAGTTTTAATTATAGGAATATAAGGCAGATAATAAATTCCTTTAAAGAAATTGTGGAATCAAATTCACAGATGTGCAAATTACTCCGAAGATCACCTTAATGCAAAATGGTCAAAAGAGTATAATTCTATTATTTAAGTGTATTATTCATCAGATATATTTCAATTAAACAATACTTGTCATGAAAAATGTAAGCAATTGAAGTTTTTCTGTCGTGGCTCATGGAAGTTCAGCTTACCAATAAACATTTACTTAAGAATGGTTTTCTGTAAGCTTTTGCATTTGCATTCACATAATTTAATTTTACAAAATTTACCTTAATTATTCTGCATTCTTTTCTTGTATCTGAAAATTAACCAACCATGCTTGCTAAAAGGGTATCTTAGAAAACTGGAACATTGGCCCTTTTTGACAACGGGTTACAAAACAGTATTATCAAACCCCTTTAAGAATATTTCACAAGAAAGATTGCACTGTTAATTCTCTCTTGGGAAATGGAGAGATGCATATGTCAATAGGTATAGACAGTTCAATTTATGCTTATTAACATTGGCATCAAACCATATAACAGTTCCAAAATTTTATATTAAGCAAAACTTCTGTTTGATAACTTGTATGAATATATCATAGAGTTAGAAGTGTATTTTGTAGAAATTTAGAAAAAGAATAAAAAGTGAGGGATAATGTATTAAATATCTTTCATTACTTTCTCTATGTCTTACGTATGTTATTGACATTTCTTTAAAAATAGACATTTTAAGGTCCCTTGAACACTGCCCCCACCCAAAAAAAAAAAATAAAAAGGTCCATGTTTGCATCTGTAAATGGCAAAATGAAAAGCTGGATGAACACCAACCTTGGTTTATGAGTCCAATATCTTTCAAGGATGCAGTACGAAGATTTTCAAGGAATTCTTCGCCCCACATTACCCTTTATATGTCAAATTTAATGTTTAATTTTTTATTTTCTAAAAATAAGGATAAGGGTTTTCATCAAAACAGTACAAGGGGTTGTCAAAAAATAAGTGGAATTATGTTTTTGCTGGAAAATACTGCGTATCTTTATTCAAATTATTTTACAAACTTCAAAGTATTCTCCCTCAGATGTAACAATGGTTCCAGCATTCTGTACACTGTTCAAAATGCTCCCTAAAGCTTTTGGAAAGTCTTTTGATATACCCAAAATTGCATGGTTTAGCTCAAGATCACTATGAAAATGGCAACCCCAAAGCACTTTTTTCACTGTAGGAAATAGGTGGAAGTCACATGGTGCTAGATCTGATGAATAAGGTGGATGTGGCATCACCTCATTGCCTAGTTCCATAATTGTTTTTTGAGTCTTCATGGTGTGATGAGTGCATTATCCTGATGAAGGATCCATCCCATTTGAGCAAGGTTTGGTTTTTTCTTAACAATTTTCCTCCTTAATGGTCCTGTCAATACTTCACAATAGCAATCAGCAGTAACAGTATGTTGTTTATCCACCACGCGATCATACACAATGCCTTGCTTATTGAAAAAGATAAAGTGCCTGATTTTTCCTGCACTTGGTCAAACTTTGGACTTGAAGGATGTTTCCATTGGGCACTTTCCTGTTTTGTCTCTGGGTTATAATAATTAAACCAGGCTTCGCTGCATGTGATAATGCATCCAATAAAATCCTGTTCCGTTGAAACCTCCCTTTCCATTGTTGACTTGCCATCACATGGTGAGCCTTCTATTTATCAGATCTTACGAGGCATCCACTTGCTGCAACTTTCCTATAGCCTAGAACAATTCATACATACATCCATAGGATATATGTATTCATAATCCCTGCAATCTTTGATAACGATAAACAATGGTCTTCGCACAACATGATGTCAATTGTGTTGACATTCATTTGGTCTGAATTTGAGGGTCTTCTGGGGCAAGGGGCATCCTTAAGGTCTTTTCTATCCTTCTGAAATCTCTTATGCCATTCAAAAACGTGCATTTTTCCCATGGCTTGCTCTCTGTAGGCTTGCTGCAACATTTCCAGTGTTCGTGATGGAGTTTTAAAAAGAAGAATGCAAAATCTAATTGATGCATGCAGCTGCAACTTAAGTTCCATGTTGGGTACAGTTAACATGCTCTTCTGCTTCACCAGCTTCCCTCCAACTGAGGTCAGCCAGGCAAAGACTCACATGGCATTTCTTCATTCAAGGTCAGATGTTTCCAGTGCTGCCAACACCCAACTTTAGTTCAGGTGCATTACAATGCAAAAAAATAATTCCATTATTTTTTTGACATCCCCTAGTATGTTTAAGACATTACCATGAACAATAAACTGTATATCTTCAATTCTCTGTAAATAGCTGTGAAATCCTCTTAATTTTGATTGAATTTTGTATAAATGTGAAACCATAAGAGGTAGACAAACTTACTACAGGAAAAATGTTGAACTCTTTAAAATATGCAGGTTTAAGTCAAATAACTTTTATTTAAAGGTGAGTCGGAATTGTTACACTAACATCACTTAAGTTTACTCACTTAACATGTTTCGGGAAACAGTTGTTCCCATCCTCAGAAGCTAATCCGGCTGGCCCGTGTTGTTGGTGTTTCCATTTTTTGGACTGGATACTGTGGTGGCATCTTGTGGTGGTGAAATGTACTTCCAGAGAGGATTTGGTGGCGGCAAATCAAAATTCATTAGATGTGTGTTGTGTTTTAGAATGTGATCTTTTTCCATGCATCTAATTCGGCTGCAAATTTGGCTGGTTTGACTAATGTAATATTGGGTTTGATGTTGTGATTAGTGATCCAAAAATGGTGTGAAACTGCAGATTTGTCCATTTTGTATTTGATACATCTCATGTGCTCCTTTAGCCTAGTTTCTAGGTTTCTTTTTGTCTTACCTATATATACTTTATTGCAATCTGAACAATTGATTTTGTAGATTCCAGCTTTTCTGTCTTGTGGAATTGGGTCTTTTAACTTGTTACAAAGTAATTTCTCCATGTTAAATTTGTTCTGTGGAGCTAGGTTGATGTTGTGTTTCATGAAAATCTTCTTAAATTTGTGAAATGTTCCTGGGTGGTATGTGAATTTCTTGAACTTTAGCTGTTTATATTGCTGGCTGAGATTTGTTGTGTTTTTGACGTGTTTCTGTCGTTTGAATTTTGCAATTTTTTTGTCAATTGTTGTTTTGTTGTTTTTACCCCTTTAACTAAACAAGAATACCAGTTAGAATACCAGCATATAGTAGACACAGCCTTCCTATGGCTTAGAGGCAGTGAATACTTTTTTACATGTATGTAATTTAGCCCATATCGCTTATATTGAAATTATTTGCAGACAAATATTATTGTGAATAATAATGTGGATGGATGAATTGATACAATCAGATGACTGAAAAATTTAATGCCATAGCCAGGATTTAAATCGCGTATCTTCCAGTTTTTGTGTGGTTGCTCTACCAATTGAGCTACCATGGCAACTTGCCAGTACAACATTAAATTCCCCAACTGACTCACATTAATTCCATTGATCTAACAGTTGCTTAAACTATGAAGCCTGGAACTTAAAAGTACTCATGACATGATAAGTTGCCATTGGGGTATGTCATCTCAAAATAGTTTGAGATCTCATTGTGATTTACCAGGGAAAATGCAAGTCAGTTGGGGAAATTAATGTTATACCGGCATGTTGCCATATAGCTCAGTTGGTTAGAGCAACTGGACAGAAACTAGAAAATCTGTGGTTCAAACCTCAGCTATGGTATTGAATTTTGAGTTGACTGATTCTTCTACCGTTCCAACCTTGTCCTACACACAGCTTGTGAGGAAAAACAATTAATTCCATATGAATAAGTAATGTAAAGGAGGTCATGTGAGTATAGCACAGTAAATTTGTTTATTTTTTTTATGTAATTTTAGTTGTGCACTGATTGAAATGTATACATTAACTGATGGAAATGTAGATGTTAATGCCAGGTGAAAACCAGCGGTTAAGTTTTTTCCATACTATTTCTTCACAAGAAAATGATGCTGTTCAAACACTACTAAACTTTAAGTATTGTCTGTTCAGAGTCTTTTGAGCCAGTGGAGAGGGAAAGATAACAACCGCTTGCATACGGCCAGTTTGGTTTCGTGTGGCTGTTCTTTATTCTAGCTACTGCGCTGACGGTGTGAATTCCTTATCTGCCCTTTCCACTGGCTCAAAAGACTCTGAACAGACAATATATTAAGTAGACTATTTCATGCATTATCAGTAGGGGATTGAAGTGTACTGAACAGGGTTATTCTAAATTATTTATTGAGTTTTGAGGTACAGTAACTTCTTAAACTAAGGGTTAAATTATAGAAGAATTACTAAAAAAAGAACTATTTTCTGCATACTTCCCTGTAAAAAAAATTGAATTGAGTTTTTATTTATGGACACTCTTTAACTGCTGTGGTCCGTATCGTCCCATTCTATATTGGGTGTGAAAGACCGATAATTTTGCTCAGAGGCCTCTTTATCAGGCTTGATGTTCTTTTATGTGCCATAAATCTACGACATGGGACCATCGGCTTTACTTCGCTTCTGAAAAAAGCCATGCTAAGGATTTTTACGCCCAAAAAAATCCATCACCCTCACTTTCCTGTGACATACTAGGTGGCAGCTCATCTGTTTTTAAATTGTTATCGTGCAGTGTGCATTGTGAAGAGCATGTGGAGCGGAACTTCCAGGCCAGTACTGTATTTTGAGATATCATAAGATGGTTCTAGGGCAGTTATTGCTTGCATAAAGGTAAGAGCTCTGGAAGATATTTCTAACAAAACAATGAAGAAAATTAGAAAGACTTAAATATAGTTCTAAAAGCTGGACAAACCATATAAGTCATGGACTTGATATCCTAGAGATAATCACAAAGACATTTTAATAAATTTGATTCCAGCAAGATGGAGCTCCACCTCACTGCCATGTAGAAATGAACCATAATCTTGCACACTATAAGATTGGACAAAGCACAGAGGTAAAGATGCTGTTCTTATATTTGTTCAAGATTGCAAATATTTTAGTTTATTTCTTCCTCATGCTACACTATATTAGTAACTCTAAGGAACTGCAGAAAAACATTATCACTGCTTTGATGACCATAAATAGTCACATGCTGCAATGTGCATGGTCAGTACTAAACCACTGCACACACATGGGTACATGTGTGTGCATATAACAAGACAGAATGGATTGAACATCTGTAGAAGTAGCACTAAAACTCGGTACTTAACATTTTTTACCTTGTGTCAGTGATTATTACACTTATTAAAACAAGTGAATTATTTAGAATAGCTCTGCGTATGAAAATGCATTGGAACATTTGATAGTTTTGTGAATATATAACCTGCTTTTTGTATGAGTAAAACCAAATAAGTAATCCCATCATTATTTAGGTTATTCTGTTTTGGACTTATGAATTCTGTAGTAGGATTCTGATAAAATATGCTCAAACTCGGCTTAAAGATGAGAATATTGTAATAGTTGTGACCTGTTTCATAGCAATTGCAAATTCAGAGATAGGAAAATATTGTCTGACAGATTTACATGTTGTCAATTTTCAACATATTTCATAAAACTTTACATTATCATCTCAATTTTAAATATTGTTTAATAAATCTTTTTATAGGTGATATAGGGCTTACATAATTGCCATATCTTAGGTTTTCTACTGTTTTGAGTAATAATATAACACATATTGTCAACGTATATACTTATTTGAAGAATTAACATTGCAGAAGGGACTGACTGATTGCAATGTCTCACACGTCAGTACCTACTCATGTGCACTGTGCATACAACTTAGTTTATGAAAATAGATTCTTCTGTATATTAAATTGCAAATTGAATGTGATTTAAGAATGTTGATAAATGAATTAATTGAGAATGCGAGCTTTACTTTTCATAAACTTATTTCAAAGCTTTGTCATTCCAAAATAATGACATTGATTTCACTGTGTTATAATCTGAGCAAAACTTGGGGAGTGGGAGAGAAAATTTGCGTGATTAAGGAAATGAAATGAACAAAATCTGCAGTTAACATTTATCCCAAGCATTATTAGTGTGAAAGAGCTGTTATCAATTTAATAGTGATTTAAATAAACTTTAATAAGGGAATAATGAAAGTGAAAGAACACTAATATGATAGCTTATTTTCATAAAGCCTGAAATGGTAAACCACAAAATCTGATGTCAACAACTGTAATTTTGTGGTTATATGCCTGTGTCCTATGTGATTTTTAGTTGTACAGTGAGGGGAAAAAAGAATTTTGAGAGACTAAAACAAAACAAAGTTACAATTTATACACTGGCAATGTGCTCTGCATTAATTCACATTGGACATGATTTTTGTATTATTTAATTCATAGATTATCTTGAAACAGACATTTTACTAGGAAATGGGGAGTCGGACATATTTTATTCATATACAGCCCTCTTTCTTTCATGACTGCAAGTGTTACCACCTCCAAACTGTTCTAATGTCTTTCATTAAGTGTAGCCTAACATAATACACTTCTCTGTCATAATTTACTCATGAAATAAAATATGCGTATGGCATTTATTGAGAAGCTTGCTTCAAATATTTTCTTAAATGCTGAGGTTGACAATTTTTTCTTGTTGATGCAAAAAAATGCAGCATAAAAAGTGCTTGTAAACAGCATCTTGGATTGGAATTGTATGTATCTGCAAGCATATAATAATAATAATAATAATAATAATAATAATAATAATAATAATAATAATAATAATAATAATAATAATTAATAGTAATAAAATTTTATTGTCATTGAGCTTTACAGCATTACTGGTATGCATACATAACAAATAAAATAGGCACTACGAGGCACATCCATAAAGTAAGTTTCCCGATTTTGTTTCCTTTAAAGTAAGCTTATTTAGCCGTGAAAATTGCGCATGCGTAACAGATGTATGGCATATCAATCATATGCCAGCGGACAGGTCCTGCCTCGTGCCAATGGGTGATATAAATAAAAACAAGCAAAAGCTTGTGAGCTGTAGCTCGCAAGCAAGTTGAGAATCGAGCATCAGGTCGTTTGGTATAAATAAAAATTTCCCCTCTTCATTGAGCTATTGCTATCACCTACTAAGCTTTTGCTCAGTGACCTTCACCACGACACATCAGCTGAGTAAACAAACACGCCTATTCTTCTGTCAGGATGCGATTTAAATCTTTACTGCACTTAAATATCCATTTACTCATTCATGCTAATCATACTCTCATTTATGAAACCTAATAGAGGTACAGATTTTAAATAACACAATTGTAATCAAAGATTTTGCAAATTAAGTGGACATTGAGATTTACCCAACTTTCAACAGATAATGTTCATCCCCTTTTTAAATCCAATCCTCCATTTTCTTATTTGATAGTATTACAAAGGTGTCACCAACTGATATATTGAAAGTAAATTATTGGTACTTCTGCTTTTGCACCTTCATATTAATATCCTCTGCATCTATATAAAATATCACTATGTAACTCCAAGAACTTGTAAGAAGTTATCATGAATTAAAGTTAAACTGGATGAAAGCGTTTCATTTCGTTGAAAGTTAAATTTAAGTTTGGTTGTATATGAAATTCTTTAGTTATAATCCGGTTTTGATTTGTGCGAACATTCTGCTCTACGTAAGTGTTAATTTGTATATCACTTTGACTATATTACCAGTCTTCCGGTAATGAGAGCGGATCACTATGACCTCACTCACATTCTGTTTAGATGAAAACACGTCAGGATCTTTTCAGCATTGTTAGTAGGTCCACCTCGTATTTCATTTGCCTCTGGAAGAAAATCTTGTGCAACCTTATACATTTTCTGTTTTAAATAACTTTATATCTGCACACATCGGAGTCCTTGTGTCTTGAAACAATTTTTAATTTCTCTATCAGTTAGGTATAGCAAGCAGAGGAAGTATTGCATTCTAAATTCGATACCGAGATTTCATCAGAGATAAACGTTTTGAGAGTGCCTGAATAAAAAAAAACATATTTAGCAAAAGGTGTGTTAACAGCATAAATAAAAAAAATAGTTCAAGCTTAGCATCCTCCAAGGATGTGATAAGATTTTCAAGAAAATTCCTCTACACCAAAACTCTCTCTTTTCTCAAAGATATTTGCATGACAAATATAATTATGTATATCTCGAATTTTCTGGCAATAGCCTGTGAAGTGCTCTCCATTCTGAATGGCTTTTATGTAACTGCTAAACTATAAGAGATCCTACTAAAATAGATCCTACAAAATTGTATTACGCTCCTGTGTCTGAACAGCAAACTCAGAAAGGAAACGTCATTAAATAACAAGTTTGGTATTTAAGTTCAGCACCTTGCAAACACGCATCAGGAAGATTTTTCAAGGAAGTCCTGCCATCCCAAACTATCCTTTATATGGAAATGTTTTCCAAAAGCTTTATTTTCTCAAAAATGGCTTCTAATGGTCTTGATTAAATACCACATGTTTAAAATATTTTCATGTTAAATGCATATATTGAATTTCCTGGGAATATCCTCTGAAGTCCTCTTCATTCTGAGTAACTTCTGCACAATTGGTAAACCATAAGATAGGTAAAATCTTACTATGAAAAAAAAACTGCTCTCGTTTAAAGCACACAATTTATGTCAAAGCATTTTTACTTTCTCTACTACGTATAGTAAGTAGGGGAAGTATTGTATTCCACCCAAAAATTCGATACCGAGATTTCACCGGAAATACATGTTTTGAGACTCACTGAATCCAAAAATATCTGATGTGTTACACTCACATGACTTTCTCTACTCTTGTACAAACTATTTTTACAAACGCTTATTCTCCATATGCTTCATGTTAATGGAGATATCGAGATGTCAATCTTATTGATAATTTTCTTGTAGATGCAAGGGGAATATGGTAGGTTTTAAGCGATAGTCAAATATTTTAACGCTGGTTGCTATGTGGCGCATTCCATTCTCTTTGCATGTCCAGGACATAAAAAAATGAATAACGAATTTGAGAAAAAGTATAAGTATTGGAAAATTTAAGGGAATAACAACCAATATCTCGCAAACGGTTCACTCAACAAAAGAAATGTATATGACATAAATTGTGTATTTTAACGCGATCTACATTTTTTGTGTAGTAAAATTTTGTCTATCTCTTACAGTTTACCAGTTATGAAAAAGTCGTTCATAATGAAGAATACTTTTGGAGACATTCCCAGAAAATTCGAGATATACATTTTAATTATCATGACAATATCTTAAACATATGATATTTTAATCAAAATCGTTAGAGCCGTTTTTGAGAAAATTAAAATTTTCGAAAAATGTTCCATGTAAAGGGTAGTCTGGGGTGGGGGGATTTTCTTGAAAACCTTCGTGTCGCATCTCTGGAAGATACTGAACCTAAATACCAAGTTTGATGTTTATCCGACTCTTCGTTTTTGAGTTATGCTGTTCACAGACACACAGACAGACACACACACGGACATGTTTCCAAAAATGCTTTTTTTGGATTCAGTGAGTCTCAAAACATGTATTTCCGGTGAAATCTCGGTATCGAAATTTTGGGTGGAATACAATACTTCCCTTACTTACTATACGTAGTAGAGAAAGTAAAAAGCATTTTTGGAAACATGTCCGTGTGTGTGTCTGTGAACAGCATAACTCAAAAACGAAGAGTCGGATAAACACCAAACTTGGTATTTAGGTTCAGTATCTTTCAGAGATGCGACACGAAGGTTTTCAAGAAAATCCCCCCCACCCCAGACTACCCTTTACATGGAACATTTTTCGAAAATTTTAATTTTCTCAAAAACGGCTCTAACGATCTTGATTAAAATATCATATGTTTAAGATATTGTCATGACAAATAAAATGTATATCTCGAATTTTCTGGGAATGTCTCCAAAAGTATTCTTCATTATGAACGACTTTTTCATAACTGGTAAACCATAAGAGATAGACAAAATTTTACTACACAAAAAATGTAGATCGCGTTAAAATACACAATTTATGTCATACATTTCTTTTGTTGAGTGAACCGTTTTCGAGATATTGCTTGTTATTTCCTTAAGTTTTCCAATACTTATACTTTTCTCAAATTCGTTATTCATTTTTACTTTCTCTACTACGTATAGTAAGTAGGGGAAGTATTGCATTCCACCCAAAAATTCGATACCGAGATTTCACCGGAAATACATGTTTTGAGACCTCCTGAATCCAAAAAAAGCATTTTTGGAAACATGTCCGTGTGTGTGTCTGTGTGTGTCTGTGTGTCTGTGTGTTTGTCTGTGAACAGCATAACTCAAAAACGAACAGTCGGATAAGCACCAAACTTGGTATTTAGGTTCAGTATCTTCCAGAGATGCGACACGAAGGTTTTCAAGAAAATCCCCCCACCCCAGACTACCCTTTACATGGAAGATTTTTCGAAAATTTTAATTTTCTCAAAAATGGCTCTAACGATTTTGATTAAAATATCATATGTTTAAGATAATGTCATGAGAAATGAAATGTATATCTCGAATTTTCTGGGAATGTCTCCAAAAGTATTCTTCATTGTGAACGACTTTTGCATAACTGGTAAACCATAAGAGATAGACAAAATTTTACTACACAAAAAATGTAGATCGCGTTAAAATACACAACTTATGTCATATACATTTCTTTTGTTGAGTGAACCGTTTTCGAGATATTGCTTGTTATTTCCTTAAATTTTCCAATACTTATACTTTTTCTCACATTCGTTATTCATTTTTTTATGTCCTGGACATGCAAAGAGAATGGAATGCGCCACATAGCAACCAGCGTTAAAATATTTGACTATCGCTTAAAAGCTACCATATTTCCCTTGCATCTACAAGAAAATTACCAATAAGATTGACATCTCGATATCTCGATTAACATGAACCATATGGAGAATAAGCGTTTGTAAAATTAGATTGTACAAGAGTAGAGAAAGTCATGTGAGTGTAACACATCAGATTTTTTTATGTCCTGGACATGCAAAGAGAATGGAATGCGCCACATAGCAACCGGCGTTAAAATATTTGACTATCGCTTAAAAGCTACCATATTTCCCTTGCATCTACAAGAAAATTACCAATAAGATTGACATCTCGATATCTCGATTAACATGAAGCATATGGAGAATAGGCGTTTGTAAAATTAGATTGTACAAGAGTAGAGAAAGTCATGTGAGTGTAACACATCAGATATTTTTTTCTGTTCTTTTTTTTAAGTTACCATTCCCGAGATATTCCTTGTTATTGGTTTGAATTTTCAAATACCTAATTATCACTTTCTCAAATGGGAAGTCGGTTTTCGATATTCTCTGGTGGTCATGCAAAGAGCAACGAATTTCATAGCCCTCACATACCCACACGCTCTTTAAAAAGCTGACTCACTTTGCCTGCTGCATTATATAACGAAATTGTAAATGTAAATTGAAGGTTTATCTGGATTAACAGGAGGAAGCTGGAATAATAAGCTTTTGTAAGCATAGTTTGAAGAAGAATGATTAGAGAAATCATGTGAATGTAGAACATCATAATTCTTTTCTTTCTTTCTTCCGAGATCATCTGAAAAGAACGGAATTTCAAATCCATCAAATAGCGGCCCATATTTAAAAGATCTGACTATCGCTTGATTTACTGCATTCTTATCCCTATAATGAAATGTGTAATGAAAGTTTGTCTCAATCAAGAAGAATAAGGTTTTGTAAGAATTGTTTGTAAAAGAGTGATAGAGGAAGTCGTGTACAGAGGTACCTCAAGAAATAGCAAGCAAAAGCTTACTAAAGGCGAGCAGGACTTGTTTTTATTTATACCAACCATATCGCGAGCAATAGCTCAGCGATCAAGGTCAGCAAGCTTTTGCTCGCGAGGAGGTTGAGCAGAAAATTTTTATTTATACGAAACCGAGCAATTGCTTGGAATTAGTGAGAAATGAGCTAATGCTTGCTTTTATTTATACCACCCAATAGCGCGGCAGCAGTGGCCCGAAATGGCGGCTTTATTCGTTCTCCTGCTGGCTGCTAGGTTCGGTCAGTGATAAAGTTCCTTACCGCACAGAACATAGTGCCGATCGAAATTCATCGTTAGCTCTGACAGGTCTACGGACCGAACATCATGAGCAAACAAATGGTGCGTCGCTGGTGTAGGCAGTTTTCCGGAGGTCGTCAAAGTGTCATGTTGAGCGCAGTGAGCGACTGTCCTTCATCAATGATGACCTTGTTGAACTGGTGCGGCAGTGCATCGTGGAGAACCGTCGCTTCACGACTACGGAGCTCAGCAGCCATATTCCACAGATATCGCGATCTTTGTAGCATGAAATTGTCACTAAGCACCTTCTGTTCAAGAAATTATATGCCAGGTGAATGCCGAAAAACCTGATACCCAAACACAAAACGAAACGCTTAGGAGCAGCTCTGACATTTCTGCAGCGGTATCATGATGACGGCGACGAGTTCCTCGAAGAATCATCACGGGCGATGATACGTGGATGTTGCACTTTAATCCGGAAACCAAGCAGCAGTCAATGCATTGGTGTCACAGTGGATCTCCGGTCAAGATGAAATTCAAACAGACTGTGTCGGTGCAGAAAGTGACATGCACGGTGTTCTGGGACAGGAAGGGCATTCTGCTCATTGACTTCCTGCACCCACAGATGAAACAAGGAACGCTGACCTTTACTGTGAAACACTGCAGAAATTGTGGCATGCCATTCAAAACAAGAGGCTTACTGCAGATTTGTGCTGCTTTATGATAGTGCTCGTCCACATACAGCTCAGCACACAGCAACTGTTCTGCAGGAATTCGGCTGAGAGCTGTTGGATCATCCACCATACAGTACTGATCTTGCGATTTCCATCTTTTCTTGCACCTCAAGAAATTCCTGTCCTCTGGTCAGCGTTTTGATAACGAAGAAGATCTGAAGACAACTCACACACTGTTTCCATTCACAGGTGGCAGATTTCTACGACACAGGAATACAAAAGTTGATTCCAATATATGACAAGTGTCTCAATTCTTGTGGTGAATATTTCAAAAAATAGCTCAAACATTGCTGTGCCTGTTGCCAATAAAGTTTTTCATGTAACTATGTTTTCTTTCTTTTAAAAAAATAGAGAAACCTGCTTTCTGGATGCGCTTAGTATATTAAACAGGAATTACAAGTCAGGATTGGAGACTAACATAATCTATACAAGTATTTTTGTATGGAGTAAAAGGATGTAGCAGTTAGCAAGTTTATTTAAATATTGATACAGGACATTGTATTATGCCCAATGATAACTTATTGCGCATTTTCACACATATTACTTTGAAACTATCCAGAGATACGGCCAACCTATGATATTGATAAGTCTACATAAGAGTGTAACCACACATACACTCTCTCTCTTTAATTTCAATTTAATGAATAATGGTTTGGAGTGAATAAGAGTGAATTATTCAAATAACTTTTTTTTGCAATAAGAAAATATTAATGTGCAAACTGTTTCCCGAAAGTATAATGCCACAAGCTACTATGCTGATCTGGTGTATGCATTGGGTACATGATCTCTCAGGTTTCTAATCAGATACCTATATGACTGGAAAATTCACAAATTATGTAATTAATATGCAATGCCCAAGATAATTTGTCAGTTACTATACCTAAAAAGTTTTATATTCCCTAAGGTGCTAGTTATAGGAATATTTTGCACATTAAATAGCAAATTCCGTGTTTTATTCTCATTAAGTAAAAGCTCATTGGCTCTAAACCATAAATCTGTTTGAATTGCTATGTTTTCTGACATAGATTTAAGGGTTCAAAACTCAAAATGGGTATAAAAAAAAGTAGTGTCATGTGCAAGATAAAAGAGATCAACAACTCAAACAGTGGTGGTGTTTGCACAAAGCACATCTATAATCACACATCTAAGATACGTGTACCAAAGAGATCCCCAGAACCTAGTATTAAATTTAGTACCATTTAGATACTTTTTGTACTACCAAGGAGGTTCATGTAGAAACATAATGATTGCTATTGCACTCTCTCTCGCTCTTTCTCTCTCTCTCTCTCTCTCTCTCTCTCTCTCTCTCTCTCTCTCTCTCTCTCTCACACACACATTCATTTCTATATCATCCGCACAGGCATTGTACTAGACCCAGAGAATTCATGAACAAATACAGCAAACTTTAAGTAAAATACATTATGGAGTAAAAGCTACAATCAATTTAATTTTATACTAATACGACTGGAAGCAACAAGCTTCCTGTTATATTAGTATCAATGTAATTAATGGTATTTATCAGTATCAATTTTTTATTTAATTGGTGCTTAGGTTCTTATCATGGAGAAATCGTTAAGCCCATTCTGGCTGTTGGCAACCCGCAGTGAGGCCGCGTGAAAAGGAAGGTCCAAAGTTGTGGGGCATCTAAAGTAGCCTCCTGGAAATATTTTTGGAGACAATCAAAAGTTTGGGATGGTCATAAGGAAAAATATCTTGGACCAGGGGCTGGCACCTATGTATATAAGGAAGACAGATAGTGGCAATTGCTTTTCAAGTCAAGTGCTCCAACCTGCTGTAGGAGAGGAAAGCGAGTGGAACAAGTATTTTTGCAAGTTATCAATGGCAAGTCAAGTGCTGCAGAATTGAGAGATGTTCTCATCAGTTCATTCCAGAAAAATTATTAATAATTTGCAAAACTCAACTATACAAGTGCTACAAGGCCATTAAAGAAAATCCAGAAACTAATGCCAAATGCTGGTGATGGCAACACAACAAACATCACAAAGTTGCTGTTAAATTTTTGAGGAGATGACAGGACATTTGCAAAGTTTTACACATATTGTGCAGTTTTGTAGGCTCTGCTTCCCCCACCTTGTTTTCTTTCTTTCTTTTCTTTTCTTTTTCTTTTTTTTTCATATCTACATCCTTTGTGCAACAAACTCAAGTCTCAAGTTATTAAAATGAGAATTATCATATGTATCTGTCATATTGTAGAAATTAATAGAAAGTAGTAATTTAGAAATAGGTATGGTAAACAGAAGCCCAGAAATATCCTTTGTCACAGGTAGTAGAAGTTTTAAAATCTAAATGGACGGTGATAATGTGTTACCATTTTGTTTGTTGTTGCAGATCCCTGGCACGCTTGATGATAAGTTTAAGAGGGAAAAGTTCAATGACAAAATTGTGACCGAAAATCATCATGACAGCTCTTGATGGTGGTCATCGGAACTGATGAGTTGGTTGGACATAAGAGTATGGCTGGGCAGTTCTCTGCAAAGGAGAGCCAATTAGAACAAACCTCTCCATATTGTGTTGATCACAAAAGAGATACATGCAGACAGGGTTGAGCAGATAGCTGAAGTCACAGAGTTGTAGTTTTGGTTTGTTTACAGGATGTGTATGGTATTGACAAGCTTAATTTCGCACTTTTCTAAGTTTTAAGACCCTCTCCAGAACTTTGTTCAGCAAATTGATAGTTAATTCAAAAGTTATTCATCATATTTAATAGAATATCTGTGCTTATGGCAGACACCTGCTTTTGAAGAGTACTTGCTGAAAACAGCTGCTATTTTGTAATACCATGCCAATTTTGGCACGAAAGGTAAAACTTTTTGAGAGAAGCTTACAAAAGAATCAGATTTATATTACCATACTTAACTAAGCTTACAAGAGGTATTTTATTAAATACATAGCATTTTAAAAATTAAAAAACAAAAGCATTTTAATGGTAGCAAATTTGTGCCATTGAATTCTCAACTGATGCATTTAAAAAGCTTTAGGCATTGTTTGGCATTTGGCTTTTTACTTGGAAGCAATTATACCATTCTTGTCCTGTATGAGCTAAAAGACTTTGTATGCTTTGAGAGATGCATAGCATTTCAATTTTTGCATAGTATTAAGTATGTGAAAACATTTTGTGACTGTATTTGTTCAGCCTTAGCTGTATGTGAACAGAAACCCAACATTTCCCTGATGGCTGTAATGTTGTAAAATCTTGTCATATTTCCTAGGTGTGTATATTGAGGGGTTCTTAAGAATGAAAACGGGAAATTCATTGCTTGTTTTCCGTGGTTTTATAATCTCTTCCAACTGATGATAATGTCTAACATTTTTTATCATATTGGGTCAAATCTATTGAAGACAATGATTTGAGTAGAAAAATAATGCTAGCAGATAGCTGTCTTGTGTTTGTAATGTAAAAACGAATGTTAAATGTCACATCATTAAGGTTTTTTATTAAAAAAGTGTATTTCTTCCGAAGTATATATTTAGAAGAAATAAAGCTTATGTAAATTTGATTATTGACCTTGGAATAACTATTTTCAACTGAGGTATTAAAGGTATACAATTTAAGATATATATACAGATAATATATTTTATTGTAAATGTTTGTAGACTTAAAGAATCTCCAGGAATGGGAGTACAGAAAGAAAACTTTGTACCTGAATGGTGTATAATTTCTTATTTAACCTGAGGGACAGGATTGTGATAGCATGTGAGGTTTTAATTTAAATAATTATTTTATGTTTATTATTATTATTATTATTATTATTATTATTATTATTATTATTATTATTATTAATGCAATATTGCTTGGCAGTACATATATACATAGTGATGTCAAATTGCTTCCTCTTTGTTGCACATCCCGGAAAATGACCATCTCACATCTGTCTTTAATGTCAAGAAAATAAGTTTTCTAACATATGGATAACCAAAACCTTCTACAGTTTATAAGTCCAGAAAGTCTAAGGAGCTGCTAAAAGAAAATGCTGTGATCTTGTGCATGTTGTTTTAATTTTAGATGCTCATCCAAGAATATGTATCCATTCACATTCTGGGCAGACTAAGTATGATGGTAGATCAAACATAAACCAGTATTTTTGTAAAATAATTTGTGCCAACATAAAGATACAACTACTAATATTACTTTTCTACATGTACTCCTGATTTTTAAATACATTTCTTCCCATGAATTGCAGTTTTCAATGTCTTCCTCAAAGTAAAAGAGGTGTGTGTTTGCTGCCAGTTGAACACAAACTCCTCTATCTTTGCACCATAGTTGAGCCACCATCCTCCTAAAGCCTCTTTAAGCTAACCAAACATGTGGGAGCCACAGGTAAATAATTTTGACCATAAAAAGGGATTTACATTGATGTTCAGTGAATCTCCTCCAACTTTTGTTAAGCTAACACTACATTATTTGTTGTAGAGAAGAACGGAATTCTTGGGTGGCTGCTAATGTCACTTATGAAGAACAACCTTTACCTCATCCAGAAGTTGCTAATATTAGGTAGCATTTACATTTTTACATTCATGAATAAAGCCTGCCAACAGAGAGTTCCAAAATACAATTGCAAGGACATTTTATATATAGTGTTTGTCCGTGGTCAGCATTGACAGGGCTAAAATATTCTGTGTCATTGATACACTTGAGAAAAAGTTTCTTCCTACATGCTGTGTCTGGAATCATGTCAAAATTTAAAACCAGTAGCAAGGAAGTATACGAGGTGTGATCGAAAAGTTTCCGGAATGACGTCATAAATACTACACAACATTTTGCTTTGTCTAATCTGCACTGTCGCCCTGAAGTAGTCTCCTTGGGAGTTGATACACTTGTCCCAGCGCTTCTGCCGCTGCTGGAAGCACCTCTGGAAGTCCTCTTCTTTCAACATGTTCAGAGCCTTCTGCGATTCGCAATGGATGACATCAATGTCTTCAAAACGGTTTCCTCGGAGGCGCATTTTAAGTCGCAGGAAAAGAAAAAAGTCTGCTGGTGCCAAATCTGGAGAATAGGCAAGATAGGGAACAGTATTCATCCTATTTTCATCCAAAAATTGGCGAACAGAAAGGGCTTTGTGCGCGGGCGCATTGTCATGGTGCAGGAATCAGTCACCACTCCTCCATTTCTCCGGCCGTTTGCGTCGCACATTCTCCCTTAATCTTTGCAGCACTTGTTTGCAGAACACTTGATTCACTGTTTGACCCTGTGACACAAATTCCTTATGTACAATGCCTTTAATGTCAAAAAACACAATCATCATTGACTTCACTTTGGATCGAACTTGTCTGGCCTTTTTCAGGCGTGGAGATGAAGGACTCTTCCATTGTGAAGATTGTTGCTTCATTTCTGGGTCGTACCCATAAATCCATGTTTCATCATCAGTAATAATTTTCTGCATAAACTGTGGGTCATTTTTTAGCTGTTCTTTAAGATCTGTGCAGGCAATCACATGGCTTTCCTTTTGGTCGTTTGAAAGCAGGCAGTCACATGTCCAAATTGTCTTTCAAAATGCTTTGAACACTTCCAAACGAGAGTCCTAATGTCTCTTATTGTAATGCGCCTATCATTTAAGACCATTTTCCTCACCTGATTGATATTTTCATCAGTTTTGCTGGAACAGGGTCGCCCCAAAAGATCTGCATCTTTAACTAATGTCACACCGCTTTTAAATTTCGAAAACCACTCAAATGCTTGAGTTTTGCCCATAACATCCTCCTCATAAGCTTTTTTTAATATTTCATAGGCTTCTGTTGCAGTTTTACCGAGTTTAAAGCAAAATTTGATGTTTGTTCTTTGTTCTTCGTAATCTGATATTTTTGCTACGCAGAAAAATCGCAGCACATGCAAAACACATGTTCACTTCAGAACGTCTACTTCATCACTGCATGGTCACCGGAAGTCATGTGACCTCTCATTTTTATCGGGAAGGAACAGTGCATGTACAGTCTGGGTAAGAATTAAAGAAATCTCAGCGTCGGCATTGTTGTGAAGCCATTCCGGAAACTTTTTGATCACACCTCGTATGGTGAAGATAGGTTCATCGTTCTCATATAGTGTGTTGCTGATGAGATATGAAAGTTGCTGTAAGTGATTAGAAGAGCAATGGACTCCAAACATCTCCAAGATTCCCTTTCAGAGTCAAACCATTTTGCCCAAAGCGCAAGCCATTAGAAAGAAATAAATGCTGGTTTATAGCTGATCTACCGTCTTAAAACGAGGAATTTACTTATGCCAGATCATGCCATATAAGAAAGCAAACACCATAACCCAAAGTACCCATATATTTAATTTGTAGAACATAGCACTCAATGTGTGCTTCTTTAACAATTGTAAACCAGTGGTAACGGAAGCAGACATTGTCTTCAAAGTATACGATCAATGATTCTGTTCCAATTTTCAACTGAAAGGGAAAGGAAGTAGCATTGCTTTTCATATCTATTAATGGTATGAGTAATGTGTTATTGATAATATAGTATGTGAATTTCAATGGATTTTAATCCCATGTAGACTAAGAAGATACAAATGTAAAGTACTGGGTAATCAATCAATCAGCATGTTTATTACTTCAAAGGTTGGAGCTTGTTTCCGGCACATTCATAATGCTTAATGAAAGCTAGACACACCCAACAGTTTATTTAAAACTTTGTGACGAGAGATTTTCTTCAAGTGAGGATAAGCTATTTTTCCTAGGCAAGACTGATATAAAGTTGTAGAAGAAAGGGAGCAAGAGTAACTTACCTAATTGCAGATGACAGAAATTTGAGAATTTACCATTAAAATTTTTCTGAAAATGGACCAAAATGCTTTTTAAGGTATAGGTATAAGAATGGAGTTTGACATGTTGAAAAACATTCTCAATAGCATATAGGAAGTAACAAGTTGACATAATGATTCCATAAGAAGTCTAATCGTTTGTTTTGCTATAAACTCTGATTCTCTTGATTGGAAACAGGCTCAGTGGCCTAAGTCCATTTAACAGAAGAAGGAGAAAGCAAATAAGATTAGCCAGTGCTTAAGTATATCTTTTCAAAAACCATTAAATTAAGTATTTCTAAAATCTTAGTATAAGCACATAAAGAAAAGTAACCAGTCCTAAAAGTGCGGTTATCAGTATATTAGAAGGAGTAAAATACAATTCTCATTTGCTGTACAATGCTCACTGCAAGTTTCAACAAGTTCCTGCAACTTTGTTGTGTACACTTTCATGACCTTTGTTTTCCTTTATTTAAAATCTTAAGCCTGTTTTCAAAAGATTAATAAACCTAACATTTTCAGAGCATTCCATCTGTCCTCTTCAAGGGGAAGTTACATCTGATGTGTAAATGTTGGATTTATTAATTCTTGAGATATTAAAACCAACAAGTTTTCTGTAATCCACGTACACTTAGAACTGAGGCGATATTTACTTTTACTCTCATTTGTATCAACCATTGACACAACTCATGCCACAAGTTGCAACAGACAGTTCACTTTCACTGTGTTAAGAAATTGTTAAGCTATTGCAGAATAATCCCTCAGGTGAGAAACACTAAAATATTTTAAACATAATATTATGCACATGATAAGCAGAAATGGTACATCCTCTTTTTATTAATTTTCCCCTCACCTTGATCATGTGTGATAAGCAGGGCCTGGATTTTAATGACCTAAACATGTTTGAAAATTGACCTATAAAATGACTTAAAATTTTTAAAATATAACATCATAATTTCAAAAGATTACCTGAAAAGTGAGATTTAATTTATTAAAATTGGTGCACAGAAAGCTATAAATAGATTTATACATTGGGTATAACTGCCATACAAGGTATAAGAATAATTTTGAGATATTTTAGAAAGATATTTTTGAAGAATCTGAAAAGAAAATTGTTTTTGAAGCAGGTCTTCCAACACTGCAACATTAATTCTTTTGAGTTTTCAGATTATGCAAAATTAATAGTAGATGAAGCATATGAAAACAGTAACATGACTGTATGCACTCATTAATGCGAAAAAAGGAAAACTAATATTTCTCTTCCATAGTTTTTAGACATAATAATAATAATAATAATAATAATAATAATAATAATAATAATAATAATTTATTTCATCCAGTTTATCATACATCTGATTTTGGACATGTTAAAACAATTACATCTTTACAAATCCTTTAAATCATACAGACATTTGTTTATTAGATACACCCTCAATTTCCTTTTGAATTGCTGTTTAGAAACATCAACTACAGATTTGATTTCCAGTGGCAATTTATTAAATATGAATCATAACAGTAATTAAAGCTGCTCCACTGACAGTAGTCACCCCTTCACCCAAAATCAACCCTTTCCTGACTAACCATTAAATAGGAACATATATTTCTTATCAAGAATGCGAGTAAAAGATGTACAAAATTACTCTTATTTCTCAGTTGAATTGTGAAATTTCTGACGTTTCAAAAGGTATCCTTACTTAAAAGGTCAATAACACGTACTCATTAAATGCAAGAAAATGGCTAAATAAAGATGCAAAGTGCAAGAAAATGAACAAAATAATGATTTAAAATGGGAAAAAAAAGAACAAAACATGATTAATAAATATGCATTTTCATAATCTGGGACCAATGATATGGATTCATGTACACACTAACAATTCTTATAATGCAATAATTAAAAGATAATAATAATAATAATAATAATAATAATAATAATAATAATAATAATCTTTATTTGCTTATAGACTTTTACAAGTTTCAAGCATCGTCATACAATGAAAAGTTACAAAATTTACATGTGTATACAATATTTACAATTCATTCAACCTGTACAAGCATTTCTGAATTAAGAATGTTTTTAACCTCCTTTGAAATTCTTTGCCCTCTAAACTTTTAATGTCATTGGGTAATTTGTTATATAGTATCCTACCCATCGTAATTGGATCCTTTTCAGTGGCCTTTTTATTTACATTATCTCTGTAGTAATTATTTTGTGTTCTAGTTTTATATATGTGACTATCTTTTGATTTTACGGAATGTGACTTACTTACTACATACATAATTACTTTATACACATATAGTGATACGACTGTTAAAACACTAGCCTCCACATAGATTTGTCTACATGATTCTCTACTATTTCGACCATAGATACATCTTAAACACTTTTTCTGCATTAACAGTACTCTGTTCATATTTACAATACCTGTGCTGCCCCAGACTTCAATCCCATGACATGCCCTTAAGAATCCAGGCCCTGGAGATAAGATATGACACAGGGTAGATTAATAGTTCCAGAAACAAGCAGATAACTTCTTGGCAGAAAAGTAGTATAAAGTAAGGGATGCATATGTTGAACCTATACTACATTTGAGTAGGATAGATTCAAAATTCTGTCAGTCTGTTATTTAAAAAAAACTAAATTCAGGAGAAAGGAAAAACTGATATCTCCTAAACCTGCAGGCACTTTTTAAAGCACTACGTACTGAACTAAATGCGAAGCTTGCTCTCTTAAATATGTTTACCATAGAAATCACTTTTATTTAATACCATTTTGATAATTAAAAGTACTAATTAGACATTCTTATGACTACTAAGGAAAATGACCAAAAAAAAAAGTAATATTTTGTATTGTGTTAATTGGAAATTAATTTCAAATTGGATTGAAAATTTAAGAACTAAACGTAGCCTTAAGTTATTTTTATCTCCTTAATTGAAGAATGCCAGATAGTGACAAATTTATTTAAAAAATAAAAACACACTGAAGGATTTTTGTGCTGCTCTTCCAATTAATATGAAAGAAAGAAAAAAGCACTCAAGCATCTCTGATCTTCGTAGACATTCCATTGATTTTATTCACATTGGAGTAATAGAATAAATAAGCTTGTATTTCTGTTGTGTATACAGCAGATATTTTGTTTCCCTTAAATGATTGAGTCTACCTACTATTGCTTTCATTGTGATGTGCAACACGAGATACGAGATATTATTTGGTACCAACATACTCATTTTAAATGATAACACTAGTCTACATGATATCGGATGACTAAAAACTAATAAGTGATTCTGACTCACTTTTTTATGCTGATTTCAGAACTGCTTTTAGTTTTATTCTATCACGTACAGTTTTTTTTTTTTTTTTTTTTTTTTTTTTTTTTTTTACAATTTCACTTCAAAAATATAGAGATATAAAGATATTGCTTCCACCACTACACATAAAATTGGGCTTGATGAAGCAATTTGTAAGAGCTCTATCACAGTATGGACCCTGCTTCAAGTACCTTTCCAAGAAATTTCCCTTCATTACACAAGACAAATTAAAGGCTGGAATTTTTGTTGCTCCTCAAATAAAGAAATTGATGAAGGATGAAGATTTTGAGAAGACAATGAATGAGAGAGAAATAGAAGCATGGACCGCCTTCCGATCAATTACTGAAAACTTCTTAGGCAATAGCAAAGATCCTAATTATAAGGCCATTGTCGAAACAATGTTGGAAAATTTCAAGAAGATGGGTTGCAACATGAGTGTAAAGGTGCATTTTCTGCATTCACATATCGACTACTTTCCAGAAAATCTGGGACATAGTGAAGAGCAAGGTGAACATTTTCACCAAGATATTAAGGAAATGGAGAGGTGGTACCAGGGGAGATGGAATGAAACTATGATGGCCAACTACTATTGGATGTTGAGGAGGGACAGTTTGAAAAAAATTAAATGAAACACTTTGGCTTCTTGCTTTGTTAAATTGTAGTCATGAAATAAATTAGGTAAGTTCTTGAGAGTATTCTTAAAATGTTTCTTGAATAAAAACTCACCTTATGTGAAATGGTATTTGAATACTTTTCTACGCTCATTAGTAAAATTGTCAAAACATTACTTATTTTGTGTAAAAACCTGACGTGATAGGAAAAAATGGAAGTTATTTCTGGAATCAGCATAAAAACTTGATTCAAGAACACCTACTTTTAAGAAATCATCTGATAAAAAGTTTGAAAATGCAGACTAGGTGGTTCCACAGAATACATTACAGCTATCAGCACTTACATACACACAAGAATCTTGTTTACCCAGACAAAGTGAGACTGGAGGTGTCTAATCTGGATTAACGAAAATCTGAATAATCTGGAAACAAACTATTAAATGAAGACAAACAGTGATGAGAATGTCCAAAATCGCTAGAAGGCCTGTCGTGAAAATGAATTAAATATAATCTCTCACACTTTGGTTTTGTTGTTCTGTGACACCACCCATGGTAGCGGTAAGTATGAAGTGTGAGACTGATGGCAATCTCTGCATTACCTGTAGTGCTAACATTACAACCATGTACATTTATTTATATGTATTTATCAAAGAATGCACAAATTTTCAGGGTAAAAAGTACGCAAAATTTAATCTGGATAAAACAGAAATCCAGATTAGTGAGGGCTGGATAAACAAGGTTCTTGTGTACTTCATAAACACAATTTTTGCTATGAGCACATTTTCTTCCATTTGTCTGATAGACTCAGCCCTTTCTGAACCATAGACTATACTTTAAAAGATGTCCACAGAAGGATTGAATGCATTCTGTTTGGATACTCCTCAAATGTATTGGTAGTACTAATAACTACATACCTGCTGCAATCTAAAGTTTTCAGTTCTCCTCAGTGCAGAAGGAAATTATCAAGCAGCTTAGGAATTTAGACATTTCCATACAGCACTGTTCTTAGTAATTTTTCTTATCCAGAGCTTCTAAATAACTTGGGGTACTACTGATGAGCGGATAAGATAGGGTTTTGAAACCCCCAGTTCAATAGGGTTACAAGTTGTTCTGTTATATGATTATTTTAGTGTCTTAAATGGTAGTGTTTAAATGCTAGTCTTATGGTATTTGTGTTAAAATGCAGAGTGCATTGGTGAGCCTTCCGTTTTTATTCTGTATACTATTTATTGATTTCAGAAAAGCTTTGTGCTTCTGTCATTCCCTTGCCCACTGTGTCATTAGAAAAAGTAACATATATAGAAATTCAGAGAAATGTATGCATTTTTATATGTTTTTGTTTACTACAACAATCTAATCTTCATCAGAGGATGTGAAGCATGCATTAAGGACAATAACCTCTTACTCTTCTATAAATAGCAGAATAATAAATTCCATGTTGACTATATGAATCTACATATAATGTATAAACAGCTCTAAAAAAAAGAACTTAATATAAGAAATAATAGTTGGAAGGCCTGGTGGGATTAAATACTGAATGCAATGTCATTTTTAGAAGAAAGAAGGAAAATTCTTTCCTAATGGCAGTGGTGCATTTCAGGCCAGGTGATCCCTAGTGCCACTGGGTTATATTCTCTAAAGCCATAGTGCCACTATTGAATTATTATCTTTGCATACATTTTTCCCTTGTGTATCCATAGTATTGTCAGATTATTGACTGCTTTATTCATTCTGTAAGCATTTTTATGTGCAACCACCTGAGTGCAGTGACATGTTTCACTCATATAGCCTTGCAAAACACTTACCTAATGCATTTGTTGAATACCAATATTGAGTTAAATATTCATCTTTCAATTAAAGTACAAGGCATAAAAAATAACACAAAGTTCCAGCAGAAGGTGAAAAGATCCAAAGTTTAAAATCCAGCTTATTTTCGAACTCCTAATAAAAACCTTAAAAACAAATAACAGTAGTGCATGATTTTGACTGAATAACTTCATCATAGTTTTGATATTTATTTGAAAATTTACAGTAAATTGTGACAGATGAATAACCATAATTACTTGAATACGTATTACATATTTTAATGAATTTAATGTAGATCTGTTTTGCATATAATACAAACACACTCCCTCACTCTCTTTCTCTAAAATGTTCAGAAAAATATGCAAATGATATGATTACTAAATTGTGCAATATTTTGAGGAGCAAGTGCCTATTTAGATATTCAAGAACTCTAAGATAAAACACCTTTTTTTTTCTAGAAAATTAACACTGCATTTCTATTCTGAACTGAACTTTTAACAACTGGTAGTTCATGTTCTCACACAACAATGACTCTGTCATCATATCATTTGCTGCATGTTATTGCTGAGCTGAGTACTGGTAGCTAGCTTAGAATAAACTACAGCTGTAGTTACCACCATTTGCATCTTGTAGCATACCTTTTTATTTAACCTTTGTTCCTTGCCATATCATTTGGAACTCTACAAACGGTTTTGTGGCCACCAGTTATTGAAATGAGAAAGTACACTTTTGTCTAGCTGTTTGTTAGATTGCTATCGTGTGCTTCTTACAAGTTTTTGTTTGAGATAATGAAGAAAGTTACTCAAGTATTTAAACTCATCAGGTTTGTCAGGCTTCTACACTACATGAACAAGCTACTGATTCCTACAACTCGCAATAATGAGTGAAATGGATTATAAGAATGAACTGGTTTGACCTATCTCTATCAGGGAAATTGGCACAAAAGGCACACTTATACCAAGATGAAACTTTTTCTTTCTGAACATATGAACTGCAAGAAAGCAAATGTATTAATTTCTGAGATGAGATTTCATCTTTTTCACTGTTTCTCACAAATACCATGTACTTAGGTATGAGTAAGCTGAGATATTGCATTGTAATGGGCTATAGTGTAGAAAATACACAGCAGTGCATAATCTTCCATAACACTTTGAATAGAGGTTTTGTGCTTTATTTTCCTCTTTGGAATAAATGAACCACTGATGAACTTTTTATGTTTGTTTTGCTTAACCCTAAAAAATATGAGTAATGTAATGGTTGTTAGGATACATTTTGGAAGTGGTCATGACAGAGGAATTTCTCTAGAGCTTTACAGTTAGTTAATAATTAGTGAGTCTCAGTTTAACAGTATTTCATGCTTATGTTTTGTTTCGTTATTCTTATCAGAAGGTTTCATGCTGTATGCCCAGTTTGCTTGTATCAAACATTTTGTGGATGAAACAGACAAATGTAAAAAGACATATTATTTTGATATGATGTATAATTACTTTTTTAATAAGTAAATTAGTGTTAATTACAGAAAAGATAGATCAGTGTAAGATATTCTATCTTATTTGACTGGTAATGGCAACTTCAGCAATCAACTGTGATGGGTTATATGTCCTGCCCCCCTCATCTAAGCAATCTCTTAACATCCAAATAATTGTGATAGAAGTTATGAATTTATTGTTGAATATTAATAGGTAATGTTTTTCACTGTCATTAATTCTTGTTTAAAACATAGTATCATCAGCACCTTTATTATTATTATTATTATTATTATTATTATTATTATTATTATTATTATTATTATTATTATTATATTGGTTTTTGTTAATTGTATGTTGTGGGTTAGTGCTTTTCTCATGGGGATTCAATAAAGGATAAGTAATGAAATTGGCCTGATGCTGTCAAATTTTATTTGGTTTTTTATGCTTAGTTTACCAATGGGTGTACAGAATAAGATGCATATACACTATCTTGAGTTTCTTCTTAAAATAATATTTTCTTCTTTTGCACAGCAGTAGCCTGGACACCTCTCTGTGTTTTCAAATGAGGTTCACATTTTCCACTAGTGCAGATTGTTGACATATGAGAACACCATAATTTATGCTTATAACATCTTTTTAATATTTGCTTATTCAAATACTGAATTTCATATCCAAGTATTAGCTATAATTTGTCACAAATATTAAACAATGTTCGTAGAAAAATTAGAAGCTAAAATCTAAGTTTATGCTTAATTTTGATAACCTGGAGTGCTTTGAAATTTTTAGCTGAAATTGTATTCTAAATCTAGCCATTGAAACTGCTCTTAATACCACTAGTGAACTATTGAAACAAAATTATTAGGTAAGCTAAGTTTTTCAAAGCTTCATTCTTAGTTTAAAACAGTTTATGCAAAGAAGTATTAAACATTTTGATAGGCATTGCAGATATTTTAATTATCAATTTAACTGACCAATTTCACCATTTTATATTACTCATTTCACAAGTTACTAATTAGAAGTACACCTATGTTAGTGGAAAGGCATCAGATAAATTACATTGTCCTTTTTTCATTTCTCTCCCTTGTGAAGTTTAATATAATTTCAAGAAACTGGGTTTATACACATGTGTTTAGTGAAACATTTAAGGCAAAGCTTTCAATTTATCACTAGCCACAATTATGGCATAAGTATAAAACAGTTAATAAATGGGGAATTAATGCATTGTGCATAATAAGCAAATTGTTAAAGAAAGGCATTACTATGAAAAAGACCAAGGCAGTCATCTTTCCTTTAACCTTCCCATTTTTGTACCAGTATAGTGCTTATAAAAGATGAGAAATGATTGAAGTCTATAATTTTGTCTCAGTTGCAAAGTATGTAGCCAGAATTTATAAAATACCAATAGTTTCAGGTTTTATCTAAGTATTCATGTAGCCAGCCTGAACTGCTGCTGCTTCCCTAAACCACCAAGAATTGGAGTACACCCTAGTAACATTCTTGTGTTTAAACATTTTCTGACAGAAATGGTTCATGAAGCAGCATGTGTCCCCTACTGACAAAGCTCTTTTCAACTGTAGAATAAAAGTAAAATCTGTCACACCAAATGACAGGAAACATAAAGCCTCTGATTCAGTAAGACTTCAAGAGACCTTTGGCTGATAAAAGTTGACATGCAATTTTTTAGTGAAATTTTCTCGAGATCAGTGGCAAGACTTTGCACTATTTTGGATACTCTGCCAGTTCCTTTTGTCAGGTAACAGTGTAATGATAGCATGAAAGGTTTGTACCATATGAGGTTTTTTTCTTCTTCTTTCTTTCTTACTTGAAAGTGCTAATGATGCTTTGAAGGTAATACATAGAAAATACATTAAATTTGCATAAACTTGCAATTGTAATGGCAGCATAATTTTAGAACACTGGTCAAAGTTCATGAATGAATTTCCTAACATTTAAAGTCAGAGCTGTTTGCATCAAGCTTTAAAAATTTCTTTCTTTCTTTGGATAGTGAAATATATTAAATAATATGATATATTTTAGATTGGCAATTCATTTTACCCTTTATCATTGTAGGAACATATTAAAAAGTTTGGCTATTCTTAGAAACCATTTATTTGAATGTATATTATTAGGACTGGGATAGCTTTAAAACTTTTTACTACCCAATACAATTCATAATGAATTCCAAGCATGGTTATACCATGTGTCCACCAACCCCTTATAATTCCTGAGATATGCAGCCCACAATCTCGTGAAGCCAGACCCATGTTCCTCCACTTACTTGTTGTATAGTAGCTATATAAATCCAACCTTCTGTTTAAATGAAGAGATCTTAACATTAGCTATAACCATTTTGAAAACAAAGTTATTGCCTACTTTTGTAATGCATGTAATTAATGTGAGGAAGATAAACTGGTTTTGCGGTGTGATTGAACACTTTAAACCAGAAAAAGTGGTTGTAAAATAGAAATTAAGTACAGAAAGTCAACTCCTTTAAACATCAAATAACTGGTGCTCTCAATCTAGATGTGTACATATAGCAGTTACCACATGTTTGCGGGTTCAATGATATAAACTTAACCCTAGATCATTAAATAGTAGTCTGAGAGATTACTTATTTATCAATCTTGAAAAAATTAGGTGAAATACAATACTTACTTGCCATACAAATGAGTATTGTAGGTGTATAATGTAACCACACAGTTTGAACCTTCTCGGTGTACTCACAATGTGATTTTTCTGAATGTTCTCTTAAAGATGCATACAGGCATGTGAGTTAAGCTCATAGCAAACTGCCTTGCTTACCAAGAATTGAAAGATGATACACTCACAACACTGTTCTAGGTGAAATGTTTTCAGTCCAAGATGATCACCCATTGTGCAAACACTTGAGCATTCTGCTAGTTTGGAAAGTGGTGCATAGAAAACAGCAAGCTTTACACATGTCCAGATATGTGTGAAATGCATCACGAACATTCCTTTGATGTGGCGAGGTGAAACTGACTAGTAGTGGATTGGAGTGAATGCCTCTCTGTATACTGACATTGCAGATGATGAGATCAGACCCAGATTATACTGCAAAATTATGCAAAAAGAACTCCAGACAGCATTCAGCTCGTTAATCTTTGTACTAAATGATAACAACAGTGATAGAATAATCTGGACAAATTACAAATCAAACCACTACTGCTTATGATGATACTATAATTTCATTTCTCACATAACACAGTGGTTGCTGCTGTTGAACAAATCAGCGGACATTGATAATGAACTAGACAGTAATGTATTTATTATGAAAACGTTCTGAAGGCCTCACATGTGCCATAAATAATACTGAAAGTTTGAAAATCATTCAGTTTTGATAATGTGTGTAGAAGACAAGCAAAGAAAAAGAAGGCAAAACAAATGTGTACATTTTGCACCTGCTAATTCTTAGGAGCATTTGGTAAAAAACAAACAAGCAAACAAACTTACCAGTGATTCAACCCCTGACTGGTTGCCTTGACTAAGAGCCAAGCTATAATTGATTTATAGCTAGCTTATGGTCTGTACAACACTTGCTTCTAGTGAACACTATACAAAAATAATAATTATTGGCATCTATGGAAGATTTTAAAATGATTATATGCTATTATTTCTGACCTCTAGAGCACCAATTCAATCATATTGTTCGTTTAATCCTAAATGGGAACTGGGACGAATGTTGTAGGCACACTGTAAACTGCAGGTTACAGAATCCAAATTATATACGACTGGTGGCCCACTAGTATAATTATTAGAGAGAATTACTCATCGGTGATATTTTTAAATTTTTGGGCTTTTCATTTTGATTAGTTAAGCATTTTGCCAGCATGTGTTTGTTGCCTGAAGATCACTGATAATTCTGATCCAAATTTTTTAACTTACACATCTTTTTCAGGATTGAGAAAGATTCTGCAATGGTATAACTATGAGACTGAGAATTTAGGTTGTTTATATTCTAAGTAATTAGTATTAAATATTATTGATGTACTCGGAAGTGAAAATGGCTCTATTTATTGATTGTGTTAGTTTAAAAAAATCCATCAGTAGGATATTACCAAACTTGTTTTAAGGCATGAATAATAAACCAAATGTTGTTCAATCTAACTTTTGCTTTTAATCTCAATATGTTTGAACTTTATGAGAATTGCATGTTGCAAATGATGTCACAAATTAGTCTAGTAAGGAAACTGTGCCTAAAATGAGATACACTTTTTGAAAGCTGTACGACTGTATGAAAATTTTCTCGCAGACTCCTGAAGTTCTTGTATCATAATCCTTACTCCCTGTGATAAACATAATACCAAATCAATCAACATTAGTAAACTAGCTACAAGAAAAAGTATAACATTTACAACTCATGCCAAAATTTGTTTTGCTTATTTTGCCGCAGAGTATTGGATAAAATGGCATACGATTTTAAAATGAGACCTTTTATTACAAATAATTATATTAATTGAAAATACAATACAAATGACAAAAGCTAATGATGAAGCAAATTAATTTAACCAATATCATTAAGTATTTCAACATATGTGAAATATGCTGTCTTTCACTTGCTTTTTAAATTTTATCCTTCAAAGTTTAAGAAAGTTTTCTGAAAGTGTTTTTATTTTGAAATACACTGTAACCTTAACATGTTATGTAGCTTTCCAAACTAATAATGTTTGTTTTTATGTGTTATTGACCAACTTATAAATGAATAATTTTGCATTTTTAGGTAAACCAGCACATTCATTACAGCTCCATGTTTTGCACTTTTCACACATTGTCCAATGTTCACCAGGTCTTGATCTATATGTAAGCCAACACAATAGATGCATACTGCATCATCTCCACTTCACTCTGATCATTTTCCTGATTCAGTTCCCCTTCATAATTTAACTTTGACTTAGCCGCTTGTCTCCTCAACCTGTTCCCCCTCCCCATACTCAATCTTCTTTTGTTGATTTTCCTTTAATTTTGCCATACAAGGGCTATGAGTAAGAACTGTGCTTCCTTTCCTCTTCTTTCTACATACCTTGGACTTCTCTACTGGTTCAGGTGGAAGCCTGTTTCAAATGCAGCAAAGTCTGATACCAGTTGCATTGCTCTGCTGTTCATTTTCATTAGTGGCACACTCTTAAGGTTCTTGTACTTAAAACTTCTGGCTCAATCTCTGTGTGAAGTAGGCCGTATTTATTGATCATTTATTTATGATGGAGCAAATAGATGTTCAGGAAAGATGTCTGGATTCAAAGGAATAATGCTTGTTGCTTTAACCCACTCGGGACATTTCAAACTGTGGCTGCTTTACCACAGACAGAAGCATAAAGTCTGCTTATTTTGTAGAGACCAACAGTCCTACTTGGATGTTTCTTCAACCAGAGAACACTTCAGAGTTGTAATATGTGGCTGTACCTAGGGGCTGTAACCTTTGTATGAAGTGGGACAGTAGACAGAAAATAATTGTGCAATCAGCTTTGGCCAAATGAAGAGCTTCAAAGTTCTTGTGGCTAGCATCACTGTCTGTAGTAAAATGACCTGTTCCACTGAGGGCATAACACAGGAAATGCAGTGTTGTATCCAATATTGAAATACCTCTCCTACCATGTATCCATTCTCATTGTTCCAGGGGGAGACCTCTTGTTGTTTTTGAAATATTAAAGCTGGAGGGATGTAATTCCCAGCAGAACCAACACATCTAACTACAGTCACATTTGTCTCACTCCCCCCCCCCTATTTTCTTTCTTCTTCCTTTCTTTGCAACATTCTTTTTTAGTTTCTGGACTGTGGTCAATGCTAGCTAATCCATATTCTACTATTACATGAAGCTACATTTTTTTTTTGCTGCAGTAATTCAGAAAACTGTTTATCCTGAGGTCAGTTAAAAGCTGCAGCAGCTCTTGCTACTGATGGGGGTTCTGGAAAGCTTAATGATTATTTCTGGTGATGAGTTCAAAAATCTTTTATGATCAGCCATTCCCATCCAACTAGCTCTGTATTTCTGTTAAAGGGATAGGAAAAATCATGGTGGTGTGTTAACTCATATCCTAGTTTTGTAACATTAATGGTAGTAAGTCCAAACAACCTGCTTCAAAATCTAGAATATGCTTAACAAATTCAAACTCAATCTCGTGAAGTAAAACAGTTTTGAATCTACTCAAATCTTTAACAGTTGCAAGAATTAATTTGTTGACTCCCTTAGCTCTGTGCCAAAGTATTGCCTACAGAACATAGAACATCTTGACTGCTTTAAGACCTCCAATTCCTTTTTCCTTATAGCATCCAGGCCCCTCTGTACGTCATGCACCTCTCAGGAATGTCTATTGGATTTGTGTCTGTATTTATTAACCATCCTGCATATAAAACAGAAGAAAATGTTTTATTTCATATATTTGTACATAATATTTTGTATTTAAATTAAGATTGACTAAAACACTTAAGTACGTCAATAAACAAAATAATATAAAGGTTACAGTTGAAAAGAAAACACAATTTTACATTTGCAAAAGCAGCTAATTATTGAAATTTTATATTTGTATTTTAAATATAATTTATTAGTCTTGCCTGAAGTAGCTCATATGTTTAACATTTATTTTTAATTCTCACCTGAATCATTTAAGTTTCTTTTCGAAGCTTCACTTCCTGTAGGCCATTTTACTTCATACAGTGCTACTACTTTGCAACACAAAATGTTTCATGATCTATTCCATGTGGTTTACATAGAAGGCCGTGGGCAAGCTCTATTTCATATTACTGGAATATTTCAGTTTAGGCACAATTTCATTAAGCACTGCCAGAGGATAACTATGGCATTCTAATCTATATGTTTATGTTTAAAAGAGAGAAAAATTAGAGCTTTCCTCAATGATTATGTTGGAAACTTTAAAAAAAAATCCACCAGTAGAGTATTACTATCATTACCAAAATTCTTAATAAGCATGGATACTGTTCCAAAAATTGTACAGTTCCAAATTTGGCTTTAATCTCAATATAGCTGTTTGATATTTTCAGTAATTATAGGTCACAAATTGCTCTGGTAAGCACTGGAGTCCACAACCGATTTAAGTTAGTATGTTTGACATATTAACATGAATTTGGCTAGACAAAGATAGGGAATAATTTAAAGTTTCCTATATAGTTAATGTGTTTCCTCTAGCATGTTTCTGGGATAAATTATAAGTACCGCAAGAGTGCAAGCAGTTCTGCTT
This sequence comes from Deroplatys truncata, assembly GCA_030765065.1. Classification (NCBI taxonomy): domain Eukaryota; kingdom Metazoa; phylum Arthropoda; class Insecta; order Mantodea; family Mantidae; genus Deroplatys; species Deroplatys truncata. Next base: position 196,342,555 of record CM060978.1, read on the forward strand.
GAACCCTGCAGCTTTCTTTGTCAGCATGCTTGTGATGTTTTCCAAAGCATATTGAATGTATCCTTAAAATGTATTTCGATAATATAGAAACTAACTGGAAGTGAATCCATATGATGTTGTTTACTGTTCCGTAACCCATTTTTAAAATGAGCTTCCATTTCTGAAACGTATAAACTCCTATTAACTATGGGTATGTAAACCAATATTGGAAAGTTCACGTGTTTTGCACATGTTGTATTGCAGTAATTTCTATGTACACATGCCTATATGGTTATACATGATTTTCTGAGTAAGGTTGTTACTAACTATAAAAATTAATACAGTCCAAATAATGAGTTGTTTGGCTTGAGCGATTATTGATTTAACTTTCTGTAATTCTGTTACCATTTTATTGTATACAAATTGTGAGAATAAATGTTATTGTTCTCAATTTACTTGTTTATTTTAATCAGAGTTTCTATGAGTTTGCATTTTTCTTTTCTGTGTTTATTGCATCCAACACTTACATAAGGCTAATGTGTTTACTAAAAACAGAAATTCTATACTTTTAGTTGAGTTTCCATTTTAATGTATATTACACCCATACCCATCACGAAATTTCAACATTTCATATGTTCACTTCACCCACTGAAGAATTATTGTAATTGTAAATGTTGTCTTCCATTAAATAGACATAATGTAAAAAATAAATTACTTGTATTAAACTGAGGATACTGGCACCTACAAACAAGACAATGGCACTTCCAATGCAAATTGAAAATGTTGAAATAAATTAAGCTTAAGTTGACATTTTAATTATTGCTGCATGTCTAGTTCATGTTATAGCTATAAACTTAATAAAGCATCCATTGCTCAGCAAGTGAGTGTATAACAGGGCAGTAAGTTGACCTTTAACTACCCAGGCATCACAAGGTTAAGAAGTGTCTCGCTAAGGATTTGGTATCTTTAGATTATATGGCTATAATATGAGAGTAACTTCTTCAAAATTTTTGTTTAGAATTTGTCTGTAGAATATGGTTTAGAGCAGTTTGAAAACCTGGGCATACTATATAAATTGACAGTTACGTTCATAGTAGATACTTTCCAATGAGCTCTTATGCTAGTTCCCACCGAGGAGCTGAGTCTCAACTGGGTTTGAAGTAGTATTTATCTTTACGTTATTTGCACCACTCTTTGAGCGTCAATTTGGAGTAGGTTGTATTGTTGTTCTACTGTTGGGGAGCCAAAATTGATGAAGTAACTGCCCCATGTATGGTACAAAGTTTCCGGTGGCCTTCGACCCAACGTTTAGGAATCAACTTTGTATTTTTATGTTTCTTTAACTATTATATATATTTATGCTTGCCTTGGCTGCGTCAGTATTAATTTGTAGAAATATGAATCTCTTATCAGGGGGTGATGCGGCTAAAGAATGTAGGCCTACACAAATTATAATTTTTACTTCACTCCTTTTATTAATCCTTCACACGATTAAATAACACTTCACTGATACAGAGAGATGTGAGATTATTTATTAATGACTTGCACTTTTTAACACATAAACTTTATAATATTCTCACCGTAATGAATTTTATATGTCTCACACTGAATACATACCGAGCGAATGAACTGCTCAGGTACGCTGCCATCTAGCGTCCGGTTGGGAACTCTGTCTATTAGCAACTGGCATTTACCGCTTAAATTTGTAAATTTCAAGTCTCTGATTGGCTAATTTTACTCCAATAGAATACTTTTATTTAACCATCAGCTTTTCTGGTTGTTGATTGGCTATTTATAAATAGTTTTAAATATTACATTATTGTTCTAAGTATTATTAGTAGCATTATTAAACTTTCCAATTCATTATTGCCTCAAGGTTACCTTTCAGCTTCTATTCTCACAGCTCCTACATTATTAAATTACATAATATATTCACATAACATTATTATACATGTACACAATAATATAAACATAATACAATGACTGTTAAATACATTTTATATATTATATGATACACATATTGCTTTAAGGCGGTCTGTTATTTTTTTTATATTATATAATTAGACTGAAATCATTTAAGTGTTAAAAATACTGCCTCAGGTTTCAGACTGAGTTACAAGTTATTACAGAAGATTTCCATTTGTTTGGAACAGTGGTTCAGACAGCATTGCCAGATGTCTTGAAATCAAAACAAGGGACACATGCAAATTTCGGCCCCCCCCATCTGCAATTAAGATACACTTATGGCAATATTTACAAAATGCTTTGTAACTATAGTCGCCATTGCATTCTAACCAATCGATAAATTCAGTTTCGTTTTCCCAATCCTTACGTAAAGCACACAGCCTTTTACTTTTTTTTTTTTTTTTTTTTAACATTTTGATTTGTTTTCAAATTTCTGTCCATTTCCATTATTAATTTACTTCCTGTTTTCCAACAAAATAACCATGTGTTTGTGTTCATCAACTACTAACAAACACCATTCATTGTTTATGGATATTAATCAAAAGAGAGAAGTACCTAAGCAGTTAATTTTTAGGTTGTATTAATTATTAAGCATCATATCAGCCAGGCTGGCCAATCCCCCCAAAATCGCCAAATTTGTAGACAGTGAACCAATTCTAAGTGTATACACTACCAATGTTATATCAGGGTAAAACTTATTGGGAATTACTTTTTGCAGCATAAAAAAATATAAGAGCCAGTTTTCTAAGTCCAGAGATGAAAATATTAAGGTTTTTTGGGTGGAATGCAATATTTCCCCTACTTACTATTTGTAGCAGAGAAAGTAAAAACTCTGATGTGTTGCACTCACATGACTTTCTCTAGTCTTATGCAAACTATTTTTACAAATGCTTATTCTGCATCTGCTTCATATTAATCGAGATAAACATTTGCAGAAACTTATTACTAATTTTCTTTAAGTGCAAGGGGAATGTGGTAGCCTTTAAGCAAAGGTCAAATATTTTAAGAGCTAGTTGCTATGTGGAGCATTTCATTCTCTTTGCTTGTCCAGGATATTTAAAAAAAAAAAAAAAAAATTCATTTGAGAAAAAGCATAAGTATTGGAAAATTCAAACAAAAGACAAGGACTATCTCGGAAATGGTTCTCTCGACAAAAAAAAAGTATATGACATAAATTGAATGTTTTAATGAGATCTACATTTTTTTGTGTAGTAAAATTTTGTATATCTCTTACGGTTTACCAGTTATACGAAAGTCATTTAGAATGAAGAGAAGTTTTGAGTACATTCCCAGAAAATTCAAGATGTGCATTTCATTTGCCATGAAAATATCTTAAACATATGATATTTTAATCAAAATCGTTAGAGCCATTCTTGAGAAAATCAAAGTTTTCGAAGAATGTTCCCTGTCAAGGGTAGTCTGCATTAGGGGTGATTTTCTCAAAAATCTTTGTGTCGCATCCTTGGAAGATATTAAATTTAAATACCAAGTTTGATATTTATCTGACGTTTCGTTTTTGAGTTATGTTGTTTACAGTTAGACACACTAACACCGACATGTTCCCAAAAATGCTTTATTTGGATTCAGGGCACCTCAAAACAATTATTTACGGTGAAATCTCGGTATCGAATTTTTGGGTGGAATGGAATACTTCCCCTACTTACTATACGTAGTAGAGAAAGTAAAAGTGGCTTTTAGATTTTGGTTAAAATGCCACATGTTAGAGGTATTTTGATAAGTAAAATGTATATCTTGAATTTTCTGGGAATAGCCTTTGTAGTCCTCATTCGGAAGAATTTTGTATAAGCTTGTGTAACTGGTAAAAGTTAAGTGATGGACGAAAACATACTACACAAAACATGTAGATCTCTTTAAAACATAATTTATTTCAAATATTTTTTTCTGTGGCATCGGCCATTTCCGAGATATCCGTTATTAATGGTTCGAATTGTTCAATACCTAGCCATTCTTTTAAAATCGTGTCGATTTTCAATTGTTTCTCACAATGTCATGGAAAGACTATGGAATTTTAAGGCCAGCGTAAAGCGTCCAGTTCTAAAACATTTGACTGTCACTGTTCAGTTTGTAATTATAACGAAATGTGTAATGCAGCTATTTCCGGAGAGATTTATCTCAATTAAAATGAAGTGATAGGAAAATAAGCTTTCGCAAGAATAATTTGTATATGTACCCACTATACCCGTCTTCTACGATAGAGGATAGGAAAAAGCATGTGAATATAACACATGGGGTTGTTTTTTTTTATTGACTGTAATGAATTCATTGCTCTTAAACCATCGCAGGTTCATAGGCTTGCGCCCGAAAATATCAGGTTTGCCCTGTTACCCTCTAATGTATATTCACAAATTAAAAAAATCTGATGTGTTACACTCACATGCCTTTCTCTACTCTTGTACAAACTATTTTTACAAACGCTTATTCTCCATCTACTTCATGTTAATCGAGATAAACATTTGCAGAGTCTATCTTATTGCTAATTTTCTTGTAGATGTAAGGGGAATATATATTTACAAGGGCAATTTGGAAATACAGTAGCCTTTAAGCACATACATATCTTTTTACTTTCTCTACTACGTATAGTAAGTAGGGGAAGTATTGCATTCCACCCAAAAATTCGATACCGAGATTTCACCGGAAATACATGTTTTGAGACCTCCTGAATCCAAAAAAAGCATTTTTGGAAACATGTCCGTGTGTGTGTCTGTCTGTGTGTCTGTGAACAGCATAACTCAAAAACGAACAGTCGGATAAGCACCAAACTTGGTATTTAGGTTCAGTATCTTCCAGAGATGCGACACGAAGGTTTTCAAGAAAATCCCCCCACTCCAGACTACCCTTTACATGGAAGATTTTTCGAAAATTTTAATTTTCTCAAAAATGGCTCTAACGATTTTGATGTAAATATCATATGTTTAAGATAATGTCATGAGAAATGAAATGTATATCTCGAATTTTCTGGGATTGTCTCCAAACGTATTCTTCATTGTGAACGACTTTTGCATAACTGGTAAACCATAAGAGATAGACAAAATTTTACTACACAACAAATGTAGATCGCGTTAAAATACACAACTTATGTCATATACATTTTTTTTGTTGAGTGAACCGTTTTCGAGATATTGCTTGTTATTTCCTTAAATTTTCCAATACTTATACTTTTTCTCAAATTCGTTATTCATTTTTTTATGTCCTGGACATGCAAAGAGAATGGAATGCGCCACATAGCAACCAGCGTTAAAATATTTGACTATCGCTTAAAAGCTACCATATTTCCCTTGCATCTACAAGAAAATTACCAATAAGATTGACATCTCGATATCTCGATTAACATGAAGCATATGGAGAATAGGCGTTTGTAAAAATAGTGTGTACAAGAGTAGAGAAAGTCATGTGAGTGTAACACATCAGATTTTTTTCTTAAAATTTGAGTTGGTATATATTAATTTACATCACATAAAGGCGCTAGTTGTTACCATAGGAGCGCTTTCGAGAGATATGTTTCTCTCATCCTCAGCTGAGACCCAACTCGATTCACTGATGTGAATTAATATATACCAACTCAAATTTTAAGTATCATATAACATCACAATAAGAAATACTTCTGGTTTATTATAAAACATACATATCACTTAATATCTGGTTGCTAGGTGCAGCACCATTCTCTTTCCCACAGATCAATACTCTTTGTATATCCAAGACAAAAAAATGAATAACGAATTACCATTTGAGAAAATAAGTATTGAAAAATTTAAGGGAATAACAAGTAATATCTCGAAAATGGTTCACTAAACAAAAAAATGTATATGACAAAAAGTGTGTATTTTAACGCGATCTACATTTTTTGTGTAGTAAACGTTTGTCTATCTCTTATGGTTTACGAGTTATGCAAAAGTCGTTCACAATAAAGAATACTTTTGCGGACATTCCCAGGAAATTCAAGATATACATTTTATTTGTCATAAAAATATCTTAAACATATATTTTAATCAAAATCGTTAGAGCCATTTTTGAGAATATTAAAATTTTCGAAAAATCTTCCATGTAAAGGGTACTCGGGGGTGGGGGGATTTTCTTGAAAACCTTCGTGTCGCATCCTTGGAAGATACTGAACCTAAATACCAAGTTTGGTGTTTATCCGACTGTTCGTTTCTGAGCTATGCTGTTCACAGACAGACACACACACACGGACATGTTTCCAAAAATGCTTTTTTTTGGATTCAGGGGGTCTCAAAACATGTATTACCGGTGAAATCTCGGTATGGAATTTTTGGGTGGAATACAATACTTCCCCTACTTACTATACGTAATAGAGAAAGTAAAAATGCAAAAGCTATAATAAAAAATCTGATGTGTTACACTCACATGACTTTCTCTACTCTTGTAAAAACTATTTTTACAAACTCTTATTCTCCATCTATTTCATATTAATCGAGATAAACATTTGCAGAAACGATCTTTTGACATGCAAAGAGAATTGCATTTTACACATAGCGACAGTTCTAAAAATATTTGACTATCGCTTAAGGCTTACTATGTTCCCCTTGTTTTGTATTTGCAAGGGCAATATAGAAATACAGTAGCCTTTAAGCATAGACATCTCTTAATAGCTGGTTGCTATGTGCAACACCATTCTCTTTGCCACAGATTAATACTCTTTGCAGAAACTACCTACTTCAAATTGGCGCTCAAAGCGTGGTGCTAAAAATAACGTAACAACAAATAAACAACTTCAAGGATCATAAAGGCGTATTTGTATTTTCGCCAGTATAGGAACGTAAGGAAGAACGTCTTCCAAACATTTTAAAACTTCATATGTAATGCAAGATAAATGTCTCCATTGTCTTGAGTTGAACAAATAAAGAATTTATAATAATTTATAATATCTTATATTGATATTCTTCTATAAAAAATGCAGTTGAATTGTAATCTGAGACTGTGTTAAAAACCTTTGCGCATGAATGTAATCTTACAAATTCTGAGCAAATGTCGCCTAGATGGCAGGCAACACATCTTACTTGCAAGTGAAGTGAGCTACAGAACCGCCTAGGAAGTCTTTGTCATCTTGATGAGAAACCCATGCAGCCTAATTTGTCTATACCAATCCAGTTTTATATGCCGCGTTTAAGGTTTATAGATGTTTTCCTATTGTGAAACTGTAAATTAATAACTAAATAGAGATAAAATGAGGGTAAAGATTTCCCAGTGGTAATAAAGAGGAAGAAATAAAATGTCATATTTTGTCTTTTATGACAGTGAAAAGTGACCAAACTAAGATACATAAATTGCGCATATGGAACCGATAAAATAATTCCTATAATTGGTAGAGAGATAATAGCTGCTCGTAAGCTTTAAATGCCTTTTTCATTGACTATTTCACTCTTACTATGTCTTGAACAATAAAACTGTAAAGAGTGATGTACTCATCCCTAAAGTTTTTAATTACCTCCCCAGATGATAACTGCTGCCATCCAACGGAATATTTGTAAGATGAGATGGTACAATAATATATTTTCAACACAGTTTAATAGTTGAGTAAGTAAATTCTGAAGATACTTTCGAACATGTGACGCGAGAGATGAGTGAAATGTTCTATGTTCGAAGGATGTCCAATGCGCATGTGCAAGCAGACGAAACGACCGATGACTTTTATTGCTTCTCACATAGCAGCCAACATGTGCTTCATTTGTAACAACCATAGCCAACTAAAAAAAATTCCCATACATGTGCACCTCAATCTGGAAGCAATTAGCAACGGTCACTTTTGAAAAGTCCTGACCATGCTTTCTAAAGTTTGTATGTTCTTGGAGATATTCTTGCAAATAATAAAACTTTTAAAAATTGCTCACCCGATTAATAAAACGATCTGTTGGTTTATCTCAATGATAGAGAGAACACCTAGATGTTCACATTTGTCACTATTTGTGGCATGCTGACACCAGGCCCTTTTCTTGAACTAATGGAAGATATTGGGCAGGTCTAACCTGTGGTGTAGCGATTAGCGATTATGTTTAGTTAAAGTTTAGTTAAATTAACGAGTTAGTGTTTAGTGAAAATAGCTAGCCAGTATAATTTAGGAACAATGTATATAATTACATAGTAGTGTAATTTAGTGACAAAAAATGTGTTGGCTGCATTACTTTGAGTGATGCAAGATAGAGAATTTGGCTGCCCTGCATTCTTCTATATGGCTACATGCGCAGTATGTAAAGAAATAATTATAATATTTAAATTATGTTAATAAAACAAGAAATCATCCAAATAAATAATTCTAAATACATATTACACCAAAGAATGTGAAGCTGTACTTCGAAAAAATATGCCGCAGACGTTGGACGCAGGAAAAATCTCGCGTCACATGTTGTAAAGTTGAGCCTAAATTCTTATTCTAATAGTTTAGTGAGTAAATGTATATAACGGTGTATATATTCTAAATAAAAATATAAATTCATTTTCAAAAATTTAATATTTATTTTATATATTTAATATTTTATTTATTTCTTCTAATCTATACCCATATACAGGTGGACCATTTAGGTTGAGACTGTACAATATATCCCAAACTAAGCCTTTTAGAAAGAAATGTCTTGAAAAAAGTTGCTTGTTATTATGGGGGGAAGTAAATGCCATTAGTCGTGTTTTATTTGGAGGATGTTGTGATGGTCATTTTAGGGTAAATTTAAATTGACCCTAATTGTAGATTCCCATTAAAAATTAAATTGAATATATATATATATATAATCGTAAAATATTTAATTAAATATCCCATCTTATTTTGATTTTCTCTAGATAAATCCAAAGTTCTAATTATATTACTGTTTATAAATGCTTTATGGACACAGTATATACTAATTTCTTGCCTAACGCTGGAGGAAATTAGAAGCGAAGATGATTTTGCGACGAGAAAAGAAAATAGGCGACTGCTACCCAAACATTATCCAATGTTACAATCACACTGGTTTTTCTAACCATATATTACATATTTTCATACCCATTCTACAAATTATTAATTCAAAAGCTCATTTTCTATCAAATATAAATTTTATCATAAATTATTTAATAAACACTTTCCATAAATATTTGTTTATAGGAGCACAGTTGCATTATATGAGCAAGACGACAGTCAGTTTTAAAAGCAGATGCTACATGTGATCCTTGGGTAGTGCAGACTCTTTGAAACAAAAAACGGTGATTCAGCACTTTAAAATATACTACTTTAAATATTGACACATTCAGACCAACACAGAATATTTCAAAATGGATAATATGAAATAAACTTTAATTTGATATAAATTGTATACCCAGACTTTTTTGTTTCCAGCAGTAAACGTATGTTTGTTTCCCATATATAGAAAGTCCATAAGAATAAATAAGACTTTCACAGGCCATTTACAGAAAAACGTGATATAATTTTATTCATAAATAAAGTGCCTCAAACATATCATGTTTTAATCAAAGTTATGCCATTCTTAATAAAATAACTTTTGCTTTCTCTACCTATAGTAGGTAGAGAAATTATTGTATTTTGTCCTAATATTCAATATCGAGATTTCGCCGAAAATAAAAGCTTTGAGTGTGTGTGTGTGTGTGTGTGAGAGAGAGAGAGAGAGAGAGAGAGAACGGCATAGCTAAAAAAAACGAAAGGTCGGTTAAATACTTGGAATATATTTTCAGCGTACCTCAAGGATTCGACACGAAGGTTTTCAAGAAAATCCTGCACGTTTAGGTGAGGAGTGAGAAGTATTCAATATAAAGATTATTATTTTAATATATTTATATACATTAAGTTCAAAAGTATATAAATGGGTCCATGATGGTAATAACCAACGAGCAAAATCTCAATCTGGTATAATAATATTTAAGTAAAATATTAAATTTTTGATACAATTTTATGTAAAACAAAAGTAAACTCTCTGAAGAGTCCATGAAGCATATAAATTAAATAGAATAATTTTCAATTTTGCTTATCTTTAAGATTTAAAGAAAATCACTAATCAATACCAAGTGATTATGCATTTACCATTAGCATTATATAAAATGACTGTTAGCGAAAATGTTTAATATGAACATAAAACTTATTAAAATTGGACCATACATGAGCGAGGAACAATTTTTACTTCAAGAATTTATATTAAATTTCTTTCTAAAATTATGCTTTCTAAAGTGCCACGTATCACCAATTGAAATATTGTTGCGGAACGCAAAATATATTATTCTACATGATATTTAAATATAAATTCTAGAATTGAATATTTTTGCTAGTTTTCCAAAAAAGCATGTTTTATATACATAAACTAAACCCTCTTGTTCACTTTCCCATTAAAAACAACTTATTCTCAAATATTTCCCATCTGAATTAAGGAAGTATCTACGGTAGTCTAATGTCCTCCGTGATCTAGGGGTACCATGCTACCCTCTAGTCCCTGAGGTTGCGGGTTCAAACGCGGCGGAGGGCGATGATTTTTTTTTCGGACATAAAAATCCTTAGCGTGGCTTTCTCCGAAAGGAAATGAAGCCGGTGGTCGCGTTTCGTAGATTTACGGCACGTAAAAGAAGCTCAAGCTTGATAAAGAGGCCCCTGAGCAAAATTTCCGTTCTTTCACCCCAATATGGAATGGGACGTTAAGAACCGTAGTAGTTGAAGAGCGTCCAGAAATAAAACTCAATTTAATTTAGCAGTCTAATGGGTAAAAATTGACACAGAAAATCGAATACGTGAGTCGAATCTTGGTCGTTACCCCCAATTTTGCAAACCTGAGCCTATATATAATTTTCTAAATAATGGATATTCAGTCTGTATTAGGGAATAATGTTTTGAAAGAAGTAGTCTGTTTTGCGTTGCAGTCCATGTATACTGCTAGCAACATTTCATTCTGTATTAAGCGTACACATGCTAAACACTTTTAAACTAAATTACTCTGTTTCCCCAGAAGAGGATTTGAAAAGAATAGAACTCATATGTCGAATGACATTTACGTTGTAGTTTGTGAGAAGCAGGTTGTCCTGCAAAACACTCAGACGCAAAGACAGTTTCTAAGACGCCCATCACTAATTCACTAATATTGTCACTATGCATTGGTATTATTTTTAGTTATTCATATAATTATAAATGTTTGTAAAAGGTGGAATTAAAGGCTTCCACGTATTAGGTAGAGAGTTCAAAAAACCCGCTGCGCGATTATTGCGGTGTCAGGGAGCATTTACCCTCGGGCCAGCGCCCGCGATTTTGCTGACTTGCTTCAGGTCACTTCCCCTGGCAGTGACACACTGCTTAGCTGTGCGAGGGTTTTGGTTAAATAGTCCGGATTTTAGGACTAGTGATCGATCCTACCTGAACCCTTGCCGGCTGAAGTAGATGGCGTGCCTCAAATATGGGAACCAACTTGAAGATGGTATTGTCTTTACGTTGGAGTTGTTGAAGTTTGCATAGTTTGCACCACACTTTGGGCGTTAATTTGAAGAAGATGTTGTTCTTCAACTGTTGTAGTTTATTGTTGTTGAAGTTTTACTGTTGTTGTTAGCCACGCGCTTGGGGAGCCAACTTGAAATAGTTATTGTCTTTAGGAGTTTGTTTATTTATGTTTTTTAGCTCCACGTATGGACGTCAATTTTGAAGTGGATTGTTTGTTACGTAATATGCTGCTACGTATGAGAAGCCGATTTTTTAAGATGTATTTTTGTTGTTACGCTCCAAGTTTTTAAAAGAAATATTAACTTAACTTTGTTATTAAACTGCTTCTATAGATATTATTTATGTTTGTTTTTGCCTCGGCTGCGTCAGTATTGTTTTAGAGTAATGTATCTCTTAGACAGGGCGTGGTACGACAAGAATGTAGGCTTACACAAATTTTAAGTTTAAATTCACTTCTTTTTATTAATCCTTGTCACAAATGATATAGCACTACACTGATATTAAGAGCTGTGAGATTCTTTAATTTAAAACTTGCACTTTGTTATCGGGTATACTTAATTTTCATTACACACGAACACGTAATATTTCTTTAGAGAACACAACTTCCATCCGGTCACTACCAAGGTCTACAGGCAACTGAACATATTTTCAACCGTCCAAACCCGTAAAATTTTGTATTTCAAGTCTCTGATTGGCTAATCCTAGTCCAATAGAACACCTGCATTTAATTAAAGCTTTTTCTGGCTGTTGATTAGCTAATTTTAAACAGTCACAAGATTTACGTTATTGCTGCCACAATCATGACTAGTAGTATTCAAACTCTCAAACTCATTATTGCATCTAGGTTACCGCATTGTTACCTCATTGTTAGCAATTTTAAACTTATTATTCTCACAGCTCTTACATTATTAAATTACATAATGCATTCACATAACATTATTGAACATGTTTACAATAAAAATAAGCATATGCAATGACTGTTACACACATTTTTACAAATTATTACATACATATTGCTTCAAGGCGGGCTGTTATTGAATTTACATATTATATAATTTAATTGAAATTATTCAAATGTTAAAAATACTGCCTAACGGTCGCCATTTCAAAAATCTACGTGGGCAAAGTATTATTTTAAAGTTATATCACAATGCATCGGTCGTCATCTTCTGTGGCTCAGATAAGCTTTCTATTCATCTAACCACTTGTATAGTGTAGCCTGGGATGGGAACCTTAAATGTCTCATTAAAACTCTACCAACTTAATTGGGGTTTAACGTGTAAGTGTTTGGAATTACCGTGCACCTCTCCTCTCGCACGCTTTGCAAAGTTTAGAACCCCCAGAAAGTATGCCTAGCTTGACTTCGCTAGTCGGACAACCACTCTCTGTTAGGAGTGGGTGTGTGCCTAGTGAGTAGCCATGCGTATGAGCAAGATCCCGGGTCCACGAAGGCATCGCCGTCGCCGCCAGCACCTACGCCGCAGCCAGTGACAGCTCCACAGCAGCCAACTCCAGCGCCGACACCAGCACCATCAACAGCGCCGACACCAGCACCATCACTCACGCCGATCATCGAGGAAGTCCAGGGCCTACGTGACGCCGTTCAGGATCTCCACGTGGAGTTCCTGAACATGACGACGAAGCTGACAGCCCTGGAGGAACCCATCAGGGACCTTCAAACCTCATCAGCAGCCCAACAGGTTTTCCTGGCTGGGCAGTTCGACAGCACCTCATCGAGACTTAGAGCCATCACGAAGCAATCCGGGTCTCATCTCTTGGACCCAGGTTTAAGACGAACCCGGACAGAGTCGCCAAATTCCTGCAGGATTGCAAGGAATACAACCAGTACAGTCAGCAGCTGCAGCAGCATCATTGGTACGATCCTCAAAGCTAACCTACAGGTTTCATGGCTGCACCCTAGTAACTACCTTTACCCGCTCTCGCCCATAGGGCGGCAGCTTCCATCCTTCACATACTAACGCGGGTGCTACGCGGAACCGCAAAAAGCCACGACATTCCACCTTTCCTTCTTCCTTTTTCCATCCGGTGGAGGAATTTTTAATGGGTATGCCGACTATTGGTGAGTCCCACACTCTCAGTCCCGACTCCCATCGGGGCTGGGCTCAGTGATTAAATCATTTTCTCCTCCACTTGAAAAAAACAACAGTCAACCCCCATGGGGGTTCGTGGTACATGCACGGAGTCTAGAGTCGCCCTCATTCTTAGAAGCCGAAGAAGTGATGCCGGGCGCCATCGCGATAATATAAAATAAGAGTAATTTTTGGCAAAATATGGATTTTCTGGCTTCAACGGCCACATGTGTCCAAGGAGTATCTGTAGTAAATCCCTCTCGCAATTGGAACCAAAACTTTTTATGAGTCACACAGCGTCTGCGAAGGGTAATGTAATTCTAATTAAAAATTCCTGCGACCCAGGCAAGAATCATAAACGGATAGTCGCGATACAGAAATAGTGCGCCCATCGTTACATCACAGAATTATATTCGACTGAATGGGTATCCAAGCAACCTAAACGACTACAAACACAGAAACATAAACCAATTCCACTATGCGGCATTCTAACCGTATCGGCGAACTTCGATGTTTAGACTAAGATTGGAAATATTACTTCTGTGATGATGTAACCATAAATATGTAGAACAGGACGCACCTGGTCCGCCTTATAATAAAGTAGGGGTGGAAAACATTGAGTTTATCAGAAGTTCCGTATTTTTTGTATCGTGAAAACGTATTTTTACTTTCACTTCCACGTGGATAGTAACTAGAGAAGGTATTGCATTCCATCCGAAAATTCTATACCGAGACTTCACAAAACATACATGTTTTGAGGTCCCCTGAATCCAAAAAATCATTTTTAGAAAAAAAGTTCTTTGTGTGTATGTGTGTCTGCCTGTATCCGTGAACAGCATTACTGGAAAACGAAAAGTCGGATAAATACCAAACTTGGTATTTAAGTTGAGGCAGTATTTTTAACAATTAAATGATTTCAGTCTAATTATATAATATAAAAAATAACAGCCCCCTTAAAGCAATATGTGTATAAATAATATATAAAATGTATGTAACAGTCATTGTATTATGTTTATATTATTGTGTACATGTATAATAAAGTTATGTGAATGTATTACGTAATTTAATAATGTAGGAGCTGCGAGAATAGAGGCCGAAAGTTGCTAACAATGAGGTAACCTTGAGGCAATAATGAATTGGAAAGTTTAATAATGCTACTAATAATTCTTGGAACAATAATGTAATATTTAAAACAGTTTATAAATAGCCAATCCAAAACTAGAAAAAGCTTAAGTTAAATGAAAGTATTCTATTGGAGTAGGATTAGCCAATCAGAGACTTAAAATAGAAAAATTTACAAATTTAAGCGGTAAAGGGAGTCACTAGTAGACAGCGTTCCCAACCGACACTAGACGCGGTCCCGAGCAGTTCAATACGTATTCAGTGGGAGACATAAAATTCAATACGGCGAGAATATTATAAAGTTTACCTGTTAAAAATGTGCAAGTAATTAATAAATAATCTCACAGCTTGTATATAAGTGAAGTGTTATTTAATCGTGTGAAGGATTAATAAAAGGAGTGAGGTAAAAATTATAATTTGAATAAGCCTACATTCTTTAGCTGCATCACCCCCTGCTAAGAGATACATGTTTCTACAAAGTAATACTGACGCAGCCGAGGCAAACATAAATATATATAATATTTAAAGAAACATTAAAATACAAAGTTGATTCCTAAACGTTGGGGCGAAGGCCACCGGAAAGCGAACGTTTGGGCGTAGAACACCGGAAACTTTGTACCATACGTGGGGCAGTTACTTCATCAAGTTTGGCTCCCCAACAGTGGAACTACAATACAACAATACAACTTCTTCAAAGTTCAGTATTTTCTACAGATGCGGCATGAATATTTTCAAGAGAATCCCCCAACACCAACTACCCTTTACATGGAAAAATTTTCTAAATTTTTTATTTTCTCAAAAATATCTAAATATTTGATTAAAGTGTCATATGAAAGATTTACACGACAAATGAAACGCATATATTGAATGTTCCTCTTCATTCGGAAAGAATTTTGTATAATCTTGATAACTGGTAAATGTTAAGCGTAAGACGAAAACGTACTAAACTAAAAATGTATGTATCTTAAAAACACGCAAATTATTTCAAATAACTTTTTTGTGGCATAAGCCATTTCCGAGATATCCGTTATAAACGGTTCGAATTGTTCAATGCTTTGTCATTCTTTTCAAGTCTCGTCGATTTTCAGCTGTTTCTCGCGATGTCATTCAAATGGTATGGAATTTTAAGGTCAGCGTAAGCGTCCAGTTCTAAAACATTTGACTATCGCTATTCCCTTTCCATTTATAACGAAATGTGTAATAGAGCTATTTCTGCAAGGTTTGTGTGGATTAAAATGAAGTAGACGGAAAAATAAAGGTTCGTAAGAATAGTTTTTATGTAGATTAATAAATGATATAGGATAGAGAAAGTGAATGTACTCATAATATGTCCGATTTTTAAATTTAAGATGTCCAAAACCAGACAAGTAATAACAGACATTGGCATATGTCCAAATAATATGTGTAACTAGTCGATTCTGAGTTCCTTTGAGAATCATTCCATTCAGCCACCGACATTTAATAGCTAAAAAGAACGTTACACACACACACACACACACACACACACACACACAGAGAGAGAGAGAGAGAAAGAAATAAAAACAAAGGAAGCTAAATAAGTGAAATGGATGCGCAAATGAGCTTGGGGGTTAGTGCTAAAGTTAAAAGTTCTTTTCTGTTCATGCTAAGGATATAGAAAAGCTTCAAATGAAAACCTTGGCCAGCTTAGCTAACCAATCGGAACTCGAATACGGATCCGAAGTGTGAGAAGAAAAACATTACCTCTGGGTCCAAACTTCCGCGAAATAATAGCTTGACAGAACCCCTAGGTCACTACGTGGGTTGTGTCAAACTATTATTTCGCGCAAATTTAAGCATCAGCTTGTTAATTTGTTTTCGGAAGAAATAATTGCCCCAAATGTTCGCTGTCGGTTTGCTTTCCCGTAATTTTCTTTCTCATGAGCCCATGCAATATAGGTCAGTATAAAAGTTGACTCTTATTCCATTCTTGCGTTCCTACATCAAAATATTAATTGAAAATGGCTTTGGGTGGCGCAGTTAGTTAAGGATTTCTGTAGAAAGGTTGCTGGTTCAATTCTGGTCCTGCATGATAGCACTTTAGTGTATTTAATGTAACATCTCGTGTCAGATTTACTGCCATGTAAAAGGCTTCTGCGGGATGCAATGTGGGTACTACGGCGATGTTGTTATAATCATTGTTAGCGTGGTTAAGAAGACAAGGTAGTCTGAAAACATAGAAATTACACCTTGAGTGCGTTAAATTACCACTGCTCTTAAAGTTCTCAATGGTTTTTCCTGAAAGTTTAATGAATTAATCTATAAATTATGAAAATTATTTAAAGTGGTTGTTTGCATTGATAGCTTATGTAGTCGAGTTCGTAAAAATTATTTCATTCAACAGAAAAATAATAAAACATTAACATGTGAATTCGTGTACCTTTTTCTCTGATACTACTTACAATACAG
The DNA here is from genome assembly GCA_030765065.1 of Deroplatys truncata. Classification (NCBI taxonomy): domain Eukaryota; kingdom Metazoa; phylum Arthropoda; class Insecta; order Mantodea; family Mantidae; genus Deroplatys; species Deroplatys truncata. The sequence continues at coordinate 196,359,568 of CM060978.1, forward strand.
AATCACACTTTTGCGTGCTTGTTCTTAGTATAATCAGCTATCTTCTGAACCTCAATTATTTAGCTATGTATATCAGTTCACTAGAAATTAAAAAAATTATTTGCAATATCAAAAAAGTAAAAATATGGAAAATTTGCAATGTTGTTGCTTTCTTAATATCACTAATATACATTATAAAATTATTATTGTGGTTCACGAAGTTTAACTATATATTGTATACATGTACTAAAAATTTCAGCTCTCTACCTCTTATACTTTCTGTGAAAAAGGTACATAAGTATCCAAAAATGTTATTCTGAGAAAACTGAATTTAAAGTTTGAACATTAAAACTCTGACACACCTCAGTGCATTCCAGGGCCATAATCATCTGCACCTTCATTCCTGGATTAATTCAGCTTTTCTGATTACCTTCTCTTGGTCCTGGCTTATTTTGTTAATTAGTGAACTACTCGCTGGGCATGATATAAGTCGTTCGTTGTTGAAAGATACAAAAATGTTCTAAAAGGGGCGTTGCATGACAGCTTTAAAGGAATGCAGGCTAGCATTTAAATAGTATATTTCAGAGTACCTTGTCTCCTTAAATAAACGTGACAGTTCCTGTGTATTTTAAAACCCTTTTTGCATAATATGTATCATGATTAACGGGAATTAAACAGAAAGAAAATGATTTGTAGAACAGCAAGGAAACTAATGGGTTCGTGAGTTATGTGTAGATTCTTATGATATAAGTATTAAAAAGCGGAGTTTTATTTTGCGAGTAGGAATGTTTGCGGAACGAAGCTGATATCCGAGTGTAGTAATCCTATGAGCAAAATAAGATCACTTTTAACATGTTTACTCATTAGTGATGGGACGATATCACCATTTCTCGATACTTTATACCGATAGTGATTTTTGAGCGCCCATATTCGATACTCACGTGTAAAAAACTGTGAAGGCGATAGCTTGTTCACCGTTTATATTCTTATTAGTAGCTTTTGAGAATAAACGCATAAACCAATTTTATATTGTGTGCTAATTCCGAAATTGTTCTTGCTCGACATTCTCCAACTGGCATCAATGTTTTTATCTTGATAGAGCCACAAGGGCCTCCAACAACTATTGTTAGTCAAGTCTGATAATAATAATAATAATAATAATAATAATAATAATTGTATGCTGCTATTTTATGTAATTATATTTTGTGCCGAAACTTTTCTTTTAAAGTATTTTCTATCCATAGAAAAACAAATGCTAGCAATTCTTCTTTATTCTGCAATCTAGAAAATATAAACTGGTATGTATTTTACGTGAAACTCAATCGACTAAAAATAATGTGAGTTACACCATTTCACCACTGTTCACTACTATCACATAAAATATGTATTTTTCATCCGGTAATAAGATTAGCCGTATAATACTCGGAAACATAGTAAGTTTGTAGGTAAGCCACCCACCCACATACATTAGCATATACATGTTAAATACAAAGCATATTAGACACAACTAAATTTTTGAAGAAAAAATCAAGGAAATATTATATGATATGCAGAGCTATAAAGAAAATAAATTTTTTGTTTAAGAAAACACGCACATTCCTGAGAGAACAAATATTTTCATGTGCTGTATTATCTCATGCCTTAAGTTCTTATTGTGTCCGCTGGATTCACAGATTTTGGTCGCTGGAGTAGGTAAATGTGAGGCAGTATTTTATATCACAACACTGTGAATGCCAGAGTGATTGTAGTGTAAATTAACATTATTGTATGACAATGATTTTAGATGTTTGTTAGCTATAAGCATTGTTAGGAAATAAATTTACACGGCCTTACTGAAACTGACAATAGGAGTGGGTAACAATGAAGCGATGGGGTGAGTTGTTTATCAATTAGAAGAGACAAACAAATGACGTCGGGGTAGCGCGACTTTCTTTAGAAATGGAGGGAATATCTTCCCTAGAGCATATGTATTAGTAATTATGATTGGCTGACAAAATAGACCGTAATGTTGGCGCGATTTAGTAACCAATAGTAGCTCTATTATAATGTTTAGGCATATCGGGGTGAGGGAGTATAAATTCTTGAGCCAAAAGCAAGTATCGCGCAGTTCTAAGAAATCTCTCTCGCGAGTTACACGTCAGGCAGTTCTAAGGAAGCATTCATGAGGTACACATTACGCAGTTCTACAGAATCTCTCGCGTCTTAAAGTTAGTTACAAAATGTGAAGCAAGCGTACGACAATAATTATATTCGGAAATATAACAGTTTCAGTCAGGCGTGTATAAAGATTACAGATGTGAACTATTAATTAAGTGTGACGGCAATAAAAGTGTGAAAACAAATTCTTTTATCAGTGTTATCTTTTAGTAACAACTCCTTTCTGTTTACATGCCCTGATTAGAGATATTTGCTCGACTGAGTAATAATAGCTAGCTGGAGGACAAAGAACCCAAAATTCAAAACAGTAAAACAATAACAGGCGCTCAGCAAAACAAAAAAAAAAAGATACCACGAACAGATTACCGCGACAAATGTAATGGCAGAGAGCGAGTCACCAAACCAGACTATTGCAGAAACGTGAATTACTACGTCAGCTAAATCAGCTTCATTCACAACTAACGCTGCATGTTACATGAATACCTCTACTCCTTCCCCCATTGTTTTGCATGTTTTTTATTTTAGATACAAAGAACCTATGGAATATTGTATTGATTCACTCAAAGGAAACGCAGTCGAGGTCTATCACGAACTATAATCCAGCAACTCTTTGGGGATACGTGCGAGGCAATAACGTAAAGTCTCGACTCCTTTCATTCCTTATCTAACATAAAGTTAAATACAACATCTTTCAATAATGCAAAACTTAACAATTTAAAAGTATCGAAGGTTTGTCTCAAGGTATTAGACATAGTTCAATACCACTGAGGATCGAGGTATCGACGGTATCGAGGTCCCATCCCTGAAGATTATTGTAAATAATCCAGCTGAAATTTGCGTGGAAATAGCTGTATACATTCGGACATGCGCAACGGTGAGCTCTAGTCTGTTAGTGTTTGGCCTTCGTTGTTGTTTGATCTTCATAACACAAGTGCTGAAAACATGATTATTTACACAATCATAACATTCTATAATATATAAAAGGCTGTGGCAAAATAAAGTTCCCGCCGTTCTCATTTTATGAATATAAAGTATAAAAATAGAGGATTTTACCTTGCAGCATTGAAGAAAGCTGTTGTCTCCAATATTGAACTATTTCCTCGACTTTTTTGGTTAAAATTCTAACGTTATTCTCCCCGTTGCTTCAAAATTTCTACTGGTTCTCCGAATCTAATTCCGAGTCTTTAAAATAATAGGCCCGACTTAATGTGCATATCATTTACATCGCAACAAGCAAGAGTGCTAACAATGGAGTGTTATAAACACTTTATTCTACGAGTGTTATAATATTTTCAATTTCTTACATGAATGGCCCGTATTAAAAACTCAACTTATCGCCAGCTGTTAAAAATATGATTTTAATTATTATTTTTTCTCAATCTTTTATTTCTGAATCGTGTACCTTTACATTAGGACATTATTCTATTAGTGAGTTACACACTGGTAACAATTTGGGGTGTGCTAGAGTCGTGAATGTTATACAAAGAAGGCTTATAGGGAACGAAATCGTCCAATAGATGGAAAAAAAATGGGGGTCTACATTTAGCGAAAGGTTCGGCGATTCTACCACAATCAGCGCTCCCTAGCGAGACTCAGCTCCTTAGAACAAGAGAATAACTACTCCTGATTGGGTTTAATAGAGGAGGCAAGACTAATTCTGTTGAGTGGTCGAGAGATGTGAGGGCGCCCGTTGCACTCTTACGAAAGTCCGTTGAAATTTGAAGGCTCTGGAATAAGAGAAAGCTCTACACATTTTTATGGAAGATGCTTTTGATCAATCTATCAGTTTTATTCTACAGAAATTTCTGTTAGAAATGCCAATAGATAATCAGATCACAGTTTGTGGCACTTGAGCGGAGGTGCTATTAGCAACTAACACTTCTGAGATAGATTAACTCTATTCTGCTCCTTAATTTACCCTTTCCAGGTAATTAATGCGTAACTGAGATTAATACTAACAGCCTCTGAGCGTCTATAGAATACATTTGCTAGGTTTTCAATTCTGAAATATTCTATATATTTTTTTTAGTGGCGTTTAACGCCCATTCTTACTGCGTGCCCCGGTGGAGGGTGATGGATTTTTTAAGGTGTAAATATCCTTAGCATGGCTTCCGTCGGAAGGGAAGTAAAGCCGGTGGTCCCGTGTCGTAGATTTATGGCACGTAAAAGAACCTCAAGCCTGATAAAGAGGCTCTGACCAAATTTTCGATCTTTCACACCCAATATAGAATGGAACGCTATGAACCATAGTAGTTAAAGAACACCCATAAATAAAACTCAATTTAATTTTTAACTACATACAGCATCACAGCCGTGCACACTAATGATACATGAATTGAAATATTTGGGAAAGGAATTTTGAGAAGTAAATGTTCCAGACCTAAGTTTAGGGCACCTCTCCGACATTTTCCAGTTAGAACCCTCAGTCTCGGAAGGATGATCCTGGCGGGATTTGAACCGCAGACCTCCCCGTTCACTAGTCCGTGTCTTTTGGCACCCGTGTCGGTCTCCATAGAATTCATTAATTTTCAAAGGCCTTGTATGTAGAAAAGCTTATAACAAAAGAAAAAGACAAGCCAGTGGCATTGTACAGTTAAGTAAAATTTGCTGCCGCGCCTGCGCATATCCGCTGTCTTTACAGAGTGGTGGCAACTCATAACGTGTAGCACCCAAGCATCGGAAATAAATAAGCCAATGAACAAATAGCATAGGAGTAACTGTTTTCTGCAATTGGTTGTAAATAAAGCGACTTGGTTTGCCCAGTTTAAAGGTTATTACATGATCGTGTAGGAATGAGGCAGGAGACATCATTTCAACAGCTTGATAGGTTAGGAGGAAGGTTATTGGTAAAGACGAAAATGTGTTTGACATTTCTGACGTTCTCTTACATTGGCAAGCATTTTCATCATACATGGAAATGAAAAATGTAATAAATTTGTTTCTCTGTCCCTTAATTCCCTAGACATGCCTTTACTGGCACTATCACGTTTAAAAATTCTATATACGTAACTTCTACGTAACCTTTAGATGTATCTTACAGCTTTTAAATTTAGATAAAGACAAATAGTTTCAAGACTAGTATAATACACTGTGAATACAATGGAATGCAGTAGATCTGGTTTGTAACTATGGATATGTTTATTAAAATAAACTTCCATAAAAATAAACCAAAGCCTGATAATGCCATCCCAAACAATACGAATATTCATTACGTAATAAGTAAACAAAATAGGCAGAGCAAATCAGCTGAAGAATGGTCGTCTTTTGGCGATACAAAAATCCTAAATAACCTTCGGTGCATCTCCAAGCATTTGTTTAAACTTAAAGGATTTGCAATGCAATACTTGCAACGCCGATGTCTCTTGGCACATTCGGAGCACACGCCGTACCATACCTTCTGCCAAAAGACAAAAGTATAATTGGTCAGTTACAAACTAAACAACTTGACTCTCGAGTAAACACTGGCAGTGTACCAGCCATCTATCCCAGTGGAGCAGGAGAATGGCTTGTGTGCAAAAGTGTTCAATGGATAACGGAGAGGGGGGTTACAGTCTCACATTACTAAATACTAATTCTCAGCACTCTCTGGAATGTAGAATTTATTTTCGAATTCATTAAAAAAATTCTGATCTGTTACACTCACATGACTTTCTCTACACTTGTACAAACTATTTTTACAAACGCTTATTCTCCATATGCTGCAAAATAATCGAGATATCGAGATGTTAATCTTATTGCTAATTTTCTTGTAGATGCAAGGGGAATTGGTTGGCTTTAAGCGATAGTCAAATATTTTAAGAGCTGGTTGCTATGTGCAGTATTCCATTCTCTTTGCATTAGCAGGACAAAAAAATAAATAACGAATTCCCATTTGAGTAAAAGTATAAGTATTGGAAAATTTAAGGGAATATCACATAAATTGTGTATTTTAACGCGATCTGCATTTTTGTGTAGTAAAAGTTTGTCTATCTCTTATGGTTTACCAGTTATGCAAAAGTTGTTCATAATGAGAATAAATACTTTTGGAGACATTCCCAGAAAATTCGAGATATACATTTCGTTTGATATGAAACTATCTTAAACATATGATATTTTAATCAAAATCGTTAGAGCCATTTTTGAGAAAATTAAAATTGTCGAAAAATGTTCCATGTAAAGGGTACTCTGGGGTGGAGGATTTTCTTGAAAACCTTCGTGTCGCATCTCTGGAAGACACTGAACCTAAATACCAAGTTTGGTGTTTATCCGACTGTTCGTTTCTGAGTTATGCTGTTCACAGACACACACACGGACATGCTTCGAAAAATGCTTTTTTCGGATTCAGGGTGCCTCAAAACATATATTTCCATTGAAATCTCGGTATCGAATTTACTTCCCCTACTTACTATACGTAGTAGAGAAAGTAAACATTGCAAGCGAAGCATCATTATGATGCAAGACAAAAGTAAATGATCAGGCTTTCTATTGATAAAAACTTTACTATATACATAAACGAACGTATTATCCTATAACACTTTTAATTGCATAAATTAGCGAGGAACTGAAAGCAAGGTATTATACTGTTAAGACAAAATGTTTAAGCTAACGCCAGTACTGAAGTTAAGCATTTACATGAATTGTCAGATCATTGTTGAAAATGCGCCTTCCTTTAGGTATTGGAGAGCTTCAAGTTATTTTCATTTTCTCTACCACGTACATAGTAGGGTAGAGAAGGTATTGCATTCCACCCAAAAGCTCTATACCGATATATCGCCGGAAATACATATTATGAAAACCCGCGAACCCAGAAAGAAGCGTTTTTAGGAAAAGGTCCCAGTGTGTATGTCAGTGAACAACATAACTGAAACAAAAAGATAAGATAAATACCAAACTTGATATTTAGGTTCAGTATTCAGTAATCCATTAGTATATCCCATAAAGCAGCATACGAAAATGAAAGCTAATGACGAATGCAGTAAAAGGGGTAGGTAAAGAGACGATTCGATATCAAGTATATAATCTAAAAAATAAGTGACTCGCTTATTCATTTGGGATCTCTTTTATTGCCTTACCATCTAAAACATGAGTCCCGCAATCCCGCATCGACTGAAAACTAGACAATCACCCTTTTTTGTATCCTGCTTAGCCTAAACATACATGTTTCTTCATGATGAAAAGTGGTATTAAGGATAGGATACCTTTGTGTGGAGGACAAGAAAGCTTAAAGAGGGTTTTGAGTTTATATCTAGGTTTCAGTTTTAGTCTTGGAGCAGGACATAAATTCAGGACGTTCTAAAGTTATGATTCTATCCCACGTGAAAAGTAGATTTAAAAATTTGAGATTTAAACATTTGGGTTCTATCTCACTAGATGATAGGATAGGGTTTCAGCTACGTCTGTAGCCCCTAGAAAAAATGATTTATTCACTCCCTTCTGTTGGTTGGCAGCATTGCGTTTCTCGTACGACTTGCATGTTTGCTGTGGGGACTACAGAAATTTCATATTCTTTGAATGCATTCCTAAACCGGCTCTACTCATCGTAGGTTCGCTGCTAGCCACTGGGAACTGTTGGACGGTACCAGATTTTGCCAGCTGACCCCCACCAGCCTCTCGCGGCCGACCGCCAGTGGTTTTCTCGGAAATTCACTTCTGATATGCTTTCCTCTTTGTATTAGTAGTTAAGCTCCCGCTTTCAGGCTAGTCCTGAAGCCCTCCTTCTTTTTCTAGATATTTTATATATACAGCTCGTGTAAAATGTCGTGACAGTTCCTCACTCCTGAGACAAAGATGCGCAATAGCAGTGACCAGCCCACTTGCACAATAAGAGAGGTGGGGTCAGTGTTCCACCTGCTGTGAGTGTGATAATTACTTCCAGAGCAATTCCGATCACGGTTTGTTATCGCATATCCTTTCTTTCCTTGTATTGCGTGACATATGTTGCCAATTCAGAATAAACTTAGTGGCAAAGTGCTGCATTCCCGAAGCAGGGAAATTGTAAGTAATGTGTACACATATTTTAAAAATATACGCCAAAGAAATGCCGATGCTCTACCACGCTGTAATGTAGTGCAGCTAGTAGCAGAAGCTACAGGTGTTTCAGAAAGTAGTGTATGGCGAATTGTTAGGGAAAAGAAAACAATTGATTCCGGCGTGTCCACCTCATTTTCTACCCCTCATAAGGACATATTAATCATCTCAAGCTTCCTTGGGATAAGAATGTACAACAGATACTCAACATGGGGACTGACATTCTTGAAACAAGATTCAAGTTTGATTTGAAGTTTACGGTATCCTATCCACAGCGGAGTGAATGGGAAAGACTGGTAAAACCTCATAATAACAAAGGCCCAATCTGGTATACTGATGGTTCTAGAACCAAATCAGGAACGGGGGCTGGGCTTTACGGTAATGGTACCAAGATTTCTTATAGTCTTGGTACCTTAGCTACAGTTTTCCAAGCTGAGGTTTATGCAATCCTAGCCAGTGTCATGGAAAGCATTAAAAGGAGATATAAGAATAGAAGTGTTCTTATTCTCTCAGACAGTCAAGCTGCTCTTAAAGCACTTGAATCACCATCAATAAAATCAAAGTTCGTCTCAGAATGCCTGGAATCCTTAATGACACTGGCTGAACACAATAAGGTTCAACTTATGTGGGTGCCAGGACACATAGGTATATCAAGCAATGAGAAAGCAGATGAAGCAGCCAAGATTGGCAGTGAAATCCCATTTTTGGGTCCGGAGCCTGTACTGGGAGTGTCCTACAGACCAGTGAAACAGGCTATTAAGTGCTGGGCTCAAGCAGAACACAAGAACTACTGGAACTCCATTGAGGGTTGCAGACATTCCAAGTTGTTCATTATAGACCTGGATAATAGCCGGGCAAAATACTTGCGCGCTCTTAGTAGAAGAAGGCTTGCATTGGCAACAGGATTCATTACAGGACACTGTGCCCTAAAGTTTAATCTATACAGAATGGGATTGTTTAACAACCCTATCTGTAGTAGATGTCTAGAAGGAGATGAGACTGTTACTCATCTACTATGTGATTGCCCTGCTCTTGCGAATCAAAGAGCAAGTACTTTTGGCAGTCACTTTCCAAAGATAGATGAACTATCGAAATCCTCAGTTAGCAGTCTGGTTAAGTTCATAACGAGCAATAGAGTACTTAACTGATGAAAGGGGGGATGCGCAATAGATCTTAAGGTCGCAGTGCTTGGGCATAAAACCCACCCCTTCTCAAACTAGAACTAGAACCCCTCATAAACAAAGGCCAAGAAAATCAACGATATCAGCTTTGGCCAGTATTAATGAGGCGGTAGTCCGCAGAACCGTAAACGACTTTTATGTAACAGAAAAGGAGAGGCCTTCTTTAAGAAAAGTGCACGCAACGTTGCGAAATTCAATCGATTTCATAGAATCCATGTCAACATTGCGCAAAACCCTCCTAAAACTAGGATTTTGGTGGTGTAAAACATAAAACAAGTGCAAAATCTTGATTGAGCGTCATGACATATGAGACATGCGTATAAATTATCTAAGGCAGATCACTAAATTTCGCAGTGAGGGCCGACCCATTGTATACATGGATGAAACCTACATTCATTCCTCACATACTACCCCACATTCCTGGAGCGATGATTCCTTAGAAGGTTTATTTTGCCCAGTCTCAAGAGGTCAAAGGCTAATAATAATCCACGCTGGTGGAGAGCAGGGTTTTATCTCTTTACGCTTATGTCCGTTAAGTTCCACCAAAGAACAGGAGACTACCATAGTGAAATGAACTTCATTAACAATGAGAAATGGCTAAAAGAGAGATTAATACTCAATCTACTTCTAAACTCAACTCTGGTAATCGATAATGCTCCGTACCATAACGTGCAATTAAATAAGGCTCCTTCATCTAATTCGAAAAGAGACACTGTGATTTCCTGGCTACAGGCTCACCTTCCAGAAGAAGAATTCCTTAACACAGATTTCCCTTCCCTCCGCAAACCTGAAATACACTATCTCATAAAAGCTCTAAAACCTAAGCCTTGTAGATATAAGATAGTCTGTTGGAAGAGTGCAGCCACAGTGTATTAAGACTTCCCCCATACCATCCAGAGTCAATCCAATTGAGCTTATCTGGGCTACCGTAAAGAATTGGGTTGCGGAGAAAAACGTAACATTCAAAATGGATGATTGTGGGACTGACCGATGAAAAATTCGCATCCATCACTGCAGAGGATTGGCAAGACCGTTGCAGACATGTAAGAGATATTGGACAGAAATATATGGAAAATGAGGGAGTCTTGGATGAAGGACAAGAAATAATTATCCACTTGGGTAACGATAGTGATAGTGAGGAAAGTGAAAGTGAAAAATCCGGTGATGGTGATGAGTCTGATTACGAAGATGAAGCGGAAATCATTCTCGGATATTTCTGGAATGTCCCCATCGCCCATGGATGAGGGTCATTAATGCCCAGTTCAATTGCAGGTAAACTTACACGGTTGTTCAAAATGCGTTGTGTATGTGTATGCGACTGCCTGCGAGTTCTGATATCACTTGTAATCTCTTGCTCCCCCATCACTCTCACAACTTCTCCTCATTTCTCCTCTCTTGCTCATATGGAGTGTCACGACGTATTGCACGAGCTGTACTTTATTTATTCCAGAATGTCCCGACATGGCTAGGCCAAGGATAAGACGAAAAGGACTGTTCGTTCACTTAACGGACGTACGGACGCGACGAATAGTATTGAACGCCACTCTTGACTGCGCCGGGGCTCCTAACCAGCTCTTATCCTCCAAGTTAAGGAGGACGACGCCGACCATCAGTTGCAGTCAACGAAGTCATAGTGGATTCCCTCTAACCGCACCTCTCCTCCTCCCATTGCAACCCCTCCTCATTCTTCCTCTTCCATTGTTGAGAAACCTCTACCTGCATTCCGATCCTCTTCTACCGCATCGTGCTCAATATTTCCGTAGTCAACCCTCCATCACCCAGTGTGTCCCCATATAACCTATGCACCTGTACCTTACTCCTGTCCCAGCGTCACCAACTATCAGACCCTTCCCGACCCGCGCCTTTCTCCACCCCAGATGGACAACTAGGTTTTACGCCTACATGGCCAACATATAAGGCTGCAAGTGCAGCTTAACGTATTGAAACACGTTCCTGATCTTTTCAGGCTTTTGGCAGAGTTCGACCGGGAGCACGTAAAAGAGGGATATGTCATTTCGATCTCTCATGGCTTCATGATCCAGGCCAGAACGGTAGCTGATATGGGCTCTTAATGGAGTTTCTACGTGGAAGGGTTGTGAGATTTCAGCAAACCGCCGGCCTCAGAATCAGAAGCACTGGGCCGTCATAAGACACTTGTATTATGACGGAGCCATGGTTGCCATCCATGTTGAGTGGACGTTCTTCGGATTGTCAACAGGGCAAGCAAAGCACTTTGGAAGTTTAACAGAGCCCACACTCTTCTGTACCGGGTGGAGCTAAGCACTACTGGGAACCTGGAGAGGATTCACTGCAGTACTTCTTGTACTTCAGAATGAAGGCTAAAGGCAACCGCTCATCCCGTTTTAGTATAACCGGTGCCAGCAGCTTGGTCACTTGACTGCTCCGTTTATCGAAGCCACCCAGCAGTGACTAGACATCATGGATTGCATACTCCGAGTACTGAATACCAACTTTGGAGCAGCTGTATTATTCTAAGGATGCTCGTGCTCGATTGCGGAAACCGCCGAAACTCACAACACCCGATGCCCAAGAGCCCGGTGCCGCGAGACTTTCTGATAGGAGCCAGAAATGTCACTCTCCTTCGGGAGAGGAAGGTCAACTTCCTGTTGTTGCCCCAGCGGCTGAACCAGATCTTCCGATGTCATCAAGCACCTTCACTGCGACGACGCTGAGGAGGCAGTGAAGCCAGAGCTGAGGCGGCGGTTTGGTCCTGCCTCTTCCTATATACCTGCTGATTATGGCCACCGTTGACGAACTGAACCGCTTAGGCAGTTTGAGTGTGTGCTTCACACTTCCGTGCGATGTAGCCGTACCGACTTCCTGTGATCAAGATGCATTGTAACCGGTGACATTAGCCACGGCATACGGCGGCTAGGTATACGGCCGAAGCATCGGTGTGCTACAAGAGCACAGGGCCTTACAAGCCGGATACTTGTAATTTTCCTGCACCTGAGAAGCTCTATGCCTGAGAGTGGGCTATGGTACCCGCTACAGGGATTGTACAAAGTATCGGAGGCAGTTAGCTCAAGCGCGCGGGCAACACACGGAACAGGAGGAAGACGACCGAGCGCCGATTGTCCAACCAGGAGCAACAAGCCCTCCAACTTGCAGCGTGCAAGTTGAGGCAGCCCGGGGCCCATTGGGGAGAGAGTAAGCCTAGGACTAGGAAGCTGCAGTGCCAGCTATTTAGGGACGGAAGCGAGACGAGAAGCAACCTAAGTCGCGGATATACTATAGTGTCAGCAATCGCACCAGTGGACATCCTACACAAGGAACTAGAATTGAGCACATTGAAGAGTTAATGAAGAAATGAATATTTCACACATACATACCATAACCTTTTACACACTATGGTCAGCTGCAATACACAAATGACCACTTTCTCTCTTCGACTATACATTAGAACTCAACATATAAGCACAATTAGACAATCTCTTATATGAACAACACTCAGAAAACACATAGCAGTCATAACTAGAATTGAAACAGAACTAATAAAGTCCAAAGTAAAATAACGAAATACTAAGGTATAAAGCAAAATAAACATAGAAATTAAAGGAATCAGAACAAAAAATGCAAGTAATAAAGAATAACATCATTCAAAAGAAGATAGCAGAAGCAACGGAAAAAATTGATCATCTATATATGGCAGTAACAATACAAAGAAGCCAGAGAAAAGCAAAACCCCTTTTCGACGCAGAATGCTACAGCCAAAGAACCGAAAGCCTCAATGCACTGAACCAAGCCAAATTGACGAACAAGAAAACCAGGACCTAGAACTCTATGCGGAATCCAAAAGAAAATAAAACTGCTTTTAAAGGAAAAACAAGACGAATACGCGAAAAAAACAGGATTAGACACAGAAACAGCAGAGAGAGACCCGTTTGTACCTCTAAAAAAAGAAAAGCAACATAAATACCCTGAAATCAAAATGGAGGCCTGACGAGCACTTTTCTTCTCAATTCTACACCCAGAAAGTAAAGACCAAGTCTACGACAAAACAACACCGCTCACAAATGAAATACCACAGCAAATCACAACACAAGTTATCAGGACAATAGAAAGGCTCTAGAGAAATAAAGCGGATCCTTTAGGATCTTCAATGAGTTCCTCAGAGAATCAACTTCAGAGCTACAAACGACATGGGTTGAACTGCTCAATAAAGTCTAGAGATGGGTGAAATCCCTAACACTGGAGACAGGCCACAATAAAGATGTTATACAAAGGGAAAGGGCTCACAAACGACTCAAACTCGTACCGACGAATCGCTCTAGAAGGCAATCGGTTCAAGCTGCTGATGAACATCCTGAATGTACGAGAGCAATAGAAAAAATATACCTTACCAGCAATTCGGTTTTAGAAAAGGCCGATCCACACTACAAGCAGTAGACAACCTACTTAAAGATATTCACGAGGCCCTAAGAAGACCGAAATAGAAATACTGCGCGGTATTCGTAGATTACAGCAAACCGTTGGCAACTGAACAGACAGCTACTGATCACCAGACTAAAAACATGAAAGCTGGACGGGCTACCGTAACACTCACCCACAGCATAGCTCATTTGGGATTAACAATCAGTTCGGCAATCAAACCAGAGGAGTTCTTCAGGGGAGTCCTTTAAGCTCACTTCTCTTCAATTAAATGACGGCAGATATATCTCAGATATGCCGCCTATCAACAAAAATGTATATCTACGCAGACAACATGGTGTTTGGATCAATAGATCTGGAGGACTTGCAAGAATCAATAAACAGCCTCGCAGCGTAGGTCGCCATCAACCTGTTAAAAACATACGATGGTAGTCAGAAAGGGAGGTCGACCGGCAGAAGACAATTACATCAAATTCCACAACAACATTCTGGAAATCCCAAACGCCTTCAAGTATCTGGAAGTAACACTCCAAACAAAGCCTTTAGAATACGCACGAAAGAGAGACCGACGGCTGCTATAATAGCAATACATGTCATACAGAACACCACACAACTGTCACTTGCAACGACCATGAACTTATTTGACACCAAAATAATCCCAATTTTAACATATAGAATATCGTAGAAATCACGTGGATCAACCTAAGCTACGGAGACTTAAACACCGTAAAAAAAGTGAAAAAAAAAAGGTTCCTTAAAGCCACACTGGGGATTTCGAAATTTGCCTCATCTAGGCCCGCATATGAGCTACCGCGCAAAAGTTACCTCGTGGAAGACCTGCGCACCAGAGATCTGCTATCAGCTACTCAGTAAGTAGTTGATTTAAAGAAGAAAAGACATCAGAAGAGAAATTAAATACCGGACGAATTCTACGCAACTGATGCGATGACCAACCAGAACTGGACAGACCAAACAACAAGGTCCACAGTGCAGCAACAAGACTAACAGTACATGGATATCACCACAAACTCTGCAGAAAAACAGTTTAACACGGCTCATTATCATGTGTGTGCAAGCCATGCGACAAGTCGTGTGCAAGACACCATTTCAGTGAACGTGTAAAGAGAACAGAATTGCCGCTGGAGTACAATAGAATCCAAAAATATCTTCTTCTTGTTATTATTATATGACCAAGAAACTGCCCCCATCTCTTGTACTATTCACATGACCTTTGCTTTTGCAGGTTACTAATCCGTTACAGTAACCCTGTAAGTCCTTGCGATACCCAAGGAGCCAAAGACCTCTCCACGTGACATACGAGTGCAGTTGCACCGAGAATGGTTTGACTGCTTAGTAGTTTGGTCATATATGTATATGACAGGCAAGGTACAGGACTCCACATACGGCAGCCAGGTGGTATTAGGACAGTTTTCAGACGATCAACTTTCTCGAAGCAAGCAATTGTATGCATATATCGAACATCATAGTCACATATAGTCACTCATATTTTAGGCTAATGCATAAAATTAACGCATGTTTTTTCTCTATACAATCGCGCTAACTTCATTAACAATACTATTCAACTAATCACCCGGGACTGCTCTAGACCTTCGGTATGGATTTATCCCGGTAGGTACTTATCATTTGATGCGCTCGCGTGCAATGCGTACCAGTATCTCAATTCTCGCTTTACTAACCAGGGTGCTAAGTGGGACCGACAAACACTTATGTGTGTTTTCTCAACTCCGCGCACTGCTTGGCTTGGTTTACTAACCGCATGTACATGGGAAGGCGACATGACTCCAGATCACCATCGGGGGCGGCAGGTGTGGGGCCGCCCTCAGTAAGAAAACCTGTTTACACGAGCGCTGTCTCTTTTCCTTGCTTTATATGCTATATTTCTTAATGACAGTCCTGAAGGAGCAGCGTGTCTGTATCAGCTTCCTTTTAAATTCGACATATTTGTTACAGTGAACATTAAACGAAGCATTTAATAGCACGCTTTAGGCCAGACAAATTTTTAACAGTACAAGAGATTTAAAAATGGGCCAACATTGGTCGCTAAGGACGGTCGTTAAAGCGGCATCATATAAATAGTGCCATTAGAGTGCGGAATGTGGTTTTGTAAGGTCGTTAACAGACCATCTGAGATATCTGAAAAATCAATAGACTAAAAATTATCCTTGTTAATCGATTTTATTTGATAGAACTCAAAAATTCTGATTGAAATAACGAGTTGGCATCTTGTCTTAAATCTTGATGTCAATATCGAGGAACTGGTGTTTTGCCACATTAAGTTGACGTTACCGTTGCTGGAGGTTATTCGTAATTGTAACGTATCCAAAATTAATGAATATGAACAAAAAAATCAATCAATTAGTAGAATCATAATTAATTTGTCTGAAACATACTATGCTGAGTAAAAACAAACATACCATGTCATATAATTGAAACAGAAGTGCATATTGCATTTAACATGTATAATTAAAATTAATTTTTCCCATGGAAATGCACAATTAAGTTACCCTTATTCCTTGTCTTGATCCATGTTTTATTCAATGTCGCTATTGAAGTTTCAGGTACCACTAAACAAAATTGTGCTGGCATATATACACTATGTGATCAAAAGTATCCGGACACCTGGCTAAAAATGACGTACAAGTTCGTGGCGCCTTCCATCGGTAATACTGAAAGTCAATATGGTGTTGGCCCACCCTTAACCTTGATGACAGCGTTCACTCTCGCAGGCATACTTTCAATCAGGTGCTGGAAGGTTTCTTGGGGAATGGCAGCCCATTCTTCACGGAGTGCGGAACTGAGGAGAGGTATCGATATAGGTCGGTGAGACCTGGCAAGAAGTCGGCGTTCCAAAACATCCCAAAGGTGTTCTATAGGATTCAAGTCAGGACTCTGTGGAGGCCAGTCCAAAACAAGGATGTTATTGTCGTGTAACCACTCTGCCACAGCCCGTGCAGTATGAACAGGTGCTCGATCGTGTTGAAAGATGCAATCGCCATCCCCGGAATGCTCTTCAACAGTGGCAAGCAAGAAGGTGCTTAAAATATCAATGTAGGTCTGCGCTGTGATCGTGCTACGCAAAACAACAAGGGGTGCAAGCCCCCCTCCAGGAAAAACACGACCACACCATCACACCACCACCACCTCCGAATTTTACAGACTTCTGACACAAGTGACACCCAATCACCTGACCACGTTCGAAGTCCGTGAGTTCCACGGAGAGTCCCATTCTGCTGTTTCACGATGTCTAATGACTACTGAGGTCGCGGATAATGAGTACCAGGTAGTAGGTGGCAGGACAATGCACCTAAGGTGAAAAAGGTATGTTTGTGGGGGTGTCCGGATACTTTGGATCACATATATTATTTTATTTTTATGTACATTAAAATAAATAAAACGGTGGTTATTGCTATATGTACGTAATAAAATGGTTATTATGCAGACTGTTTTATTAATAAAGTTATTAATTTCGAAGGCAAAAATTTCTTTGTACTTCAAAATGCCAGGTTGTTCTTGTTCTGCATTACGGGGCATATACGCAAATTGTGTCACATAAATCGAATTTTTTCTAATACTCTTATTTCGTAGATTATGATTTTAGAACTTGTTCCTTAGAAATGGTTTCTTATCCAAATCTTAAATTCATTAAAAAATTTAAATACCTCCGCGGTGCAGATCAGACACCAGCTACGTTCTTGTTTGTCTGTGTTTATATTGCTATATTGTTATTTATTGCACTAAATTAATTACTTTAACTATTACAAGAGGTTTATTACAAGTGAATCCAAATATTACTACTTAGAAGCCAATAGTAATTAAAACAGCGAGTAGAATAATATGTTTCGAAAATTTCCAAAACACCTCTTACACGGGTGCTTCTATCTGCCCCTTCGTCATCCAGGCGTGTCGTACCACCGATTATTTAACCTGGGCCCACCCCATCCTAATTCACAGACGATACACCCAGCGGGTCTAGGCACATTACACTAACAGCATATTTTCAACCGTGAAATAGAGGCTTCTCAATGATCCAATATGAGTATATTGCATGTCTGCAGTAATAAATGTACATATCAATATTTGGAGGGTTCAATACATTTTATTAACATCTGCAGTAAAAATGCAAAACCCACGTTCAGAAATTTTAACTTCTCACGCATGAGGGGATGTGGATAAAAAAATCTGATGTGTTACACTCACATGACTTTCTCTACTCTTGTACAATCTAATTTTACAAACGCCTATTCTCCATATGCTTCATGTTAATCGAGATATCGAGATGTCAATCTTATTGGTAATTTTCTTGTAGATGCAAGGGAAATATGGTAGCTTTTAAGCGATAGTCAAATATTTTAACGCTGGTTGCTATGTGGCGCATTCCATTCTCTTTGCATGTCAGGACATAAAAAAATGAATAACGTATTTGAGAAAAAGTATAAGTATTGGAAAATTTAAGGAAATAACAAGCAATATCTTGAAAACGGTTCACTCAACAAAAGAAATGTATATGACATAAGTTGTGTATTTTAACGCGATCTACATTTTTTGTGTAGTAAAATTTTGTCTATCTCTTATGGTTTACGAGTTATGCAAAAGGCGTTCACAATGAAGAATACTTTTGGAGACATTCCCAGAAAATTCGAGATATACATTTCATTTCTCATGACATTATCTTAAACATATGATATTTTCATCAAAATCGTTAGAGCCATTTTTGAGAAAATTAAAATTTTCGAAAAATTTTCCATGTAAAGGGTAGTCTGGAGTGGGGGGATTTTCTTGAAAACCTTTGTGTCGCATCTCTGGAAGATACTGAACCTAAATACCAAGTTTGGTGCTTATCCGACTGTTCGTTTGAGTTATGCTGTTCACAGACACACACAAACACACAGACACACAGACACACACACACACACACACACACACACACACACACACAGACACACACACGGACATGTTTCCAAAAATGCTTTTTTGGGATTCAGGAGATCTCAAAACATGTATTTCCGGTGAAATCTCGGTATCGAATTTTTGGGTGGAATGCAATACTTCCCCTACTTACTATACGTAGTAGAGAAAGTAAAAAACATTGTCGTTGAAAAAATAATTAATCGAGCTGTAGCGTCTGTAGCACACGTTCGATAAGTCCTGGGTACAAATCCGTATACCGGCTAATCTGACTCAGGCTTATTCGTTATTTTCTCAATCGCTAGGTGAACACGGAATAGATACTGAATAACTCACAGAGTTTCATTCAAAGTAAAATAAACAGAACTAAAACAGTTGATACAGGAAGATAACTCTCTGTCCGGCATAATTCCACGTGAACATGTGAGAACCAAAATAATAGCGCGGTTTAGGTTGGTAGTTCCGACCTCATCAAGAAGAGCGGAGTTTTCTATCATCGCTTTGCATAATTCCAGCCACTTGATTGACGAGTTGCTTACCCCATCCCAAAACATTGGCAGTTGGTAACATTGTCAATGAGTTATTCCTAGCTGAATATTGTTAAAATAACAATAATAATACCATTAATAAAGATGGCGATGTTAATCTATTTATTTAACATCACTTTTTGCTTTCTCTACGTATGGTAAGTAGGGGAAGTATTGCATTCCACCCAAAAATTCAATACCGAGATTTCACCGGAAATACAATACTTCCCCTACTTACTTACGTAGTAGAGAAAGTAAAAAAAAAAAAAAAATTGCACGCGCACGCGCGTGTTTATGTCTGCGTGTGTGTCTGTGAACAGTATACTAAAAAAAGGAAAGGTCGGATGAACACCAAACCTGGTATTTAAGTTCAGTACCTTCCAAAAATGCGACACCAAGATTTTCAAGAATATCCCTCTACCCCAAACTACCCTTTACATAGAACATTTTTCAAAATTTTTTATATTCTAAAAATGGCTCTAACGACTTTGATTAAATATATTAAGAATGTTTACATAAATAAAATGTATATCTTAAATTTTCTGAGAATAGCCTTTAAAATCCCCTTCATACGGAAGTAATTTTGTATAGTCTTGAATAACTGGTAAACGTTAAGTGATAGACGAAAACGTGTTACACAAGAAATGTAAACCATATAGGATTAATTGTAGGAGGTTTGTTAACATTAAATGTTTGAGGATTTTATATAACTTTTATTTTAATAATTGTTTTTGTGTTTTGTTTTAAAACACATAGTTTATTTCAAATAACGTTTCTTGTAGCATCACCATTTCCGAGATATTCGTTATTAATAATTTGCATTGCTCAATACTCAGCCATTCTTTTGAAGTCCTGTCCACATTGAGTTGTTTCTCGCAACTGGAAAGAGTATGGAACTTTAAGGCCAGCGTACAGCGACCAGTTCTTAAACATTTGACTATGCTGTACCCTTTGTAACTATAACGAAATGTATAGTGTAGCTATTTCTGCAAAGGTTTACTTGGATTAAAACGAAAAGCCTCAGTAAAACTATTTTGTATATCCAGCAATAAACGATGGAGAGTAGAGAAAGTAAAGTGAGTGTATCACATCAGTTTTTTAAATATATTATATAACTTTGTTGTATAATCCTCGTATATTGTAGTTTTCAACAAACATCGCAAAATATACTAAACACGTTTTCTCCCACTTGTTTAAAGGCTTGCCTTTTTTGCTATTGCACAAGACGCATTCTGCTCGTTGTTACACATTCTAATACTCCCAAGTAACAGATACATGTGAATGTAACGCTGGCCTACTGCAATAAAACAGACGGCTTGCGCAGGGAACTGCTAACCATAATTATTTTTCTGTTAATGTCATTTTTCTTCACTCCCAATTCTTAATCTTTAGTAGTGTGTTAATACTGTGCTAATATTTCACCATTATTATCTAATTACTGCAAACTGTATATGCACGCGAACTACAGAGTGAGCCAAAAGACTCCGAACCGCCTGAGCAGTGTTTTTTCCTGTCCGCGTCCTCGGCGCTCGTTGCCGTCTGCCGTTATCATAGAAAGCCGCGGATGAAACCATACAAGATTTTTAAAGCTACTTTTAAAGGCTTTACTTACCAACTTTACGAAAGGAGATGCTGAAACTGGCCACCGTCGTTGTCCATACATTTTTGGCACCTCTTTAGGAAACTATCCATCACTCGCCGTAGTTCACGTTGAGAATTTTCCTGGCGGATATTTTGTTTTAATTCTTCTAGGGTGTGTGGGTTTGTCTTATACACTTTATGTTTTAAGTTACCCTGAGGGGTATTTTATGAACAATATTACCGGCTGCGCGGTGTTTTTACACTGGGCGTATGAAAATATGATAAAAACATGATAACGCACTGCTGCTATAAACAAAGACACGCTGTTGTGCAGTGTGAAGTGCAGTTTTGAGTTGACGGTGATGTGATATAGTTCAGTTATTACGAGTTATTTTGTCCTGTACTTAGTCACAAAGCATATTATGGCTCAGTATATGTTTTCTACTGCACAGCGTGTATTTGTTTATGATTTGTATATGTGAACTCGGTCAGCTAGCCAATTGAAAGTACGATTTGCAGAACGATTTCCAGGTGTAAAAGTTTCAAGCCGTACAACAATCCATGAACTTTACAGTAAATTTGAGGTCACAGGAAGCGTTCAGGCTAAGAAATCTAAAAGACGGTGTTCGGTTCTTACCGAAGAAATATTAGAGACATCGGTCATCGTTTGAAAAATTCCCTCCAAAAATTTCATGATGGATAATTTCCTAAAGAGGGGCCAAAAATGTATGGACAACGACGATGGCCAGTTTCAGCATTTCCTTTCATAAAGTTGGTAAGTAAAGCCTTTATAAGTAGTTTTAAAAAATGTTGTATGGTTTCATCCGCGCCTTTCTATGATAGCAGCAGACGGCCACGAGCGCCGAGGACGCGGACAGGAAAAACACCACGTAGGCGGTTCCGAGTCTTTTGCCTCATTCTGTATTTCTACGCGCTCTACCATCAACAGTCTGTCGACTCATGTGCGTTCTTATGTTTGTTTAGATTCACTTAAGGATAAAACAATTGTGTATGTTATACGTCACAAGTAACAGCAAATTGTGATGGTAATGGTGATGAAAGTAAGTTTACTTTAACATAAAGCCTTCCTAAAGGTTAAATGTCCATGTTGGCAGCATTGTCTGGCACTGACTCCTGCCAAATTAATATACTGGCTTCTCTCCACCAGTTAAGTTAAACACAACTATGTTACGAGATTCGTCCAGAAGTTATGTTCGCTTGGAGGTCAAGGCAAATTATGAAACAAGCATTAATCAAACATTCCCTAACTCAGGAACTGCTGCATATATGCATTGAATGTAAGTGGCTTCAAGCTGTAGTTCTCAAACAGTGGAACGCGAAAGTTTGGAAATATGTTTTTCTAAGAAAATCTGAACGTGATTCGCATGAGTTTCCCTACTTACCTTTATTATACTACAATACTATAGAGTGAGCCAAAAGACTACGAACCGGCTGCGCGGTGTTTTTCCCGTCCACGTCGTCGGCGCTCTTTGCCGTCTGCCGCTATCGTAGAAAGGCGCGGATGAAACCATACGACATTTTAAAAACTATTTTTAAAGGCTTTGCTTACCAACTTTATGAAAGGAGATGCTCAAACTGGCCACCGTCGTTGTCCATACATTTTTGGCACCTGGCAATTTCCTGACGGATATTATGTTTTGATTATTCCGGGTATGTGGGTTTGTCTTGTACACTTTGTTTTAAGTTACCCCAGACATAGAAACTCAGGGGGTTAGGTCGGGGAACCGAGGGGTCCACAAATCTCTACTAACAATTCTGTCCTCAAACATACTCTTATAAAGTTGTTAAGTAAAGCCTTTAAAAGTATTTTTAAAAATGTTTTATGGTTTCTTACGCGGCTTTCTATGATAGCGGCAGACAGCAACTAGCGCCGAGGACGCCGACAGGAAAAACACCGCGCAGCCGGTTCGTAGTCTTTAGTCGTTTTTAAGCAATCCTTCAAGTTTACCAGTATGACGCCTTGCCTCAGCCCAATACTAATAAATTCTTCTTCATCTTCATCATTCAACCAAGAGTTAGACTATCGGGCCTGTTACGATCTCGCTAAGACATTTTCCTTCCATCTCTTCTTGGGAGGGTCGAGTGACCTCTTTCTCCTTACATTGAATTACAACTTTGGGAATGCATTCTGGACTTATCCTATGCAGGTGTTGTTCTGGTAATGTTGTATGATGTATTGCAGGACTGGTTGCATCTTCAGATCTTTTAAAATAAACTTGGTCTTTAGATCCTTTAGTATAACCAGCAGTCCTTTCATAAATTTTGTCTCTGCAACGGTTATTCTGCTTCTCTTTCCTTTAGGGTACAACCCTTACTGCCATAGCTAAGGTTTTGTACTGCCTCCTATCGAGTGTGCCTTTGTACTAAAGCTGGTTTGAAGCCACTTGATTATTCCCACGGTTTTATTGAACTTTAATATTTTGTTGTTTATAACAACTTCAACAAATGACATCCATGGTATGAAAATTCATTATTTTTTTTTCTAATGTTGTAGATGTTATACAATTTTTGCTTGGAATTGGGTATACTCCCTTAAATACCATTATTTTGATTTTATATTATGGAATTTCTATATTATACTGATGTGCTATTTTATGTAAATTGTATGTGGAACGTTGTAAATTGTCTTCCTGACCTGCTATTAATACTATTATCATGTGCAAAAAGAATTACATCTAAAGATTTTCAACTGTTTAAAGTTACATATCCATGTAGAAGTTATTTCTAATTTTTAGTCATACAGTTAATGTAGATTATAAAGAGCAATGGAGAAAGTCCACAATCTTGTCTTACAGCTGTGTTTATATTTACTCATTCTGATATGTCACCATCGACTTTAACTGCAATAGAATTCTTCCTGGAGATGTTAAATATATTTTGAATTATTAGTTCTGGAAGTTTGTCTTCTGCCATTATTTGTAACAATATGTTTCTGTCTACCCTATTGAATGCTTTTACGAGGTCAATTCTCACAAGAAGCTCAGATGGACCGGTATGATTCTTACGACGACCATGAACAAAAATACGGAAATCGAATGGAAAAAACAAGCTATCATCAACTTCGCAGCATGGAATATGCAGAGACTTTCTCTTACTAGTACATTCAATTGAATTTAATCCAAAAGAACTATTAACCTTGAAAAATATTAGCACGCTAAGCGTTTCTATAATTATACTAGCTGTATGGCTATTGGAGCCACAATGATAAAATATGTGATAGTTCTATACCATTAACAGATGTGAAATGTGTATCTCCATGACTGACAGGGCAAAAGCCGACAAAATTTCAAGTTTTCTTCAGAACTATTAACAAAAGAACTATAAGTTGCCTGAAAATGAGTTGCGCCCTAACACAATTACACTGTGAAATTATTGTATTGATTTGCCGTTATAACTTTAGGGTAATTAACAAACAAATCTAAGCTTCTTTAGAGAATATTGGACTGGTATTCCATGACCAATGGAGTTGCTCTATTTGAAACTCAAATTGTGTTTACTATTCAAACACAAAAGATGTTACACATTAAATTACTTTAGTAATTTTAGAAATATTAGGCAAGAAAGTCTAAATATACTAAAAGAGTGTTAAACGGCTTGATTAATGTCTCACCAATATTATTAGGTCTTTTGTTATTTGCTATTAAGAGAGAAATTTCATATGTTGCTTCAATAACTTTCTCATTTTCCACCAGGTTTACGGCACGTAAAAGGACCTCAAGCCTGAAAGAGGCCTCTGAGATACATTTCTGGTCTTTCACGCCCAATACAGAATAAGACGCTAAGAACCATAATAGTTAAAGAGCGTCCTTGAATAAAACTCAATTTCAGTTTTGTATGATCCACGGACAAGCCCTAGCTTCTAAAATTTTACCTGAGAAACTAAATTGGCCATCAGTATAATTAATTTAATTAATTCAAGTACTGTGAATACTCGTCTTTATCGAGTCCTATGCAATGATCTCAAAGCTGAACATCAATCTTTAATCTTTCATACACAAGTCCTATGGCTTTCGAAGGGTAATATACTTAACAGACTGTATGAATTTAAATCAGAGGTAGAACTATTTCTCTTGAGTCAAGGGAAAGCTGAGCTTCATCATTTATTCACTGATGACAGCTTTATATTTATCTATATCTAGAGACTTCTTGAAACCTTGAATAGTCTGAATTTGAAACTACAAGATAGAAACATCACAATGATTGATGTTAACGCTGCCATAAGGTCCTTCTTGGAAAGGAAACAACTTTGGAAGCGTCGCCTGAATGCTCTTATTGCTAACTTTTCGTCCTTTCCTCAATTCAGTGAATTTCTAGATAGGCAACAGTGCGATGTCTAGTCGAGAGTTATCATCAGTGAACACCTGGAACGTACACTATGTGATCAAAAGTATCCGGACACTCCCATAAACATACGTTTTTCATCTTAGGTGCATTGTGCTGCCACCTACTGCCTGGTACTCATTATCCGCGACCTCAGTAGTCATTAGACTTCGTGAAACAGCAGAATGGGACGCTCCGTGTAACTCACGGACTTCGAACGTGGTCAGGTGATTGGGTGTCACTTGTGTCAGAAGTCTGTACGCGAGATTTCCACACTCCTAAACATCCCTAGGTCCACTCTTTCTGGTGTGATAGTGAAGTGGAAACGTGAAGGGACATGTACAGCACAAAAGCGTACAGGTCGACCCCGTCAGTTGTCTGACAGAGATCGCCGATATTTGAAGAGGGTCGTAAAGAGTAATAGGCAGACATCTATCCAGACCATCACACAGGAATCCCAAACTGCATCAGGATCCACTCCAAGTACTATGACAGTTAGGCGTGAGGTGAGAAACCTTGGATTCCATGGTCGAGCGGCTGCTCATAAGCCACACATCACGCAGGAAAATGCCAAACGACGCCTCGCTTGGTCTGAGGAGCGTCAACATTACACGATTGAACAGTGGCAAAACGTGAAATCTGGTGTTATGGTGTGGTCGTGGAGAGGACTTGCACCCCTTTTTGTTTTGCGTGGCACGATCACAGCGCAGATCTACATTGATATTTCAAACACCTTCTTGCTTCCCACTGTTGAAGAGCTATTCGGGGATGGCGATTGCCTCTTTCAACACGATCGAGCACCTGTTCATACTGCACGGGCTGTGGCGGAGTAGTTACACAACAATAACATCCCTGTAATGGACTGGCCTGCACAGAGCCCTGACTTGAATCCTATAGAACACCTTTGGGATGTTTAGGAACGCCGACTTCGTGCCAGGCCTCACCGACCTACATCGATACCTCTCCTCAGTTCCGCACTCCGTGAAGAACGGGCTGCCATTCCCCAAGAAACCTTCCAGCACCTGATTGAAAGTATGCCTGCGAGAATGAACGCTGTCATCAAGGCTAAGGGTGGACCGCACCATATTCACTTCTAGCATTACCGATGGAGGGCGCCACGAACTTATACGTCATTTTCAGCCAGGTGTTCGGATACTTTTGATCACGTAGTGTATATCCGTTAGCATCGGTTTCAATTGTTCAATATTTGTAATTTCTTTAAAGTCCTGTCGCTATTCACGTGTTATGGAAAGAGTGTGGATTTTTTCCTAATATACCTCGCTTTTAATTGCAATGGTCATTCGGTGACCTTTTACCTTTAAAACATATCGCTATAAGCAATAGTGTTAACTCGTATACAGTAGTCATTGGATTTCTGTTTTTTCGTTGGGTTTTATATATTAGATCAGAAGTGGCGAAAACGCGACTCGCCAGTCATTTTGACTCGTAGGCGCCGTTCTTTCTCTCTCTGCCACTGTCCCTTTGTTTCTCCCTTGATGCTGAGCGATGCAGTGCGTGTTGCATATTTGGTGATTCACGGAAGGAAGGCGTTTTCGCCACCCTTGCATTAGATCATACACACATTCACACTCTCACTCATACTTCCAGACTCTGGGGAGTATAGGGAATAATCTTGGATACAGAAAAATTCCCGCTCCCAGCGGGGAATCGAACCCGGCACCCCTCGAACAGCAGGGAGGTGCTTTAAGAACTACAAAGGGGCCAGCCCCAACCCCAGTATGGAATTGTAAAGGCACAGCGAGCCGCTTTTAAACACATCGATTCGTTTTCCTCTAGCTCTCTTGTACCTCCAACGAAATGTCTAATGAAACTACCTCTGCAAATGTTTATCTCGATCAAGATGAAGGAGACAGAACAATAAGGCTGTTTAAAAATAGTTTGTAGACCCTATATAAAAATAAATTATATTGGGTAGAGAAAGTCACGTAAGATTTTTATGTATTTGTGTTCTGTCGTCAAGGCAGTACTGTCCTTGATGTCATACTTCATTTATACTCGATATTCAGTCGTTGTTAGTTACCTATGATATTCAGCAAGTTTCTTGCCAAAACAGATTGGAACATTTAACATAGGCTGGCATTGCCGTTTTAATTTTTCGCAAATTTATACATTCTACTATCATCATATGTCATAATCATAATCTTTCCAAATAAAAGTATTTAAAAATGTTTTAAGGTATATTTAGAGAAAAATGGCCGATAATTACACATTCAGGATAATTTTGATTAGTTAAAACGGTAAAGTCTTTAACAATTTAGCGTAATATTTTCTATTGATAAATTCGTTTTACATGTTAGCTTTTGATGAAGATAAATACTCGAAAACTTTACTGGTTCACTATGTATATATGTGGGAGCGTGTGTGTGTGCGTGTAATTCCCAAAAAACTAAACTGACTAGATAGAAGGATTCCACTTACAGCGTTATGGTTATGTACAAACATCTTTGTCCTCTCTCTCTCTCTCTCTCTCTCTCTCTCTCACATATGTGCATATTCTGAGTATCTGTAGATTCAGAGCACCTCTATATATGTATTTCTGGTAAAATTCTCTTATGGAATTTTTGCTTTGAAAGCAGCACTTTGGTTTGATAATCTTTTTTTACTTTCTCTACTACGTATAGTAAGTAGGGAAAGTATTGTATTCCACCCAAAAATTCGATACCGAGATTTCACCGGAAATATATATTTTTTGAGACCCCCTGAATCCAAAAAAAAAAGCATTTTTAGAAACATGTCCGTGTGTGTGTGTCTGTGAACAGCATAACTCAGAAACGAACATTCGGATAAACACCAAATTTGGTATTTGGTTTAGTATCTTCCAGAGATGCGACACGAAGGTTTTCAAGAAAATCCCCCCACCCCATATTACCCTTTACATGGAACATTTTTCAAAAGTTTTAATTTTCTCAAAAATTGTTCTCACGATTTTGATTAAAATATCATATGTTTAAGATATTTTCATGACAAATGAAATGTATATCTCGAATTTTCTGGGAATGTCTACAAAAGTATTCTTCATTGTGAACGACTTTTGTATAACTGGTAAACCATAAGAGATAGACAAAATTTTACTACACAATAAATGTAGATCGCGTTAAAATACACAATTTATGTCATATACATTTCTTTTGTTGAGTGAACCATTTTCGAGATATTGCTTGTTATTCCCTTAAATTTTCCAATACTTATACTTTTTCTCAAATTCGTAATTCATTTTTTAAGCCCTGGACATGCAAACAGAATGGAATACTCCACATAGCAACCAGCTCTTAAAATATTTGACTATCGCTTAAAGCCTACCATATTCCCCTTGCATCTACAAGAAAATTAGCTATAAGATTATCATCTCGATTAACATGAAGCATATGGAGAATAAGCGTTTGTAAAAATAGTTTGTACAAGAGTAGAGAAAGTCATGTGAGTGTAACACATTAGATTTTTTTTACTTTCTCTGCCACGTGCATAGTAGATAGAGAAAGTATTACACTCCACCGAAAAATTCGATACCGATTTTACCGGAAATACGTTTTGAGGCCCCTTGAATACAAAAAAAAACATTTTTAGAAAATGGTCCGTGTGTGTGTGTGTGTCTGTGAACAACATAACCCAAAAATGAAAAGCCGGATAAATGCCAAGATTAGTATTTAGATTCAGTAACTTCCAAGGATGCGACACAAGATTTTCAAGAAAATCTCCCCGACCTAAACTACTCTTTACATGGAACATTTTTCGAAATTTTTGATTTTCTGAAAAATGGCTGCAACGATTTTGACTGAAATACCATACATTAATGATATTTACATGACAAATAAAATGTATATCTTGAATTTTTTGGGAATAGCCAGTGAAGGAATTTTGTATAAGCTTGTATAATTGGTAAACGTTAAGCGATATAGTAAAACGTACTATACAAATAATGTAGATCTCTTTAAAGCACGTAATTTATTTAAAATAACTTTTTTGTGGCATCAGTCATTTTTGAGATATCCGTTACATGGTTGGAATTGTTGAATTCGATTTTCAGCTGTTTCTCGGATGCTATAGAAAGAGTGTGGAATTTTATGGTCAGCTCACAGCGTCTAGTTCTTAAAAATTTGACTATAGCTGTTCGCTTTGTATCTATAACAAAATGTGTAATACAGTTATTTCCGGAAAGATTTATCTTGATTGAAATGAAGTGTAAGCGATAGAGGTAGAGAAAGTCATGTGAATGTAACAGAATTTTTCACATTATCCATGACTAGATAATTAGTTGAATCATCCGAAAGATTCAGTCACACGGCCGTACTGAAACCACGATCTTCGGTTCTCCGTGTTGTGTTCCTGCCACTTGAGCTACCATGACGAGATGTGTGAACCACATTAAACTTCTCATGAGGTTACAACTTTCTTTACCTTGCGTACCCAAGTGGTAGTAGAGAAAGAAAGAAAGGGAGCAAAAATAGCGGTGAAGTACAAGGTTAATTTCCGTAATAGTTACGCAAACCTCGCAAAATCCAATCAAATACAACTTGTGAAGTAAGGATTTCGGCGAGAAGCCAGCATGAACAGAAGTGGGAGTGACTGTATACACACACGTTGCAGATGGTAGCGCCACTATCCCTCCTCCTTGGCAAGACTTTCTTCTTCATCACTTTCCTTGCGTCCTCCACGCCGAGCGGCAAGACAGCGAATTGTCCCTGGCCAGTCCCGTGCAGGATGCCATCGGCGCAACACGCGCCAAACTTCAAACACGGTCTCGTACTCGACATTGTTACGCGAGGCTTTCGGTCCTGACTCAACGATGTTTCTAATTTATTAACTTAACCAGTTCTGTATGTCGTTTGCAAATGAACAGAGTTGACAGAAAAGCTCCTACTGTAGTGTGTTTAGTGTCATTTAGTGTTTAGAGATTAGGTATTCTTACGTCGATGAGCCTTGTATGGAGTTTGATAATAACTGCAGTGTAGTGTGTGAAAGTGCGTAATTATAAAATTAACCATGGCCGTGTCTGCGTGTTTGATGTTGCTGTTAGCGGTGACTGTGGTTAATGGATTTAATGTAGACACGGAGAATTTCATAAGACATCGTGGTGCCCGCGGTTCGATGTTTGGTTTCACCGTTGCGGAGCATCGGGAAAGAGGAGCAAGCTGGTAAGTGATCAGATTCCTCGTTTGCTGTGTATACACGTAACGTGCAAACACACGAGATCCACCTTTCAGTTTACCGCAAGATTGAGCAATTACCGCCGCTGAGAGCTTTCTTATTTGCCGGCTAGTGCACTGCTAGCAGGCGAGTTAGAACATCATTTTTACTTTATCTACCACGTACCTGGCAGGTAGAGAAGTGCATTCCACTGAAAAATTCGATACTGAGGTTTCACCGAAAATACATGTTTTGGATCCCTGAATCCAAATAAAACATTTTTGGAAACATGCCCGTGTGTCTGTGACCAGCATAACTAAAAAATTTGATGTGTTACACTCACATGACTTTCTCTACTCTTGTACAAACTATTTTTACAAACGCTTATTCTCCATATATCGAGATGTTAAACTTATTGCTAATTTTCTTGTAGGTGCAAGGGGAATATGATAGTATTTAAGGGATAGTCAAATCTTTTAAGAGCTGGTTGCTATGTGGCGCATTCCGTTCTCTTTGTATGTCCAGAACATAAAAAAAATAACGAATTCCCAATTGAGAAAAAGTAAGTATTGGAATATTTAAGGGAATAACAAATGGTTCACTCAACAAAAAAAAATGTATATGACATAAATTGTGTATTTTAACGCGATCTATATTTTTTGTGTAGTAACATTTTGTCTATCTCTTATGGTTTACCAGTTATGCAAAAGTCGTTCACAATGAAGAATACTTTTGGAGACATTCCAGAAAATTCAAGATATACATTTTGTTTGTCATGAAAGTATCTTAATCGAAATCGTAAGAGCCATTTTTGAGAAAATTAAAATTTTCGAAAAATGTTCCATGTAAAGGATAATCTGGGGTGGGGGAATTTTCTTGAAAACCTTCGTGTCGCATCTCTGGAAGATGCTGAACCTAAATACAAAGTTTGGTGTTTATCCGACTGTTCGTCTCTGAGTTATGCTGTTCACAGACAGACACACACAGAGACATGTTTCCAAAATACGTTTCCTCTATCCCTTTTGTACCTACAACGAAATGTGTAATGAAATTACATTTCTAAAATGTTTATCTCGATTAACATAAAGTAGGTAGAAAAATAAGCTTTTCGTAACAATAGTTTGTGGAAGGTATATAAAAATAAGCGATAGTAGGTAGAGAAAGTTATGTGAATGCGGTATATATTATTGCTGGTAAGCAAATCTGAACTTCTAGTTTCGTAATTTCTATTGCTTCTTGATCTAACAGACACATAAATGCCGTTATGTGAGCATTATAATGTAGGAGTATATTCAGAAGTATTAAGGTTGGCTGCATTTCCATTCTTTTGTTACATTTTGTAACACTGAAGGTATTCCTTAGTTTTTTGTTTATTTTATTTATTAAATTATTTGCGGTTTTCAACATCTAAGTTCACACGTGCAGCTTTGGCTTCTGAAATAATCGATCAGCAATTGTCTCGTTTGTATTTGGTTGTAATCGGTGCGTTTAAATGGTTTTATTTTAAATTTTGAAGCACACGCGCATTAGCAGACTTTATTAAAACTTCTAGCCTCAGGAAAGGACAAAATTTATAAGAGTTAAAGAAAAATTCTTCTAATTCCCCTTCACTAATACAGCTTGGTGTTTGAACTTGCATATTAATGAAACCAAACTTTTTTTTTGAGTCACATTGATTTTCTATACTCTTTAAATTGATAACAATAAAACTTCTGCAAAAATGGAGGCAACAGCTTTTCAAATTGAAACATAGCTACCATAATAAACAATATGATTTCTTTATAATGTGGAAAGTTTGCTGATTAATACAATCATCAAACATTATTAGGCAACTATTAAAGGTGTCGAAGCGAAGTTCAAATTTGTATGATGTAGTTTAAAAATTAAGGAAACTTTTCCACAGAACGTTAAAAAGGAAGTATTAACACTTTCCTGAAAAGAAAATTGGTCATTAGACTTTATACTCGAGAAATTACTTCGGATTGTTGTGCGATATAGATTAAAAATGGAAAAGAAATAAAAACAATTTTTAAAATGAGAGATTCACAGCTTATGTTCACCTATTCAGTCGCAAAACAACGCTTGACTGAGGCTGGGTAAGTGCGGGCAGGGTAACAAGAACCGGAAAGTGCTATCTTCGCTTATTATGCATTTTATTGAAAACATTCGAATGGGGTTTAAGGACCAATTGTACGAACTTGGAATAAACCTCTGTTAAACGTTATTCCATGGTTATTTATAGCCTTGATAGAGCATTCCAAGACTGACTATTACAATATTTATTCAGAGTTCGTGCACCGAATCTAAGAAGTCATATTCTCAAGAAAATTTTCTTAATCCAATCTTGAAAAACCTTCGAATATTTAACAAGCTGCATTTCTTTTTAATTGAAAAGCAGAAATATACTATTATGCTCATTAAATGGATTAATTGTTATACAGGGAGAACAAAGTATGGGATATTGCCTAAAACGGTAAAGATTGAATGTTTTGTAATGTTATGCTTAACATTTTGCTCGTGGCTTTGAGGGTATACTCAAGTATACCACTGTACCGAAAAAACACATTTTTCCCAAATGGTTGAACATACGTTATGTTGCATTGCTGGGCTATTTTCTCAGTCCTGCTTGTGCATGGATTAATCTATTACTCGTGTTTATTTTGCTTTCATCTCTGTTTATTCAGAGAGTGGTAAATTTTTGTAAATTGAGAAGTAGGAGAGAGCATTATGCAATTTTCATAACACCCTTTGAACAACGATCACAAACTGCCTTCACTTCAGACATCTTTTTTAAAACTAAGAGCAGTCAAAAATCATAAAACGCTTATATATTTTAAATAACCAGTTCGGCTTAGCCAGAACTGAGAGTATCGTTCAAAAAGGTTGAAATAAGTACACTTGGCCATTAAAGAAACATTTTCTTTTGACATGCCCTGTTTACCTGAGGATGAAAGTTTTCCAAATTATGTTCAAAATATTAAGTGATGTACACAGAACAAACTCAGCATTTCTCGTTAAAAAGAATTCAAATAAGCAGCGCTCCGTTCTTGTTGTTCGCTGTATACCTATGTTTTAAAATTTGTAAGTGCGTATTTTCATAGTTTACGAATGAAAATAACCGTGTAAATTTTTAAATACTGAGTCGTAACAAGAAATAAGGGGAAAGTAAATAGGCAAATAATTCGGCATTCTGTTTTGTCTTTCTCAAAATCTTACTTGCAGGTATAACACACATTTAATTTCCTTTTCAAGCTACTTTAAAACAAAATGTATATAGGATTAATGCTATCTGCAGGGAAATCACACTGCAAGTTTTGTTTTCAGCGTTCCCAACTTGCACAGGGTGCAGAAATACAGAGCGTTGAACTTGACATTTTCCCTGCTGTAGCAATACCAAACTTTCGTAACATTTGTTGAGGCCATTAATTAAGCAAGTTATTTAAATGCTAAAGTAATTAAAATAAACTTCGAATCAATGTTTGCATTTTACGCAACATTTGTAAAGGAAATTAAGTAGTTCCATGCTGAGTTGAATTTATTAATACTTAATCATGCTGATTAATTCTTACACAACTTTTTTTAAAGGAAAAACCTCATTTTGTAGCTAAACTTTTTATAGCAAGGAACAAACTATTAATACACTCCTAACCAAGTCTCATATATGCGCGCGCGTATGTTACATTCACATGCATTTCACTACTCACTATCGTTTATCTTTATATAGCTTTTACATACTGAACGCATGAAAAGTAGCTTTTTTTCTATCTCCTTGATGTTAATCGAGAGAAACCTTTGCAGAATTAGTTTCATTACACATTTCGTTGTAGGTACAAGGAGGTTAGAAGAAATCGAATGGATAGGCAGATGTTTAGAATGTATTCGCTATAAGCTGAACTTAGAATTACATACTTTTCCCATGATATCGTGAGAACCAGTTCACCAGTGACAGTGCAGCACTTAAAACAAAAAAATCTTGAACCATTATTAACGGATATCTCGGAATTGGCTTATGCCACAAAAATTATTTAAAATCAGTTTTCTTTTCTAAAGATATCTACAATTTTGTGTGGTACGCTTTCGTCTATAGCTTAACATAACCAGTTATACAAGATTATACCAAATTCCAAAGAGGACTTCACGGGCTATTCCCAGATAGTTCAAGATACACATTCGATTTCTCATGTAAATATCTTTAATATAATGGAATACTTTAATCCAAATCGTCACTATTTTTGCGAAAATAAAAATAAATTTAAAACGTTTCCTCGTAAAGGGTAGTCTGGGATTGGGGCATTTTCTTGAAAATTTTCCTGTCGTATCTTTGGAAGATACTCAGCTTAAATACCAAATTTTGTATTTATTGGACTTTTATGATTACGTTGTTCACACGTACATAGGTCTTTTTTCTAAAAATGTTGTTTTGTGGATTCAGGGGGTCCCAAAACATGTATTCCTGATGAAGTCTTGATATCGAATATTTGGGTGGAATGCAGTACCTAACTTCTCTACCTACTACGTACACGATAGAGAAAGTAAAAAGGACAAAACAGATGCTGATGTTTTAGTTCTCTCCCAGCATGTTGCTTTTAACAAATGACGGATGGCAAAGGAAGGTTGTGTTCTGTTGATATCTCGAGACGCACCTTTTTCCACCTTACGCACCAAAGCAGTTAAAACCAAACTAGTTTCCCACTCTGATGACGTCGCCACCTTGTGGGTAGTTGAGGTGGGCAGCAAATGACTAAACCAAATTCCGGTTACGGTTGGCTTTTTAAATCCCTGGCATTCATTTCACACCCACATGAACAGCTTTTAAATTGCAAATGATAGATAGCCACATGTTGGAGGGAAAAGGCTGTTTTTAGCTGTTCTATTCTTTCTTCTTACCTCCTTCGTAGCTGATACTCTTTTTTCTCTTGTTTTCCTTTGTCGGTATGCTTCTGAGTGTTTTCGCATTTTATTTTGTTTTTGTTTTGCTTCTGCAATTATTTTACATTTATTCCAACTTATTTGTTAGGACTACTGTCCCTTCTCTCTCTATTTTTGGTCTTTTGCTTCGCTGTTATACTTTCTTCTCTTGTGCATTTTTATTTTTATGCTATTTTTTCTAATTCCTTTGTTCTTTGGTTTGTACCAATTGCGATTGTTTGAGATTTGTTGTGCAAAATTATATAAGATGTCCAATAAGTGGAATTGCATTTCTATCTTCTCTTTCAGATGAGATAGATTATTGCCCCACTGTTGGAGAGCCAAACTTGAAGTTGTTTATTACTCCTGTTTGCACACGTATTGCGGGAGATATGTTTCTTGGAGTGTTCGCCCCACGTACGATACAAACTTTCCGGTGGCCTTCGCCCCACGTTTACTTTTCCGGTGGCCTTCGCCCCCACGTTTAAAAATCAACTTTGTAGTTGATAAAATAAATGAGTCGAATGATATTAAAATCAGAAGATGAGACCTTGAAGTCTCGAAACGATCGTCCATATTTTTTACCATCATGATGTAAGTGAAGGTTTTTAATATCATTCGACTCATTTATTTTATCAATTGACTTCTTCACTGTTAAGATTGTCCTATTTCAACTTTAATAAATAGACTTTGTATTTTAATGTTTATTTAGATATTATATGTGTATGCCTCGGCTGCGTCAGTAGTAATTTGCAGAAGCACGTATCTCTTAGCAGGGATAGTACGGCTAAAGAATGAAGGCTTACACAAATTATAATGGTATTTAATTTCGTTTTATTAATATTTCACACGATTAAATAACACTTCACTGATATATACTACAATAGAGCTGTGAGATTATTCTTACTTGTACTTTTTAACACGTAAACTTTATATTATTCACGCCGTAATGATTTTTTTTGTCTCACACCGAATACGTATCGAACTGCTCGGGAACGCTGCCTTCTAGCGTCTGTCGCCTGAATTTGTACAATTTTTCTATTTCAAGTTTCTGATTGGCTAAGCTTACTCCAATAGAATACTTTTATTTAACTTAAGCGTTTTCTAGTTGTTGATTGGCTATTTATAAACTGTTTTAAATATTACATTATTGTTCCAGAAATTATTAGTAGCATTATTACACTTTCTAATTTATTGCTGTCTCAAGGTTACCTCATTGTTACCAACTTTCGGCTTCTATTCTCACAACTCCTACATTGTTAAAACTACATAATACATTCTTATTCATGTACATAACAAAATAAACATAATACAATGACTGTTACATACACTTTATATATTATTACATACACATTTTGCTTTAAGGTGGGCTGTTAATTATATTTTATATTATATAATTAGACTGATATCATTTAAGTGTTAAAAATATTGCCTCAAACATAAGGCATGTGAATTGTTTGTAAGGTTGTGTAAGGTTGTTTCTGATTTTGCAGTTCTTAGCTCAGAAGCATAAGTCTAACCACTCAGGCTAATTTCAAAGTTCGCGAAAAAATATATATACATATGTATGTATCCATATATCCAATAAACAACATTTTCTTTAATTAATGCTATAAAACAAACGCTTCGTAGTATGCGTCAATTTAAGCGAATACTACATTCAGAAATCTTTGTAGTACGCATCTGTATTTAAATGTGTAGCTTCGGCTAAAAAATACTTAGCCTCAATGCTCGACATTTCTAGCTTCTGTTTGAGCATTGGTATCAGAGCGGCAACGCTACGCTAGCTAGATTATGAGGCCCTTACTTGAACTGCTTTCAGGTGATAACCAGGGGAAACAAAATAGAGAAAATTTAGAAATAGTATATTATGCAACAAAAATATAATAGTAGTAATTAAGACACGAGTATGTTTATGAAATAAGCAGTAGCTCGTTTCATAATTTTCATACGTGCGTCTTAATTACCATTATAGTCAAGTTGTTTTTTGTCGACCACACTATAATTTCAAAACTTTAAATTTTTACAAAAACATCTTACTTTGTTAATCGTGTGTACTTAAATGCTGATCGGATGGCAGCATCTTGAGCGGGTTTGCGAGTAGTGGAATGTATGGCAGCACTGTTGAGTCCACGCCTTATTTATTCATTTTTGCAGGTAATGTGAAAGCAACACATATTGAAGCAAAGGAAATTAATTCAATTTATTAGAATATTATAATTACAATGTATGGAATTAATTTTATTCTAAATGCACATATTTCATTGTTTATATGGGGAATGCATCCCGGTGGAATCTTTGAAGTTGGGTTAATGCTTATTTGATTCTAACCTAAAAAAGAACACATTTATTTGAAATAAACATTGCCGATTGTGCAATTTGTGACATTTTCCTGGGGAATAATTCCCACTGGAACGTTTAAAATTGGGTGAAATTGCCATTTCTGCCATCTTGGACTGCTGCTTTAAAGGTGTTAAAAGGTATGGGTAATAGGGGAGCTGCGCGGGCCGTCGAATAAGATCATAATGAGTCTCTGAAGTATTATAATGTGGTCGATCAAAAATAATATAGTTTCAACTCTTCCCCCCTTAAGGGTCGAGGGGGAACCTCGTCCCTCCAAGCAATGACTGGACCCAGCGGGCAATGTCCATTACTTCGGATGGTAGGATGTCTCAGATATAAGGATGTCAATGATGGCTATGGAACGAGGGGACCTACAGCTTTTTTTTACAATGGACAATAAACTTTGTTGAATTTGAGGTACTTCACACGATCTAGTCAGAGGTAAAGGCCTAGATAGAGACGACTTAAAATCACTACCATAGAGGCAGGGTTCGAAGCACAGACTCTCAGCATGAACGAAGCCGTTCTCAAATAATAAACTTCTTATAAGTGATCGCTGTCAACTTCTTAAGGTAGTGGAGATGATGCACACCAGAAGAAATAAGTGCACGTCCTTGAAGCAGCGTATATGGGAAAACGTAAGGGCGAAGGAATTTTCTGAAGGATTGTGTACTAAATCATCTGATAAAACAACTTGAAGACCTTTACTTTTAATTCTTTTACTTTCATAGTCATTTCCTGAAGATACAGCTTTTTTTTTTAGAAATACGTAAAATCCTCACAATTGTACGATAATCCATGTATTCTGTTTCGATAAATATAGCACTTCTCGTCAAGAATCTACTCATGCTGCTTTTCTTGGCTTGCAGAAAATGCTTCATCTTTGAATGACATCCTCTGGCCTTTACAGACAGTTACGTGAATGCATGCATGAAAACGTTTTCGTTGTGTTTGATAGATACTTGCCAACTGCTTCTGCGCATACTTCATGTGCAGAATCATTCTTTGAAAGTAGTTGTATAATAAGAGAATGAAGGATGAAATTTGAATTAAATGATTTATAACCTCTCACATGCCCCAGAGCAGCGGAAATAAATTCAAGGTTCCCCCGGAGAGGAATATAAATAATCTTTGTCTTGTTTTACAATAGAATTAAAAGAAAGAAATAAACCAAAAGTATTTTTTGCTCCTTTGAGAGATTGGGTATAGTTCCAGGAAACACGTCGGCGCCATCTGTTACACAACACCTCCACTGTTAAATTGGTTCTCTTCCATTATTCGATGCCCGGCGCTTTTTTAATCACCATACTCGTCGTAACCTCTCATTTACTTTCATGCAGGAAACCATTACATTTTTATGTTCGTATCCTTGTCGAACGGTTTCCCAACTTCATAAAATATGGTCGTAGCACGCCAGAGAAGCGCTACGTTCGATATTTACAGCAGGATATTGGAAATTACGCTCTGAATTTCCATCGTTGCTGTATTGGTATATTAAATTTTCTGAGTTCCACAAAATGATAATTGTACGCAAAATAATCCAAAGCTTAAGTATTTTGGTATCTAAATATTCAAAAAAGTTAAAAAAAAAAACAGAACACGAGCATTCATACAATCATATCTTCGTACTTGACGGTGGATTCAGACAAACAAAAAAATCTGATGTGTTAAACTCACATGACTTTCTCTACTCTTGTACAAACTATTTTTACAAACGCTTATTCTCCATATGCTTCATGTTAATCGAGATGTTAATCTTATTGCTAATTTTCTTGTAGATGCAAGGGGAATTGGTAGGCTTTAAGCGATAGTCAAATGTTTTAAGAGCTGGTTGCTATGTGGAGTATTCCGTTGTCTTTGCATGTGCAGGACATAAAAAAATGAATAACGAATTCCCATTTGAGAAGAAGTATAAGTATTGGAAAATTCAAACAAATAACAAGGAATATCTCGGAAATGGTTCACTCAAAAAAAATGCATATGATATAAATTGTGTATTTTAACGCTATCTACATTTTTTGTGTAGTAAAATTTTGTCTATCTCTTATGGTTTACCAGTTATGCAAAAGTCGTTCACAATGAAGAACACTTTTGGAGACATTCCCAGAAAATTCGAGATATAGATTTCATTTGTCATGAAAATATCTTAAACATATGATATTTTAATCAAAATCGTTAGAGCCATTTTTGAGAAAATTAAAATTTTCGAAAAATGTTCCATGTAAAGGGTAATCTGGGGTGGGGGGATTTTCTTGAAAACCTTCGTGTCGCATCTCTGGAAGATACTGAACCTAAATACCAAGTTTGGTGTTTATCCGACTGTTCGTTTCTGAGTTATGCTGTTCACAGACACACACACGGACATGTTTCCAAAAATGCTTTTTGGATTTACTCTACTCACTATCGTTTATTTTTATATAGCATCTAAAACTATTCTTGCGAAAGCTTATTTCTTGATCTTCTTCATGTTAATCGAGATAAATCTTTGCGGAAATAGTTCCATTGCATATTTTGTACATATATTTATACAGGTACAAGGGGGGATACAGAAAACCGAAGTCATATGTTTAAAAGTGAGTCGCTATACTGGCTTTGAAATTCCATACTTTTTGGATGACATCGTGAGAAAGAACTGAATACGACAGTACTTAAAAAAAAGCAAAGTATTGAAAAATTTAAGGCAACAACAACGGTTATCTCAGAAATAACCGATGCCACAAAAAGTTGTTTGAGATAAATATACATTTTTTGTGTAGTCCATCTCTTAGCGTTTATCAGTATTACAAAAATATATACAATTCCTTCCGAATGTAGAGGACTTCACAGGTTATTTATTCCCAGAAAATAATTCATTTTATTTGTCGTTTAAGTATCCTAAATAAATGGTATTTTAATGAAAATCTTAGCGCCATTTTTTGTGAAAATAAAAGAATCTGAACAAATGCCCATATTAGGGTACTTTGGGGTGGAAGGATTTTCTTGAAAGTCTTCGTGTCACATCTTTGGTAGATTGAAGTTTTGCATTTATCGGAATTTTCGCTTTCGAGTTACATGTATCAAGACATATATTTCCGGTAAAATGTCGACATAAAATGTTTGGTTAGAATACAACCTCTACTTACTATAAAGTAGGTATTCTTTGTTCAGAATCTTTTGAGACAGTGCAAGGTAAGAGATAAGGACTATCACAAAGAGCCGCCGCACGTAGTCTGGGCACGAGCAAATGATTTTCTACCTTCCCCTATCCACTGTCTCAAAAGACACTGAATAAACAATAGTAGAGAGAGTAAATAGGGACAATAATGTACGAATCATATAATCAGAGTTTAACAGAAGTTGAAAACAGTGTAACAGTGCATTCATAGGAATTATGCTTTGAAGAATAATTATTGTTCACATGACAAGGAATAAACAGTATTGGGTGCCAAAAAATGCATATACACTTTCACAGGAGATATCTATTTAATATATTTTAACATTAATGTGTAGTTCTGTAAACAGATGTGACTCACATACGTTATGCTGGTGTTGCTACGCGACAGGGAAATCAACAATGAACAAATGAAGCCAAGATTATCCTATGATGTTCTGTAAAACAGATGTGACTCACATTACATTACGCTAGCGTTGCTACAACAAAATGGAGCCAAGAGTATCGTTTGAACAGCGGAAAGCAATTTTGAAGTGGTATTGGAAAACCGAGAATGTTTTTGAAGTTCAATGGTAATGGAGACGTGTGTACAGAACAGAACCGCCAACGCGAGTAACAATTGCACGCATTCGAGACAAATTTGAGACTCAAGGTATTGTATACGATGTTCACAAGGGCAGATGTGGGAGACTTCGCACAGCAAGCCCCGCGACCTCGGCTATGGTTTTGGAACGTTCTGAGCACTCGCCGCAGAAGTCTACAAAGCAATGTGCACGTGAGACTTCTTCCAGGCACAATCTCCCAGGGTACTGGATAGGACGAAGAGGTCCGATTGAGTTTCCATCGCGTTCTCCGGATCTAACCCAGCTACAATGGCAGCATTTTGGGAAGAAATTGAAACGGCATGTGCTGCAATCGCTGAGGACACTTTCGCAAACGTTGCTCGATAGTAGAATTGTTAAGCCGATACGGAGCCACAAAGGATTTGCCGCCATCTGATAAGGTTCTTTGATCTATGCCGCTAGCCCCGCCCCCTCCCTTTGAGGCCTCACATGCCGCCCCGGTCGCGTGCCGCTAGCCCCGCCCCCTTCCCTTTGTGGCCTCACCTAATGCCGACAGGTTCTGTGCCGGCAGGTCCTCCCCCCCTGTGGTCTGGTCACGTGGCGGTGTTCCCGCCCCCTCCCTCCCCCATACGCGTGTCCTCCCTCCCCTTTGTGTTCTGGTTGGTTCCCTGTGGATAGGTGGGAGAGTGTGTATTGTTCCTATACGGTGACTACAATCCCGCCCCCTCATCGTGACTTGTCTAAATCCCTGCCGTGTGATTGGCTTGGGGTAGGGTATGTGCCGCTCGGGGTGAGGGGTATAAGGGAATGGGGTTCTCGGTGCGTGACGTTGGCGGTGTGGGAATGCGATTCTCGATGCCTGCCGCACATCGGCAAATCGTTTGAGTACATAATTGTGTCAATCAATTAGGTAATGTGTGTTATTGAAAAAAGAATCAATGTTTATATACCGCTATTGTAATTAAACGCTGTTCGTCGAGCAGTTAAGTATTTTTGATTGATTAATTGACTCGCTCGCACCTGACCGCCATCGTATATGTATAACTTCGCTCACGGTCTTAACCTCTCTCCGGCAACAGTCCAACATGTAATGGAAAACCCGCCAGCCGACTTCTGTCTGGTAATAACCAGTTTCATCCCCACTCCGCGACTGCGTGCGTGACGTCACTAACAAGCCTCGACATGTAGACTAGCCCGGCTCCACTCTGTCGGCGTCGGTAAATCATGTTAAAACACGCTCGCCAAGGACTTTCCTTGGTATTCAAAACAGACGGGTGGCTTCTGCCTGGAGGGTGAATAACAGGTCTCAACATGCATTCCACCCCCTCCACCGCCGAGTGACGTCACCGTCTACAGTATATAAGGAGCGTAGGCAGCCGGAGCGATCATTTATTGTTTTTTCAGTGTTCGTTCAGTGATAATCGAAATGGCTGGTGATCATCGTGCATCTGATGTGAATGATTACTGGAGCGAGTGCGGGGAAGATTATTTTCACTACGTATACTTCCATACCGAAACATGCAATGGTTTAATGCATTCAGTGTTGTGTACTCAACCGTCGCATCATGATCAGATGACTACACTGGAAGTGTGTACAGAGAGCTGTCCTGTTTATCGAGGAGCGAACATGTAAGTAATATACATATTTCTATAACTCGGTAATATATTGT
Source organism: Deroplatys truncata (assembly GCA_030765065.1). Lineage (NCBI taxonomy): Eukaryota > Metazoa > Arthropoda > Insecta > Mantodea > Mantidae > Deroplatys > Deroplatys truncata. The sequence goes on from CM060978.1 coordinate 196,402,438, forward strand.
ACGCATGTTAAATGAAATCTAACTTGAAATTATTTCATTCTTTCAGTGAAAATCGCATGGGTGTTGATGTGGAGGATCTTAGCGATGTCGATGAAGTTGACAATGTCTTCGTCTCGAAACATCTAGCTAAATGTGATACAGAGTCGTGCACCGGATACATGCATTCTGTACTTTGTACTAACCCGGCCCAGCATGAACGCATGACATCCTTCTTCCTATGTAACGACAACTGCGAGGTCTACCAGCGCAGGAAGAGAAAACTCGAGTAAGTAGAAGAAATGTTAAATTACATATTCATTTACTGCTTCTAATGCTACTCTGTGTCTAACCTAAAAAAATTAAATTATTACAGACTGCGAATGACTGCGCCTAAGGTACCCGCGCCAATAGAGGAGCTGGATCCTGAGAGACGCGATGTCGATATAGTGGAATATCCAATCGCAGAGCGCCATACACAGCCTATGGAGGAGGATGGCGCTCCACTACCCGACATTACTACTAGCCCTGATGATAAAGCAACGAGGGTACAGGAGTGGATAAATCAGACGACTCCAGATTGCTCGCCCGAGATACACACAGAATCGTGCAAGACCGTGAAGTGAGTATGACACTCTTTGATAATACTTTTTTGTGTGACAAGGGGAGAGGATTTTTCTAATATATGTATTTCTCTTTCAGACGTATGAAATCATTAACTAAACCTATTTCTAACATTGTTTTGAATATATGTTGCAGGGGTGTGAGGAGGGAGCGGAGGAAGAGACGGAACGAGGCCGGGGAGAAAAAGCAGAAGAGACGGTGTAAGAGGAGAATCCTCAACGATGCTCCTATGGTCTTCTTATTCATTGAAGATACCCCGGAGGAGCATGGAGAATCGATCACATGCGCTTGATGACGTCAGCATCTCCCCCTCCCATTCCGTGAATATTGGACTATACTATGACATCCCCTCCCTCTACATAAACTGCGAAAGTGATAAATCATTTGTTTATATTACAAAATCAGACTGGGATATAATATCCAAAAACATTCCAATGATTGAAGATTACCTACGCCAAGAAAAAAAGTTTGCGTGTGATGAATATTGTGACAATGTAATTTATGCATACAATATTATTGTATTCTTTGACCATTCAATTCATTTCATAAATACATGTTTAAATAATAATGTAATATCTTTAGACATTGAGGGTGTAAGGAACCTAAAACGGCTATCGCCCTATATTGAAAGACATTTGAATATTTTAAATGATTTCTGCAAGTCAGGAGCAACTAGTTTTTCAGGGAGTAGGAGGGGGAGAAGGAAAATGCTTGAAATGTATGCTAAAGTCAATAAAAGAGTGTTTTAGTATATGAATTCAATTTATTATTCATAAACTTATCCTAGTACATTCCTTTACAAAACCATTCACCCAAACATATACATAATTATATAAGTGCTTGCATCAAGTGAGAAAGAGGTTTGTAGGTAAATACTTTGTCATGTAGAACCAGGCAGTACAGTGACGTCTGGGCTGGTATATTTGCAGATGCTTGAATCTCGATTCTGATGTTCACAGCTCCATTTATAACCTCCTCAGGTTGGTGAGAACAGTCTATTACGAATAATGGTGCACGGTGAAGAAAATCCTTTCTCTTCAAGAGAGGGTAATTATCTCTTTCATAATAAGAACTTTGAAATTTACAGTACATTTCATATAGTGAAGCAAACTTTGAATTTTTAAAGTCCAAGTTCAAATCGTGGTAGGGGTAGCATTCACTGTTGAGGAATAGTCTCAAATTAGTAATGTTGCAGTGATCAAACTCGGAACTGTTCTTGCTATAATCACCCAATCTTGCAGTCTGCGCGCACACTATGATGAATCGTGGTTTCTCGAGCTTAGATGTTGTTGCTACATTCCAAGTGAAAGATCTTGTCTGGGGTACAGCAGGCTGGGTATGAAGATCCATAGATCGAAAGGCAAGGTGTAGAGGTTTATCAGACTTGACAATTTTTAGAATGTGAACTCTTTCAGCATCGGAAAGACGAATTACAGGCATCCTCCATTCGATTCTAGTTAACTTTACATTAGCTTCCTCTCCATTCGAACTCAGGACACAGTTTCTAGAATCTTTGGATCTTATGAGAATCAATTCAAACTTGCTGTTGAGTATAAGCTCCTTGTGGTCATCAGCAAATCCTAGGAGCATCGAGAGAGGGACTACAGCATTGAAAGCTCCATTCGTTGCGTGTACTATATCAACTTCTTCACCTGGATAGGCCCATCCAGCATTCAGCAGCCGATTCGACTCCATAGGGTTGAGAGTCACATAATTTCGTATAGTTGTAGTAATTCCAGGATTCCTTGTTCTGTCTATAGTTGTAGCATTCATATCTAGACGTATCTCATCAAACATGAAGGCTATAGCATTATTAGCGAGCTTCGCTGTAGTAGGCGATCCATCTACCTTGGTGAGAGCACCTTCGATGTAGAGATAACTCTTGTTAGGTAGCGTATACAAATCTTCAGCTTGGCATGGTATTCTAATTTCATCGTTTACATCCAGAGCGGACGTGTTGTATGGAAGAAAAATATGCTCCTCCTCCTTGGTGATCTTGTCGTCAAAGGCTGGAACTTCTGTCACGTTTAAGATATCCATTATAGCGTTCTGTAACCTAAACCCTCGAGGAACTTGCGGTTAGCACGTGTTAACTCCTCGGAGGCTGGAGAGGTAGTATGCTTCGAACGTGGTATACGTCGTCTATTATAGTATTTGCGATGTCTTTTAAAATGTATTGCCATTGCGTCTTATGTGCAGTCTTGTAGTGATAACTTCGTTCCTGAAGTTGATAGCCTTTCCGTGTTGATCTACCACTCGAATAGTGATCTGGTCTATATAGTTTGTGTCTATGACCGGTAAATATATCGGGTTCGAGGGTTCTTGAGAGATATGATAGCCTGGTGGAACAGAAGGGAAAAACTCGTAGAGCGAATGCCCGCTTTTACCGTCAATGAAAGAGCCTGTTGCAATACTGCACTCCACACGTATGATACTCACTTTAAATATATTCACAAGATCGTCAGATTCAAACGCTTCTCCAGCAGGAATTATTTTAGTGTTTTTGAATCCTAGAAGCGAACCAATAGATCTAGCCTTAGAAAAGTCTATTGTATAAGGACATTTAATCTCAGCCTTCATTGTATTATTGTTAGGCCTTATGAAGAAGACTTCATCATTCAATCCTAGTTTATCCTTTAGAAATGCATTGATATCGGCAATCTCGTAGGTTCCATGCGGGATGACAATGGTTTCAGGTTTACCATTATGAATATAATGAAATCTATTATTACTTTCATCGACATTTGGTATTGAATAGAATGTTTCAAAATTCAAGAGAGCAATCTCATAATGGCCTGGAGGATCTAGCTGTAGAGGCGGGTTTAAATACGTTGAAATAACAGTGTCTGGCCCACTCACTGTAACTGTATAACTCATCTTGACGATGTAGCAGCTTCTAGGATAAAAGAAATTGCAAGCACAAGTGCCCGCAGATGACTGATTCGAAATTCTGGTATCTCCGTGTATTATAGTAGATTTTAACACCTTGTAGATATTTCTCAACCTCAGGAGGCGGTTTCAAATTGCCGAAACTATCAAAGTAGTATGCGACATCACCTTCTTTCCTTATAGCAACCCAGTGTGTTCCTTCATTATCGGAGGTATCGAGATTGGTAATAAGTCTCTCTTTGAAGTGTGGTTTTAAAGGAAGTTTGTCAATCATATAAACTCCTCTAAAATAAGGAATTTTTAAACGTTTAGCATAATATTCGATGGCCACGTTACTTAGGGCTTCCTCCGGTATATGTACAATCCTCTTCCACCGTTTTTTGCCTTCTTCTTTAAACCCCTGCCTTTAGATCCTCTTTTTTTCAAGGACCTTGCTATTTTAGATGCAGCGGCTAAAGACGACATCAGTGGCATTGCAGGTAAGAATCCTCCTTTATTCCTCTTCTTACACCTTCTCTTTCGGAGCCCCTTTCCTCGTGTCTCCATTGCCTTGTTATGCCTAGCAACTTCTGCTAAGTGCCTATCAGCAGCCTTTTTTTTATTGACTGCAGAGGCTATCTGAGCAGCGCCGCCTGCTGCAGCGCCTAAAGCAGCAATGATGGGTATCAGTGGCAAGAACCCTCCTCTCTTCTTCTTCCTCTTTCCGGCTCCCAATGCAACCTTTCCCTTCATGATTGCAGTTACTAGCCTTGCAGCTAACCTTTCACCAAAAGTTGAATCTGATGACTGCACCCGTTTCCAAGCCTTCTCTGCAAGAATTTTATCCGCTATTTGTCTTGAAGCGGTGTCCTTATTCTCAGCGTACGCCAGGTCGTGCTGTTTGCAAGCTTCGTCTAATTGGTTAATTCCTGGGTCTCCTCTTTTTAGACGTTTTTCCAATTTAGTACCAGGCCCGCAATATCTATATCCAGGTAAGTGAGCTTCAAAGGGGAGCGAATTAATTATGGAATTAATAATTCCAGAGCCGCGCTTATACTGCAACGACCTTCCTCTCTTAGCTCTCATGATATACTAAGCGAGTAATTGCATACATTAGCCCTTTTATATCATTGCAATCAATCATTAACTACTTTACATCCGGTAATATATAAACATCGCACACGCAGTTTACAAGTTAGTTGTTAACATGGAGCTTGTTAAGCAGCACTGCTCTCTACCTATTCAGGTATTAGACTTTGAAAGTGACTTTAGAAGTGATCGTCATGGCAAGTTATTTCCATCTAATGTCAGAGCTCTTATTTTAGGGAGCTCCAGTGCAGGGAAAACAAACATATTACTCAATATGCTACTCCATGAGAATGGACTACGTTTTGAAAATTTGTATATTTATTCAAAGTCTCTCTATCAACCAAAGTACCAATACCTAATTAAAGTGCTCGGAAACATCGAAGGTATAGAAGTGAACACATTCGACAACGGGGATGATGTTTTGCATCCTTCTGAAGTCAAAGAAAATTCAATCTTTATATTTGATGACGTCATCACTGAAAAGCAGGAAAAGATAGCATCCTTTTACAGTATGGGTAGACATCGAAATGTCGACTCTGTATATCTAGCACAGTCCTATGCTAAAGTTCCAAAACATTTAATTCGCGATAATACAAACATGATAATACTCTTCAGACAAGACAATTTAAACTTAAAGCACATTTACGAAGATTATGTAAATACCGACATGACCTACAATGAATTTAAAGATCTATGTAAGAACGTTTGGGAGAGCTCCACAGAAGGAAGACCCTTTGTTGTGATAGTTCCTGAATCTCACATGAATGAGGGACGATATAGGAATGGTTTTGATGTATATATTAAGCTCGACAAAAAAGAAAATGATCATTTGTAGTTAACCATGAGTATCGACAGGTTCGGTTCTCAGAGAACTGGGCCAGTTAGAAGAGTGTTTGATCGTTTTATCATAAACAGAGATGTCAAAGGAAACTATCAATTCAAGAATAAGAGATTGTGCAATGTTCACGATCCTGAAGATAATCATGACGCCTCCAATAAGAATTATGTGGATGCTCTCGAAATTAGGATGCAAGATTTCTCTCAGCAAGCTGCTAACAATGTTGAGGTTATGGTTAAGACCCTGATCGATGAATTGATTTCAAGATATATCCTCAAGAGAGATAAGGAAAATAACATCGTGATCGATAAAGTTAGATTGAAGGTATTGCTAGATCCTGTTCACGATAATGATGTTGTGAATAAAAAGTTCATCGTTGGATATGTCAATTCACGCACGCAGTCGAGAGATGGTAATGGTAACATTATATTCGACAATAAGAGAATCATTGATATAGCGGATCCTCTCGGAGATACGGATGCTGTAAATAAAAGATATGCTAGAGCTATGATCATTAGGAAATCGAACGAGACGCGACAGCAGTTAAACAGGTACTTACCAAAGGAAATCGAGATGCAAATAGGCAAGAAGCTGCTAGACATTACAGCAAATCTGAATAAAACTACGAGTAAAGTGGATACTCTAACAACCTCTACAAAAGACAGAGTGGATTCTGTAATGGACTCTATTAAACAAATTACCGCAGAGCTTGATAGAGAAAAAACAAATCTTCAGAATCTTTGCAATCAGAAAATTAGTAATTTAGAAAAGTTAGCGATGAAGCGAGTTTCAGATTTAGAGACTACATTCAGACAGTTAAAGATAGAGGTTTTGAATACTCTCAAAACTGATTGCTGCAATGATAAACTTAAGAAAGTGGAGGATAATGTAAATATGATGATGGACGCCTACAAAACTAATATGCAGCAAATGACGAGTCTAGAAGAATCGGCCAGAAGCCAGTACGCTAATACGGCAATCTTTGCTGAAGCGTTCAAGACACATACACAGGAGCATAAGAAAGAAACCGAGCAACTGAGAACTTCGATAGAGATGTTAGCTAAGGCTATCGACACGATGAGAACTCAAGCTGAACGCAGACTATAAATTGAAGGTAATCGTCTATTTCCTCATCATTTGTAAGATGGATAGTGAAAGCATAAGACTTAAAGAGTCTGTAGCCGAGCATACCAGGGCTGTAAAAGAAAAACTGAGAGCTCTAAAAGGTCTCAGGTTTGAGACTCAGCATGTCATGTCCGAAGCTTTGAAGCCTGTAACCACCCCCCTCAAGGATATTTTGGACACTCAACGAGGGTTGCCGGTGAAGAACGTCAAGAATGAAGATGGTGATTCTACAAGTATTTCTACTTACCTTCAACACGTTCGCTCAAAAGACAAGGATCGTATTGATACATTGTTCGGCGTGAGATATCAGGATGGAAGTTATATGCTTGGAAATAAAGATATTCATTTTATAAATAATCAAATATTGATAGGTGATGAAACGTATGAGTCTACCGCCGGTTTGACGGAGCTCATCTTTAAGCGAACGCCTCAGATTTCTGCATACACTAGTGAAGACTTGGAGACATACGCTAAGATTATGAAAAGTACTTTTCTTCATAGAAGTGGTTACAGCAGACACGGTCGCTTGAAATCTGGTAAATCGTATAAATACAAGAATATAATACGACCCTTGCTCAATACACATTCAGGTCTAGGACTGGCATGGAAGGAGCATAAGCCTGATAAGGAGGTTGACTACGTTTTCTGGAGAAATCCTAACACATTAGTGAATAGACTGAGGTTACTTATTGCTTCGAGGGACGCTGGTAATAATAGCCACACTCGAGAGATTGAGGAAATTATCAGGGAATTGAAAGCATCTAAAATTATAGCATGACCACCAAACAGAATATCGCCAGAGAACTTCACGGCTCGGCGAGGAGGAACTATTTACGACGGAAAATTATCAGCAAAGGTATGAATGATTTATTACAAATTGATTTGATTGAAATGATACCCTATGCAAAAGTGAACAAAAATTTCAAATACATTCTGATCGCAATCAACTTTTACTCTAAAATGGCATATGCAAAACCCTTAAAGGATAAGGGTGGAGTTAATGTTGCAAAGGCTATGGAGGATATATTACAAGAAATGGATGTCCCTCCCCGGAATATTCAAAGTGACAACGGGAAAGAATTTTATAACAAGTTCTTTAAACGATTAATGTTTAAGTATAATATTAACCACTACAGCACCTATACCAATGTGAAGGCTGCGGCTGTTGAACGTTTAATTCGAACCTTGAAGAATATGATGTACCGCGAGTTTTTAGTCCAAGGCTCATACAAGTGGCTAGATCTTTTACCTAGAATCGTTGTAAAGTACAATGATACTTTTCATTCAACTATCCGCATGAAGCCTAATGAAGTGAAGAACAACGATCTTCTTCTGACTGTGTATAATTATAATCAAGACCGAAGAGAGAAGAAGGCTTCAAGGAAGTTTAGTGTTGGTGATTATGTCAGGATATCTAAACATAAAGGACATTTTGAAAAGAGTTATGAATCTAACTGGAGCGTTGAAATCTTCAAAGTTTTTCGTGTGAATCGTACCAAGCCTACAACATACATACTAAAGGATAGGAATGGTGAAATCATAAAAGGTGGCTTTTATGGACATGAACTAAAAAAGACTAACTATCCTAACACATATTTAGTAGAAAAGGTTATACGTAAACGTGAAAACAAAGTTCTTGTAAAGTGGTATGGTTTTGCAGATACTCAATGGATTGATATAAAGGATTTGGTGTAATGTATGAAGACTTAATAAAGACCAGTTGTTATGATTGTAAAATCATGAGTATTTTTTATTTTAAAAATCCTTCATATTTTCTCTTTTTTTGAGGGAAAATTAATATATAAAAAACCCTCATACACAATTTAAATGGATATATACAAACACATTATCAGAGGGAAAATTAATATATAAAAACCCTCACATACTTTAAATGAATATATACAACACATTATCAGAGGGAAAATTAATATATAAAAACCCTCACATACTTTAAATGAATATATACAACACATTATCAGAGGGAAAAAATTAATATATAAAAACCCTCATACATACTTTAAATGAATATATACAACACATTATCAGAGGGAAAAAAATTAATATATAAAAACCCTCATACATACTTTAAATGAATATATACAATGACATTATCAGAGGGAAAAATTAATATATAAAAAGCCTCATACACACACACTTTAAATGAATATATACAATGACATTATCAGAGGGAAAAATTAATATATAAAAACCCTCACACACACTTTAAATGAATATATACAATGACATTATCAGAGGGAAAAATTAATATATAAAACCCTCATACACGATTTAAATGAATATATACAATGACATTATCAGAGGGAAAAATTAATATATAAAAACCCTCATACACAATTTAAATGAATATTTACAAAATCCAGATTGAAAAAAACAAGATATCTTCAAATATTTACATATTTACAAGTTTAGGCACTAGCAATCACCAGGTCTAAGGGAATAATGGCCCCACGCTAGAGTCTTATAACTTCCCTCCATCAACTTCCTCTTATCGTCACCTCCCTTCAACGCCAATTTATTTGTCTCAATTGTTGTAATTTTGTGGTGTTTACTCCGAAATGTTTTTTGTATCGAATAAATTTTTAGGCTATGGTCTTTTAAACATTCAAAATAATGGCCGAAATCTATTTTATCCATGCCTGTCCTGGTGATGCCCTTAGCTTTCTTAATGGTCTGCCCTCCATATCTGTAGGCGTATAGCTTCGCTCTAATACCGACATACTCCTCCATAATCAAGCCACCCAATTCGTCCTTGAACAACCCAATCTTTTTCCTATTGGCTTGCTTAATGCCATATACATTATCCTTTTCGAAGTTTGAAGTGTCGAAATATTGAGGATTCTCCCTGATGAAGTCATAGATATCAGAACTCGTTTCAAAAATAAACGAGTCTGTATCCATGTAATTCAGCAGCAAGTCTTTTAAATTTGGTTTCATGATATTGTAAAAGAAGTCATACATGATAAATTTTGAAATGTCCAAAATTGCGTGTCCTATGTAAATTGGTTTGTTCATATGTACTTCCTCTCTGCCCAGTTCGATTCCCACAAGATTTTCCTCAAAAATTATGGTGCGTAGGTAAGTGCTGCGTGCTATTAACTTCTTTGCCTGTTTCCAGGTTCCAACTATTTTGAAATCCGTGTACTTTCTAACATTCTCTATAAATTTCCCATATACGGCGTTATTCATCTTTTTCCACAGGTTTTGGCCGAATTTTGACTTTTCTTGTGCTCTCTTCTCGGTGTTGACGTCGATATATGTCTTCAACCAGTTAGACTGGTCGTAGGACACCACTCTGTGAATATGTCTCACAGTTAGACCTTGCTCGATACACTGCTGCATCACCCTGTAGTGCAAGACATATTTGCTTTTCTGTTCTAATGTTGCAAGCAGTTTCTTGTATTGGCCGTTCGGTGGTATTGCGCTCTGTGGGCAGAAAGGAAGTTCGTTATGGGCGTCGTGGATATGGTCGGGGTATTCGATATCAACCTCTAGCACATATCCAGTCTCTGAATTTTCTTTGACTTCTGCGAAGTTTATGCATTCAATTTCTTCTCTCGTGAGCCATTTCAGATTTTTGTATGGTAGGGCAGACACCATAGAAGCTCCATATAAGTTGTTTATGTCCCAATAGGACAGGTGTTTAACAGGAGCATGCTGGTCAAAGTTGGACATGTACCTGTGGTTAGCTTTGGTGTAGCCCTTCACCACTGTGCACAGTCCGCCTCTAATTCCCGACTCGAAAAATTCCAGCATGCTCTTGTCGGATATTAAGGAAAGTTTCGCCTTTGTTATCTTCAACATAGCGTCAAAGGCGAGTCCTGGTAATGTATAAAACCATGCTGGGTCAAGTTTATACATTCCCAGGATGAGATCTCGAAACTTTTCGAAAATATCCGCCAAGAGCAGTATATCTGTTTTCAGGTATAGATCGCTGTATTCTCCGAGATTCCGGATATTAAAGACCTCCCAGACTTTTACAGCATGCCTGTATTCCTCTTCGGTAATGTGGCTGTCAGTGAGAGTACTGTAGAAGGCCTCCTTCGGTGGTAGAGAAGTTTCTTCGAGTACGGCAAAGCTTGACACATAATCATATGGGAATATTCCCTTGCTCTTTGCCAGCTTAAAATGCTCCTCAACAGGATATTCTGCCCTTGTTATTTTAAAATCACTCTCCTCCAGCATGTCAGCCAGGCTGGACAGCTTGTCGTCAAGAAACTTAAAGCTGTCCAGAAACCTGAAGCTGATGTTCCTGTAACGTTTGCTAAACGCTATATACCTCTCACCACTTTGAGCGATGCACGATACGGGCTTATTATCATATGCCAGGCGTCTTATCAAGAAGTGGCTGTCATAATTAGATAGACAATGAAAAAAGATCGGTATGAAATCAGGGACCTTTCTATTCAAATTGCATCTATTATGAGCAGCACCCAGATATTCCCCTGTCACATGATCGTGATCCCTCACGCGCAAATCGCCCACAGTGAAAGCAGCAAGGCATATATGACACTCAGAGGCATTGTCAAAATTCTGTTGCTCTTCAAGGGTTAAATCCATAGGTTTAGGATTGGAATACACGTCAATGACGTCATCAGCAATTGATTTCAACTGTTTGATAAAGTCATCGACGGCATTTGGACCTCTAAAGAGAAAGAATTTTGACATTGACTCGTCATGCCTACATATCACCTTCAAGGCAATAGACATTGCTTCATGCTCTTGAACGGCTCGGGTCCAGCTCGAGCTGCTTGTGGGCTCGCAAGAGTGAACCTTCGCCAGAACAGATTCAATGTCTGCGTATATAACAAATGGTACAGGAACGCTCTTGGAGAATGCTTTAAATTCAAGGTATTCATCCTGTTGAGGCATTTTAAGTAATTGGCATTTTCCACATCTTAATCGGTGCGTTTCCAAGGCCTTTTCATTGCTGCATCTCTTTAGACAGGCCTCGCATGCCCATATTCTATGCCCATGTTTGGTGGCTTGACTGGATACAAGTCTGGACAAGTCTTTAATGATGCAGTAGTGGGACTTTTCCCCCTGCTCAATATATAACAGATTGGTATGGTGGTGCTTCTTTTCAGCTGTTTGGTATAGGGGAATAATGTTCTCATTCTCCTCCTCTATACCAAACACTGAAATGGATACTCCATCGTTCTGCTTTTCAAAGCATTCAATTTGATGGAGGGGTGTTGGAAATTCGATACCTTCATAATTGAATGCCTCGAAAAGCAGTTCAAAGGGGTATACTGTTGTTCTATATCCATGGTTACTAGCAGGGTATTTAGAGGCTAGCATGCACCATGCAAAGCAGTAATTGTCTTCATTCTTTATGTTTATAACAGCATACTTATTCCTAATTTTCAGTGGCAATTCGATGTATGAACCTGCCTGTAAAGGGTCATAGTGTGTAAAGCCCATCACCAGGCTGAGTATCTTTGACAAGGACTTCGATGATGCTCCCCCCTCAAATTTAGAAATGTTTTCCAAAATATCCCCCGCAATTGAAGAGAAGATCTGATTGAGATCGCTTGACGGGAGAATCAATACAGGCTTAGAATTAAAGCCAGTGGAAAGACTCTTCTCTTCATCAGGTTTGCGGATTAAATATTCAAGTTCCAGGGAACAATGCATCTTTAATCCGCAAATGCTTCTCTGCAAGACGCTTTCCACTTCTTTAATAATAAGCTCCTTACATTCATCTAAAAAGACTCTGGGGTCGAGTATTTCTAATGTATTTTCTATTCTACTATTAAAAATACGTCCCTTGAATGCCGATTGGATGGTATTGCATTCCAGCCCCTGGCAATTACTAGCACTAACCTTGGCCTTTTTAATTGTAAGCTGCTCGCTCCCGTCCGATGCCGGCCCTCTCTTTCCATTCAAAGTTGTCGCATTACTGGATGATGATGAGGAGGAGGTTGACGGTGCAGCGGCTTCATTGTTTGCGTCTGAGGAGGTCGAGGGTGCGGCGGTTTCACAGCCTGCGACTGAGGCGGTTGATGGTGCAGCTGGTACAACTTCCTCCAGAATGTCGAATGATGAGGAGGCGGATGGTGCAGCGGACGATTCTTCACCAATCTCTGGCGATGTTGACTTCTGTGTTGCCAGATCCATGGGCTGGCTTCCAATGTCACCCAGATCATTTCCTGGAATAATAATAATATTAATAATAATAATAATAATATAGAATGTATAAAACAAGAAGTTCATAAAATGTGGAAAAAATTCTTACCATTCAGTGGTTGCTGCATGTATGGGGCAGGGCCCCTCCACTGCTGATTTGATGCAGGGAATGTGTGTGGTGCAGATGGCGCGCAATGAACAATACCGCCTCCGAAATAAAGCCCATTTCCTGAAAATAATAATATTAATAATAATAATAATATAGAATGTTTAAAAGAAGTTCGTAAAATGATGATAAATTCTTACCGGTCGGTGGTTGCTCCATGTATGGGGCAGGGACCCAACCATACTGATTTGGAGCCATGTAGGTCTGGAAGCCTGGAGGTGTCGGTGCAGCGGTCGCGAAGCCTACTGGTGCAACGGTCGCGAAGCCTGGAGGTAGCGGTGCAGCGCTCGCATGTTGACCGATGCAGCCTCCGAAATAAAGTCCGCTTCCTGTAAATAATAGTAACAATATTAATAATAATATAGAATGTGTAAAAAGAAGTTCGTAAAATATTGAAAAAATTCTTACCATTTGATGCTTGCTGCATGTATTGGGCAGGGACCCAACCATGCTGATTTGGTGCCAGGTAGGTCTGGAAGCCTGGAGGTGGCGGTGCAGCGGTCGCGAAGCCTACTGGTACAACGCTCGCGAAGCCTGGAGGTACCGGTGCAGCGGTCACCTGTTGAGCGATGTCGCCTCCGAAATAAAGTCCATTTCCTGGAAAAAATAAATAATAATAATAGTATAGCATGTTTAAGTACAGAGTTCTAAAGAATCTACACTCTATACGTGAAAAAAAAATACATGTTTTAAACACCCTTGTGAAAAAGACATAGCATTCTGGGAGACCGAAAGACTTATGTGACTGCATATGTGTGAGAAACTCTCCTTAAATATATCCTTTTCTCCTTATACAATCCAGAACTCTATGCTGTCGGAGGCATGCCTTTGTGTGCCAGAATCGACATTGTATGTCTACTATCATGTAATTTTTTTTAGTTACAAATGCTCGAATACCAGTCTGTAAATTCTTACCGTACGATTGTTGCTGTATGTACGGGCCAGAGCCACCTCCATAATGATTTGGAACCAGGAAGGTTTGGAAGCCTGGCGGTGCCTGTGCAGCGCTCGATGGATGGTCGATACCAAAATAAAGTCCATTTCCTGAAATAATAATAAAGAATATGAACAAGAAGTTAATATGAATTGTTACATTACTTTTTAAAACACTGAAGAATGCTTACCATTCGACTGTTCGGATGCCTGAATCATTACGGCATTTGATGAGCGATCCTGCAGCCGGCGTTGGGTATCCTGCTGGAGCTGGATGTATGCTTCAGACATGTTAGCAGAACTGATTGCTGAAAACGCAATTAATTTACGCGTTAGATTTTTATTTATTAAAGAAACGATATATTATTAAGTTAATTTACTTTACTGCGAATACCTTATACAGGGAAAATGTCGATGTATTTTAAACACCTGAGAAATTTCTATTACAGATATAAATCACGTGTATTTCTCAACACAATCATGGAAAATATCTCTTTAACATGATGGAAACAGGCTGAACGTTTTTACTAAATAAATGCGGGAGAGGAATGAAACATTCACAGTGAATGTTCGACCAGTGCATGCAAGCATGAAGTCTTCGGATCGATTACCGTCGGTTACCCAGGGAGAAATTTTTATACAGATCATTTTTTATTCGATTCGCAGGGTTTTTCAAGTAATTGTATTTCTCTAGAAAGGAATATAATTCACCCGGTGAAAACACGTATTTAAATATCCGGAATAATAATTACTCAACAATGTGAATACTTAACTAAACTGATCACATTTTTTGAGAATTCACGCTGTTAGCTATTAAATGCAGAATAAGCTTGCCTAAAATGAATACTTAACTATTCACATTTCAGAAAATTCACTTGTCTAGCTATTAACTTTTTAGAATGCTCAGCTATTCGCATATAAATGCCATGCATTAAAAACAAGAACGCGAATATAAGTTAAATGTAGAGAGAAATAATTTAACTTTTAAAAGTAAATGAAGTGTTTTGTTACAACTTACCAGACATGATGTTCGTTGAACTTTCACTTTGAATGAGAAAAGTTTGCAGAGACCTTAACTCGTTGATTTCAGCGGAGAAACTGTGAGAATTCCCGATGAAGCAACCTTTTTATAGTGTTCTTTTGCGATATAAAAAAATGTATGAGTGAAAGTTTAAGATATATAATACAGCAATTTTGATTGGCTACTCCGAAAATTCGAGAAGGAGAGGGAAATGCTAGCCTCGCACAGGGGCATTTCGTGAGCACGTCTAAACCTGTTAAGGGGAAATCCTTCGATCACGCCAGCGTTCCTTAAGGGGAATGTTTCTGCGTATGACGCTAGAAATAAAAATATATTTTATTTTTTACATGTACCATTAAAATTCATTGTTAATTATTGTTACATTACCAAAAAATAATCACAGAGTGAAAATAATGTATTATTTCTGTAGATATAATTGTCCTCGAACCAGCGACCTTTCGATTGTGAATAGATACGTTACAGATGTTTAAAAAACGTCTGATGCTATGTGATGGCTTTAGAATTCTATTCTCTATGCATTACCTCGGGAAAAACGAATAGCAAGTTACCATTTGAGAAAAGTTAAAAGTATTTGAAAATTTAAACCAATATCAAAAAAATCTGGTGTGTTACACTCACATGACTTTCTCTACTCTTGTACAAACTATTTTTTACAAACACTTATTCCCTATATGCTTCATGTTAATCGAGGTATCGAGATGTCAATGTTATTGGTAATTTTCATGTCGATACAAGGTGAATATGATAGGTTTTAAGCGATAGTCAAATTATTTTAACGCTGCTTGCTATGTGACGCCTCCCATTCTCTTTGCATGTCCAGAACATAAAAACAAGAATAATGAATTTGAGAAAAAGTATAAGTATTGGAAATTTTAAGGGAATAACAAGCAATATCTCGAAAACGATTCACTCAACAACAAGAATGTATATGTTATAAATTATGTATTTTAACGCGATCTCCATTTTTTTTGTGTAGTAAAATTTTGTCTATCTCTTATGGTTTATCAGTTTTGCAAAAGTCGTTCAGAATGAAGAATACTTTGGGTGTCATTCCCTGAAAATTCGAAATATACATTTCATTTCTCATTACAATATCTTAAACATTTAATATTTTATTCAATATCGTTAGATTACTTGAAATGAATTTTTGTGCGTGTGTGTGTGTATTAAGTTTATATTAACATATTGGAATATTCGAAAAATATCTCTCGGATGGACGGGGTATTTAAAATCGCACTCGTCCTATGTTTACTAAGCCCAATCTTTTTAAAAATGGAATAAATTAAGAGTAACGAGGATTGTTTAGGCAAGGCTCCATATTTCATTATTTAGAATTAAACAAATGCTATTAGTCGTAATAATCATGCACATACGACAGCAAGCAAATGCGCGAGTCAATTCATATACAATTAATTAATAAAAAAATATTTAATTGTTTTCATCGATCAGCGAGAGCCTTATTTTAATAACGTATGTAATATCATTCTGAATACTTTTTATTCTTCATATTACTCTCGCCAAATCATATTTCTTTGTTTAACATCCCGAAAAAAAATCAGTTTAATTTTTTGATATCATGTTTGCATTTCTTGTACGCGAGTATTTAAATAATGACAAAGATACAATCGAATGTTTAAGTACAGAATCTATACAGTATACGTTTAATTGAAAACTTAAATCATTAATATTCTTCATGTAGAATTATATTAATTATCGGGAAAACATTTTTTGTGGTAAGCTTAAAACATGTCTAGACAGGTTTTTCCGCTGTGTATGATGGAATTTCTGGACAGAGGAAGCCATTAAGATCTTTTTGTGTCGCTAAAAGTTATTTATCCCCGAGGGCCTGTGGTTTTTCAGAGCACTTTGGATGTTTAATCAACTGGAAAACGGGTGTCATTGTTCACTAAGAGCTCTATACAAGACCTTGTTTTTACATTCTTCTGACGAAAATTAATGGTGTGGAAGAGTTTTGCCCTTGTCTGCTAATGGGTCTACATATGCATTCTTCAGGGGTGTACACCATATTTCTTTCAGGCAGTGTACGCCAGTGAATAATTCGTTGAATTTCTCAAAGTTCGCTACGTCTTTAGAAAGAACATTTAAAACGAATATAAAATTTATATTTGTAGTCTTCGTGCGTGTTACTTACAGGTACGCCTGTTTTGAATTGTAATTATTACTTCTCTCGTGCGAGAAGAGACATAGAGGGCTTTGTTGAAGCGTACTCCTATGTGCTGGATACCCCTAGCCATTAAGAGCAGGTAGTGGGGAAAACCCACGCGTCCTGGTTTAACCGCCTCTCATGATGGACGGGGCATTGCTGTCACATTGCGTCTTGTTTTTTCGTAAAGGGTTCTCGTGTTGACGTCTCATACAAGCTATTTGCAATTTCGCTTTAAGTTGCTTTTTAATTCATCTAAGCAATGTAATATTTTTTATAAACCCGCAATTCAAAAGAAGAATTAAACACACGTTATTAGCCGTAATAGTTATATACGCGTAATATTCTCGCATATACGATAACGAACAGTTGCGTTCGATTCAATTACATTAATCAATAAAAAAAAACTTAATTGTTTTTAATCGATAGACTGCGTCGTTTCATTAGAAGTGAGATATTCATGGTAGATGAATAATTGGGTGAGATATCTCTAGGAGCGCGAGTCAATTACATTAATTAATAAAAATATTTAATTGTATTCATCGATCGTTTTTTCGTAAAGGGTTCTCGTGTTAACGTCTCATACAAGCTATTTGCAATTTCGCTTTAAGTTGCTTTTTAATTCATCTAAGCAATGTAATATTTTTTATAAACCCTCCAGTCAAAAGAAGAATTAAACACACGTTATTAGCCGTAATAGTTATATACGCGTAATATTCTCGCATATACGATAACGAACAGTTGCGCGCGAGTCAATTACATTAATCAATCAAAAAAACTTAATTGTTTTTAATCGATAGACTGCGTCGTTTCATTAGAAGTGAGATATTCATGGTAGATGAATAATTGGGTGAGATATCTCTAGGTGCGCGAGTCAATTACATTAATTATTCATTGTATTCATCGATCAGCGAGAGCCTTATTTATTTTTTATTTATTTCATAATCAATTCCTCCGGAGCCGACATGAACGCCCCTTGCATGTTAATTCCCCTTTATTTTTTTCCGGAATCATATTTCGCAGAATTATATAGAGTTAAGATGGCCGTCTTGCGTACACCTCGAATTTAAATATGGTGAATTCACAACTTTCGGATATGACCGCCAGGGGCGCTGTGTGGGAACACTCGCTGGAGTTTCACTCATATTACCACTTGGCGCGCTAGTGTATGTTGCGAACTGAAGCGGGAGTGGAGGGGATGCGGAAGTCGACTTGCCAGTCCAAATATCGAGAGTTAGTCATTCGCGTGAAACGTCTCGGAGCGGAAGGTTGCGGTCGAGGTTCCACCGCAATTATCACGCGATAACGAGTGTTACGTTAAGTCTGTCCTTTCATCTATGTGTTGTAATATTCTTATAAATCCAAAATATATTTTCCCTCAAAAGTAGAATTAAATAAATGTTATTACTCGTAATAATTATACACATGCTACCACACATATACGATAACGAACAGTTGCGCGCGAGTCAATTAATCATTCAAAAATACTTAAATGTATTCATCAACCGACTAGCCGCGTTTCATTGCAATAGTAGTAATATAAGGGGGGTTTAGGACAAGGTGTGCGCGATTCAATCAAAAATACTTAATTGCTCGACGAACAGCGTTTAATTGCATTAGTAGTAATATGATGGGCATTCTTTTTTCAATGACACACATTACCTAATTGATTGAGGCAATTATGTACTCAAACGATTTGCCGATGTGCGGCAGGCATCGAGAATCGCATTCCCACACCGCCAACGTCACGCACCGAGAACCCCATTCCCTTATACCCCTCACCCCGAGCGGCACATACCCTACCCCAAGCCAATCACACGGCAGGGATTTAGACAAGTCACGATGAGGGGGCGGGATTGTAGTCACCGTATAGGAACAATACACACTCTCCCACCTATCCACAGGGAACCAACCAGAACACAAAGGGGAGGGAGGACACGCGTATGGGGGAGGGAGGGGGGCGGGAACACCGCCACGTGACCAGACCACAGGGGGGGGAGGACCTGCCGGCACAGAACCTGTCGGCATTAGGTGAGGCCACAAAGGGAAGGGGGCGGGGCTAGCGGCACGCGACCGGGGCGGCATGTGAGGCCTCAAAGGGAGGGGGCGGGGCTAGCGGCATAGATCAAAGAACCTTATCAGATGGCGGCAAATCCTTTGTGGCTCCGTATCGGCTTAACAATTCTACTCTCGATCAGTAGTTCAAAGTACTCAGAGGTGTAATGACGCCGATGGTGGGCATTTTCAGCAACTGTTGTAACTGTAAAAGTCGAAGATGATTAGTGATCATCATTTTGTGTTTGTGTTAATTCAGCTTTCTTATGCTAACACAGTTTTTCTTTGCTTGAAGTGTGTATACATTTTTGGCGCCTTCTGTATATATGCATGTGTGGTGTGTGTGTATGTGTGAAAATCTATGATAAACCTAAGTATGCACACTTAGTTCCGTCAACACTATCAGAGCATGCTCAGAATGGTTGCCATCACTTCAAACATGGACTAGTAAATCTCATAGACATAGGTACTTGTCACGTTTTCCGAAAAAACAAAAATCGGGAGGATTCAGAGTAGGCAACAGTGTGGGCCATGCCGCGGGTCCGCCTCGGCTAATCCATCTTCCAGATTTTCTGTACCACAGATAGTGGCGTACATGAAAACTAAAATGGGCTTGAGTTCCACCTCGTTGGAAATTTATGAAATATATTTACTATCAACAAACCGGTTAAATGTACAAGTTACTTCTTGTACACAGCTAACAGTTTAATATAAAACAGTCGTTAGCTATCGCAACAACCAAAGTTGCCGCAATGCGCTCACCCAATTTCTTTTTCTTTTTTATGCTTGTGCCGGGAATCATCCGAATTTTGTCCCCTTTCTCGAAACAAAACCCATGTTAAAAATGTGCATTAAAGGATGTACTGACTTTTGTGAAGCAACGTAGATACCTTGTAAAACGATTTTAGTGATCTTCCATTTTGGATACTATTTTACAGTCTTTGAAAGGTAATCTGATTTTTACGTTTGATGTTTACTGTGCATTTTGAATCTTTCTGAGGGGGATCTTAGATTTTATCGATCATCATGATTGAAGGTTAAGCGTAGCATTCAGTATTTTGAAATGTCGCAGTATTCACCAAATAAGAAAGGAAATAAAAAGGCTTAAATGCGTTGTTGAATTATTTTTCCAAGGTGTAAATGCTATAAACTCTGTACTTACTAAGAGGTTAAATATATTAGTTTTGTGATAATCTACGAATTAGATTTTATGTACACATATTAGTGCTCCACACTGAATAATGGGTAGAAGTAAATTAATAATCTGCCTTTTGAAATACCTTGAAGCTAGAAAGATGGTCACACAAATCTGGATAATAAAATAGGCAACAAAACCACACTTTCTACTATTTCTGTGCTTAAATAAGATAGACGAACTATTGCATTTCTTTCAGATATGAAATTTTGAGGTTTCGTGGATACACACCTTTTAAGGTCTCTTAAAGAAAGAGAGAGAGAGCAATACGCCTGTTGTTAGGTTGTACCGTTAGAAACATGATCAACAGCTCGTTTGCCGACTTAACTCAATAGAGTGGTTGTATTTCTGCTGTTCCTTATCTTCCTTAATTTGCGTGAATCACCGCGTCCTAATGGCTAATTGGAAAATTGCTCTCTACCCTCCTTAGTTGACCTTTAACCTCGTTATTTTCTGGTCCTTATTAGGAACTACGCCACGGAGATACGGAAGCGCTTTGATAAACAAAAAAAGTAAAGGAACAAACAAATAGTACATTTGTGTTCATGCGACTACAGGCAATGAACGATAAGGAAGCGTTATATAAGTAATTCTTAGAAGAAAAATTAATTTTATTACGTAAAATAGATGCTTGATCTAAGGGGCATTAAAATAAAACGGCCGCAGAGAAAAATATGTATGAGGAAATAATGTACCCCTGTGTCCAAAATATTCGAAGCACTAGTTAAGCATAGTAATAAAAACCTGATGTGTTCATACACATGACTTTCTCTATCCATTCTCAACAAACTGTTCTTACAAAAGCTTATTCTTCTACCTACTTCATATTAATCAAGATAAACATTTGCAAAAATTGTCTTATTTCCTTGTAGGCACAAGGGGATTAGGGAATACAGTAGACTTAGCGATAGTCAAGTCTTTTAACAGTGGATTGCTATGTAATGGCTTTAAAATTCGTTCCCTTTGCATGGACAAAAGAAAACAAAAGAACAGTGATTTTCCTCTAGATAAAAGCATACGTATTTAAAACTCAAGCCAATAGCTAGGATATTTCGGAAATGGCGGACGCCACAAAAAATGTTATTTGACATAAATTGTATACTTTAACGGATCTACCTTTTTGTATAGTAAGATTTTATCTATCTCTTACGATTTACGAGCTATACAAAAGTCATTCAGAATGTGGAGGACTGCAGAGGCTCTTTCCAGAAAATTCAAGATATGCATTTAATTTGTCTGAAAATATTTAAAACACGTGGCATTTTAATGAAAATTGTTTGAGCCCTTTTGAGGAAATCAAAATTTTCGGGAAATGTTCCATGTAAAGGGTAGTTTGGGGTGGGGATGTTTTCTTGAAAATCTTCCTGTCACATTTCTTGGAAGATGCTGAACTTAAGAACCAGGTTTGGTATTTTACCGAGTTTTCGTTTCTGAGTTATGCTTTCATAGATATACACACGTATACGGACCTTTTCCTAAAAGGTTTAGATTAAGTAGATGTCAAAACATGTATTTTCAGTGAAATTTCGGTATCGAATGTTGTGTAAATACGAGAGAAAGTAAATTAATTCAAAATCAGAGTATTGCAAATGTTTGATTTTAGTAATGTAAAAATTAAATTGTTCTAAAGCAAAGTTGACCAAAATAAAACTCCTAGACTTAATGCTGAGGAGTTCCAAGGTTAACAATCTAGAACTAACTGCATTAAATCCATAGTTTTGAGCTTGTTGCTCTTTGGCCA
The DNA here is from genome assembly GCA_030765065.1 of Deroplatys truncata. Classification (NCBI taxonomy): domain Eukaryota; kingdom Metazoa; phylum Arthropoda; class Insecta; order Mantodea; family Mantidae; genus Deroplatys; species Deroplatys truncata. The sequence goes on from CM060978.1 coordinate 196,424,401, forward strand.
GCGCCTTACTGGGTTTGGGATGGAATTATTTCTGTAAAATTGATTTATGAGTTTCAAATTAATGAAAAAATTAAAGATGATCAGGATTTGAGAATTGGAAAAATCCTTGCACGTGTGGTATATTTCCTGTGAAACTCAGATATCGAATTTTTGGATGGAATTAAATTCTTTCTATATTTGTGGGAGCTGGTAGACAAATCATTTCATCTTTCATAGTTTTACTAAACCAAAAGTTGATTAAGGGGCTTAAAACCAGGACTGACCGCCTTTGGAGAACAAATATCTTGGAGCTACAATTAACCTCTGTAGAGAACTGATGATTTCAAATTGTAAAATAATGCTTTATTCCTGGAAGGTGAAGCTGATTGGTTGAAATGTGAATTGTTTTTTCAGAAAGTGGGCTAAAGCCTTTAGGAAAAGAAGCACTTTAATTAGACGCTTTAGAGGAAATAGATAAGTGAGAAACTTGCACCTATACCGCGATGTTTAGGGGAGAACAAAGAAACATCAAGCTTATAAGGAACATAGCCATAGAAAGAATTTACCTACAGAGATCGAAGTAATAATAAGGCAAGCGCCGTTAAGCGCCGTGAATAACGAGTGGGTCCGTGGTGATGATTTAGAGGACGATAGCAACTTCCGGCGGTATATTCCTTCAGGAGCATTCTAGGCACGTATCCTGGACGACGGATGCCTCTAGCTCTACCATCATTATGTACTGTGACAGCTCTTTGTCTCGAAATGGGAAAAAAACTGCACAATGGCTAATGTAAACGAGAATGTGTTTGCTCTCATTCAGGTAACTCCAAGTCTGTTAGCGTATATCTCCTGGATTATGTCACTTGGCGAGCATGAAGAAACCGCTGGTGCAATGGCAGATTGATGATTCAGTGATGTATGAAGGAGTATGGACCTTGGAAGGCTCCCAACTGACTCACTTGGCATAGAAACACACCTGTTCCCGCAGTTAATAGTTGTGAGAGGACAATTGGGAACCACATTTAGCAAAACTGAACTTGTGCAAAACGTGACAAAACTTTGAGTGCAGGAGCTTCCCCAAAATTGGACCTAAATAATTATCATGTACAAGGAATTTACAGTCACTTGAACCTAATACGCTGAAATATTGAATGCTGCTGGTTCAAGATAATTTACTTCACCGCATTTTCCCTCCGAAAGCATTCCTATAGCACGTAGGTTGAAACTTTCAGCCTGTTCTGAAAATGTATTACAGCTCTGAATTCTTATACAGCGAAAAAATATTACGGTAGTAAGGAGGAATCTATCAAGTTTCCTGCAAATGAATGTTAATAAGATGAGTGAGGGCTGGTCCAACCTCTTAACTTTGCATGAATGGATGTGCAAGGTATATTATTTGGCTGGTTCTGGCTAAAACGTGTTTCAGTTTGAAAGACAAGAACGTAATGCCACTGGAAAAGGCAGAGACTGTTACACATTTTGTTACTGAAAATATGGCACTATTTTGGAAGTTTTATGTTAGTGAGTGTATACCTGCATCCTACTGACCTACCTCATGTCTCAGAGATCTGATAACAAGGACTGGTCAACATTTTTTAATTATTTGTTTTGTATAGCACAATAGCTATTATTAATAGAAATAAGTCTTCAAACTCAATTGATGCATTCTGGTTAGCGCAAAGTTCTATCTCATTTGAAAATGCAGAAATGCATAAATAACTCAGGTTTTCTCAATTTGTAGATGTTTTCCAAAAAGTATACAACACGTATCCTAGGCCAGACATAGGACCTCAAGTTTCAGCATTTCTACCAGATAACTGAGCTTTGTACTTTAGCGGTTCGTATTTGGAGCTGTTGATGCTGGCTTTGCCAAGATGTTATGGATGAGGTAACTGTATGAATGGGGAGAGGCTGCAGAGTGTAACGGAGCTGGAGATTTTGGCCATGCACGAAGAATGTCATCTACACGACATGTAGCGAATAGTTAACAAGCTTGAAACCTTGGAACCTTCTGTCTGGCGTCTAAAAATGATTTGTATCGCGTCGCTCGAACAGCACACCTGAATTCTAAAGGTGGCGACAGCGGGGATCCTCCTAGGTAATGTTGCCTGCTTGGAACCGAGGAGTAAGAATATACGTTTAAGCAATGGTGCCTGTGAGTCTCCTTAAAAAGTGCATCACGTGAAACATTACATCGGGAACTCAGGGCACATTTACTTCTGTTGAGAACGAACAGAAGTAAGAACGAATGCTTTTCTGACATGTTTAACAGTTGTGATTATGCTACTATGGTCTTTATTCGTTTCTGTTGGACGTAAACACAAGTGCCAAGTGAACCCTTGTAAACTTGCAAACTTCTCCTTTGCGGTGAGATCAGCTAACACACACACACACACACACACACACACACACATATATATATATATATATATATATATATATAGAGAGAGAGAGAGAGAGAGAGAGAGAGAGAGAGAGAGAGAGAGAGAGTCGTCCTCCGTGGACTAGTGGTACCGTGCTAGCCTCTAGTTCCCGAGGTCGCGGGTTCAAACCCGGCAGAGGGCGATGGATTTTTTCGGGCGTAAAAATCCTTAGCAAGGCTTCCTTCGGAAGGGAAGTAAAGCTGGTGGTCCCATGTCGTAGATTTACGGCACGTAAAAGAACCTCAAGCCTGATAAGAGGCCTCTGAGCAAAATTTCCGGTCTTTCACGCCCAATATAGAATGGGACGCTAAGAACCATATTAGTTAAAGAGCGTCCATAAATAAAACTCAATTTCAATTTCATTTCAGCTAACATATAGACAGCAAAAACACTGGAAAGGGCAGGAGAAGAAAACTTTCGGAAAATAATTGGAGGGGGAGTAGGAGAGAGAAGAATTCAAGATTTATCCTCCGTAATTGTCCACATTGCCTAATTAACATCTGACTCTGCCTAACTCCCATGCTGCATCTGATTGCGAGGTAATATAAATTAACCAGTAAAGAAAATATATCACAGTAATAAAACGGAAATTGCAGATTTGCTGCGATTGGATGTAAATAAGGTAAGATGGGTTGAGCCCAATTTCAAAGACCAATGGCTTGATCTTGTTAGGCCTGGGTATGAAACATGGCAATTAAAACGCGTGAACTACTTAAGTAGTTAGAAAGGCAGGAGGAGGTAATTGTCTGGAAGAAAGGGGCTATTTGTCATTTCAATATCATCCGCACTCCGATATACTCGTAATATTTTTTGCACTGGGCTGTACACTGATCACAAGTTATTGTTTACGTTGTGTTTACGACAACGTTATCTGTGTTCACGTCTTGCTTTCGTTTCTTTAACGGTGCCCATGGGTGAAATTTCTAAATTTTGCAGTTTTTATCCAAAAATTTTCAGTGTTGTTACGAGGTGCTTACCACAATTATAAATGTGTTTTAAATTTAATGTATACATATTAAATAGTTTGAGGAAAAACAGTATTTTACTTTTATTATACTAATTAATTAAATGTTGCACACGATAGAGAAAACTTGAAGAAATAAAAACACTACCACATTATTTAAATACTAATACACAAAAGTGGTATATTGAATTTTCTACATCCTTCTGGTTGTTTCAGAAAAACGTTTTTAAATCTTCAAATATAATCGTTGTTGCACTTAATCCTCGGTGGTGAATTACGAGCCGTATCTTAAGCAGTTTAAATGTGTAGCAAAAACCATATGACAGTTTTTAAACTCGTTCTCTCTGAGTTTCTGCTCAAAATTTGAACAAGATTGGTTACAAACTACATTGGATGGAACGTTTTTAATAAGCAAAGGTGTAAAAAAAATCAAACGAGTAAAAGGCATTGGAAGTAAATACAGGCCATTAGGCGTACGTTCTTGGACATTTAAATGGTTACGTGTTGAAGCTTTAAGGCTTCTGAGAGCAAAAGTTATAGTATGTCACTGAAGCTAAAGGTTTAAAGTAGGTACTTTTGGACATACAAACTATGTTTTGAAAATTTTGACCACATTTCAGCTGTGGGTGCTCCTAAGCTGATGTTTTCAGTCAGATACCTAGCTATTGAATCGTAGCCATCAGTATGGTTGAAAGTTTCCTGAAATTAAGAGGTAATAATCTTAAGCATCAATTCAGATCGGATTGCTACATACTGGTCGAGATAGAGGACCCAAACTCACTCAGCTGTTGTGATAAATCTTCAGTATGTCCACCCAGCAGCTGAACCGTTTCCTGGTTCGATCGGGCCATCAGACTTCCTCCGGAAATCTGCCCTAATGACATCACAAGTTATGGTTCATTGCCGTCCTACATTTGTTAGCACAGCGGCGTGCGGTAGTGACCACTATTGTTGCAGGTTTGAGTAGTCTGATGCTCATATACCGAGGAAAGATATAAGTTTTTAGATTATGAAAGAAATTCAACAACACAGTTGTACGTAATTACCACTTTAAGCTTATATCTGACTTCAACGACAAACTATTTTCCCTAGATAGAAACATATATTCACAAATATGACATGTAAACGGCTAATAGTAATCCCACAAACTGAATGTTTAAATAGAGCAATATAGGTATCTCGGATTTTGAAAATAAAATTAAAAAATCTGATGTGTTACACTCATATGACTTTCTCTAATGTACGAACTATTTTTACAAACTCTTATTTTCCATCTATTTGATATTAATCGAGACAAACATTTGCAGAAACGATCTTTTGATATGCAAAGAGAATTACATTTTACACATAGCGACCAGTTTAAAAATATTTGACTATCGCTTAAGGGGTACTACGTTCCCCTTGTTTTGTATTTGCAAGGGCAATATAAGCACAGCCATATCTCTTAATAGCTGGTTGCTATCTGCAGCACCATTCTCTTTGCCACAGATTAATACTCTTTGCATATCCAAGACAAAAAAAAATGTATAACGAATTCCCATTTGAGAAAAGTATTGAAAAATTTAAGGGAATAACAAGCAATATCTCGAAAATGGTTCACTCAACAAAAAAATTGTATATGACAAATTATGTATTTTAACGCGATCTACATTTTTTGTGTAGTACACTTTTGTCTATCTCTTATGGTTTACCAGTTATGCAAAAGTCGTTCACAATGAAGAATAGTTTTGGAGACATTCCCAGAAAATTCAAGATAAACATTTTATTTGTTATGAAAATGTCTTCAACATATGATATTTTAATCAAAATCGTTAGAGCCATTTTTGAGAAAATTAAAATTTTCGAAAAATGTTCCATGTAAAGGGTACTCTGGGGTTTGGGAATTTTCTTGAAAACCTTCGTGTCGCATCTCTGAAAGATACTGAACCTAAATACCAAGTTTAGTGTTGATCCGACTGTTCGTTTCTGAGTTATGCTGTTCACAGGCACACACAAGGGCATGTTTCCAAAAATGATTTTTTTGGATTCAGGGGGTTTCAAAACATGTATTTCCGGTGAAATCTCGGTATCGAATTTTTGGGTGGAATATAATACTTCCCCTACTTACTATACGTAGTGAGAAAGTAAAGGATCTCACAATGATGTACACTTACATACGAGTTTTGAGATTTCAGACTCTTATAAAATACATATATATTTCTAATAATTTCAGTTTGTGTGCCATTAACAAAACTGTCATAAGTTTTGATTCACATTTAGCTCGGTTTTCTACAAAAAAATAATTTAACTACTTTTTGTAGAAAACCAACTGGTAAATTCGGAATTTACGATTCAATGGCTAAATCAGGCGTTGTATTTGGAGAAGAATATCATTATTGGTATGATTAGATAGAATACATAAATGAATGTTATTCATTTATCAAGCTTCTCACAGGTTGTTTTAAACACGTAATGCAACTGCTTTGCACATGGGGATAAAGAAAGGAAATAAAATTAACAAACTCTCTCAAAAGGTTTTGATCTAGTGAAACCATCGAAATGAAATGATGCAAATCCTGCCACCAATAGCAGTAAGGGCTTGAAGCTCAGCATGAAGCGCGGGGGAGAGGGCGAAACATTTTAACTACACTATTCGTCACTTTTCTTTTTTCTCTGTACCTTCAATGAAAAGTATCCGGATTTTATCGTGGCAAAAGTCTTATTAATTTCATGAAACATTAATAATACATTATTATTATTATTATTATTATTATTAACAGTGTTTGTCCATACTTCTATTTCAATTATATGAGATCCATTACACCCTTTGTCCTTTTGCAAACAATCCAATTACACACAACAGTACAGATATCAATAGAAGTTAGTTGATAAGTGTATTTTTACTTTCTCTACTACGTATAGCAAGTAAGGGAAGTATTGTATTCCATCCAAAAATTCGATACCGAGATTTCACCGGAAATACATGTTTTGAGACCCCCTGAATCCAAAAAACAGCATTTTTGGAAACATGTCCGTGTGTGTGTCTGTGTGTGTGTCTGTGAACAGCATAACTCAAAAACGAACAGTCAGATAAACACCAAACTTGGTATTTAGGTTCAGTATCTTCCAAGGATGCGACACGAAGGTTTTCAAGAAAATCCCCCCACCCCAGAGTACCCTTTACATGGAAGATTTTTCGAAAATTTTAATTTTCTCAAAAATGGCTCTAACGATTTTGATTAAAATATCATATGTTTAAGATATTTTATGGCAAATAAAATGTATATCTTGAATTTCCTGGGAATGTCTCCAAAAGTATTCTTCATTGTGAACGACTTTTGCATAACTGGTAAACCATAAGAGATAGACAAAATTTTACTACACAAAAAATGTAGATCGCGTTAAAATACACAATTTATGTCGTATACATTTTTTTTGTTGAGTGAACCATTTTCGAGATATTACTTGTTATTCCCTTAAATTTTTCAATACTTATTTTCTCAAATGGGAGGGAATTCGTTATTCAATTTTTTTTTGTCTTGGAGATGCAAAGAGTATTAATCTGTGGGAAAGGGAATGGTGCTGCACCTAGCAACCAGCTATTAAGAGATATGTATGTGCTTAAAGGCTACTGTATTTCCAAATTGCCCATGTAAATATATATATATATTCCCCTTACATCTACAAGAAAATTAGCAATAAGATAGACTCTGCAAATGTTTATCTCGATTAACATGTAGCATATGCAGAATAAGCGTTTGTATAAATAGTTTGTACAAGAGTAGAGAAAGTCATGTGAGTGTAACACATCAGATTTTTTCTTTCTTATTTGTAACTCATTTATGTTTATTAAAGAAGGGATGAATATTTACAAAAATGTCTATAAAACTAAAAGAACTCATGAAATGAGTGAAAAACACCTAGGATCCTTATTTAATTTCCTTTTAATACTTTTCGTTTACTTTAGTGAATTGTACAGCATTAATAGGGAAATTGAAAAAGAAAAATTAAATGACAATAGCTCGCTTTTTCCAAAGTATAATACTTAGAACTTTATGAAAATTATGTTAATTATGTTCAAACTTCTTAGTAGACTTCTATATGTTTTTCAATATATACGTTCTTTATTGCTGAAAATTACTTTGAATATTTAGTTTCGACATCTCTTTGCAACATCGGCGAAGTGAATTAGCGATGTCGAAAATGAGTTCGAAGTCTAAATGTGTTGATCCTCAAGGTTTTTGGTTCAAATGAGGATTTCAATGAATGACATGATTGTGAATAAATATTTGAATAGGACCTCTAATATATCATTGAAAATGAGTTAAGCTTGTAAATATTCTATGGCTGATATGTCTTCGACTACTATCGAATCTGCTACTGCTAGGCAGATATTCTTTGCTGCCAATAAGACTTTTGGAGATAATCTCCGCCTTAAAATTACGATATAACAAGCATTTATTGCTTCAAGATAAATATATTTCAGCATGACATTTTTCTACTTAAAGAGTGACTCAATTTTTTTTCTTTATATGGTTGGCACAGTGCAAACACACATACCTCATACACATACGGCAATTATTATAAGGGAATGCACCTGTAGCATCACTAAAGATGGACTCCCGAACGTCGGAGAATGCATACCACAAGTTTCAACGTGCTTTTGTGTCACGTGGAAACTGTACACCAAAATATTCTTCCTGATTTGGTTCAGGTGGAAACTGCAGTCTGTTTGGTATGTGTTTTATCTTATAAATGCAGTGAGCCAAAAGACCCCGAACCGCTTGCGCGGTGTTTCTCCTGTCCGCGTCCTCGGCGCTCGTTGCCGTCTCCTATCATAGAAAGGCGCGGATGAAACCATACAACATTTTTAAAACTACTTTTAAAGGCTTTACTTACCAACTTTATGAAACGAGATGCTGAAACTGGCCTCCGTCGTTTACATTTTTGGCACCTCTTTAGGAAACTATCTATCATGAAATTTTGGGGGGAATATTCCAAACGATGACCGATGTCGTCTAATGTTTCTTCGGTAAGAACCGAACGCCGTCTTTTACATTTCTTAGCCTGAACACTTCCTGTGGCCTGAAATTTGCTGTAAAGTTCATGGATTGTTGTACGGCCTGGAACTTTTACACCTGGAAATCTTTCTGCAAATCTTACTTTCACTTGGCTAGCTGACCGAATTAACACATACGAATCATAAATAAATACACGTTGTGCAGTAGAAAACATATACTGAGCCATAATATACTTTGTGACTAAGTACAGGACAAAATAACTCGTAATAACTGAACTATATCACATCACCGTCAACTCAAAACTGCACTTCACGTTGTACAGCAACACCACAACAGCGTGACTTTGTTTATAGCAGCAGTGCGTTATCATATTTCCATACGCCCAGTGGAAAAACACCGCGCAGGGGGCAATATTGTTCTTAAAATACCCCTCTGTGATAACATAAAACATAAAGTGTACAAACAAACCCACACACCCTGGAAGAATTAAAACAAAATATCCGCCAGGAAGTTTCTCAACGTGAACTACGGCGAGTGATGGATAGTTTCCTAAAGAGGTGCCAAAAATGTATGGACAACGACGGTGGCCAGTTTCAGCATCTCCTTTCATAAAGTTGGTAAGTAAAGCCTTTAAAAGTAGTTTTAAAAATGTTGGATGGTTTCATCCGCGTCTTTTTATGATAGCGGCAGACGGCAACGAGCGCCGAGGACACGGACAGGAAGAACACCGCGCAGGCGGTTCGGAGTCTTTTGGCTCACCTGTATATTTAACAAGTATAAAACATGCTCTGTGTAGTGGCATAATCAGGTAGTTATTGTTTTAATTTTTCAACCCCCCCTTATTCCGTATAACAGAAACGTTGTAAACACTAATCGGTTTCATAATACATTTAAAAAATTCAGTATTCAATATCGGACGAAAATCGCAAATATAAGTTTCCCCATATCCATGGATCTCTTAGTTAAAGTATTGCGTATGGCTTAGATTTATTGGACAGATGACTGATTCACAAACGAAAAAATTTAATAAAAGGTGTAGAATTTAGACGTTTTATTTCCAAAATGTAAAATGTCTAGACTGTCTAGTCAACTTTATCATTTATGCGGCGTGCAAAATCCGGAGTTAAAAATATCTTTGTAAAACCCTCATATAGTTTCCAGATCAAAGTGTGCAGTTTCTCTTGCCCGTGGACCACGTGTTTAGTGTGCTTGCCGTCACCGAGCTACAGCCCATTAAACGGGCACTACTTTGTTTTTGACGGTATCACGCCTATACTGCTGTCGAACGCACGGTTGGAGATTGGAACGAGTCTCTGCATCTGTCGCACGAATATGGCCCTCACATCGATGTGGTGTAATAGTAAGTATTTGTAGCGGGAAATCGTCGGTCCTTGGGTTGATGCTATCTGCTACAGTGTTGTTCCTCGGCTATGGATGCTCGTCGGCTGTTGCGTTTTCCATTCCTAACTTTTCCCTATATATATGTGTGTAACTCTTGATTCTCAGGGTTATTGTGGGTGAGGAAAATTAAAAATAAACTGCATTTCCCTTAATCAGTATAGCTTATTAACCATTTAAATATTCATGGGCGGCTAGCTTTTCGCATTATTCTAATCCCACCATTTTAAATAAGTCAGGAGCCTAACTATCTGCACACGCACTCCCACCCTTATGCACACACACGTGCATCTGTCGCTAAGAGCGTAACCCTTGTGTCGACGTGAATTCTAGAAGAGAAGAGAGAGAGAGAGAGAGAGAGAGAGAGAGAGAGAGAGAGAGGGCTCTGGGGCCTTGTTTGCCCTTATATACCTGAGCTTAGTGACACTCACCTCTGCGTTTAAAAATGTAACGACGTTTCTCATTGGTCCTCAGACCGCGTTACCTTAACATGTATGAGAATATGTTGCCTCAAATTCGTGCGCTTTCGCGGCACCCTGGCGCGTGGTGAAGCGGGTTCAATATCCCCGTCTCTTTCTTTTCTCTGTCTGTCTCTTTCTGTTTCTCCGTACCGTTACCGGTTTCCTGCTTGCTGGCTTTGTGAGAGGTGTGCTCTATTTAGAATTCTGTTTTACCTGGAATTTTGCTAGCTCGCCCGTTTCTTACAATTAGCTCTGTACAAATGTTGGATGTTGAATATTTTAACATGTTTCTTGGTCAATTATCTTATTACTGTACAATTCTTATATATGTATAGTATATCCCCTTTCATATATTACGATACAAGTGCGGTAATTGCATCATTGGAGATCCAGGAAGAGTTTGAAAATACAGACGACATCGATTACTTCAGATTCTCCAATGCACTTAACACATGTGCATTGCATACTGGTTTTTCGACGATAGCGAATAATATAAATAGAACTTGCACCAAAATAAAATTAATAATTTAAGGTAGGACTAGAAGCGGAGGGGGACTTAACACCTTAACCTATGCAGATCTTTTGTGTCTAGGCCCCCGACGGGGCGCCTGCGGGAGGGAGGAAGGAATGATGAGGTGAGAAGAGACAGGGCGGCTGGATCAGGAGGCACGACAGGCGGGGATCAGGGTCCCTACCATTTACAGTATTGCAGCCGAACCCCCCCCCCTGTGGGCTTACACATCCCCTGGGGGCCCGGACTCCCTGTCTTACACATGCCGAGACCTCCCGCTGACACTTGTAACCCTGAAAGTAAAAGCAGATGAAAACTGAAGTGAAATGAGAATGGAGATGAAATGAAGGGACAGGGAATTCATGGATGTAATGATCTTTCTCCGCATTCGTCTGGCGACCTGAGGAAACCCTCGAAAAAAACCCATGGGTCAGGAAGGTTGGGCACGGGAATCGAACACACGATCTCCCGAATGCGGGCCACAGCGTAACTGAGCCATCCCGCTCGGTTCAAATTAATAATTTACTAACAGCTGTTGCACGGTAGTTGCAGTTACAAGGTCATCATTTGCCTTGGTTGCAAATTGACCATCGATTTATTATTATCCATGTCTGGTTGTTGACCTTAAGAATGTCAATAACTTTCAGCTCATAGTACTTAGCTGCTTAATGAAGTAAATCGTAATTATTAACAAATAAAAATTATGTAAATATCAAATTGTCTGTTTGCAATAGTAAATATATCAAAAGTCAGAGGATTTAGCATAGATCAAGCATATACGTGCAGCAAAATAGGCAAAGCAAGATGCGTTAGATTACAAGTACTAATGCAGGAAATTCACTTTTCGCCATGGCAGCATGATCGGGAAGTGATTCAAGAAACATCATTGTTTTTAAAGAAAGAATTAGAATTGTTCATTAATAGAATGTAAGAACGTCTCTTCATTAACATTGGTGTAGTGAAGATTCGTTTTACTATACCTTAAAGCCGGGCAAGTTGGGCTTTTTCTTTACAATACCTGCTCATACATTTGATTTGTTTTCAAGGATACAGTAAGAGCTTAGGCAAGGAAATTATCTTGCGGTTCCTTGAATCATTGCCCACCAGCTCACAGCAACCCACTGGCGCAGTGAAACATTGCCACACGAAGGTCTGCTATCTTCAGGTTTCCAAAAAAACCTCGTTTGGCAGCATGCCACGCCTTGTCCAGTTGCGCCCCAGAAAGGAAGATGTCCTGGCTCTAACAGACTGTATTAATTTTAAACCCGCAGGAAGCGAATAACGTAAACACCATCCGCCATGTTGGAAGGTTTCCCAGATCCTGACTAACGCTTCTCAGTGTACTTTCTCAGGTGTGTGTTCGAGCATTTGTCTGCTCATCGTAAGGACAGTTCCTGAATTAAAGCTAAAAGTCATTCCGCACTTTGAGAACAAAAGGGCTACAACAACAAATCTCTCCCTTTACTTTCTCTACTACGTATCTAGTACATAGAGAAGGTGCTGCATTCCCTCCAAAAATTAGATTTCACCGAAAATACATGTTTTGAGGACCCCTGAATAAAAAAAACATTTTTAGAAAAAAGAGTCGTGTGTGTGTTTGTATTTATGAACAGCACAACACAAAACGAAAAGTTGGGTAAATACCAAACTTGGTATATAGGTTCAGCATCTTACAAAGATGCGGCACGAAGATTTTCATGAAAATCCCCCACGCCAAACTATACTTTACATATAACATATTTCGAAATTTTTGATTATCTAAAAAATGGCTCTAAGGATGTTGTTTAAAATTCCATATACTAAAGGTATTTACATTACAAATAAAATGTATATCTTGAATTTTCTGGGAATAGCCACCGTGAAGTCTGTGTAGTCCACTTCATTCGGAAGGAATTTTTAATAAGCTTGAATAATTGGTAAACGTTAAGCGATAGACGAAAATGTACTACTACGCAGATTTCTTTAAAACACATAATTTATTTCAATAAACTGTTTTGTGGCATCAGTAATTTCCGAAATATCCGTTATTAATGGTTAGAATTGTTCAGTACTTTGTGGTTCTTTTCAAGTCCTTTCGATATTCAGTTGTTTCTGTAAATTTAGTATATATTTTAGTGCTGAGAAGTTAGGTGTAAAAGAGCGAATTGACTAAATTAAAATTTAACTAATTAGGGTATATAATTATATAAACACCTCAAAAGAAATAAAAGAAAATAAATTTAAATATCCCATAAACAATTTAAGCAGACAAGGAAAACAAATCTGATGTGTTACACTCACATGACTTTCTCTACTCTTGTACAAACTATTTTTACAAACGATTATTCTCCATATGCTTCATGTTAATCGAGATATCGAGATGTTAATCTTATTGCTAATTTTCTTGTAAATGCAAGGGGAATTGGTAGGCTTTAAACTATAGTCAAATATTTTAAGAGCTGGTTGCTATGTGGAATATTCCATTCTCTTTACATTACCACGACAAAAAAAATTAATAACGAATTTGAGAAAAAGGAAATAACAGGCAATATCTCGAAAATGGTTCACTCAACAAAAAATGTATATGACATAAACTGTGTATTTTAACGCCATCTACATTTTTTGTGTAGTAAAATTTTGTCCATCTCTTATGCTTTACCAGTTATGCAAAAGTCGTTCACAATACTTTTGGAGACATTCCCAGAAAATTCGAGATATACATTTCATTTGTCATGAAAATATCTTAAACAGATGCTATTTTAATCAAAATCGTTAGAGCCATTTTTGAGAAAATTAAAATTTTCAAAAAATGTTCCATGTAAAGGGTAATTTGGGGTGGGGGGATTTTCTTGAAAACCTTCGTGTCGCATCTCTGGACGATACTGAACCTAAATACCAAGTTTGGTGTTTATCCGACTGTTCGTTTCTGAGTTATGCTGTTCACAGACACACACACACACACACACACACACACACATACACGGACATGTTTCCAAAAATGCTTTTTTTGGATTCAGGGGGTCTCAAAACATGTATTTCCGGTGAAATCTCGGTATCGAATTTGTGGGTGGAATACAATACTTCCCCTACTTACTATACGTAGTAGAGAAAGTAAAAATGTTTAGCCTTAAATGAATTATTATGAATTATTTGTTTATTATAGTGTTAGTTTTGTCTTGAGGTGCTGTATACGAGTTAGTTAGTTTTACTGGCTACCAGTAGAAATGTATTTGTTGTATGTCTATTTTGAGTTAGTGGGTGGAAGGTTAAAAAAATTATTTTAGTTACTTTTACTATTATTTTTTGTGTTTTCTTTCTTTTTATTAGTTATAGTTAAGTATCTGTACAATGATAATATAAGTGTATTGTATTAATAAACTGAAAATTTGTTAATACATGTCCCGGTTTAGGTAACAAGGTGCCGGGATGGATTATTACAGATTTTGTTTATTTATTTGTTTCTCACGATTGCACGCAAAGAACATGACATTTTAAGGTCAGCATGTAGCGTCCAGTACTTAAACATTTAACTATCGCTGTTCTCTTTGTATCTATATCGAAATGTGTAATGCAGCTAATTCCAGAAAGGTATATTTCGATTAAAATGAAGTGGAAAATAAACTTTCGTAAGAATAAATTGTATACCCATTAATAAGCGATAGAGGGTAGAGAAGGTCATGTGAATGTAACACATAAGATTTTATTTTATTTTAAGTTTAACGTTCTTTAACCTGGTAGGTCATATCGGACTATGAAGGAACTCTCTTTTGCTTGTATGTATGTTTCACTCAAGAACGTTTGAACGGGTTAATATGAAACTTGCAATTTATCATACCTTAGACCCCGATTAGACACCTCAGACACTTCCTTCAAATATCTGGTGTTTATCAAGAGGATCGAAATCAAATTTCGAAACATTATTATGGCTGTTTGAGAAAAGTCTTACAACAAAACTTAAAGCAGAATTTTTGAACAGTTTGAACAGTTGTTTACAAAATTTTTATTTTATAATGATCTAGAATTGTTGCACTGTTCAGAAACCAGTTTGATAAATTGTTTTCCGATAGCCATGGGAAGTGATGTAAAATCCCAAAAGATACAAGGTTCTTGCCCCAGAATGCTGACAGAGGGAGATAGAGACAGGGAGGAGGGGTGTACATCAAGACAGATAATTTTCTAACCTGATCGTATTTAGGAACACAATGAATGTCAGTTACATCTACAGCGGCTCCGTTCCCATAACCGGAGGATAACTAGTTCGATTTCGTTCAAGGTAGTCCTCCTCGAGATTTGGACACCGAGAAAGGGGGAGGGGGAAACTCAATAGCTGAAATGATCATCAATTAGGGCTACTGTTTAATAACCCATACAATTTGCATTTACATACAGAGCGTTACCATACATAGATTAGCATGACGGGTGTTCTGCCCAAAGACAGGTGACCTCCTTAAGTTAAACTGTGGATGGCAACCAAATTATCCTTCACATGCAAACATTTTCTTAATTTCGGTATTCTCAAAAATGCTCATAAAGGTTTTGATTCAAATATCATATATTTAAGACATATAGATAGCTACTAAAATGTGTATCTTGAATTTTCTGCCAAAAGCTGTGAAGTCTCTTTCATTTGAATTAATTTTTAAAATTTTGTACAGCTGGAAAGAAATACATAAAACAAAAAAATATTACTTCAAATAACTTTTTATTGTGTCATGGCTCATTTCCGAGATATTTTTACTTTCTCTACCACGTACATAGTAGGTAGAGAAGGTATTGCATTTCACCCAAAAATTAGATACCGAGATTTCGCGGGAAATAAATGCTTTGAGACCCCCTGAATCCAAAAAAGAGCATTTTTAGAAAAAGGTCCGTGTGTGTGGACAGCTAACTGAAAAATTCAAAAAGTCGGATAAGTACCAAGCTTGGTATTTAAGTTCAGTATCTTCCAAGCATGCGACATGATTTTCAAGAAAATTCTCTATCCAAACTACCCTTTACGCGGAACATTTTTCGAAAAGTTTTATTCTCTAAAAATGGCTCTAACGATTTTGATTAAAATACCACATATTAAAGTTATTTACATGACAAATAGAATGTAGATCTTGAATTATCTGCAATAGCCTGTGAAGTCCTCTTCATTCGGAAGGAATTTTGTATAATCTTGTATAGTTGGTAAACGTTAAGCGATAGATGAGAACGTGCTACTAAGAAGTAGATCTCTTTAAAGCACACAATTTATTTCAAATAATATGTTCTGTGGCGTAAACCATTTCTGAGATATCCGTTATTAATGGTTCGAATTGTTCATCACTTGGTCATTGTCTTAAAGTCCTGTCAACATTCAGTTTTGTATCTATAACGAAATGTGTAATGTAGCTATTTCTGCAAAGGTTTATTTGGATTAAAATATAGTAGATATAAAATATGAATTAGCAAGATTAATTTGTGTACCCACTAATAAAGCTAGAGAGTAGAGAAGGTCCTGTGAATGTATGGCATCAGATTTTTTTTTATGGTTTGAAGTTTTCAATACTTACTTTTTTGAAGTGCTGTCAACAATCAGTTGTTTCTCATGATGCCAGGAAATAGTGTGGAATTTCAAGGCCAGCACATAGCGAATCCCTTTTAAACTTGTAGTGTAGCTTGAACCTCCTGTACCTACAAGAAATACAAAATTTCTGCAGACGTTTTAACTCGATTAACATAAAGCAGGTAGAAAAACATTGAAAGAATGTTTTGTAGAGGCTATATAAAAAATACATGATAGCGGCTAGAGAAAGCAGTGTGAATCTAACACAAAAATTCTGATGTGTTACACTCACATGACTTTCTCTAATCTTGTACAAATTATTTTTACAAACGCTTATTCTCCATCTACTTCATGTTAATCGAGATAAACATTTGCAGACTCTATCTTATTGTTAATTTTCTTGTAGATGTAAGGGGAATATATATTTACAAGGGCAATATAGAAATACAAGACCCTTTAAGCATATACATATCTTTTAATAGCTGGTTGCTAGCTGCAGCACCATTCCCTTTGCCACAGATTAATGGTCTTTGCATATACAAGACAAAAAATCTGATGTGTTACACTCACATGACTTCCTCTACTCTTGTACAAATTATTTTTACAAACTCTTATTCTCCATCT
Organism: Deroplatys truncata; assembly: GCA_030765065.1. Lineage (NCBI taxonomy): Eukaryota > Metazoa > Arthropoda > Insecta > Mantodea > Mantidae > Deroplatys > Deroplatys truncata. The sequence continues at coordinate 196,441,270 of CM060978.1, forward strand.
ACTTCATGTTAATCGAGATAAATATTTGCAGACTCTATCTTATTGCTAATTTTCTTGTAGATGTAAGGGGAATATATATTTACAAGGGCAATATAGAATAACAGTAGCCTTTAAGCACATACATATCTCTTAATAGCTGGTTGCTAGGTGCAGCACCATTCCCTTTGGCATAGATTAATACTCTTTGCATATCCAAGACAAAAAAATGAATAACGAATTCCCATTTGAGAAAATAAGTATTGAAAAATTTAAGGGAATAACAAGTAATATCTCGAAAATGGTTCACTCAACAAAAAAACTGTATATCACATAAATTGTGTGTTTCAACGCGATCTACATTTTTTGTGTAGTAAAATTGTGTCTATCTCTTATGGTTTACCAGTTATGCAAAAGTCGTTCACAATAAAGAATATTTTGGAGACATTCCCAGGAAATTCAAGATATACATTTTATTTGTCATAAAAATATCTTAAACATATGATATTTTAATCAAAATCGTTCGAGCCATTTTTGAGAAAATTAAAACTTTCAAAAATCTTCCATGTAAAGGGTACTCTGGGGTAGGGGGATTTTCTTGAAAACCTTCATGTCGCATCCATGGAAGATACTGAACCTAAATACCAAGTTTGGTGTTTATCCGACTCTTCGTTTCTGAGTTATGCTGTTCACAGACAGACACACACACAGACAGACACAAACACACACAGGGACATGTTTCCAAAAATGCTTTTTTTTGGATACAGGAGGTCTCAAAACATGTATTTCCGGTGAAATCTCGGTATTGAATTTTTGGGTGGTATACAATACTTCCCCTACTTACTATACGTAGTAGAGAAAGTAAAAAATCTTTTCAGTTTACTTCGTGATAATTCTGCCCTGGAAGAAAGGTTTTCTGGTATCACTATTGTCAGTAATTTTGCCGTCATTATTGCAGTCGGATGAAAGGATCAGGTGACAAAAAATGTAACTGAGCAATAAATACCGAAGAGTGATATCCTTAACCACTACTACATTTTTGTCGCTAATGTATTCTTAAACTTTTTGGCTGCTAATGTATTCATAAACTTATCTAGTCGCATCCATCTTCCTCCTGTTCAATTCAATGTCAACGAAACTCAATGTCAACGAATGTCTCTATTTGTAAGAACATTATAGGCTTAGTTCGAGGGATACTGTTTCTCAACTGAATACCGAAATCGAAGTGGTCGATGACCTTAGAGATATCACAATCGAAACATGCGTTTGTACCTTTTCTGGGATTATTCATATGCTTGCTTGATAGCTTTCAATTTATGATTTTATGTCAGCCCCACGTTGGGCGCAAATTTGAAGAAGTTAGTATCTTTACGTTATTTGCCCCAAATGTACTTTCCGATGGTCTTTGCTCCAAATGTTTAACAAAATATTAACTTTGTAATTTGACTGTTTCTTTAAATATTATATATTTATGTTTGCCTCGGCTGCGTCAGTATTATTGTTAGAGACATGTTTCTCTTTGCAGCGTTGTGATGCGACAGAAGAATATAATTTTACGTCAGTCCTTTTATTAATGCTCGACACTATTTAAATAACACTTCACTGATATAGAGAGAGCTGTGAGATTTTTTAAATTAATTACTTGCACTTTTTTAACATGTAAACTATTTTCATCTCACTCTGAATACGTATTATACTTTCGAGGACACATCTCGCGTCTGATTGGTAACACTGTCTGTTAGCAACGCGTCCAGTTATGAGCGCTGTCTACAAGCAACTGACTTGACTTCTACCGCCTAAAGTTGTAAATTTCTGTATTTCAAGTCTCTGATTGGCTAATCCTAGTCCAATAGAATACCTTTATTTAACTAAAGCTTTTTCTGGTTGTTGATTGGCTATTTTATAAACTGTCACAAAAACTACATTATTGCTTCCAAGAGTTACAAATAGTATTGTTAAACTTTCAAATTCATTATTGCCTCAAGGTTACCTCATTGTTAGCAACTTTTAACCTATTATTCTCACAGCTCCTTCATTATTAAATTACGTAATACATTCACATAACATTATTGAACATGTATACAATAATATAAACATTTACAATGACTGTAATATACACTTTTTATATATTGTTACATACACATATTGCTTTAAGGCAGGCTGTTACTAAATTTATATATTACATAATTTGACAAATCATTTAAGTGTTAAAAATACTGCCGCAACTCTTAGCTACATGAGACGAGATATTCACTACCATCTGAAGCGGATCGAACGGTCTGATTATTAGCAACCTAAAAGCTTCTACTAGATTGAATTGATCGTACTTTCTCTCAGTGGAATAAATGTATTTGTAATTATGAAAATTGTCCGAGAGGTAATCAAAGTTCCTGTGTCTAGTACGCGTTCAATGAACTGGCCTTTATGCGTGCCTGTATTAGAACTCTGTAAATTAGAATTCGATTTATTTTGCATCAAAATGTAAATTGACGTCTCTTCATGTGTCAGAACTAGTGCGGACAGTAACGGAACAAAAGAAAATCTTGATAAATTCTAATTAGGACAGCAAATTTTGGCTTGTGCCTGAAAAAGGAATCTTAGATGTCGTTATCAGCTAGCTCACAATAGTCTCTACGAGGACAAGTTTGTGCGCCAGTTGGAACTTTCAAGAAGTTGCAAAAAATTAACTAGAAAGTTAACTATTTTGTGGCTGACAAGGGAACAAATTAAAAAAAGTACACAGTGAATGTGGGCGTCTTGTTTATGTTGGATCTCAAGCACACATACTACTCTCGATGTCATATTCGGGAACGCCCCTAGAGTTCTAATTGAGACGATAACCCCCAACAGAAGTTACAGGCAAATATCAAGCTAATTAACTCGACGTCCAACCTGTCCCTGAACACGCAAGTCGATGAGACTGATTGTTTTGCACTAGCACGCGACGTCACTCATACCTCGTGTGGGGTCCTCTGGTAGTTTATGTATGGCAGCGGTAGCGGAAACAGCAGCGTTCTCCTCTAATGTTAAACGCTTTGTCAAATCTGAGATTATTTTGCTTTGAAATAGATCCCTCCATGCTCCGGCCCTAGTGTTCTGGTGCCATTAACTCGATCTAAACTGTACTACAGTATACATTCGCTCTTGCTTCTGTCTTGATGTAAACAAACGTAAAATTTACCACTGCCACGTGCTAGCAAGATCAACCCCGCTTCCAGCAATGTACCTTACTACTTTGAATATGACTGGCAGAGAACCAACATGAACATGAATTTCTTAGGTACAAAATTACCAGTATAAGGAGTTTTCTTAAAATTAAATAAGGGTACTATGTATCATAGAGGTTGAATTATTATTATTATTATTATTATTATTATTACTACTACTACTACTACTACTACTACTACTACTACTACTACGCTACTACTTCACTAGCCGAACACGATACGAATGCGCTTGAAGGAGGCCACCACTGATTTTGTTGACATACCTAACGTCATCAAGATCTAGGGATCAGAGGGCCAAGACAAAGGGGGGAATGTAAAGTTGCACAGTGCCTCAGCCTCGCTAGTAATTGCAACTCGGAACTGCGGATGTTGTCTTTATCTGACTGTCCTCCGATGCCCCCTCCACTTGTTTCGTAACTGTTTAGTTCCTCTTCTCACCGAACGCACTCATATCGTGGCCGAAATAGTTCATCATTATTATTTCACCTATATTTTAAGACTGAAAATATTGTGTTATAAGTTAATGAAATAACAGAGAATGAGCAGTCCCAAAATAAATAGTAGTAATTGTAATCTCGTCAGAATATCTGCAAAACACCAGGAAAGATTAAGATATTATGCATATTGACATTGCTGCTGCACTGTGCTAGTCATATACCTATGCACAGAATGAAATTCGTTGGATGTCATAGAGGTTAGTATGTCTTTATGTGATTCTACATACACAATAATTACACTCAATTAATAAGAATTCTAAAAACTTACCTGTATTTTTGTCTGTGTCCCGGAAATTGTTCATTGAAGGACACCTTTTCTGTGTGAGTATTTGATATGGGCAGGCAAAGCCAGAATTAAGTGATTTTGAACAATTTTCTTGAGAAAACTGTCGAAGACGTTTTTTTTTAAACTTAAATTTATCTTGAGTGATTTAGTTTTTAACACAGCTTACTTCATCATACAAGTCTCCACGTTTTATCTGTCATTTCTTAGGTGTGGGTTCCAATGATTGATTTGCACAATACAATTGTTAGAGTGGGTCTTTTATGGAAGCATTGTTATGTTCGGATCTGAATGAGATGGTAGACTCGAATATGCAACTGTGCTAGACGGGGATAATTTTTGGGAAATTTGCATTTGTTATATTTAATGCCCTTGCCTGGGCTACATTTCTTTTGGGGAAGCAGTAACAACGCCACGATCTCTCGGTAGTTATATTACTTAATTCTTTGGTATATAATACAAACAAGTCGATCAATTTCCCCATAATAGTTTGAGTGAGCTCTTACTTCCGCGATCAGATCCTATCTATATGTATATCTTGAAATTTTCTTTCCATAAAATGTCTATTTCGAAAACCTTCCAAACAATTAAGAACAATTCCTTATAAATGACAGCAGATACTTGGTCAGCACTTGAAGACTAATTTTCACTTGTCTACCACGTACCTGCTGGATAGAGAAGGTTTTGCATGCCAAAGTTTGATAATGACATTTCACCGGAAATAAATATTTTGGGGCCATCCGAAAAAAACAACACATTTTTAGAGAAAGGTTCCTGCGCGCGCGCGCGCGTGTGTGTGGGTATGTGAACAGCATAACTCATAAACGAAATGTTCGATAAATACCAAACTTGGTATTTAAAAGTTCAGGATGTTTTAAAGATACCACACGAATATTTTTAAGAAAATTCGCGCAATTCCAAACTACCTGGAAAATTTATCGAAATGTTTTATTTCCTCGAAAATGGCTCTAACGATGCTGATTAAAATGCCATATACTAAAGATGTTTACACGATAAATAAAATTTTGGTATATCCTGAATTTTCTGTGGAGTCTCTGGGAATAGCCTATTAAGTTATTATTTGGAAGGAGATTTGTATAATTTTCTATAACTGGTAAATGGTAAAAATCGTACTTTATTAAGAACCACACAAAACGAACTACATAAAAACCATAGATCTTTTTAAAACACACAATTTATTTAAAATAACTTTTTGTGGCATTAGACATTTCAGAGATATCCGTCATTTATTGGTTTAGGCTTCCTGAATATTTTTGTATCTCTTTAAAGTGCGGTCGGTATTCAGTTGTTTCTCGATATGTCGTGGGAAAAGTGTGAATTTCAAAGTCAGCATATAACCATTAGCTTTTAAACTTCTGACTATCGATTAAGTTTCCTTTATCTTCTGTATTACAACTAAATATGTAATTAAACTATCTCTGCAAAGGTCTGTCTCTATTTGCATGAAGTAGACAGAAAAATAAGCTTTCATAAAAATAGTTTGCATATATTATACAAAAATAAACGATATAGAGTAGAGAAGGTCATGTTAATGTAAACATAATATTTTTGTAAAATGTATAAGATAGACGTCTTTGATGGCATGAAAGAATCGCCTTTGTGATTTTTGATGACAAATAAAAGCTGGCAAGTAGCTCATGGTGAATGAAGCTGAAACTTCAAACGAATGTTCTGCCTTTACGTAGAGCAACGACACCTGCATCACCAGAGGTCCACATGTTTCACTGAGAGGAAAATCATCCTCCTAATTTAAATGTCCGCGACTATCCTTCCGCTGATGTATTTTTCCTCAGGGGCAGCGCCGTGACTCACCACCATTCGCTAATTCTGTCCTCTTCAGGGCTGCCAACCTTCCCCACCCACTGCCCTCCCTTTTTAGACGCTGTGGTTCCTTCTGAAACCCATGCATGGCAATTTTCATTTTCAGTTTTTTACTTTCTCTACTACGTATAGTAAGTAGGGGAAGTATTGTATTCAACCCAAAAATTATATACCGGGATTTCACCGGAAATATATGTTTTGAGACCCCCTGAATCCAAAAAAATCTTTTTTGGAAACATGTCCGTATGTGTGTGTGTGTGGCTGTGAACAGCATAACTCAGAAACGAACAGTCGGATAAACACCAAACTTGGTATTTAGGTTCAGTATCTTCCAGAGATGCGACACGAAGGTTTTCAAGAAAATCCCCCCACCCCAGATTACCCTTTACATGAAACATTTTTCGAAAATTTTAATTTTCTCCAAAATGGCTGTAACGATTTTGATTAAAATGAATGTTTAAGATATTTTCATGACAAATGAAATGTAGGTATATCTCGAATTTTCTGTCCCTTCATTGTGAACGACTTTTGCATAAGTGGTAAACCATAAGAGATAGACAAAATTTTACTACACAAAAAAGTGTAGATCACGTTAAAATACACAATTTATGTTATATACATTTTTTGTTTATTGACTGAACCTTTTTCGAGATATTGCTTGTTATTCCCTTAAATTTTCCAATACTTTTTCTCAAATGGGAATTCATTACTCCTTTTTATATGTCCTGGACATTCAAAGAGAATGGAATACTCTACATAGCAACCAGCTCTTAAAATATTTGACTATCGCTTAAAGCCTACCAATTCCCCTTGCATCCACAAGAAAATTAGCAATAAGATTAACATCTCGATATCTCGATTAACATGAAGCATATGGAGAATAAGCGTTTGTAAAAATAGTTTGTACAAGAGTAGAGAAAGTCATGTGAGTGTAACACATCAGATTTTTCAGTATGTGTTTTCCTTTTATTATTTCTGTATTGCACGTTGCTGTTGGAGCAAGGTTGAACACAACGTACACCTATGTTACGGGCGAACAGGTACATCGCTTCCATTTATACTGTCACCGCAGCTTCAGGCGACGTTCTACTGGCTTTCACAGGTGGAGTATGTGTAACCAGGAAGAGGTGTGTGTATCCGTTTACCCTTTCGTATATGAATATATAGCTTTGAGCAATAGTTTAATCGTCATTACTTATCATAACTTATAGTAACAATGCTTGAATACATAACTAAATTTTTTGCACAATATCTCCACGAAAAGTATTTTTAATGGCAACATAATATGAAACTGAAATACGTTATACTTTTTACTCTCAAAGAGAGCACATTTATTAGACATTATTGGAATCATCTGTACAATCCAAATATACAACCAAATAAAGCACTGTTTTGCACAATTTCTGTATCCTCTGTGGTGTGAGGGTAGTGTTTCTTTCTCACATTCAAGAGGTCCCGAGTTCGAATCTTGATTATGGCGAGTTATCCGGATACTATTACTATTACCACACACCACTGCTTGGTCGAACAACAAAGACAGAACGCTCCAGACACCTGCTTCCTGCTATTGTATGCACCGTTTGAGAACGTTGGTAAAGTAACTCCCGAAGCTACGGTGACGGCATAAATGGAAGCGAGTGTACTACAGGCTTCCATTTTGCTACTTGCTGGTCACATTTTTACCCATAAAACCCTATTACAGTTTCCATTATCGAAATTTTAAGGCCGGACATGGATTCTCTCCTCTTCAGTTTTAAAATTGAATTTTAGGGCACTTGTTGAATCTTTAAAACCGAATAACATTTGAGCTACTGCCACCAGTGTGTTATCGAAATATAGAAGAATATTTGGCCAATTTTTGGTACCTTTTGGGGTTTAAAATGCGCTTCCATAGCCGAGTAATTCGTGATTTTATTTCGCGCAAACCGTCAAAACCGAGTCCCAAAGTAACCATCAATGAAATTCGGAATTCGGTGGATTCAGGATCATGAATATGGGATTGACTTTGAAGCTGGTTATCGAGACCTAGGAGAAATAATAATAATAATAATAATAATAATAATAATAATAATAATAATATACGATCGAACATAACGACAAAAATGTGCTGAATTCTTATTAGGAATGGGTTTTGTAGGAAAGACAGAAAAACAAGTTTTGTTTCCTCGAAGCAGATGTATTTATCTGCTTGGGCGACATCAAGCCTACCGGAAGTTTCGCTTTGTATCTTGGCTCGGACGGGTAGTTTACAACGGTTTCAAAGCTTAGAAGGGTCAGAAAGTATACGTGCCTTATCTACGATCTAAGAATATTCGTGGGAAGATTTTAAAACTCAAAATAAGCTGTAAGAAGCAAATGTGAAAGTTGTCAAGTGGGGGTAGTCAATAATAAAACCATGAAACAAAAATGATAGCCAATCAAAAGATCGCGTATGCATCACATGATACGTTTGAACGTAAAACAGAACGAAACATATGAAAGGTGGGGGAAAATTCTAGGTTTGGCGAAAGGCGTGAAAAAGGAAAAGAAACGCCGAGAGACATTCCGGTACAAACTAACCACGAGGACGGTCGACGAAACGAAATTAGAAGAAAATAATCAGAAAATTTATAGTGTAAAAATGAAGTGAAATCTAGACAATTCGAGGGCTAGTCGGAGAAACACATAAGTAGCGACTTCGAAAGTGATAAGAATAACAGTGGTTTCGACGACGAAGGTGGCGGGTCGACCAGATAGGAATCTACGTAACAAAATAAAGAAATAACTCAAACTTCGCCGGCAGTATTATTAATATCATCAAGGCAGTGTAACCACCCCTGAAAACTAGAACCTCAGCTCTACCAAAACAAATTCCAAATCCCTGCCATCTAACCATCGAACCCGGGACTCTGAGTCTCCTGAAGCAACTGCCAGGAACAACACAGATGTGTCAGAGGTCAGCGTCAACTTCTCGAAATTTTCAAATATTTAAGATTTGTGATTCGTACCATAATTTTAAGGAGTGATGCCGTTTTATAAATGGAATAAAATTTTTATTTTACCCACCAGCATGTATTAAACCAGATATACCTGTTGTGCATTAGTGGCACACGTCTTTCCTACCTATTGTAAGTCCACAGATCTCTTTGGTGTTATACTGTTCCATTCACTTTACGTAATCGCGACAACCGTTTGCCTGGAAATGGTTTCAGACTGGGCAGCACTGACCTGATTACATGCAAAAAGCAACAACTACGCTCAGTTTATAATTAATTGTTCCTCTACACAAACCATGTGTAGTTTAAAGTTGGAAAGGTAGAATTACACAGAAAAATTCAATGCCATAGCCGGGATATGAACCACGAAACTTCGATTTCCGTGCAGCTGCTCTAATCAACTGAGCTACCATGGGAACAGCATACCGCCATGATATTAAATTTCCCAACTTATTCGCATTTTCCTCGATAACCTACAAGGGTGTTAAAACTTGAGAAAGCCTTGGGTTTACGGAAAAAAAAAAAAAACAGAATCAGTTTGAAGGTGTTTTGTTATATTGTTTTTTTTTTTTTGCCCCACGTATGGACGCCAATTTGAAGTTGATAATATCGCTTTGGGCGTCAATTTGAAGTAGGTTGTACTGAAGGAGTTGTATTATATTTCAACTGTTGGGGAGCCGAACACTTGAAGTAGTTGCAATCGCACGTATGGTACCCGGTAGCCTTTGCCCCAATTTTTAAAAAATATTAACTCTGTATTTTAGCTGTTTCTTTAAATATTATATTTATGTTTGCCTCGGCTGCGTCAGTATTTATTTTAGTGACATGGATGTCTTGGCAGGGTTGTGGTGCGACTTAAGAATGTAGGCTTACACAGATATAATTTTTAATTCACTCCTTTGATTAATGCTTGATACGATTTATGTAAGACTTCACTGATAAAGAGCTGTGAGATTCTTTCATTAATTACTTGCACTTTTTAACACGTAAACTATTTTCGTCTCATACGAATACGTATTATACTTCTCGAGGACGTGTCTCACGTCTGGTTAGGAACACGGTCTACTAGTAACTGGCTTCTGAATTTGTAAATTTTTCTCCTTTTCAATTTCTGATTGGCTAATCCTAGCCCAATAGAATACTTTTATTTAACTAAAGCTTTTTCGGCTTTTGATTGGCTATTTTTTTTATAAACTGTCACAAAAAACACACATTATTGTTGCTCCAATAATGACTACTAGCATTATTAAACATTCTTACTCTTTACTGCCTCAAGGCTACCTCATTGTTACCTCATTGTTAGTATCTTTTAACTTATTATTCTCACTGCTCCTACATTATTAAATTACGTAATGCATTCCCATAACATTATTGAACATGGATACAATAATATAAACATATACAATGTATGTAATATACACTTTTTATATATGTTACATACACATATTGCTTTAAGGCGGGCTGTTATTGAATTTATATTTTATATAATTAGACTGAAAATCATTTAACTGTTAGAAATACTGCCTCAATTGGAGAATTTAATGTCGTGCCGGTATCATATTGCCATGGTAACTCAGTTGTTTAGAACAATGGCACGGAAAGCCGAAGATCCATGGTTTAAACCCTTGCTATGGCATTGAATTTTTCAATCTGATTCTACCTTTCCAACGCTCATCTGTTTTTATCACAGGTGTATTTTTTTTTTTAAAGTAATGACCTAATTCGAAACAACTCTGTATATTTTCAAACATATTACATATGCACCAGAATATATAGAACCAGTATTTCCGAATGTCCAGTGCTACGAAAAGATTACTTGAAATGAACGTTATTATTGTTTTAGGGTTTTGGCTGCTCTTGAAGTTAGTAAAAACTCGACGAGAATAAAGAGAACTTCATACACTATTCATAGAAAGTTTGAAACGAACGTTTTTATCATATCAGCTTCTCAAACAAGCTATTTTAATTAAAACCGAAGATCAGTTAAGAAAATAAGTGACGCAAATGTTTTCATGTGAACTGTTGTAACAGCGCAATAGAGTGAAGACTGCGAAAACAAAAATCTCTCCTTATGAGAAGTTGCCTTAGCCGGTGGTCTTCTGAACCAAAGGAAGGTTTAACATCAACATTTCAAATAAAGATATATCTTTAGAGGAATAAATTATATACTTTAACAAGCACTTTGCATGGAATGCGAGATGTATTAAGAAAACGGCCAAGAGCTGTTAACTGTTTTGTAATACCCTCATTTTGACACGAGAGGCGTGCATGTTGGTGGTCCTAACACCTCTACGCGACACGCTAACTCGTCATTTTTTCCCCCGCAACCAAATGTGGTTCTCCAACACGTTAAATCTTACATTAGCTACTTGTACTTTCTTATTCTCGTCGTACGGAGGGATCGAGGTTATTTGAAAACTGGTCATTCATGTTCAGGGGTGGTGAAGATGGCTTTTCCCGCGAGTCGCCAAGTATGAGCACGCGTTAACACCTCCAAGGTGCATGTGAAAAAACAACTAAAACTGGACAGTCAGTGATAGAGGAACCGGTGCTTATAAGTTAAAATGGCCTACGAGTCCGGTTCGGACAACCCTGCTGTAGAAAGTACGTTGATCACGGAAATTGTAATTATTTTGTGATTTATTTAATAACGACTTAGGAGCTTTTAGGCATGTCATCTCGCTACGAAAGTTAATTTTCTTACCAAATCAGTACTAGAGCCACGTTAAACATTTTATGTGTATTGGAATAAAACTGCATCATGTGAAATACTTTGAAAATTTGGGGAAACATTGAACAATAGATACACAAACTATAGCCAAATTATAATATTGTCTGACTAACGTACATTTACAATGTAATTTATTATAATGGTTTGTATCCTTATGGAGTCGCGATATGACTAGCGAGTTCAAGCGACTTAAAATAAATAAATAAATAAACAAATAAAAGCCAGCAGAGTTGCCCCTTCTTTGATTTCATCCTCGCCACTCGCTCCTTTACGCGATGTGAAGACGTCATAGTCGTAATGGTATATGGAAACAAAACATTTGACTCTCTTTTACATTTATTTCCGAGTTATGCAAATTTAAGATAAGAGGAACCTCAGAAAAGTTTTTTATATTTTTATGAATAATTTCTGGACGTACAAAGGATTGCCCCTATATTTAGATATTGAACATTGTAAGCAGCGTAAGACTGGGGTTTCTCTTGAAACAAAGCGTGCTATAAGCACTATGACTATAAACAGGTAGATGTTCAATCTCTTTCATGATTAGCTTTTTATAGTATTCGTGCCATAAGTTGGCCTAGAAACGATGACGTAATGACTGGAATCTGAGGTTCAAGGTGAAGTTGATTGTTGCTTCACGTATGGAAAGCCAATTTGAAGTAGGAGTTGTATTGTAGTTCAACTGTTGGGTAACCGAACTTGAAGTAGTTGCAACCGCACGTATGGTATCCGGTAGCCTTCATCCCAAAAATTTAAAAATATTAACTTTGTAATTTGACTGTTTCTTTAAATATTATATATTTATGTTTGCCTCGGCTGCGTCAGTATTTTTGTTAGAGACATGTTTCTCTTTGCAGGGTTGTGGTGCGACTGAAGAATGTAGGCTTACACAGATTATAATTTTACTTCACTACATTTATTAATCCCTGACACAATTTAAATAACACTTCACTGATATAGAGAGAGCTGTGAGATTTTTTTTATGTTTTTCTTACTTGCACTTTTTAACACGTAAAACTATTTTCGTCTCACACGAATACCTATTAAATTTCTCGAGGACGTGTCTCGTGTCCGGTTAGGAACACTGTCTGCAAACAACGCGTCTAGTTATGAGCACTGTCTACAAGCAACTGACTTGATTTCTATCGCCACATTTGTAAATTTCTGTATTTCAAGTCTCGATTGGCTATTCCTAATCCAATAGATTACTTTTATTTAACTAAAGTTTTTTCTGGTTGTTGATTGGCTATTTTATAAACTATCTCAAAATTTACATTATTGTTACTACAATAATGACTAGTAGCATTATTAAACATTCTTACTCATTATTGCCTCAAAGTTACCTCATTGTTAGCAACTTTTAACCTATTATTCTCACAGCTCCTACATTATTAAATTACGTAATACATTCACATAACACTATTGAACGTGTATACAATAATGTAAACATTTACAATGACTAATATACACTTTTTATATATTGTTACATACACATATTGCTTTAAGGCGGGTTGTTATTGAATTATATATTATATAATTAGACAAATCATTTAAGTGTTACAAATACTGCCTCAAAGGATATATTATTTGCTTCATTTTAATACACCCCTTTAACTTCCGTGGTCATACGGGGACTTTGACTTGAGAAACAATTGGTGGTGTTATTGTTCATTGAACTTTAGGATTTTAACGTTGAATTTAAACGTTTTATTTTTTCAATGAAACATCTCGCAATGCTTATTAATACTTCCAGACTGTGCGGAGCGTAAGAAAAATGCTTATTAAAGAACAATTCCGCTGACCCAGCCGGGAATTGAACCTCGAGGTCCTGGGTTGAGAAGTCTAGACTCCTCTGAAATTCCTTGAAGTACAAATTCATATTTTTAAATATAAAGTTTATATTAATAAGTGGACGCAGTCTTGGAAACTGTTTTTATTTATTTATAGGGAAGACACGAAATAGAATCAATGAAAATTACATAATTTATTCCAAATTTGTACCAAAAATCTTACGGTTTAATAGAACTTCCACACTTTTTGTGTGTAAATTTTATGCCATACATGAAAGTGTATAGCTATATTTGCTTTCGCTCATGCACATAATGTTTCCTTGTCATTATCTAAACTATTTTACACGTTACATAAATTAGCAACCTAGTCTTTTTTACACAGATGTGCTTTGTTATTTCACTAAATACTGATAATGGCGTTAGTTTTTAACTCCAATGGAAACAATTTAAAGTGATTTGTATTAATAGAAATTCATTTGGGTAGAAAAAGTAATAATTCATTATTTTTTGGACAAAACATATATTAAATAACTTCTTTCTTGAAGCTCCAACTTTGGCTGCATATATTAAAATGCCATCACTTATATAAAGCAGTTATATAAGATGCACAATGAAATCAGGCTATTTTCAAATCCTAATCAAAAATACATCATTTGGATGGCCAAATACCGCCGGTCCCCCTCTCTAAAGTGCCTATGTAGCTTTGATGTCTTGTGACACAGAGAATTGTGTGATCGAGTCTCCCCTCCGGCATGGGTGAGGGAGACAGAAGAATGGAAAATGGATACACGTAAAAAAGAAAGGTGCGGTATGTCTATAATTGTATTCATTTATCTCCTTACTTATAGGTTCTTTACCACCTCTCGCAGTACTTTACTATGCTTTAGAGCAGGGACGGCCAATCCTATGCCCGCGGGCCAAGTAATATTTAGAAGTATTTGAATGGCACGCCGATAGCTCAAGTTTCGAAGTGAATCTATTTACCATTACAAACTCTTCCTTTTTCGAATTTGAAAAAAACAGTAACATGGATTTATTCATGCATTTGAGATTCTGAGATTCATAAACACTCCTCATCCTTGCAAATGCAAATAATAGAAATCCAAAAATCATTCAGGACTTTGTGCTAAATTTAAGAAGCATTGAGAATAACACACTTTACCTAATTTGACTAAATTATGGAAATATCTCCCTTCAGACCGGCTTCTGAAATTCCCGATCTTGCTTTAGGGCTCGTATGTAGATTTGGCTTCACATAAATTTCTGAGGAAACGTTTGTGTCATAAATGTAATTAAGAATAAATTATGTTCAACTATTTCAGATGCGCGTTTTGCTAATATACTTGTTCTGTGACTATAGAAAATTACACCCAGTATTGAGAAATTGGTAAATGAAAAGCAAGTTCAAAAGTAGTATTAACCTTACAGGTCTTCAAAATTCATTGAAATATTCTTATTAAGTAGTATAATATTATTTCTAATACAATTAAGTGTTTTTAATTTTGTGAACAATTTAAAAGAATGTGTAAAATTATGTAATGCTCTTTAAAATTAAAAGTCACTAAATAATAATTGAATAGGTTTTGAAACATGTTTTAAATATTGGCCTAAAGCTTCGCTTATCTGACTACTTTACTAATACTTACACAATACTTCAGTTCAAGTTAAAATAGATTTATTCAGATGGCCCAAAGATGCTATCAATTTCCTGGCCCAAACTCAGAATAGGTTGGCCATCCCTGTTTTAGAGTTAAAACATGCTGTAAATTCTTATTCATATAATGCAAGGTTCAAATGTATTAATAACAATTGAAAAGCATACTGTATTAATGTTGACATATAGTATGTAAAATCGAATGCAAATAAATCAAGCAGAAAAAAAATACTCCCACGAAGCAGTGCCTTTTAAGAAGTGTCATTTAAGGAGTCAAAATATGACTTAATCATACACTACATTGATTTTATGCAAGAAACGAAGATAATAGTTTTAATTTTGGCTTTTACGTATCCTCTTTTTTTTTAAGAATAAACGCAAGTTTGTAGAGGATTCACTATGTCCAGGATATGAACAATTTACGTTCTTTTTCTTACTGAATTATATTTCATAGTGTCCATAAGTGTAACAGCTCATATTGTTAATGTACGAGAAAAGCTGGCTCTTCCACGAAGTTCTTATATAGAATGAGCGGCAAGCCAGGTTACATACCAGCACATTATCGCCGTTCCAGGGGGCCGTGGACACACATACGCGAGACGAGGGCGGCATATAATATGAATATGAAAATAAAAAGAAAGTTGATTTCGTTGAAGCGATAAAGAAGGTAAATAATGGCACGTTAGAGAACCGTATTGGCCAGAAATTTACTCGTAGGAGGTATTTCACTTTGTAGACGAGACCTCAACCGATGTGCAGTACTTTGTCAGCGGAATGTGGTACAGTCCGGTTCATAAATTGAGACACTTTCACATATACAGTATATAATATTCTTATTCGTACACTTCAATTTTCTAAGAAAATACTTTAATATTTATTAGAAGACAAAGTTAAATTAATATTTTTACTTTCTCTATTACGTATAGTAAGTAGGAAAGTATTGTATTCCACCCAAAAATTCGATACCCAGATTTCACCGGAAATACATGTTTTGAGACCCCCTGAATCCAAAAAGAGCATTTCTGGAAACATGTCTGTGTGTGTGTGTGTGTGTGTGTGTGTGTGTGTGTGTGTGTCTGTCTGTGAATAGCTTAACTCAGAATCGAACAGTCGGATAAACACCAAACTTGGTATTTGGGTTCAGTATCTTCCAGGGATGCGACACGAAGGTTTTCAAGAAAATCCCCCACCCCAGAGTACCCTTTACATGGAACATTTTTCGAAAATTTTAATTTTCTCAAAAATGGCTCTAACGATTTTGATTAAAGTATCATATGTTTAAGATATTTTCATGACAAATAAAATGTATATCTTGAATTTTCTGGGAATGTCTCCTAAAGTATTCTTCATTGTGAACGACTTTGGCATAACTGGTAAACCATAAGAGATAGACAAAAGTTTACTACACAAAAAACGTAGAGCGCGTTAAAGTACACAATTTATGTCATATACATTTTTTTTGTTGAGTGAACCATTTTCGAGATATTGCTTGTTATTCCCTTAAATTTTTCAATATTTTCTCAAATGGGAATTCGTTATTCAATTTTACTTTCTCTACTACGTATAGTAAGTAGGGGAAGTATTGTATTCCACCCAAAATTTCGATACCGAGATTTCACCGGAAATACATGTTTTGAGATCCCCTGAATCCAAAAAAAAGCATTTTTGGAAACAAGTCCGTGTGTGTGTCTGAACAGCTTAACTCAGAATCGAACAGTCGGATAAACACCAAACTTGGTATTTGGGTTCAGTATCTTCCAGGGATGCGACACGAAGGTTTTCAAGAAAATCCCCCACCCCAGAGTACCCTTTACATGGAAGATTTTTCGAAAATTTTAATTTTCTCAAAAATGGCTCTAACGATTTTGATTAAAATATCATATGTTTAAGATATTTTTATGACAAATAAAATGTACATCTTGAATTTCCTGCGAATGTCTCCAAGAGTATTCTTTATTGTGAACGACTTTTGCATAACTGGTAAATCATAAGAGATAGACAAAATTGTACTACACAAAAAATGTAGATCGCGTTAAAATACACAATTTATGTCATATACATTTTTTTTGTTGAGTGAACCATTTTCGAGATATTACTTGTTATTCCCTTATATTTTTCAATACTTATTTTCTCAAACGGGAATTCATTATTCATTTTTTGTCTTGGATATGCAAAGAGTATTAATCTGTGGGAAAGGGAATGCTGCTGCACCTAGCAACCAGTTATTAAGAGATATGTATGTGCTTAAAGGCTACTGTTATTCTATATTGCCCTTGTAAATATATATTCCCCTTACACCTACAAGAAAATTAGCAATAAGATAGAGTCTGCAAATGTTTATCTCGATTAACATGAAGTAGATGGAGAATAAGCGTTTATAAAAATAGTGTGTAGAAGAGTAGAGAAAGTCATGTGAGTGTAACACATCAGATTTTTTTTGTCTTGGATATGCAAAGAGTATTAATCTGTGGCAAAGGGAATGGTGCTGCACCTAGCAAACAGCTATTAAGAGATATGTATGTGCTTAAAGGCTACTGTATTTCTATATTGCCCTTGTAAATATATATTCCCCTTACACCTACAAGAAAATTAGCAATAAGATAGAGTCTGCAAATGTTTATCTCGATTAACATGAAGTAGATGGAGAATAAGCGTTTGTAACAATAGCTTGTACAAGAGTAGAGAATGTCATGTGAGTGTAACACATCAGATTTTTTTCCATACATGTTGAACAATATAACAAATGCTGTTTTAGGAATTAGCTAAAAATTAGCTTACGAACTTACAAATTAAATTAAATTATAAAAGAAACATGACCGTATTTGTACAACTTTTCTATTCGTACATTAGAAGTAGTAGTTTAATAACAAATACACCACTGATAGTGTAATATTTTGTTGGGTACCCTTTGGTTTTAATAACTGCCTCACATCTTCTCTTCATAGAATAGCCAAGTTTTTACATTCTTCTGGGCTAATTTTATTCCATTCTTACACAACGTGTTTAGGCTCTTGTTTAGACTTTACTCTGCTTTTATGGACTCGTTTCTTCAGAATTGTCTACAGATGCTCGATTGGATTCAAGTCTAGACTCTGAAGAGGCGTTTGTAATAGTTTGGGTACATGCCATAACAACCAATTCATGTTCAATCTTGCCTTGTGTTTACTATCGTTATCCTGCTGAAACCTATAACCAGTGCCATGCCCATTTTCTCGGTACACTGCTTTACATTGTTCTTTAAAAGTCAAAATACACATATTTCTCCATAATGCGATCAATAAACTGTATATTACCAACAGTTGGATGACACGCAGGCCCAGAGCATAATGGAACCACCACCATGCTTAACTGTGGGAAGAATGTTTCGGTAGTCATTGCCTGAATTTGCTTTTCTCCAGACTCTGTTTATCCCATCTGACCCGAAGAGGTTTATCTTAGTCTCGTCTGACCACATCACGCTGTCCCAAAAGTTCTGATCCTTATGAATGTAAGGTTTAGTAAATGCAACTGTTTGCTGCACTTACATAGGGCTTCTTCCTTGGTGTTCGGCCATGGTATCCATACTTCCATAAGACACGACGAACTGTTTGGTCAGACATCTTCTTTCCAGACACATTTTCTACTAATGGTCGTAATTGAGAAACACTTAATTTTGGATTTTCTCGGTTTCGGCTTACAATGTAACGTTCCTCTTGTGCATTCGGCCTTTCTTTAGGTATTCTTGGTCAATTCTTTGTAGAACCTTGCTCCGTAAATTTTTTGACTACTGAATGGTAGAATGCGGTTTATTTACTGTCTCTCCTATTTTTCTGAGAGAATGCCCTCTAAGCGCCAAGTTTATAATTACTTGCTTCAGATCAGCTAAGCTCCTTTTGCTTACCCATTTCGATCACTACTGACAGAACATATACAACTCCGACGGCAGCAGCCTAAGCGATCTTTGAAACATGTGCATGTTGAAGCTGTTTACGACGCAGTGGTCATTCTTAACAACTGTACGAATAGGAAAGTTGTACAAAATTGGGGGCTACTTCTTTAACATTGCTGTTTCATACAATGGTATAGGTTTTGAAATGCATTTTTTCATTGGAATTAGTTTGAATTAGATTCGTCAAGCACGTATAAATGACTCACAGAAAAACACAAGTTTTTAAGCACGTAGAGAGTGACTTTTTATTGAAAACTTGATGTGTACGAATAAGAATGTTATATACTGTAAAGGCTTACCATAGGGAGACAAATATAATTTTATTTTCTCTACCAGGTCCCTGTAGGTAGAAAACAATAGAAAATATTCTCTCCAATTCAGGGGTGCTTCGCGATTACATTTGTAGTCCGACCGCCTCCTCCCCTCAGAACGGCATTTTAAATCAGTCCCGTTAGTGTTTTAAACCAGTTAAGTACGGCTTCCTGTTCGTGGGACTCGAATGGAAGGAATTTTTGCCACTCCTCTTTATTTTTTTATTTAATTATTTAAAGTAGCATGAACAATTTAGACTTATCGCAACCATACTCACAACATATTGATAGTGTGTAGGATATTGCTACATGTATAGAAATAGTTACATTATGTAACGAATTAAATCTTTATGTACAGATTAGTGAGATACATAAAGTGAATAGTTTCTTTTATATTGGAGATATTTCCTAAAGCAATCTGGATGCAGTCCGGGACGTTGCATTGTCTTCTCTCTTCATCATACCTTGGATAGGTTGTAAGTAGATTTTGGGCTGTTGTGCCGGGTTTCACCAATCGTCGGCAAATTTAGCTTGAGAGACGTCAAACTAAGGCTTCGTCAGTTTTTGCCTAATCGTCAACGACATAGCGCAATGCGTATGTTTAAAGCACACCACGCCTCTCGATAACCAGTCACCAGGTACAAAATGCAATCTCCCTGTCTCGAACTCCATTCTCAACCGATTGTTGTCAAATATAAAGCTGTCATGAACAGAACCTGGCCAGCGTGCCACAATATAGGTAAACTTGCATTGTAAACCGTGGATAAACTCTCTATATACAGGGTTGTTCAAAAAGAAGCAACAGACTTACATATTTATTTCTAATGAACGACAATAGCTTACGACACATCATTGAATAGACAAAAGTTCAAAGTTTTAAGCCCCACCTATTAGTTCCATTCAGTGCCTACAGAGGCGCTGTGTTTGTTTACGAGAAAATGGCGACGCCACAGGAAAAGTCGTTTTGTATGCTGCATTATGCAAAGAGTGAATGCATTGTTTCATTGCAGCTTGCATTTCGTTGCAAGTTCAACAACGAGCCGCCTCGTCATAAAATATTTACAATTGATACAATAAATTCGTAGAAGACGGTTACGTATGCAAACGGAAAAGCACTGATCGTCCTCGCATAACAAATGGTGCTCATTTTGAACACACAAAATAAAATATTGAACTTTTCTCTATTCAGTGATGTATCGCCATCTATTGTCGCTCATTAGAAATAAATATTTAAAGTCTGTTCCTTCTTTTTGAATGACCCTATACTTCTAAATTATGCCGCCGGGTGACAAAGTGCACATGTGAGTACAGTCAATGGTATCTACAACTGCAGGAAAATTTGCAATCGTATAAACTGTGGCCGTAGGCAAGCGATTACTTCCGATACTTTCTCCATGTATCTGTACACCGTGGACTTCGAAACTCCGTTGCAACCACTTAATAATACGGAATGATCCCTGGAGAATTACTTTATGAGTGTTACAATAGCTGTTGAATCGGTAAAAGTAACCGATTTCTGTTCGTAGGATATTCCAGTTTCGATTAAGTTTCTTCCAATATTTTCAACATTACATATTTTGATAATTTGTAACGAGTCACAAATATTACATCATTCATTTCGTAAAAATTGTTATTTCTATCCTGAATAACACGATGTGGACCCTTATTTTCAATAAATATAAAAATTAGTTGAACAAGCTTTCAGTATCGAAAATATCCTCTGTTCAGTTACTGGAATGAAAGTAAATGCGATGCCGTTTCTCAAGAGCTAAGAGTGTGTACATATACGTACCTAACGACAGACCGTGAATGATTTGAAGGAAGTAAAGCGGTGCCGCAAAAGTTGACGGAACTTGCCTGTCAAAAGGCTGACACACAGTAGTGAAACGGAACTTCCGCCTTTGATGAGCTGTCGATCAGGACTATTCTGTAACTTGTTACTTATAGGAGGGCCACTACAATTATTTGTTAAGCTTAGAAAACTGCACTAACCGTGCAGTAAAACGTCCCACTATTTGCATTCTGTAACTTGTTTGTTATCACGATATTTGTTTTCTCGCGGTTTGTTAGCTCCCTGAAGTGACTAATCCAAAATTCATGCGCTCTGCGACAGCGTTTTGTTTTCACACTGCCGTCAACCCGTAATACCAATTAACGAGTGCTTTTGTTGTTTTTCATTATCAAGATGGAGACAAAGCGTGCTATGAAAACGTCATACGAAAAATATAAAATATGTGTGGATTTATAAAATTTGCACCCATTGCTTAGAATAGCATGACTAATACCTTCAAAATAATTAGATTTTATACGGGGAAAACTCGTCCAGCTGTTGAACAGCGTGGCAGTGGCCCGTAAAATGAGTTTATTTTAAGGTTAGGAATGACAGACAAAAGAATTAACAATGCAGTTTCAATTGTTTTGATGCAAGTTTCACTAATTCATATCAACCCGCAATTGTTGCTTAATTTCCTTTATGGCTTTTTGTCTTTTAATTATACTTTTTAAAGATACTGGTGGTCATGCAGATTTTTCTGTAACTTTAAATACCATCCAGCATAAGTAGGCACTAGAAGTAATTCATTTATTCATGATTTTGCAATGTTCAGCTTTAGTTCAGCTCTGTGGACATGTTTTGCATCTTAATCTTTGAATAAAAATCATTATTTGTATCTGATAGTATCCATATCATTTTAGGTATTCCTTAAGTGGAAGGTCGTAATGAAAAGAAGGGTTAGTTTCACTAGTTGTGTTATCGGGGGAATGTTACAGCTACACGTATTTTATTTCGGGTTATTTTTCACGCGCAAATTTATTACATATAAATCATCTTTTACAACGCAGTTGACTGTTATGTTCTTCCTCTTCCAGCATCAGTATAAACTCAATTGCTATGGTTACGAGAAACTTTCTTCGAGCCAATTCTTTAAGCAAATTGGAAGTTATTTTAAAATAATTCTGGGAACGAAAATGTATCGTGGTACTACTCTACAGTTCTCAAAAATGTCGAATTCTCAACCTAAACTTAAAATGAGGCAAATGAATTGGTGAACCATGCAAATAAATACAAGATTTATCACTATTTAACCTAAAACTCTTAACTCAACAATTGTTAGTTTTTATTACGATGCTAGATTACACATATGTAACATTTATATTTCACGCTAAAACGAATGAATAAACATTTGATAATTAAAATGACAAGCTTCTATCGCGCTTTTCCTCTTACAGCAGCATTAATACGACGTCTGTGCGAATCTGTTGTGTAACAAACGTGTTAGCATGAGGGTCTCGGGGTTTGTTACGTTCAACAATCAAATCTTTATTCATAACAAAGTTTTGTTTTCTACGAAGTTACAGCATGCCGATCAATTGGTTAGCGCTTTAACAGTGTGTTAAGCCGTAACAAAAGGTTACAGAAAGCCCTGAACAGCTTGACGGTCTTCAAATGCCTTAACCTGTGAATCATAAGAGATAGAAGCTTACTAGAAAAAGTTGCGGCTTATGCGAAATCCATATTCTTTCTTAGTTGTGTATTATCAATTGCTTCACTCTTTTTTCAAGTGCTAAGTCATTATTCGTTTCTTTCTTCTTTATTCTCTCTCTGTCTTTGGTCATACAAAGAGTGTAACTTCTTAAAGATTTGTCTATTGTTTAAGCCTCGTTGTGAGTTCAAGGAAATGTGTAATAAAACTTTTTCTGCAAACATTTATCTCGATGAACAAGTAAATAGAAGAACACGCCTTTGTAAGAGTAGTTTGTAGAAGAGTGGGTGGAGAAGGTAATGTGAATGTAATATATCAGAGTTTTAATTATTTGTAGCAGTTCTTATTTTTGTAAGGCACTACTTGCACCCCTAAAGTGGCATGAGAATCTCTGGCTTGCAGGGAGTGTCTCAGAGTCAGTGCGTCAAAAGTGGTAATTGTGTTGCTTTTTCGTACCTGACAGTCATATTTCGTAACTTCAGTTCAATTTTTTTAAATTTGAATTTTCAAATGCTCTTCAGAATGTTTTTGTTAACATGGAGTGTGTCCTGATCGTAGTAAAAAGCCAACAATTTGGGACTGGTTAGACGAAAGTCATATTTTGTGTAATTCAAAACATAAAAGTATATTGTGAAATATTTAAATTACAGATATGTGTTACGCCTCAACATTACACAAAAAGATATTTACTATAAAATTATACTTAAATGCAAATTTCTTGTACAAAAGTCTACTATGCTACGTAAAGTAGATGTAAAGTGGAAGTCCACTGATTTTATTAAAACAATTAACAAAGTTACCATTATTTACGCTTCTGTAAATTCAATAAAAAGTAGCCCTTTATCTAAATCTGAAGATAATGAATATAGGAATGAGATTTCAACATTATTCCAGCAGTAAATTAGTATTTTATTAAACTGCAACTTAGAAACAGAACTTTCAGTGTTGCCAATTTGTATTCGAAGCTGATTATCCTCTGTTTTGAAACCAAACTTTGGAGGGAATAAAAACCGGCTGATAGTAGGGAAAGATACATAAAAGAAGCCACAAATTTCTTTTATTTTTCTCTTGTAACGAAGACTGGAAGAAGATTGCAGAATACGTTAGCTGTTTTCACTAGGTTTAGCACAATCGTACGGAAGAAGCGGTTTCCAGGGGACGCCATGGTGGTCTTTTTACTTTCCCAAAAATTCTATCTCCATGTTCCACCGAAGTGCATGTTTTGACACCCTTGAAAAAATAGCAGTTATAGAGAAAGGTCCGGCTGTGTGTGAACAGCATAACTCAAATACGAAATTCCAGATAAATACGAAACTTGGTAGCAAAGTTCAGTTAGCAAAGATACGACACGAAGATGAAAAAGAAAGTCCGAATCCTAAACTACCCTTTACATAGAATTTTTTTTTATAATTACTGACATGTATTTAAGATATTTATATGTAAATTAAACGGTATATATATTTGAATTCTCTGGGAATATCCTATGAAGTCCTCTTCATTCGGAAGGAATTTTATATAGCTTGTATAAAAAACTATTACCAACAAAATGTAGATCTCCTTCCTTAAAAACCACAATTTGTTTCAAGTAACCTTTGTGACATCAGCAATTTTCGAGATATGAGTTATTAAAAATAAATCCTGTGGCGCTACAGCCTGCGAAAGGCCTTGGCCTGCCAACCCTCTGCCGGTCTCACGCCCTCGTACGCACGGCAGAGGTGGGCGATCATCCAACCGATACGGGGAAGTGATGTAGCCAGCATCACGCATTCTTCAGCCGGAAAGTTGGCTCAAGAGGCCAGAACTGCTGTCTATCGCAGCTCCTCACTTTCCTCACGATGCGATGTAATTATTGGTTTGAATTTTTCAATAGTTTGTCATCATTTTTAAAGAACCGTCGCTAGTCAGTTTCTCGCGATATCAGGGAAAGAGTATGAAATTTCAGGCCCAGCATTATAGTGACATCTGGCTGTTGATTCTGCTTTATATAGGGTGTTTCTGTGACCTTGTTACAAACTTTCAGGGAAAATTTAGAATGTTGGGTGGATTAATTTGATATAGGAAACTCTGGTCCGGAAAGTGCCCGTTACAAGTGGATACACCAAATCCGTTTTGGGATTATTTATTAACGTGGAATAGCAATAATATAGTATAGTGTTGGTAAATCAGTATCTTATGAGGTGTTCAAAATGACGTCTCTCAGTGTCAATACAGACCTGACAATATCGCAAGAGGTTCCGTTGCATCCCATCGAAGTCATGCAAGCTATATCAATAGGCAGCTTGGATTCTTGCAAACACATCCTACGCAGTCTGCAGGTGTCTCATACACCAGAGATTTCACATGTCCCCATAAGTAAAATCAAGTGGTGACAAATCAGGCGAATGAGCTGGCCAGGAAACAGGACCTCCTCTTCCTATCCATTTTTCTGGGAAGGTTGCGTTAATATTGTCACGTGCACCATGTTCGAAGTGAGTAGGTGCCCACCATGTTGGAACCACCTGTGTTGATGGACATCCTCTAAAAACTCGAGGAGTCTGTCTTCAGAAACAGTATACAATTAAGTGAGTTGTAAGAAAATATGGATCTATTATGTAATCATTAGCTATGTCTATACGTTCACTACAAATCTGTGTTGATGGTCTCTCACAACTAAGCGTGAGGATTCTTATTGGCCTATATCCGACTATTTTGGCTGTTTAGTACTCCATCCCTTGTGAGACAGGACTCATCAGTGAAAAGTATATTTACTGGAAGGTGAGACTCAACCAGACTACGCAGTAACGATGCAAAGCATGAACTTTCTGATGATGGTAGTGGTGCAGGTGCAGTAGTATCCATAGTGTCCGCCAACCAGAACCCATTTCATTTCGAGTGCTCGAGTATATACAGGCTTATTCAAAAAAAGGAACAGAATTTACATATTTATTTCTAATGAACAACAATAGGTGGCGACATATGCGATACATCACTGAATAGAGAAAAGTTCAAAGTTTTATTTTATGTGTTCAAAATAGGCACCATTTGCTAAGCGAGGACGACCAGTGCTTTTCCGTTTCCGTACGCAACCATCTTCTACGAATTTATTGTATCAATTGTAAATATTTTATGAAGAGGCGGTCGTTGTTGAACTTACAACGAAATGCATGCTGCAATGAAACAATGGATTCACTCTTTGCATACTGCAGCACACAAAACGACTTTTCCTGTGGCGTTGCCATTTTCTCGTAAACAAACACAGCGCCGCTGTAGGCACTGAATGGAACTAATAGGTAGGATTTAAAACTTTGAACTTTCCTCCATTTAATGATGTGCCGTATGTGTCGCTATCTGTTGTCATTCATTAGAAAATAAATATGTAAAGTCTGTTCCTTCTTTTTGAATAACCCTGTACTAGTATCCAGATTTGGTGTAATAATTTGGGTGCATTACTAGACCGGGATTTCCTATGTCAAATTAACCCATCCACCATCCTAAATCATCCCTTAAAGCTTGTATCAAGGTCACACAAACGTCCTTGCACTTACAACGAAATGTGTATTGCAAGTCTTATCTCGATTAACATGAAGTAGATACAAAAATAAGCCTTCGTAGCAATATTTTGTAGTAGTTATAGGTATAAAAAAAAGATAATGGGTAGGGGAAGTTATGAGAATAGACATAACACATCAGATGTTTCATTTTAAACCCTCTAAGACGCTAAACTGCTTTTGAACACTGTTAATTTCATCCACAATACAAATCCAAGACTCTGGACTCGGATTGGTCTTCCCTCTTTTAGCACGCTCTCTACATACAGCAATGCCACTGCATGTGGCAATAAATGCCAGGAAACTCTGAGTGAAGATGAGAGAGGCTGCACCTTTGCCGAGCCCCGTTGTCATCATCACCAGAAAAGTACAACTCTTTAAAACTTGTCCCATGAAACCCTCAAAGGCTAGGTCATGCTTCAGGGGCACTCGTCGGGGGACATTCATTATTCATCTGCATTCTTTTGAACCGTCGCGTAGCCATGCGGTCAGCCAAACTCATAGACGTTTCAACTCCATGTTCCAGGATTTTTAGTAGTGTTTAGTGCCCGTTGTTACTACATACGGCACCACAGGAGGTGGACACCAATGATACGTGAAATGAAATTATATTTGGGAAAGGAATTTTGTGAAGGAAACGTTCTAGACTTAAGCTTAGCGTATCTCCTGGCATTGCTAGTTATTAAGACAGGAAAACCTGGAAGAAACCTCAGTCAGGGAGGGCGGTCCTGGAGAATCCCCCGTTAAGGTTGGTTCATAACAGCCCGGTAACGAGAACAGGAGTGCATATTGATTACAAAGTGAAAGTCGATTTTGCGCATTGGATTTTCATTTGTTTTGAACTGACCAATGATATTTTTGCACCTACTTACAATTTAGCCAAGCCAACGTCAAAATTCGATAGAGTAAACATTATCTAAATGCATATCCATTACATTCCCGATCTCTCTACTTGTGCTAAGCTTTCATTCCTTTATTTAATGGCATACATTAAAGTTGTTTATTGTTCGTTTTTAATTTCCACTGGTTTTAGCTGTTCTTTGTAGCTTTTGCCACTGTTTTTAGGTAATAGACATTTTTGAGTTGCAAATAAACAAACTACAATGGCCCTTTCACCAGAGGACCCAACGCTCATTGGATTTAAGGATGTCGCGATGAGGTTAGGAAGCACATTTACTACTAATTCCTTCCAGTTTCATGTTTCCAGCTTGCGACTGTAGAGAGCATTACGACTGTTTCATGTCACGACCACCTAGAATAACTCTAGAGTGAAGAGTCTAATATGCACAATATGGATCTAATATGCCGTGCCCGAGAACGAGAAAGTTAAAAGTTGAGCAACTCTTCTTTCCGGTTCCCGGGGCTTCCCGTCGATTATGAACGCTCCCATTTGAATATATGTATTTCAAACTTTTTCGTTTTGGTTACCGTTCTCGTTGGTTGTGAACCAGCCGTTAAAGAGTCCGTGTCTTAACAACTTCGGCAACCCGGTCGGCATTGGTGGTGTTTTAGCGTTTGCCACAATACTCTGGCCTGTAAACGTCAAAACTGATTTATAAACCAGTATCTTGTGCAGTCATAAGTAGTGAATGCTTCGAAATCGTAGATTATGATACAAGGGGTAAAAGTAGGACTTTATTTTGCGAGTAAGAAATGTTTCCGAAACCTGACCTACGGCCTTTGTTTCGCAATCTAACGAGCAAAATAAAACCACTTTTAACACGTGTGGCATATACTAGACAGCGCACGAATTTGTAAAATATCAATAATTATATTGATTCCTGAAACTAACAGAGATCACGTTTAGAACGCGGTTCTTGAAATAAGAGAAATGACGTTAAAAAATCTGATGTGTTACAATCACATGTCTTTCTCTACTCTTGTACAAACTATTTTTACAAATGCTATTCTCCATATGCTTCATGTTAATTGAGATGTTAATCTTATTGCTAATTTTCTTGTAGATGCAAGGGGAATTGGTAGGCTTTAAGCGATAGTCAATATTTTAAGAGCTGGTTGCTATGTGGAGTATTACATTCTCTTTGCATTACCAGGACAAAAAAAATGAATAACGAATTCCCATTTGAGAAAAAGTATAAGTATTGGAAAATTTAAGGGAATAACAAGCAATATCTCGAAAATGGTTCACTCAACAAAAAAAATGTATATGACATAAATTTGTATTTTAACGCGATTTACATTTTTGGTGTAGTAAAAGTTTGTCTATCTGTTATGGTTTACCAGTTATGCAAAAGCCGTTCACAATGAAGAATGCTTTTGGAGACATTTCCAGAAAATTCAAGATACACATTTCATTTGTCATGAAAATATCTTAAACATATAATATTTTAATCAAAATCGTTATTTTAGTGAAATTATTGTCGGCATGTTTTGCCTAACACCAGCCAATGAAACGATTAAATCCTATATCATATTGCTTTCTGGATTTTTGGGGTAAGTACTTCTAGTGTTATACTTTCTGCTACTTCTGTAATTTCACCTGGCTCTTCCATTTCAGTTTCTTCTGAATTAATAATTTCCACCATTTAATCTTTATATATGTTATACTGGATAACAGAATAATGTTTTAGGTCAATGAAAGCAGAAAGTTGCCAATATAACGTATAGGTTAACTCTACAACGAATTGCGATAATTTAAAGTATGACGATTTGTATTGTGAACAGATAATGCGATCGCCATAAAAAATTAATCATATAAAAAGACATAATGAAAAGGAAAACCTAATCAAAGCAAGTCGAGTTATTAAACATTCTGCAAATACGAAAGGTAATTGCTATGTGATTGGACTTTAAGTTGGTCACAACGAAGATTATCGCGATAATGTAGACCTCGTGTGCACTGTGTTAGCAGTGCTACTTTTAGACCATGCTGCCTAAAAGCGTACTTTTAAAGTTTTGCATGTAATATACAATGTCCTTCAGAAGTAAATTCAAAGGGTTCAAACTTGTTGTTATAAGTGTAATGATATTCGTGAGAGAGAGAAAGAGAGAGAGAAGTGCAACTAAAATATGGGAAGTCTGATATACGCGGTGTGATCAAAAAGTTTCCGGAATGACGTCATAAATACTACACAACAGTTTGTTTTGTCTAATGTGCACTGTCACCCTCGAAGTAGTCTCCTTGGGAGCTGATACACTTGTCCCAGCGCTTCTGCCACTGCTGGAAGCACCTCTGGAAGTCCGCTTTCAACATGTCCAGAGCCTTCTGCGATTCGCGATGGATGACATCAATGTCCTCAAAACGGTGTCCTCGGAGCCGCATTTTAAGTCGCGGGAAAAGAAAAAAGTCCGCTGGTGCCAAATCTGGAGAATAGACGGGATGGGGAACAGTATCCATCCTATTTTTATTCTAAATTTGACGAACAGAAAGGGCTTTATGCGCGGGCGCATTGTCATGATACAGGAACATATCCAAATTGTCTTTCAAAAATGCTTTGAACACTTCCAAAGGAGAGTCCTAATGAGTCAGAAAGTTCTCTTATTGTAATGCGCCTATCATTTAAGACCATTTCCCTCACCTGATTGATATTTTCATCAGTTTTGCTGGAACAGGGTCGCCCCGAACGATCTGCATCTTTAACTGATGTCACACCACTTTTAAATTTCGAACACCACTCAAATGCTTGAGTTTTGCGCATAACTTCCTCCCTATAAGCTGTTCTTAACATTTCATAGGTTTCTGTTGCAGTTTTACCGAGTTTAAAGCAACATTTTATTTTCGTTCTATGTTCTTCGTAATCTGGCATTTTTGCTACGCGGAAAAATCATAGCACATGCAAAACACGTGTTCACTTCAGAGCGTCTACCTCGTCACTGCATGGTCACAGGAAGTCACGTGACCGCTCATTTTTATTGGGAAGGAATACTGCATGTACAGTCTGGGTAAGAATTAAAGGAATCTCAACGTCAGCATTGTTGTGTAGCCATCCCGGAAACTTGATCACACCTCGTAAAATAGCAAATCCCATACTTAAGAGGTAGCAAGGCGCAGGTTTTCGTGGAATTTTGCTTCTCAGACAGCAACTACATGGACAAGTTTACGTTAATACTTTTTTAGAAAATAAAAGTAACGATTTTGATTAAAATATCACACGTTTGAGATATACCTATTGCAAGTCGGTGCAGCCCTCATCATTGCCGTCTTCTTTATAACTGGGGAACCGTAACAAATGCACGAAGGCATACATGAGTGAAAGCGTGTCTACAGAAGATACCATAAATGTCTGTAAATTAGTTGGAAAGGTTGTATAAAGCAGTGGTAGATTCAAAGATGTTGTATGGAGTGGAAATTTGGGTTTATCAGAAATTGTAAACAAAACTAAATGTAATATCTAGGATGTTTTGTAAAGAATTATTAGGCTTGCCAAAATCATCACCAGAGGAGTAGCTGGCAGAACTAGGCAGAACAGGAAGAAAAGGAATAGTGATGGAAAGAGTTTTGAAATACTGGTGCAACAATCTGAAATTAAATTAGATGATGGTGATATAGTTAAAACATGCATGAAATACCAAAATATATTAGAGTATAATGATTGGGGGAAGAAATTGAAAGAAACTTTGGAAGAGATTGATATGGGGGATGTATGACAGAGGGGTGAAAATAATTCAATCTCTTTTTGGAAGAAAGCAAGGAAGAGATTAGAGGATAATGAGAGGCAAGAGACATGGGCAGGTTTTGAAAACAAAAGTTCTTTGAGGTTGTACATGGAAAAGAAAGAATGGGTGAGGTGGAAGTATTTCGGTAGTTGTAACAAGCAAGGAAGAGAGGGATTTGCATGGATGCGATCAGCGGTTTTAGGAACAGTAACATGGAAGTATGTGTTATGTGTGGAGAATCACAAGGTATGTTCCATTGTTTGATGCAGTGTAAAGAAACAAGTAAATGGAGGGTGGTTATTTGGGATAAAAAATGGAAAATATTACAGTGGCAATAAAACGTTGGCAGTTAGAGAATGGGAAAGAAGTAGGAGCATGGATGAATATTCAAGAAGCGTAAAGAGCAAATGGATTAGAAAAGTAAAAAGAGAAAAAGATCGGAGGGAGTCAAATTAGGGCCCGAATGCATGGAGACGACCTGGGAGTCACAGCATGCTGGACTCGTAGGAAAGTGTGTCTGTCTCAATTACAAGAAATGTATGTAATTGTTGATAAATAAATATTCGATTCTATTCTATGTACAAAATAGCTGTAGAGGTCATTAAAACTTTCAGTTTATGTCAAATGTCAAACAGTAGCATTAGCCGTTTCCAAAATATTCTCCATGTAGCTCGTTTTCGTATGCACTAACAATAGAAATAGAAAGAGAACAATCCGCCATTTGTGATAGAAACAGTTGGTGTGTATTTGCATGCAACCAAGACCATACTGTCTTAATTGGAAATCAGATCCAGATAAATATTTTATCGTGATTATCGTGAGGTGAAGGGAAGAGCGATTTATTAAATGAATAGATAATAAATGCACTAATTAATGGGCGGAGAAGGTTGTGTGAACATTATACATTAGTTTTTTCAGTTGAAACCGAAGCATGTAATTTTTGTGGCCTATAAGACATTTCGTCAGAAGTAACTACGTGACGAAGCTGAAGTAATTCTAGTAGTTTAAAGGAATTAGCTTATCTTGAATATATCCGTTTATGTGTTCTTTCTTGTGTTTTCCCCTTTCCTTCTTCTTTTCCCTGACCGGAATTTAGTGTGGAAACAAGCGGGATTATACGTCACTTCCAGGTCGTCACGGATGACGAGTAGTCGACAATGTCAAGATCATGAACAAAACGACCTTCAGCAGTTAGTACCATGTGGCTAGCGAGAACATCCTCGACCCTGAGAGTAGCGGAAGTTTTGAGATAAGCATCTAGTTCAATGTCCTCTGCAGCTATTCTGGGAGAAATCTCGCGAATTCACCCAGAACCCTCAGAAAGATCTGTTAGAACAGTGATTTCTAGCGCCCGAATTCGAGAAAGGATATATAGATGATCCAGAAAGGGGCTGTGGGCCTGTCGCTTCAGCCATAGTGAATGCTAAATCTAAGGAGATCTTTTAAGTCGATTTTAAGTGGTCATTTGGGTGGATAAAGCTGCATCCCCAAATAATGTAAAAGCATTGGACAGATCAGGGCTTCTTAGCCGTTTCTACTGGCGTACCATTCACAGCAGGATATTAAGCGTACCAGTAATCAAGTTTTGCGAGGGAAATTTCTCCACATTTATAACAATACTAATTACTTATTTAGTTGTTTCTTGTGTTAAGTATTTGTAAATAAATATGAATTGGATAAGAATTGTTAGGGTTAAAATCTAGTGAATGAATATAAACAAAGTTCGACAAACATACCTATATTCCTAATACGGGTACTTAAGTACTGAAACTACATTCAGTAAAATCTATTAACTTTACAAATTTAACTAATTTCTGACTCACACTGTTTCAGTTCGAAGGTTAGTTAATGTTTGGTTTTAACTGACTTAATTTTAGTTTAAATTAGGATCAACATTCAACTTATTTTTGTGCTTGTTTTTCATATAAATTAGATAAGAAAATCCACAACCCAAAGGTAAGTAGTCTCAAACACTAAGAAAAATTATACAGCTATTTCTGAGATCATTGAATATTCATTTTTTCCTGCCGTAGAAGAAAGGCTATTAAATCTATCTTCTTTATCATTTGCTTGAGACTTTGGTCACAGATTGCTCAATAAATTTAACTTTCTCGGAAGAGGTTAAAGTTTTGGGTAAAGTGTCAGCAATAGAAAACGGGTCTCTCATCAAATATTCTGAATCCAAGTTTTCAGGGAAGTAGCTACATTGAAATCTGAGATGAGATTTACTAGGTGCTCCTTAATATTAAGGGGAGCTTTATTTTCACTTAAGAAAGCATCCAACAATGGAATGTTTCCAATATTAATTTCTGTTATCATAAAGCATAGTTTTTTTTCTTAAGAGCCGCAATTTTATTCTCTACCGGAAGTAAACACACCCTGCAAAACCCTGTTTAGTTGGTTGAGGTCAAGCAAGCCAACGGGCAAGCCATAGCTCAACTTTAGTGTGAAGTAAAAAAATAAAAGAGAATCTATCCCAAATTAATTAAAGCGTTATAAAGTTAACAGGATCAAAGTGACTGGTGTCAATGAATATTACAGTGTAGAGTTAATATGATAAGTTCTAGAGAGAGAAGCAGGCCGAAAAAACGTTACCTAGCCTGAAATGACTCACCAAGTGAGAAATAACGAGCCACCCCTTCTAAAAGGAAGTCTTGCCCTTTAAGGGACAGTATGGTTAAATTCATTCAAAAGAGAATCGTGTGCAGCAAAATGGAAAACAGCTGTGAATTCATAGCTCTGGACTTACTGAAATCTACAGTTTTCACACTTTTAAAACTGCCTTTAGAGCAACAGGCATTGTTCTTTCTAAGCCTTGCGATGAATGTTACAATGTACAAATTTTCCTTTTGTGGCAACTTCTTTAATCTTTATAACAACGTCGTTGTATTTCCCAGTCATTGTCGTGCTGCATTAGAACAAACACCAACACATTTATTCCATTCTATAACATTAGTTTTCATAATTTGGCCTAATTTTGAAAACATTTCAAAGTTTTGCTGTTTCTCCATCAATAATCCTGCGCAAGTCAGTAGTTTCATCCTAATGTAAGGAAAAACATTGACCAGCGCGAAGTTTTCTACTAACTCGTGCTTAACATCTGCAGACAATCTGAAACTCTTGTGGAAATGGTATCATTGGGTAATGTAATTACTTAAAGCTGTTTTATTGCTTTGTTCTCCAACATTACTACCGGTAATATTAATGATTCTCCGGTCGCGTGAGGTTTTCCTGGCCATAAGATGCCTCTGTGACTTTGTTAGATCCTGAAAATGAGGTTATTTGTTTTTTCTTTAATAACGACTGATACTTTTCTCTGGAAAGTTTTGTGTTTCAAAGCACCATGCTTGGTATCAAAATGTCATTTCAAAAGGGAATGTTTCATCGAATGATTTGAAAGTGTTTCACAACAAATCACATTGTTTCCTCTGCATGTCTAATATAATATGTGAAAGCCAAATGATAAATAGTTCCGTTTGTGACGGGGCTTTTTATTGCTTTCTTGTACCATGATGTCCTCTGTTGGATGCTTAGCGTTAGAAGTAACCGTTTCTGGTAGAGTGGTAATGTTTACCGCACTCATTTCTCTCTTTGAGGTTTTCGAGCAGAATTTTTTAATTATCCACTTATCCATGTACTGGTTTACTTAAGGGCACCCATTGAGGCAGTATTTTTAACACTTAAATGATATCAGTCTAATTATATAATATATAAAATATAATAACAGCCCGCCTTAAAGCAATATGTGTATAATATATAAAACGCATTTAACAGTTCATTGTATTAATGTTTATATTATTATGTACATGTTCAATAATGTTATGTGAATGTATTACGTAATTTAATAATGTAGGAGCTGTGAGAATAATAGGTTAAAAGTTGGTAACAATGAGGTAACAATGAGGTAGATTTGAGGCAATAATGAATTATAAGGTTTAAGAATGCTACTAGTCATTCTTGGAAACAATAATGTAATTTTTGAGACTGTTTATAAAATAGCCAAACAACAACCAGAAACAAGCTTAAGTTAAAATGAAAGTATCCTATTGGAGTAGGATTAGCCAATCAGAAACTGAAATAGGGCAAATTGTACAAATTCAGAAGTCAGTTGCTTGTAGACAGCGTTACTAAACGGACGCGAAACACGTCCTCGAGACGTTTAATATGTATTCAGTGTGGGACGAAAATAGTTTACGTGTTTAAAAAGTGCAAGTATTTAATAAAAGAATCTTACAGCTCTCTATATCAGCGAAGTGCTATTTAAATCGTGTCAAAAATTAATAAATGGAGTGAAGTACAAATTATAATCTGTGTAAGCCTACATTCTTAGCCGCACTACTCCCTGCAAAGAAATCCATGTCTCTAATAATAATACTGACGCAGCCAAGGCAAACATAAATATATAATATTTAAAGAAACAGTCAAATTACAAAGTTAATATTTTTAAACTTGGGGCGAAGGCTACCGGGTACCATACGTGCGGTTGCAACTACTTCAAGTTCGGCTCCTCCTAAAATCAAACCTTTCTCACCATAAATGAAATTTGAAAACATTACAGTGATTATGTGACAAAATTTCAACACATGCTGCTCTACCTCAATTGTCAACATTTCATGCAGATATCTTTAACATTTTTTGAGAACAAAAATTATATTTTAATTTAATTATACTAATTAATCAGTTGTTCCACATGCTGCAAAATTCGAAATTTTAAAAGAAATAAAAATAGTGCCGCATTATTTAAACACCAATGCATGAAACTGGCATGTAGAATTTTATTCACTATTTTGGTTGTCTCAAAAACAATTTTAAGTCTTAAAATAATTATATATTTTTTTAATAATTTATCCCCCGTGGTCGAATTAATTATATCATATCTTGAGCAATTTAAAAGTGTAGCAAAGACCGCATGCCAGTTTTTTAAGCTCGCTTTCTCCGAGTTTTGCTGAATATTTGAACAAGATTAACTTACAAACTGCATTATATGCAACATTTTTAAGTGTAAGAAAAATTAAAGTCGAGTAAAAGGCATTAGAAGTAAATACTGGTCATTAGACCGCGTGCTCTTTGGCATTTAAACGGTCATGCGTTGAAACTTTAAAAGGTCCATGAGAGCAATAGCCCTGGTAGGCTAAAGCCTCAAAGTACTTTTTTTGTACACAAAAGCTAGTTTTTTAATGTTATAAAGATGTTTACCAAATGTCAGCTATGTGTACCTTTATTGTGAATCGGGCACAAACTACATCTAAATCTGATAATTCATAAACTCTTGCATACAACAACAATAGGTAACTCCACTGCTTTCTTGACTGTAATACATTTAGCACCTAATCAAGCATAAAATTCTTCCCATTGTTATCTGATAAAATACATTCAAGTTGCGCAAAGCAAGGTAGCAATGCTAAGGATTTTTACGCCTGAAAAAATCCATCGCCCTCCGCCGAGTTTGAACCCACGACTTCGGGAAGTGGAGGCTAGCGTGGTAAGCACTACACCACGGAGGATGACGCGTACCACAGCTGAGAACCCCTGTTCTAGGCTATTATTTAAAATTGTATATTTTCGTCTAGATAGAGCCGCTATTCACTTTTTTGCTTGTCCTTGTCTTGGGTGTGTAGTACAACGTTTTGACTGCTTAATGAATTATTTTCCACAAACAAATGCTCTTGGAGTTTTTAAGCAATCAAACGATTGAAGAGCTTAGGTTCAGGTGAAGAGGGAAAATTATACGTTAGATTCCTTGTAATCCTCTGGAAAACGAAATATAAATTCCTTCCGAGCTTCCTTACACTCGCTTGCCTATATCTGGGTTTGCACTAACCTCGCAAGATACCCATTAAGTTGAGCTACTCGGCTGACTAAATATGAGTCAGTAGGTTTAAATAGAGGAAGTTCAGTTCTGTCGCTAGCCTTTAGGAAATTCACCCCACGCACACTCACTTCTGGATAATAATTAACACTTGCTCTAATAGCGGGCATAAAGTGGGCAGAACAAGGTCTGGCAATTGTGTAGGTAGTGCAGGTGGGGCAGGTGTAGGTCCGCGGATCGAGTCCAGGATGTACAACCGGTTCCAAGACAGGTCTGCCCCTCCCTGCGAAAAACAATTTAAAGAGAATCAACCGTTTAAAGGGCTTCAGAATCACATAGCCATGCTTGACGTACTTCGCATTAGTTAAATATACAAAAGCCTAAAAATTCCAATGTGACTTTCTCTAGTTACTTTCGTTTATTTTTATATACTTCCCCAAATTATTTTTAAGAAAGCTTATTTTTGCTATCTGCTTCATGTTAATCGAAATAGTTTCGATGAAGGTACAAGGAGAATAGAGGAAACTGAATCGATAGTCAGATGTTAAAGCTAGCGCTCTATACTGACCCAGAAACGCTGTACTCTTTCCCAGGGCCGTATTTAGAGGGGGAGTTTCTAGGGTTCAAACCCCCACCCCCGAAACTTCTGACAGTTTTATTTATTTAAATTCATAGCAAATCAGTATGGGAAATGTCGTTAGATAACAGTAGGTTTATTGCTAGTAGCACATTTACAAGATAAAGGGGAACTTAATATCGTCCCTTACATAGGTAAGGTGACCATACATTCTGGTTTTCGAAGCTGTCTCCATGTTTTGTGCTGTAAGGTGGAATATCCTCATTCTGGTGAGCTTTACTTGTCTCCAAGCAATTTTCTTATCCATGTAATGCTATATACTACGGAGTAGGTGTATGGTAACTGTGTGGGGTACTGTTAAGTTTAGATCTGCTTGTGGAAAACCCTCCCCGAATTTTTTTTCTGGTTGCGGGCATGCTCTTTCCATAGCATCACGAGAAACAACTGAACAGCGAAAGCACTTTTAACAAGGACAAGGTATTGAACAATTCAAACCGGCTGGCCCCTTAGCTCAGTCGGTAGTGCATCTCGTGTTGTCCTGGTTCGATTTCCAGCTGGGAATGGGAATTTTTCTCTTGCCAAGATTAATCTGTATCCTACCCAGAGTGTGGAAGTATGCATGACTACAGTTGCACGAGTTAATAGGCAATAAGTTCCAAAGGAAATGCCGCCGATAAGACCAGTGTAGTTAAAGGCGGGGTATAAATGGAACTAAAAAAATCTGATGTGTTACACTCACATGACTTTCTCTACTCTTGTACGAACTATTTTTACAAACGCTTATTCTCCGTATGCTCCATGTTAATCGAGATATCGAGATGTTAATCTTATTGCTAATTTTCTTGTAGATGCAAGGGGAATTGGTAGGTTTTAAGAGCTGGTTGCTATGTGGCGCATTCCATTCTCTTTGCATGTCCAGGACATAAAAAAAGAATAACGAATTTGAGAAAAAGTATAAGTATTGGAAAATTTAAGGGAATAACAAGCAATAACTCGAAAACGGTTCACTCAACAAAAGAAATGTATATGACATAAATTGTGTATTTTAACGCGATCTACATTTTTGTGTAGTAAAATGTTGTCTATCTCTTATGGTTTACCGGTTATGCAAAAGTCGTTCACAATGAAGAATACTTTTGGAGACATTCCCAGAAAATTCAAGATATACATATTATTTGTCATGAAAATATCTTAAACATATGATATTTTAATCAAAATCGTTAGAGCCATTTTTGAAAAAATTAAAATTTTCGAAAAAGCTTCCATGTAAATGGTAGTCTGGGGTGGGGGGATTTTATTGAAAACCTTCGTGTCGCATCTCTAGAAGATACTGAACATAAATACCAAGTTTGGTGCTTATCCGACTGTTCGTTTTTGAGTTATGCTGTTCACAGACACACAGACACACACACATAGACACACACACAGACACAGACACACACACGGACATGTTTCCAAAAATGCTTTTTTTGGATTCAGGAGGTCTCAAAACATGTATTTTCGGTGAAATCTCGGTATCGAAGTTTTGGGTGGAATGCAATACTTCCCCTACTTACTATACGTAGTAGAGAAAGTAAAAAACGTGTAGATGCCGCCGTTACTAACATGTGATTTTTAAGTTCTTTTTACGTGGTAAATATATATCACACACACATAAAAATATTATCTTCACACTTAAAAAAAAACGGGATCTTCCGCACACGTTACCACCACCTCGCTCGGTACTTCAGTACGTCTGATTGAGTATAAATAAAATGTT
The DNA here is from genome assembly GCA_030765065.1 of Deroplatys truncata. Classification (NCBI taxonomy): domain Eukaryota; kingdom Metazoa; phylum Arthropoda; class Insecta; order Mantodea; family Mantidae; genus Deroplatys; species Deroplatys truncata. The sequence goes on from CM060978.1 coordinate 196,480,255, forward strand.
GAGACTACTTCTAGTCAGTCAGTAAACAAAAACTGAGTTAACTATATTACACATAACATAATTGTTCGGTATACTTGGTGTTTTAACCGATACGGATGGCCGAGATCGTTAAGACATGTATTCGTAAACGGGAGGTCTGCGGTTTAAATCCCATTCTAAGGAGGTTTTTCAGGTTTTCCTCAGTGTTTATAACTGGCAAATGTCGGGAAGCCTAAACTTAGGCCTGAAGGTTTTCTTCCCAAATTTCCTTTCCCAACTATAATTTCATTTCCGCCGTGATATGTCGTATAAGTAAAACAGAATGATATTTTTAAGGGTATGTTGGTATGTTTATTAACAAGGGGAAAATTCCATTAAAAAATGCTACAAAAACGGTCGTGTCATTTATAACGCTCCCCAGAAGGCCTATGACATTCACCTATCGATGACTGGACCCATTTCTGAGGTGGAGGCACCCAGCGGGCGGAATCCGTTGCAGGGTGTTGATGAGGAAGGCGTTGGAATGAGAGGACCTACATCTTTTATCTTGGAACCACGTTCGCTCTTGGGATATTCCACCTGAGCAGGTCAGAGGTAAAGGCATCGCTACCCCAGAGGCGGGAGTTGAACCCGGATCCTGAGTGTGAGAGCTGGAAACGATACCCGTGTTACAAAAAGGTTACTTGAAATAAATTGTGTGTTTTAAAGAGATTTTTTGTAGTAAGTTTTTGTCTATTCTTATCGTTTACCAGTTATACAAAATTATACAAAATTCCTTCCGAAAACGAAGAGGACTTCACAGGGTATTCCCAGAAAATTCAAAATATACATTTTATTTACATGTCAATGTCATATACCTATGGTATTTTAATAAAAATCCATTTTCAAAAAACTGAACACTGAAAAATCTTCCATGAAAAGGGTAGTTTGGGGTGGGGGATTTTCTTAAAACCTTCGTGTCGCATCTCTAGGAAGATACTGAACCTAAATACCAAGTTTGGTGTTTATCCGACTGTTCGTTTCTTAGTTATGCTGTTCACAGACGCACACACGGACAGTTTCCAAAAATGTTTTTTTTTTTTGGATTCAGGGCGCCTCAAAACATGTATTTCCGGTGAAATCTCGGTATCGAATTTTTGGGTGGAATGCAATACTTCCCCTACTTACTATACGTAGTAGAGAAAGTAATAAGAGACATGCTTTGTTGCATAGCCTAGGTGTATTTACTATTTATCACCTGGCATACTAACACATAATTACAATGGAACGCTTTCAGCTTGCAGACGATCCACAAGCAGTTTTCTGATTTTGACGGAAACTATAAGCTGATCTAAGCATCATGAGTGGAAATGGCATCCGTCACTGAATTTCGCCTCTCAAGGCTAGCCAAGCTGCTTACGTGCGCACAACTGCTTAATAAGGCCGAAGTTCGTTTCCACGTAGTCTGCAGTCTATGAGGAGTGCATTGCAATTATGTTGTAATCAAAAGTGGGGCACGCTCTGATGACATCGTGCATCCTCTGGAGGAAAAACATGGCGCTCTTGTTACTGGAATACTGAACGAGATTCAATTTGGAGAACTAGACTTGCAAAACGTTAATGTTATGCTGTGGCGCAAAATACACCGATTCATTTGTGTTCTGGTCTCTAAAATCCAGAGGTTAGGAGTAGTCAGACGGAGGGACCTGCAGCAACTGGGGCACAGAACCGCACACAGGCCATAGTGGGCCCTTTGTGCTTCCAACGTGACCCCTGGGAGGAAGGGATGAAGGGGAGACCTGAAGGGCAGCCATGTCCGGACGCCGATGTACAAAGACGGAGTCCCTAACAATTTCTACATGATACCAATCCTGACGTAACTTGGGTCACGGGTGCAGACGAGAGGGCTCCAGGGTGGAAGGGGGCCCCAACAGTCTCACTAAGCGCCACGGAGAAATCTTTCTATAGGACTGATCCACCATCCACCATAATTTGCCATTATATGCTGGCTTAGAAATACCATACTCTTTCCATCACGAGTAACAACGAAATAGCGATAGCACTGTAAAAATGACAATGTTGAAAAATTCAAACCAGTAACAACGGATACATCAAAAATGACTGATGCCATAAAAACGTTTTTGTCTCTGTCTTATGTTTTTCTAGTTAGGTATACAAAAATATACAAAGTTGTTTCGGAATGGACAGGGCTTCACGGTCTATTCCTCAGAGAGTTTAAGGTATATATTTTATTTACCATGTAAATATCTTAAACATATGCTGTACTGTAATAAAAATCGTTAGCCGTTTTTGAGAAAATTCAAAATTTGAAGATCTTCCACGTAAAGGGTAGTTTATAGTATAAACCCGGGGCGTTACAGCCCATGAAGGGCCTTGACATGCCAATCTGACTGCAGATCTTAAGCCCACGTAGTCAGATGGGCATCCAACCGATACGGGAAGTTGATGTGGTTAGCATCGTACATCCCCTAGTCAGAATGTTGGCCTCTGTGGCCGGGATCGCTTTTTATTGCAGCTCATCACTTTCCTCACGTTACCGAGTGGGTACCGGTCATATACACGAGACTTAACTCCTTAGCCCTATGGATAGGATCGAACCCGGGCACATTCCGTGTCATCTTGGGAAGATGATGAACCTAAATACCAATGGTACTGGATTGAAAGCGGAGGGGATTCGGTACCGATCCAGTGAATCTGAATATTGTACCGACGCCCCACAAGAGGCGCCCCGGGAGGGAGGAATGAAGTGAAGGGAGACACCGGACAGCCAGAACCAGGAATGACGGCACAGAATGACAGGGTCCCTATAGTTTCCAGAAATAGACGCCCCGGCATTCGGAAAGGTAGACCGGGGACCCCCCTCTACACAGGATCCAACGCTTCTCCACAGCGTCCTTTAAATCCCGCCAACCAGCAGGAGGCCGAGGGACGGAGAAAGTGCACATAGAGAATCCTTTTTCCCTGCCACGCTGCACCGAAACACCATCGCCACAATTTCAACCCTGAAATAGACCAGATAGGGTGAAGGATGAATGAAATGATTAATGAAACGAAATAGAGGGACAGAAAATTCGGGAATAAAACAAACCAATCCAGCATTCGCCTGACAACCCGAGAAACCCCCGGAAAAAACCCAGGGGTTAGAGTGGGTGGTTGCCGGGGATCGAACCTGGGATCTCTCGAATGCAGGCCACAGACGCCTGAGACATTCCTTTCGGCACATTTTGTACTAAATATACTTCGTTTTGGGGGTTAGGCTGCTCACACACCACGGACATTTCTGAAAATTCTTTTTAATTCAGGGGCTTCAAAACATGTATTTCTGGTGAAATCACGATGTCAAAATTTTGGTTGGAATGCAATACCTCCTCTACCTACTATAGAAGTAAAAAAGAAAATAATTACTTATGACAAGCCAGATGATTTAAACCCAAATTTTTGGGTACGTTGTATCTAGGTTTACGTTCAGCGTATAACATACAAGGGAAAGGGCAGTCAAGTTACGAAAACATTTGCATAAGCTTGCCATTGAAGGTTGTTTTTATGCCAAGTTTAAATGTTTCAAGATCATAAGCAAGAAGATGTGGGTCATATCTCTAAAACCAGTACCTGACTATCGCGTTAACTACAGACCTTGTAGAAAGTTTATGTAGCTTGCACAGCCACAAGCAGCTAATCTTCCTCCTCGCCATTTTCTTTTGTTTTTTTCCCCTTTATTATTCCATGCTTCACCCTTCTATCCATGTTTCTTTTTAATGAATATCTGACTCGGTTTAATTTCTTGCTAATATAATACTTCTTTAACATTCGATTTAATTATAATTTGGAACTCTTCTTTTTAATTGGTTTTCGTAAGGAAGCGAGAAATAAGGTCATAATGTATATAAACCACAACCGAATTGTCATATTTTAGAATAAACATTTTTGTAACTTCAAGTATTCCTTTTGGGAGCAACAGACGTCTTCTAATCCGGAGGGGACTGATTGGTATTAGTTGCCTGATTGGGGATTTATTTTCCAGATTTTCCTTTCTCTTGAGCAAGTAAAATGGTCTATGAACTCATTTGAGTATTAATTTCAGCAAACTCCTTTTCACCATCTCTGCATATCTGAGCTGTAACACGCGCAAAGAAAGAAGAGGGAAAGGACGCTGAATAAATGAATTAATAGCTTTACTCCGTTTATGTACCCCAAATATTCCTGTTTTTTAATGTTCTGATATTCTGTTTTGATATTCAAGGGAAACACTGTTTGTGATAACTACATTGTGAAAAAAGTTCTATGAAATTATAACTGCGGACCACTTTTGTTTGGTAATATTTAAGTCATCAAAAATATTGAAACCATTTTGGTAGCTCATTGAGTAAGATATACAGTGCTTTTCCCTTACATTGCGATCACCGCTCGGCGACTTGCGCGTCGACCGCCTCGGATCGGTCTACCACCAAAAGAGCAACCGCTTGGCGTTCTCATAGTTATTGTTACAATTACAATGATAATAAGCGCATAACTTATCATAAGAGATGTTGGAAATATTGTCCTCTCTATCCATAAATTTCTGGCATCTTCTGAGAAAATTTGCATTCACACTCGAGAGTTCAATATCCGAAGTTGAGTGAATTTCTCGCCTGAGATTTCTTTTAGTTCCTCCGTACGCTTTATTTTTCAAGTTCCCCCATAGATAAAGATTACACATAGTTAAAGCAGGGTATCGTGAGGGCCATAATCCTTTATTAATTACCCCAGCTTCAATTTTTTTCTGAATTAAATTTATGGACTCATCACGGTGTCCCTGGTAGCAAGAGTCTTGTTGGAAAAATCCAGACTAGATTCAGCGTCAGTCAGCTGTTCAAAAAATAGTGTGAGTATGGCATTCATGTATCTCTCTGCATTTATTATTTGTTAAAAAAAAACATACTCCTTTTATTCTGCATGCATTTATAGTGCACCAATTTTTGCTTCATGTAAGGGGATATCCTGTCTAAAATCGAGTTTATCTGTAATCCAACATCTGTTATTTTGCGATGAAACACAGCCATGTAAATGGAACCATGCTTCGTCACAGAAGAATATTAAGCGTGGGTCAATTACTTATCATTTCACAAAATCAGATTACAGAGATTTACATACTCTGTTGATCACATGAAAAATAAGGTGTATGCAACGAACCCCCATACATTGGAATAACTAAAGGAAAACATCAGGCGAGAAATACACTCAATTTCGGATATGTACTCTCGAGTGTGAATGAAAATTTGCTGAAAAGATACCAAAAATGTGTGGATATCGAAGTCCATTTCCAGTATCTCTTATGATAAGTATGTGCTTATTATCATTGTAATTGTAACTATGAGAACGTGAGGCGGTTGCGGGGATATTATAATTGTTTCACGTGAACTCATTACTAATAAGAATCGACTTCTAATATAAATGCCTGGGTGTTTCCGTATCTTGCAGGTATGGGTTTTCTCCCCTTTACTTACTATGGTTGTTTGAAACATGTTGATGTGTATGAAAATGAATCATTCACATCATAATTTACCAATTACCACCCGTCAGCATTTTGTGATCCAAATTTAAATTTATTTTTCACAGCTATAAATTTTTAGTCGCTTATAAACACTTAAAATGCCCCTTTTGATGCATTTTTTAAGTTAACACTGTAGAACTTTGCAGGCAGTCTCCCCAGTATGCATAATATAGTAGAAGCCTGCTACACAATGTTTGTTCTAAGAGTTTTGCCAGCTGGTACAACCAAACATGTGCACACCATGTTTAAAAATTTAACAATATACGAAAAGAAACCCAAACCTATAACATGCTCTTTATGTGACATTTATTTATATTACATTTCTTTTGTATTTTAATAATTTCTAAATATTTCAGTTCATTGTAAAATTGAAAACTGTATCATAAGTAGGATTTTTAGAAAATCTTAGGAATGTTGTTAAAAAAGTCATAATTTGGAAAACGTTCACATAAAGGCCCTAACTTTTACTTTAGTAGCCATTATAAGCATATATAATTCAAGGTAAAAAAGCTCAAATATGCAAAATGATAAAACACCCACGTTGACGATGAAATGACTGACAAAACTCATTGAAGGAATAGTCGAATCGAAGGTGTTTTATGGAGTAGACATTTAGGGTGTGTCAAAGGGGTGGATAAATATTGATATGGTACAGAGTTTTGAGAGAAGTTTTGGGATTATTAAAGAGTTCACCAAGGGGAGTAGGACTGGCAGAATTAGGGAGAGTAAGGAGAAAAGGTATATTAAGCAGCGAGAATTTGAAATACTATTACACGTGTTTAAACTTAGATGACGGCAACATAATAAAATAATGCCTAAAGATACAAAGAAATGTAACGTGAAGATAGAGCTAGTTTGGGGAGATAGGAAAATTGTTAAAAGAGAACGGTTTGGGGAATATACGAGTATTAGGCAAGCAATAGTGGTGGGTTTTATAAAAAAGTGAGACAGAGGGTGGAAGACAAAGGGAAGCAAGAGATGTGGACTAGTTTTGAAGACAAAACATACTTAATTTTGTAGAAAATAATTCATATTGCATAGTTCCACCTAGGAGTATGGTATCTAAGAGGCCTTAGGAGTAATATAATGCAAAGTATATCTAAGACCAATCTGTGGGGATAACACCGATGGAGTAAATATTGTAATGGAATGCAGAGGAACGGATGAATGGAGGAAAAAACTAATCGTGAATAAATGGCTCGGAAGTAGTGTATGTCTAGTGATTTAGTATTTATGGATCTGTTTCAGTTAAAGCAAAATAGGGAAACTTCTTTGAAACCTCAGAAAGAAATGGAAATGATCAGCTGACAAAAGCTCATAATGATAACACTAGTCTGCATTTTCAAACTTTTTGTCAGATGATTTCTTAAAAGTAGGTGTTCTTGAATCAAGTTTTTATGCTGATTCCAGAAATAACTTCCGTTTTTTTCTATCACGTCAGGTTTTTACACAAAATAAGTAATGTTTTGACAGTGTAGTGTAGAAAAGTATTCAAATAACATTTCACACAAGGTAAGTTTTATTCAAGAAACATTGTAAGAATACTCTCAAGAACTCTCCTAATTTATTTCATGACTACATTTTAACAAAACAAGAAGCCAAAGTGTTTCATTTAATTTTTTTCAAACTTTCTCTTCTTTGCCTTCCTTGCAGATCCTTGAATATGACTGTCCCTCCTCAACATCCAACAGTAGTCGGCCATCATAGTTTCATTCCACCTCCCCTGATACCTCCTCTCCATTTCCTTAATATCTTGGTGTAAACGTTCACCCTGCTCTTCACTATGATGTCCCAGATTTTCTGGAAAGTAGTCGATATGTGAATGCAGAAAATGCACCTTTACACTCATGTTAGAACCCATCTTCTTGAAATTTTCCAACATTGTTTCGACAATGGCCTTGTAATTAGGATCTTTGTTATTGCCTAAGAAGTTTTCAGTAGCTGATCGGAAGGCGGTCCATGCTTCTATTTCTCTCTCATTCATTGTCTTCTCAAAATCTTCATCGTTCATCAATTTCTTTATTTGAGGACCAACAAAAATTCCAGCTTTTAATTTGTGTTGTGTAATGAAGGGAAATTTCTTGGAAAGGTGCTTGAAGTAGGGTCCAACCTGTGGTAGAGCCCTTACAAATTGCTTCATCAAGCCCAATTTTATGTGTAGTGGCGGAAGCAATATCTTTATATCTCTATATTTTTGAAGTGAAATTGTGAAAAAACTGTACGTGATAGAAAACAACTAAAAGCAGTTCTGAATCACTTATTAGTTTTCAGTCATGCAATATTATGCAGACTAGTGTTAATTTAATTTTGTAAACGGGTAAGTCGTCTCTCAGCTGAGGATGGGAGAAAGACTTCTCCCGAAAGCGCTAATTAGTAAAAAACAAGCGCAGATGAGATGTGAATTAAAAACGTAACGACTCGCCATATTACATAATAAGCGGAATATTTCTTGCTTGAGAGATGTGCAAAGAGAAGGGCCAAGGTTTGAGTTGCGGAGGTACATTTAAGTGGCCATATTTCATACATACAATCAGATAAATGGTATAGGATAGCCGAGCATCTGTAAATGTGTATTTGATGAAGAAATAAACTGATTCATTTATATTACAAATTGTAAATTTTGTAGAATTCACCGATTGGTCGCTTTAAGACATATCTATGAAAATACAAAAGTCCACAGCTTTCTCCTGGATGCTTTGAATTCTTACCATATACTCAGAACATAAAATGTATAGTGTACACATAATTTTAACGAGCTATGTCAAACCGTTGTTAAGATGGTGATTTTTTATTCACTTTTTGATAAGGTAATGTGAAATACTCGATCTCAGATTTTTAATTTGAGCTTAGTTTACAAACATAAAGACATTTTTGAGTTACAAACTGTGGTCCAAGGAGCATTTTGAATAGCAAGAAATGCTAAAAAAAAAAAGCAATCGAGAAAATGGAGATTCAGGTTCAACACGGTACTTTATCTAAATTGTACAGGACCAATTAAATAGTCATTTGTGATTATAAAATTCTTGGCATTAAAGCAACCCATTGTGTAGCATGAAAGTGAAAATTATATGTACCTATAATAAAAATCTGATGTGTTACACTCACATGACTTTCTCTACTCTTGCACAAACTATTTTTACAAACGCTTATTCTCCATATGCTTCATGTTAATTGAGATATCGAGATGTCAATCTTATTGCTAATTTTCTTGTAGATGCAAGGGGAATATGGTAGGTTATAAACGATAGTCAAATATTTTAAGAGCTGGTTGCTATGTGGCGCATTCCATTCTCTTTGCATGTCCAGGACATAAAAAAAATGAATAGCGAATTCGAGAAAAAGTATAAGTATTGGAAAATTTAAGGGAATAACAAGCAATAGCTCGAAAATGGTTCACTCAACAACAAAAATGTATGACATAAATTGTGTATTTTAACGCGATCTACATTTTTTGTGCAGTAATATTTTGTATATCTCTTATGGTTTACCAGTTATGCAAAAGTCGTTCACAATGAAGAATACTTTTGGAGACATTCCCAGAAAATTCGAGATATACATTTCATTTGTCATGAACATATTTTAAACATATGATATTTTAATCAAAATCGTTAGAGCCATTTTTGAGAAAAATAAAATTTTCGAAAAATGTTCCATGTAAAGGGTAATCTGGGGTGGGGGGATTTTCTTGAAAACCTTCGTGTCGCATCTCTGGAAGATACTAAACCTAAATATCAAGTTTGGTGTTTATCCGACTGTTCGTTTTTGAGTTATGAGACACACACACGGACATGTTTCCAAAAATGCTTTTTTTGTATTCAGGGGGTCTCAAAACATGTATTTCCGGCGAAATCTCGGTATCGAATTTTTGGGTGGAATACAATACTTCCCCTACTTAGTAGAGAAAGTAAAAATGAAAAAAAAAAAACTAAAACATTTTCGCCTTTTTTGCCAAATTTCACACATATATATTGCCTTAGGGGAAACATTTATCGTGAGGAACGTAAAGTAATGGAAAAAATCCATTTTTAATCGAGTGATGTAATAACAAAGAGGTGCTTGTGAGTTTGATAACGTCTACTCGTATGATTGCTACAGATCAGACCTTTTTAAATACTTTTGGCCGTAGACTTATTCTTGAAATCTTTGTGAGGCTTGCCATACGTTTATTTGTGTTTAATTTGCCCCTTCCCCAAGATATGAGGAAAATGATAATATTTTATCTTTCGAAGAAACACCTGGTAATGCTATGTTTGGCAAGGCAAAGGAAGATTACGTCGTGCAGTTTCTGGAAGGCTACAAGTGTGCCGATGTCAAACCGCGAGCAGTGACTAACATGACAAACATATACACCTACAAAGAAAAATGACGCTATTCTGTCTCGGAAGTGAGCAAATGTGGCATGTCCTATTTAAGGATGTCGGTATAATCAGTACTTCCAGATACACCATAACTTTTGCGGTTTTCTGGGTTGAACATTTATTTTGAAGTTGACGTCAAGGATGCTTTACTACGTGCGGTTTCTATTGCGGGAGATACTAAAAACCAACACCAATTCGGACAAAAATAAATCTCTTGGCGATATGTGCGTAAGAAATAAAAATTAGAGCTGTTGTGCGTATCACACTTCGAACTTTTAAACCGCAATAACCTCTTGAAAGAAACAGTTATCCCTGTTCAACTTAAGGTTACTTTTGAATAAAACATCCATCTTTACTTTCTCTACTACGTATAGTAAGTAGGGGAAGTATTGTATTCCACCCAAAAATTCGATACCGAGATTTCACCGGAAATACATGTTTTGAGACCCCCTGAATCCAAAAAAAGCATTTTTGGAAACATGTTCGTGTGTGTGTCTGTCTGTGAACAGCATAACTCAGAAACGAACAGTCGGATAAACACCAAACTTGGTATTTGGGTTCAGTATCTTCCAGAGATGCGACACGAAGGTTTTCAAGAAAAAACCCCCACCCCAGATTACGCTTTACATGGAACATTTTTCGAAAATTTTAATTTTCTCAAAAATTGCTCAAACGGTTTTGATTAAAATATCATGTGTTTAAGATATTTTCATGACAAATGAAATGTATATCTCGAATTTTCTGGGAATGTCTCCAAAAGAATTCTTCATTGTGAACAACTTTTGCATAACTGGTAAACCATAAGAGATAGACAAAAGTTTACTACACAAAAATGTAAATCGCGTTAAAATACACAATTTATGTCATATACATTTGTTTTGTTGGGTGAACCATTTTCGAGATATTGCTTGTTATCCCCTTAAATTTTCCAATACTTATACTTTTTCCCATATTTGTCCTGGTAATGCAAAGAGAATGGAATACTCCACATAGCAATCAGCTCTTAAAATATTTGACTATCGCTTAAAGTCTACCAATTCCCGTTGTATCTACAAGAAAATTAGCAATATGATTAACATCTCAACATCTCGATTAACATGAAGCATATGGAGAATAAGCGTTCGTAAAAATAGTTTGTACAAGAGTAGAGAAAATCATGTGAGTGTAGCACATCAGATTTTTGTTGACGTAATTACAGAGATTGTAAATAACCCAGACAAACATCGTTTGTACCTAGACAAATGGTAACCTTTAAAGATTACCATTAGATTGGATTACCTACTCAATAAACGCAACAAATATTTACATTAAATTCGTATCAAAATATATGTGTAAACAAAAGTCTGATGTATAACATTCAGATGACATTGCGTTAATGCATATAACGATAAGGAGAATAATTTAAAACCAAGCAACTAATAATATACATTCTTAGGTTTGATGCCTAATAACAATGTCAGAAGTTTTAATGATTGATAGATAAGGTATCCTTATTGGTTTCAAATTATTGAAGTTAGTACACAAGTACTTAGTGCATAGGTCACTGACTCTACATGCATATTTAAGATACAAGGTATGGCGACAAAATAAACAACAGAAAAAGAAAAAAAAGAACAATAAAAAGGAAAATATAGATAAATTACCTTTGACTAACTGCACAAATTTGACCTTGCTTCGCGCACTTTAGCCAAGAAATTGCCCATGTTTTGCCAGATCTTCTGGCCAGCCAGTAGTTCCCAACATGCCAATCTCTTTCTTGACGGACTTAAGAATTTTTCTTTGAGTTTAATCGTTCGCTGGTTCTCTCACTCCGCCAAAATATGCACCCAGTCCTCATCCAAATCACAGAATGGGCAGATTCTCCTGCCAGAATCGTCAGTCATTTTCTGTGCCCTCCAGCCTCCCAGTCTAAACCATGCCATTTCTGATCTTTCCTTTCTTTCTAAGTTAAGTATATTGTGCCTCTTTACCCCAATTCAATTTTATTTCATTTGCTAGACTTAGAGAAGGTTTAATTTTACAATCCGATTGTATTTCCTTTGCCAAACTGACCCCATTCCTATTCTCCTCAAACCCCTTTCCAAATCAGCTGTCCAAAACTTAGGAGACAGGTTTTCTCGCTGGTATTTATAACATTTGGATCGTAGTATGGAGTTATCTCCCTGCATCAGCCTCAGCCAGTACTTCACTGCTCTTATTTTGCAGTGTATTGTGTCTTCATAACATTCCACCTCCCTCAATACCCCCGAATTGGATGTGCTTTGTGAAACTCCAAGAACTATTTTCCAAAATGCTACCTGCGTGGTGAAAATAAGTCTTGGTTGTGTGGGTTAAACTGTATAAAAATCATAAAAGCCCGCTTTTACTTGGCGCAAATTCTTCTATCATCTTTGAGAGCTTTAGCTATGATCTCTGAAAAACACAACTGAATTCCAAAGAACGTTTTACAATGGTTAAGAAGCAAAGCCCAGGGTTGCTTAATTTCATCCCCAAGAATAATCTAGATGTATTAAAGCGCTCCATCTCCCTAGGTGTCTCGTGGTAAAGCTGAAGTACGCTAAGTACACCTTTCCACGCCCCCGATGTGGGTCACCCACTTGCAATGTGACGTCACATGGTCACCACGTGGGCCGCTAGCTCGCTCGCTCGCTCGCTCGCTCCTAATACGGCAATGGGCACGAAACCTTCGCTTTCTATCATCTTGTCCGATTATTGGCAACAGATTCCTGTAAACATACCAACGTAACAAATGTCGTTCTAAGTACTGCTATTTCCATATGTGGCTTAAGTACTTGTAAGCTGAGTAAACAGCTCGTAAATAACTGCTGATTTAGCAATAGCACCGTCTATGTGGCTTGTTACCATATTCTCAGAAATAAAGAGGACCATCTGGAAATTGCTTCTTTGGCCTCTCGGCTCCATTTGGGATTAGTGTTTGGTGTTCTATCACTTTCATTGAAATTGTCTCTCATTTCTAGGTTTTGAGACCAAGTTGGATCTTTTGGAAGATGAAATGTCTTCGGCTTAATCAGAAGTATTTACTATTAAAAGTTTCTTTTATTTGCATTAATTAATCCATTCATAATGCTGAGTTGTGTATTTAGGTTCAGTATCTTTCAAAGATGCGACACGAAGATTTTCAAGCAAATCCCTCCACCCCAGACTACCCTTTACGAAAGTTTTGATTTTCTCAAAAATGGCTCTAACGATTTCGATTAAAGTATCATATGTTTAAAATATTTTCATGGCAAATGAAATGTATATCTTGAATTTTCTGGGAATGTCCCCAAAAGCCCTCTTCATCCTGAATGAATTTTGCTTAACTGGTAAACCATAACAGATAGACAAAATTTTACTACACAAAACATGTTGATGTCGTTAAAATACACAATTTATGTCATATACATTTTTCTTGTCGAGTGAACCATTTTCGAGATATTCCTTGTTATTTGTTGGAATTTTCAATACGTATACTTTTTCTCAAATGGGAATTCGTTATTCGTGTTTTTTTATGGCCTTGACATGCAAAGAGCATGAAATACTCCACAAAGCAACCAGCTGTTAAAAGATTTGACTATCGCTTAAAGCCTACATATTCCCCTTGCACTACAAGAAAATTAGCAATACGATAGTTTCTGCATATTTTTATATCGATTAACATAAGTACATGGAGAATAAGCGTTTGTAAAACAGTTTGTACAAGAGTAAAGAAAGTCATGTGAGTGTAACATCAGAGTTTTTTTTTTAGAAAGTTATAAAATATATCAGTGTTTATCGACTCCTATAGCGCAAATGTCCAGTTTTTTCCGAATTTATATGTAAGGAGTTGAAAATAAGGGTAGATCAAATGCATATTATTTGAAGTTGTTTATGCCTAAAGTTTCATCCCGTCCCAGACTTAAACGCAACAGTGAATTCCGCGAGTCGAAGTTCAACAATCCTATCCTTAGAATTTTCACTTGTTGACTATATTTCTCAACTTCAGAAATTCCAATGTTAAATTTGTGGTAGCACATCTAGCCTGTAACTACTGGAGCAGAAGCTTAAATCCCGAAAGGTGATCTTTTATTTGTAACAGTTTATGTTTAGTTTCAATATTTTCATTTTTAACAGCTTTAGCAATAACAGATAGAAAAAAGGGGGTTTTTAAAGATACCTTTCTTTAATTATTTTTACCCTGACTTTGGCATAAGTGCTTCTTTAAGCTAAGCATAAACAGTGGTATTTTTCATGTATTTATCCGCTTCTTAGCATTTTACAGAGCTGAGGTTTCTTATACCTCCAGTCCAGGCATTGAAATTCAGTTGTCTTCAAGCTATCTACACTCAAACCATTCTCAACACAAAGAATGTAGATAACAGCGGCCAAGAGTCACTAACAAGCAGAAAAACGGTCTGAGTACTGTCTACAAACGCCAATAGACTGTACGAGGGGTCGGGGGTTTGTTATCTGCTACATCCCTGCCTTAAGTCTCGTGATACTTCAACTGTATTCCCTTTCGTCTTGGCTTTGAAGCTTAGAAATTCTATGCCTGATCATATCTAATTCTGTAACACAAAAATTTTCATGAAGCATAGCAGGTTAGGAGATAAAAGAATTTCCGACCAAACAGATAACATTCATATCATAAAATCGTGAAATATTGTTAAATGAATGTGAAAGTTATAGGATCTTTAGCAGCAAAACAAACTGACTTAATATACTTTACGCAGATGCAATCAGAAATTCTGTAAACATCTCAAGATTGAAGTGAAAATCGCACGTTATTAGGGTAATACAGATGTAAAATTAAAAAAAAACCCTACAGTATACATACTATCTCGTTGAAATGTAGCAATCGTTACCTATAGAAACAATTATAATTATGCCAAAGTTAACTTGCACGGTTACTTAAATATTGTTTATTATTGCGCTAATCAAAATGCCTTACAGCACTTGTGTAAGCATATTTATTAATTTTTTGTGGTTAGAAAGTGTATAGAATTATATTTATCAAGTTTTTTGTTAACCTTCATTATCCTCGTAAACATTGTTATTTCTGTAAATTCTAAAAATGGCTTCTTTTAATTTTGAAATATTAGCAATCTTTTTCCTGAAAACTAAAACAGATTTTAAAATTCAATGTAACTTTTCTCTTTAATGGGTTTCTCAGAAAGTACAAATTGCATCGAGTGAAATATTTTCAATGCTGCAGAAAGATATTGCGGGAAAATACGATTTGAAGTTTGGCATCACTAATTGGAGTTTCAAGGCCTCAAATACAAAATGCAATGCATTTTTTTAAAGGTTAAAAGTTTTGTTAGCTGTTATAAAACACTAATTTCTGTAATTTTTCAGAGTTTTTGGTCAAATTTCGTAGCTGTATCGCTGTAAATTTATTGTTGTCTTAAACCTTTAGTTTTAAAAGACAGTGTTATGTGGGTGTGAATACTGTGTGTATGCAAGTACATTGTTCAACTATAATTGTTGTAAAAATAGCTTAAATTATTTTTGCAGTGGTTATCAAATTTCGCTAAATAGTAAAAACACACAAATAACTGAAATGAGAGCTAAAGAAGGAGTCAATGGCAGAAAATTCAATGATAAAAGAATTTCTGGTGTTACATTCACATTACTTTCACTACCACTATCCATTATTTATATATGACTTCTACAAACTATTCCTACGAAAGGCTATTTTTCTATTTACTTCATGTTAATCAAGATAAACCTGTGCAGAAATAGTTTCATTACGCTTTTCGTTGTAGATACAAGGGGGATATGACAGAATCTATAGTCATGTATCTCTATGAGATACATACTCTTTCCATGACATCGTGTGGAAACTGGAGAGGACACGCTTTAAAAAATGACAAAAGTACTGAAAAATTCAAACCAATGCTAACGGAAATCTGGAGTATGGCTGACGCTACGAAAGGTTTATTGGAAATAATTCGTGTGTTCTAAACAGATCTACATTTTTTGTGCAATAAGCTTTTATATATCTTTGGGTTTACCCGTTATACGAAATTATACAAAATTCCTTCCCAGTGAAGAGGATTTCAAGGGTATTCCCAGAAAATTCAATATATGTATTTTATTTGTCATGAAAAGATCTTAAATGCATGCTGTTTTAATGAAAATCGTTAACTATTTAGGAGAATATAAAAGAATTTGAAAAATGTTCCATGTAAAGTGTAGTTCGGGTTGGGGAATTTTCTTGAAAATCTTAGTCGCATCTTTGGAAGATACTGAACTTGTATACTAAGTTTGGTATTTATCCGACATGTCGCTTTTGATGGTGTTCATAGTTTACACGCGGACCTTTTTCTAAAACTGCTCTGTTTTATTCAGGATGACTTAAAGCATTTTTGGGTAGAGTGTAATGCTTCCTCTCACCTACTGCACGTAGGCGGTAGAGAAACTAATAAATGGTTAGGGATTAGAAAACGCAGGAGCAGAAGCCGTACGTAAACCGAGCTGATATAGAAATGGAAAGCAAATGTCACTGAGGGTGAAACAGACCCATGTGTTGGTTAAGGTTACGGTGCACAAGGTAAATCAGCTGATAGCACAATGATACTTCAGTTACGCAACACTTCTTGGTTGCTTGACCCACTTCTCCAGCCTGAAAGCATTTTTTTCGTTTTGTGTTTCTCCAGTCCATATCGGGAAGAGCGATCATTCTTCCAGCTCCAGGCCAGCAGAAAGAGCTTAATTGGCTAGGTTAAACAGCGTTTCCAAATCTGTTGCTTCGCATTAAGGGCCATGTATAGAAGCGACCATTCAACACGTACTTTACACGTCGTCATTTCGATCAGCACACTTTTTCTTTTAATTGATTCCTCCAGTAAGACTGGAGTTTGCTGTTTCGAATTGCCTGGAGGCTGCAAAGACGTTTTATACTTGATGGACAGTTTATATGATGTTATCTATATAATGCTAGAAGAAAAATCTGATGAGTTACATTCACATTCTCTTGGGCGTCGTCTTAGCTGCTGACCGGCGATTGCGTCCCGCGGTCAGTTTTATACGTCAGTTTTAGGGTCAGACGTCAGTTGCGTCCCTGAATTTCTTGGTTGATACGTCAGTTGCGTCTCTGAAAGATTTGAATTGTTTAGTCCCAGTATTTTCAATTCCTGGCACAAACAACATTTCCCTTTCCATTTTGCAGACTTAAGATTGTCTGTAACATTTTTAACTTAAGCCTCACAAATGGACGAAATTTTGTTAGATTACATTGCGTTATGCATAAAATCTAAGAACTGAACACGAATTAACAAACAAAAACAAAAAGCAACAACAATAACAAAGGATTTGTATGGTTGAAACAGTAAGTAGGCTAAAAATGTTGGTTAAAAATAAAGGCTTCCCCTTCTCACTTGTCATCGCCTCCATGGCTCGTGCACAACTGAGAATGAAAACTATTACGTATGTCCAGTTTGGCCTTTATGTTGCATATGACGTAGCAGAAAGCGTTCTAAATAGTGCTTTGTTGTATCTCGTCGCAGAACGCGTTCTATAATGTTTTGCTGTATCTTATCGAAGAACCTAAACCTACCCAAGCTACCCAAGCAGGTAGCTGTGGACGAGCTGACGTATATATATTTAAAAACCCAGACGGAATTGCCGTACTGATTTTAAAAGCCCCAGACGCAACTGGCGTACTGATTCTTCGTAGACATGTTTACGTGGACGCAACTGACATAGCCCCGTCCTAGTGCAGTGATTTGTTTCCGGCTCTTAAGCTGAGGGTCCGGGGTTTCATTCCCGGATTCTCGGTTCTGGGATAGAGATTTTAAGTCGGTCCTATCCACGCCTTCACCCCTGCCATGCTCGTGTGAAGTGTCCCCAAGGCCCAACGTGGTTAGGAATCTATGGTAAAAGCTATAGGTCCTATCATTCCACCGCTATCCTCATCATCCCTCTACCATCGGAGGCAACGGATTCCGTCCGCTGGGTGCCTGCACCTCAGAAATGAATCCAGTCCTCGCTTGGTGGAAGGAAGTACTCCCGAAGGCCATAGGACTATTGGGAGCCTTAGAAACAGCATTCGCATTCTCTACCTACTATGGTTTATTTTTATGCAGCTCGTATAGACTATTCATATGAAATCTTATTTTTCTATCTACTTCTTGTTTAATCGAAATACGCATTTGCAGAAATAGTTTCATTACCATTTCCGTGTAGCTGCAAGGGGAATAGAGGAAACGGAATCGATAGTCAGATTACTAAAAGCTAGGCGGTATATGATGGCCTTGAAATTCAATAAGCTTTCCATTATATTGCCAGAAACAATTGAATAGCAACAGCACTTTGAGAAAGTAGTTTGTAAAATTCAAACCAATATTAACGGATATCTCTAAAATGGCTGATTCCACAGAAAAAGTTATTTAAAATTGCATGTTTTAAGACATCTACATTTTTACTTTCTCTACTACGTATAGTAAGTAGGGGAAGTATTGCATTCCACCCAAAAATTCGATACCGAGATTTCGCCGGAAATACATGTTTTGAGACCTCCTGAATCCAAAAAAAGCATTTTTGGAAACATGTCCGTGTGTGTGTGTGTGTGTGTCTGTGTGTGTGTGTGTGTGTGTGTGTGTGTGTCTGTGTGTCTATGAACAGCATAACTCAAAAACGAACAGTCGGATAATAACCAAACTTGGTATTTAGGTTCAGTATCTTCCAGAGATGCGACACGAAGGTTTTCAAGAAAATCCCCCCACCCCAGACTACCCTTTACATGGAAGATTTTTCGAAAATTTTAATTTTCTCAAAAATGGCTCTAACGATTTTGATGAAAATATCATATGTTTAAGATAATGTCATGAGAAATGAAATGTATATCTCGAATTTTCTGGGAATGTCTCCAAAAGTATTCTTCATTGTGAACGACTTTTGCATAACTGGTAAACCATAAGAGATAGACAAAATTTTACTACACAAAAAATGTAGATCGCGTTAAAATACACAACTTATCTCATATACATTTCTTTTGTTGAGTGAACCGTTTTCGAGATATTGCTTGTTATTCCCTTAAATTTTCCAATACTTATACTTTTTCTCAAATGCGTTATTCATTTTTTTTATGTCCTGGACATGCAAAGAGAATGGAATGCGCCACATAGCAACCAGCGTTAAAATATTTGACTATCGCTTAAAAGCTACCATATTTCCCTTGCATCTACAAGAAAATTACCAATAAGATTGATATCTCGATTATCATGAAGCATATGGAGAATAGGCGTTTGTAAAATTAGATTGTACAAGAGTAGAGAAAGTCATGTGAGTGTAACACATCAGATTTTTTGTTATACAAAATTATACAAAATTCTTCCAAATGAAGAGGACTTCATGCGCTGTTCCCAGAATATTCAAGATATACATTTCTTCATGTAAGTATTTATAGATATCGTATTTCATTTAATCGTTAGTTATTTTTAAGAAAATCAAAAATATTAAAGCATAGTTTAGGACCAGGGAATATTCTTGAAAACCTTCCTGCCGCATCTTTGAAACATGCTGCACTTAAATACAAAGTTTAGTATTTATCGAAATGTTCGTTTTTGAGTTACCGTGAGGCGCGCGTACACACACACACACACACACACACACACACACACACATACACACACACGAACCTTTTTCCAAATGTGCTCCTTTTTTGGTTCAGGGAGTCTCAGAACATGAATTTCCCGTGAAATCTCGACATTCAGTTTTTGGGTGGAATACTTACAATGCTTCTTCTAGAAAGTAATACTATAAAATATACTATTTATAATTTTAACGTTAAAAGTCGCTGTACATGGATAGACAGTCTGTTTAGTCCACAGATATAAATTAAATGATGAGAGTGATGCACACCTCCGAAACGTCGATTGTTTCAACCTCCAGAGAGAACGCCTAGAATGTAAAGGAAAGCATTTTGCTAGGCTTGTTACTGTCCAGCTGGACCGGTCACACATTCCCGCAATTCTCGCATTGAAATCAACTGTTAAATACTGTCTCTAGCGCTCAAACAACAGGTACGGGGGCCAGGTTACCGAAATAAATTAGGATTATTAATGGACGCTCACTGTCCTTAGCGTCCCATTCTATATTGGGCGTGAAAGACCGGAAATTTTGCTCAGAGGCCTCTTTATCAGGCTGGAGGTTCTTTTACGTGGTTTAAAACTACGACATGGGACCACCGGCTTTACTTCCCTTCCGAAGGAAGCCATTCTAAGGATTTTTACACCAGCGTTACCGGTGGAAGCGAACGGAAACTGTACGTTTTGCTTGCTTTTGCTGTGAAATATAGTTTTTGTGTCCACGAAGTGCAAATGTGTCTCTTCGAAGCCTGAAAATCCGCTGTTCCACGTACTTGTAAATGAATGCTTTTTAATTGTTAAAATATTTTGAAACAATCTTTCTGTTCCACTGTGTCTGTGGATGAGTGGTCTGCGTTCTTACTTATCAAGAGGTCCCGGATTCTATTCCAGATAGGGGAATATTAAACTAGAATGATGCCCTACCGTTCACAGAGTCTGGACTTATGGATTGGAAATGTGAGTTTCATTGCAAAAACTAACAAAATCAACGTTAATGAGTAATGTCACTATCAACTGTTTCTGAAGCCCACGATTTGACCATAGTAGTTGAAATGGGCTACACAAATTAAACGAATCAGAAATATTTTGTATCAATGTGTATAATAAGAATGAACTAGAGAAAGTCGTTTGGTAGTAACATCAGAGTTTTGCTCCTTAGCATTAGAGACACTCATTAAATTCAGTGATACGAAATATAATTTTACGAGTTTTTTAGTTTATTTAAGAATAAGTTAAATGTGAATTCTCATTAGAACATTTCCAATCACAAAGAAATTACAAAGGAAATTGTTTGTTCTATTTCCATCTATTCATTTTTACAAATGAAGTTTTATTGCTATTTATTTAAGTTGCTTCAAGAAAAAAGAGTTAAAAAGAAAGAGAGGAAAAGAAAGTTAGTCAGCAGAAATTATAGTAAATTTTAACGAAGTCATGTAAAAGAGATACAGAAAATGCAATTTAAATTTTACAAAAGATTTTCACGCAAAGTTTCATCTGTGCTGTATAAAAATTGCATGATGCACTGCTGGAATGCTTACCAGTTCGCTAATCTCGATAAATGAGCGAGACACAATATAGGTTTTATCTGCTAACTGCAGATGTTCTCGTACCAGAGAACCAGTCGCGGGCTGCAACTGTGGTCAAAGGTGAAGGCTTGAGGCATGCGGCCACACTTCAGCGTGGGCTGCACCGCGAGGGGAAGTGAAAGTAATAGAAAATAAAAGAAGGCGACAGAAGTAGCTAATCGCAACGGCGAGAATCATGCTGCTGTCAGGCGGCCTTCGCAGTTCTCTATGAAGAATCTCTTCTCTTCAATTGCATATGAATGTATGCAGAATATCTGGTGCAGAATTTTTCATTGCTGAAATTACCTTCAACTTACAGTGTTGCCTTGAGGAACCTTTAAGCCCACATGTCACGAGTTCTCATATTCAAAAACTAGGTTACTGCCACCTCCGTTAAACCACCTCCTACGCTTTCTCGCCTGTGAATTAGGATGGGGTGGGCCCAGGTTAAATAATGGGTGGTACGGTATGCAGGTAGAAACATCCAGTGAGAAACCTGTTTCATAAGTTTTCGTAACATATTTCTATACTTAGGTTTTTACACTAATAGTGCAATGATGTTTGGGTTTACTTGTAAAAAACAGCTTAGAGTGCGTATTTAAAAGAATTTACATTAAATAATGTAACAATAAAATTTTACAGAAACAAAAACACAGCTAGTGACTATAAAAGGGGCGTAACACAATTGCACTGCTAAAGTGTTTAAATTTTTACATGGATTTGCAGGTGGAAAAAGAAACAAAATACCCATGGAACATGTTCCCCAATGTCTAAAATGTTAGAAAAATTCAATTCTTCGACAGAATTTGCCTTATCTCCTCTTAAAATACGGTATGAAAAGGAGTTTCTTACTTGGGGTTCCTGAGATACCCGGATAAAGGTATGTAGTATTTATATGTTCATAGTGATAGCTGGAATAATCAAATGATCACAATTGTTGTACAGTGGCGCATCAAATCTTTTTGGTGAGATTTGTTTTGAGGCGAAGGCCAGAATACGTAACCAATGTGGATCGTGTCGAGGGAAACAAATGGAAGGAATCCTTATTCTGGATTCATTTATTAAACTCTTAAGTGTTTACTTAAAGTACCAAAACTAAATATAAACAATAGCAACTTGTTAAGAATAAATTTGTGATGGTCAGGAATGGCAAGTGACTGATTATAACCTGCAGCCTTTACAGAGGGACTCGCTGGCTAATTTTGCAGCAAAAGAAAAATATGCGTTATGTTGCATTCATATCACTTTCTCGTGGAAAAATCGTGGTAAAATACACCACCTAAATGAATAAATTTATAAAATTAGGGTATGTTTATTTTTACAATGAAAATGTAATTTTTTATGCTTAAACTATAGAAATAAAATGTAAATGGATTTAAACCACTTAAACAGTAAGTTAGCAACTTATGTTTGGTCTGGCATTCGCCTACGCGAACTGGGGAAAACCACAAAAAAGCACAAGTTCAGAGTGAGCGGTTACCGGGAATCGACCTCGAGGCCTCCCGAATGCGGACCACATAATTCTCTTGCTTATTTTTTAAATTTATAAATACTCCATGTGTCTTAGTACCACACAGTTATGTCTTTACGATATATTATAACGACTAGGCATGTTGAGGCATTTCGTGTATGCCACAAGCACGTACGCACAGTTACTTTGCTCCTAATGAAGAAAACTCTTAATCGACAAAGATATAAATTCAACTGCAACAGGGAATCAAACTCGGGTTCCCAAAATGGTAAGTACATGTTTTATCCTTTGCCCTAAGAAGGCCAAGGCATAAAACACTGTAGAATAGGACATAACATTCTCACCACAAGATTCTCTCCGCGGTTTCACGCCCAGCAATACCCTGAATCTCACGCTAATTGCGGCATGACCATACAACAGATGTATAGGTACTTATTTGTTTCACTTGCTTACTAGCAATAAAATACATACGCCAAATTCCATGAGTGATTCGACACATTGGAACGGTTGTGCGTTAGCAAATCTTTAGTAGTTTATAAACATAATTCAGTACTTCACTCTCTCACAAGGGAGGCAAGATTATGCATATGCGGCAAAGTAAACAACTTTGACATGCTAGTTTAATTAGATCGGCACACAATGTTGTGTATAAGGGGGACACCTCGCACTCTCAGACCTACATAGATTCATTGCGGCTGCCATTTCCAGGAGGAAGGTATGAAGTTAAAGAACCACAGGCGGTTACAGGCCACAGAGACGCGCGGAAATTTCTAACAATTTCAGACTTGAAGAACCTCCCAATGCTGGAGCTGCCTAGAAAGACGATGAACGACCCGTAGGCTAAGCAGCCCACTGGTTAAGGCGGGAAGTACCTACTCTTTCCTTTGAGCATGCATCGGCGCCAACTGCCAGGGGCAGCCATAAAACCTAGAAGCACGTCTGAAAGTTGAGAAGGAGATGGAATGAAAGGGAAATTATGGAAAGGAAGTCGTGGTAGAGAAAACCACCCCAGCATATCGACCAGGGAAAACCACGAAAAACTAAGGTCAGAATGGGTGGTCGAAGGGAGTCAAACCCGGGACCTCACACGCTATCGCGGAGTCATCTCGTCCGGTTACAGAAGTGTTAAAAATGTGTACCATAACATCTCACATTGTTCATACGTTTATGAAGATTATTGAGCATGATTAACAAAGATTGCTGTAATAGAATTATCTTCTCGTGTCAGAAATATTTTTAGGTTCTTTCAGCATGTCCATATGTGGGCATCAGAGGGCAGGCAGGATACGGGAATGGAGTTCCACGAAAAATTAGGCGATGTCCAAAGTGTCACTGCAAAAGGCCAAATGACTCCGCTGTGTGGGCTGTTACTCGTTCATCCTTTCCTGTTAGACGCTGAGCAACGCAAATCCATCGAGTTCTTTAAACATCTGCCGAACAGACTTATTGCTCAAACCAAGTGTCAGTTATGTTCGTCGTAGACTACGCTTTGGAGACTCTAAAACGCTTGTTCGAGAAGTAGTCCTTGATTCTCGTTTGTGGTGACAGTTCTTGGGCAATCTGCTGTCCAATTTCGTTGACACAGGACTGATCCCGTACGCCAGAACTTTCCAACGACAGCTAACATTCTTATGTTATTTAATGTCTTCTTATTAAATCTCTCCCCGTACTGTTCTTTAACGTGAAGAAGTGCTCGGTCCATCCACGTCCTACTACGTATCACCGGAAATTATGTTCCACCATATCTTCTGTTGCAGGAAGTATAGTTGCAGAAATCAACACAAAACTAAATTCACAATTGAGGCAGTGTTTTTAACATTTAATGATTTTAGTCAAATTATATAATATATAAATTCAATAACAGCCCGCCTTAAAGCAATATGTGTATGTAACAGTCATTACATATGTTTATATTATTATTATTATTATTATTATTTGCATGTTCAATAATGTTATATGAATGTATTACGTAATTTAATAATGTAGGAGCTGTGAGAATAATAAGTTAAAAGTGGCTAACAAGGAGGTAACCTTGAGGCAATAATGAGTTTGAAAGTTTAAATGTTACTTCTGATTTTTGGAAGCAATAATGTAATTTTAGTGACAGTTTATAAAATAGCCAATCAACAACCAGAAAAAGCTTTACTTAAATGAAGGTATTCTATTGGATTAGGATTAGCCAATCAGAAACTGAAAAGGAGAAACATTTACAAATTCAGAAGTCAGTTGCCTGCAAACAGTGTTCCTAACCGGACGCGAGACACATTCTCAAGAAATATAATATGTATTCGTGTGAGATGAAAAGTAAGTTTACGTGTTAAAAAGTGTAATTAATTAATAAAAAGAATCTCACAGCTCTCTATATCAGTGAAGTGTTATTTAAATCGTGTCAAGCATTAATAAAAGGAGTGAAGTAAAATTATAATCTGTGTAAGCCTACATTCTTGTCGCACCACAACCCTACAAAGAGAAACATGTCTCTAACAATAATACTGACGCAGTCGAGGCAAACATAAATATATAATATTTAAAGAAACAGTAAAATTACAAACTTAATATTTTTAAACTTGGGGCAAAGGCCACCTGAAAGTACATTTGGGGTGAAGGCTACCGGAAACTGTTTACCATACGTGCGGTTGCAAACAAACTTCAAGTTCGGCTCCCCAACAGTTGAAATATAATACAACTCCTTCAATACAACTACTTCAAATTGACGCCCAAAGCGTGGTGCAAATAACGTAAAGATACTATCTACTTCAAATTGGCTTCCATACGTGGTGCAAACTCCTACAATAAATTACATCCTCACAATGTGTCAAACTGTTATATAAGTAGGTTAATATCAAAGATGGACATCTGGCAAACAAATGAGATAAACTCCCTTTTTAATTAAAAAGTGTAAGATTTACATATTTACATACTACGTTTTGCATCATTAAGCTTAATACTGCAGGAATATCAATTTATACAGATAAATGAGTTAACTTTAAAAATACGGACGTCCGCCTTCGAAACAAATATGTGTAGATGTCCATTTTTGATGTGAAGAGACTTGTAGGTGTCCGTTTTTGATGCAAATGTAGTTGCAAAATTGGGAAATTGTAGGCATTTTGAGAAAATGTTTTACATTACATTTTAAACTTTATAAGTTTCATATATTCTTGAATACATGTAAAACCAACTACAATAATCTAGCCATAGTTTCAGTGCCAGAAGTAAAACAAGATTTAACTTTAAATAACTCTTGAAATTTTGTGTTAATTTACAGGTATAGCAACAAAGCTTTCCTCAGTTACTATATCGTGCAAAAAATTTCCAGAGGAAATCAAAACTTTTACTCCTATTTGTACATTTAAAGTCCAAGAAGATGTAAATTTAATCTGATAAAACGAGATCCCTGTCCAAATCATTCACATTGATCATCGGGCAAATCTGGCAGACAAGGTTGTCCCTGTAGTACATTTTTGTACCATTCAAGAGTGAGCAGATCTCTCCAGCTTTCTCCAAAATGTTTGACAAGCAACCTATCAACATCTCGAAGTTTTTAAACGGCAGAGGCAGTCAGTAATGATTAATAATTTGTCTTTTTCTCAGCCAGTATGATGGCCATATACTAAATTTTCAGGCCTTGATACCTCCAAAATGTCTCAACATGTGACCAGTTAAAACTCTCGTCAGATTTTTTACTATACTCTCTTATATTATTTCTGATAGACAAATTCATCCCAATAATCTATAATTTCATGTAATAAATAAAACAAGTGAGCAGCGTAGATTGCCAGTTATTCTTGCCTTCGTCTCTTTGCTATGTTCCTTTTCCACTTTTCCGGCTGTCGTAATCTCTTCCTAGCACTTCATTCAGTAACTGGTGAAATGTTTTGCTCCATTTTGCACAGTAGCTTTTCACTTATTCGTAGTAACAGTTGAAAAATGCATAAAATCTTAACCAATAAATTAACACCCGGCACAAGCCGTCGCCATTTCTGTTTTGAAGATCACGTGATCTTATTCAGTATTACCATTGGTTCTTTAAGCAAATGTGCGAGTTTAGAAACCAATCTCTTGTGTAAGTGTCCACTTTTGAAGTTAACTGTGAACTTCAACACTTAATTAACCATATTTGCGTCCATTTTTTAATGTAGAAGACTTCACGAATGAAACGAACGGAAAAAAACCTATCGGAATACACTACTAACCAAGTTTTGAATGAGGGAACGGATGTCCGGGTTTGATATTAGACTACTCATATACAATAAATACTTCATTGCTATGGAAAGTTTGACAGCCATTCCAATCTTTATATAAACAAAATCCCACTATTTGGACAACAACGGCCAAGCATGCTTTCCCATCTCATCCTTCTATATTTAAACCTATGAATTTTAAAGTTGCTGATGAAAGGTACTGTATTTCACTGTAGAACAGAATATGAAGCATTTAGGTACATGGCAATTCTTTGTTCACTGAAATTCAACTCTTCCAACACACAAATTTGAGTAATTCTAGACTTGGCAGCCCAAAGGAATGAATTAAGTTCCAATCTCACGGCTACAATAGCTGCAACGCAAACGTAGATTCTGTCAGTGTGTCTTCTGATTGCTAGCTTTCAAATTTTCATATTACGCTTTTTCTTGGAGATTGAGTCAGGGGCTGAAGTATGCCTCCTTGTGTTTTGCTTTGCACTTTATATAGTTCTAAATATACTAACCTTAGTGGTGAAAAGATCATAACATAGACTGTTCCAAGGATTATAACACGGCTTTATGGATTGACAAGTAAAAATTACCATTAGGGGAAAAAGTTCTCTTCTGAAAGAAGATGGTGATCAAATAGTCGTAAACTGTCAAACCTCCAGGTAACTTTAGTCTGCAGAATTAAAGCTTGTAGATGAAGTTATTGCATAACGAAGTCACTTCGGCCCCAGGTCACGGAAGTTGAATGCAGCAATTGAACCAGTTGGAAATTAGCCACATCCTACATCGATTCACATGCCTTCTCTCATAGATCAAAATAGCCTTATCCTTTACTTGCACAACTGCAATGAATGCCATCACATCTAGAACTGAGATTTGTTAACGTTGGTGTTACTAGGCAGACTTTCAACTAGTACATGTGCTAGAGACGTAAATAGAATTATTAAGATAGTTGTTTTAAATGTATTTTATCAGCCAATTAAACCTCAGCACAAGAATACAATTCGAATTCGGCATTACGACAGCAAGTTTCTAAAGAAAAGTCTTCTACCTCCTACAGATTACTCTTAGGATTTATGCCTCACTTTAGCTCAGAGTTGGCGAATGTGCCTTTCTTCCGTAAGTCACCAGTTGTGAAATAGACGTTACACCCCTCAGCTACACTTGGAGAAAAAAATCTGATGTGCTACATTCACATGACTTTCTCTACTCTTGTACAAACTATTTTTTCTAACGCTTATTCTCCAAATGCTTCATGTTAATCGAGAAGTTAATGTTATTACTAATTTTCTTGAGGTGCAAGGGGAATATGACTTTAAGCGATAGTCAAATGTTTTAAGAACTGGTTGCTATGTGGAGCATTCCATTCTCTTTGTATGTACAGGACATAAAAATGAATAACGAATTCCCATTTAAGAAAAAGTATAAGTATGGAAAAATTTAATGGAATAACAAGCAATATCTCGAAAATGGTTCATTCAACAAAGAAAATGTATATGGCATAAATTGTGTATTTTAACGCGATCTACATTTTTTGTGTAGTAAAATGTTGTCTATCTCTTATGGTTTACCAGTTATGCAAAAGTCATTCACAATGAAGAATACTTTTGGAGACATTCCCAGAAAATTCAATAGATATATACATTTTATTTGTCATGAAAATACCTTAAACATGTGATATTTTAATCAAAATCGTTAGAGCCATTTCTGAGAAAATTAAAATTTTCGAAAAATGTTCCATGTAAAGGGTAATCTGGTGTGAATGGATTTTCTTGAAAACCGTCGTGTCGCATTTCCGGCAGATACTGAACCTAAATACCAAGTTCGGTGTTTATCCGACTGTTTGTTTCTGAGTTATGCTGTTCACAGACACACACACAGACATGTTTCCAAAAATGCCTTTTTTTGATTCAGGGGGTCTCAAAACATATATTTCCTGTGAAATCTCGGTATCGAAATTTTGGGTGGAATATAATACTTCCCCTACTTACTATACGTGGTAGAGAAAGTAAAAATTCCCCGAAGGAGTTAGTGCATATAAATTAAAGTGGCTGCCAGTTTACTCAGTTCTTGACAATTTAGTATAACAGGTTTTGGTAGTAACTTCAACTCATGCCATACAACAAAAATGACGTTAATCTGTTGTGATTTTCAGTATTAGGAAGTTATTTTGGAAGAATAGTTCCTCATATTTGCACAGGGCTTATATTGAAAACTTACATATAGTCAACAAAATGTTGCCTTTAGAATTCTCCTTGCTTCAGGGCTTGGTTTATAGACTATAACTTTATGTTCTTAGGACAGAAAAGAAGCAATCATGAATCAATTATTTTTGCGACTCGTCAGTAATAGGGGCTTTGTTGGACAGCAATGCGTCTTGTTCAAAAGTCCCACACATTAGTATTGCATATTTCCTAGCTAGAATTACTGATCCTTTATGCAGACTATTTTAGAACAGCAAAATAGAATCCTACAAAGTATTTGCATTTTTCAACTTTTCTCACAAATAGGAAGAGAAGTGATTATCGTAGGCTGAAAAATGTAGTTTTCAAAAAATTAAAAAATTTTACCGTTATTTTATTTTGTGCTTTGAACTTTAACGTCCTAAACAGGGTAGGTCACATCGGACGATGAATGAACAAATGGTTAAAATAATTCTCAAATGGAACCGGGATCCTTAGACCTTATAGTTACCGTCTTCTCAGAAGAAGGGAAGACCCCGGAAGAAATCCTTATCCGGTAATTTACCCTAACCAAGATTCGAAATAGCAACCTCTTGCATGTGAGGCAAAGAAGCTACCCCCACACCATTGAGGTGGGCTTTGGATTATTCTTGTTTCACATTACTCGTGTGCAGGCACTAAGATGAAAAGTTGAATTAGACTTGAAGAATATGATGTGTTACACTCACATGACTTTCTCTACTCTTGTACAAACTATTTTTACAAACGCTTATTCTCCATATGCTTCATGTTAATCGAGATGTTAATCTTATTGCTAATTTTCTTGTAGATGCAAGGGGAATATGGTAGGCTTTAAGCGATAGTCAAATATTTTAAGAGTTGGTTGCTATGTCGAGTATTCCATTTTCTTTGCATTAGCAGGACAAATAAAAAAAATCTGATGTGTTACACTCACATGACTTTCTCTACTCTTGTACAAACTACTTTTACAAACGCTTATTTTCCATATGCTTCATGTTAATCGAGATATCGAGATGTCAATATTATTGCTAATTTTCTTGTAGATGCAAGGGGAATATGGTAGGTTTTAAGCGATAGTCAAATATTTAAGCGCTGGTTGCTATGTGGCGCATTACATTCTCTTTGCATGTCCAGGACATAAAAAAAATGAGTAACGAATTTGAGAAAAAGTATAAGTATTGGAACATTTAAGGAAATAACAAGCAATATCTCGAAAACGGTTCACTCAACAAAAAAAATGTATATGACATAAATTGTATATTGTAACGCGATCTACGTTTTTTGTGCAGTAAAATTTTGTCTATCTCTTATGGTTTACCAGTTATGCAAAAGTCGTTCAGAATGAAGAACACTTTTGGAGACATTCCCAGAAAATTCGAGATATACATTTCATTTGTCATGAAAATACCTTAAACATATGATATTTTAATCAAAATCGTTAGAGCCATTTTTGAGAAAATTAAAATTTTCGAAAAATGTTCCATGTAAAGGGTAGTCTGGGGTGAGGGGATTTTCTTGAAAACCTTCGTGTCGCATCTCTGGAAGATACTGAACCTAAATACCAAGTTTGGTGTTTATCCGACTGTTCGTTTCTGAGTTATGCTGTTCACAGACACACACACAGACACACACACAGACACACACACACACACACACACACACACACACACACAGACACACACACGGACATGTTTCCAAAAATGCTTTTTTTGGATTCAGTGAGTCTCAAAACATGTATTTCCGGTGAAATCTCGGTATCGAATTTTTGGGTGGAATACAATACTTCCCCTACTTACTATACGTTTTAGAGAAAGTAATTAATAACGAATTCCCATTTGAGAAAAGGTATAAGTATTGGAAAATTTAAGGGAATAACAAGCGATATCTCAAAAATGGCTCACTCAACAACAAAAATGTATATGACATAAATTGTGTATTTTAACGCGAGCTGCATTTGTTGTGTAGTAAAAGTTTGTCTCTCTCTTATGGTTTACCAGTTATGCAAAAGTCGTTCACAATCAAGAATACTTTTGGAGACACTCCCAGAAAATTCGAGATATACTTTTGATATGTCATGAAAGTATCTTAAATATATGATATTTTAATCAAAACCGTTATAGCCATTTTTGAGAAAATTAAAATTTTCGATAAATGTTCCATGTAAAGGGTAATCTGGGGTGGAGGGATTTTCTTTAAAACCTTCGTGTCGTATCTCTGGAAGATACTGAACCTAAATACCAAGTTTGGTGCTTATTCAACTGTTCGTTTCTGAGTTATGCTGTTCACAAACAGACACACACACGGATACTTTTTTTGGGTTCAGGAGGCCTCAAAACATGCATTTCCGGTGAAATCTCGGTATCGACTTTTTGAGTGGAATGCAATACTTCCCCTACTTACTATACGTAGTGGAGAAAGTAAAAAAACGCTAATGACTAAAGTTGTACCACAGTTTGTCTCAAAATTTACCTTTGAAAGCCCATGTGGACATACTGTACTCGCATCATAAACAATTTTCGCATTTTGTGGCTGCTTACTTAATTTAATATTTTACTAGAATCTACTCATAAATTCCCCATTACATGCAGAATATCGATTACAAATCGTTGGGAATGTTACAAATATGTACGTGGCACAATGTACATTAGTTGAAAAGTTGTATTTATTCAGCAATTTTAATATGCTCTTTCACTGAAATAGTGGTGCTCTAGCTTAAAATATTGGTTTTTGCCACAGCGTTACTACGTATATTTGACCCCGTTTATATAAATACTGGTTCTTGTACATTTTCTATTGAAATTATTAAAGGACAGGCAGTAGCGACTGTCTGGATCCCATATCTACCAAAGGCAAGCAAATCATTCACTTGATAGCTTCCTTCCCTGGTTATAGTGAGAGGAACTGTCAGTAGTCATTTGACATGACTGCTGAGGTTATGTGAATTCCAACAGACCACCCCACTTTGGTTTACTAATATTACCTCTGAAGATAGCATCTTCCGGAGACCCAGCAACATTCTTGATGTATGCCACCCTCCGCATTTGAATAACTCGAGGGGAGGTTACAACAATGAAAGGACAGCTAGATGGATGGCGCTTCTTCCTTCCGCCTGCTAAGGGAAGGATGTTTCTTATAGCCTACTTCAATGAACATTTTGCTCCCTCCTTATCTAAGTGCTTCCGGCGGCTAAGTATCTTGAGAGAAATTAGCAGTATCTACCCCAGCCGTTCACCATGACCAATATCCCTATTATCATCATTCTCTGAATATTTCATAAGATTTTTTATAACCTCCTACAATATGAATATCAGCTTACAGTGAAAGGTCCGTCCCAGCATATTCATGACCCAAACATCTCGTCACTGATAGCATAAGTTGGCCAGCGGCTATGTGATCACAAAGCTACTGTGCATACCGATGCCAGAATACCTAAAACTAACATCGTAAATCATTTTAAAAATACAGTTACTATTGATGAGTTTTCACAGAACTAAAGTTGAGACAAAGGAGAATCAGTTATATATAGTATTTCAACTTCACAAGGCACGTAACATTTTACAGTACAAACAGTAGTTAGTTTCCGTTTTTAAAATACATTACACCTAACATTTGCGTTATATGCTTGTTTCATTTTAGAGTGTCCACTGAATACTTGCCAACCTCACGAGAAATTGGTGATGCATGGGGAACCAAAGTTTTCGGTAAAATTCTGCGTCAATCCTTGTTTATCTCGGTAATTCATTCCGTAACAACGCAAACATGGAAAACCAAAAATGTTCATATCTAATTCTTCTTTCTGACATCAACAACCAACAGTCATCCTCCGTGCTAGCTTCTAGTTCCCAAGGTAGCGGGTTCAAACCCGGCGGAGGTCGATGGATTTTTTCGGGCGTAAAAATCCTTAGCATGGCTTCCTTCGGAAGGGACGTTAAGCCGGTGGTCCCGTGTCGTAGATTTACGGCACGTAAAAGAACCTCAAGCCTGATAAAGAGGCCTCTGAGCAAAATTACCGGTCTTTCACGCTAAGGACCATAGTAGTTAAATAAAACTCCATTTAATTTTATCAACAACCAACATTTGCGAACATGAAGAAAGCCCAGTAGATATGCTGCTACCACAGCCTTCTCCCCACAAAAACCGGGTAACCCTGGGCGCCAAAGATGATTTACCATAAACAGAACTATTATATGCATACATATAAAAACACAGACATCCGGACATTCAGGGTAAACCAGTATTTACCTCACATAATGTCTCTAGAACGTTTGCAATTGCATTGTATGCAGTAAGACAAACGTAAGGTTGCGTGGCCACGGTGCCAAAGTAAGGGCGAGCAAACTGTGGGGCGTGGCCTTTACGGCTGGAAAGACAAAGGCGTCGTGAAGAACTGTTTTGACAGCTACATCTTGCGGTATTTCTGTGGGTTGAATAAGCAAACACGCGCCACAAAGTCGCCTTCTTACTTCGCGAACACCCGCACAAATTGCAACCTTGTTTTGTTTGAGAATTTCACCAAAGCGAGCATCAAGGACTCGACCAAGGAAACAAAGCATCAGTTATTTAGGAAATGGTGGCCACAAGGAATGGACTAGATTGAAATAAACATCCTAAATGCAAAGTGATATCCTTTAGATACTGAAAATAAGTATGGCCTTCTGTCATATATTTGAATTAATATTGAGTTTGCGAAACTGACGCCTTTCTGTGTTCCTCTAGCAGCAGATTTCATTGCTTAATGTTCAAGATAATAAGTGTTGCCTAAGAGAAGTAGCTATCTCATAAACTTACGTTAGACAAATATACATGTTTGTGTGTCTGATTGTGTGAGAATACTTAGAACTCATAAGAGAGTTTTTCTCTTTTATAAGCATTGCACCGTTCCTTTGAATTACGTAGTCCTAAGAAACAATTCGAACCAATTGACGGAGATACAAACGAGGCGAATGTAGCACCTTAAGCTGTCATTTGCATTTTCAGTCTAGAGAAATCTGTGCAAATAAACTATAATGTGCTTAAGTTTACTCATTTCCTTGTCCTCTCTCTTCTTAGGCTTCTCTCATCTTAACCCCTTTCTCATTTCTATGTTCTCCTCCCCTTTTCTCTTCTAATCTCTTATTTCTCAATGTATATTCTCTTCTCAGTTCTATTTTTTACGTTTTCTTCTCTTCTGTTGTTATCATTTTCTTATTTCTCTACCATAACCTGTTCTCTTTCATAACCTGTTTCTTCTCACTTTTTACTTGCTCCACTACGTATAGTAAGTAGAGGAAGTATTGCATTCCATCCAAAAATTCGATATCGAGATTTCACTGTAAATACATGTTTTGAAGCCCTCTGAATAAATAAAAAAAAACATTTTTAGAAAAAGGTCCGTGTTTGTGTCTGGGTGTATGTGTGTCTGTGAACAGCATAACTCAAAAACGAAAAGTCGGATAAATATCAAACTTGCCATTTAGGTTCAGTATCTTTCAATAATGCGACACCAAGATTTCCAAGAAAATCCCCCCAACCTGGAATACCCTTTACAAGGAACATTTTTCGAAAATTTTAATTTTCTCAAAAAAGACTCTAACGATTTTGATTAAAGTATCATATATTTAAGATACTTTCATGACAAATGAAATGTATATCTTGAATTTTCTGGGAATGACTCCAAAAGTATTCTTCATTGTGAACGACTTTTGCATAACTGGTAAACCATAAGAGATGGACAAAATTTTACTACACAAAGAATGTAGATCACGTTAAAATACACAATTTATGTCATATACGTTTTTTGTTGTTGATGTTGAGTGAACCATTTTCGAGATATTGCTTGTTATTCCCTTAAATTTTTCAATACTTATACCTTTTCTCAAATGGGAATTCGTTATTAATTTTTTTTGTCCTGCTAATACAAAGAGAATGGAATACTCGACATAGCAACCAGCTCTTAAAATATTTGACTATCGCTTAAAGTCTACCAATTCCCCTTGCATCTACAAGAAAATTAGCAATAAGATTAACATCTCGATTAACATGAAGCATATGGAGAATAAGCGTTTGTAAAAATAGTTTGTACAAGAGTAGAGAAAGTCATGTGAGTGTAACACATCAGATTTTCATTTTATTGCTTTTCTTCACTCGTCATGTTTGCCTTCTTTCCGCCAAATTCCTTACTTCTCTCTTTTACTTTCTTCTCTGTTACCTATCTCTCTCATGCTCAGAAAGCGAAGGTTATTGCGCCTTTTTAAGCAGAATGTGTTTCCCATCAACCATAATTATGTAAGTCTTCAACGGCACCTGAGAACACTAACAGTTGCGACTTGAGGGCGTAATTCAGAGCTCAGCATGGGGTTGTCAGGAGCATGTTCCAGATACACACAAATTAAGGCAGCGTGCCATTTGCCTGGGAGCTGATGCGGTAGCCTTGTATCCTCTTTCTAACTGGTTATGACTTGATTAATGCAAAAGCCTTATCTTCACGCACGTATGTTTCATTTCAGTCATCGGAAATGAAACGTCGACTAGACATCTCGTAGCACTCCATGATGTTTCACGCGGATACCTTCTTACATCGCAGGTTCCTTGTAAAGGGTATTCCAGGTTGGGGGGATTTTCTTGGAAATCTTGGTGTCGCATTATTGAAAGATACTGAACCCTTCTTACATCCGTGGATTCATCTCCTGCCTTTGTATAACTTCTTACTCCTCCAAATTGTTACTTTCCCTACTACATACACTATGTGATCAAAAGTATCCGGACACCCCCACAAACATACGTTTTTCATCTTAGGTGCGTTGTGCTGCCACCTACTGCCTGGTACTCATTATCCGCGACCTCAGTAGTCATTAGACATCGTGAAACAGCAGAATGAGACGATCCGTGGAACTCACAGACTTCGAACGTGGTCAGGTGATTGGGTGTCACTTGTGTCAGAAGTCTGTACGCGAGATTTCCACACTCCTAAACATCCCTAGGCCCACTGTTTCCGATGTGATAGTGAAGTGGAAACCTGAAGGGACATGTACAGCACAAAAGCGTACAGGCCGACCTCGTTTGATGACTGACAGAGACCGCCGACATTTGAAGAGGGTCGTAAAGAGTAATAGGCAGACATCTATCCAGACCATCACACAGGAATTCCAAACTGCATCAGGATCCACTCCAAGTGCTATGACAGTTAGGCGTGAGGTGAGAAACCTTGGATTCTATGGTCGAGCGGCTGCTCATAAGCCACACATCACGCAGGAAAATGACAAACGACGCCTCGCTTGGTCTAAGAGGCGTCAACATTACACGATTGAACAGTGGCAAAACGTTGTGTGGAGTGACGAATCACGGTACACAATGCGGCGATCCGATGGCAGGGTGTGGGTATGGCGAATGCCCGGTGAACGTCATCTGCCAGCGTGTGTAGTGCCAACATTGAAATTCGGAGGTGGTGGTGTTATGGTGTGGTCGTGTTTTTCCTGGAGGGGGCTTGCACCCCTTGTTGTTTTGCGTGGCACGATCACAGCGCAGACCCACATTGATACTATTTTAAACACCTTCTTGTTTCCCACTGTTGAAGAGCAATTCGGGGATGGCGATTGTATCATTCATCACGATCGAGCACCTGTTCATACTGCACGGGCTGTGGCAGAGTGGTTACACGACAATAACATCCCTGTAATGGACTGGCCTGCACAGAGTCCTGACTTGAATCCTATAGAACGCCGACTTCGTGCTAGACCTCATCGACCTACATCGATACCTCTCCTCAGTTCCTCACTCCATGAAGAATGGGCTGCCATTCCCCAAGAAACCTTCCAGCATTACTGATGGAGGGCGCCACGAACTTATACGTCATTTTCAGCCAGGTGTCCGAATACTTTTGATCACGTAGTGTACCTGTAGTAAGAAGAGGAAGTATTGCACCTCACCCAAAAATTTATACCGAGATTTCACTGGACATACAGGTTTTGAGATTCCCTGAATAAAACAAAAAGGGGTTTCATAAAAATATGAGTTTGTGTGTGTGTGTGTGTGTGTGTGTGTGTGCGCGCGCGCGCGTGAGTGAATGAACATTGCATCGGTAGCTCCACCAGGATGGGCACCAAATTTGCATCAGCTGTCGTATGTGTGTTCAAGAATAAAGTTTATGTTAATAAGTTGTTAAATTTTTTACTAATTATGATTTTTATATTTAATTTATTTATTTATTTTTACTTATACGTCGGCTGCGTCAGTGATATCTGGTAGAGCAATTATCTCTAAATAGGGGTGGTACGGCTGTAGAATAATTTAACACACTTTACATCAATTATAGTTGGTAAATTCTTACTTCTGTATTACTTCTTCACGGCAGTCGAATAATATATCAAATAAGAATTTACTGATATATCTAAGTATGCAGCTGTGAGATATTGTTCCTAACTACATTTCTAAAAGGCCAAAGTTTATGTTTTTTGCACTGCACTAAATTCTCACATCTGCACACACTGAGTTACAACCAGCGAACTGAACTGCTAGCTCTTAGCGTCCACAGCTTAAAATTTCAAATTTAATCTTCCTAGTTTCTGGTTGGCTAAGCCTACTCTAGCAGAACACCCTTAATTTGATTTTGATTGGCTTTTTGCACTCACGTGACCATTTACAAACTTTTTCGACGTTATTGATGGTAACCTTCTTAGCTTTCTAAGTTATTGCTCTCTCTCTCTCTCTCTCTCTCTCTCTCTCTCTCTCTCTCTCTCTCAAGCTTACACCTTATTATTAGCCATCCTTAGGTTACCATTTTATGACTTTGTTTGCTACGAAAATCAGCTTGCTTTTTACCCTCACAGCTCCTGCGTTACTAAACTAAGAAATTCATTAATCTAACAATTTATACATATATACTATAAATACACATAATAAAATGGCTGTAATATACATTTGGTAGTAATTATAGATGCTTAAAGGCAGGTTATTATTTTTATATTCTACAATAAAAATGATATCAGTTAAGCGATAAAAAAATACTGCCTCAACAGATAACTAAAAAGCAAAAAGTCGGCCAAATAACAAACTTCCTATTTAAAATTTAGCAATTTCCAAGGATGCCATACGAAGAGTTTTAAAAACATTCTCTTACCCAAACTACCCTTTACATGGGAATGTTTTCGTTATTTTTGATTCTCTCAAAAGTGGCTCTAGCGATTTTGATTAAAATACATTAAGTTCAATACAACAATGTAAATGCTAAATTTTATGGGAATAGCTGTATTCATTCTGAATGACTTTTGTATAACTAGTAAACTGTAAGAGATAGACAAAATCTTACTGCACAAACATGTAGATCTCCTTAAAGCACACAATTTAAGTGAAGCAGTTTTTATTGACCATTTCCGAGATAGTTTTTGGTATTGGTTTACATTTTCAAACATACTTTTCCGCAATGGAAAGTCGATTAGGTTTCTTTTTTGGGGGGCGGGAGGATGCTCGTGGTAATGCAAATACGATGGAATTTCAAAGCCATCACATAGTGATAGGCTCTTTAAAATTCGGAAGTCGCTCTACCTATTGTATCCTACAACGAATGTATAAATGTGTATTGAACGTCTATCTGGATTAACAATAAGTAGCTTCAATAATAAGCTTTTGTATAAATAGTTTGTAGAAGAGTAGCTAGAAAAGGTCATGTGATTGCAACACAGCAGATTTTTAAAAATCCTCTTCCTATCACTATAATAATTTATCCGGGAATTGATAACTTTAAATACGTGTGATTCTTTGAGTTCTTACTATAAGTCTTTGGTACAAAGGTAAATTTAGGGACCAAAGTCGAAAACGTTGTACACTACGTGATCAAAAGTATCCGGACACCTGACTGAAAATGACGTACAAGTTCGTGGCGCCCTCCATCGATAATGCTGGAAGTCAATATGGTATTGGCCCACACTTAGCCTTGATGACAGCGTTCACTCCCGCAGGCATACTTTCAATCAGGTGCTGGAGGGTTTCTTGGGGAATGGTAGCCCATTCTTCACGGATTGCGGAACTGAGGAGAGGTATCGATGTAGGTCGGCGAGGCCTGACACGAAGTAGACGTTCCAAAACATCCCAAATGTGTTCTATAGGATTCAAGTGAGGACTCTGTGCAGGCCAGTCCATTACAGGGATGTTATTGCCGTGTAACCAGTCGCCACAGCCCGTGCAGTATGAACAGCTGCTCGATCGTGTTGAAAGATGCAATCGCCATCCCCGAATTGCTCTTCAACAGTGGGAAGCAAGAAGGTACTTAAAATATCAATGTAGGTCTGCGCTGTGATCGTGCCACGCAAAACAACAAGGGGTGCAAGCCCCCTCCAGGAAAAACACGACCACACCATAAAACCACCACCTCCGAATTTCACTGTTGGCACTACACACGCTGGCGGATGACGTTCACCGGGCATTCGCCATACCCACACCCTGTCTTCGGATCGCCACATTGTGTACCGTGATTCGTCACTCCACACAACGTTTTACCACTGTTCAATCGTGTAATGTTGATGCTCCTTACACCAAGCGAGGCGTCGTTTGGCATTTTCCTGCGTGATGTGTGGCTTATGAGCGGCCGCTCGACCATGGAATCCAAGGTTTTTCACCTTACGCCTAATTTTCAATACTTGGAGTGGATCCTGATGCAGTTTGGAATTCGTGTGTGATGGTCTGGATAGATGTCTGCCTATCTCTTTACGACCCTCTTCAAATGTCGGCGGTCTCTGTCAGTCAACAGACGAGGTCGGCCTGTACGCTTTTGGCTGCACATGTCCCTTCACGTTTCCACTTCACTATCATATCAGAACCAGTGGACCTAGGGATGTTTAGAAGTGTGGAAATCTCGCGTACAGACTTCTGACACAAGTGACACCCAAATCACCTGATCACGTTAGAAGACCGTGAGTTCCATGGAGCTTCCCATTCTGCTGTTTCACGATGTCTAATGACTACTAAGGTCGCGAATAATGAGTACCAGGCAGTAGGTGGCAGCACAAAGCATCTAAGATGAAAAACGTATGCTTGTGGGGGTTACCGGATACTTTTGATCACATAGTGTATGTATAACAGTAGCATCCGGACCTTAAGTAACAAAGTTTCAAAGACATCATAACTTAACCGGATAACACTAATAATAATAATAATAATAATAATAATAATAATAATAATAATAATAATAATAATAATGGGTGTCTTGCCCGAAGAAAGATCCGACTACAGGCTAGCCCTTGGATGGCAATCATGTCTAGCCCAAAGGCGTACTGGTAACATGATGCTGTGGAAGTTTGCCCTTGCCTTCGCCTCACGTCTTGAATCCAGAATGAGATGTCCTTCGAGGCTGAAACATTTTACACCCCGTCGGGGAATCGAACCCTAGATCTTTCAGCGCTCTGGCAGGCCACCTCGCGATACACGTTCAGACTATTTGATGCAGATCGCACCGATCTAGATTGTGTACGCCAATTAGTGTGGCTAGTACAGCACATAAAATAGCATATGGGTGTCATAAAACCACCCGTTCGAACAACTTATTTTGAGGTTATTGTTAAAGGTAAGGGTACGCATCGCGCAGGGACCTGCGGAACCGGGGCAGAGGACCGCACGCAGGCTAGTCGCCCATTGTGCTTCCAACGTGACCCCCGGGAGGGAAGGATGAGGGAAAAGTCCCGAAGGGCGACCAAATCCGGATGCCGACGGGCGCTAGCAAGAACGGAGTCCCTAACGTTTCCAGATAGAACGCATCCGACGCCGCATGGTCCCTGCCCACAAGCACCAACCTGGAGCGGGACCCCACGCTGAGAGACCTAACTGAGCGGTACCGCAGCGATGCCAAGGAAAAAACCTATACAGGGTGCAAGTCCCCGCCCAGTTGCAGCCCGCCGACACCGACGTCTGGTCCTACAACCCTGAAAAAGATGACAAGGAAGATGATGGGTACAGTAAATGAGAGGAAGGAGAGTCGTGGTAGAAGATGAGCCACCTCAGCATTTGCCTGGCGACCCGGGGAAACCACGAAAAACCCATGGGCCATAGTGGGCGGTCGCCGGGACCCTCCGAATGCGGGCCACAGACGTAACGCCTGAGTCATTCCCCTCGGTTGGGGTTAATGGTACTTTGGATTCTGTTTTCGAAGCTCTACAGTTTGGAACCTTCCAAGTGTGCAAAATGGCAAACTTGGGACTAGATGTTCAGATTAACCTCTCACACAATATTATGATGCAGTGGCATTGAATTTGGATTTTTTCTTCCTGTCACGCGGTAGTTTCACAAAACCTATATCCGTTTCATGATTACCTAATGGAATTCTTGTAATTCTCTTCGTTTTAGGTGCATTATAGAAGATTTTTGGCTTATCTGATCTGTACGCACTGACAAAACTAACTTCTAACCTGTGCTTTACACTCACCTTCCTCGGAGGTATATTGTTTATGTCCTGTTAAGAGAAACCACTGACTGTACGGCAACTATTCACTAACATCGGGCTAGTTTATTGTCCAGGTGATGTGATTTATGTGATGTGTACGTTGGAAGCGGGCCAGTGTTCTGCACTGTTTTGCCAAATCTGTATTTCCCTTATTTTAGAGAAGACCATAGAATGCCGACGATTCTAAACATATTATGTAAAACTTTTAAAAACATTATTGTAGCCGGTGACCCTGATTTCTGCCAGTCGGCCCGTGGACTGTCCCCATAGGGGGAGGGACTTACGACCCCTTCAGCTGTCGTGGTACAGGCGCTGGATACGCCTGACACTCGTAATATCTTATACCCTCCCGAAGGGGAGCTGTTCGGATGGGTTGGTCTCGACGGCGTAGAGGTTCCTGATACCTGTGGGAGATTGGGTGCGTCTGAAACGGTCATGTCCTGGCGGGGGTTGTGATACGCCTCAATTTCTTCCGGTGCTAAGTTGGAGAGCTGGTAGCCGGTGTTTTATATCGCTGTTGATATTCGTTAGTCTTTGCTTTAGGACTGACGCGCGTATGTGCCGCACCCACTATCGTGTGTGTGTCTACAGGGACGTGGGGTTTAAAGTAATAAGGTATTGACTCTAATGGAAAATCCCACAGATAGGAGAGCCACTAAGTTGGCGTCCTTCCTTTGGCAAAGGAGCGGAGCTTCAGCTCCTGTTGACTATGTCCGGACAGGTAGACATTTCCAGGATTCCCTTTCCCCCTACTCCAGTGCGAAACTTTGAGAAGGTGCTGCCCCGGTATCAAAGGTAGTTGATCGCTAGCCGTTGTGTGTACGATTCAATTCTGTTCTGCTGTCTTCTCAGCGAACGGGCAAGTGGCAGTTTTCTAAGCGAGGAGAGCAGGACAATCCGGAGTTCGACATGTTAGCGAACGAACGGCAGCGATTTGCAGTGCTACCTTAAACAAAAGTCAAATAGTGACTAGAGATAGAAAGAACAAACCGAGTCACATCATGTTACACCGTGAAGTTTCATACCGTATTTACTTGCTTGTATTCACTTTCAACATTTTGGTTTACGCCCAGTAGCCTCCCCCTTAGACCGTACTTATGGTCTACGCAGGATCCCAAAAAATAACTCTGTAGTAAGGCGCGAGTATTTCTTTAGTGTTGGTTGCTTAAACCTTGTTAAAGCAAAAATAAATAAACCTTGCTTGCAATACACGATGTAAAAAGGTGCGGACGCATTACTCACATGTGGAAGAAGAAATATGTATATAGACGTGGGTCCAGAAACTCTTTATTTCCATGTTAGTTATTTCTAAACCTCTTCGTAGTACGTTAATCATGGGAAAAGCGTAAGAAGAGAACATACCAGAATAGCACACCAAACTCTTTCTTACATGAAATGTTCAAAATGCCCTCCGTCAGCATTGATACATGCATAAGCCGCTTCGCAATGAGTCCCGGATGTACTGATGTATCCCTGGAGAATTGCTTAATGTTTCGCAACCTTCCACAATACGGGCACGAAGATTCTCTACAGCTTTTACATCAAACTAGCCTCTGCCAACTGCGCATTTGTGTACATTTACATTGCAGTGTACCGGGAACCAAGTCCGTGATAAACACTAGTAAGCAGCTATGTGCTTGCGAATTTCGTAATGAACTAAACAGTTGATACTACGTATAGTGTGAGTCGCATGCGAACATTAACTTCGTTCAAATGGAACACAAAACATTGCCGATAAACATAACAACTACAAATTTTAACCAGACTTAACCAAGAGGGCATTTTGAACATTATATCCCAAAAAAAAAAAAGAATAGAAACTTTTATGTGCTATGCTGATACGTCCTGTTCCGCAGTATTTCCAATGATTAATGTCCTATAAAGCGTTGAGAAAAAGAGTTCTAACATGGATAAAAGAGTTTCCGGACCATGCAAGTGTTTTCATACCTATCTGATAGTATGCAGTCTAAACAGTTACTCGTAATACTGAATTCAATGAAGTCCACGCAATACCTGTTACAAAGGATGAAAGGATGATTTCTAAGTTGTAACATCGGTGGTTGATGGCTTCGAAATTTGATCCTGTCTTATAGTTCACTAAGCTGGAGAGTAATGCGTGTGCCCAAAATATGAAGTGGTAGCGATATTTCACAGGAGGAGGGAAAACTCTCACTCAACTAAAGTCTATTCTGTTTGATAGCATCAGCAGACCCTCAACGTTTCTGGTCCAGCAATTTCCTCTCGCATTTAGAGGATAGTACAACGGGAATTTAAAACAAATTTCACAGCCATGTTTAGTCACCCTTTGCTTTAAATGTTTTAAGATTATTGTAGATTATGTACACAATCTACGCTATTAGAATACAACTATACAAGATGTAAATGGCATATAAGCCGGGCATTTCTTATATAATAATGGTTATACAGACATTTTGCTCTCTGGCACGTTCGTATTTCTTTATGTGAAAAGTGAAATGTTGTGAGATAGAGTCGAGAGCACACTCGAAGACGATTCAGTGCAGGTTGCGCAGTAGCATTACTGAATCACGTTCTCTGCTAGTGCATAGCGATCGACAATTAAAAAAGAGACAGTGTACCATGTCTTTTCGTGATGTATAGTGACTTCTTTCACCCGCCTTCATGTGTGCCCCCGACTATATGTAGAGTTAAAGTTTAAAGGGCCAATTCGCTTCCTTCCGTAATGCACCCAAGTATAAATGTTGAAGTATATTTGAATAGCCCTTGCTTTTGGAGAAAATAACTTTGATCAAGGAAAATATATTATTCTCTACCCATTATCGTTTATTTTATACTTCTTCTACATCCTATGCTTTAAAAACCATTTCCTTCTACTTCGAGACAAACGTTTGCATAGGCTTTTTTGTTGCACATATTTTCTTGTTGGTAGAAGGGGATACATGAGGCTGAAGCGATAGTCAAATCTATAAAAAGCGGGTCGCTATATGCTCACATATGCTCACTCTTTGCTCACATAACGAGAAACAAAATGATCGTGACCATACACTTAAAAAAAACAATTCTGATGTGTTACACTCATGACTTTCTCTGCTCTTGTACAAACTATTTTTACAAACGCTTATTCTCCATCTATTTCATGTTAATCGAGATATCGAGATGTTAATCTTATTGCTAATTTTCTTGTAGATGCAAGGGGAATTGGTAGGCTTTAAGCGATAGTCAAATATTTTAAGAGCTGGTTGCTATGTGGAGTATTCCATTCTCTTTGCATTACCAGGACAAAAAAATGAATAACGAATTTCCATTTGAGAAAAAGTATAAGTATTGGGAAATTTAAGGGAATAACAAGCAATATCTCGAAAATGGTTCACTCAACAAAACAAATGTATATTACATAAATTGTGTATTTTAACCCGATCTACATTTTTCGTGTAGTAAAATTTTGTCTATCTCTTATGGTTTAGCAGTTATGAAAAAGTCGTCCACAATGAAGAATACTTTTGGAGACATTCCCAGAAAATTCGAGATATACATTTTATTTGTCATAACAATATCTTAAACATATGATATTTTAATCAAAATCGTTAGAGCCGTTTTTGAGAAAATTAAAATTTTCGAAAAATGTTCCATGTAAAGGGTAATCTGGGTTGGGGGATTTTCTTGAAAACCTTCGTGTCGCATCTCTGAAAGATACTGAATCTAAATACT
Organism: Deroplatys truncata; assembly: GCA_030765065.1. Taxonomy (NCBI): domain Eukaryota; kingdom Metazoa; phylum Arthropoda; class Insecta; order Mantodea; family Mantidae; genus Deroplatys; species Deroplatys truncata. Next base: position 196,525,220 of record CM060978.1, read on the forward strand.
AACTTTGGTGTTTATTCAACTGTTCGTTTCTGAGTTATGCTGTCCACAGACAGACAGACACACAGACGGACATGTTTACAAAATAAATTGTGATGCTACATAGGCTTTTTTTTTAGCTTAAAGTCTTTTAACTGGGTTAATTTGTTGACTCTTGTTAATTTTTATACACGTACATGGTGTGTACTGACAGTGGTCGCTGTATTAACCCAGCCGTACAAACAGCCATATTAACTCATCTATTTCGCGGTCTCTTGTGATGGCTGCTGTGTGTGTTTCCATTTATTATTGTGAATTACAATAAACCACTTCAAGTTTTACGTCGTTACATTGATGCTTAATTTTATTGTGACGGTCCTATATAGTAGAGAAAATGGAAATAAATTATACAATGTACTATTTTAAGCTGAGAGATTATGAAAAATAGCAGCTGAAGAGCTCTGTTATTTCATAAATGTACACGACGTTATCTTTGCCCGTTATAGTGTTTTCCAAGAACTCTCTTCTGGAATGAAAATTACGGCGAAAATGATGAACAAACAGCATTTTACTCCCGTTCAGAGCAAAGGTACTGCTTGATGACAGTCATTAAGAATGGTACTTTTAAAATGAAACAGTGAGATATATTTACACTGGTTATCTTTTAAAGCGGTTTGGGTAGAGATGGCTAAACGAAGGTTTGTGCGTGTTGAGACGGCTGTTTTTTCAGGTGGAATACATGTGTGGTTTTCTAGGGAATGAAATTAACGCGAAACTGCACATGTAGGAAACCAAAAGTAGCAGTCCGTTGTTAAACCAATTTGAAAGGACAGGCGAGTAAACATTTGCATATGCTGGAAGTACACAAAAGAGGATCCTTTTTTTTTTCGTTCATTTCTTTGGTTCCCTTGCAGCTGCTTTTAGTTTCTCTGCCTTCTCCAAGATGAATTGTTGCTTTCGATTTAAAAGTCCGTAATGTTATTGTAAGGAAATAGCTTTTGAATCGCCCATAAAAAGTTGGAGAAAGATAAGTAAGTGAGGGGTGGGAGGGAGAATGGGGGAAATGCTACATTTATCCATAATGAGGGTAATGTGAATTAAAGAGAGGAACATTGAGATAAGCAAGGAAGGGAATAGTATCAATTCAGTGTATATTTGTGATATGTGGCAAGTTCAAACGTCACATATCTTCATTCAACATTACTTTGAATAGCTTCGAATGCTGCCCGAAATGTGAATCGCGCATTTCCTACACTCCATTTCCTTGAAAACGGAAAATAAGGCGGATGGGGGAAGCAATAAAGAATGGATATGACGATGATACCTTTCCGAAAAATCGTATGTTTTCATGTACGTGACTTTTCTGCTTGCTCTTCTACAAACTATTCTTATAAAAGCTTATTATTTTAGCTACTTCTGTTACTATAGATAAAACTTACAATTCACATTTGCCGGATGGCTCAGGCGATAACGTATATGGCCGCATTTGGGAGGTCCAACAAAAAATAATATAAACAATTTTATTAATTTCAGATTACATCGAAACGCACAACAATAATTTCAGTGTAAATGAAAATCTTAACTTTAAGTTTAATCCGTTAACATTATTCCTTTCTCAAATTTTTTTGTTTTTTATAACATTAATATTTTTAATAAATATGAGTTCGATTCCCGCGACCGACTTCCCTCAGTTTTCTCCTGGGTCGCTAGGCGAATGGTGGGAAGCATCATTACATCCTCCGAATTTCCTGTCCCTCCATTTCACCTCAGTTCTCATTTCATTTCACCTTTCATCTGCTTGGCTGTTTCAGTGTTGCAAGTGTCGGCGGGAGGTCTCGGCGTGTGCATGGCAGGGGAAAAGGATGCTTTGAGTAAACCTTGGATCTCCAGGTCCCGGGCCCCCCAGGGGATGTGTAAACCCACAGGGGGGAGGGGAGCTGGCTGCAACAGCTGCAATCCGAGGAGTTTAAATCTGTAAACGGTGGAGACCCTGCCCTCTGCCAGTCGTGCCTACTGTCCGGCCGCTCTCTGTCTCCTCTCGCCTCATCCCTCCCTCAAGGGGGCGCCCCGTCAGGGGCCTAGGTACAAAAGATCTGCGAAGGTCGAGGTGTTGGTGCTAAGTCCCACTCCACTCCTAATCCTGTCTTGATCTATCCTGTACATTTTGTTAAACGATACGAGGTAAAGTGACAGTCAGATTTTTAAAGAGCTTGCCACTATTTGATGACTGAATTTGAATGCTCTTTTCATACCACGAACTAAAAAGGCTGATGTGTTACACTCACATGACTTTCTCTACTCTTGTACAAACTATTGTTACAAACGCTTATTCTCCATATGCTTCATGTTAATTGAGATATCGAGATGTTAATCTTATTGCTAATTTTCTTGTAGATGCAAGGGGAATTGGAAGGCTTTAAGCGATAGTCAAATGTTTTAAGAGCTGGTTGCTATATACCGTATTCCATTCTCTTTGCATTACCAGGACAAAAACAAACAAAAAAAAAAGAATAACGAATTCCCATTTGAGAAAAAGAATAAGTATTGGAAAATTTAAGGGAATAGCAAGCAATATCTCGAAAATGGTTCACTCAACAAAAAAAAATGTATATGACATAAATTGTGTATTTTAACGCGATCTACATTTTTTGTGTAGTAAAATTTTGTCTATCTCTTATGGTTTACCAGTTATGCAAAAGTCGTTCACAATGAAGAATACTTTTCGAGACATTCCCAGAAAATTCGAGATATACTTTTCATTTGTCATGAAAATATCTTAAACATATGGTATTTTAATCAAAATCGTTAGAACCATTTTTGAGAAATTTAAAATTTTCGAAAAATGTTCTATGTAAAGGGTAATCTGGAGTGGGGGGATTTTCTTGAAAACCTTCGTGTCGCATCTCTGGAAGATACTGAACCTAAATACCAAGTATGGTGTTTATCCGACTGTTCGTTTTTGAGTTATGCTGTTCACAGACACACACACGGACATGTTTCCAAAAAGGCTTTTGTATTCAGGGAGCCTCAAAACATGTATTTCCGGTGAAATCTCGGTATCGAATTTTTGTGTGGAATACAATACTTCCCCTAGTTACTATACGTAGTAGAGAAAGTAAAAAACGAATAGCTATTTCCCTTTTGAGAGAGCTGTAAGTGTTCCAAAACACCAATCACTAAGTTTTTCGCACTTCAAATCTTTTTAATGGTTAACTCAGGAAAACAAATTGTATTTTATCTAGATCTACTTTTTTGTGTAGTAAGATTTTGTCCTATTCCTAGAAAATTAAAAATATGTTTTTTATTTGTCAGAAAATATACGAAAATATCTAGACGTTTTTGAGAAAACAAAAAGTAACTATCAAATTTTTCCGTGTAAAGGGTAGTTTGGAATATTGGGCTTTTCTTGAAAATCTTCGTGTCGCATCCTTCGAAGGTACCAAACTTAAACAGACCAACACAGACTTTTCGTTTTTGAGTTATGCTGTACAGACACATACACACACACGCGAACGCACGCACGCAGACAAGAGACTTTATAAATGCTTTTTTGGGGGTGGGGATTTAGCGAGTCTCAAAACTGTATTTCCGGTGAAATCAGGATATAGAATTTTTGTGTGGAATGCAATACTTCCCCTACTTACTATAGGTAAGTAGCAGAGAAAGTAAAAAAGTTGCCTCTGTTCTTGTAGTTACAGTACTCTAAGGGAGAACGGCAAGCGATTATAATCAATTGGTCCATTTCCATGTCTGCAGAGATAAAGCTGATTCCGTCTCGTGTTTTCTTTTTCTTTCCCTATTTTTACTTTCTCTACTACGTATAGTAAGTAGGGGAAGTATTGTATTCCACCCAAAAATTCGATACCGAGATTTCACTGGAAATACATGTTTTGAGACCCCCTGAATCCAAAAAAATAATTTTTGGAAACATGTCCGTGTGTGTGTCTGTGAACAGTATAACTAAGAAACGAACAGTCGGATAAACACCAAAAAAATCTCCCACGCCAGATTACCCTTTACATGGAACATTTTTCGGCAATTTTAATTTTCTCAAAAATGACTAACGATTTTGATTAAAATATCATATGTTTAAGATATTTTCATGACAAATGAAATGTATACTCGAATTTTCTGGGAATGTCTCGAAAAGTATTCTTCATTGTGAGCGACTTTTGCATAACTGGTAAACCATAAGAGATAGACAAAATTTTACTACACAAAAAATGTAGATCGGGTTAAAATACACAATTTATGTCATACACTTTTTTTTTGTTGAGTGAACCATTTTCGAGATATTGCTTGTTATTCCCTTAAACTTTCCAATACTTTTTCTTAAATGGGAATTCGTTATTCAGTTTTTTTTATGTCCTGGACATACAAAGAGAATGGAATACTCCACATAGCAACCAGCTCTTAAAACATTTGACTATCGCTTAAAGCCTACCAATTCCCCTTGCATCTACAAGAAAATTAGCAATAAGATTAACATCTCGATTAACATGAAGCATATGGAGAATAAGCGTTTGTAAAAATGGTTTGTACAAGAGTAGAGAAAGTCGTGTGAGTGTAACAGATCAGATTTTTTCACATAGGTACATTAAGTTGATTTGATATTTATCAAAGACATACGTATTCTGGGGTAAGGTTTCTGAAAGCTCCTTTGTCAGCACCCGACCTTGTTACACCATCTTAGATTGCGCTATTTCGTTACGTAGTTTTAATCTCGGAATAAAACATCAACTTTGAAGGAAATTTTCTTAATTTACGTAAGCAGATTCCAGGAATTTTACACAAAATTTACTGAAACAAAGGTGCCTTAAAGTTGCTATGAAGCATGTCAGAATAAGTGATATGAATAGTTTCAGAGTATCAAAGGGTATGGTATTCCTTGCCGGGTGAAATTGGTTGCAGTAGGTTAATTGCCAGAGTGCAACTAAAAAGAAAATGCGCATATGCTAACCAATGATTAACATTTAGGCTGGCTTTATTGTAGTATTCGGCGTTCTGACTTCTCATTTCAGAGGTCCCGTGTTCAGTTGTCGGTGAGAGCGGGAAATATTTCTTAAATTGAAATCTTTCCTGTTCTTTTTAGAACGAGAAAGTGAATGTGTTCAAGGAGTTAAGGTGCAAAGTATACAAAGGGAGGGGGATCTCGCACACTACAACCTACAGAGATCTATTGTGGCTGCCACCCCGAAGGTTTCGCTATGCACAGATTGCATCATTAGCCTTCTTTTTAAGGATATAAGAAGGGCAAATATCAAGGATGTGGTCCGTTTTATCCGGGTCATCGGATTTAATTGAATGTCCAAGTTAAGTGGCACAAAGGGCTCTAACAGCTTACGTGCAGGCCTAATAGACGCCACTCAAAGTTTCACCACCACCACCACCACCACCACCACCACCACCACCACCACCACCACCACCACCACCACCACCACCACCACCACCACCACCACCACCACCACCACCACCACCACCACCACCACCACCACCACCACCACCACCACCACCACCACCACCACCACCACCACCACCACCACCACCACCACCACCACCACCACCACCACCACCACCACCACCACCACCACCACCACCACCACCACCACCACCACCACCACCACCACCACCACCACCACCACCACCACCACCACCACCACCACCACCACCACCACCACCACCACCACCACCACCACCACCACCACCACCACCACCACCACCACCACCACCACCACCACCACCACCACCACCACCACCACCACCACCACCACCACCACCACCACCACCACCACCACCACCACCACCACCACCACCACCACCACCACCACCACCACCACCACCACCACCACCACCACCACCACCACCACCACCACCACCACCACCACCACCACCACCACCACCACCACCACCACCACCACCACCACCACCACCACCACCACCACCACCACCACCACCACCACCACCACCACCACCACCACCACCACCACCACCACCACCACCACCACCACCACCACCACCACCACCACCACCACCACCACCACCACCACCACCACCACCACCACCACCACCACCACCACCACCACCACCACCACCACCACCACCACCACCACCACCACCACCACCACCACCACCACCACCACCACCACCACCACCACCACTCCTAGAGCGAAGAGATGAAGATGAAGTGAAGGAACTACAGGAGGCTACAAGCCGCAGGTTGACAGAAACGCGCGGAAGTCGGTAACATTCCCTGGTTCGAAGACCCGACACACTTCTGGAGTTGGCCAGAGAGGAATATGAACGACACGTGCAACCATACAGCCCCCTGATGTCCACAGGTAATACTCTTTCCTCTGAGCAAACACCCACGCCATCTATCCGACACCGCCACGCGCCATGAAAACTAGAAGCACCTTGAAAAATGAGAAGGAAACGGAATGAAAGGGAAATAAGGGAAAGGAAATTACAGTAGAAGAGAAAGCACCTCAGCATTCGCTTATCGTCCAGGGAAAACCACGAAAAACCTACGGTCGGATTGGGCGGTCAACGGGGATCAAGTCCTATATATTTATGACCGTAACGGTTTAAGCAACTATATCAACGAACTGGTTTCCAAAGGAACAACTACCACGGTCATATTAGGCGTTTCTTTGAAACAAATTCTGAAGCTTGCAGCTCATTTGCATTGAATTAATACTCTTAACTCTGAAACGCTCATTCAACATTCAGACTTAGGAGTAAAATGATTAAATACGAATTCTCACTATTATTGTTTCTTGTTTTGTGCCAAAGTGACATTTTACAACAAACTTATGAGCTTTATATTGGAGAATCAGCACTATTTCAAATTTCCATTCAAACAAAAGATTTAGCATCGTTTTTGCTCCAATTTGTGAACAGAAATTACAGAGTGTAATATTAAAGGATGTCTCGATTTGTTTCGTTGTTCATATCACAAGGTGCTAGAATTTGCTAAACTATGCAATTTACTAGGAGTTCTGGATGGGCATCCGAATTTCAAATGCTTCCTTTTTTAGTGTCTCCACTGTTTACCTTTAGTAAGTAGAGGAAGTATTACATTCCACCCAAAAATTCGATACCGAAAATACATGTTGCAAGACTCCCTAAATCCAAGAAAATCATTTTTAGCAATGTGTGTGAACAGCACAACTCAAACAATCGGATAAACCAAACTTGGTGTATAAGTTCCACGTCTTCCAAGGTGGCGACATGCAAATTTTTAAAACATCTCCATCACAAACTACCCTTTAAATAAAAAAATCTGATGTGTTACACTCACATGACTTTCTCTACTCTTGTACAATCTATTTTTACAAACGCCTATTCTCCATATGCTTCATATTAATCGAGATATCGAGATGTCAATCTTATTTGTAATTTTCTTGTAGATGCAAGGGGAATATGGTAGGTTTTAAGCGATAGTCAAATATTTTAACGCTGGTTGATATGTGGCGCATTCCATTCTCTTTGCATGTCCAGGACATAAAAAAAATGAATAACGAATTTGAGAAAAAGTATAAGTATTGGAAAATTTAAGGAAATAACAAGCAATAACTCGAAAACGGTTCACTCAACAAAAGAAATGTATATGACATAAGTTTTGTATTTTAACGCGATCTACATTTTTTGTGTACTAAATTTTGTCTATCTCTTATGGTTTACCAGTTAGGCAAAACTCGTTCACAATGAAGAATACTTTTGGAGACATTCCCAGAAAATTCGAGATATACATTTCATTTCTCATGACATTATCTTAAACATATGATATTTTCATCAAAATCGTTAGAGCCATTTTTGAGAAAATTAAAATTTTCGAAAAATGTTCCATGTAAAGGGTAGTCTGGGGTGGGGGGATTTTCTTGAAAACCTTCGTGTCGCATCGCTGGAAGATACTGAACCTAAATACCAAGTTTGGTGCTTATCCGACTGTTCGTTTTTGAGTTATGCTGTTCACAGACACACACACGGACATGTTTCCAAAAATGCTTTTTTTGGATTCAGGAGGTCTCAAAACATGTATTTCCGGTGAAATCTCGGTATCGAATTTTTGGGTGGAATGCAATACTTCCCCTACTTACTATACGTAGTAGAGAAAGTAAAAATTGTCCATATTTTTTATTTTCTCAAATAGCTCTAGCGATTTTCATTAAAATACACGTTTAAGATATTTGCATGACAAATAAATTGTATAGCTTAAATTTTCTGCGAATAGCCTGTGAATTATGAATCACTTTCGTACAATTGGTAAATCGTAAGAGCTGCACAAAATGTTACAACGCAGCAAATGTAGAGTCCTTAAAGCATACACTTTATGTGAATACGTTTTTGTGGCGTTTTCCATTTCCGAGATAATCTTTGTTATTGGTTGAATTTTCAAGTACTTAAACTTTTTTCAAGTGGCAAGTCCCTAATCGGTTTTTGTCATGGTCACGCAAAGAGCATTGAATTTCAAAGCCATAACATAGTGATATGTTTTTTTAAAATCTGACTATCGTTTAGCTTACTGTATTCTTCTTATACCTACAACGAAATGCGTAATTAAATTTTATCCTGATTTAAAAAGACAGAATAATCTTTTGCAAGAATAGTTTCTAGATGAAGAAGTTATTTTGTTGTATTGTTATTTTTACGTTGTTATTTGCCCCACGCTTTGGGAGCCAATCTGAGAAAGGTTTGTTTGTTGCTTCACGTATGGAAAGCAGATTTGAAGTAGGAGTTGTATTGTAGTTTTTATGTTGGGGAGCCAAACTTAAAGTAGTTGCAACCGCACGTATGGTACCGTAGCCTTCGTTTCGTAGGTTTAAAAATATTAACTTCGTAATTTGACTGTTTCTTCAAATATTATATATTTGTTTGCCTCGACTGCGTCAGTATTATTGTTAGAGACATGAATTTCTTTGCAAGGCGTGGTGCGGCTGAAGAATGTAGGCTTACACAGATTATAATTTTTAATTCACTCCTTTTTATTAATTCTTGACACGATTTAAATATCACTTCACTGATATTGAGGGAGAGAGCGAATTGTGAGATTTTTTATTAATTACTTGCACTTTTTTTTACACGTAAACCATTTTTGTCCCGCACGAATACGTATTAAATTTCTCGAGGACGCATCTCGCGTCTGGTTAGGAACACTGTCTACAAGCAACTGACTTGAATTTCTATCGCCTAAATTTGTAAATTTCTGTATTTCAAGTCTCTGATTGGCTATTCCTAATCCAATAGAATACTTTTATTTAACTTAAGCTTTTTTTCTGGTTGTTGATTGGCTATTTTATAAACTGTCTCAAAATTTACATTATTGTTGCTCCAATAATGACTAGTAGCATTATTAAACTTTCTTACTCATTATTGCCTCAAGGTTACCTCATTGTTAGCAACTTTTGACCTATTTCTCACGGCTCCCACATTATTAAATTACGTAATACATTCACATAACATTGTTACACATGTATACAATAATATAAACATTTACAATGACTATTATACACTTTTTATATATTGTTACATACATATATTGCATTAAGGCGGGCTGTTGTTGAATTTATATTATATAATTTGACTGAAATCATTTAAGTGTTAAAAATACTGCCTCATAGAAGAGTGAGCAGAAAGCCATGTGAATGCAACACAACGAAGTTTTTAGCATGTAAATACTTCCGGAACCGCTTCAAACGACGAATAATGCGCCGTTCGATGTCTTCTACAAGCCGAAACCTTTGAATTTTGAAGGAAACGCCCGAAATTTTGTAAGTGTGTGTCCTATATTCGTGCAAATTTCAGGTCTCCAGCTTTGATTTTGACTCTCGAGATTAGGTGTAGTACTTTCTCCCCAGAATGAATCCTGTTCTTACCACTTATTCATTTGCATATTTACGTAGCCATGAATAAAAGATAAATATCTAGAAAACATTGCAATCAGGAGTGTGATGTTCCAATGTGGGCAGATCCATTTCAGTGAAGCACCCATATCAGGTGGGCTAGAGGAAATGACGTGTTTTATGTTGTTACTACTGAGGCATCAGCAACAGTATTAGCCAGCAAAATAAACACTCTCCAGACGCAAAGTGCATGTGACGTCACAACTTCTCGGAATTCTGTGACGCGCTTCGCTTTGCGAAGAGAGGATGTCATGTTAGGGTTACAGCAGGCGTTTTACAGACTTGTTTATTTAGGAGTGTTACTAACAATGAGAGATGTGCACTCAGCCTGTGCTGCAGAATAAATACATTTATTAATAGTTTGGAGCCATAGCCTTGGCCTAATCTCAGTGCACTTTGAGAATATGTTGTTGATCTAATGTGCAGGATTTTGATCTATCAGTTCCTCCGTAGCTAGCCAATATAAATTGTGTATCTTCCCATCTGGTACAGCTTTCCTCAATTCTGGGCATTCTAGTAGGAGTTATCCATTTAAAATCTTGTCAGCATTGCAAATTTTACATGCTTTGTCATTCATAAAACCAAATCTATGTAGATGTTCCGCCAGATAGTCATGTCTAGTGGCTAATCTGAAGTGAGCAACGACTTCTTTCCTTGGGACATTTTTTACTTTTTCTACTATTTCTTTTATGTTGGAGTAATTTTTGTTAGTAATTTTCTTTTGACTATTATATTGGTATTTTTGTTCTATACTAATTTTGACATTTTTTAGTTTCATACCTAGTCCACGAGACTTTATAGATTTTGAATATAACACTGCACCCTTTTTGGCCAGAAAGTCTGCTGTCTCGTTACCATTCACTCCCACATGTGCTGGTATCCACAGTAATATTATCTGATGAAGTTTTGTTTGGAGTAATCTATAATAAGATCTCACATCCTTAATATTATAACATTCATCTGGACTATCATATCGTTCTGTTGCTTGAATGGCAGATACTGAGTCTGTGAGAACAACTGCTTTATTTTCTTTTATATCAGTCCTGTAGTATATCTGTTCTAATGCTCGTTGTATTGCAACAACTTCACCATCAACATTTGTGGATTTTCTAGGCAATGTAAAATAATATGAAAAGTGTTTACAGTATATACCACCTCCCACATTATTTCTCAATTTATCTGCAGAGCCATCTGTATAAATTCTAAGTCACTCTGTTTCCGGGAATTGATTATATAGATGTTCAAGTGTAGCAATTCTGCATACTTCTGGCGAGCCTTCCTGTTTATTTAGTTGTTCTATCAGCTCTTTATTTGTTACTATCTTGATAAAACACATTGAATTAGTTCTAGGAGGATGAGGAGTGCATTTTTCTGATAAATTTAGGTAATTATAATTCTTTTCTAAAAAGGATTTGTTTGTAATCTGTGTTTTTAGCTTGTATTCTCTAGGCAGTTGTTGAAACCATTGATGTTTGCTTGGGTTTGTTTTTAATATTACATATAATTGGCTTCCATTGGGTTATTATTAGTTCCAGCAAGAACTGCACTAACTGGCGTTGTTTTCACTGCTCCTGTTATCAATCTTAAACACTGATTTTGACATTTCTCAATCATTTTAATTTTATCGTCGGTTGCAGTTAATAGTAATTCAGATCCATGTTTTAATACTGGTTTTATGTAGCTGTTGTATGTTTTATTTAAAACTGCTATTGAACTGTACCATTTATATCCGGCTAATCTCTTCAATATGTTACTTCTTTTAGTAGCCTTTTGCGTGACATTTTGTACATGGTCTTTCATTTTTAATTTTCTATATAGTGCAATTCCTAGATATTTAATTTCTTCAGCATATTCGATATTGATTTCAAGTTTTAAGTTTTTTTCCCTGTCATCAAAATGTTTCATAGTGTAAACTTGATATTTAATTTTGACCATTTAGTTAATTTGACTAACACATTCTTTATTTTTTCTTCTAATCTGGTATATACATTCTTGTCATTTTTTTCAGCCGTCCATAGAACATCATCTGCATACATTGCAACGTTCATTCCGTTTCACTTTGAGAATATACGGTAGTTCACCAGTGGCTTCAACAGCCACTGAAACCCAGATTCAGATGCGCCAATAGCACTTGGTAAATTGGATTTACAGCAGGACGTGTTGGATGACAATGCGCCTCGTGTACGCATTAAATCTTATACAGAATTCAACCGACAAACTTACTGAGATTACAGGGGAGTGAGTGTTAGGCGAGTACTTTGATATAGGGCACTTATAGTCTTTGAGTTCATGTTTGTTTGCAATAGATCAAAATCAATAACGGGCCAGTATGCCACTGATAAAACTTCCCTGAGTTGCTGTTACTTGCATGTAATCATGGCGAGGCAGTATTTTTAACACTTAAATGATTGCAGCCTAATTATATGATATAAAATATAACAGCCCGCCTTGAAGCAATATGTGTATATAACAAGATATAAAAAGTGTATATTATAGTCATTGTATATGTTTATATTATTGTATACATGTGTAATAATGTTATGTGAATGTATTACATAATTTAATAATGTAGGAGCTGTGAGAATAATAGGTTAAAAATTGCTAACAATGAGGTCACAATGGGGTAACCTTGAGGCAATAATGAGTAAAAAAGTTTAATAATGCTACTAGTCATTATTGGAGCAACAATAATGTAAATTTTGAGACAGTTTATACAACAGCCAATCAACAACCACAAAAAGCTTTAGTTAAATGAAGGTTTTTACTGGAGCAGGATTAGCCAATCAGAAACTGAAATATAGCAAAATTTACAAATTCAGAAGCCAGTTGGTTGAAGACAGTGTTTCTAACCGGACGCGAGATGCGTCCTCGAGAAATTTAATACGTATTTTCTGTGAGACGAAAATTAGTTTACGTGTTAAAAAGTGCAATTATTTAATAAAAAAAAACAAATCTCACAGCTCTCTCTCTATATCAGTGAAATCGTATCAAGCATTATTAAAAGGAGTGAAGTAAAATTATAATCTGTGTAAGCCTACATTCTTCAGTCTCACCACTCCCGGCTAAGACATTCATGTCTCTAAAAAAATATAAATACTGACGCAGCCGAGGCAAACATAAATATATAATATTTAAAGAAACAGTCAAAATTAGAAAGTTAATATTTTTAAACTTGGGGCAAAGGCCACTGGAAAGTACACTTGGGGCGAAGGCTACCTGAAACTTTTTACCATACGTGCGGTTGCAACTACTTCAAGTTCGGCTCTCCAACATTTGAACTACAATACAACTCCTCCTAAAATAACAAAACAACTTCTTCAAATTGGCTCCCAAAGCGTGGGGGCAAATAACGTAAAGACAATAACTTCTTCAATGGTCATGCTATTGTTCAAACATTTCATGTGAATACCTCCGTAACATGTACTTACTTTGAAAAAACGCGAGAAACGTATCCATTATCTCCATTATCATTGGAGAAAAAATGTTTAAGCAGTTGTGCGGGGTTTGAACACAGAAACACGCGATTAAGAGCCTAGCACGCTAATGATTGCGCTATTACTACAGCTAACCGTTCTTAGTCTCTATAATACCTATTATCGGGCATAGGAATTCTTAAGCAATTAAATAAACACTGTGGTATTACAGCTCGCATAGGGTCTGGGCCTGTCAACTAGGGTTGCATTATTTCCGGGTGCTGCCCGGAGGGCCCGGGTTTGGAACGAATTCTCCGGGTATACGGGCCAATGACTTTAATCTATGGGCTTGAATGTGATCTTAATCATTTTGAATAATTTTGTTTGAATGTTAATTTCTTATTGTAACAAAACACTACGTTTCTATTCTTATTCTGACAAGTTTTCACTGTTGCGTCTGTAATATTCGGCTCGCACATTAAAGAAACACTGGCAAGTCGCGGCAACGTGTCCACTAGCAACGTGCATTTTTTGTGCTCGTTCGTTCACTGTCAGGCATCAGTTTACCGGCAACTGTTGAAAAGTGTCGGATCGTGCGTGAATAGACTAGCTTTCATAATTCAGAATAGTGAGTAATAACAGTGAAAATAAGAGGCGATATCTAAGTTCGTTCCGTGAAGAATGGTTGAAGGACGTAAATTATAAAGAATGGTTACAAAAAGTTAATATTGTTGAATGTGTAAGTGCAGAATATGCTGTATCTCATTTACTGTTAAATATAACGGCGTGAAGGCCGTAAATAAACATTTTCAATCAGAAAGAATATTATCACATGAAATCAATCTCTTCTTACATTCTTGCCAACACAATTTTCTGGGAAGACGACAAAATCACTGCAACGGAAATAACTTTGACTTATGGTATGACACATCACCGTTCACAATGAGTTTTATCCACATGTTTTTAGAGACTTCTCTGTAGCAACGAACGTAAGATGCGGCCGAACTAAAAGTGAGGCGTTAGTAAAAAACTTTTATGTGTTACACTCACATGACTTTCTCTACTCTTGTACAAACTATTTTTACAAACGCTTATTCTCCATATGCTTCATGTTAATCCACATATCGAGATGTTAGCCTTATTGCTAATTTTCTTGTAGATGCAAGGGGAATTGGTAGGCTTTAAGCGATAGTCAAATATTTTAAGAGCTGGTTGCTATAACGAATTCCCATTTGAGAAAAAGTATAAGTATTGGAAAATTTAAGGGAATAACAAGCAATATCTCGAAAATGGTTCACTCAACAACAAAAATGTATATGACATAAATTGTGTATTTTAACGCGATCTACATTTTTTGTGTAGTGAAATTTTGTCTATCTCTTATGGTTTACCAGTTATGCAAAAGTCGTTCACAATGAAGAATACATTTGGAGACATTAGCAGAAAATTCGAGATATACAATTCATTTGCCATAAAAATGTCTTAAACTTATGGTATTTTATTCAATATCGTTAGAGTCATTTTTGAGAAAATTAAAATTTTCGAAAAATGTTCCATGTAAAGGGTAATCTGGGGTGGGGGGATTTTCTTGAAAACCTTCGTGTCACATCTCTGGAAGATACTGAACCTAAATACCAAGTTTGGTGTTTATCCGACTGTTCGTTTCTGAGTTATGCTGTTCACAGACAGACACAGACACACGACATGTTTCCAAAAATACTTTTTTTAGATTCAGGGAGTCTCAAAACATATATTTCCGGTGAAATCTCGGTATCGAATTTTTGGGTGGAATGTAGTACTTCCCCTACTTACTATACGTAGTAGAGAAAGTAAAAATATGCTTCTGCCTTATGCTAGAAAGAAGCTGCTAAGCGAATTAAAGCAAAATATTCCACTCACACCATTTTTTGAATAGCTGATCGACGTTGAATGTCAGTTTGGATTTTTCCAACAAGAATTTGCTACGGCGCATACAGCTGATGACATATTAAATCTAACTCTCAGGACATTTTTGAAAACAAGGTAATTGGTAAAGAATTATGACCCTCATGATCTCTGATTTAATTGTGTGTGATTTTTATCTATGGGGATAAGGTGTGTGCAACGAATAGCATACAAATGAAGAACTAAATAGAAATTCAGGCGAGAATTTCACTCAACTTCGGATATTGAACTCTCGAGTGTGAATAAAAATTTCCTGAGAAGATGCCAGCAGTATACGGATAGAGAACAAAAGGCAGGTGTTTGTTATGATTGTCATTTTTAAATGTAACTATGGAAGGTGAGGAGGTTATGGGGATAATATAACAGTTTCGCCGGGAGACTGAGCTGCCTCGTCCGGCACGTGAGCAGCTGTAGTGTGGCCACAATTTGAATTAAAAGCACTGTATTTAAATATCCTCCGCGTGGAACTGACACAACTCACCACTACAGATACTAGAGAAACATTATTGGTGCAATGAGGAAAATGAAAGGTTCGCAAACCGTTACGAGAATAGTACGTTTTAATGGTATACAGTTAACCGAGAGATTTACATAGTGTGCTTAATGTTTATAGAACAACATGTCTTTGTACTTTCCCTACTACGTATAAGTAGGGGAAGTATTGTATTCCACCCAAAAATTCGATACCGAGATTTCACCGGAAATACATGTTTTGAGACACTCTGAATCCAATTTTTTTTTAAACATGTCCATGTGTGTGTGTGTGTGTGTG
The DNA here is from genome assembly GCA_030765065.1 of Deroplatys truncata. Taxonomy (NCBI): domain Eukaryota; kingdom Metazoa; phylum Arthropoda; class Insecta; order Mantodea; family Mantidae; genus Deroplatys; species Deroplatys truncata. The sequence continues at coordinate 196,541,227 of CM060978.1, forward strand.
TGTGTGTCTGTGTGTGCGTCTGTGAACAGCATAACTCAGAAACGAACAGTCGGATAAACACCAAACTTGGTATTTAGGTTCAATATCTTCCAGAGATGCGACACGAAGGTTTTCAAGAAAATCCCAGATTACTCTTCTCATGGAACATTTCTCGAAAATTTTAGTTTTCTCAAAAATGGCTCTAACGATTTTGATTAAAATATCATATGCTTAAGATATTTTTATGACAAGTAAAATGTATATGTTGAATTTTCTGGGAATGTCTCCAAAATTGTTCTTCATTGTGAACGACTTTTGCATAACTGGTAAACCATAAGAGATAGACAAAATTTTACTACACAAAAAATGTAGATCGCGTTAAAATACACAATTTATGTCATATACATTTTTGTCCTGGCAATGCAAAGAGAATGGAATACTCCACATAGCAACCAGCTCTTAAAAGATTTGACTATCGCTTAAAGCCTACCAATTCCTCTTGCATCTACAAGAAAATTAGCATTAAGATTAACATCTCGATTAACATGAAGCTATGGAGAATAAGCGTTTGTAAAAATAGTTTGTACAAGAGTAGAGAAAGTCATGTGAGTGTAACACATCAGATTGTTTAATTTCTGGCAACTAAGGGCTAGTTCATTAAATGTTGTCAACTTCCTTTTGTAAGTAAAACCTGCAAAATATTTCTTTGGTTTATCTCTATCTCAAAGGTTTGTCTTTTGTAATAATCAGGCATAGAGATTTCTACTTTAAGCATTAAAGCCAGGACGAAAGGAAATAAGGTTGAACCTCTGCTAGTTGTCGTCCTCCGTTGTGTAGTGGTTACCATGCTAGCCTCCAGTTCCCAAGGTCGCAGATTCAAACCCGGCGGAGGGCGATGGATTTTTTTCGGACGTAAAAATCCTTAGCATGGCTTCCTTCGGAAGGGACCTTAAGCCGGTGGTCCCGTGTCGTAGATTTACGGAACGTAAAAGAACCTCAAGCCTGTTAAAGAGACCTCTGAGCAAAATTACCGGTTCTTTCACGCCCAAGATAGAATGGGATGCTAAGGACCACAGCATTTAAAGAACGCACATAAATAAAACTCAATTATATTACTGCTACTGGACTATAGGTAGAGAGGTCGCACTTATAACCCTCAATCCTGGTGCAGTCTTTTGGCGTTTGCAGACAGCACTCGGACCTATTTTTACCCGCTTATCTTCCGTTGTTTTGCACTCTTTTTGGATAATGGTTTGAGTGCAGATAACTTGAAGCCAACTGCTTAAGAATTCCTATGCCTTTATATAACTACAATCTGCTGTTACTTAATTATTTAGTTCTTAAGAGAAAACGTAAAGTAGTATAAGGAATGTCCCTCTCCAGAAGCCGCTTGTTAGGCCCATGTATAATTCTGGTTCGAATTTAAGGCGTATGTCCTGGCTAAGCTTTCATTTTTTAGTAGCTGCATTATTTTATTTAAAACAAGTTGTGTTAATCCAGAAAGCCAAATACCGAAATACATAAATAGTTTTCCGGATTCTAATATATGTATAATCATAATCAGGCCAATATAAAAAATAAAGATATAAAAACAACAAAAAGTAGCTGTATCTTCTCCAGACTAGCTGAACGAGGTTTTGAACTACCTGTAGACATAGGTAATTCACAGCTTTAAAAAGGAAGAAAAATTGAAATAAGTGGTTTACTGCATTTGACAGTCTTCTCTGTTGGTAGACTGGATTAGGTATGTTGGTGTGCCTGAAAAGTGTCCTTCCGTCGGTTGTCGGCAATGCATAAAGGTTATAACTTAGAAAGCGTGCTATAAGGGAAGTCTTGCCGCCCGTGCTAGCGTGTAATTCTCACGAGATCATTAGAAAGCTGCCGCGGCTTCCAGACACATTCAGTTCGTTAATTGTGTTGCCTAGACTAACAAGTGGTTCCGAGGATCAGATTTGCTGTCCTAAGTCCTGATATATCAACAGTTTCTCTGCTGTAACTGTGCAGTAAGGCGATCTACACTAGTAATGACGTTTGTGATATCGATCGCTAGCTTTCATCTATAGTGGAGTAGATCGTCACGTTGAACAGCGGAGAAGTTGTTAATACATCAAGGTTTTAGACTCGAAATTTGATTCCCCAAAGCACCTTTTACTTAGGCAACACAGATGATCGATATGTCTGCAGCACTCCGCACACGCAAAATGATTCCTGGCCGGGAATTGCACGGCAGTCTTGTGCGACACGTCTGAATGAACTCAAGGCCACGGGCTCTTCCACTTATCGGACATGTGGCAGCGGGCTTCAGTCAGCTGTTATTGCTTCTTGTGTATAGACGCGAGACGCGTGTGTATTTGAGTGCGATTGAATTATCGGATTATTACAACCCAGAAATGGTACTCAAATTGAACAAAGACGTTTTATGTATGACACGTATGTGAAAACCGACTCATGTAGGCACGATATATTTCACGATGTTTCAGTTCCGAGTAGAGAAGCAGTTAGATATCTAGTGAATAAAGTGAAGAGAACGGGATCATTTAATGTTGTAAGTTGTAAAAAGAAACGAAGGGTTCTAACGGAAGAAAAACTAAAGGGTTATGGCCGGCTATAGGAATAAGAGCTATAGAGTCTATAGAAATAATCTTCGCACCATAGACGATCTTAAAAACAATATAAGAACAGAAATTAGGGAAATTACGCAACAAGAACTTATGCGTGTGAATGGTAATTTCATCACAAGGTACCAAGAATGTTTATCTGCCGAGGGACACCACTTTCAACACCGACTGTGAAAAAGGTTTGTACTGATAAAATAAAAAGTAATTGTGTTTGTTCAATAGGTAATAAATATGTCGTAATGATCATCATAAAATCAGTAATAATATGGTATCAGTATCATTAATGAGAATAATAAACAGATACACTGAATATAGCGCGCGGAACACGCATCGCGACTACCGGCCAGATAGATGGGGGATCGCGCGCGGAACACGCATCGCGACTACCGGCCAGATGTCTGAGGGACCGCTCTATATATTCTCTAAAAATACCAATACAAAACTTCAGTACAATAATAAAAGTGATACTGATCGACAGTATGTCTCAGATTTTCATATAAGTACCCTAGGTGTTCACAAATAAATAGCACGTTCAAGAGGTATGCAAGTCCTGATAGGATTCTTTTTCTTCCCCAGGAACTTTGCACATAGAAGCACACGATGCTGTTCAAACGTTCTTTTTGGTGCTACAAGCAGCACACCTTCTAATGAAACTTCATGGCTCCAAACATGTGTGGCACATAAAACAGAAACAACTACTGCTAATAAGTCCTGAAAGTGGGATGTACATTACGTATCACAAACATATTTGGGAATTGCAGTACTATTTATATATTGCCAAGCTAGGAAGAGTTAAGGGGTTATAATCAATGACTTTCTAATTTCTAATTCCTGCTGCTCTGAAGTTACATTCATCGTTGCTCAAGCTCTCTTTGGAGTGCTATGAAAGTCTTATTAAAGGCTTAACTTGTTTAAATTCCGTTGATAAGATTCGGGAAAGATTACTTCGCTTTGCTTTCCTCACCAGATCCCATGTATTATATTCCGGCAGCCACGGGCGTACGCAGCGGAGAACTCGAGTCCCCCCTCCCCCAGATTTCCAAAATTGTAATATCGAAGCACTGCAGTCTCATTTTGATTATCTGTACCTCCTGTATACTTACATCCATTGTAACTGTTAATAAACAGTAAATAAAAATACTGTATACAGTGGTAAGTACTGGGGGATGACAGGAAATGTAGTCCCTTGTTTTGGAAAATTATCATTCCATAAGTTGGTTGGTAACATTGATTCAATAGCTCGCTCCGCTCATGTTATTATCCGCACACGTTTAGTCACTGGTAGCTAGAGGTTATAGAGCACCTCCTGTGGGTGTAGTAAAGGGAAAGGGTCTCCCCGCAGTCTAGTGATTAACACACCAGATTGGTTATGAGTCCTGGCTGGGAGTTTGTCTCCATGTATTCTCGTTTCCCTTTTGGTCCTATAAATACTTATAGCGTTAGTTTTGGGCACGCTAACCCATCAAATCCTTTATTTAGTCAACATATCCTGCTCAGTGATCCAGTTGATATCTCCTAAATCGGATAAATCTCTAAAAGTGACCACAGAATGAAGGTATGATTGGCATCGGGAGTTTCAGCTATTCCTGTTTCAGGCCCCCCCCCTTCCGCGAAATGCACACCCTGTGTGTGCCCCTGCCGGCAGCCTCCAGTTACTAAGCCTGCTCTATATAAAACCGTTGACATTTTTCTTACACGAACAAAGAACTTTGTCGGCATGACTTAGATATATTCAGGCTTCAAGAGTAGGGTCATTTTTTTACTTAATGTATACATATGACTAAAGAATAGCCTTGATACCAAAAACACCAATTCTTCAACGTTATACACCTAAAATGGGTAAGCATTGTTTCAGTATCCCGAAATTCCAAAAGAGCAGATGTCGCCCACCTGGTGCTCTTGTAACACGTCAGAAGCATATCAACGTTAACCTTTGCACCGCCCAGGGCTCCCAGAAGGGGGTCCGTGTCGGAAAAGTACGCCCCATGGCCTTAATTAGTAGCAGACTGGTTACCATGGCAACCGTCGCTAATAATAAAGTGCCGTGATTGTTTGGCTACACCCAATGGCTACATTAACGTTATAGCATCCTCCCACACAGTTCAGCCACACCCGTTAATCTCGGTTAGTTACTTCTGCAAGCCGAAAACACCCTTCGCCCATTGTCTCTAGGCCATATATGTTAATTTGCTGGACGTCTTCGGTGTTTCGCTTAAGAGGGGTAGAACTTGAGGCCTTCATACTTTATTAAACATATCACGTCACATAACCGGAGTTCCCACGCTGAACACTGGCCAAAGTAGCCTTAATCGACCAAACAAACATCTGCAGTTAGATTCTATGTTTTCTTTCAAAAGTCTTTATCTCAGTACTGTTTACAAGGTAGCAGAATGCTGCTTAAATGGTATATTAGTTCTTGCATGTTCTATACTGCCTATCTTGGACGTTTTTGGGACTGTCTATTCTCGGAATACGTAATTCAAATCCACGAATGAGATATATTTCTTCTGTAGCAGTATTGTTTGTAGTAACCTGACTAAATGTTTTGATTTCATCTAGGGGAAATTCAACTTCAACAGATTTAATTATTTCGCAACTGAAACAAGTATGCTCGCTGTTGAAGTGGATTAAAGTGTTTAAATCAGGTTTAAAAAGTGCAGTGTCACGGTTGGGATACTAGCCACGGATCTTTGGTTTTCCTTGCGTACACGCTACCATTGTGCTACCGTAAAGAGATACTCAAGCGCCCACTAAGTCTTTCTCTTAGACACACATATGTTTAAAAATTAAATTGAGTTTTATTTATGGGCGCTCTTTAACTACTATGGTTCTTAGCTACCATTCTATAATGGCCGTGAAAGACCGGAAATTTTGCTCAGAGACCTCAGGCTTGAGGTTCTTTTACGTGCCGTAAACCTACTACACGGGACCACCAGTTTTACTTTCCTTCCGAAGGAATCCATGCTAAAGATTTTTACGCCCGAAAAAAATCCATCACCCTCACGCGACCTCAGGAATGGAGGCTAGCATGGTACCCCTAGACCACGGAGGATGATATAAAATGTAAACCTCAAAGGCGATTTCGTCTATTCCGAGATAACTTGCCCTAAGAGGAATTTAAAGGTTTTAAGCACCACCTAAATGTCGGACTTGTAACTGAAGTACTTGCGGCATTGCAAGTAATTACGAGGGGCACTATTTATATTTTGAGCCTAATAATTAAAACAAAGTAATTTCTGATTGAGAACTGCTTTATTATTTTTCAAAATATCCTCCTTTATGATCATTACACTTTTGCATCCGTTGGAACCATTTCTTAAAGCATTTATTCCACTCTTCTTGAGACACCTTCAAAACATGGTTTTGGAAGGCATCAACGGCTTCTTCTGCCAACGAAAATGTTGTCCACGCAATTTATTCTTCATGTTCGGGAACAAAAAGAAGTGATTGGGTGCCAAATCAGGACTGTATGGCGGATGACCCATCAATTCGATTTTTTGAGCCTTCAAATACTCTGTTGCTAGACGAGATGTGTGTGCTCTCGCATTGTCTTGATAAAGAACGATCCTACGGCTCTTGTTGGTTTTCCTTACTTTACCGAAGACTTCCGGCAAACAAATGGTTGTGTACCATTCGGCATTGACCGTTTTACGTTCCTCTAAAGGCACTGTTGCCACATGGTCAGTTTTGCTGAAAAAGCAGGCGACCATTTGCTTCGAAGTGCTTCGAGTGCGAACAACTTTTGTTGGATTTGCTTCATCTTGAAACACCCATACAGTCAACTGCGGTTTACGTTCCGGCTCATAAGCATAGATCCATGATTCGTCACTGTTACAATCTTATGTACGTATTTTGAGGCACCGTCATTGTATTTCTTGAGCATTTTTGTACACCAATCGACACGAGCATCTTTTTGAAATTGTGTCAAATTATGTGGGATCCAACGAAAGCAAACCTTTTTTACGGCTAAATAATCATGCAATATTTTATATATGCTGGTGGAACTAATGCCTAGGGCTGCCTCAATCTTACAATATGTCGCATGACAATCTTTCATTATTAGTTTTTGCACAGCATCAATGTTTTCTGGCACAACAACCGATTTTGAACGACCTTCACGAACTTCATCATTGAGCGAACAGCGGCCACGATTAAATTCGTTATACCAGCGTTTCACAGTGGCAATGGATGGAGCTTCGTCGCCAAATGTGGAAGTTAATTGATCCATGCACTCTCGTTTTGATAATCCACGTTGAAAGTCGTAATAAATCATTGCACGAACATTTTCACAAGTTAATTCCATGTTTTTGTTGACACGCAATTTTCAAATTAGTGTAAACAAAACAAATGACGCTCTATTGATAAAATGTTTGAAGTAGATTATGGTAAAAAATGTCAAACTTTCCATTGGAAACGTCAGATGGCACCTACAATAATCAGGGTTGCCAAGGCTCAAAATATAAATAGTGCCCCTCGTACTTGTTTTATTTTAAATAATGCGCTGTGCCATGCTGATAATGCTTGAAACACCGCACTGTATGTACAATCACGGCTCCAACAAGTAGCGTGTGAACTAAATGTATAACTAATCCATTTTGTGTGCAGAAAGCTCAAGTGTTTCTTCAGCAGACAGACGAGGGAGTTGCAATTTGCTCAAGATCTATATTTCCGCCGGAACGAATCACCTCCTTGTGGGGACGCTTGTAAAATGTCTGCCGCACAGCGTGAAACTTCTTTTTAATGGTCCTTAACTTAATCATGAGGGACATTGGCATAAATTCTCCCTCTTGAAAGACTTTGCGATTATGGCTTTATTTATCTTTCTCTTCGCCATAACCCAGCATTTATTACTTTCTCCACTACGTATAGTAAGTAGGGGAAGTATTGCATTCCACCCAAAAATTCGATACCGAGATTTCACCGGAAATATATGTTTTGAAGCCCCTGAATCTAAAAAAAGCCTTTTTGGAAACATGTCCGTGTGTGACTGTGAACAGCATAACTCAGAAACGAACAGTCGGATAAACACCAAACTTGTTATTTAGGTTCAGTATCTTCCAGAGATGCGACACGAAGGTTTTCAAGAAAGTCCCCCCACCCCAGATTACCCTTTACATGGAACATTTTTCGAAAATTTTAATTTTCTCAAAATGGCTCTAACGATTTTGATTAAAATATCATGTGTTTAAGATACTTTCATGACAAATGAAATGTATATCTTGAATTTTCTGGGAATGTCTCCAAAAGTATTCTTCATTGTGAACGACTTTTGCATAAAAACTTTCACTACACAACAAATGTAGATCGCATTAAAATACACAATTTATGTCATATACATTTTTGTTGTTGAGTGAACCATTTTCGAGATATTGCTTGTTATTCTCTTAAAGTTTCCAATACTTATACTTTTTCACAAACGGGAATTCGTTATTCATTTTTTTGTCCTTGTAATGCAAAGAGAATGGAATACTCCACATAGCAACCAGCTCTTAAAATATTTTACTATCGCTTAAAGTCTACCAATTCCCCTTGCATCCACAAGAAAATTAGCAATAAGATTAACATCTCGATTAACATGAAGCATATGAAGAATAAGCGTTTGTAAAAATAGTTTGTACAAGAATAGAGAAAGTCATGTGAGTGTAACACATCAGAATTTTTTTGTATCGTTACGAATTATTGCGCGATCTTTAGTTTCAGAACATGGAAAATTTCCAATGACTATGATCACCAACTGTCGGTGATAAAATTGGCCTACCATAGCTTAAATCTGTTAGCAAATAACAGAATAGTTAATGGGAGGCGAGGACACGTAATAGACCAGATATTTGTTTTTTAACAAGTACCGAGTTAAAATGACTCATCTTCAAAATGGCTTGTGACTGTATAGTATGTACCTTAAGATATTCTCGCACATGTTTCCACAGCTGCTTACTTATCGAAATGGCCCACCACTTTCTGTATCCTCGTAGAATTATGCTGCTTGCGATTAATGCCACGTTGGTACTTTGACATCTTTATTAAAGTATAGTAACCAAGGAAGGTCTTAGAGTAACTTTACAGATGAACATCTATTGCTACCAAGTCGGGGCTTGGGCTAGGTATTCCCAGAGTTATTTGGTGCTTTAGTAGATTTTAAACATATGCCCTACAACTCTGATTTGGAACTAAGTGATTTCACATTACTTTGAAGTTTTCTTGAATAAAAATACTTCAAAGTATTATCAAGACCTAGCCTTCGTCAGAGGCGTCATCACTGTTGTTACGAGGGTAACAGCTTTCTCTCTCATTATGGCAAGTGCCTTTACATGGTGGAAACTATGTGGAGAAATATGCTGCCTTTATACAAGAAAATTTAGAGACAGTTGGTTTCATAAAAATTATTTCACATGAAGCCTAAATACAGTTTTTTTTAAATTTCAGTAAATCTTATTACACACTGATTATAATACAATTCTGCGGAAACAATATAACTACGTTTGAATATGTACATGACACATAAACAGAAAAATTAAGACGTGAAGAAAGAGTTATATTCAGCTTAACGAGAAAACGTCACCTTATTGCGAACTCGTTTTAAGAATGGAAGGCCATCGACTCCCCAAAAAACCATATAGACTATGTGATCAAAAGTATCCGGACACCCCCCAAAACATACGTTTTTCATCTTAGATGTATTGTGCTGCCACCTACTGCCGAATACTCATTATCCGCGACCTTAGTAGTCATTAGACATTGTGAAACAGCAGAATGGGACGCTCCGTGGAACTCACGGACTTCGAAAGTGGTCAGGTGATTGGGTGTCAGAAGTCTGTACGCGAGATTTCCACACTCCTAAACATCACTAGGTTCACTGTTTCTGATGTGATAGTGAAGTGTAGGGACATGTACAGCACAAAAGTGTACAGGCCAACCTCGTTTGTTGACTGACAGAGACCGCCGACATTTGAAGAGGGTCGTAAAGAGTAATGGACAGACATCTATCCAGACCATCACACAGGATTTCCAAACTGCATCAGAATCCACTCCAAGTACTACGACAGTTAGGCGTGAGGTGACAAACCTTGGATTCTATGGTCTAGCGGCTGCTCATAAGCCACTCATCACGCAGGAAAATGCCAAACGACGCCTCGCTTGGTGTAAGGAGCGACAACATTACACGATTGAACAGTGGCAAAACGTTGTGTGGAGTCACGGATCATGGTACACAATGTGGCGATCCGATGCCAGTGTGTGGGTATGGCGAATGCCCAGTGAACATCATTTACCAGCGTGTGTAGTGCCAAAGGTGAAACTCGTAGGTGGTGGTGTCATGGTGTGGTCGTGTTTTTCCTGGAGGGGGCTTGCATCCCTCGTTGTTTTGCGTGGCACGATCACAGCACAGATCCACATTGATACTTTAAGCACCTTCTTGCTTCCCGCTGTTGAAGAGCAATTCGGGGATGGCGATTGCATCTTTCAACACGATCGAGCACTTGTTCATACTGCACGGGCTGTGGCGGAGTGGTTACAGGACAATAGCATCCCTGTAGTGGACTGGCCTGCACAGAGTCCTGACTTGAATCCTATAGAACACCTTTGGGATGTTTTGGAACGCGGACTTTGTGCCAGGCCTCACCGACCTACATCGATACCTCTCCTCAGTTCCGCACTCCGTGAAGAATGGGCTGCCATTCCCTAAGAAACCTTCCAGTACCTGATTGAAAGTATGCCTGCGAGAGTGAACGCTGCCATCAAGGCTGAGGGTGGGCCAACACCATATTGACTTCCAGCATTACCGATGGAGGGCGCCACGAACTTGTACGTCATTTTTAGCTAGTTGCCCGGATACTTTTGATCATGTAGTGTACTTCGAATTATTCATAGAAGTGAGCTAAATATCCTATAAAGATTTAAGACAGATTGAATAACATTTACTGTAAAAATTAGGGACAAACATTTCGGCACTTGGCCTTCACTTATGCCACACCTCCTCCTGGGCTTATGCAGGTATTTAAATATATATTTATTATGAACATAAGGGCATGACCCCAATTACAATGTTTATCATGTATAGTCACTTACTATAATAATATTTAACTTTTACGAAGAAAAGAACAAAAATTAAGATGAAAGAATTTATGAAGACAAAGAAAAGACGCGGAATAGAAACAACTGAGAAATAAAAGAAAATATGGCATGGCTTTTAATTATCTAATTAATTATAAATTTAATATTTGTTTTAATCTACTAATACATAATTATTAACTACAGGCTATCTGAACTGAATTTCAAAAAGGTTGAAAATAATGAACTTGGTTACATTAATATAGAATTCTGTATAATGGTGAATTTTAATCAATTTCTGTATTTGCTCCGGGGGTGATTTCTTTTAATCTACTTATTTTAATTGGTGTATAAGTGATATATTTTTAATAATAAATAAATAAATATGTATAATCAATAATCAAATGCAGAACTTCATACACAACATGAGTCACATACTGTCTCTTCTGAAATTTAAAGCTCTTATTTTAATATCCTGAGTTTTATCTCGCAAAATTCAGTCAAATCCTTTGGCTCATTAATTAAAGAAATACCAAGGTAACCAAATGTAAAATATTTTGACAAAAATGTCAAGAAAACCTACATTTTTAACTACCTTTGACAACGTGCCATAACACTTCGCTGCCTCCCTAAAATCTGGTGTTCAAAAGCAAGACAAACAAATGCTACACGGACGCACAGCACGTGCTAGTTGTAGGCAGAGGTTTAAAATTAGATATTATACAACGGTGCATCTGATTTGCATAATATGCTGTGAGTGGGGAAAGTTGTACTTGACTTACTTGCTCTTTATACACTGGCTCTCAAATGGCTGTAAATCTTCATCGTGTCGTTTATTCTTGGAATTCTGATAAAAATCTACCCAACAACTCTAGTTCTGTCCTTGCAGGAAAAGTTGTATATCCTAATTTTTACAGTGTCTTAGTTAACATAAATATTAACATAATTTTTGCAACAAATTTCTTATAAGACAGGATGAACCAGAACTTCACCGACAAATGTAAGAGGTTGATCAGGAATACCTTCTGAGTACTTTGATATAAGGGACCCATGGTCTCCGGCGGCTCGTTACAGAGTGATAGTTTAATTATGATTTATTCCCTAACAAACCGGTCACCCTTGTTTCTGTGAAAATACCTCCATACAGTGAAGAAACCTGTATAATATGCAGTAACTAAAACGTACATCATACAACACAGAGCAATGCAACATTCGGCAAACTAAACCAGCGGGTACACTTTTATCGTAGTTTGTTCAATCTAATCGGTCAGTGTACAGTACAGTACATCACAAATGCAGAACTGTTTCCTTACAGGTATTGTTCAAAACGTCGACTACCATGATCATAGTAGAGCAGAGGCGGCGAAAACGTGACTCGCGAGTCAATTTGACTCGCAGGCGCACCGTTCGCTCTCTGCAACCGTCCGTTTGATTTTCACATGCTGCAGAGTGTTGCAGTGCGTGTTGCATATTTGGTGACTCGCGGAAGGAAGTCGTTTTCGCCACCCTTGCAGTAGAGTATCCAGTGACACACCATCGACTGTCTCACACGCTCAAGCATTCCAGGAGTTTGGTGTACAAGTTCCGCGGCTGCGATAATCCTAGCAACCAGGCCCGTGCAAGTATCGGCCGGAGTCTCGTAAATTAGGATCTTCACATGACCCAGAAGAAGAAGAAGAAGAAGAAGAATAAAAAAGTAGTCGTAGTAGTAGTACTTCATTGGTGTCATGTCTGGTGACCGAGCTGGCCATGGAATATGACCACCGCGACCAATCCATTGTTGTCCAAACTGTACGCCAATGCGGTTCTTAACATCGAGTGGAAAGTGTAATCGTCCTCCGTGGTGAAATGGTTACCATGCTAGCCTCTAGTTCCCGAGGTCTCGGGTTCAAACACGTCGGAGGGCGATGGATTTTTTCGGGCATAAAAATTCTCAGCATGGCTTCCTTCGGAAGGGAAGTAAAGTCGGTGGTCCCGCGTCGTAGATTTACGACACGTAAAAGAACCTCAGGCCTGATAAAGAGGCCTCTGAGCAAAATTACCGTCTTTCAACCCAATATAGAATGGGAGGCTAAGACCATTGTAGTTAAAGAGCGTCCATAAATACAATTTAATTTAATTTTGAGTGGAAAGTGTGTCGGCATCCCGACATGTTGAAACCACAAGCTGACGAATTCTCAGCGGCATATCTTCTAGGAACTGTGGGAGGACACGTTGAAGGAACGTTTTATACCGACTCCGTTCAGTGTATAAGGAAGTACGTAAGGTCCAATCGCAAAATCATTGACATTACCAGCCCATACATTCACAGCAAACTGCTGTTGAGAGGATCGACACTCCAGTGCGTGTGGATTTTCGTAATCCCACACATGGCTATTCTTACTGTTGAACATGCCCTCTCTTGTAAACTTGTCCTCGTCTGTAAACAACACCAAAGCAGGAAAACTTGGTTTTCTGCACATTGTTGTAGGAACCATTTGCAAACTCCATTCGAAATGGGAAGTCCATTGGCTGCAATGACTGCACGTTCTGTGAATGATACAGGTGCAATTTTTGTGTATATACGACTCTCAAAACAGTTGATTGACTCGTGTTCAGAGCTCGTGCAACGCGCCACTACTAGGATTGTCACCAATTCTTTGTAACACTTTCTCTTCCAGATCGGGTGTTCTGGCATACCTCGCACGGTCAATATGTTCCACTCTAACACGGAAGGATTTAGTTTATCGTAGGCGCCTATATACAAATACAAAAGTGCTGTGATGTGATTGCTGTCTGCGCGGGTACAGCTCAGCATAGCGTCGTTGTGCCGCTCTTCCATTGCATTCAGTGAACCCATACACGAGGTGCATATCGGTCAACTCTTCATCAGTAAATCTATCCATACTGCTGTGCATCACTGATGACGTACAACGAACGCTGCCAGAGAAACAAAACCTACTGTCCATTCCAAACCAGAGTGCCTTTCACTGAAAACAAACGCTTTGTATTATCCGCGCGAAAGTAGTTCGCAATCCATCCGTAATGGCAGCTTGTTTCCCTCTCACGTGCTTGTTGAACACTATTTAAATCTATAAAAACGCGCCCTGTGTGAGAATCATAGTTCAAAATGCAACCCGAGGTAACAATCGATTTTATAAGTCTGCGGCAATTAACATTTTACTTGCGTTAATCACAATCCTCGGACAAAAGTGCAACACCCAAATCCGAATCCTCCGAAGTGACTCAGCTGACATATCGGAATCAGAACTACTCTCCAAAATAATGACAAGCGTATTCACAATTCCACAGCACTGTCGCACAAAACAAGTTCCCACATTTTATCCTCTTCTATGTTCTATTATGTCTGTTTCTATTCCGTGCTCCCTTTGATTACACTTCGCACTGAAACGCCTGTAAAATCCAATATTAGTTTCGTAATATGCACTAATGCAAGTGTCGGGTATTTTTCTAATAGTAAGTTGAATATATGAAGTATTGCTTGTTTTTCCCACTTTTTGATTGTTTCCCTCTTTTGTGTTTGAACAGTTAATGCGCATTACACGGACCTCCCTCTGCCATTTGAATTCAAATACCAACCGACTAAATCACAAGATTTGACCTGAGCTGAGCATATGTGTGTTACCGTATTATGAATGACTGTTCGCTTATCATATATCCTGTGTTACGGAAAGTGTTTATTCGGTACTCAGATAGCACCTCTGGGAATTCATTGCTGCATTTCTTGTATATGTAAGAGAGTGGCAGTCGTGCATACGGTTGGTATTAACAAGCAAGATGTTCTCGGCGTTAGCGCAATAGCAGGCGAAAATCATGTTTTATAATCTCATAACAGCTAGTATATATCCATTACCTTTAACGATGACTTCTTATGATAACCGCAATAAAATGTGCAGTTCTATGCCTTTCCTGCTCTAATATTTCATATACAGTACATGTATTAAGGAACTATTTACGTTGGCGTAAGAGTATATTCTTGGGTTCGTGACAAACAGAAGCACGTGCTTCTGTTTACAACAGAGGGAACTCTGGTTTGGAATGGACAGTAGACAGAACCGAGCAGTACTGAATGCACACTTGAGAGCAACGAGTTAAAGCGGGCATTACTGTTGTCAACAGCAGGTACCGTGAGCGAATGGAAACAGTTTACAAATAAGACACACAGGCTTAACGTTGACATTTGCGCTGTTGTGCAGTATTTTCAGTGCAATACAGATACAAAGCTAATTGGGGCAAGAAACCAAACGAAATGCAATTACTCTTTATCGAGACGCCGGAGACCATGGTCCCTTATATCAAAATACTCAGAGGGTATTCCCGAAAAACCTCTGAAAGTTTGTTGGTGGAGTTCTGGTTCACTCTGTATAGCCGATAACAAACCAAATGTTGTGTATGGTATTCCCTTTTACTTTCCTTTCTACCTAGGCATGTGTGTTCTAATCTGTATAAACTCAAGAAAAGGCGAACTGAAGAACTCTCTAAACACTTTAAAAATTTAATAAACTCAAAAATATTGATAACGTTAAGCACTACCAGCACTGCCGCGTTGTTTTCGCCACAAAACCAACGCACCTGAAGTTCACTCTAAGCGCACACTTGGGTAGAAGAAAATTGCCTTTTCTCCTAGATCAGGTTTTTTTTCTTCAGAAAGGTTTCCAGATTTATCTAACAGTAAATGAGTGGCTTGGAACAAATTCCAAAAATCTGATGTGTTGCACTCACATGACTTTCTCTACTCTTGTACAAACTATTTTTACAAACGTTTATTCTCCATATGCTTCATGTTAGTCGAGATATCGAGATGTTAATCTTATTGCTAATTTTCTTGTAGATGCAAGGGGAATTGGTAGGCTTTAAGCGATAGTCAAATATTTTAAGAGCTGGTTGCTAGGTGCAGTATTCCATTCTCTTTGCATACCAGGACAAAAAAATGAATAACGAATTTAAGAAAAAGTATAAGTATTGGAAAATTTAATGGAATGACAAGCAATATCTCGAAAATGGTTCACCCAACAAAAAAAGTGTATATGACATAAATTGTGTATTTTACCGCGATCTACATTTTTAGTGTAGTAAATTTTGTCTATCTCTTATGGTTTACCAGTTATGCAAAAGTCGTTCACAATGAAGAATACTTTTGGAGACATTCCCAGAAAATTCGAGACATACATTTCATTTGTCATGGAAACATCTTAAACATATTTTAAGAGATATAAGATATTTTAAGATATTTTAATCAAAATCGTTAGAGCCATTTTTGAGAAAATTAAAATTTTCGAAAAATGTTCCTTGTAAAGGATAATCTGGGGTGGGAGGATTTTCTTGAAAACCTTCGTGTCGCAACCTTGGAAGATACTGAACCTAAATACCAAGTTTGGTGTTTATCCGACTGTTCGTTTCTGAGTTATGTTGTTCACAGACACACACACACACACAGACAGACAGACAGACACACACGGCCATGTTTCTAAAAATGTTTTTTTTTATTCAGGGGGCCTCAAAACATATACTTCCGGTGAAATCTCGGTATCGAATTTTTGGGTGGAATACAATACTTCCCCTACTTACTATACGAAGTAGAGAAAGTAAAAATGAGTGGTTATATATATTCGGTATGAAAGGAAGAGCGAGTCAGAAGTAGCCTGTCTTAGTGGATTGTGTTTAAATTGGTCTGCTCCAGTGCAATACGATTAGCGACTCGTCCTTGTTGAGCGAGTGGTGAGGGGTGTTTATTATTGTTAATATGAATATTTTATTATTGGTATTCAACTGGCAAGCATACAGACAAGTCATTTGCAGTATTTCCTTTCGCACATGCTTTGAAGGGTAAAGTATGTTTCGCTTAGAAGTATACAAGAGGAGAGTTAGAGAAGTGACGCTTGGAGAAATGGAACCGCACATCTCATTATCGACTTATATCGTCCCGTCCCTTTAAATTCACTAATAGTTACACCTAATTGTTCATTTCCGATCTGGTTTATTGATGTATTTTGAGTCATGTTCGAGCTTCTTATATTGTCATATCTTGTTCCTGCAATCGTGCTTGGAACATCTTCCTTTTGTCTTTATGCATTCTCTAACCTTGTATTCAGGAGAAGATTTTGGCTAGTGTGACAATTTATAAGCATTATTATGAGGCAGTATTTTTAACACTTGAATTATTTAAATTAAATTATATAATATGTAAATCCAATTGCCTTGAAGCAATATGTATGTAATAATTTGTAAAAATGTAACAGTCATTGCAAATTCTTATATTATTGTAAACATGTTTAATAATGTTATGTGAATGCATTACATACTTTAATAATGCAAGAGCTGTGAGAATAATAAGTTTAAAGTTGCTAACAATGGGGTAACCTTGAGGCAATAATGAGTTCGAGAGTTTGAATACTACTAGTCATGATTAGGGCAGCAATAATGTAAATTTTGTGACAGTTTAAAAATAGCCAATCAACAGCCAGAAAAAGCTTTAGTAAAATGCAGATCTTATTATTAGTGTAGTGCTATTTAATTTGAGCCAAGGTTTAATAAAAAATAAGTGAATTTAAACTTAAAATCTGTGTAAGCCTACATTCTTGTCGTACCACGCCCTGATTAAGAGAAACGTGTCTCTAAAGTAAGACTGACTCAGCCGAGGCAAACAAACATAAATACTATCTCTAGAAGCAGTTTAATAACAAAGTTAATAATATTTTTTAAACTTGGAGAGTAACAACAAAAATACATCTTCAAAAATCGGCTTCTCATACGTAGCAGCATATTACGTAACAAACAATCCACTTAAAAAATTGACGTTCATACATGGAGCAGAGTAAATAAATAACAATTCAACAATATAACTTTTTCAATTACCTATTCAAGTTCTCACTTAGGGCGGAATTCGCCTCTAGGTATGTACTTGGCGGAACTTTTAGTTAAACAGAGTGCACTACCGATATGTATGTTGATCAAAACTGTTTATCGACCAAGGCTAAATATATTTAAGACAAACAATTCAAAGAAAAAAATAAATCTTTAACTATGTTGAAGCTAAAATGCTAGAATATACCGCAAAGGCAAACGAAGTAAAATGTGGCACGGTTGTCATAGCCAATAGCAATGCTAGAGTTGAAATGCAGACATTAACGGCTATAATGAAAGCGGGTAAGAATCCATGTAAATGACATGTTGACGTCTGACAAGCCTTACTTGACGTTTACATTAAGGTACAATGCCTGCGCAAATTGCCCAACAAGCGTCTATCTTTCTTTGCTTTGTTCAACACGTAGTAACGCAGGTCTATTCCTGTGCACGATTAGTGTGTCACGAAGTGAAAAATACGAATGATGTGGCACTTCTCAGCGTTATAAAAACTACTTCTCTAACCCATCTACGCGAAATAATGAACTAGGATAAACAAAATCGTAAACGTAGGTAAACTTTCAAATGCGATGTTTTATAAAAGAGGTAATGCAGTAGCACTGATAAAATGTTATTGTGGATAATTTGGAAAATAATCCTAAGTCTTATGTGTTACACCCACATGACTTTCTCTACTCTTGTGCAAACTATTTTTACAAACGCTTATTCTCCATATGCTTCATGTTAATCGAGATGTTAATCTTATTGCTAATTTTCTTTAGATGCAAGGGGAACTGGTAGGCTTTAAGCGATAGTCATATATTTTAAGAGCTGGTTGCTATGTGGAGTATTACATTCTCTTTGCATTAACAGGACAAAAAAAGTGAATAACGAATTCCCATTTGAGAAAAAGTATGAGTATTGGAAAATTTAAGAGAATAAAAAGCAATATCTTGAAAATGGTTCACTCAACAAAAACAATGTATATGACATAAATTGTGTATTTTAACGCTACCTACATTTTTTTGTGTAGTAAAATGTTGTCTATCTCTTATGGTTTACCAGTTGCAAACGTCGTTCACAATGAAGAACACTTTTGGAGACATTCCCAGAAAATTCAAGATATACATTTTATTTGTTATAAAAGTATCTTAAAATGTTTTAATCAAAATTGTTAGAACCGTTTTTGAGAAAATTAAAATTTTCGAAAAATGGTCCATGTAAAGGGTAATCTGGGGTGGGGGAGTTCTTGAAAACCTTCGTGTCGCATCTCTGGAAGATACTGCACCTAAATACCAAGTTTGGTGTTTGTCCGACTGTTTGTTTCTGAGTTATGCTGTTCACAGCCTGACACACACACGGACATGTTTCCAAAAGTGCTTTATTTGGATTCAGGGGGTCTCAAAACATGATTTCCGTGAAATCTCGGTATGGAATTTTTGGGTGGAATACAATACTTGCCCTACTTACTATTCGTAGTAGAGAAAGTAAAAATCGTGTATGCTCTCCATATAAACTACTAATATTTAGGATCATTATAAGTGAGTTATACAAAAAGGAAACTAATCTACAAAGCATGGGCTTGATAAGAAATAATTTAGAAGGGAATATATGAGAGACGTTTGGAGAAAAAGAGACACACAACAAAGGTTTCCGGAAGAATAATTTTGGAAGATATTGAGATACAAAAATTATTTAGCCATATAACCAAGAAGAGAAAATTGGTATTTAATGTTACAATAAAACATCTTTGGAAAAGAGAGAGGTATATAGACAACAACAATAAGAAGAAAGAGGTGAGGGATAGCATGGTAAGAGCAGGAATGTGGAGACTAAAAGGACAAAGAAGTGGCTATCCGCAAGCTGAATGTCCTTTATGTGGGGGAAGAGAAGGTATAAAACACATTATATACGAATGCAGGGAAACAGATTTGAAGAAAACAGTGTATGGCATAGAATGAATAGGAATACTCATATAAGTAAAATTTTAGACAAGAATTGTAAGAACGTGGAGCAATAATTAGAGAAAGTAAACAAGAAAAACAAAGGTTAAAAGAGGAAAGAATCAAGAATGTGAGAATATAAATTTGCTTATGTGAACTGCCCATTTTAGTGGCCAGGGCCAAATGCAGGTGACAAACTAATACAGCAGTACTTTAATAAACTTAATCTTAAAACTATTCAAAAAGGAACTTAAATTTTCAAGAAGGTTTAAACGAGATTTAATTAAATAATTAAGCAAATACATCAGCGCAAGTTAAAGTTTCACATACAAATATTACAAATGTCCAACACGAGTTCCTTTTGTAACATGGCATATATCTATTCTGTGAGTGAGGATTCTGTGGATCATATCTCGAACAATAGTTGCTGTCAGAACTATCGTTTTGTTTAGATTTGCAGGAAATAGAGGAATATGCACTTTGATTTAAGGTAGGGCCACACACAGTAGTCCAAGCAGGGGATCTTGGCGGCCTGGTTCCAGTTCATGTCACAGTGCGATAAATGAAAGAAGTGACCTCATGACGGAAATGTAGAGGTGCACCGTCCTGTTGAAAAATAAACTCTACTGGGTGTATAGTAAACTTGAAAATATAGAGGAACTTTTGAAACTCAGTAGAACTTATCACTACCATGGGTTCAACGGCAGGGTGGCATAATTTTGTATACCTAACTAATCTATAATGATCCTTTATATATGTATACTTTTGTGCAAATTTCAAACAAATATGCAATGTATAAACACATTTTCTGAAAAACTGAATGTTCAGCTCTCTGCTTGTAGAGGTTTGCATACAAATTTTAGGAATTTTTTTATATTCTCAGGTAATTACCTTTTTCATTCCCTCGACGCACCTTCTTTCAGAAAAATCTCACGCGTTGCATTCACATGAATTTCTCTATCACACTTCTACAAACTGTTATTACAAAAATTTGTTTTCTGTCTTCTTGTTGCTAATAGAGATAAACTTTCAATATACGTTTACACACTTCTTTTTTTCTTATTAGAAGAATACAGTAAGCTAAAGCGATCAGTCATCATCATCATCATCACTGTATGATGACTAAAATTCTATGTTTTTTGCATCACCACGAGGAAAAACGAATAGCAACTTGCCATTTGACGAAAAGTATAAATGTTTGAAAATTAAAACCAATACAAAATGGTTAACCCATAAAAAATTTGGTATAAATTCTTCGCTTTAACAAGATCTAAATTTGTTTGTTTGTTAGTTTTTGCCTGCATTTTACGGCTTACCAATCATTATAAAGGTAATTCAGAATGAAAATGACTTTACAGGCTATTCCCATAAAATTTAAAATATACATTTTATCAACCAACTTTTTTCATTTTTGAGCAATATTATACACACACAGAAGTTTTCTAAAATGCTTTTTTCTTATTCAGGGAGACTCAAAACTTGTATTTTCGGGGAAATATGTGTTGAAGTTTTGGCTGAAATACAATATTTCCTCTACTTAAAATCCTAGAACATGTCTATCGAATGCATTGGTTATTTCTAGAATTTTTGGAACGATCTGAGAGGTCATTAATAGACGATCCACGACCTTGAGAATTGGAAATAGATGTTGAAATAGAAATAATTAATAGGCCTGAGGTTTGTTTGGCCTTTTGCGCGTCGTCCCATGGCTCTTTGTGCATCCTCCAGCTGTAAAGAGAATTCTAGCTTTCGACGTTTAAAGCCGCTTGTACACGATCAAGTTTTTGTCAAATTCAATACTTTACAAGAACTTTCAAGAGAGGATTTCACAATGATTTGATGGCTTTTGCCAATGAAATGCGAGTATTCACAGTGCGTCAAGAAATCCGCAACATGGCTGAAAGCGAAACGTAAACAAAAATGTCTACCTAGGCAAGATACGTCGTATGCGAACTGATTAGGTTATACAGAAGCTGGCCATGTCTGTACATCGAGAGCTCCGTGGATTATCACAAGATGGAGCAGATGAAGGCGATTATGAAGAAATAATTGCCAGGCAGTTTTCCGAACTAAATACACATTAATGCAATGTTATATAGCGTGGTTAACCTATCGGTTGGTGTTATTTTCATAGTATTCCACACTCGTAATGTGATTTCATTGGATATAATACGTGAAAGTGCTACATAATATTAGTAAAGAACAATATTTCATTGCGAATTGTTATACTGTGACGTAAATACTAAATTGCTTTGCGCGTGATAAATTATCAATGTGTTCTGAAAGGTTTCAGTTTGGCGAAGAGATAACTTGTAAATACATACGAGGGCAATCCAGAAGGTCCCAGACGTTTTGGCCTATCGTGGCGATGAGTAGGGCTAGAGCCGCCACCTTGGTGTCAGAACTTCCTACATTCAGTACGCATCCAATGTGGTAGCGTGAGGACTGTGCCTTCCTTACTGTGCTCTCTGTGAGTTGTTAAAATGCGCGCTTCAATAGAAAATCCCGCCACTTGTGAAGTGCGATTCGCTAAAAGAACAAATCAATTGAAATTTATCGTCAACTTTGTGATGTTTACGGGCAGGGAAATAATGAGTGAAAGCCGAGTCAGGCAATAGTGCATTGATTAAAAATGGTCGTACCAATATTCACGACGAGGATCGCAGTGGTAAGCCTAGCCTTATGACTGATGAACTGTCAATGCAAATCAATGACAAAATTCGTGAAAATCGTCGTTTCACGATTACAGAACTTTCGGAACGTTTTCCCCAAATTTCATGGAGTTTGGTGCATCAAATTGATGCTGTGATACTGACACTGAACTGCATGCCGGTGTAAACCAGTGGTTGAAGTCGCTGGCGGCAGATTTCTACAGAGAGGGTATTGAAAAACTTGTGCCACTGTATGATAAATGCCTCAATTTGAATGGCGATTATGTAGAAAAATAGCTTAAGAGTGTACTTTGCAATTGTAGATAATAAACGTTAATATTTTCATTTTGTTAATTGTTTATTTCAAAACGTCTGGAACTTTCTGGATTACCCTCGTATTTTTGACATGTCAACTCTTGCCAGGTCTTTTCCAATCTTGTCACATATTGAAAAATATTTCACAATTTTTCTTGTAAAATCTTGAATTGAAAAAAAAGTTTGATCGTGTACAAGGGGCTTAAGATTTTGAGCTTACACATGAGGTTTGTCGTGCAGGTTCTGGAGTGTTGACCATCTTCTTCTCTAGAGCTTCATACTCTAGAAGAACATCTTTAGCAGCTTCTTGGTCTTCATAATTAATTATTTTGTACTTAGGGCCTACTGTGTGAATCCTCAATAGTTGCAGATGTTTTTTGAGGTGGCCAGCAAAACAAGTCGCTCTTCTAACATATTATATTCAGTTTTACTTGTGCTGTACAGGATGACGCATTGTCAGCGCAGAAGAAGAAGAAGAAGAAGAAGAAGAAGAAGAAGAAATGGAAGGCTTATAGAACTTAAAGTTTAATTTAACAAACGAAGAACATTTGTGTGAAATACTTGTAAAACGTTCTGTTTTCGTGAATTAAAATCGCGAAACTTAAATTTGCTTCACTTATTTGTAATGTATAGGCTTAATTTTCTACAAATCTTCTCCAAAATTTAGATGTTTCTATGGTTTTTTTAAAACTTTCATATTAGCATTCCAATTCAGTTGATTGGATAGCGGTACAACGATGGGGCGGGTGTCAGACAAGGCGACACCAATGGGTAATTCACCTTAGACTTCTTTAACCGTAATCGATTATTAATTTTCGCTTGTTAACTTGCAATTATGATTCGGGTTTAATATGGGAGCTTAACAACATTCTGCACATAATGGGTTTGTACGGAATACATTTCAAACCTAAAAGGTTAAATTTCCGTTCTCGCGTTCCTAATGCCATAGAAGTGCCATACCTTCGCTTTAGTAAACAACTTGAGAACTACTTATAATTTATGTGGTTGTAAAACAGCTTTTGTTGTATTCCCACACACTGTTGAACTCTGCTCTTCAAATGATGTAAAAGTTTACTTGCCTGTCATCTCGTAATGATATTCTAGAAGCAGTTAAGCGTGATGTACAGTAACTGTAAAAAGTAAAGCGGCCAGAAAATAAATGCAGTTTTGGACGACCCTTCATAAGGCAGCTGACTGTATTTGTTTATGAAAGAAGGTGGGACGGAAGTGAGAGAAAGAAAGCAAGCAAGCGCGGGTTAGAAATATTCCAGTAATATGGTGATTTACAGTGTTATATAACACTTTGTTTTCAAACCTTTCCATTCGAAATAACTGTTTAACTAAATGTAATTCAACGCAAGTAAATGACATGAAGAGTAAGTGAAAAAATTTCTGATGTGATACATTCACATGACTTTCTCTTCCCTCTATCGGTTATTAGTGGATATACAAACTATTCTTAGTAAAGCTTTATTTTTCTATCTAATACATTTTAATCCAAAAATAAACCTTTGCAGAAATAGCTACATTGCTCATTTCGTTATAGATACAAAGAGAACTGCGATACTCTAATGTTTAAGAACTGGACGCTATATACTGGCCTTATAATTCCATACTGTTTCCATGTAATCGCGAGAAATAACTGAATGTTTAAAGGACTTTAAGAGAATGATCAAGAAATGAGCAATTCCAACCTTTAATAACGGATATCTCGGAAACGGCTTATACCACAACAAAACGTATTTTAAATAATTTACGTGTTTTAAAAAGATCTATTTTTTTATGTAGTAGGTTTTTGTATGTCGCATAACGTTTACTAGTTATACAAGATTTCTTCCAAATGAACTTGGCTTCACGTTATTCCCAGAATATTCAAGATATACATTTTATTTGTTATGCAAATATCAAAAAATAGGTATTTTAATCAAAATGATTAAAGTCATTTTTGAAAGTCAAAATTTTCGAACCTTTCCACGTAAAGGGTAGTTGGGGTGGAGGGATTTTCTTGAAAATCTTCATGTGATATCCTTGGAGGATACTGAACTTAAATAGCTATCAAGTTTGGTATCTATCCAACTTTTGGTTTTGAGTTATGCTGTTCACATACTGATAGACAGACACAACACACACGGATCTTTTTCTAAAAATGCTTTTTTTATTCAGGGGGCCTCAAAACATATATTGAAATCTCGACATCGAATTTTTTGGTGGAATACAGTACTTCCCTACATAGTAGGGAAAGTAAAAAGGGACTATTTGAATCTAAATTTCGGCTCTTCATCCCTATCACCTGATATCTTGAAATTTCAAATAGTACGTCTATGTTAGGGATATGACAAACAGTTATTTTCGGGTAACGGTTATAACAGTCACAGTTTCAGTGCGTTAACAGTTACAAGTAACTATTATGTTATTCGTTTTCATTATTATCACATTCGTAGTTACATTACATTAATGGTTACCAGTACAATCATACTAACCGGTTGGATTGTAGTGATGAACTGAGCGATATGGGATCCTAAACTTAAACATCACCTGATACAGACATAGTATAGACAAATACATCACTATTGCCAATATAAACATGACTGAAATTAAGCACATAATAGCTAAATTCTCGTAAGGCGATAGATAAACATGGTAATGACATTTGAAACGCTATGTTGCTAGAGAAGAGGAATCTTAACATCTAACACACATTTTTACCTAACATCACAAAAGAAGTAGATAATCTCAGTCGGTTGCATATGTATAGCAAGGCGAATAATTACTAGACCTTTTTCTCGTCAGATGGTGTATTAGATCGACAATCCACTCGCGATCTCTTGCGGAGGAGATAGATTAATGCGTAAACTAGTTCTCGATAAGCGATAGCAATGCACATGGAGTGAATGATGTCATCCAGACTTGGTAACAGTCTCCGTTACTTTGGTAACCATAACTGAGTAACTAGTTACTTTGTATTTGTTACTTTTGTAACCATTAATGGGTGACTAGTTACTGTGTGTGTCTGCTGTTTATGTAACGTTACATTAAAGTAACCGTTTATGTTATTTTCAGCCCATCCCTACTCTATATTATAAATCTGAAACAGTAATCAATTCTTCATGTATTTCATTCATTTGATTTCACAACTTTGTTCCCTATGGTTGCCTGACAACCGAGTGAAACTCTCGTTTACAGGTAAGAATAAACCTGGAAAGACTATTCGGCATTCTTTGTTATAATTGCTGCGTTTAGGTATCAAAAATGATTTAAAAATGGTATATGGTCATCTAAAAGGAATAAAACTAATGTTATTTCTTTCATCTGAGGATATTTAGGAATCTATAAATAAACAATTAATTAATCAGGGTGCTCCCAAATTTTGGAAGGAATTCAGATACGAGTATATAGCTCTTCTGTTCTCAACCCGGCAGAGGGCGATGGATTTTTTCAGGCGTAAAAATCCTTAGCATGGCTTCCTTCGGAAGGGAAGTAAAGCCGGTGGTCCCGTGTCGTAGATTTACGGCACGTAAAAGAACCTCAAGCCTGATAGAGAGGCCTCTGAGCAAAATTACGGGTCTTTCACGCCCAATGTAGAATGGGACGCTAAGGACCATAGTGGTTAAACAGCGTCCATAAATAAAAAACTGAATGAATCTTCTGTTCTCCTGGTAACGATGGAGTAAAATTTCCATGTGTAATTTAATAACTTTAAATAAATATTGCAAACTACTAAAATAGCCTGCTTTCGCCGTAGTGCAAAGAGATGCATTATTTATTTATTTATTCTTATTTTATTTTTTAGAATTCGTTTGTTTAGATTTCGTTGCCTGGTAAAAGCATTATATAATAAATGAAGAAAATCAGTAAACATTGAATACTCTTTCATCAAGGTGTAGAGGCAACATTTGAGTAATCAAATAAAATGTGACTATGGGTGATATTGCAAAACCTAAGGTGAAAGTAAGTCGAAATTAAATTTAACTTGTTTAACCTGGCAACTTATGAAATTAAAACTTTACACGAGCCACCCATTTCTAAAGCTTACCAATCAGCAAACTTTGAAAATGATTTAAGGTTAGTGATTTTAGAACTGCTGCCGAATTTTGAAGACTTCCTTTCTTTATAAAAAAGTGGCAACTCTTAATTGAACTCCAAACTTGTCGTCTAAACTGAATTTTTCGCACCAAAAACTAGAAACTCAATTCGTGGAATAGGGTGGTAATGAGTTAGTGAAAAACGGAATAAATACAGTAAGAGGAATGTAATCTGCAAAGAAGCATTATTGCCTAAACTGACTGAAATTATACGAGTAAATGTAACTTTGTGGTAAAAAAATCTTTTATTATTTGAACGGAGTGTTAGAACTTGTAAAATGTTGAATGAGAGAATTATATTTTCTATAATGCGCCAAATATTGAATAAATATTATGAACTAGGATTAATAAGTATTATATAACATTTTCCTTTCTGATAGAGAGGGAAACAGCAGAAATGAGAATCTGTTTGTTTTGACTACACGGAGGTCCACAAACATGTGTTACTGATGAACAAAACTACTAGTTTTTTTCTGTTTCATTTGCTCTACCCGCTCGGTCATTGGTTCGAGCCTGATTATACTTATCTCCCTACAGTCCACTTTGCCGTGAGAGGTCGAGCGATTTTATTCTTACTTGAAGTCTATTGCTTCTGCGTAATACATTTCTAAGAATTGGATATTTATTATTTATTTATATTTATAGACATAAATGCTATTAAGTATAATTAGAATAAAATAAATTAAAATTAGGAATAAGCATGTGATAATACGTAATACAGCTGTAAGCAGTCAGAATGTAATTGTTGTAAAAGAATAATGCATTTCTTACAGAGCAGGTGAAAACGGGACTCGCGAGTCATTATCAGTCGCCGCTTCCTCTGTGTCTACCTATCTTATTTGTTTTCACATGCTGCTGAGTGGAGCGCGTGTTGCAAATTAGGTGACTCGAGAAAGGAAGCCCTTTTCGACACCCTGATTCTTCTGTTGTGAGCTTCAGTCACAATGTCTTCATTTTGCCTGAATGTCCCATTAATATTACCTACAATCTGTTTCATTCATTTGTTCTACGTGTTTTTTTTTCTCTTTAAATTTATGCTGTCCAATATTTATTGAATAAATCGTTCATAAATGCAACTTGGAATTTTGTTTATATTTAAATCCCTAAAAATTATTCTGTAATTTCAGATTTCTCAAACAGTATTCACTCAAAATCTTAACTTACTATATAAATGTAATCACTACAATATTGTGGCGTATCAGTAAGTTCATTGTCATTACCAGATGTACTGTTGTGTTGTATTGTTGTTACCAGACGTAGCATTATTGGGTCTCTTTCGTTATATTTCGGCTTAACAGTCTTTCCTTTTGGCGCGGACCACGCTAAGGGGAGGGATATGTTTGAAATTGTCTGGTATGACGTCAACCCTGTCTGGCTTGCCTAGACACGGTTGGTGGGGGAAGCGTTAGCGTCACTCGAGAGTAAGTGGTCGTTGGAACCAGTCGTGTGTGGCCGGTTTTCGGTCTGTGGCATCTCCCTTCATCCTGTTTCCTTTGCTAACTATGTAGAGAAGCTAAGCGTTTATGTGAATAAATCCCACGTAATGTGTGTTATGTAATGTTTTTGTGTAATGTAAAACCTACGCCTTCCCCTTAATTACACACCAAGGTCCCGGACTTCTCTGTATTCACTCTTAGGTTGATCCGCGTCAAAACAAACCCCAGGTGACCAGTGCACCGCTATAATGTATCCTTCCGTCATTCGCACTAGAAATGCTGTCACACTTTCAGACCATGTGGCGAGTACAAGCGACACGTAGTGCAAAAAGGAACAGAGTCCTTATTTCGACAACTGAAACGGTGACTAGCATATTCTGTTAAGGGTTAAAGGTGATAAGATTGATAGGTGCAACAAAATAAACGTTTGCACATATAATAATAGCTAATTCTGAAATAAATGAGCGAAAAATAAAGTAACAGGTATGCGATAACCTAATTTATTCGCTCTCTGGAAGCGGCACTTTATTAACTGTTGGCGGCTCAGTTTAAAAAAGAAATTGTGTACTGTTACGCGAATTGCATTCTTCTTAAAATCACTACATTCTTTCATCGCGTATTTCATATGCTTTCTTTTTTTCCCGGGTGTAACTACTTTTCTCGTTTCAGATTTTTCTGCACAAGCAGTGTTTATACTTGTACTCGAAACACCGGTGAACTCAGAAGTTAATTTCACCATTTCTTTCGCGGAAAGTGTTGGATATTTCTCACATAACTTATAATATAGATTCAACACTTGTTTTTTCACCACTAGTCAATGGTTTGCGCGGCTAATGCTTTACGTAATTCGACGAAAACACAAGAGCAAATTCACCGTCCTCCATGATACTAAACACAACTGCTGGTTTCTGACTGTAAACAATATTCTGCGCCTACCCGGATGTCAAGTGTCTCATACCAATTGCATCATGGGAATTGTAGCTCTCTTTTACGGTATAATTCAGCGTTAAATAAAACCTTAGGTATTTGTATAGAATATTATACTATTTAAGGATCAATACATTCTAAAATTCAGAGATTAGCATGGGACTACTTTCCTGGGGGCATTGCTACCGTGTTGCACAACTGTGCACTGACCACGTGGGTTTGTTTTGCCGCGGATCAACCTAAGAGTGAATACAGAGTAGCTGCTAGTGAATTGCCCCCCCCCATGTGCGTGTTATGGTGATCTAAATTGATCATTTTCTGGTAACCCTTTCGGCCTTCACCCTAGCATGTAACAATATTCCTTGTTCCATAATATTACTGATATTTTTATTACTATTGTTTACCATTATTATTCATCAATATTTTTACCAGTTATTTTAGATCCATTAGTCGGTCTTATCGTTTCTGTTGCTGGACTATTTGGATCACACATGTTTCATAACGTAACGCAATATGACACTCAAATGATTTTTGTAGCTTCGTAAAATTTTCGTAGCTAGTAAAACTAATGCCAAGCGTATTTTCTAAATATTGTCTGTGTGGATTTTTTGATGTTCAGTTATCTTTGCTTTTACATTTCTTTCCACTTTCGCGAGCTGATTGGCATACCAGTTTTCTTTCCTCACCATTTTCTTGGACTGTTAACAGAGGTCAGAAATACCTATCTTGTTCCGCACTTTGCCTGAGGTTTTACTCGTTAAAGGCAGCTTATTTCGTAACATTCGTCCCTATTGTCCTTATATAGCTGAATGTGTCTGTGAACTAGACACTAAATAAAAGTAGTTATTGTGAAATTCATTCCTAACGACTGTGGCAATTCTTGCATACATCGTTCAAGGTAACCGAAAACTTCGACTTCTTATTATTTCTTTTTATGCAGGCCACTAAATTCAGAGATATTTTGAGATATAATAGTCACCGATGATTCCACTGAACCATAAATAGTAATAGCTAGCTATCGGATTAAGGGCTCCACAGATGCACAAATATAATTTTACCATTTTATCGTTAATCAGATAACGAAAGTATAAGTTCATATTAAAATTCTTTTCTAGGGTATATACAAAATGATGGGTTTATTATATTACTTTATTGTTTATTGTGGAAAATATACATAATACTGTTTTAGTTTTCAGTATTTTAAAGATCCCGAAGTTTCATTCCTTCATGATTGCCAAGGAACGTTCATTCAAGTGAAGAAGATAAGATGTTATTAACGTATGCATAGTGTTAAACCTTAGGTGCCATCATTTTTATGCAGGGAAGTAATGTGGATAATTTTGGAAGTAATTAAAATAAACTAAATTTAGGAGGCTCTCTATATACCTTATGCTTCAAAAACATTTTAAATGTGTTCACAGATTTTCTACACAATTTTATGACATTTCCCTAGATCGAATACAGTTTTTTACTTTCTCTACTACGTATGGTAAGTAGGGGAAGTATTGTATTCCACCCAAAAATTGGATTCCGAGATTTCACAGGAAATACATGTTTTGAGGCCCCCTGAATCCAAAAAAGCATTTTTGGAAACATGTCCGTGTGTATGTGTGTGTCTGTGAACAACATAACTCAGAAACGAACATTCGGATAACCACCAAACTTGGTATTTAGGTTCAGTATCTTCCAGAGATGCGACACGAAGGTTTTCAAGAAAATCCCCCAACCCAGATTATCCTTTACATGGAACATTTTTTGAAATTTTTAATTTTCTCAAAAATGGCTCTAACGAGTTTGATTAAAATATCACATATTTAAGATACTTTCATGACAAATGAAATGTATATCTCGAATTTTCTGGGAATGTCTCCAAAAGTATTCTTCATTGTGAACGACTTTTGTATAACTGGTAAACCATAAGAGATAGACAAAATTTTACTACATAAAATGTAGATCGCGTTAAAGTACACAATTTATGTCAGATACATTTGCTTTGTTGGGTGAACCATTTTCGAGATGTTGCTTGTTATTCCCTAAATTTTCCAATATTTATACTCTTTCTCAAATGGGAATTCTTTTTTTGTTTGTTTTGTTTTTTGTTTTTGTCCTGGTAATGCAAAGAGTATGGAATACTCGACATAGCAACCAGCTCTTAAAATATTTGACTATCGCTTAAAGCATACCAATTCCCTTTGCATCTACAAGAAAATTAGCAATAAAATTAACATCTCGATATCTCGATTAACATGAAGCATATGGAGAATAAGCGTTTGTAAAAATAGTTTGTACAAGAGTAGAGACAGTCATGTGAGTGTAACACATCAAAAATTTTTTTTGGAAAGAAAGTCCACCCTCCTCTCATAGGCGTCTTGAAAAAATTCCAAGAAACAAAATTAACTAATGAGCGATGTAATGTTGGTGTGAAACAAAGGGGGCACAGATAGCTCTCTTAATAGATTTTTCTTTGATTGTTGTAAACGAGGTGGGTTAGCCTAAAGTGACATGATTAGAGGCTCGAACTTGAAGGCAAAGGGGTGGGTGAGAAATGAGTTACGTGTAGCATTAAAATGCACAGCAGCCGCAATATTTATGTAAAATATTTCTTCTAAAGAAATGGAAACGAAAGGTATTGCAGCTATTAGGCACACAAAGTGAGTGACATTCCTCGAAGAACAGAATCCTTTTGATGTAAGTTTCAGTAACTGCTTTGATCGATAAGCGTTTACATAACAAATTATTTATTATTATTGCATAATATTTTACATAGCCACTATAGTTAAAAATCAGTTACATGCCAGAACTATTATGACCATCGTTACTAATATTATCGAATTCGTTCTTAACTTAATGGTGTTCAATCAGTAAGAACACATCGTCAGTGTTATCTGCGCTCATCTCTCGATAAGGCCAACATCTTGTCAATGTTAAGCTTGAATTATGCAAACCTTTGGGAGTATTTAAATATAAACTACTTTTAATTTTAAAAGGATTTAAACCAAATTTGAAATATATCGACCAAGTTCCGGGTGAACAGTAGTCCACAAGTTATTTCTTGCGTGCAGACAAGACAGATGGACAAACTAATAACTATAGAAACTGCAAATAAAAATATAGCAAAGTACGTATCTATGTTTTACATTTATAACTACTGTGTGCTTGCGTTAATTAATTATTAACTACTGCGATTATCTTTAAGAGACTTGCTAATAAGAAAAGCTGGCGTTTTTCTTAAATATTTATTCTATGGAGGTTCCCAAATAAACTTATCGAAAATAAAATGCTAATAAACTATGATACAAGTTAATTAGCTTTTGTTCCACACATGCGGTGTATAGGCTCAAGTTTTACAGATAAAATCACAATGACAAATTCAGTGCCATAGCTGGAAATTGAACCACGGACTTTTGGCTTTCCGTGTTGTTGCTATAACCATCTGATCTATCATGGCAATATGCCGGCACGACAATAAATATTCCAACTTGAGGCAGTATTTTTAACACAAATGACTTTCAGTCTAATTATATGATATATATATAATTCAATAACAGCCTGCCTTAAAGCAGTATGTGTATGTAACAATATATAAAAAAATGTATGTAACGGTCATTGTATATGTTTGTATTATTGTATCCATGTGTAATAATGTTATATGAATGTATTACGTAATTTAATAATGTAGGGGCTGTGAGAATAATAGGTTAAAAGTTGATAACAATGAGGTAACCTTCAGGCAATAATGAATTTGAAAGTTTAAATGCTAATAGTCATTATTGGAGCAGCAATAATGAAATTTTAGTGACAGTTTATAAAAAACAGCCAATCAACAACCCGAAAAAGCTTTAGTTAAATGAAAGTATTCTATTGGACTAGGATTAGCCAATCAGAAACTAAAAAGGAGAAAAATTTACAAATTTAGAAGTCAGTTGCCTGCAAACAGTGTTCCTAACCGGACGCAAGATGCGTCCTCGAGAGATTTAATACGTATTCGTATGAGACGAAAAATAAGGTTACGTGTTAAAAAGTACAATTAATTAATAAAAAGAATCGCAAAGGTCTCTATATCAGTGAAGTGTTATTTAAATCGTGTCAAGCATTAATAAAAGAAGTGAAGTAAAATTATAATCTGTGTAAGCCTACATTTTTGTCACCCCACAACCTTGCTAAGACATCCATGTCTCTAAAATAAATACTGACGCAGCCGAGGCAAACATAAATATTTAAATATTTAAAGAAACAGTTTAATTACAAAGTTAATATTTTTTTTTAAACTTGGGGCAAAGGCCACCTGAAAGTACATTTGGGGCTAAGGCTACCGGAAACTGTTTACTATACGTGCGGTTGCAACTACTACAAGTTCGGCTCCCCAATAGTTGAACTATAATATAACAAAATACCTTCTTCAAACTGACTCGCAGTTTTCCCGATATTCTACAAAGCGAGAGATGAAACCCCATGAAACGAGTTACAATCACGAAGTATTTTTAAGTCCCCGGCTTCATATTTAGCAACTATTACGTCAATTAATGATAATTAATTGTTCTTCCACATATGTCTTGTGAAGACTAAAGTTGGAAAGCTAGAATCAGATTGAAAAAAATATGATACAATCTTTTAATAGAACCCACTGAATAGTGTGTCTAAAAATGTTGATCGTGGCCCATTATAATAAACTTTTATAAAGATACACAATGAATATCGTTTTGATTTCTTGTGTAAAGGTCCAAACCTCAAAATCAACCTCCTGCAGGAACTATGATCGCACCATCCTAGTTTGAGCGCGAACAGTTACCAGTATTAATGTGACTGCCATCTGTTGGAATTTGGTTAAACCAGTTCGTGAATCACAAGAAACGTACCGGATGGTTTATTTTCTTCGTTTTTCCTTTCCACTGGGATCTGCTGTAGTGGCGATGTAGAACTCGTAAAGTTGCCCAGAAACTATTGTGTCTTACGACAGGGAGTGTCTTTGCATCCATAAAAGCGAGATGGAGATAAAACCACAATGTTTGTGTATGCAGATGGCTTTGGAGGTTTGTTTGATGAATCTGTAAGCTTACGTAAACTGCTACTAAAGCTTCAAGGTTGCATAGTTCCCGAATTGTTTGTTTTATTCAGTAACACTCCCTCTAGGAGACTTTCCTAGGTAGAAGATTGGGATCATGACAGGATGTCTTTTTATTTGCTTTCCTCTGTGGTGAATGCGCGGATTAGTTGCACGATCGTGATTCTATTTAAGCTACATATGTCACATTCTGAACTAAAAAAATGGGGTATATAGAAGCAATTAAATGTTTATAAGTACATTTTAACAGCATCTACTTAACACTTAGGTCTGCAAAGGACACTCCCCGACAATGGATATGTTGTAGATACCTTGGTACTCGTATGGTGAGCAATATTACTTTGGAACCGCGCTCTCGGCTCTGCATTCTCGACCTGCGCAGCTGTACGGGTCTTTAAAGACCAAATCATATTCTATAGGGCAGAGGTGGCGAAAACGTGACTCGCGAGTCATTTTGTCTCGTAGGCGCCGTTCCATCTCTGCAACCGCCGTCCCTTTGTTTTTCACATGATGCTGAGTGATGCAGTGCGTGTTGCATATTTGGTGACTCGCGGAAGGAAGTCGTTTTCGCCACCCTTGCTATAGGGTATTAAATTATATTCGAACGCACTCGCGACCTCTCTCTACTGCGCGAGACAGCCGGCAGTACCCGGGGAAATTTCACCGGCAGAGGCGGGCTAAAATCCTTACCTTATGATAGATGCTGGAAATCTTGGCCTTCTGCTCTCCAACAAGCAGCATATCTCGTGTAAATATTTTCGCTTACTCTCCGAAGCTCAGCAGCAGGAATTCTTGTGATGAAACGCCTCATTATGATCAGAAAATTGGAGTGTTGTGTGCGATAAGTGCTAGAAGAATAATAGGACCCATATTCTTTGATGAAACAATAAATGCGGAGCGATATCAGAGGTTAATTCTGAGGCCATTTTGCAATCACTTAACAGAAGAAGAGAAATCGTATGGTTGGTTCCAGCAAGATTCTGCAACAGCACATACGACTGCCGAATCATTGCATGCAATAAGAGAGGTGTTTGATGACAGAATTAGTGTTGATTTGTGGCCCCCTCGTTCTCCTGACCTAACGAGTTGTGATTTTTATTTATGGGGTTCTTTAAAAGACAAAGTGTATCGTTCCAATCCTCGTACACTACAGGAACTTGGAGAACATATTGTGCAAGAAATCACAAGAATTCCTGCTACTGAACTTCAGAGAGCGAGCAGGAATATTTACACGAGATATGCTGCCTGTTTGAGAGCAGAAGGTCAACATTTGCAGCATCTGTCATAAGGTAATGATTTTAGTCCGCCTCTGCCGGCGTAATTTCCCCGGCGACTGCCGGCTGTCTCGCGCAGTAGAGAGAGGCCGCGAGTGGGTTCGAATATAATTTAACTACCCTATATTTCTAGGATAGACTCGTGTTCTTTAAGCGGGATTTTTAACTGTTTATTAACTAAATTAAGTGGCTTGAGTTTGGGTATTCCATTTCACATAGTGTTCATGTATGATTGGTACCTATGCTTGAACGGAATTTGCTCGGGCTGTAGGGATTCCAGGTTCGAATAAGACCTGAATTGAAAACAACTTTCATGAAATGAGCAGAGTTCCGAAGAAGTATCCTGGGCAACATATACTAATAATTTGAGGTAAACAGTAACCACAGAAAAAAATAAAGCTACTTTGATTCTTTCAATACTGGGAGGCTTAAAATCCCTCGCTAGTTATAGTCCACACATAGTTTCCAATACGTTTAAAGTTGGGGATTGAAGGATTCATAACCGACATTTCCAGGAACTGTTTGTTTATTTAAACATTTTTATTCCTTCATAGGAATATGATAGGAGAGTGCATATTAAACATTACATTGTTATAGTAATTATCTCTGAATAACTTATTTGGTTTTGATTCTTTCACCGTTGAAAGCGTTCTTCCATGTTTTTAAAGTTAGGATCGTTTGAGTCGGTTCTTCGATATCTTGCCCCCGGTTTAGCGGACATTGTACAAAATTAAACTGTTTTAAGCGTACATAATCCGTTGATTATACTTGTTTGAAACTACTAGATTTGTTTTAGAACTATTTCGTAGCAGCAACTGGGCATTATTGATCCACGTCTTATGAATTAATATCACTACACGAATGATTATTTCAACAACTCTTCTTGTGGGATACATGGTTCTCAAAAACCTTAAAGTAATGTCCCGTTCCCAAATTTCGAAAACTAACAAACTGCTAGTTCTTATAAGGTAGGGTTTCAACATTTAAAAAACTTTCACATTATCCGCTGTCTTCTCCAGGGATTGCTTTCATTATTATTATTATTATTATTATTATTATTATTATTATTATTTAAAGCTTTTTAAAGAAACGCATAAATGGATATACTTCCATTCACTACAGATACATTTACTATTAACCATCTAACACTCCCCCCATTTTCCCTACGTTCTTGTTTCCTTGGTGGTTTTGCGTTTTACTTTCACATACACACATTTACAAACACACAAACACCCATGCCCAAGGTCTGGCACGAACCCGCGATTACCTTCACCACGAAGCACCAAAGATAGGCACTAAATACGGCAGTAGGAACCGGCACTATTGAGCACTCAAATTGTTTCTGGTAAACGAGAATGCCTTAAACTTTTACAAATAATAGAAATGGAGAAATCTGTTTTCTCAGCATTCTGCTTTCTCAAATTAAATTCATAGGAGACGCATGGACCAATTTTAAAATATAGGGTTAATAACCATAATATAGACATAATTTATAGTAAGGGAGCTTTCATAAACAGTATGTATCACCAAGCAAATACACAAATTTGGAGAAGGAAAAAAAGCTACGTTGTGTGATATATTTGATTTCTCGAGATTGTGAATTTTGTAATGTATAAACAATTTATAAAAACCTCTTAGTAATAAAACATAAGTAATACAATTTGAGGGAATACATCCAATACGAAGGAAAATTATATTAGAAGTTGTGGTTAGGATCAAGAACGGGATATAAAAAAAGTATAAAACTTTCAAGCACTTTATAAAACCTCAAGGAAAAGATAAAAATAAGATAACTGAAATGAGGTTTTTATATTCAGTCAAGAGCTGTATGAGAGTAGAACATAACACATGAGCAATTAGAGAAGAATTGGAAGTACAGCTACATTTAAAACAAATAGAAGATTACCCCCCCCCCCAAAAAAAAACTATCTCAGTACATGTTAAGAAGACGAAATTCGACTGGACGACCCAGACAAGCATGAGCTCAACAGATATGAGATCGAAAAAGCCAAAAGGCTAAATCCTGACTTTCTCTACTCATTCTTCTACAAACTATTCTTACAAAAGCTTATTGTTCTATCTACTTTCCTTAAACTTTTACACATATTTGACTTTTAGCTAGAATAAGGGTATAAAAGGCTAAAGCTTTAGATTTTTAAAAGCGCGCCCCTTTGAAATTGTGTTCCCTTCTCATGACCACGTGAGAAAAAGGAATAGCGACTTACATAAGTATTTCCAAATTGAAACCAATAACAAGGACTATCTCGGAAATGGTTAATGCGACATAAACTGTGTGAATTAACGAGATTTTTTTTTTTTCGTGTAGTGAGATTTTCCCTCTCTTACGGTTTACCAATTAGCAAAAGTCATTCGGAATGAGGAGGACTTTGAGGCTATTCCCAAACAATTAAAGATATACATTTTATTTGTCATGCAAATACGCTATACATATGATTTTTACTTTCTCTCCTCGTACATAGTAGGTAGAGAAGGTATTGTATTATCTCCATATCGAGATTTCACAAGAAATACATGCTTTGAGGCCCTCGACTCCTCCCAGAAAAAAAGAACCTTTAGAAAAAGGTCCGTAGTGTGTGTGTGTGTGTGTGTGTGTGAACAGCACAATTCAAAAACGAATAAATACCAAAGTTAGGTTCAGCACCTTCCAAATATGCAACACGAAGATTTTCAAGAAAATAAATGGCTCCATCGATTTTGATTAAAGTACCATGAAGTAAGATATTTACTTAAAAAATAAAATATATAACTTGAATTTTCTGGGAATAGCTTGTGAAGCCCTCTTCATTCGGAAAGAAATTTATATAATCTAGCATAACTAGTAAACGCTAACTAATAGACGAAAACGTACTGCACAAAGAAGTAGATCTTTTTAGAATACACTATTCATTCCAGATAGCTTTTGTGGCATCAGCCATTTCCGAGATATTCGTTATTAATGGTTCGAGTTGTTCAATACTTCGTTCTTTTAGTCTTGTCAATTTTCAGTTGTTTCTCGCGATGTGATTGAAAGAGAATGAAATTTTAAGACCAGCGTATAGCATCCAGTTCTAAAACATTTGACTATCGTTATTCCCTTTTGCATCTTGTGTAATGTAGCTATTTCTGCAAAGATTTATCTCGATTAAAATGAAGTGGATAGAAAAGTAAGCTTTCATAAGAATAGTTTGTATGTACACTAATAAACGACAGAGGATAGCGAAAGTCATCTGATTGTATCACAGATTGTTTTAATAAAAATCGTTAGAGCCACTTTGAGGAAGTAAAAAATAACAAAAATTTATCATGTAAAGGGTAATTTCCTTAAAATCTTAATCTGACATTCCTAAAACATCCTGAACCTAAATGCAAAGTAATGAGTTTATCCTAGACTTCCTTTTTAATTGAGTTATACTACTCACACACACGGACCTTTTTCTAAGAATTCCTTTTTGGAATCAGCAATCTCAAAACATATTTTCCAGTGAAACGATATAGAAATTTGGGGTGGAATACAATACTTCATCTACTTACTATAGCTAAGAACATAGAAAGTATTAACCTAAATAAGATTTTGTTTTCATATATTTATTTCAGTTCCAACTTGTTTAAATACAGAAGCATACATGAGATCACTCTTCACTAGAGCGAAACGCTGGGACGTTGTCGGTCACA
Organism: Deroplatys truncata; assembly: GCA_030765065.1. NCBI lineage: Eukaryota > Metazoa > Arthropoda > Insecta > Mantodea > Mantidae > Deroplatys > Deroplatys truncata. The sequence goes on from CM060978.1 coordinate 196,580,075, forward strand.
ATGTAGTTGAAAACACGAGTTTAAAGGAAACATGCATTTCCAGTTAGTGTATTCGCTGAATTTCAAGCTAAGTACTGGAACTCCACAGGCAGCACTAAAACAAACCCTGTTGTGCGGGTCACGTGATGTTACAGCATCGCTAAGAATAAACCTTTTGGATTCCATGTTTTAGGAGAGCTGAAGCTAAATAAACTCTGCTGAACTGACGTGTTAGGGAAGCTCACTGATGCCAATGCTGTAAACTGCACTACCGGTCAGCGCAGATCCCATTGTTACTGCCTTATCTGTTTCTAACCAGTTTCAAATAAAACATATGCTTGCAAAGCATTTTAATACTTGCGTGCCTTGCTTTAAAGTAGAGTTATTATCGTCAAAGAAAGTATTCTTACGCTGAATATATATATCTACCTTCCATTTCTCTATCTCTTAACTAAGATGGGGAAAGTATTGCATTCCATCCAAAAATTACGTGTGGAAATTTCACCGAAAATTAACGCTTTGCTGTGCCCGAATACATTAAAAAGTAAAGCATCCTTAGAAAAACGCGTGTTTATATGGTTGGGGAGAGAGGCAGTGGAAGTGGTAACATTTTAACTAAAAAACGAAAAATCGATAAAAAGTCAATTTCATTCATAGGTGAGGAAACTTTAAAGCAGAGCTTTTCAGGAAATTCTCTCACCTGCTCCCAAATAAAAATATCCATTACATGGAATATTTTCCTTATTTTTTATTTTTTCAAAATTGATTTAGATTATAATTTTGCCGTTTCAAAATACTGCCATAAAAATGAACCTTAACGTTTTCGTAAATATCGTGTAAAGTACTGATTACATTAAATTTTATATAACTGCTAAACTATAAGAGATAGGTAAAAACGTATTACAGAACAAATTGATCTCGTAAGAATATGCCATTTTAAATATTTCTGAAATATTCGCTGTTAATAATTTAATTTCTGCCGTATTTTAGTAGCATACTTGAAATGATAAGTAGTGGCCGTTTTATCATGAGCTCCTATAAAGAGCATGTAATATCGACCTGCTTTATACACAGATTGTTGCAGCAGATTACAAATTATGTTGTAATTGTAGAATAGTTAGGGAAAATAAATGGTAATGATTATAGAACAAGTGCGACTGTCACATAGGTATTTTTATAACTCAGGTATGAGAGAAACACTCGGACACCCAGTTAACTTTTTGGCATTTTGAAACAAACGAAGGAGGAGGAAAAGTGACAGTGTGTTAATCTTCATGTCCAAATGTGTAGCCCACAATGAACTGCTGCATAGATTAGCGACAAATAAAGCACAAGTGCCTGCATATTGCGCAATGTGATTATCTTCTGGCCCGCCCAGAAAGCATCATGCCAACGAGTTTAATGTCAGAAGCCGATAAAATGAAGACTGTCAGTACAGACAGCAACGACTTGGCATCGAGACACACAAGACATTGTCTAATAATAGAGAGATGAGTGTCGCGAGGGTTTCCCGCTTGGCAATGCTTACCATTCTCACCTTGCCTTATTATTTCCTGGCACAATGTTTGGGAAGCGGAAAATGTCTCTTCCCTTGAACGAAATAGGTCTTAGCAACAGTTCTAGTCCTCTCTCAACGGTTTCATTCTTCTATGAAAGTGCATGGGAGGTCTTTTCTAATGAAAATGACTCAATCTAATATTTTGTTGATCGATAGAACCAAATAAATTACACCCCATTTTATATTAGTCTGGTATGACCGTGCCGAAGTTCACTTCAGCGATCGAGTGTCGAGTGGTTCAGAAGAAATAACAGGATCACAATGGGGAAGTTTCCTTTTTACTTTCTCTACTACGTATAGTAAGTAGGGGAAGTATTGCATTCCACCCAAAAATTCGATACCGAGATTTCACCGGAAATACATGTTTTGAGACCTCCTGAATCCAAAAAAAGCATTTTTGGAAACATGTCCGTGTGTGTGTCTGTGTGTGTGTGTTTGTGTGTGTGTGTGTGTGTCTGTATGTCTGTGAACAGCATAACTCAAAAACGAACAATCGGATAAGCACCAAACTTGGTATTTAGGTTCAGTATCTTCCAGCGATGCGACACGAAGGTTTTCAAGAAAATCCCCCCACCCCAGACTACCCTTTATATGGAAGATTTTTCGAAAATTTTAATTTTTTCAAAAATGGCTCTAACGATTTTGATGAAAATATCATATGTTTAAGATAATGTCATGAGAAATGAAATGTATATCTCGAATTTTCTGGGAATGTCTCCAAACGTATTCTTCATTGTGAACGACTTTTGCATAACTGGTAAACCATAAGAGATAGGCAAAATTTTACTACACAAAAAATGTAGATCGCGTTAAAATACAAAACTTATGTCATATACATTTCTTTTGTTGAGTGAACCGTTTTCGAGATATTGCTTGTTATTTCCTTAAATTTTCCAATACTTATACTTTTTCTCAAATTCGTTATTCATTTTTTTATGTCCTGGACATGCAAAGAGAATGGAATGCGGCACATAGCAACCAGCGTTAAAATATTTGACTATCGCTTAAAAGCTACCATATTCCCCTTGCATCTACAAGAAAATTACCAATAAGATTGACATCTCGATATCTCGATTAACATGAAGCATATGGAGAATAAGCGTTTGTAAAATTAGATTGTACAAGAGTAGAGAAAGTCATGTGAGTGTAACACATCAGATTTTTCGTTATTCTTTTCTGTTCGTTACCCTGCTCTTGGGGCCTCCAGGAGGCTCGGGGCTTGAGTGACCGGCGTCGGATGCGTTTAATCTGGAATCGTTAGGGACCCGTCGACGCTTGTGCACATCGTCGCCCGGATCTAATCCTTTTTGGGTTTCCTCCTCATTCTTCCCTTCCAGGGATCACGTTGGAAGCACAAAGGGCCGAATGAGGTGAATGCCGTGGTCTGCCCCGGTTTCAGGGGTCCTCCGTGATATGTACTACATATTTTAAGCCACAAGCTTAAATTTTACATTTTATTGGTTGCATATGCATTAAGGCACGCGTTCTGTCTTAGTTTCCCGTCTGATAAGCGAAAATTGCATGACACTATTGACCATCTCAGAAAGGAACTGTGTACTCTTCAGAGCCCTTTATGCTCCTTTGCTAAGAAATCCTTTCAAGATCAGTAGTTTACAGTGTTTAATCCTTTAACTCCTTATAGGCCCAAAAATAAGGACTTTAGACATTGTGGAGAAGTAGCAGTCAGCCCCTCCACTAACATACAATTACTGTTTCCTCATCTTCTCCGGAGATTATTATTGATAGGAATTGATTATTTATGTTCTAAAACCAAACAAAATCTCTGGACTAATACCTTTAAATCTAGGTCAGGGAATTATCACATAGCAGTCTGCCCTGTTGTTTAAATGAAACTATGTTTTATCCGCAAAAGAAGGTGTAACAGACGTCCTTAAGCAGGCATATGTGTGCTATAGCTGATGACGCTAACTAGTCAGTTTAATTCTCATGTACACTTCGCATCAAAAGTAATGAGCCGACTCTTGGACATAAAAGCACGGTTCATAATATGCGACAGGCAGGATCGAAGGCGCACCCTCTACACTTATAGGTATATAGTATTGGTTGCAAGGAGGACTCTAGGAGTAAGTGGCCTATGGGTAACCTCCTTGTCTTCCGATTCGCTGGTACTGAGTTCAAAACTAAATGTTTTTGCGTTTAAATATTTCAGTTTATTAGGTTCTAACATGACATTTTATAATAATACTTATTGTGCTAACGACATTGTGAAAATAATATTGTCCATCACTTCTGGGCTATTAAAGGCAATGTTAAGCCTTAATAGATATAAATAAACACAAAAATAAAGTTCTTCTTACTCTTGAAAATGTGAAATAAATAAAACCCATAAATTAAAACGCGGTGGCAAGGTTAATACCTCATCCACAAATCACCAGCGTCAACAGCTGTCCTCATTCTGCGAGACATGGAGTCCACAAGGTTGTCGAGAAAGTTTAATTCTCTGACAACCTCCTCCCATGCATTTAGCACCCTGTCCTACAAAATATCTGATATGCAGAGGGGTGGTTGTTTTGCCCAATTGGAGCATAAGACTCATTTTACTTTAGCCCACACACGTTCAATAGGATTCCTATTAGCTGAATGGATGTGTTGTTGCGTTCTGAGGTCCTGCCCCTTCGTAAGACATCCACCCCCACTTGCGATGTTAATGTTCATCCGTCTCATGAAGCGCTCGCCATATCGGTGGCCATCCATACGATAAACACGGACAGGACCGTCATTGCTATTCGCGACAATTACTTCGTCTGGGAATGTATTTCTTCAAACGAAGTTCTGCCGGAGAGTAACGTATGCTAGACGGACTACGATATGTTCTTCTAAGATTTGCTTCTTTGCAGCTCGACGAGACCTTATTCCACGCTCACTAAAATTCTGCTTATGGTGCCACGTGGAGCCGGGAAAGTTGGAGATCGTCTTGAGTCCAAAAACATTTCTGATTGCATCAACAAGGTGGCGTCCTGTTCCTCTGTAGAGATGTGGTCGTTCAGAACGTGATCGCTTGGTAACTTCACCTTGCTCGCAAAATAGTTTAGCCCACCTTTTAGATGTTAACAACGGGACTCCTATTGCTGCGGCTGCCCTCGATGCACAATAACCTACACGAATCAGACCAATGAGTTGCTGACGTAGCTGTTTTCTGTCTCTCATTTCGAAGGGTAATGGCATAAACACCTGCGAGAGGATCTTGTCTACTGGAAGTTCTACAAGAAATACAGCATATACAGGTATTGCGGTAAGGTGTCGCAACATCACTCTAGCTTTCTATTGCTATTGCGCGGGATTCAAACCTGGAGCTTTGCCTTTTACCCACTCCACAAACACGCGCGTAAAGTATCTACGCCATTCGTGTTCTTCGCATTGCACCGCCTATATGTGTAGCCATCGTGCTTGCATTTGCTATCAATGAACGTTTTATTTCAACTCTTAAAGACCTTGATTATTGCTAGAAACAAGCCTATATACATTAGTAGAGCATATTTTAAAATCTAAACAATATGTAAAGTATCTAAAGTTTAGTTTCATCACTGCTACCTTGTGCACCAAAGCTGTGCCATGTGAGAATGCGCAAAGCTCTACATCGGGAACTTGGAAATTGCGGCGGTTCATTATTTCTGACGAGAAGTGTACAGTCGATGCATGGGAACCATGCCGATATTACGCGCAGATTTATGTTGGTAAGGAAGTACTAAACCACCTCCATCACTCCCACTCCCCACTTACCTGGTTCTGGCATTCCACTTAATATTGATCTTACAACCCCATTTTCCTTCTCCTGGTCGTAAAACCGACTTGTGATCATAGGTTGATGTTTGAATGCCAGACTTTTGACATCAAACCAATACGAGACGGAACTCATCTAGGGGTTGGTGTGCTATCGTTACGAAGCATGCCTTCCAGCCACACAGGTGAAATGTTTTCGTACTCCTCCGCTTACCTGCTCTGAGATTTGTTCATATGCTATTAGCGTGTGTGTCGAATTTAAATTCAAAGCAATAAAGATTGGCTCACACGGGACTGTAGTGGAACACAAATCATAAGAAGTTCTGCCAACATTAAATAAAGAAAGACACTAGAAGCATCGACATATTTCCGCGTACTCGACTGTGTATAAAATGCAATGATAACAGACTTATGATGTTATTGTTTTTCAATTTGCCAATAAGTGCTGAAGATTCTGGAGGAAAAAATCATTTTAAAGCAAGAGGTTATTGTAAATCGCTGAAGCGTGTGAAACTAACTCCGCCGTGAAATTCCTTGGCGCACCCACTGTTTGCAAAATTAACTGCTCCGTGAAAGTTCTTGGCAAATCCACTGAAGATTATTACAAGTTTACGGCTGACTATGTCTGAACTTTAAGTGCTCATGATTCATTGTGGAAAAAGAAAGAAAAACACCAGTCAGTACATCACATATGCAATTTAGCAGTGCTAAAACTGCATGTTGAAATTAGTTCTTAGTTTAGAAAGCAAATGCAGTAGTATTAAACGAATTTATTAAACCGTTTGGAGTATTTAAGATAAATGGTAACATTTCTCCGGCAGCCGATAGGTCTTATTTCTACCGAGCGAGTTGGCTCCCGGGTAAGGTGTGAGACTCGCATTCGGGAAGCCCCAGTTAGATTTCTGCCAACCGCCCACTCTGACCTTTGGTTTTTCCTGGTTTTCCCTGGTCGGTAGACGAATGCGGGTGGTTTTACATCTATCATGATTTTCTTTCCATCATTTCTCATTCATTACGTTTCCTTCGCATCTTTCATGTGTGTTCTAGGTTTCGTGGCGTATGGCGGTGCCGGATGGATGGCGTGGATGCTTGCTCCAAGGAAAGAGTATTGCACTTGGACACTAGAGGATTGCTTAGTTGGACATATCGTTTATCGCCTTCTCTGGGCAGCTCCAGTTGTAGTGGGACGGGTCTTCGGGCCAGGAACTGTTAGGGTCTTCCGCGCATCTCTGTGGCCTACAGCCTTCTATGGGATCCTTCACTTCATCCTTGCCTCCTGGGGGTAGTAGTCGCAATAGATCAGACTAGGTCACCGTGCACGAGGTATTCCCCTCCGTTACATACCCTATAACTCTTTTGACTAAAAGCAAAATATTAAGAACTGAGTGCTTTTAACACTAAATATACATAAGGGCGTAAATTTAATTTTGTGCAGTTTTAAAAAATTATTCCTTTAATGAGAAGACTACACCAAATTGCCTTGGACACCTTTCTTTTACTATCAAAACTGCCAAGAAGGTTTTCGTCTCCCTTCTATTTACAACGCGAAGAGTGGTGTGATCACGGCTAATGATGATAACGGCCTTTTTCTTTCCTTACAGTAATCAAACCAGTTGTGGCAATACAGAGGGATTTGCTCTAACTTCGTTTACACGAAGAACACTTTCATTAACCTGGTATTAGCAAAACTTTTAAAAAATCAACCTTATTTTGCTAACACGTGACAATGACTGCATTTTATGGTTTCAGAAACCTGTTTCCACCGATAATTCCATCTCTTTATACCTTGATGAGCTTTTCATCTGTTACAACGGATTTAGCGTAATGTACCTCCCATTATATACTATGTGCGCATAAATTGCACAGTCCATCACATACATACTTTTGAAAACCAAACTCCATTTGACTCTAATCTAGATCTTAGTATAGACCTCTACCTGTGTTGCTTTCGCGCAGAAAAATATTTATCTGAATTTTCTCTGCCTTAACATACGAGGGCAGTCCCAGAAGTACCCGACCTGACGTATAGATTAGTGGTTGTTATTTCAACCGTATGACTATGGTAGAAAGTACCAACCTTATAAAGCTTAAGTTTGAAGTTTAACGATGCTATGTTCTTTAGTAAATGTTTGGCAGCCATCAATAGTGAACACTCTTAGCAAATTTGTAAACATGGATAAAACTGGTCATCGTTATGTGATATAACACTCATTTGAAAGGTCTTAGTCCAACTAATATTAAAGCTGACCACGCCAGAAATTGTGAAGAAAATCCATAAAATGGTATTGGATGATCGTCGACTGAAAGTGGGCGAGCTAGCAGACATCGTAGGCATTTCAAAAAGTGCTGTACATCGGATACTTACTGAAAATTTAGACATGAGAAAGCAGTGCGCAAGATGGATGCCGCATTTACTTACAATGGAACAAAAGCAGTGTCGTGAGGATGTTTCAGTCGAGTGTTTGGCGACGTTTCGCTGCAATAAAGCCGAGTTTTTGCGTCGATTCATAACCATGGATGAAACATGGGTCCATCACTTCACACGTGAGACGAAGGAACAGTCAAAACAGTGGATTGAAAGGGGAGAATCGGCTCCAAAGAAGGCGAAGACAGTTCCATCTGCAGACAAGTTCATGGCGTCGGTTTATTTTTGGGATGCGCGTGGGATAATTTTCATTGATTATATTCAAAACGGAAAAGCAATCAATGGTGAGTATTATGCAAACTTATTGCAGCGTTTGAATGAATAAATCAGTAAAAACGGCCGCATTTAGCGAAAAAGAAAATTTTGTTTGGTCAAGACATTGCACCAATGCACACATTCATTATCGCCATGGCCAAAATCAATGAGTTAAAGTTCAAATTACTTCCTCACCAGATTTAGCCCCCTCTGGTTATTTTCTGTTTCCAAAGTTGAAGAAATGACTTGGTGGTAACATATTTGCTAAGAATGAATATGTGGAGTCTGTAGTTGATGGATATTTTGCAGAACTCGACGATTGTCACCATAAATAGGGTATCGAAGCTATTGAACACCGCTGGGAAAAGTGTATCGAGCTGAAAGGAGACTATGTAGAGAAATAAAGATGTTGTTTCCCAAAATGTTTTGTTTTGTTTTAGGTCGGGTACTTCTGGGACAACCCTCGTAGATTTCAATTTGTATTAATATTTCTTGCAAGAAAGAAGGTTAATGAGGTACATATTCGGTTACAGGGTGTTAGTTGGTGCCCCAGAAGCCCAGACGCGACAGCCCGGAGTGTTGCGTGGTGGTGCCGTGTATCGTTGCGACGCCAGTAGAGACGATGCCTGCGAAGAGATCCCCTTCGATCGAACAGGTGAGTGCAACATGATAATTCCATCAACCGTAGCCCATCACTACCATAGTTTGTTGAGAAAAGCTCGAATAATCCTTTCATATGCTGCTGAACTTGTGTATTCTGCTTATTTAACAACCACCAAGCGAATGTAGTGTTTCAGCTTAAAGTTGCGTGTGTGATGTCTATCTGAACGTTCTTGCAATCTATGTTAAATGCTTTGCAGCGTTTGCCATAAACTTTTTCACTGTATTTGCTGCTATGAACTACTAGATCTATATAAAACAGTTCTACTTTTGTAAAATTTGATCAAGTTACTTAAAAATAAATTTAAACTGACAAATATTCGATAGATTTTCTATTGGTTAGGATGTGTTGATAAATAACTAAACCATGCGTAAGCTAATTTTACATTCATTTATAAGTTATTGCTCACTGAAGTAGTTCCATTAAAGAATGACAAATTGGTCACTTAATTAGTTGTTTTTCTTCAAACTTGAAGCGGTTCAGTCGGAAAGATATATATAACTGCTGCAGTTTCACTTATTTCCAATCTCTGTTATTATTTCTTGTTTGTTCCACTTTGCGTAATTTCTTGTTTTTTATTAACTAAAGACCGCGCTGCCTCACTTATGCAGCACATTAGATGGTTAAGCAATGATATTATGTGTGCTACTCTGTTAATAGCAGCACATTAAGGATCACAATTCATATCTCAACTCATTTTCTAAAGACTGAACTGTTGTTAGTTTTCTTCTGCTGTATTCAGAAACGCTGAAATGTTGCAACACTGTATATTGAGTTCACGGCTGAGTCAATGTTACTCAGAACTAAGACAGATAAATGGTAAAACACAAACACATTAAAAGTATTAATAAAAATGAAGTTAAAATATGTTAATATTTGAGTCGATGTATTAACACAACTTCATTCGCGTCAAGTTCTTAAAATTCAAAATGAACAATTATTTCAGGTAGCGTCCTCCTATCTTCAGCAGTTGAGTCGACTAAGCTGTTCTTCTCTTGTTTTTGTTTTTTTCCATCTCTTACCACGGGCTCGTTGCGAACCTCATCTGGTGGTTGTAAAAAGAACTGCTGACGTCATCTATGGGAGGGATGTCGAAATTCAAACATTTTTGTTTATTCATTATGATGTGAATTTTTTCCCAAGTATCCAAATCGTGTGTTTACTAACATTTTTTTAGGAGTTTGATTTCTTGATCGATGTCATGATTTCTTCCCAAAAATGATGTGCTACTGCTGAACGGTCACAATGTTTTAGTTTGATATTTCTCTGATGTTCTTTCAGTCTAATGATAAGTTTTCGTTTCGTTTGTCCGATGCATTTTACGTCATGACATAGGTCAACAAATTAAACTCCTAAAAAATGTTAGTAAACCCACAGATTTGGATACTTAGGAAAAAATTCACTTCATAATGAATAAACAAAAATGTTTGAATATCGAGAACCCTCCCATACATGAATCATGCAGTTCCTTTTACAACCACCAGATGAGGTTCGCAACGATTCCATGACAAGAGATGGAAGAAAACCAAGAGACAGCTTAGTCGACTCAACTGTTGAAAATAGGTAGGACGGCAGCTAAAATAATTGGCCATTTTGAATTTTAAGAACTTGACGCGAGTGTAGTTGAGTTAATACATCGACTCAAGAATTATTACTATACTTTAACTTCACTTTTATTAATACTTTTAATGTGTTAGTGTTTTAATATGTGGCAAACAAGTCAAATGGAGTGGAACGTGGTTTTGACTGTTCATCTCATCAGGTATGCTCTACACACTTTGGTTTTAATACAAATTTTAACACTTCCTAAGGAAACATTAAACAGTTTATTAAACTGCAAATTAAGAAAATACATATTGCAGCTGATATTAAATTTCTTAAACTGCGTGTAAGACATGACGTCACTACTATTTTTGTGAGAGAAACTGTAAAATTTCAAAACAATAACAGATTTAAAAGAATGGCTGGTAAAAAGTAATGAGATGCGAAATATTATTTCATTATAAAAACTACACAATATTGATTTACGTTTATATCAAGCATATATAATGAACAAAAAAACTGAAACACTTGAAAAAAATCTGATGTGTAACACTCACATGACTTTCTCTACTCTTGTACAAACTTTTTTACAAACGGTTATTCTCCACATGCTTCATGTTAATCGAGATATCGAAATGTCAATCTTATTGGTAATTTTCTTGTAGATGCAAGGGGAATATGGTAGGTTTTAAGTGATAGTCAAATATTTTAATGCTGGTTGCTATGTGAAGCATTCCATTCTCTTTGCATGTCCAGGACATAAAAAATCCGATGTGTTACACTCGCATGACTTTCTCTACTCTTGTACAAACTATTTTTACAAACGCTTATTCTCCATATGCTTCATGTTAATGGAGATATCAAGATGTCAATCTTATTGATAATTTTCTTGTAGATGCAAGGGGAATATGGTAGGTTTTAAGCGATAGTCAAATATTTTAACGCTGGTTGCTATGTGGCGCATTCCATTCTCTTTGCATGTCCAGGACATAAAAACATGAATAACGAATTTGAGAAAAAGTATAAGTATTGGAAAATTTAAGGGAATAACAAGCAATATCTCGCAAACGGTTCACTCAACAAAAGAAATGTATATGACATAAATTGTGTATTTTAACGCGATCTACATTTGTCGTGTAGTAAAATTTTGTCTATCTCTTATGGTTTACCAGTTATGAAAAAGTCGTTCATAATGAAGAATACTTTTGGAGACATTCCCAGAAAATTCGAGATATACATTTTATTTGTCATGACAATATCTTAAACATATGATATTTTAATCAAAATCGTTAGAGCCGTTTTTGAGAAAATTAAAATTTTCGAAAAATGTTCCATGTAAAGGGTAGTCTGGGGTGGGGGCATTTTCTTGAAAACCTTCGTGTCGCATCTCTGAAAGATACTGAACCTAAATACCAAGTTTGGTGTTTATCCGACTCTTCGTTTTTGAGTTATGCTGTTCACAGACACACAGACACACACACAGACACACACACGGACATGTTTCCAAAAATGCTTTTTTTGGATTCAGTGAGTCTCAAAACATGTATTTCCGGTGAAATCTCGGTATCGAAATTTTGGGTGGAATACAATACTTCCCCTACTTACTATACGTAGTAGAGAAAGTAAAAAGTGAATAACGAATTTGAGAAAAAGTATAAGTATTGGAAAATTTAAGGGAATAACAAGCAATATCTCGAAAACGGTTCACACAACAACAAAAATGTATTTGACATAAATTGTGTATTTTAACGCCATCTACATTTTTTGTGTAGTAAAATTTTGTCTATCTCTTATGGTTTACCAGCTATGCAAAAGTCGTTCACAGTGAAGAATACTTTTGGAGACATTCCCAGAAAATTCGAGATATACATTTCGTTTCTCATGAAAATATCTTAAACATATGATATTGTAATCAAAATCGTTAGCCTTTTTGAGAAAATTAAAATTTTCGAAAAATGTTCCATGTGAAGGGTAGTCTGGGGTGGGGGGATTTTCTTGAAAACCTTCGTGTCGCATCTCTGGAAGATACTGGACCTAAATACCAAGTTTGGTGTTTATCCGACTGTTCGTTTCTGAGTTATGCTGTTCACAGACACACACACACACACACACACACACACACACACACACAGACACACACACACACACGGACATGTTTCCAAAAATGCTTTTTTTGGATTCAGGGGGTCTCAAAACATGTATTTCCTGTGAAATCTCGGTATCGAAATTTTGGGTGGAATACAATACTTCCCCTACTTACTAGTAGTAGAGAAAGTAATAAATTAAGGAATATTATAGAAAATAAAACGCCAACGGAACTCGTAAAAGGTAAGATATAATTCTTTAAAATGATAATATAATCAACTTATGTAGTCAAATGTTTACAGAAAAGGAAATTTAATTTTTGAGTAAAGGAGGTAAAACTTGCATTGATCTTTTACATCATCTAAACGATTATATAGCTGACGTCACGATTGCCACACAAGGGATGAGAGAAAAAGAAATAAATTATCGTTAAAATCTGTTCCCATTTTACAGTACCTACAACAGAATACTAATGCGAATGTCAAAAACCTGAATAAAAAAACTGTCATTTATCTAAAAGCTGATAAAGGTGATGTTAGATGAAAAAGATTACGTTGAAAGAGTTTATAATTTATTACACTCAGATGACTAGTTAGATAAAATCCTTTGAATAATTGCTTAAAAACTGTCAATAAGGCTTTAACAAAAGTAATACCATACCCAATGAAGCGAAAAAATATTGAAACCTAGCAACCCTTTGTTACCAAGCTTATATTGTCTACCAAAAATCTACAAATCAAATAACAGTATGAGACCAATTATTAACAATATTAATGTTCCTAATTATTTATTATCAATGTGGCTAGTAAAGCAATTACAACCCTTTACTAAATATGACGGTTTAAGTGTAAACAATTCCCTGGATTTAATTGAGAAGCTAAAAAACGTCAAAGAATGCGAGAATTATGTTTTAGTCTCTTTTGACGCAAAATATTTATTTAGGAATGTTCCAACAGAAAAATTGTCACAATTAATTAATCATTATTTAAATACAGAAAAAGTAGAAGACGCTGTAATGCAAGAGATTATCTCCTTCTGGATATATGCATTTCACAGAATTAATTTGTTTTTGGCAAATACTGTAAACAAAGATATACATAGTCTGACTATGGGAAACCCGATATCACCCGTTTTAGCAGATATTTTTACGAGTTCCTTTGAAATTAATGTTACTAAAAAGTATCCACATATACTTAAATGTTGATGGAGGTATGTAGATGACATCCTTGCTGTAGTCCCATCCCATTTGACCGATGTTGCATTGACAATTTTAAATAAACAAAATGAAAGCATACAATTCACTATGGAATTAGAACAGAACAACAGTTTGCCCTTTCTACATCTTAAGATCACTAAGATGGACAATAACCTTGAATTCAGCCATGTTGACAATTATATTAAAAGGAATAACTTAACCTAATTTTACACCAATATGCAGTTTTCCATCACCTGACACACAGATTAGTTAAGTTCCGATGTCAAAAGAATATAAGAAAGAATTTTAATATATCCAGACAGTTGCATGATTAATGGTTGCAACCCTAAGTGCATTCACAATATGTTAAAACGGGACAAACCTAAAAGCATGTTCAAACATGTTAAAACTCCATAACACCAGTACAGTTTAAATTACTAAATAATCCCTTAAAAAAGAATATTGATCCCATAAATAAATCAGGTATTTATAGTAATGACTGCACACGTTGTGACAAGAAATATATCGGTCAAACGAAACGAAAACGTATGATTAGACTGAAAGAACATCAAACAAATATCAAACTAAAACAATGGGGACCGTTCACTGTAACACATCATTTTTGGGAAGATCTAATGACATCGATCAAGAAATCAAACTCCTAAAAATGTTTATAAACACAAAGATTTGGATGCTTGGAAAAAATTCTGATCTGTTACACTCACATGACTTTTTCTACTCTTGTACAAACTATTTTTACAAACGCTTATTCTCCATATGGTTCATGTTAATCGAGATATCGAGATGTTAATCTTATTGCTAATTTTCCTGTAGATGCAAGGGGAATTGCTAGGCTTTAAGCGATAGTCAAATATTTTAAGAACTGGTTGCTATGTCGAGTATTCCATTCTCTTTGCATTACCAGGACAAAAAAAATATCTGATGTTACGCTCACATGACTTTCTCTAATCTTGTACAAACTATTTTTACAAACGCTTATTCTCCATCTACTTCATGTTAATCGAGATAAACATTTGTAGACTATCTTATTGCTAAGTTTCTTGTAGATGTAAGGGGAATATATATTTGCAAGGGCAATATAGAAATACGGTAGCCTTTAAGCATATACATATCTCTTAATAGCTGGTTGCTATGTGCAGCACCATTCCCTTTGCCACAGATTAATACTATTTGCATATACAAGACAAAAAATGAATAACGAATTCCCATTTGAGAAAATTATTAAAAATTTAAGGGAATAACAAGCAATATCTCGAAAAGGGTTCACTCAACAAAACAAATGTGTATGACATAAATCATGTATTTTAACGCGATCTACATTTTTTGTGTAGTAAAATTTTGTCTATCTCTTATGGTTTACCAGTTATGCAAAAGTCGTTCACAATGAAGAATACTTTTGGAGACATTCCCAGAAAATTCAAGATATACATTTTATTTGTCATAAAAATATCTTAAATATATGATATTTTAATCAAAATCGTTAGCCATTTTGAGAAAATTAAAATTTTCGAAAAAGCTTCCATGTAAAGGGTACTCTGGGGTGGGGGGATTTTCTTGAAAACCTTCGTGTCGCATCCATGGAAGATACTGAACCTAAATACCAAGTTTGGTGTTTATCCGACTGTTTCTGAGTTATGCTGTTCAGAGAAACACACACACACACACACACACACACACACACACACACACACACACAGACACACACACAGACACACACACGGACGTGTTTCCAAAAATGCTTTTTTTGGATTCAGGGGGTCTCAAAACATGTATTTCCGGTGAAATCTCGGTATCGAATTTTTGGGTGGAATACAATACTTCCCATACTTACTAAACGTAGTAGAGAAAGTAAGAAGAATAACGAATTTGAGAAAAAGTATTGGAAAATTTAAGGGAATAACAAGAAATATCTCGAAAATGGTTCACTCAACAAATGAAATGTATATGACATAAATTGTGTGTTTTAACGCGATCTACATTTTTTTGGGTAGTACAATTTTGTCTATCTCTTGTGGTTTACCAGTTATGCAAAAGTCGTTCACAATGAAGAATACTTTTCGAGATATTCCCAGAAAATTCAAGATATACATTTCATTTTTCATGAAAATATCTTAAACATATGATATTTTAATCAAAATCGTTAGAGCCATTTTTGAGAAAATTAAAATTTTCGAAAAATATTCCATGTAAAGGGTAATCTGGGGTGGGGGGATTTTCTTGAAAACCTTCGTGTCGCATCTTTGGAAGATACTGAATCTAAATACCAAGTTTGTTGTTTATCCGACTGTTCGTTTCTGAGTTATGCTATTCACAGACACAGACACACACACGGACATGTTTCCATGCTTTTTTTTGGATTCAGGGGTCTCAAAACATTCATTTCCGGTGAAATCTCGGTATCGAATTTTTGGGAATATAATACTTCCCCTACTTACTATACGTAGTAGAGAAAGTAAAAATTCATATCATAATGAATAAATAAAAATGTTTGAATTTCAAGATCCCTCCCGTAGATGATGTCCGGCAGTTCCTTTTACAACCACCAGTTGAGGTTCGCAACGAGTCCATGACAAGAGATGAAGAAAACCAAGAGAACTGCTGAGGAAAGGTAGGGCCCTACCTGAAACAGGTGTCCATTTTGAATTTTAAGAACTTGACGCGAGTGAAGTTGTGTTAGCACGTCGATCAAGAAATATTAATAGATAAATTGTACTTATTGATGCGTTGAGAAAAAGGATGACTATGTGACGTGTTACTGCGGGACAAAGACAAACATAGATTGACTTATTGCTCGCAATCACATGTCCCACTTGCCGATAACGCCAAAAAACAATTTACATAGGCTCTCTGGTTACAAACATTTCTTTGAGAACATTCTGGAGCCAAAATAATCCAGTCATTTCCATTTCTAGAAACCTCACATAGTGGCGCCGTAGTTCATACTTTCTTGTCAGTCGGTACAATGGGTAATTTGGGATGATATTTTATTAAAGCCACACAGAAAATACAGATGCTTCCCTTTGCAAAAAGAGGTCACATTTTCTACCTTCTACATTCTTAATTCCATGGTTGAGTGTAATGCTGATTAAATGAATATTGGAAGTTTAATTGAAAACAAATATATATTTTTGTTCAGAACCTTAAGATAGTGGAACGGACAAATAGCTTCGTGGGGCCGGTGCGGAAGCTGTTACAGTTAGTCGACCTGGGCATGAGCTACCGGTTTTCTACCTTCCCCTATCCACTGTCTCAAAAGACTCTGAACAAAGAATATTTCCCGAAAGGAACATCTGGTCGAATTTTCGGCCGACCATAAGGATCCAGAATACATAACGCGTTATACAAGAAAATTACAAAAGGTACAGACAAGATCATAAAAGCTAATACGAACAGGATCACAAACTATTAAGAATAATATCGCCAAAAATTAACAAAATAACAAAAGTTGATGAACAAATTATTAATTATAATGTACAGAGTGAGCCAAAATAATCCGAACCGCCTGCGCGGTGTTTTACCTGTCCGCGTCCTCGGCGCTCGTTGCTGTCTGCTGCTATCATAAAAAGGCTCGGATGAAACCATACAGCATTTTTAAAACGACTTTGAAAAGCTTTACTTACCAACTTTATGAAAGGAAACGCTGAAACTGGCCACCGTCGTTGTCCATACATTTTTGGCACCTCGTTAGGAAACTATCCATCATGGAATTGTTGCGGGGAATTTTCCAAACGATTACCGATGTCGTCTAATGTTTCTTCGGTAAGAACCTAACACCGTCTTTTAGATTTGTTAGCCTGAAATTTACTGTAAAGTTCATGGATTGTTGTACACCCTGGAACTTTTACACCCGGAAATCTTTCTGCAAATCGTACTTCCACTTGGCGAGCTGACCTAGTTAACACATACGAATCATAAATAAATACACGCTGTGCAGTAGAAGGCATATGCTGAGCCATAATATACTTTGTGACTAAGTACATGACAAAATAATAAAATAAATCGTAATAACTGAACCACATCACATCACATCACATCACCGTCAACTCAAAACTACACTTCACACTACACAACAGCGTGACTGTTTATAGCAATAGTGCGTTATGTTTTTATCATATTTCCACACGCCCAGTGGAAAAATACCGCGCAGTCGGGAATATTGTTCATAAAATACTCCTCAGGGGTAACTTAAAACATAAAGTGTACAAGACAAAACCACACACCCTGGAAGAATATTCGCCAGGAAATTTCTCAACGTGAACTACAGCGAGCGATGGATATTTCCTAAAGAGATCCCAAAAATGTATGGACAATGACGGTGGCCAGTTTCAGCATCTCCTTTCGTAAAGTTGGTAATTAAAGCTTTTAAAAGTAGTTTTAAAAATGTTGTATGGTTTCATCCGTGCCTTTCTATGATAGCGGCAGGGGTAACGAGCGCCCAGGACACGGACAGGAAAGACCCCGCGCAGGCGGTTCGGAGTCTTTTGGCTCATTCTGTATAGTGAAAATTGTTTGTAATTATTTTGAAGTATATAAATGGTTATGCAAAATGGACAAAGAATATTTCAAAATCATTACATAAATCTTTTTTATATCTTCGCTTGTAATTTTAGAGTAAGAAGTGTACATTTTGTGAATTTAAATGATGTTACTGTTGCACCAAAAAGAACCTTTACTTCCCATTCATTAATTTCAATAAGTAAGTGAGTAATGCAGGGATGTAAATGGACCTTTCTTCACCATTGGCGTGTACCATGACCTATTGTCCCTTCTTTTCAAACAGGATACTGGGATCCAGGATTAAGCCTCAATTGAGCCGTCGATGGATAACAATTACATCTGTTCTTCTTTTTGAGCCGTCTTCTGCTAGAGTCTAGCAGCTAGACAATGAATCTCTTCATAAACTTCCCATTTCAGTTTGCGAAGACTAGTAACAATGAAACTTCTAACTTAATGATAGTGGGTGTTCCTCAATCATTCTCCTTTAGGGCAGTAATCTAAAACATGTCCAAGGGTTTCAATTTCGTTACAACATGTTGACTTGTTCTCGTCTACAGTAGTGGTACAAGGATGTGGTAATGTGAAGTATGACTAGTGTTCATACTATTGGAAATCTGGGGTGAATTGTAGAGGTCTTGACTTAATATTCAATTTAAAACAAAATTTTTTACCAGGAGACTTTTCATAGGCTTGTGGAAAAAGTGCTATTTAACATAAAACACCAGCTTCAGCTTTTAGAAAAGCATTACGCTCTAAATTTACTCCATCTCTTTTTAATGTTAGGAACTGTGAAAACGGTTCATGACTCTGTTCTCAGGTTTCGCAACTCAATAGCTATGCATTTAATGGAGATCTATTACAGAAATTCAAAGGCTCAATAGTTGTGGTGCTATACTTTTTACTTTCTCTACTACGTATGGTAAGTAGGGGAAGTATTGTATTCCACCCAAAAATTCGATACCGAGATTTCACCGGAAATAAAAGTTTTGAGACCCCCTGAATCCAAAAAAAAAAACATGGAAACATGTCCGTGTGTGTGTGTGTCTGTGAACAGCATAACTCAGAAACAAACAGTCGGATAAACACCAAACTTGGTATTTAGGTTCAGTATCTTCCAGAGATGCGACACGAAGGTTTTCAAGAAAATCCTCCCACCCCAGAGTACCCTTTACATGGAAGATATATTTATATATTTAAGATATTTTTATGACAAATAAAATGTATATCTTGAATTTCCTGGGAATGTCTCCAAAAGTATTCTTCATTGTGAATGACTTTTGCATAACTGGTAAACCATAAGAGATAGACAAAATTTTACTACACAAACAATGTAGATCACGTTAAAATACACAATTTATGTCATATACATTTTTTTTGTTGAGTGAACCATTTTCAAGATATTGCTTGTTATTCCCTTAAAATTTTCAATTCCTATTTTCTCAAATGGGAATTCGTTATTCATTTTTTTGTCTTGGATATGCAAAGAGTATTAATCTGTGGGAAAGGGAATGGTGCTGCACCTAGCAACCAGCTATTAAGAGATATGTATGTGCTTAAAGGCTACTGTTTTTCTATATTGCCCTTGTAAATATATATTCCCCTTACATCTACAAGAAAATTAGCAATAAGATAGAGTCTGCAAATGTTTATCTCGATTAAGATGAAGTAGATGGAGAATAAGCGTTTGTAAAAATAGTTTTACAAGGTAGAGAAAGTCATGTAAGTGTAACACATAAGATTTTTTTGTCTTGGATATGCAGA
This sequence comes from Deroplatys truncata, assembly GCA_030765065.1. NCBI lineage: Eukaryota > Metazoa > Arthropoda > Insecta > Mantodea > Mantidae > Deroplatys > Deroplatys truncata. The sequence continues at coordinate 196,599,795 of CM060978.1, forward strand.
GTATTAATCTGTGGCAAAGAGAATGGTGCTGCACCTAGCAACCAGCTATTGAGAGAGATGTCTATGCTTAAAGGCTACTGTATTTCTATATTGCCCTTGCAAATACAAAACAAGGGGAACATAGTAGGCCTTAAGCGATAGTCAAATATTTTTAGAACGGGTCGGTATGTGTAAATGTAATTCTGTTTGCATGTCAAAAGATCGTTTCTTGCAAATGTTTATCTCGATTAATATGAAATAGATGGAGAATAAGCGTTTGTAAAAATAGTTTGTACAAAAGTAAAGAAAGTCATGTGAGTGTAACACATCACAGTTTTTCTGTACAATAGGGAAACTTCAGCTAAGGAAAAATTACCAAAAGAAGCTTCTTTGGGCAGTAATTGCAAATATGTTGTTGAAATGCTCTTATATTTTATCAACACCACACTTATCATTCTTAAACGCAGGTAGAACATTAAGAATAGACTATTGTAAATATAATTTCTTTTCGTCTCTGAATTCTGTCCTTTTGGATTGCAAAGAGGTGAAGATTAACTACAGCTCTATTCTGGCCTCCCTCCAGAAAGGAGTGCAACTAAAAGATTAAATCTGGCATCAATTTAGCTGATTAAAAGATAACGCCCCCTCATCTATTATAAAGGTTTGAACGGAAGTTAGGAAAGAAAAACCATTCATTAAGTTAGGCGATGTAAAGGGGAGGGAATGCGATATACATGGGCGTGTCTCAATAGGGGAAGGCGAATATGTAGTCGCGGCAGTGTCTGAAAGTACGTTGAGCCTCTTCAGGTATAAAAAGGAAAATTTCAAGAGTCATGTTATCCGTTTATTTTCACTTCTCTACCGCTTAGTAAGGCAGATTACGTATTGCAATCGACCAAACGTCATTTGAGCAATAAGATTTCAAGTCTCTCGAATTTAAAAGATCTAATGTGTTACACTCGCATGACTTTCTCTACTCTTGTACAAACTATTTTTATTTATTCCCCATATGCTTCAAGTTAATCGAGATATCAATCTTATTGCTAATTTTCTTGTAGATGCAAGGGGAATTGGTAGGTTTTAAGCGATAGTCAAATATTTTAACGCTGGTTGCTATGTGGAGTATTCCATTCTCTTTGAATTACCAGTACAAAAAAGAAAAAGAATAACGAATTTTCATTTGAGAAAAAGTATTGGAAAATTTAAGGGAATAACAAGCAATATCTCGAAAATGGTTCACTCAAAAAAAAATGTATATGACATAAATTGTGTATTTTAACGCGGTCTACATTTCTTGTGTAGTAAACGTTTGTCTATCTCGTATGGTTTACCAGTTATGCAAAAGTCCAAAATGAATACTTTTGGAGACATTCCCAGAAAATTCAAGATATAAATTTCATTTGTCATGAAAGTATTTTAAATATATGATATTTTAATCAAAATTGTTAGAGCCATTTTTGAGACAATTAAAATTTTCGAAAAATGTTCGATGTAAAGGGTAATCTGGGGTGGGGGGGCTTTTCTTGAAAACCTTCCTGTCGCATCTCTGGAAGATACTGAACCTAAATACCAAGTTTGGTGTTTATCCGACTGTTCGTTTCTAAGTTATGCTGTTCACGGACACACACACACACACACACACACACACACACACACACGGACATGTTTCCAAAAATGCTTTTTTTATTCAGGGGGTCTCAAAACATGTATTTCCGGTGAAATCTCGGTGTCGAATTTTTGGGTGGAATACAATACTTCCCCTACTTACTCTACGTAGTAAGTGCAACATCCCTCTACGTAGTAGAGTAAGTAAAAAAAGTTTGGGGTGTTGCACTCACATGATTTTCCTTATTCACTCTTCTATAAACTACCTTATTCTTCTATCTTCATTTTGTTAATCGAGATAAACATTCATTCAATGTAGTATATATTTTCTTTTAGTTATATGAAGAATACAGCAGACTACAGCGATAGTTAGTTTTAAAAAGCAGAACGTTATGTGATGACTAAATTATATCCTCTTTGCATGACCACGAGAAGAAACGAATAGCGACTAACCACTTGAAACAGTTGAAGTTGATAATTTGTTGTATTGTTATTTGCCCCAAATTTTGGTAGCCAATTTGAAGAAGTTTTTGTTGCTGCTACATAGGTAACAAGTTTCCCATAGCCTTCGCCCCAAATGTACTTTCCGGTGGTCTTTGCCCCCCAAAAATGTTTAACAAATAGTAACTTTGTAATTTTGACTGCTTCTTTAAATATTATGTATTTGTTTGCCTCGGCTGCGTCAGTATTTATTTTTTTAGGGACATGAATATCTTAACAAGGCGTGGTGTGGCTGAAGAATTTAGGCTTACACAGATTATAATTTGTACTTCACTCCATTTATTAACTCCTTAAACGATTAAAATAACACTTCACTGATATAAAGAGCTGAGAGATTCTTTTATTAATTGCTTGCACTTTTTAACACGTAAATTATTTTCGTCTCACACTGAATACGTATAAACTTCTCGAGGACGCGTTTCGCGTCTGATTAGTAACACTGTCTGCTAGCAACTGACCTGATTTCTACCGCCTAAATTTGTAAATTTCTGTATTTCAAGTCTCTGTTTGGATATTCCTACTCCAATAGAATACTTTCATTTAACTTAAGCTTCTTTCTGGTTGTTGATTGGCTATTTTATAAACTGTCTCAAAAATTACATTATTGTTTCCAAGAATGACTAGTAGCATTATTAAATCTTGTTACTCATTATTGCCTCAAGGTTACCTCATTGTTAGCAACTTTTGACCTATTTCTCACAGCTCCTACATTATTACATTACGTAATACATTCACAAACATTATTACACATGTATACAATAGTATAGACATATACAATGAAAGTAATATACACTTCTTATATGTTACATACACATATTGCTTTAAGGCGGGCTGTTATGTATTTATATATTATATAATTAGACTGAAATCATTTAAGTGTTAAAAATACTGCGTCACAGTAGAGTATTTAAAAATCCAAACCCATAATACTCTTGTGTAGTAAGATCTCTTACGTTTAGGTACCAATTATACAAAACTCATTAAGGACGAAGAGGACTTCACAGGCTATTCCCAGAAAATTCAAGATATATATTTTATCTGTAAAGAAAATGTCTTAAGCGTATGGTATTGTAATCAAAACTATTAGCCATGTTTGAGAAAACGGTAAATCTGCTCTTAGTGTATTCTGGTTGAAAATGCTTATAAAATCCTAAGAAAAGCGAATAAATTACCTTAGGAGTGAGTTTAGAAGTGGATGTGATCTCTTCAATAGCTGGTGCCCACCTGCCCGCCCTTTTTAGGTGTTTTACTTTTATAGGGAAATCGCGTTATGAACGCAGCTATGTTGTTGCTAAGCACATGCAAAATGGGAACTGCCAACCTAAATAAAAAGTGAAATCCGTTAAATATGCGATGTGTTGTTACTAGAATTTCTTCTTCTTCGTTTAGTGTTGCCGCTGACAAAAACGCAACGCATTCATTGTAATAAAGACTATCCACCAAAATTGTAATTTTTGTATTCTTTTTGTGAAAGTTTGTTATATTAATGTTATTTCCATTAAATAAAGAAGTTCCTTTACTGTAACAGTGGTAGATAGTTAACGCAAGCTTACATAAAAAAAACCTAACCTAACCTCCCGTGAATCAGAAACCTAAGCTTAGGAACGCACGCGAGCGAAGCGAGCGTGCTTTGATGTAACCACCGGTAACTAATTAAAACAAGGTGATATATAAAAGTAAATCAGAAACCTAAGCTTATATAAAAAAAGAACCTAGACCTAACCTAAACTCTCGTGAATCAGAAACCTAAACTTAGGAACGCAACTGCTGCACTCCTCTCCTTCTAAAAACCATCCCTCGGCTACGCTTTGAGGCGGAGGGCCCACAATCTCTCGGCTACGCCTTGAGGCTGAGTACCTTACCGGCTTTGGCGGCATTAGCGTTAGAGCTAGTTTACGACATAGAGTAACATCTGTTGAGCTAGTGTATGACATAGAGTGACATCTGTTGGATATATAACACATCATTTTCATCGCTGTGGAGGCTACACTAAGAGCAAAATGTCGGAGAAAACAATAAAAAACCAAAAATGTCATGTAAAGGGTAGTTTGGGGTGGGGGAGTTTCTTGAAAATCTTCGCGCCACATCCTTGAAAGACCCTGAACTTAAATACCAAGTTTGGTGTTTATCCAGGTTTCGTTTTTGATTTATGCTGTTCATAAACACACAGTCCAAAAATTTTTTTTTATTCAGGGTGCTCAAAACATGTATTTCTGGTGAAACAGCGGTATCGAATTTTTGGGTTGAATACAGTACATCCTCTACTTACTATAAGTAGTAGAGAATGTAGAAAGTACATAGATCATTAAACTTGAAGTTATTTCGCTAGGCTACTTACATAACAAAAGTCTTTGTAAAGAAACGGTGTTCTGAATTCATCAGTGCCTAATTCAGGCACATCAAGGTGAATGTAGCAGGGTCAATGCCACGGTGGATATGCTGCAAGATATTTGAGTCTCTCTGATGGAGGGTCAATCCCCTACCTACTAATTGGTTCAAAAGTGCACTGTCAGTCACTCCGCAACTGCCTGTTAGGTTTGCGAGTGCTACGAAAACCACTATAGTTTATTCTTGACTTGATCTCGACTTTCCTAGCCTCATTTTTGTGTAACGATGAACGTTAGTGAAATTACCGAGCTTTAAGTCATATTTCCTTCATGTTCATTTATAAAGTTACGCGGATTTCATAAATTTGTTTTAAGCTTTCTTAAACATATGCCTGACAGTACAGTGACGATAAAGATTCAGAATACTTAAAATTAATAAAACAGAATAAATTACAGAAACAAAGAAGTTTAACTAAACAATTGCGTCTAAAAATCTTAATTATAAAAAAATGTCTGATGGGTTACACTCACATGACTTTCTCTACTCTTGTAGAAACTATTTTTACAAACCTTATTCTCCATATGCTTCATGTTAATCCAGATATCGAGATGTTAATTTTATTGCTAATTTTCTTGTAGATGCAAGGGGAATACGGTAGACTTTAAGCGATAGTCAAATATTTTAAGAGTTGGTTGCTATGTGCAGTATTCCATTCTATTTGCATGTCCAGGACATAAACAAAATGAATAATGAATTCCCATTTGAGAAAAAGTATAAGTATTGGAAAATTTAAGGGAATAACAAGCAATATCTCGAAAAGGTTCACTCAACAAAAAAAAATGTATATGATATAAATTGTGTATTTTAACGCGATCTACATTTTTTGTGCAGTAAAATTTTGTCTATCTCTTGTGGTTTACCAGTTATGCAAACGTCGTTCACAATGAAGAATACTTTTGCAGACATTGCCAGAAAATTCGAGACAAACAATTCATTTTCTATAAAAATGTCTTAAACTTATGATATTTTATTCAAAATCGTTAGAGAGAATCGTTTGAGAAAATTAAAACTTTCAAAAAATGTTCTATGTGAAGGGTAATCTGGGATGGGGAGATTTTCTTAAAAACCTTCGTGTCGCATCTCTGGAAGATACTGAACCTAAATACCAAGTTTAGTGTGTATCCGACTGTTCGTTTCTGAGATATGCTGTTCACAGACACACACACACACACACACACACACACACACACACACACACACACACGGACATGTTTCCAAAAATACTTTTTTTTTGGATTCAGGATGCCTCAAAAATGTATTTCCGGTGAAATCTCGGGATCGAATTTTTTGTGTGGGTTACAATACTTCCCCTATTTAGTATACGTAGCAGAGAAAGTAAAAAAGGTTACATCTAAATGAGTCAATTATAACAGTAGATAAAATGAATTTTTTTTAAACATTTAAAATTTCGAGTATAAATAATTATTTAACATTTATATTTCTTGAAATCTGCCTATATGCAATAAAACTGTAACCATAGTGTTTTCTGAAAAAAATGTAGCAAAAGCTTACAGGTGTATTGCTTCTGAGTTGTATTATTTAAAACATTTAGATAGGATGACTATTTAAGAAGTTGTGCCCAATTCTTGTTACTATTGTTGCTTTAGTAAACTAACCCCAGAAAACGTTTTACTACTCGTTTCCAAAAAACATGACATACACTATGTATCAAAAGTATCTGGACACTCCCACAAACATACGTTTTTTATCTTAGGTGCTTTGTGCTGCCACCTACTGCCCGGTGCTCATTATCCGCGACCTCAATAGTCATTAGACATCGTGAAACAGCAGAATGGGACTCTCCGTGGAACTCACGGACTTCCAACTTGTTCAGGTGATTGGGTCTCACTTGTGTCAGAAGTCTGTACGCGAGATTTCCACACTCCTAAACATCCCTAGGTCCACTGTTTCTGATGTAATAGTGAAGTGGAAACGTGAAGGGACATGTACAGCACAAAAGCGTACAGGCCGACCTCGCCTGCTGACTGACAGACACCGCCGACATTTGTAGAGGATCGTAAAGAGTAATAGGCAGGCATCTATCCAGACCATCACACAGGAATTCCAAAGTGCATCAGGATCCACTGCAAATACTATGACAGTTAGGCGTGGGGTGAGAAACCTTGGATTCCATGGTCGAGCGGCTGCTCATAAGCCACTCATCACGCAGGAAAATGCCAAACGACGCCTCACTTGGTGTAAGGAGCGTCAACATTACACGATTGAACAGTGGTAAAACGTTTTGTGGAGTCACGAATCACGGTACACAATGTGGCGATCCGATGCCAGGGTGTGGGTATGGCGAATGCCCAGTGAACGTCATCTGCCAGCGTGTGTAGTTCCAACAGTGAAACTCGTAGGTGGTGGTGTTATGGTGTGGTCGTGTTTTTCCTGGAGGGGGCTTGCACCCCTTGTTGTTTTGCGTGGCACGAACACAGCCCAGACCTACATTGATATTTTAAGCACCTTGCTTCCCATTGTTGAAGAGCAATTCGGGGATGGCGATTGCATCTTTTAACACGATCAAGCACCTGTAATGGACTGGCCTGCACAGAGTTCTGACTTGAATCCTATAGAACACCTTTGGGATGTTTTGGAACGCCGACTTCGTGCCAGGCCTCACCGACCTACACCGATACCTCTCCTCAGTTTCGCACTCCCCGAAGAATGGGCTGCCATTCCGCAAGAAACCTTCCAGCACCTGATTGAAAGTATGCCTGCGAGAGGGAACGCTGTCATCAAGGCTAAGGGTGGGCCAACACCATATGGACTTCCAGCAATACCGATGGAGGGCTCCACGAACTGTTACGTAATTTTCAGCCGGGTGTCCGGATACTTTTGATCACGTAGTGTATGTACGCTGCAACAGAGAGGGAGCGCGTAATAATGCTAGTGGAGTTATAGATTTTGCTAGACTACTATGTTTAAGAGAAAAGGCAAAATTTGTAAGGTGTATTAAAGGATCAAAGTAGCTCGAATACCTTATTATAAATAATAATGTTATTAAAGTGTAGGTAAATTCTTTTAAATATCGAGGGTTTTTTAGTAAGAAATAATACAATAAAAGTAAAACAAAATAGAATTTAATTAGAAGCTCTTGCTTTAATGTACATGTACTACAAACCTTAAACTAATTACTAATTATTATCATGTGTTAATATAATTTTTTAAAATTCCCTTGTTTATCCATGTTATGATTGCTGTGTTTTACTGATTACTTTAGCGCTCATTACCACAATTATACACACAAACACCCACGCCCATGGCGGTACCCGAACCCGCACCTCTCAGTTTGGCGGAGCGCCGAAGCTATACGCTCCAGTGACCACTGCTATGACGGCCGGCAAATCTTATTAATGCACACCTATGTTACCTTATTGATGTTAAATAACTGTACCTTATGTGTTAATTGTTCTTATGAATACTTTGTATGTGATATCCCGTACATATAGATTGCATGTTAAAGTACTGTAACGTTGTAACCTCAATGGGAAGTCGCGATATAACCATGCAGTTAAAGCAACTTTAAATACATCAATAAAGAAATAAAAAATAAGAGTTACTCGAGTAAATAAAGGATATTTAGTATACAATAATACATATTCAATACGCAATGTATTTATATATTTAATATGTATACAGTAATATATTTAACATATATTGTGGGACCTGGATGCTTAAAGAATCTCAAGATCAAGGCCTTTAATATTTGGAAGAGGAAGCCTGATAAGAAGTTATGGGTCAATTAAAGATAGGCAAACACAATGGGGAATACTAAGACGAATATATATTACAGTGGAGCACTATTGTAGTGATTGTCAAAACTTTTAGCCAAGGAGATTTTAGAGCCTATTAAGATGAAAACAATGTTTCAGGGATTTGTTGATCCATTATTCAGACGTCCCCAGCAAGCCACATCTCCGCCTATGGCCCCAGTTCATGCTATGGATTTTTACTTTGGTTTTTTTTAGGGAAAAGAGACCGAAAAATCTTGTTACATTCACGGAACTTTCTCTACTCATTCTTCTACAAAGCTTACTAAAGAGTTTTATTCTAGCTACTTCTTGTGAATCCAGATAAACTTTTAATTCACATTCACACATTTCATTATTCGATACAGTAGGTGAAGTGATAGCTTTTTAAAGAGCGTGTCGCTATGTAATAGGTTTGAAATTCCATCTCAGAATGAAGAGCAGTCCGCAGGCTATTCCCAGAAAATTCGAAATATATATATTGAATTTAGTTACCCCGGTATAAACAATGGGAGATGCATATTCAGAGGCATACAAGAGATACCAAAAACTTTATGCACAAAGCTAAAGCGGACGTGAGATATTTATAAACAATACACATAAATTCACATTTAACTCTGGTCTCTTATAATTAATAAGGTGCCCTACATTGTACACAAAAGGTTAAAGGTAAACACCTGGGGAGATGCCGCACGCACACACGGCAACACGCACTCCTCAGAAGACCACACACTCAGAAGACCTACTCTAGACTGACTACTCGCAGACCCACGCTATCAAAGAGGCTCTTCCCTCAACCTCCCTTCACCCCCCCTTAACTAGGAATTGAAGGGAAGTATGCCGCGTCGGACAAGAATTCAAAGTTACAAACGAAATAATTAGTTCAACAATATCATTATACACAGCAATAATGTGTCCGACGCGACAATGCACACGCATACGCTACAATACATTTCATTTTAAATTAAAATATCTTAGAAATGGGATATTAGATCCTTAGATCCATTTTGAGAAAATCAATTTTGGAAAATGTAAAAAATCGTTTTGGATGTGGGAATTTTCTTGAAAAATCTTGAAAAATCCATGGAAAATGCTGAACTTTAATACCACGTTTGGTACTTACCTGACTTAGTTTGAGTGAATGTTCACACACACAAAATGATAATTTTGATTTAAGGGGCTCAAAAGGTGCACTTCCGATGAAATATCGCTGTCGAATTTTGGATGGAAATAAAATACTTCCTCTGGTTATTATAGGTATATATAAGTATTTTTATTTAAAATCTAATTACAGAAAACAGAATTTACCGCAGTCAAGAAAGTAAAAATGAATGAGACTAGAAAGGCTGAAAGTACAGCTGACCGGAGGATAGGGTGAACTCGGTGTGACCTTAAGGTTCTGAACTCTGACTAAATTTGCGACCACGTGCAAGGTAAATCAAACGCAACCAAAACCAGACAACTATCGAGCTATGCAGAAATCTATTGAAGCTGCGAGCAAGATAATCCATCTGGCTGGGGCATGACAAGACCTTGCTTCAACTTTTTCGTGTCTGTCTCCTGAACCTTTAACTTCCTGCATTACCAAACAAGAGCCGGGTTCCAAGAAGTCAGATCGCATGTGTGTATGCTGCTGTTGCTGTTGTTTTGTATATCACGTTTCTCTTCATCCATTAATTTGTCATTGTGCAGCAATTTGTTACTATCTCATGTAATCTTTGCCCCCGGAGCGTTCTGTGCTTGCCGACCGGAATCGTTTAGCGCGTTTCGCATACCTAGGTTAAGGCTTCCTCACACGTAGCACGGAATTTCTGATACTGTTTATTGCTTTCTCTGCCATATACCTAAGTGGGCAAATTGATAAGCAAGATTTCACCGGAAATACACATTTTGATACTACCTGAATCCAAAAATAACATTTTTAGAAAAAGGCGTCTGTGTGAACAGCATAACTCAAAAACAAAAAGTCGGTTGGATACCAAGCATTTTTGTTCGTTATCTTTCAAAGATGTGACACGAAGATTTTCCAGAAAATCCCCCACCCTAAACTATCCTTTATATGCAAAATTGCATCGATATCCCACCAGGATGGGTGCAAAATTTACATCAGGTGTGGTATGAGTGTGTTAGTAATAAGGTTTATGTGTAATAAATCTTTAAAGTTTAATTATGATTTTTTTATTTAACTTATTTATTTATGCCTCGGCTGCGTCAGTGATATCTGGTAGAGCAAGTATCTCTAAATAGGGGTGGTACGGCTGCAGAATCATTTTACACATGTAACTCCAATTATTGTTGTAAATTCTGACTTCTTTATTACTTCTTCAGTAGTTGAATTATCTATCTATCTATCTATCTATCTATCTATCTATCTATCTATCTATCTATCTATCTATCTATCTATCTATCTATCTATCTATATATCTATCTATCTATCTATCTATCTATCTATCTATCTATCTATCTATCTATCTATCTACATATATTATATAATATATATATAACTTTACTGACGTATCTAAGTATGGAGCTGTGAGATGTTCCTGACTACATTTTTAAAGATCAAAATTTAGCTTTTTCGCACTGCACTAAATTCTCACATCTGCCCACTCTGAGCTACAACCACTGAACTGAACTGCTTGGGTACACTACCTCTTAGAGTCCACAGCTTAAAATTTGAAATTTAATATTCCTAGTTTCTGGTTGGCTAAGCCTACTCTGGCAGAACATCTTAGTTTGATTCTGATTGGCTTTTTGCACCCACGTGGCTATTTACACCTTTTTGGACGTTACACCAGTATTTTTCCATCGTTTTATGGTAACCTTCTTAGCTTTCTAAGTTATTGCTCTCTCTCTCTCTCTCTCTCTCAAGGTTACACCTTATTGTTAGCCACCCTTAGGTTTCCATTTTATTACTTTGTTTGCTACTAAAGACAGTTTGCTTTTACAGCTTCTGCGTTTTACTAAACTAAGAAATACATTCATGTAACAATTTACACATATATACGTACAATAAATACACATAATAAAATGGTTGTAATATGAATTTTATAGTAATTATTGATACTTATAGGCAGGTTATTATTTTTATATTGCACAATTAAAATGATATCAGCTAAACGATAAAAAATACTGCCTCAAAATGTATTGTCATTTTAAATTTTCCAAAAATGGCTATAACGAATTTGATTAACATGTAATATGTTTAAGATATTTGCATGACAAGCGTATATCTTGAATTTTCTTTGAATGACCTGGAAGTCCTCTTCATTCTGAATGGCTTTTTTATAATTGGTAAACCGTAAGATATAGACAAAATGTTAGTGTACAAAAAATGTAGATCTCTTTAAAGCACACGATTTATGTAACATTGGGGCAGTATTTTTAATACCTGATTAATTTTAATTAAATTATATAATATGTAAATTCAATAACAGCCCGACTTGAAACAATATGTATGTAATAATTTATAAAAATGTATGTACCAGTCATTGCATATGCTTTTTATTGTAAACATGTTTAATAATGTTATGTGAATACATTATGTAATTTAATAATGTAAGAGCTGTGAGAATAATAAGTTTAAAGTTGCTAACAATGAGGTAACCTTGAGGCAATAATGAGTTTGAGAGTTTGAATACTACTAGTCATGATTAGAGCAATAATAACGTAAATCTTGTGACCGTTTAAAATAGCCAATCAACAGCCAGAAAAAGCTTTACTAAGATGCAGGTATTCTATTTGACTAGGATAAGCCAATCAGAGACTTGGAATACAGAAGTTTACGGGTTTGGGCGGTTGAATTATGTTCAGTTGCTGGCAGACCTTGGTAGTGGCCGGATGGAAGATGTGTTCTCTAGAGAAATGTTACGTATTCGTGTGAAAGTATACACGTTAACAAAGTACAAGTATTAAATAAAAGAATCTCACAGCTCTTGATATCAGTGTAGTGATATTTACTTGTGTCAAGGATTAATAAAAAGAAGTGAATTTAAATTTGAAATCTGTGTAAACCTACATTCCTGTCGTACCACGCCCTGATTAAGAGAAACGTGTCTCTAAAATAAGACTGACGCAGCCGAGGCAAACATAAACATAAATACTATCTATAGAAGCTGTTTAATAACAAAGTTAATATTATTTTTTTTAAAACTAGGAGCGTAACAATAAAAATAAATCATCTTAAAAATCAGCTTCTCATACGTAGTAGCATATTACGTAACAAATAAACCACTTCAAAATTGACGTTCATACATGGAGCTGATTAAATAAATAAACTCCAAGACAGTAACTACTTCAAGTTGACTTCCCAAGCGTGAGGCTAATAACTTACGTAACAATAAATTACGTAAACAAAACACCTTCTCAACATAAAATTGTTTGAAGCGTTAACCATTTCCAAGATATTCTTTGTAATTAGTTTGGAATTTAAAGCATTTTTTTCAAGTGACAAATCTCTATTCATTTTTACTCTTGCAAAGAACTTAGAATTCAAAGCTACTTCTTAGCGAGCCATTTTTTTTAAATCTGACTATCGTTTTAGCCTACTGTATTCTTATACCAACGAAATGTGCAAACGTGTAATGGAAGTTTGTCAATTAACAGGCTAATAATGGGAGAACAAGCTTTTGTAGGAATGGTTTGTAGAAAAGTGGGTAGAGAAAGTCTTATGAATGCAACGTCAGAATTTTTAACAAGAATTGCATGATCCTAGAAAATTTATGATGTGTAGCATTCTGCCTCGTGGGTAATCTGTTTTTCAATAAAGGCGGGGCAAAATCTTACTTTCGAGTAACGGTGTGGCTGTCGTAGTTATCTTGCGTTAACGGTTTATATCTTATGGTCAACAGAGTTAATCTTAATTGGTAGTTTACTGCTACTGGTACGAGGAAATATAAATTGCTCTATTACAGAATGGATTATAGGAGAAAACTATATCGCAAAATAAATTAAGCTGCAGTCCCTAACAATTAAAATAATTAAATATATTAAACTACTAGTCATTCGCATGTTTATAAAAGTTTATTGATGGAATGTAATACTTCGAGAATATACTTTCTTTTAGTAAAATCAAATTTTGCGCACTTACCTGCAAACGTAAAATAACCTTACATATAATTGGTTTTCATGAGTTTACCCGTTTGAGTAAACTTAACAGACTAATCAGGTGAGTTCGAATGGAAGTGGGAGATAAGATACAAGGAGCATGCATGGTGTGCTGCAACACAAGCAGTGGCTTTAAAAGAAAAACAAACCACTGTTAACATCCAATAAGAATAACATATTTCTTAACCGTTAAATAAATCGCGTAGAGATATATTAATATTGTGACTTCCTCCAGCTTATAACTGTCACTTCACTAAGTTCCCAGTCAATTCACCAATGTGATCTGTCTTTTAGCAGAGTTTTATTCAAAAGATATAATTTTAGAGATAATATCTTTAAGAAATTTAAATATTTTTATACATATTTTATTTTTTTTTTCGCAGCAAATATAATTGCAGGACATTTATTAATAACTCTACTAGGAAATACGGGAAGAAACATCTTCGCTTAGTTTTCCCTGTTACTTCACTTCTTTCGGACGGTTCACCGCCCGGAGTCGAACGGAAGACCTCTCTAATCTCTTGCAGTACCAGCACTCGCTGCATGTCACAGCAATCGTCACAAACTCGCTCGGAGTTTTGTCGCACCATAGACGCACTACTCGCTAACTTTCTGGCCATCCTACCGACTTATATAAACAGTGGACGTTTACAGAACATGCTAGAATGTTCTGGACACACGTTCTGGAGGCGGGGGGAAGGGAAACTTGCAGAAGATTCTGGTTATCTGTCAATAGTGCTTCTGGCATTTACGTGGGCAAGAGCGATACCGTGTCATTTATCTCTGTTTATCTCTCCAACTGCCCGGCGCCGACCTCCCAATAACCTTGGGCTGTAGCCGCTGTGTCAGGTTATTTTAAACGGTGATGCAGTAACAAGAAAGTTAACGCAAAAGTTATTGTATACAACATAGAGTACAATATCGTAAAATATATGAAATAATTCAATGCCATAGCTGGGATTTGAACCACGGATCTTTCGGTTTCCGTCCGATTGCTCCAACCAAGCGAGCTACCATGGCAACATGCCGGTACGATATTAAACTCCTCAATTGACTCGCATTTTTCCCGATAAACCACGCGGAGATCTCAAATTGTTTTGAAATGACATACCCAATGGGGACTTCAATGTCCTAAGTCAATGCCGCGTGTTGGGGAATTTAATGTCGTAGCAGCATGTTGCGATGGTAGCTCAGTGGGTTGGAGAACCGGACGGAAACCGGAAGATCCACGGCTTATGTGGAAGAACAATTACTGTATACATAATAATCTCAAAAATATTGCTGGTATAGCGCAAAGCCACCTAGCTGATATTTCTATCGCTACATGACAACGGATCGCTAGTGACACGCTATTTTAAGGCGCAGTGCAACGTCGTTTGGTAAACGAGATGCAGTATAACAGTAACTGTTCTAGTAGGCCTGCGTATAGATGTAGTTATTGAGACTGAGTAACTAGTTACTGTTGGTCCCCGTTACTTTTTTAAGCGCTAGAAAGCAACCGTTAGGTTACCTTTTGACCATCCATAGTCTACAGACGTATTTCATACTCTTAAAAGGTTAATTTTTCACCCACTTTATGTTAATGGTGATAAATGTCTCTACAAAAACTGTTTCAATTATGAACTCGAAGTGATTTATAAGCAGAAGACCACACAAGCCGAGTACAGGAAGTGTTCATCTACGCTTTAAGCAATCCTGGCAGCGAAATTAACGGAAAGAAAATTCTAATTCTTAAATGCAGAAATAACAATCGATATCGCAGCATGTGTTCTCGCGGTTTCCCACATTTTTTATGCTGTTATCCTTAGGTTTTTTTTTCTTTCTTTAATTTGCACCGATTTGTCAACCTTTTATCTGTAGCGTTTAAAAATGTAACTTTATATGCTTTTAGTGAGGCATTTGTATACAATTTCACCGATATATGATCTAGACTGATGGAGAAAAATGTTTGAAGTCGTAAAACCTGAGGCATTAATGTTAAAAGTTGTTGATATTCCCGAATATATATATTCCTCCGTTGGATCGAAATCCATTTTCAATGCAATTTAAGGCATTGTAAAACCACACAAAAAGTTGAAAAACCAGTTCAATTTTCAAAACATTCTAATAACTGAGACACCTTAATAAACTCTAGAACAGTTAAATTTTAATTAGCTTGCATTGTCTACGCATTAAAAATTAGAATCTTCACAACGTTAATTTAGTGCTGTTACTTTCTTTCTTTCTTTCTTGGACGCGAATAATGCCTTATGTGATTATGCTAGCGTTATGGCGTTGCGGAGTATTGGCTTCAATCTGAGAAAATTATTTTCAAATAAAATATAGAATACTTCCAAATACATAGTGCCGAATAATTTGGACTAAACTCCGACCCCTCCGTTATGAGTTTATGCTATCCAAATTATCTTAGATGTTTCAAGAATCAAAGGAGTTTGGTTAAGTTGCCAAAATGTTAGTAGGTATATTTTATCATGTTTTATCTCAGACGTTTAATATGTTGTAAAAATAGCCATTTTTTTAAAATAAAAAATACGAAGGTTTTTGTAAGTATAGCATAGTAAGCAGGGCTTGTTGCACGTAGCCTACAGCCTCTGGTTCTCATATCTATTCGAGGCTGACTGAATTCCTGAGCACAGCTGTTGACAGAAATACCTAAGGCTGTAAATTCGATTAATAGCCTCCTTCATATCGAACATTTGGATCACAGGTAACTACAGGGTATGCATTACACAAACAGGAAATGTTAAGTTAATTAAGCTGGGAATGATGAATCCTTGTTTAACGGTAAACACGTTGTGCATCTAAACTTATCCATGAAATCGAATGAAGCAAGAGTTTTCAACATTTGAGTTCGTAACATACGGCAACACGCAATTCAGTTAAGAGATTTTAAAAATAATTTGAAGCTAAAAAGTCGGCATTTTAGTGTAAGCTTAAATTATAAATCAGGAACTGGTGCATATAAAGCTGTTAAAATGCTTCTGTGGTCAGGTGGTTAGCAAGTTGACCTCCAAATGTCGAGATCCCGGGTTCGATTCCCGGCTGTAGGGTGGGGATTTTTATTTAGCCAGGATGATTCCCCATCTCCCTAGAGTCTGGAAGTGTGAATAAGAGTGTGAGTGTTTGTGTTAATTTATTGAATTTACTTTATTTAGGACTTTGAAGAATATTAGTTTAATTAAACTTAAAATCTTAATAATGTAATAACCAAAAGTAACAGTGTAAGTTAATTGGTTCAGAGCATGGATGCCTCAATACATTTTTCTAGGGAAACTTTTATAGTACAGAAACAATTTCTGTAGTGTCTGCTAAACCCGAGTTTTTATAATTTTTGTATTCATTTTTGTAAGGTATCTTGGAAAGTAATTACCAAATCAATTCAAATTTTGCACCTGCGATATCTTTACCAGAAGAAACACATACACAAATTTTAAACTATTACAATTATAGAAATTGGTAAATTTGGTGTCTGGGATCGCTTAAGATTATGCAGATTCCGTGAGACCACAACTGTTTCTGTAAAACAAGAATAAGAGGGGTCGAAGATTTCTTCACATGGTTTCACAACCAGAAACGTATCCGCCCAGATGTAGTTTTAATTAAGAAATATTTTCCTGGGTCAAGTTGAGATGTTGGCCGTTAGGTAGAAAGCATTCATTCTCTTTTACCAAATCGTGATGCGTGAACGTGCAGGTAGAAAATGATACATATATATATATATATATATATATATATATATATATTAATTCCATTTATACTCCGCTTTAACTACATTGGTCTTATCGGCGGGCTTTTCTTTGGAACTTATTGCTTAAGGCAATGGTGTTAAGTAGTATTCTCTTGTCGTTGCGTTTCTTGTACTTTTTGGGTTTTAATCATTAGATCACACACATATTCACACTTCCAGACTCTGGGGAGGATAGGGGGTGATCTTCGATAGAGAAAAACTTCCATCCCCAGCCAGGAAAAGAACCCGGGACCGCTCGCACAGCAAGTGCTCTACCGGCTGAGTTGCGGGCCAGTCCGATGCAGCTATTTTATATACATTTGCTTAGATTTTCCAACATTTCACATTTACAAACACCGAACTCGGTATACTTTCTTATTACGTTCTCTATCAAGTGCATGATAGGTACAGAAGGAATTGCATTCCATCAAAAAAATTCGATGTCAGTATTTCACCGGAAATACTCGTACATGTTCTTAGGTCCCCTGAATCTATCAAAAGAATTTTTAGAAAAAGGTCCCCGTGTGTGTATCTATAAATAACATAACTCAAAGACGAAAATTTGAATAAATACCAAGTTTAATGTTTTAAGTTCAGTATCTTCCAAAGGCGACACGGAGATTTTAAATAAAATCCAACTATTCTTTACATGGAACATTTTTGAAATTTCTTAAAATACCATATGTTAATGATATTTACATGATAAAACATATATCTTGAATTTTCTGGGAATAGCCTGTTAAGTCCTCTTCATTCGAAAGGAATTTTGTATAATAATCTTGTATAACTGGTAAACGTTAGGCGATAAACAAAACGCACTACAAAAAAACGTAGATCTCTTTAAAACACACAATTTATTTCAAATAACTTTTCTTGTGGCATGAGCCATTTCCGAGATATCTGTTGTTAATGGTTTGAATCGTTGAATTCTTTGTCATTCCTTTAAAGCCCTGTTGACATTCAGTTGTTTGTTGCGGTTGCATGGAAAGAGTATGGAATTTGAAGGCCGGTAGGTATAAGGCGTCCATGTTCTTAAACATTTGACTATCGTTATTCTCTTTGCATTTATAAGGAAATGCGTGATGTAGCTACCTCCGAAAGGTTTGTCTCGAATAAAATGAAGTGCATAGAAAAATAAGCCATCGTAAGAATAGCTTCTAAATGGCAGAGGAGAGAGAAAGTCATGTGAATGTCGCACATCAGATTTTAACTTTTTATATAATTCGTTGTCAGTATGTCGCAAAACGGAAAACACAATTCTGAAAAAATTACCGGAGCATTAATATATTTTATAATATCTGCCGCCTTTCACAAACACAATCAAAGGCACTGGTTATGCTAAAACCTCAAGAACATCCACAAAGAAAAGCTAATTGTGCAGATATTCAAGCAATAACAATTTAAACTGCAAGGAATAATGACATAGTCAAGAAGAGCACCTTATTCCCTTAATATATTTAACAGCAGTTAGAATGTTTGGGAGGAGGTTCTTAAAACATCCATGACATGGTACGGAGATTACCCTTCCTTTGGTGGGGGAGGAGAGGGGAGTAGGGCGGACGGCGTTGAAGCTATTCAATTACGATTTGGGTGAGAGCGTTGAGAATGATGCATGTCTAATTTGTTAACATGCTGACACTTAGATGCTTAATCGTGCCACGGTGATAGAACTGGTTCCTCTATTACATTATCGATTATCTGATTATACAATCATACTGCCTGGCCTTATTTAATGCATACTTTGACCATAATGCTAGAAAATGGGAAGCACAACTGAGAATTAATCATATAGGGATTCTAGCTCTAAGCCGTTTAACCGTTGTTATCCTCTTGTATTCTTAAGAAAAATTAAAGAGTAGTTTTATATGGGAGGTCCCAAGTTTGTTCTCCGGCGACCGCCCCTTCTGACCCATTGGTTTTTCATGGTATTCCCGGGTCGGCCGGCGATTGCCGTGGTGGTTCATCTTCTACCATGACTCTTCTGCCTCTCTTTCCTGTACCCATCTTCCTTGTCATGTGTTTCAAGATTGTAGGACCAGGTGACGGTATTCGGCGGGTTGCGGCTGAGCGGTGGCTGTTTCCTCTGTAAATGTTTCTTCCCTGGTGTCGTTGCGGAACTGCTCAGTAAGATTTCGCCTCCGGTGGACCTGCCCTGGGTACCACAGGGGGTTCGATGGATCGTGGGTGGGCCCGTGCGGCGTTGGATGCGTTCGATCTGGAAACGTTAGAAACCCCGTTCATGCCTGTGCCCGCGGATCTGGTCGCCTTTCAGTTTTGAATTCGCAAAACTTCAGAGAGAAAGTAAACACAATATACTGTTTTAGAGACGTTGGCAGATGTAGCTTACATAAATAGATAATTAAAAATCTGAAATATTGCATTCATATGACGCTGTCTACTCTTCTACAAGCTATTCTTGCAACAGCTTATCAAGATAAACTTTCATGACGCATTTCATTGTAGGTATAAGGAGTACATATAGATACAGTAGACTAAAGCGAGTCAGATTTTTAAAAAGCGGATTGCGATGTGGTCTCTTTGAAATTCCATTCACTTTGCTCAACCTTGAGAAGCAGCGAATAGAGACATAGTTGAAATAATATACGTAAATATTTCAAAATTCAAACCAATAATAAAGAATATCTTAGAAATGGCTAGTGCCAACGAGATTTATACTCTTATTTTTTGTGTACTATGATTTTCTCTGTCTCTTACAGTATTAGCAATTATATAAAAGCCATTCAGAATGAAGAGGACTTTACATGCTATTCCCAGAAAATTCAAGATATACATATTATTTTTCATGCAAATATATGAAACATAATATGGTATTTTAATCAAAATCATTAAGAGCCATTTTTAAGAAAATCAAAATTTCGAAAGTTTTTGTATGTAAAGATAGTTGGGGATGGGGGGGGGGGATTTTCTTGAATATCTTGAGGCAGTATTTTTAGTACTTAAATGATTTCAGTCTAATTATATTATATATATATATATATATATATAAATTCAATAACAGCCCGCCTTAAAGCAACATCTGTTTAACAATGTATAAAAGTGTATATTACAGTCATTGTATATGTTTATATTATTGTATACTATTGTATACATGTGAATGTTATGCTATGTGAATATATTACGTACTTTAATAATGTAGGAGCTGTGAGAATAATAAGTTAAAAGTTGCTAACAATGAGATAACAATGTGGTAACCTTGAGGCAATAATGAGTTTGAGAGTTTAACAATACTAATTGTGAATCTTGGAAGCAATAATGTAATTTTAGTGACAGTTTATAAAATAGCCAATCAACAACCAGAAAAAGCTTTAGTTAAATGAAGGTATTCTATTGGATTAGGAATAGACAATCAGAGACTTGAAATACAGAAATTTACAAGTTTAGGCGGTTGAAATCAATTCAGTTGCCTGCAAAGTGTTTCTAACCGGACGCGAGACACGTCCTCGAGAAGTATAATACGTATTCGTGTGAGACGAAAATAGTTTACGTGTTAAAAAGTGCAAGTAATTCATAAAAGAATCTCACAGCTCTCTATATCAGTGAAGTGTTAATTAAATCCTGTCAAGCATTAATAAAAGAAGTGAAGTAAAATTATAATCTGTGTAAGCCTACATTCTTAGTCGCACCACAACCCTGCAAGGAAATCCATGTCTCTAACAATAATACTGACGCAGCCGAGGCAAACATAAATATATAACATTTAAAGAAACAGTCAAGTTATAAAGTTAATATTTTTTAAAACTTGGGGCGAAGGCTACCGGAAACTGTTTACCATACGTGCGGTTGCAACTACTTCAAGTTCGGCTCCCCAACAGTTGAACTATAATACAACTCCTTCAATACAAACTACTTTAAATTGACGTCCAAAGCGTGGTGCAAATAACGTAAGGATAATATCTACTACAATCTTCGTGTCGTATCTGCGGAAGATCCTGAACATAAATACCAAGTTCGTATTTATCGACCTTTTCATTATTGTAAAAACGCTCTTTTTGGATTCAGGGGGCCTCAAAACATGTATTTCTGGGTGGAGTAGAACAACTCCTACTTACTGTAAGTATGTAGTAGCAGAGAAAGTAAAAATACGTACCTTCAGAATTAAACATTCTAAGCTTTACAAGTTGCAAGGGTTTTGTATCTTGGAGAAGTTAATATTAATACCGTTGAAAGTTTGTGATTGGAATCGCGTGGAAGTATGCGAATTATCAGGCCCAAGACAGGTTTTTGAGCGATAAAATGTTCGCACCCTTTTATTTTGTCTAATAATTATTCTTTCACTAAGATATGTGAAACAGACATATTTTGGTCATAGTCTTTTGAGACAGTGGAACGGGGAGATAAGGACGTCGTGTGGCCGCACCGATAGCTATTGCAAAGTGCCGCCACACAAAACAGATCTGGCCTCAGCAACCTTTTTTCTAGCTTCCCCTTTTCACTATCTCAAAACACTGACTAAAGTATAATAATTGAAGTTAAGCGCACATTCAAAGGCACTGGTCACGGTAGATCAATAGCAGAGCTTTGGTTCCAACCCCGTCATGGCACACTTTTTTTTTCATATGGACCGTCATTCAGAATTTGTCGGCTGCCCTTGGAAATTTATGGTGACACTACCTATACATTGAGTTCATTTTGTGCTATGACAATATAAAGCTTGACATATGACCTTGTGCACCATCCTCGATCAAGATTATTGTCCATCTACTTTATGTTAATCGAGATAAACATTTGCAGAATTTTATTGCTAATTTTCTTGTAGGTGCAAGGGGAATATGGTAGGCTTTAAGCGACAGTCAAATCTTTTAAGAGTTGGTTGTTATCTGGAGCATTCCATTCTCTTTGCATGTCCAGGACATAAAAAACGAATACGAATTCCCATTTGAGAAAAACTATACGTATTAGAAAATTCAAACAATTAACAAGGAATATTTTGGAAATGGTTTACTGTACAAAAAGAATATTTGCCACGAAAGTATCTTAAACATATGACATTTTAATCGAAATCGCTGGAGCCATTGTTGAGAAAATAAAAATATTCTACATGTCGCATCTGTGAAAGATACTGAGCCTAAATACCAAGTTTGGTATTTATCCGACTTTTAGTTTTTGAGTTATGCTGTTCAGACACACACACACGGACCTTTTTCTAAAAATGGCTACGGGAAGTAAAAATGATTAAATAAAGAAGAAAATGCAAGAAAATGACAAAATAATGTCTTAAAATCGAAAATAGTTACCTTAAAAATAGAAAATTGCACAAAATGACAAACATGACCTTATAAATATGCATTTTCATAATCTGAAACACATAATAAGGACTTAAATACAGATTGGCAATGGCTATGATGAAACAATTAAAAGATGACATTTCATCAGAAGCCCTGTTCATATTTCAAGGTGTAGAGAAAGCTGGGACTGTAAGCCTTCTGAATGTAACCTTGGCATGCGAGTCAATGCATAATTTGATACCAGCTTCATATCGAAATGCTTGATGCGCGCGTTTTGTGTGAGGAAGCCTTAAGCGGGAGTTGTAATAGCAAATTGCCCATTGTTTTATTTCCTGAAAAACAGAAATTGCTCGCTAGTGAATGTGCCGAGGAATGCCTTAGTATAAATAAAAATGTTTCGGCAGATGGGAACGCTGACCCCGACAGCTGTCTGCAGTGTTTTGTTGCACTATTGCTGATGCGGCTCATAGCATTGAACATTTCCACCGCGCTTAACAATTGGGCATTGCACTCCTCACGGCTATTGAGGAGTGCAAAATATGTTATGCTTAGTCTCATATATGAGGAATATTTTCTCTATACACACAAATATATATATATATATATATATATATATATATATATATATATATACACACATGTATAATTATTATTACTGCAGAAAAGTTAATATCTCGTGCATTTTTACTTTTTCTACTACGTACAATCAGCAGAAGATACGTTGTATTTCACCCAAAAATCCTATTCTGATATTTCACCAGAAATAGATGTTTTGAGACCCCCTGAACCTAAAAACATTTTCGTAAAAGGTGGTTATATTCCTTCATCGCTCATATTATTCAAAATTCAATGAAAACATCTAACGTGTTACACTAGCATGACTTTCTCTGCTCTTGTACAAATTATTTTCGAACGCTTATTCTCCACCTACTTCATGTTAGCAATCTTGTTGCTAATTTTCTTGTAGGTGCAAGGGGAATATGGTAGGCTTTAAGCGATAGTCAAATATTTTAAGAGCTGGGTGCTATATGGAGCATTCCATTCTCTTTGCATTACCAGGACATAAAAAAAAGGAATAACGAATTTGAGAAAAAGTATAAGTATTGGAAAATTTAAGGGAATAACAAGCAATATCTCGAAAATGGTTCACTCAACAAAAAAGTATGACATAGATTGTGTGTTTTAACGCGATTTACATTTTTTGTGTAGTAAAATTTTGTCTATCACTTAATGGTTTACCAGTTATGCAAAAGTCGTTCACAATGAAGAATGCTTTTGGAGACATTCCCAAAAAATTCGAGATATACATTCTATTTGTCATGAAAATATCTTAAACATGTGATATTTTAATCAAAATCGTTAGAGCCGTTTTTGAGAAAATTAAAATTTTTGAAAAATGTTCCATGTAAAGGGTAATCTGGGTGGGGGGGATTTTCTTGAAAACCTTCGTGATGCTTCTCTGGAAGATACTGAACCTAAATACCAAGTTTGGTGTTTATCCGACTGTTCCTTTCTGCTTTTTTTGGATTCAGGGGGCCTCAAAACATGTATTTCCGGTGAAATCTCGGTATCGAATTTTTGGGGTGGAATACAATACTTCCCCTACTTACTATACGTAGTAGAGAAAGTAATAAACGAATAACGAATTCGTATTTGAGAAAAACTATACGTATTGGAAAATTCAAACAAATAACAAGCAATATCTCGAAAATGGTTCACTCCACAAAAAAATGCATATGACATAAATTGTGTGTTTTAAGAAGTTCTACATTTTTTGTGTAGAAACATTTAACCTATCTCTTGAGGTTTACCAGTCTGTGTGGATGTGACTGTGAACAGCATAACTCAAAAACGAGAAGTCTGATAAATACCAAACTTGGTATTTAGGTTTAGTATCTTTTAAAGTTGCGACACCTAGATTTTCAAAAAAATCCTCCCACCCCAGACTGCTCTTTATATGGAACATTTTTCGAACTTTTCATTTTTTCAAAAATGGCTGTAACAATTTTGATTAGAATATCATATGTTTAAGATATTTACGATAAATGAAACATATATCTTGAACTTTCTGGAAATGTCCCCAAAAGTACTCTTCAATGTGAATGGCTTTTGCATAACTGGTAAAACATAAGGACATAGATAAAATTTTTGTAACAAAAAAGTGTAGATCTCGTTAAAACACAATTTGTCATGTGCATTTTTTTGTCGAGTGAACCATCTCCGAGCTATTCATTGATATTTGTTTGAAAATCAAAATTTTCGAAAAATGTTCGATGTAAAGAATAGTCTGGGGGTGGGGAGATTATCTTGAAAATCTTCGTGTCACATTTTTAAAAGATACTGAACCTAAATATCAAGTTTGGTACTTATCTGACTTTTCGTTTTTGAGTTATGCTGTTCACAGAACACATCCACATAGACACATATACGCACCTTTTTCTAAAATTTTTATTTTTGGATTCAGAGGGCCTCAAAACATGTATTTCCCCTGAAACCTGGATGTCGATTTTTTGGGTGGAATGCAATACTTCCCCTACTTAACTATACATAGTATAAAAAATAAAAATGGACTTAAGGGGCTTTAACAGAAGTTAAGATGTGCGTCTTATTAGTTATGTCACTTACTGAAATATATTATGTTTTAACAAAAAGCGTTAGGCATTTCCGAGGAAATAAAATGCCAAAGGGTTACATAATGGAGCAAATTCCATGAAAAACTTCGCCTTGCATCCTTAAGAGATCCGTTGTTTACTGGAAACTTGTTTTTGGATTGTTTGCACATTTGCAGATACAATGGCTCCGGATGTAAATATACCTTCGTGTTTTGTTTTTTTTTCGTTTTAATTTATTTATTCGGGTGACATCATATGTATAGTTATTGCTTAATTTTGGGGTCGAACGTAATGTTTCTGTGCCT
The DNA here is from genome assembly GCA_030765065.1 of Deroplatys truncata. Taxonomy (NCBI): domain Eukaryota; kingdom Metazoa; phylum Arthropoda; class Insecta; order Mantodea; family Mantidae; genus Deroplatys; species Deroplatys truncata. Next base: position 196,625,016 of record CM060978.1, read on the forward strand.
TCAGCAAGTGGTAAATGTAGTCGGAGATTTCCGCTTCCCCTAGGCCTAGGTTTTATGTACACTGACGTGCATAAAAATTGGCCCATTCTCTTTGAGAGTTTTTTCCTCCGTAAAGTTTCCACCCTCAGGTAATCAACCTTTTACTTCGCCCAGCCGGTATCAGTTATATTTGACTGACTCGAGCAACAATTCAGGGATACAACAATTGATGTGAAATGAAAGGGTGATTCGTATATCGCCTGTATAGAAGAGTTGCGCTACTATTGTTACATACGAAAAGACTAAACCAATACAACATAATTCGGCCTTCGAGAGGAAAGGGTGAAGAATTATTTGCGTGTGTTTGTATGAGAGCTTTCATCAGAGATATGGAGACGAAGATTATTAAATGTGACAATAAGAAATACGGTTGTGTAGTATGAAATTACAGGTTTTAAGTGTATTAAAAGAACTAAATCATCTTAACTTCAGCCTTTATTTTTGTTAGTTTATTACTTTCTCTACTACGTATAGTAAGTAGGAAAGTATTGTATTCCACCCAAAAATTCGATACCGAGATTTCACCGGAAATACATGTTTTGAGACCCCCTGAATCCAAAAAAAAGCATTTTTGGAAACATGTCCATGTGTGCGTGCGTGTGTCTGTGAACAGCATAACTCAGAAACGAACAGTCAGATAAACACCAAACTTGGTATTTAGGTTCAGAAGCTTCCAGAGTTGCGACACGAAGGTTTTCAAGAAAATCCCCCCACCTCAGATAACCCTATACATGGAACAATTTTCGAAAATTTTAATTTTCTCAAAAATGGCTCTAACGACTTTGATTAAAATATCATATGTTTAAGATATTGTCATGACAAATAAAATGTATATCTTGAATTTTCTGGGAATGTCTCCAAAAGTATTCTTCATTGTGAACGACTTTTGCATAACTGGTAAACCACAAGAGATAGACAAAATTTTACTACACAAAAAATGTAGATCGCGTTAAAATACACAATTTATGTCATATACATTTTTTGTTGTTGAGTGAACCATTTTCGAGATATTGCTTGTTATTCTCATAAATTTTTCAATACTTATTTTCTCAAATGGGAATTCGTTATTCATTGTTTTGTCTTGGATATGCAAAGAGTATTAATCTGTGGTAAAGAGAATAGTGCTGCACATAGCAACCAGCTATTAAGAGATATGTCTATGCTTAAAGGCTACTGTATTTATATATTGCCCTTGCAAATACAAAACAAGGGGAACATAGTATGCCTTAAGCGATAGACAAATATTTTTAGAACTGGTCGCTACGTGTAAAATGTAATTCTGTTTGCATGTCAAAAGATCGTTTCTGCAAATGTTTTATCTCGATTAATATGAAATAGGTGGAGAATAAGAGTTTGTAAAAATAGTTTGTACAAGAGTAGAGAAAGTCATGTGAGTGTAATGCATCAGATTTTTACAATTGTATTTTGGCGCCAAAATTCAACGAACCTTAAACTTATTCCCCTAGGGAGAATACGGACAACTACGTTTTTTACTTTCTCTACTACGTATAGTAAGTAGGGGAAGTATTGTATTCCACACAAAAATTTGATACCGAGATTTCACCGGAAATATGTTTCGAGACCCCCTGAATAAAAAAAAAAACATTTTTGGAAACATGTCCGTTTGTGTGTGTGTGTGTGTGTGTGTGTGTGTGTGTGTGTGTGTGTCTGTGAACAGTATAACTCAGAAACGAACAGTCGGATAAACACCAAACTTGGTATTCAGGTTCATTATCTTCCAGAGATGCGACACGAAGGTTCTCAAGAAAATCACCCACCCCAGATTACCCTTTACATGGAACATTTTTCGAAAATTTTAATTTTCTCAAAAATGACTAACGATTTTGATTAAAATATCATATGTTTAAGATATTTTCATGACAAATAAAATGTATATCTCGAATTTTCTGGGAATGTCTCCAAAAGAATTCTTCATTGTGAACGACTTTTGCATAACTGGTAAATCATAAGAGATAGACAAAATTTTACTACACACACAATGTAGATCGCGTTAAAATACACAATTTGTGTCATATTCATTTTTTTTTGAGTGAACCATTTTCGAGATATTGCTTGTTATTTCCTTACATTTTCCAATAGATTTTCTCAAATGGGAATTCGTTATTCTTTTTTTTTATGTCCTGGACATAAGAGAAAGGAATGCGCCACATAGCAACCAGCTCTTAAAATATTTGACTATCGCTTAAAGCCTACCATATTTCCCTTGTATCTACAAGAAAATTAGGAATAAGATTAACATCTCGATTAACATGAAGCATATGGAGAATAAGCGTTTGTACAAGAGTAGAGAAAATCATGTGAGTGCAACACATCAGATTTTTTATGTTCCATTTATACCCCACCTTTATTCCTTTAACTGCAATGGTAATGTCGGTGGTCTTTGCCTTTGAATCATACTGCATATCGGCAATGATGTGCACTCGTAGTATACAATTTCAGTGGGTTTGTTTCTTTGAGTTTTCTACTTTAGATCACAAACACATTGACACTCTCATTCATATTTCCGGACTCTGAGGAGGATAGGGAATCTTGGCTAGAGAACAATTCCCACCCCTAGCCGAGAATCGAACACAGGACCCCTGACACAGCAGCAGGCAGGTGCTCTACCGACTGAGATCCGAGACCAGGCGACAACTAGCTTGTAATGTTAATCTTCGGAAGTTTGGTCATGCTTGGGGGAAGTAAAGAAAGTATTTTGGGGCTAGATTTGTCAATACCAACATAAACAATTGCATTCCTCGTTTCTCCTTTATGGGCCACTTTTTATGCACATCAGGATACCTTAATCCTTTATTGCTAATGTTCGTAGCGCCGTCTTGTTTTACCGATCTCGGTTTGTGCTTCCCTGGTGAGGGCATGTGCTATGGCATGTACTGTCTGCCCTCTAAAGGATAATGTTTACGGTTTTTCCACAGTTTTGAATGTCTATTTTGGATATGTAGAAGAGTTTGTTATTTATAGAATATAGTGACCACGATTATATGCGTTTTATACAGACATTAGTTACCTCATTAAGTTTGCCGATAAATAGCTGAATTTTTGACTACTCGTACCGACTTTTTGCGACAGTAGTGCACCGCACAACCATCTTGTCACGTGGTTGCTGAGTTTATGAAAGGGTTGCAAGTCGCTCAACGCTTAGCTGCTAATTCACTTTCCAAAGAACTGATCGCGTTAGCAGACACATAGCAGGGACAGGAGGCAGCAGTGGGAAGTGCTGTAATCCTGTTCAACCATCTCGTCTTCCCGTTCATTTAGTGCAGACTTACGACGCTAGTGTTGCAGAAGAACTCTGCCTCACAAAAAAACTGCTCTCTGCTCCAGAAGAAACAAGAGAGCGAAGTATCCAGATGACAGAAACTACTCATAGCCTACTTTCCACATAGATTGGGAGCTTCTTTGTGTAAATATTCATGAATTAGCACGTGCATCCGCAAAACCCCAAGCACACCATCCACTTTTTTGTCCGCTGTATTCCTCCGTGTTATAGCACATTTTAAGATTAGATAGCCAAAATGTAAAAATTCGCCACTGTTGACACTTTTAGTTTTATGTGCAGTTTTATGAATTGGAATTTTCTCTTTAATTTGATATGTATTTTATCACTGCAGGTATTTTATGTCTTAAAAACTGGTGCAGCATTTGCCATTTTGTAATCTAATTCTGCAGCACTTCACAGAAAAAAAAAACACATAATTCTGTATTCTTTGGAGTAAAAGATACATGTTAGTTTTCTTTAAAGGGACATTTTGCTGTATAAATTGATACCACTTCTAGATTTGACAGTTTCCGCCACATTGCACAGGTGGAAGCAATGTGATTATTCTTTTCCTCCAGTTTTATTTTGAGCAGTTTTTTTCTGTGAATTACATTTTCTGATATAAACGACTCGTTATCTAAATGTAATTTTGAGATGATAAAATAAACTCCGAAATGCTGCTGTTGATCTACTTTGGTATTAATATGTTGGTTGTGTTTTAAAAGCATTAATTGCTAAAACATTTTAATTAAAAATGTTAATTAATTTGTAGGAAAGGAAATTCCTTAATCCATACTTTCAAGCGTTTAAATATGTCCCTTCCTAGGAACCTAAGAAAGACTTTGGTGTAAATAAAGGTGATGCCCCACTCTGATTATTGTGATTCCCTCCTCACAGATTTAAGATCTGATCTGTCAGGTAAATTACAGCTAGTTCACAATACACGTGGTGGTCATCGTTACGATCATATAACACCATCTCTCCACAAGTTGTCATGGTTCATCTAGTTGACCGAAACATTCATTATCTTTTACTTCTCTTTAAACTTATTCGCACTTCTTCCCCTACATACCTAGCTTCATGCTTTAAAAGTTTGTCTTCGGAAAATCGTCACATATTTTTAATACCTCATTGAACATCTCTATACTCGTCATCTTTTACTGTGAAGGTTGCTAGGCTCTGGAATTCACTTCCACAAGATGTCAGGGGCTGTCATACTTTATATGCTTTTCGTCACGGTTGCAGATTTTAGTTATAAACAATTGTTAACTTAGAAGAAATATAATTTTCATTGTATGTATACTGTATGTATGTATGCCATATTTTTACTTTCTCTACTACGTATAGTAAGTAGGGGAAGTATTGCATTCCAGCCAAAAATTCGATACCGAGATTTCACCGGAAATTCATGTTTTGAGACTCACTGAATCCAAAAAAAGCATTTTTGGAAACATGTCCGTGTGTGTGTCTGTCTGTGTGTCTGTGAACAGCATAACTCAAAAACGAAGAGTCGGATAACCACCAAACCTGGTATTTAGGTTCATTATCTTTCAGAGATGCGACACGAAGGTTTTCAAGAAAATCCCCCCACCCCAGACTACCCTTTACATGGAACATTTTTCGAAAATTTTAATTTTCTCAAAAACGGCTCTAACGATTTTGATTAAAATATCATATGTTTAAGATATTGTCATGGCAAATAAAATGTATATCTCGAATTTTCTGGGAATGTCTCCAAAAGTATTCTTCATTATGAACGACTTTTTCATAACTGGTAAACCATAACAGATAGACAAAATTTTACTACACGAAAAATGTAGATCGCGTTAAAATACATAATTTATGTCATATACATTTCTTTTGTTGAGTGAAGCGTTTGCGAGATATTGCTTGTTATTCCCTTAAATTTTCCAATACTTATACTTTTTCTCAACTTCGTTATTACTTTCTCTACTACGTACAGTAAGTAGGGGAAGTATTGCATTGCACCCAAAAATTCGATACCGAGATTTCACCGGAAATACATGTTTTGAGACCTCCTGAATCCAAAAAAAGCATTTTCGGAAACATGTCCGTGTGTGTGTGTGTGTCTGTGAACAGCATAACTCAAAAACGAACAGTCGGATAAACACCAAACTTGGTATTTACGTTCCGTATCTTCCAGAGATGCGACACGAAGATTTTCAAGAAAATCCCCCCACCCCAGACTACCCTTTACATGGAACATTTTTCGAAAATTTTAATTTTCTCAAAAATGGCTCTAACGATTTTGATGAAAATATCATATGTTTAAGATAATGTCATGAGAAATGAAATGTATATCTCGAAATTTCTGGGAATGTCTCCAAAAGTATTCTTCATTATGAACGACTTTTGCATAACTGGTAAACCATAAGAGATAGACAAAATGTTACTACACAAAAAATGTAGATCGCGTTAAAATACACAACTTATATCATATACATTTGTTTTGTTGAGTGAACCGTTTTCGAGATATTGCTTGTTATTTCCTTAAATTTTCCAATACTTATACTTTTTCTCAAATTCGTTATTCATTTTTTTATGTCCTGGACATACAAAGAGAATGGAATGCGCCACATAGCAACCAGCGATAAAATATTTGACTATCGCTTAAAAGCTACCATATTCCCCTTGCATCTACAAGAAAATTAGCAATAAGATTGACGTCTCGATATCTCGATTAACATGAAGCATATGGAGAATAAGCGTTTGTAAAATTAGATTGTAGAAGAGTAGAGAAAGTCATGTGAGTGTAACACATCAGATATTTCATTTTTTTTATGTTCTGGACATGCAAAGAGAATGGAATGCGCCACATAGCAACCAGCGTTAAAATATTTGACTATCGCTTAAAACCTACCATGTTCCCCTTGCATCTACAAGAAAATTATCAATAAGATTGACATCTCGATATCTCCATTAATAATGAAGCATATGGAGAATAAGCGTTTGTAAAAATAGTTTGTACAAGAGTAGAGAAAGTCATGTGAGTGTAACACATCAGATTTTTTTATGTCCTGGACATGCAAAGAGAATGGAATGCGCCACATAGCAACCAGCGTTAAAATATTTGACTATCGCTTAAAACCTACCATGTTCCCCTTGCATCTACAAGAAAATTAGCAATAATATTGACATCTCGATATCTCGATTAACATGAAGCATATGGAGAATTAGCGTTTGTAAAAATAGTTTGTACAAGAGTAGAGAAAGTCATGTGAGTGTAACACATCAGATTTTTAAGATATTCATTACTATTAACTTAGTTTCTTCATATTTTCTATTAACTTAACTTTACTGTTCCTCTATTATTTGTTATTTCTGTTTTGTCTTCTTCTAGATATTATCTGTGTACCTTCAGTGTTATCGGAATATTGTATTCAGGATTGTTCTGTGTGGTTGAGCGGAAGAGAAGGCGAAATGGCGTTAACTCTGCCACAGTAAATAAATAAGAAAAATCCTGTCTTAAATTATTGTGTAAAAGTAGGTTATAAAAACTTATAAATCATGCATCTACATCCAATAAAAATATCATTCAGATCTTAAATAGTTTTGGAGTTGATGAGTCATGAACTCGTGAAGTTAGTAAAGTTGACATTAGTGGGATAGGAATTTAGTTTCCCCTTAAAATTAGACTGTTCGCATCTGCAGATTAATGGTCAGTGGAACGAATATTAATAGGTCTTGGGTCTGCTTCACGCTATTGAATTGTTTGAAGTAAGAGACTGGTTGAGCATGAACGACTGCTTCATAGTTAGCCAGTCCACAGCGCTATCTTAAGGGCGTACGCTTGACCTGTCCACAACTCACGATTGAAAAATGGGTCACACACATCTTAAATCAAACAAATACATTCTTTTCCCTATCCACCTAAAGTAACTCGAACGTATCTTGGGTTCCTTCTGCTTGACTGCTTTTGGCACATGTGATGCGAGTCTAATTTGAGTATCTGATATCTCTTGAAGTTATCGCCGCACTCATTAGGAATATGCTGCACGACTGTTCGCTAGCCAGTTCACGTAGACCTCAGGTCACTTGTAGATACTTCTCTTCCCAGTTCTTCCTTTAACCAATCGTTGCTTGGGTTTGCGATTAACTGTTACATGCGACTTTATTTATTCATGGACGTGATGCTGAAACAATGGTCCTCACTTTTGAAGCAGTTTACTTTGAAGTTGATGGTTTTTACGTTGTTATTTGCCCCACGCTTTGGGAGCCAATTTGAAGTAGATTGTATTGAAGGAGTTGTATTATATTTTAACTGTTGGGAGCCAAACTTGAAGTTCGTTGCAACCGCACTTATAGTACCCGGTTTCCGGTAGCCTTCGCCCCAAATGTACTTTCCGGTGGTCTTTGCCCCAAATGTTTAAAAAATATTAACTTTGTAATTTGACTGTTTCTTTAAATATTATATATTTATGTTTGCCTCGGCTGCGTCAGTATTTTTGTTAGAGACATGGATGTCTTAGCAGGGCGTAGTGCGGCTGAAGAATGTAGGCTTACACAGATTATAATTTTTAATTCACTCCTTTTTATTAATTCTTGACACAAGATTCTTTTACTAATTAATTACTTGCACTTTTTAACACGTAAAACTATTTTCGTCTCACACGAATACTATTAAATTTTTCGAGGATGTGTCTCGCGTCCGATTAGGAACACTGTCTACAAGCAACGCGTCCAGTTTTGAGCGCTGTCTACAAGCAACTGAATAGATTTCTAGCGTCTAAAATTTGTAAATTTCTGTATTTCAAGTCTCTGATTGGTTATTCCTAATCCAATGGAATGCTTTTATGTAACTTAAGCTTTTTTTCTGGTTGTTGATTGGCTATTTTATAAACTGTCACAAAAATTACATTATTGTTGCTCCAAGAATGACTAGTAGCATTATTACACTTTCTTATTCATTATTCCTCAAGGTTACCTCATTATTAGCAACTTTTAACCTATTGTCACAGCACCTACATTATTAAATTACGTAATACATTCACATAACATTATGGAACATGTATACAATAATATAAACATATACAATGACTGCAATATACAATTCTTATATATTTTTACATACACATATTGCTTTAAGGCGGGCTGTTATTGAATTTATATATTATATAATTAGACTGAAATCATTTAAGTGTTAAAAATGCTGCCTCAACTTTACCTTCGAAGTTGATTCTGCTGCCGTGATCTCGTAGCTCGTTCGGTTGTCTCGTGCACCAGCTGCTCTAGTGGTATGGATATGAGATCTTTCTCTCAGGGTATGCGGTATTATTATAACACCAGTTTCAATTTAATGAGAAATTTAATGTGATCTAATACTTGAGCTTTTGAAGTAAGTTGCCGACCGTTTGAAGACAAAGAATGAAACTGATTATGAATCATAGCACTCGAATTATTATACCTGTTAACTTCTGCAGTATCAAAGTTATGGTTGGAAATAACCGTTTCCGCAATAAAAGAAACTAGTAGTGTAACCTGCCGTGAGTCGTTAAAATGCTTATTGGCGAGACTTCTCGAAATAGCCACGAAATCTGACACAAATGCGTTACTAGGAGCTTAAAATATCACGCGAGCAGCACGTACCGGTGGCGGTATCAGAATAATACATGTATGCGCAACTGTGTGCACGAACGAATGTAAATACCACAGAGAGCAACTGTCTAATCTAAAATTACAGTCTTTATTGCCTTTAGCTCCGCTTACGTCCCCTTCCAACTTTAGATCTTGCACGGGCCAATATTAAACACTCTTCATGTGCGTCTCTGACTGTTACTAACTCAGCCTTTCACTTTTCTCAGAACTGTTATTGCCTCTCCAATTTACAGAACTGGCTACGTGACTGCAAACATACTGAGCTTATAACCTAACTGAATTCCCAGTCTCTTTAAGCTAATGCCTTCTCTCCTCGGCTGATACCAATGACTTTCGTTAACCTGACTTCCTACTTACCTTCTTCTTGGACAAATCTTTCAACTCAAGCTTGTTACATTATACGTTTATTTAATATGTGGAAATTATTTATTGCAATTATTTCTCTATCATATGTTATTTCTATATTTAATTATTTATATCTGCACGTCAATAATTACGGCATCAGATGCAGTTTAATTACTATGATTCCTAGCGTGCAATTCTATATTGGGCGTGGAAAACCGGAAATTTTACTCAGAGGCCTCTTTATCAGGCCTGAGGTTCTTTTACATGCCGTAAATCTACGACACGGGACCATCGGCTTTACTTCCCTTCTGAGGAAAGCCATGCTAGGAATTTTTACGTCCTAAAAAAATCTATGCCTTCCGCCAGGTTTGAATCCGCGACCTTGGAAACTAGAGGCTTACATGGTACCCCTAGACCACGGAGGATATTACACGTGAGTGTTTGCTTATACCACGTTCTTTTCTTTATTAATGGCCTGGTCAGCTTATTGGCATTGGGACCGAAACGAAAAGTGTTATCAGGGCATTGTTTGGCACGTCGAACATGTTTAGACGTGAAAATGGGCAGCTTTTTCTTTAAGTGCATCAGTAAACTGATATCTTGAAAAATCTGTGTTGTAGAATAACTATGAAAGCTGAATAAGCTTTTAAAGAACTCCTCACCGTCACATCAACATTTTGCAACACGTTTAAAAACTGATATAAAAACCCTTCCCATATGACATGAAAATTTATGTGTGAAAATCTGAACTTCGATAATTTTGGTCATTTGAGCTGAAAAAGGAAAAATTTGATGTGTTACACTCACATGACTTTCTCTACTCTTGTATAAACTATTTTTACAAACGCTTAATTCTCCATATGCTTCATGTTAATCGAGATATCGAGATGTTAATCTTACTGCTAATTTTCTTGTAGATGCAAGGGGAATTGCTAGGCTTTAAGCGATAGTCAAATATTTTAGGAGGTGGTTGCTATGTGGAGTATTCCATTCTCTTTGGACAAAAAAATGAATAACGAATTTGAGAAAAACTGGAAGTATTGGAAAATTTAAGGGAATAACAAGCAATATCTCGTAAATGGTTAAGCCAACAAAAAAATGTATATGACATAAATTGTGTGTTTTTACGCGATCTACATTGTTTGTGTAGTAAACTTTTGTCTCTCTTATGGTTTACCAGTTATGCAAAAGTCGTTCACAATGAAGAATACTTTTGGAGACATTCCCAGAAAATTCGAGATATACATTTCATTTGTCATGAAAATATCTTAAACATATGATGTTTTAATCAAAATCGTTAGAGCTATTTTTGAGAAAATTAAAATTTTAAAAAAATGTTGCATGTAAAGGGTAATCTGGGCTGGGGGATTTTCTTGAAAACCTTTGTGTCGCATCTCTGGAAGATACTGAACCTAAATACCAAGTTTGGTGTTTATCCGACTGTTCGTTTCTGAGTTATGCTGTTCACACACACACACACACACACAGAGAGAGAGAGAGAGAGAGAGAGAGAGAGAGAGAGACACGCAGACACACACACACACACGGACATGTTTCCAAAAATGCTTACTATACGTAGCAGAGAAAGTAAAAAGGTCTCACTTGAAAAACAAATGCTTCACCACAGCTCTATGCTCGCAACCCAATTACCATTCATTTACTTAGGCCCACCCTGTCGTTTAGCTTGTTAGTACTGGAGCGAAGATTCTAACGTCTAAACCCGAAACCGTGCTGATTATCAATGCTTTATTCATTTGAGCTACAATGCCGACACTAAGCCTGTAATGCATGATTGGCTACAATTTTCCGAAAAATAGTTTTAATAAATTAATGGACACTGAAATGTTTAATCCAGAGAGATTTATTTCACCCAAAAGCGTCAGTAGTACGTTAAGAATAAATCGAGAATTGTGTTGCCTAATCTGATTACATGAAATTTGATTTACTGGAAAATCAGATTCTGATGAAATTAAGACAATATTTAAAGCAAAGGTGATTTAAAAATTTGGGGGCAGAATATGTTTAACGTCCAATCACCGGAAAGGTCGCTTTGAGGGTCTAACATATGAAATTAATGTGCAACTGAACTCTGGGACCAACACTTTAAACTACTGACAATCATCCTGAAACTCTCGGGGAGAGGGCGGCGGAATTAAAAGTCAGTCATGCAACTTGACGCAACCCAAGATTCGAACCTGTGCACACAGCGTTAGAAGCAAGTTACCTCCGGTAGAATAAAATATTAACATTAAATATTTCAGTAGTTTAATGCCCATATTTTATTTTATGCTTCTTTGTTGGTATAATGTTCATAAGAAAGAACTGTAAGTAAACAAACTAGGGATTTAAAAATGACCCAACAAATTTTCTATCAATATTGGTTAGAGTGACGATTAGTTCCTAATACCAGGAGAAGTGATACAGGTTTAGACATGTTTTAAGACAATTTTAAAAGATCTAAGGTTTGTTTGAAAGGTGAGTAATTTTCTACGGGTGGTCAGTAGCTTGACTTTGTAATGGATGATGGACAGCTTAACAGTGATCAATAGTGCCAACTTAATGTGTAAAACCTTTCAAGTTCTAGAATTTTCAGAGACGCTGTTACATTCCTGCGTGTATCGCAAATACGTTAACTAGAGAGAAGATTGCAGCAAGGAGGAAGTTCATAATTTAATTCTTCTTACAGATGTCTTTCAGTTTATTCTACCTGAAAAATGACAGAACAGTTGTGTACTGAACAATTTGAGCGTTGTAAAAGTTGTAGAGCCGGTAAGAGCGAAAGCAGAAATGCCTTCTATTCTGCTTGGTAAATACGCTGATCACGAAGTAATGTGAATAACATTAAGAAGTAAGATAACGAGTGGCCTACCTTTGTAGTATAGGATAATACATGTGAGACATTAACTTTTAAATGCTGCGTGTGGTATATCTGTAGCTGATTTTACTACTTTCGTATGCAGCTGTATGAACTAAACTACCCAGCATGTTTGGTGTTATTTCGTTTTGGTTGGTCAACAGATAGTGAATGTTTGCTGCTATGCTTTCAGCTTATTGTTTAAAGCTGAAGTTTGAATAACTATACTTAATGTAATTGAAAGGAAACTGTTTAGGAAAACGAAGCTAATAGACATAGCTAAGTTATAGATTGTGACGGAGGACCCTCCCACTAAGGTGGATGGCAGGCTTCGCCGGAGACTTTTGGTTGTTTGGAGAGGAGAGGAGGGGAGAAAGGAGCGCTTCTTCGCCGAATGCGAATCCCAGAAGCGGTTTCTGATATAACGAGACATTGGTGGGTGTTTCTTTGCCCCGCCTCCCGTGAACTCTCGAAATTCCTACGGCTATATTGTGTCGGCGAGCGTGCTGGCGACAATAGGTTAGTGAATTTTTGATGCTGATGCGACATAATGTGTTGGTTACTCATTGTGCTCTACGAGTGAGGTTGTGATGACACTTGTGGCGAACAATGAGAATCCCAGTGTTCAACATGCCATTGTGTGAAGCGACAGGAAGAATAGCCTGTTTTACGTGTTTCATTACACTGCTATGCCCAAAGAAAAGTGAAGAACAGTGAAAACTGAACTAGTCACACTAAAGAAGTGTAGTGACAGTGAAAGCTGAACTAAGTCACACAAGTGAAGTGACAGCGAAAGCTGAACTAAGTCACACCATAGAAGGGAAGTGACAGTGAAATGTGAACTAGTCACACTAGAGAGTGAAGTGAGAGTGAAAATTGAACTAAGTCACACTAGAGAACTGAAGGTGAAAATTGAACTAAGTCACACTAGAGAAGTGAAGGTGAAAATTGAACTAAGTCACACTAGAGAGGTGAAGTGAGAGTGAAAATTGAACTAAGTCACACTAGAGAGGTGAAGTGAGAGTGAAAATTGAACTAAGTCACACTAGAGGTGAAGTGAGAGTGAAAATTGAACTAAGTCACACTAGAGAGGTGAAGTGAGAGTGAAAATTGAACTAAGTCACACTAGAGAGGTGAAGTGAGAGTGATAATTGAACTAAGTCACACTAGAGAAGTGAAGGTGAAAATTGAACTAAGTCACACTAGAGAAGTGAAGGTGAAAATTGAACTAAGTCACACTAGAGAAGTGAAGGTGAAAATTGAACTAAGTCACACTAGAGAAGTGAAGGTGAAAATTGAACTAAGTCACACTAGAGAAGTGAAGTGAGAGTGAAAATTGAACTAAGTCACACTAGAGAAGTGAAGTGGGAGTGAAAATTGAACTAAGTCACACTAGAGAAGTGAAGTGAGAGTAAAAATTGAACTAAGTCACACTAGAGAAGTGAGTAACTGAAAGATGAACTAAGTCACACTAGAGAAGTGAAGTAACTGAAAGATGAGCTAAGTCACACTAGAGAAGTGAAGTAACTGAAAGATGAGCTAAGTCACACCAGAGAAGTGAAGTAACTGAAAGACGAGCTAAGTCACACTAGAGAAGTGAAGTAACTGAAAGATGAGCTAAGTCACACTAGAGAAGTGAAGTAACTGAAAGATGAACTAAGTCACGCTAGAGAAGTGAAGTAACTGAAAGATGAGCTAAGTCACACTAGAGAAGTGAAGTAACTGAAAGATGAACTAGTCACACTAGAGAATTGAAGTAACTGAAAGATGAACTAGTCACACTAGAGAATTGAAGTAACTGAAAGATGAACTAAGTCACACTAGAGAAGTGAAGTAACTGAAAGATGAACTAGTCACACTAGAGAAGTGAAGTAACTGAAAGGTGAAGTAAGTCACACTAGAGAAGTGAACTGACAGTGCAAGCTGAACTAAATCACTCTAAAGAAGTGAAATGAAAGTGAAAACTGAACTAAGTCACACTAGAGAAGTGAATTGACAGTGAAAGATGAACTAAGTGACTCTAAAGAAGTGAAGTACAGTGAAAACTGAACTAGTCACACTAGAGAAGTGAATTGACTGAAAGATGAACTAAGTCACACTAGAGAAGTGAAGTAACTGAAAGATGAGCTAAGTCACACTAGAGAAGTGAAGTAACTGAAAGATGAGCTAAGTCACACTAGAGAAGTGAAGTAACTGAAAGATGAGCTAAGTCACACTAGAGAAGTGAAGTAACTGAAACATGAGCTAAGTCACACTAGAGAAGTGAAGTAACTGAAAGATGAGCTAAGTCACACTAGAGAAGTGAAGTAACTGAAAGATGAGCTAAGTCACACTAGAGAAGTGAAGTGACTGAAAGATGAGCTAAGTCACACTAGAGAAGTGAAGTGACTGAAAGATGAACTAAGTCACACTAGAGAATTGAAGTGACTGAAAGATGAGCTAAGTCACACTAGAGAAGTGAAGTGACTGAAAGATGAACTAAGTCACACTAGAGAAGTGAAGTGACTGAAAGATGAACTAAGTCACACTAGAGAATTGAAGTGACTGAAAGATGAACTAAGTCACACTAGAGAAGTGAAGTGACTGTGAACGCTGAACTAAGTCACAATATAAACAAAACAAAATAATCGAAGTTCCATCTTACTTTGTTCCGCGTGTCGATATTACCATTGGCTACTGGACGTAGAATTTCTGACCGCGATATTGGTTTATCCAAAATAATTTTACGTTCATGTATTCAGAGAATCTTATTAATCTTACGCTTTCCCAAGGATTAAATGAAATAATTATACGCTGGCCAAAATGATATAACTGTACAACACACTATTGTGAAATACTTATATTTAAAAGCACGTGTGTTCGCTCATCTCTTGGTGTAGCTCAGTTACGCTAGGACTGCAGCACACAGACTGGCATTCAACAACATATACATTTTCACACTACATAGCGACAGAATGCACAGACGAGTTTATTAAAACAAACTTCTGAAGGGGAAATCTTTAACAAAACTAGTGCACAGCAAATTAGCTTTAACCAATAATTAGAAGGTAAACAAGAGGAGCAAGTTTTGCGAGTTACGGTTAAAATATGAGTAAACATAGTTCTACCACTGTCTATTTACTTTATATTAACGCAGATAATTTGTCATAAAATGTTTGACTTTTTCTACCTAATGTTGATCAACCTTTCTGCTTTCTCTATAAATAATTCGCAAAATTCATAAATTACTTTACCACACCCCCCCAAAAAACACGCACTTCTTTTTCTTAAACAACAGGTCGCCTAACTTAGTCTTTATTTGGATTTTTTATGAATTTGAAATTTCTGTGAAAATTTCTGCCTATATGTGGGGATTGTTCCTATAAACTTTATTTTTAGGATTTTCCCAAAATAGAAGTCGCACACAATAAGATCTTGGAAATCGGGGGAGGTACAATCGTTTAGAAATTATCCTGTCATCAAAAACCGCCTTTGTCTTTCAAGGAGTTTTGAACAGTATGGGCGGTAGAATATTGTTGGAAATATCCGTTTTCTGTCTCATTATCTGACAACATTTGAAAAAATATGGTGTAAAAATATCTCTGCGGTACCTATCGGAATTTACGGTATCACTGAAAAGTGTGGGCTGTATTATCAATTATACAAAAGTCATTTAGAATGAAGAGGCCTTCACAGATTATTCCCCAAAAATTCAAGATATATAGATTTTGTCA
The DNA here is from genome assembly GCA_030765065.1 of Deroplatys truncata. NCBI lineage: Eukaryota > Metazoa > Arthropoda > Insecta > Mantodea > Mantidae > Deroplatys > Deroplatys truncata. The sequence continues at coordinate 196,640,863 of CM060978.1, forward strand.
TGAAAATATCTTAAAGGTATAGTATTTTACTCAAAATCGTTAGAACCATTTCCTAGAAAATCAAAAATAATAAAATTATTTACATTTAAAGAGTAAAAAGGGCGGGGAGATTTTTTTAAATCATGTCGCATCCTTGGAACATGCTGAACTTAAGTTGTAACAGGTTTGTTATTTCAGCGACTGGCCATTTTTTAGTTAAGCTGCGTTTTCTATAAGCCCTTGTTTTTATTTAGGCAGCCTCAAAATATGCATTTTTGCTGAAATCTCGATATCGAATTTTTGAGTAAAGTACCTTCTCTATATACTAGGTATTTGCTAGAGAAAGTAAAAGAAAGAAAATAAATTGTGGTAAGGGAGGGAATGAGTGAGGGGAACGCATATGTTTTTCGCGTTGAGAGAGATGCAAGTCTTGTTTGGGTACATTCCTAACCCTGGGCTCCCAACTTGGGAGCCGTTAGATGCACCTTAAGCTCATCTTACAACGAGGGTAATCCAGAAAGTCCCAGACGTTTTGAAATAAACAATTAACAAAATGAAAATATCAACGTTTATTATCTACATTTGAAAGGTACCCTATTAAGCTATTTTTCTACATAATCGTCATTCAAATTGAGGCATTTATCATACCGTGGCACAAGTTTTTCAATACCTTCTCTGTAGAAATCTGCCGCCTGCGACCTCAGCGTCAGTATCAAAGCATCAATTTGATGCACCAAACTCCGTGAAATTTGGGGGAAATGTTCTGAAAGTTCTGTAATCGTGAAACGACGATTTTCACGAATTCTGTGATTGATTTGCATTGACAGTTCATCCGTCATGAGGCTAGGCCTACCACTGCGATCCTCGTCGTGAACATTGGTACGGCCATTTTTAAAATCAATACACCATTGCCTGGCTCGGCTTTCACTCATTATTCCCTGCCCGCAAACATCACAAGGTTGACGATAAATTTAAATTAGTTTATTCTTTTTAGCGAATCGCACTTCCCAAGTGGCGGGATTTTCTATTGCAGTGCACATTTTGACAACTCACAGAGAGCACAGTAAGGAAGGCACAGTCCTCACGCTACCACAGCTGGATGCCTACTGAATGTAGGAAGTTCTGACACCAAGATGGCGGGTCTAGCCCTACTCATCGCCACGATAGGCCAAAACGTCTGGGACTTTCTGGACTGCCCTCGTATGATTTTAACCCAACACATATAACAAGATCCTAAACGAAAAGTAGGCCTGAAATAAATGGAGCAGCTTGCAGAATATGTGTGATAGCTCGGTAATTTCAGCGGATGATAAATACACAGCAGCTCCACATTAAAGAACAAGGAAGACAAATAATGGAAAGTAAATTACGGCGCGCGCTTTACGGAGCAATAACACTAGCTTATCCTAAGGCTGGCGCGAAGAAATACAATTTCAAAGTTACCTCAGAAGCAATTAGCATGCCTCTGTTCAGCACTTCGTAATATACGTTAATTATTTCCTGTGATTTTTACTGCACAGATGCATTGACGGAACTTGTGTTTGTCATCATAAATTGCCGAGGCTTCTTCCTTTACCATATGTAGAGTAATAGAAATCAATAGGCCTTTCTTATCGTTTCGGAAACGTAGGCCCGTTAATTATAAGATGTTCACACTACGGACCACCCTAAAAGTTATGATGGACCAGTTTTTAACGCTGATTACAAAGGCTATTAGTGATTTTCGAAAAGGGGCATAAATTATCTTCGGATCCCTGTTAGATGGATTTTATGTGGATGTTAATTTTTTACTGTCGCCTAGGTTTACGAGCGGCTTAGGTAATTAATATAAATTATATTCGTATTCTCCTGAAAGTCTTCTTCCATTTCGGGTTCTTCCCACATTTGCTATTCTCTTTCTATTTAATTTTGTATTCAGTTCAGTCTCTCAAGGTTTGGGAGGAGGCTTCTGGAATTAATAAGGGAAGCGAAGAAATAGATACATTAGAATCTTACTCTTTTTGGCTATTCTTTTTTCGAAACGTGTTGTCTGCATCAAGAATAGTTTTATCTTCACTTTCTGACAAAGGTGTCGTAAGATGATATTAAATAAATTTACAATTATACTTGATTCCTTAGCTAGAATCATTTCCTTCCTCCATAAATTCTGGAAATAGTAATGTGAGAGTGAATGCGCGTTTATTACATAATAAAACAACTGACTTTCTCTACCCACTATTAATAATTTTTATATATCTTTCAAAAACTATTATTACGCAACCCTGTATTTGTTTCACGTTACTCCAGATAGACATTTGCAGAAATAGTTACATTTCACATTCGTTGTAAATATAAGAGCGATAGAGGAAACTGACTCGATTGCCAGGTGTTTAAAAGCGGCTTGCTAAGGCTTTAAAACTCTATACTCTTCCCAATGACATCGCGAAGAACAAGTGAATAGCCAGAGTACTTTAAAAATGTTACGAAGTGTTGAGCAATTGAAACCAATATTAACGGATATATAGGAAATGGAAAATGCCACAGAACATTTACTAGAAAAGTACACCCTTGTATATCTTTAACCTTTATCAGTTACACAAAATTATACAGAATTCCTTCCGAATGAAATGGACTTCTCAGGCTATTTCCAAAAAATTCAAGATATACATTATGTAATGTAAATATCTTACCTATATGGTATTTTAATAAAAATTGTTAGTGCAATTTTTGAGAAAATAAAAAAATTCGAAAACACTTTCATGCAAATAGTGGTTTGGGGTGGGAAAATTTTCGTGTCTTTGTGTCGCATCTTTGGAAGAAGCTGTACTTAAACACCAAGTTTGGTATTTATGCGACTTTCATTTTAGTTATACTTTTCACACATGCGAGCGTGGAACTGTTTCTAAGAATTTTTACTTTCTCTACTAGGTACGTATAGTAAGTAGGGGAAGTATTGCATTCCACCCAAAAATTCGATACCGAGATTTCACCGGAAATACATGTTTTGAGACCCCCTGAATCCAAAAAAAGTCTTTTTGGAAACATGTCCGTCCATGTGTGTGTCTGTCTGTGTGTCTGTGAACAACATAACTCAGAAACGAACAGTCGGATAAACACCAAACTTGGTATTTAGGTTTAATATCTTCCAGAGATGCGACACGAAGGTTTTCAAGAAAATCCCCCACCCCAAACTACCCTTTACATGGAACATTTTTCGAAAATTCTAATTTTCTCAAAAATGGCTGTAACGATTTTGATTAAAATATCGTATGTTTAACATATTTGTGTGCCAAATGAAATGTATATATCGAATTTTCTGAGAATGTCTCCAAAAGTATTCTTCATTGGGAACGACTTTTGCATAACTGGTAAACCATAAGAGATAGGCAAAATTTTACTACACATAAAATGTAGATCACATTAAAATACACAATTTATGTCATATACATGTTTTTTGTTGAGTGAACCATTTTCAGATATTGCTAGTTATCCCTTTAGATTTTCCAATACTTATACTTTTTCTCAAATTCGTTATTGATTTTTTCTATGTCCTGTACATGCAAAGAGAATGGAATGCGCCACATAGCAACCAGCGTTAAAATATTTGACTATCGCTTAAAACCTACCATATTTCCCTTGCATCTACAAGAAAATTAGCAATAAGATTGACATCTCGATATCTCGATTAACATGAAGCATATGGAGAATAAGCGTTTGTAAAAGTAGTTTGTACAAGAGTAGAGAAAGTCATGTGAGTGTAACACATCAGATTTTTTATTTAGGGGGACTCAAAACATGCATTTCCGGTGAAATCTCTACCTCGAATTTTTTGTACGTATTAGGGAAAATAAAAAGGAGTAAAACCACGTTAAAGCGTAGAGTGCAATGAATAATAAATAACATCAGTTGTTTCATAAGTCAAAGCACATATGGCATAGAAGTTAAAGGGTCATACAAGTGAACATTCTCTTCCAAAAACTATACTTTGAATAAACAAAAGGAACGGAGCAAGTTTTGTAGTATTTGCAAGTGCAATTATTTCATTAAGTATAAATAACCTTCATATTCTGTTTTTATACAGTGGAATTTAAAAAAATACACGAATTAAAATGAAAAATGAAGTTATGAATCTGTAGTCGATATCAGCGAGGCATTTGATCGATGGAGATTTGTTCGTTTGTCTACTAAAGTCATTATCGCTTGCCGTGTTCAGCCGAGCAACAATAAGGCCACGTCTCTTCCAGGTGCCTAGAAGTATTTAATCTTCACGGAGCCAAGTTCGGGAAGGCAATGTCGGGAAAGGAGCGTAGGCCGGGTATAAAAGGAGTGGGGCGCCAATGGCGTAGGGAGAGTATAGTTCGGATAGATGCAAGAATACCAACGCAGAAGAGAAGATAGAAGAAGACGATAGAAGAAACAGAATGTTTTCCTCCAAAAAAACTGTTGTGGTTGCAAATGAAAGAAGCTGAATAAGGGTTGTGCAACTTTTCAAAAAAAATTACAGAACGTATACTTTGAAGATAACTGATTAACGTGAGAGTTCCAATCACTAGTGTAGCAATAAATATTTCAACATTTTGAAATTAAAACTTGAAATATATTATGGACTGGACAAACGTAACTTTGTGCAAAGAACGCACTGGAGTTACAGAGGAATCCTTTGAAGTTCAAATAAGCATGTCGGTGTCGGTTTCAATTAAACGACACAGGCGTGGGATCGTCTCGAGTCATTGCTGCCGTTGGAGCTGTTCGTCTAATTAAGTTGTGTTTGGCACAGAAAAAACCAACTTCAATCCTTGACACTTCGCTTGAAACCGATGGGCTGGCGAGTTTTGTCCATAAGAGGCAAGGAGACAGATGTCGACATCTGGACCTTATCACTCCCATTGATCACACCGATGTGCTCAATGATGTCCATAACATGCAGTGACAGTAACTGGCCTTATCCACTGAACCTTGAGAAACTTTGAATTGCTTCAATTACAAAACGTCCTCTATTCTCAGATATCAATTCGGTTGACAGTGTCACTGCCGAGCATCGCCAGAACCTGGTTGTTATATCCTCTCTGAGCACATCGTCAAACATTTAGCATTCCTGTGAATAACACGCTGACATCGCTTCGGCTACTTTACGTAATCTTGATGTGAAATCTTTCGTTGAAGGGGTCCTTGAAATATTGGGAATTATTTGGAAGAATTCATTAAAATACACTCCTCTCGTTTTTCCTCTCCTCCTAGCTAGTGAGTGGCGTGTTCCGATACTTAAGTTACAATTTGCCTTTGCTATGACAACAGAGGGCAATCCTTTTGATTCGAGGACTTATCTGCTTTAAGTCTTCATTTCTCCGGCTACTTCTGTTAATAATAAGCAAATAAATTTCTCAAGAATTTTTCGAAAATACAAACAATATGTGCCTTAGTCTTTCTGTTTCATACAGTGAACATAAAAGCTCATAGAAACCTACGGTCAATGACCCTTTATCTTTTTCGTAAAGTGCCAGAATAGCTGAGATTTCCCACCTACAAATATATGCTCTAGCCTTCCTTCACGCTGTGATTATTGTCAAAGGTCTACCTATTTTTCTTCATTCGTTTATTCTGTACTTCGCCTTGTATGTATCATGGTAAGCTATAATCGTATTTTCTTGTATGTATAAACTCTTTAAATTTAATATTGTAAATAATTGTAAGATCCATAGTTAATGAGAAGAATAAAAAAAATGTTGGAAAGGTAGAATCAGATGACCGAAAAATTCAATTCCATAGCATTGCTCAGTGGTTAGAGCAACCGGACGGAGACCGGGAGATCCGTGGTTGAAATCCCGGCTATGGCATTGAATTTTTCAGTCATCTGATTCTATCTTTCCAACCCTGTCCAACACACGGTTTGTGTGAAAGAACAATTAATTCCATAAAAAAATGTGTTAATCAATTTAAAGGTATTATTTGAAGTATAAAGATGTATGGTTGGTATTATATGTAACAAATTAAATTAAATTGAGTTTTATTTAAGGACGCTCTTTAACTACTATGGTCTTTATCTCCCATTCTATATTGGGCGTGAAAGATCGGTAATTTTGCTCAGAGGCCTCTTTATCAGGCTTGAGGTTCTTTTACGTGTCGTAAATCTTGTGACTTGGGAACTAGAGGCTAGCACGGTACCACTAGTCCACGGAGGACGACGGTTACAGCTCAAATATGCGAAATTCACAATCTTATGTATCACCTCTAGCGTTGAATTGAGGGCCAACTAATTTCTTCTACCAGTTACCCCAACAATACCAAAGAGTTTGATGAAATTGTTCCTTCATCCAAATTGAATGAATTGATGGATTAATCCTTAGAGAATGCATGTAGATATTTAAAAGAGGGAACAAAGAACCTTTTAACATAATAGTTTTAATAGTTAAAGATAATTCTGCAACATGATTACAAACCAATAATTTCAGAATGAAACCTTAAACATTGTATTACGATATGCATTAGCTTTACAACTTGTTCATGTTCGCTCACTTGTACAATTTATTCCATACCCCACTCAGCTTCTGAATATCAAAAGGATATATAAATATCTTAGCTATACCTGTAAAATATAATTTATAAATTTAAGTATGAAGCAGTACCAATGATGCCTAGGTAATGGTGCGCCAGTTTGATACACGAATGTAGTTGCCACCTTTTCTCGTTGTCTCCATTATTGATATTGATTCTGCTGTCGACTGCTTCAGTGGTTGAGCTATGAGTATTTTCCCTCAGGATATACGTGGATATATTGTGAAGAACAACACAGGTTTAAATTGATTGAGAAATTATTGTGAACTAATATTTGAGTTCTTGAACTGAGTTTGAAATGGAGAAAGACTGACGCTGAATTGTAGCAGTTGAAACTGTGACAATGGAATTATTACGCCTGCTAACTTCTACAGTATCAAAGTTACTGCTGGAAATAACTGTTTCCGCAATAAAAGAACCTAGAAGCATAACCTGCCGTGAGTCGCTAAAATGTTGCTCGGAAAGATCCCTCGCGATAACCGCGAAATCTTACTCTCACAAGCGCGTCACTAGGCGCTTAAAATCACATACCTAAGTACCGCAGACGGTACCAATGAGAGAATAAATACCTGTTTTAGATGCCGGCCTCTATATTATTTAAGCCACGCCTATATAGAATTATTCCCACCAAACTTATTTCACGACCGGATCAATATTTTCCTCTTAAGTTTATCAGGGGGCTTGACTAAAATCTCGGAAATACCTTTCACTTCTCTTTTACAAAATTTCGTCTACGTGACAGCGAGCGTCCTGAACTTGACTCTAACTGAATTCCAGAAATCCTTAAGCTAATGTGTTCGCTGCTTCGGCTGATACTAATGGCTTTCGCTAACCTGAATTCCTAATTACCTTCATTCTTTCCGGACAAACATTTCAGCTGAAACTTGTTACATTATCGCTGATTTAATATACGGAAATTATTTATTGCAATTATTTCTCTAGTCACTGTTCTTTCTTCATTTAATTAATTATATCTACCTGTCAATAATTACGGTATTAAGAATAACACAAATATATCACGTTTAGATCAACATTAACAGCCAACATACTCTAGCCTGAGAATAATTGATGAAAACATTGAAAGTGAGTGTGAAACTTTAATGTTCACACCAAAAACTTAACGATGTCTAAATTGTAGTAGCACTTGTATCACCACTATAAATCTAGGCATGATGAAGTGTAGCGCAAAAATGGATTTTCGTGGTAGCTAATGCTGCTTATTGCTAAGGAGAACAGCCTCACAGTTAAACGCAAACTTGCTCTTAGTAACATCCGTGACTACTTTTCTCCCTAAAGAGAAGAGACTCAAGCTGTTTCACTGTCGTGCTGTGAGAAACTTTGATATTATCGCTGCGCTTTTAAGGTTAACATGCGGCATGTCTTTGTTTACAGGCCGTTTACACCTTATAGGCTGTATAAGGGAGGAAGACACCTCTCACACTTAAACCTACATAGATCTCTTGCAACTGTCACTCCACAGGAGGAAGGGATGAAGTGAAGGAACCACAGCAGGCTACAGGTCGTGGGCAGACAGGCCACAGAGGCGCACAGAAATCCGTAACCGTTCGAAGACACACCCCATTGCAGGAGCTGCTTAGAGAGGACGATGAACAACACATCGGCCAAGCAGCCCTCTAGTGTTCAGGGGAGTATACTCTTTCCTTTGAGCAAGCATTCACGACATTTGTCCGGCACCGCCATATGCCACGGATCTAGAAGCACATCTGAAAGATAAGAAGGAAACGGAATGAAAGGGAAATGATGAAAAGAAAATCGTGGACCATGGAAAACGACGAAAAATCCAAGGTGAGAGTGGGCGGTGGACGTGAATCGAAGTCACGAATGCTAGCCGTGGAGCCATCTCGCTCGGTCCGGTTATAACTTAGATACTGCGTCAATAGGTAACCTTACTCCAGCGAAATGTGTCCCTTAGGTTTACAGCTAAATAACACATACACTCCATCTGGATTCGCAGTACACGGTTCCCACATTTTTTTCTCACACTTGTTAATAGCCAGTCTGTTTCTTCGCACAGAGAGAAGAGTATAACTCGGTAACAGTGCACTCGACAGACAGGTTTAGGTGCGAAGAAATAGAAAGTGTTTGAGACATCGATGCTGGATGAACCGGCATCCAACACTGCGGATGCATTAACGAAAGGATGCCAAGTTCAAGATACAAAATACTCGAAGTGCCTGTATAATAATCACAGGTTGCACCAAAATCTGTTAAGTTATAATGATATTACATAAGTGTTTTTAAAATATTTTGCACCACTTCTTGAACTCCTTAAACACTTTTGTTGCTGCCTGCGTAGCTGGGGAAACATCAAAACGCCATGGCCTCAATGCAAGCAACAATCAGAAGGCTAAAAAGAAGCAAAGACAAGAGAGGCTAAGAAAAGAAGGAAGTGTATATATGCTCTATCCATTTAATAACCGAACTTCTTGATGTACATGGTGATAAGAAACTGAGGAAGGGACCACAAAAAGCTTCCACCATTGCTGCCGATCTGTTATTACGCAATTGTAGCAGTTACACGCTTCTTCGCTCATTACTAGGGCTAGGATATTTATGACCTAAAAATCACCATAATATGCACAAAAGAATATGCTGTTATGACCAAACATTTACCAAAATATGCACAATGACATAATAAATATGACCTAACAATATTAAAATGAGGTAAAATTTCTACTGTAAAATAAATTAGTAAGTCAATTTTGATAATGAACTATTTATTTGAGAATAAAATGTACATGAGAAGCAAGCTAAACTATGCAATTTGACATTCCAGTATGATTTTTATTAACATTATAGGAACCTATGTGCTTTTCACATCCTCATTCTACTTCATATAAGCTCTGAGTTGCAATACACAATGAATACCTTGTGCAAATTTTCAAATGAAAAAGATTTGCTATTGTCAGCCAACAAAGCGTTGTACTTCGAAAAACTCCTTTCTACTTCAGCTGACACAAGAGGAGCATATTTAAAATGAACAATATCATTTGAATCTAAATCTGAATGATTAAGAGAGAACTTTTCACCCAACAAAATCATTGAAATGGAACACAAGTGTATGATACCCTTCGTTTTTTTCTAACACCTTTTCCATTTTCTTTGAAACTTCTTTCCCCACTTTACCACAAACACCCTCTAATTTATTCACAACTATTTTCACTTGTTCTATCTGCTTCACTAGTGGCACTTCTGATTCCTCCAAAGCAGTTATGACAGCAGGAATAAATCCAAAATTTGATTTTATGTATGCACGTTTGCCTGAAATTTCACCATTAGACATTAATTCTTGAGCTAGTCCAATTGAAGTAGCTTCACTGCTATCGAATGAATCAATAATGCTTTTCACAACGTTGAAGTTCTGGCAGTAATAGTTGCAGGCATCAACCCAGGACCCCATCTTGTCAAAATGGGAGATGGTGGCAAGGGAATGTCTGGAGTTAACAACTTAAATGCTACAACACGTGAAGGGGCTTTCAAAAATATCTTTTTGACAAATCCAATAAATTTGTGAACGTCACTGAATTTACTACGAATCTCCTCTGCAACTCGGTGCAAGGCATGAGCTAAACAAGTCACATGCACCATTTTACTGTACAATGCTTTTAGAGAATCGGCAGCTTTCACCATATAAGGTGCAGCATCCGTTACGAAGAGAAGTACATTGTCATGCTTAACACCTTCGGGCCATATGGCACCCATAGATCTGTCGAACAACTTAGAAATGGTGGAAAAATTTACTTTTTCTAAATGTTCACAGTTTATTAGAAACTTTTCGCCTGGACCATCTTCTTTCAAAGTTCTCACAACGACATTTGCAATATATCTTCCCATAGAGTCTGTAGTTTCATCAATTGATACCCAATTTTTTTTATTTACGAGCTGTTGTCTGATTTGTTGTATTGTTTTTTCGTAGCTTCGGCTGACAAAGTTCTTTCTTAATCTGGAAGAATCAGGAAGAGATTTGTCTGTGTATTTTTCTAAGAATTCACGAAATTTTGGATGGTTTAGTTTACTTAAGGGAATATCAGCACAAAGGAAAGCTGTACAAAGTTCTTCGCAGAATGGTGAATAAGACTGGCGGGATTCCCCTAGGAGCATTTGCTGCAGTGTTTTTTCATTTTCAATCCGTTGTACTCCACGTTTATGTTTATCTGTTGCCACATGCTGCTGAACATTAAATGACTTCTCCACAGTTACTCTTACGTCGCACAGTTTACAATAGAGTATTTTACCATCACTTGAAAATACTTTCTCACCATATTGAGACACAAACATTTTTAGTTTTACTTGAACATTTTGCTTCACTTTAGACATTTTTTCTGAACTGTACTGCACACGCTTACGACTTCAATAAGACTGAATAACACAATGAGTGAATTAGACACTTGTCTGCAGTCCAGAGTCCAGAATGACTTAATCAGATACCTGTTCATAGAGTAACAATAGCTTACACAAACTCACTGATGCGTAAGGGTGCGTAAGGGTGAAGTCCATAATGTGAATTCAAAGGAAACGCGAAGGAATGTAGATACTTGCCATTTTCCAGGAAACAAAATGAGGTGCGCAATTCTGGGAAATGTAACACGGAATAAATAAATCGCATGAGAAAGTTCTTTTCTTCTTGAAAGAGTGAAAATATGAGGAATATGACCATTTACTTGCTAAAATATGCTCTATCAGAGAGAAATGGCCATATATGCAAAATATGACTTAACAAACTAGGTTAATTCATTTCGCTGTTTCATAAGAAGCATTTATATGTATTTAAGGAGCATGTCAGTCCTACCAAAAAATATATGCCCTATCATAAAAATCCTAGCCCTACTCATTACCTTACCACGCTATGATCGTCATAATACACACTTCATATTAAGATGGACGGAAATATCTTCACTTGAGTAACGAATTTCTAGTCAGGAATCTGGAAATAACGCTCGAGCGTAATAAATCCAGTCTACAAATCTGAGTCATTCCAGGTTAAGGTGGCTAAGGCAGGGCTAACTAGCGTCATGTCATGTTGGAATCGTCCTTGCTAGGGCTCATCGTCGTCCGCATCTGGTCGCCTTTCGGGTCCCAGAATAATCATTGTTTTGTATGTTATTCTTAATAATACATCCACACAACTTTCTCTACTCACTTTTCTACAAACTATATTTAGAAAGGCTTGTTCTTCTATCTACTGCTCGTTAATATAGATGAACCTTCATTACATATTACTTTCTCTACTATGTATAGTAAGTAGGGAAAGTATTGTATTCCATACAAAAATTCGATACGGAGATTTCACCGGAAATATATGTTTTGAGACCCCCTGAATCCAAAAAAGGGCATTTTTGGAAACATGTCCGTGTGTGTGTCTGTGAACAGCATAACTCAGAAACGAAAGTCGGATAAACACTAAACTTGGTATTTAGGTTGAGTATCTTCCAGAGATGCGACACGAAGGTTTTCAAGAAAATCCTTCAACCCCAGCTTACCCTTTACAAGGAATATTTTTCGAAAATTTTAATTTTCTCGAAAATGACTAACGATTTTCATTAAAATATCATAATGTTAAGATTTTCGTATCGAAATTTTGGAAGTTACTGATCAAAGTGTGATATTTATCCGACTTTTCGCTTTTGAGTTGTGCTGTTTAGACAACACACACACACACACACCTTTTTCTAAAAATGCTTTTTTTTATTCAATGGGCCTCAAAACATGTATTTCCGGTGAAACTTTGGCATCGAATTTTTGGGTGAATTGCAATACCTTCTCTACCTACTACTAGATGTACGTGGGAGAGAAAGTAAAAAAAAAGGACAAAGAAAACAAATATATTGATTTGAAGTTGGGAAAGTATGAAATATTTGAAAATGTAAATCAATTAACAATGCATATCTTGGGAATATGGTTAACGCAACAAAAAATTTTATTGATATAAGTTGTGTTTTAACGATATATATATTGTGTAGTAAGATTTTGTCTATTTCTTAAAGTGCACCAGTTGTTCAAAAGTCATTAAGAATGAAGAGGACTTCAAGGCTGTTCCCAGAAAATTCAAGATGTAGATTTTATTTGTCATAAAAATATCTTGAACATACGGTATATATAATCAAAATCGTTTTTGAAAAACAAAAATAGCCAACTTTTTTTCATGTAAATGGTAGTTTGGGATGGGATATTTTCTGAAAATTTTCAGTATCTTTCTTGAAATTTTCGTTTGGGTTATACTGCTCACAGACACACACTCTCACAGAAGGACTTTTTTCTAAAAATGCTTTTTTTTAAAAAAAAATTCTGCGAGTCTCAAAACGTATGCTTCCAGCGAAATTTCGGTATCGAATTCTTGGGTGGAATATAATACTTGCTCTCTTACTATAGGTAAGTAGAAGAGAAAGTAAAAATTGACTTTTTGTATCAAATTTCAGAAACATTAAGTATTGTTGAGTTCGTCTTTTGTTACGTAAACTTAATGTGCAGCACTGTACATAGAACAGATAGTAATAGCATCAGTGTCGTCTTCGCATGATAATGGAAGATGGCTGACTCAGCATCTTGGCAAAATGCTCTAGCTTTAATTCCATTAAAATAATCCATTATGTCGCCGTGAACACGAAGCTTTTTGTAGCCTTGTTACATTAAGTTAATGAGATAAAATCATCCACGATGCATTCGTTATGGGTGCGCGTTTAAATACACATGCACGGCCGGTCTCTTAAGACATTTAACTATCTCATTGTTCACGCATCTTCAATGCTAGGTGCAGCCGTTTTCTCACAAAAAAAAAAAAGAAAAATAGAAAGAAAGAAGAAAAGTACTTTGCTCGAGATGTTCTCTGGCAAGTTCTTGTTAGTAAGACACGCATTAAGAGCATTGCATATCACTTGTGTCTTTTATGTGCTTACTACTGCAAAAGTATTTTGAGGATTTCATGGAGCTATGTTAAAGATAATCAATGCTAGACAGATGTGTCAATGTAGAACATGTGGGGATATACAGTTCAATGTTTCCATCCTAAATACGAGAAATACCGAAATATCTACCGCTTTTAAATATGCAAACTGTGAAGATCCACTCGTGAAATTACGTCCAATAACTCTTTAGCATTTGCAAAAAGCAGTAATTTTCAAGAGAAAAGCATTAGAAGTGTCAATAATCTGAAAGATATCATGGAGACACACAATTTCAATAGACAAGACAAAATCAGTGGATTTTAGGGGCAAAATCATCTATAGTCAATCCAGCCTTAGAACCAGACTTGATGTAAATTGAAGTAGATTATATTTGTTGGTAGTTGTAGGATGCTTCATGTTTATATGCACCACGTATGGGAGCCAATTTGTCGCGGTCACTTCGTGTTATCTTATTTCTGAGCGCCTGTTATTGTTTTACTACTTTGACTGTTGGGTTCATTGTCCTCCGGCTAGCTATTATTTCTCGGTCGAGCAAATCTCTTGAACAGGGTGTGTAAACGGAAAGGAGTTTTTACTAGAAGATAACACTGATAAAAGAATTTTTTACACTTTTATTGCCGTCACACTTTATTCATTTCACATATCTTTTGATACACGCCAGACTGAAACTGTTGTGTTTTCTAATGTTATTATAATCACTTATTTGCCGCACTTTATTAATTCGCGTATTTCACATTTATAACTAACTTTACGACGCGAGAGATTTTGTAGAATTGCACGACGATTCTCTTAAACTTTGTGACGTATAATCCACGAATACTTATGTTGAACTGAACGACGTATTACACGCGAATGCTTCTGTTGGACTATGTGCCACCCGCTTCTCGGCTTTAGCTTTTTATATTCCCACACCCGATATGCCTAAAGATTATAACCGAGCTGCTATTGGTTAATAAAACGCGCCAACATTAGCGTCTGTATTTATATCCAATCAAAATTACGAACGCATATGCTTTAGGGAAGATGTTCCCTCCATTTCCCAGAAAAGCGCGCCAATCTGACGTCATTTGCTTGTCTCTAATAATTGATAAACAACTCGCCCCCTCGCTCATTGTTGCCCGCTCTTATTGTCAGTTTCAGTGAGGCCGTGTAAACTTATTTCCTAACAATGCTTATAATTAACAAATATCTCAAATCAATGTCATACAATAATGCTTATTTACACTACAATCACTCTGGCATCTACATTGTTGTGATATAAAATACTGCCACAAAATATAGCATTTTGTATCCCTCCACGTTAGCCTCGTGTTTGTATAGGTGGGAGGATCAAACATCATATACAGGAGTGTATGCATACAGAAAAGGGCTGAAGGACACCGTATAGAATTAAACCTTCTTTAGTTTTACTTTTCATATTATTTACTAATTTCACTTTAATCAAAAGTATCGAATTATATTTAATTTACACATTTCTTGAAACGTTATAGATAATCGCGCATATTTAAGATACTGTAATGTATGGTATGCTTTGGTATCCTGAATAACGCAGGCTAATAATGAGTGCAACGATTCTAAGATATAAGAAAATGGTTATAATAGAACATGTCTCTAGTTTTAATATATAATATAGTAAAAAACTGATGTGTTACACTCACATGACTTTCTCTACTCTTGTACAAACTATTTTTACAAACTCTTACTCTCCATCTATTTCATATTAATCGAGATAGACATTTGCAGAAACGATCTTTTGACATGCAAAGAGAATTACATTTTACACATAACGATCAGTTCTAAAAATACTTGACTATTGCTTAAGGGCACTATGTTCCCCTTGTTTTGTATTTGCAAGGGCAATATAGAAATACAGTAGCCTTTAAGCATAGACATGTATCTTAATAGCCGGCTGCTATGTGCAGCACCATTCTCTTTGCCACAGATTAATACTCTTTGCATATCCAAGACAAAAAAAATGAATAAAGAATTCCCATTTGAGAAAATAAGTATTGAAAAAATTAAGGGAATAACAAGCATATCTCGAAAATGGTTCACTCAACAAAAAAAAAATTATATGATATAAATTGTGTAAGTATTTTAACACGATCTGCAGTTTTTGTGTAGTAAAATTTTGTCTATCTCTTATGGTTTACCAGTTATGCAAAAGTCGTTCACAATGAATAATACTTTTGGAGACATGCACAGAAAATTCAAGATATACATTTTATTTGTCATGAAAATATCTTAAACATATGATATTTTAATCAAAATCGTCAGAGCCATTTTTGAGAAATTTAAAATTTTCGAAAAATGTTCCATGTAAAAAGTAATCTGAGGTGGGGGAATTTTCTTGAAAACCTTCGTGTCGCATCTCTGAAAGATATTGAACCTAAATACCAAGTTTGGTGTTTATCCGACTGTTCGTTTCTGAGTTATGCTGTTCACAGACACGCAGACACACACACGGACATGTTTCCAAAAATGCTTTTTTTTGGATTCAGGAGGTCTCAAAACATGTATTTCCCGCGAAATCTCGGTATCGAATTTTTGGGTGGAATACAATACTTACTATACGTAGTAGAGAAAGTAAAAATTTGATGAGATGCATTCACAATACTTTCACTATCTTCTATCTTTATTAGTGGGTATACAAACTATTCTTACTAAAGATTATTTTTCTATCTACTACATTTTGATCCAAATAAACCTTTGCAAAAATAGCTACATTACACATTTCATTATTTGGTACACAGAGAACAGCGATAGTCAAATGTTTAAGAACTGGATGCTATATGCTGGTCTTAAAATTCCACACAGTTTCCATGTAATCGCGAGAAACAACTGAAAATCGATGGAATTTAAAAAGAATGACAAGTATTGAACAATTCTAACCTTTAATAATGGATATCTTAGAAACGGCCTATGTTATAAAAAAGAACTTATTTTAAATAAATGTGTATTTAAAAGAGATCTAAATTTTTGTCTAGTACGTTTTCGTCTATGGCTTAACTGTTACCAGGTATACTAGATTATACAAAATTCCTTCCGAATGAAGAGGACCTCACAGGCTATTCCCAGAAAATGCAAGATATACATTTTATTTGTCATGTAAATATCTTTAATATATAGTATTTTAATAAAATCCTTAAGCCATTTTTTAGAAAATCAAATTTTTTTAAAAATGTTCCAAAGGTTAGTTGGGGTGTGGGATTTCCTTTAAAATCTTCATGTCGCATCCTTGAAAGATACTGAACTCAGATACCTAGTTTGCTATTTATCCGACTTTTCGTTTTTGAGTTTGTGCTGTTCACATACAGTCTCACACCACACACGGACATGTTTCCAAAAATTCTTTATTTGGATTCAGGGGACCTCAAAACACGTATTTCTGTTGAAATCTCGGTACCCAATTTTTGGGTGGAATGCAATACCTTATCTACCTACTATGTACGTGATAGAGAAAATAATAATGAATACCTTAATATAAAACCAAACAAATTAAGACAAATGAATGGAAAAATACGGAGAACATTAAAGAATAAGACATCAAAAGCAACACAAATGTAATTCCATAAAGTAATGACAACACCCCTGGCATCATAAAATTTGACAGTGAATACACCCGTAGCACATACAGGAAAGGAATAGAAACAGCAGAAATAAGATTCCTGGGAGCAGTATTAGGATATACTCTTTTTGACAAACACAGAAATAAAGAAATTCGTAAACAGTTAAGTGCCAAAAACTTAAAAAAAAAAAACTTAAAGAAAAAATCAAGAAAAATATAAATAACTGGCACCTACAGATATAAAGCATGAAAGAGAAATGAATATAAAGATGTTATTAAATTATATACCTAGAGGATACAAAATCTTGAGGATAGCAGTGGCACACTCCTCCTCCACCCTGGCCGCACTCAAGACAAGAACAAAATGGAACGATAAGTTTGAGGACGGAACAGACAGGCCTATTACCTTGTGGAAGAAGAAGGACAATGAAATAACTACTAATTCTAACTTAATGGCTGGTAACTAAAATTGGCGAAGTTAAGGAATACGAAATATGGACTACTTTTTAATGTTCTTAAATTCCAATGCTTTAAATCTGAAGAAATTAACTTAACACATAATATAAGAAATAACCTATATTTGTGTACAGAAAAGATAGGACTTTTTAAATTGCATATTAAAATGATAAAAGGCTTAAATGGCATCAATTAAACAATTTTAAAGGAAAGTATTGAGAAATATCTGCATTCAAAATTAAGTTATAACAATATTTCCATACCACTGTGTAAAATTTAGGCATATTCAGGATGAAGGTGTATATTTATAAAATACTTAAATTTTCCAGCCGGTCTCATTCACATCCCCTCCTTAAATGAAAATACAATAAGCCATTAGCGCATTAGTTTTTCGTCTGCGTGTGATTTCTTTTAACTTTATTTGTTTGCTGCAGTTGAACTGTTAATATGTTTTCAACTAGAGCGCAACAGTTTTCAATTCAGTAATCCTTGAACCACACCTGAAAATGTCAAGCTAATAAGCTATAAACTGTTGTCGAAGAAGCATTCTTTATGAAAAATGCTGAAAAAATAAAATAAAGGGAATCGAGAAACATTGAGTCTAAAGTTTAATGCTTTACCTAATGGTACAGGACCGATTAAATAGCAGTTTGTGACTTTAAGATTGTTGATATAAACCAATTAGATTGTGAAATACAGGTGATAAGTATAATAAAGTTACAAAAATAAAGATCGAAAATGTTCCCATTTTTATTATATTATACAGATACACTGCCTTAAAAAAATCAACTTTAAAGTGTGTCATTATAAAAAAATCACATAACAATACATTTAAGCACTATAATAATTAAGTTTAAATTAAAATGCAGAGGCCTCATTTTATTTTCCGCTAATGAAGAAGTGAAGGAAAGTGTTGCATTTAGACTAATTCTTTTGTCAGTAATTATGTGAGAAACGGAGTGAAATCCTTGCCATTCCCCAGACATGAAACTTCTGTGTACCTCAGCGCATTACAAGTTCACGGAAACGATGCACCTGGTTGTCACCAGACTGGGATCTCTCTGTAAGGCTATGCCAGTTCGAGTCCCGCCGGTTTTTGTTGCCGCTCCACTTTGTGTCTTGCATCTCAATGGGCAGTCAGCGAGCCGACCTTCACAACTGCGATCTCTCCTTAACATCGTCTGTACGGGGAATGTTTCCAGTAACTCCATTATAATCAGACACTCGAGATAGCCACATGAGAATTTAGAAGATAATTCGAGTAGATACTAGATGAAACCTATGAGGAAAACACGACAAAATCGAAAATAAGCACAAAAACAAGCACTGGAGTGTAAGGACTAGATGGAAGATGTGTAAATAAGAACACGAAGGTACAAAAGTGCAAGAAGAATGGCAATTTACAGTAGCAAAGATAGGTGTTGAGAAAGCAAAGCATATTAAAGGTTTGTGCGGACGAAAACGCGAAAAGAAATAAAACAAAAGATAGTAAATAAGTTTTTTGTATTCCACCCAAAAATTCGATACCGTGATTTCACCGAAATATATGTTTTGAAAACCCCTGAATCCGAAAAAAGCATTTTTGGAAACAAGTCCGTGTGTCTGTCTGTGAACAGCAAAACTCAGAAACGAACAGTCGGATAAACACCAAACTTGGTATTTAGGTTCAGTATCTTCCAGAGATGCGACACGAAGGTTTTCAAGAAAATCCCCCACCCCACATTACCCTTTACATGGAACATTTTTCGACAATTTTAATTTTCTCAAAAATGGCTCGAACGATTTTGATTAAAATATCATATGTTTAAGATATTTTCATAACAAATGAAATGTATATCTCGAATTTTCTGGGAATGTCTCCAAAAGTATTCTTAATTGTGAACCACTTTTGCATAACTGGTAAACCATAAGAGATAGACACAATTTTACTACACAAAAAATGTAGATCATGTTAAAATACATAATTTATCTCATATACATTTTTTTGTTGAGTGAACCATTTTCGAGATATTGCTTGTTATTCCCTTAAATTTTCCAAACTTTTTCTCAAATGGGAATTCATTATTCATTGTTTTTATGTCCTGGCAATGCAAAGAGAATGGAATGCGCCACATAGCAACCAGCTCTTAAAATATTTGACTATCGCTTAAAGCCTACCAATTTCCCTTGCATCTACAAGAAAATTAGCAATAAGATTAACATCTCGATTAACATGAAGCATATGGAGAATAAGCGTTTGTAAAAATAGTTTGTACAAGAGTAGAAAAAGTCATGTGAGTGTAACACATCAGATGTTTTGTTTTCCCCACCATAGTGTTTATTGATCCTCTTCCCGTTGATGCTGTCATGTTTGCAAAGTTGAATTTCCGCATTCAGTGTTGGTAACTTAATCTACCTGCATTTTCCGCCTATTTTATTGCACGTACGTGTATGAGCTATATTAAATCCTCTAACTTTGGTATGCTTATTACTACAGGCATGGAATATAATCGTAGTTGATAATTTAATTTTACCCCTTAAATCTTACCTGATTCTTGACTTCCTTTTCACTTTCTCTACCACGCGCATAGTAGGTAGAGAACGTATTGTACTCCACCGAATTATTCGATACTGAGACTTCACCAAAAATACATTTTTGAGGTCCCCTGAATAAAAAAGAAAAATATATTTTTAGAGAAAGGTCCGTGCGCGCGTGTGTAACATAACTCCAAAAGAAAAAGTCGGATAAACACCAAACTTGGTATTTAAGTTCAGTATCTTCCAGAGATGCGACAGGAAGCTTTTAAAGAAAACCCCCCTGCTCCAACTACTCATCACTTGGAACATTTTCTAATTTTCTTTTTTATTTTCTCAAACATGGCTGTAATGATTGTGATTAAAATGCCCTATAATAGACATTTACATTACAAATAAAATGTATATATTGAATTTTCTGGGAATAGCCTGTGTAGTCCTATTCATTCGGAAGGAACTTTGTATAATTTTGTATAACTGGTAACGTTAAGCGATAGACGAAAACGTACTACGCAAAAAACCATTTCCGAGATAACCGTTATTAATGGTTCGAATTGTTCAATACTTTGTCGTTCTTTTCAAGTCATGTCGCTTTTCAGACGCGATGTCATGGAAAGTGTATGGAGGTTTTAGACCAGCGTATAGCGTCCAGTTCTAAAACATTTGACTATCGCTGTTCTCTTTGTACTCGTATCTGTAACGAAATGTGTAATGTAGGTATTTCTGCAAAGGTTTATCTCGATTATAGTTTGTATACCCCACTAGAGGATAGAGAAAACCGTGTAACACATGAGAATTTTATTTGTTAACATTTACTTAAGATTTAATTCTCGCAACTGTTAAGTATGACCTGCAAGTTATTGATATTTTTAAGGTCAACAAACAGGCTTGGGTAATCGATCGCCAGTTCGTCACCAATGTTAATGACCGTGCTACTGGAACCACCATTTTTAACAATTGCTAGTAATTCATTTTCTTTTTCACTTAAATACTGTTAGCATTATTAACAATCGTCCCAAAAATAGCATGCAACAACTTTTATTAAATGCACTGAAGAATTTCGAAAATAAAAAAGTACTTGCTTTCCTTTCGTAGTTCCAAACTCTTCCTGGCTCTTCAATGATGCACTTACCACATTTGTATCGCAATAATTATACTATTTAAAAACTTTGGTGTAAAACAGTCACATTACCTAGATGGCAACGTATGTGGCCTGCATTTGGGACCTGCCGGGTTCAAATCTGAGGCAGTATTTTATATCACAACACTGTGAATGCCAGAGTAATTGTAGTGTAAATGAACATTATTATATGACAATGATTTGAGATGTTTGTTAATTATAAGCATTGTTATGAAATAAGTTTACACGGCCTCACTGAAACTGACAATAGGAGCGGGTAACAATGAGCGAGGGGGTGAGTTGTTTATCAATTAGAAGAGACAAACAAATGACGTCAGAGTAGCGCGCTTTTCTTTAGAAATGGAGGGAATATCTTCCCTAGAGCATATGTGTTCGTAATTTTTATTGGATATAAAAATAGACGCTAATGTTGGCGCGCTTTATTAACCAATAGCAGCTCGATTATAATCTTTAGGCATATCGGGGTGAGGGAGTATAAATTCTGAAGCCAGAGACGGGTAATGCGCAGTTCAACAGAATCATCCACGGGTTAAACGTCGCGCAATTCTACAGAATCTCTCTCGTCGTAAAGCTAGTTACAAAAATGTGAAATACGCGAATTAATAATGTGCGGCAAATAAGTGATTATAGTTACATTCGAAAATATAACAGTTTCAGTCGGACGTGTATGAGAGTAAATATGTCAAATTAATAAATTGTGACGGCAATAAAAGTGTAAAAACAAATTCTTTTATCAGTGTTATCTTTTAGTAACAACTCCTTTCCGTTTACACACCCTGTTCAAGAGATTTGCTCGACTGAGTAATAATATCTAGCTGGAGGACAAAGAACTCAAAATTAAAAATAGTAAAACAATAACAGGCGCTCAGCAAATAAGATAACACGATGATACCGCGACAAATCCCATGGGCCGACCAATCTGACTGGGGTTTTTTCGTGGTTTTGCTCAGTCGCCAAGGTAAATACCGGATTGGATATTTAATTCCACGCTCCAAAATTCCACCTTAAGTCTAGAATAATAGCAAACGTGAAAATAGATGGGACTAGCGAATGCTCTGCCATCTATTCACAAATAATGAAACTAGGTAGACTGGACGGCGCCATCTGCCCGTCACTTTTAGTACAGATACAGTTGCCTAGCATTAAGGTCTCTGTAGACACCTGACGAAGCAAGATGTGGGGATGAAACCTAGAAGGCAAAATGTCCGCCACACACCGAGCCTCTAAGTCTAACAGATACGTCGCGATATGACCACGTAATTAAAGAAACGTAAAATAAATGGAGACAAAAGAGAAAACATTTGCATTGCTTTCTCTACGCTTATTGTTTCATAAGAATTCTACAGTCGCTTCATGTAGAAGATCTTACTTTGTCTACCGCTTTACTTACGGTGGAAGTGCTGTATTCCATCCAAAATTTTGATGTCGAGACTTCACCAGAAATATGACTATAGATATGAGAAAGGGGCGGGAAGAGACAAAAAACCAAAAGTCGCACATATAAAGTTACAGTCCAGCCTCCTCGCATAGAAAACGTATTCTTTATGATCCCTTTTATACTGAACAGTCGCATGAGATATTGGCATCACATCCTTTCTAATTTCTCGGAAGTGAAGTCCTTCATTCTCATTGAAATTTATGTATCTAGAAAATTGACGAAACTCGCCACAGAAAAAAGATTAACTATTTAAAATATAAAGCTTGTAGCAAATAATCTTTCATGACTGTATATCCTGCTTTTCGTTTAAAAATCTTCAATTTTTAGCATTACACTTTTGAAGGTAATTTGGTTAGTCCCATGCCCGTTCTTATGTTCTCCATCAGCCCATTCACAGAGTAACAGTATACTAGTGTTATCTTAGGATTCCCAGTGCGCCTTAGCAACTATAGAGCATGCTGAAACAATTCTAGCGAATATTTATCATGATTTAATAAGAGGTACATAAAAGTTTTAACTTTGGTATTAATAATATTTTGTAGAAAACATATGAAAATAAATGACTATTATAAAACATTGTGTGACTGATACACATAATTTTTCCCCCTATTCACTTTATGCGAGTCATCTTTATCTTCCCATACAAGGTTCCAATTACAAGCAGTATAAGTCTTAGTATACCAGGCCGTCGAGACGGTAGTAGAGTGTTAGAAGAGAAACAAAAGAAATTCCAAATATATCCTGCTAAACTTGGGAACCCTTAAACCTCTAACAGCTAATATTTCGGTAATCTCTATGCAAGAAAACAAAATGTTGCATATATTGCTAGGAAAACATCTACATATTTCAGCTACAGCTCTGCCTTAACAGCTATTTTATATCATCTCAAACTTAAATTCTAACGAAACTCGCAAAGAAAATAAATAAGTACTAAACATTTCCAAGTAAACGAACACTTGAGGTGGAGGAAACGCGCTGAAAATCCTCATTTTGCAATGCCGGAAGAGGCTGTTTTTTGTAATTATTCCTCCTCTGGCTTAATTACAAAAATTCTACTTATATTACTCTCACGTTTTGAGGTACACGTGATATTAAACATTTTTTTAAAAATGTCGAAGTATGTGTGAAACTGGTACAAAATTAAGACTAGTTCATCTATACAGTATCTCCTAAACGTTTATCATTTTCAGGTTAAAATGATGCACATACATCGTATAGAGTTGAGATTTGTATACAAAACCTTGAAGATAATTTTCGATAGATTTAAAATTTGATTAAAATCCATGCAAAATGATAGGTAGTTCAATTACTTACTTACTTACTTAATTACTTGCTTGTGTTAAGATTATTGAAATAAGCAAGTATTCCAAATGTTGCCACATTATACCTACCATGAAACGAATGCATCTGGAATTTAACCTAAGAGCAAATTTACGATCTTGTTTAGGTCAAGTGATCTCGAAACAGATATTTTCGATTCTCTTTAACTAGTTCAGCAATATGAATTGGACCAGTCATCCGTTGTGGCATATCTAATCTTGCGCCGAATATTGTATCTCCACCATCTGAGATGATGATCCTGGCGGCAAGTTTCCTTGGACGCCTAAAACAGGGGCATGTTTTATTTCTGATAGTTTTTTTTTAAAGAATTCGGGTTTCATTTTTAAATATTCGTATTTTCGTTTTAATAATATAACATAATTTGCAATAATTAAGCGAAAAAAAGTAAGTTTCGTATAATGACCGACTTCACTAATGCGCGAAAGATTAACTTGTATTATACAATACAATACTGCGCTATTAAATATTGTTAATATCCGTAAAACTGAATTAACACCACCAATATATTATGCGAGGTTTATCAGAGATGTAAGTTAATTTTGAAAGGAGGTTTTGCGGATTGTAGGAAACATTAAATTAAATGTTGTTTTACCCGAACTGTTTCTTTCAGTCACCATTGCAACCCACAAGTTAGTGTTTTCAGGCTATTGAAGATCTCATGTCATTAACTACTAAGTTATAGCGCGAAAAGAATCTTTCACTGTCCGCATTTTATATTGGTAGCCATAAGGACTGAGCAGATCTCTAAAAAAGTCCATCAAACTGGTTACTTTTGCTTTAAACGCAACAGAACATGTAATACATCCGTTTCATTTTTATCGTGATACAAATATCGGACATGATTACAGAATGAACTATAACTCAAAAGTACGTCATTAATTTCACTCTGAATATTCAGGTAGCTCCTTAATCATAATCTTCACCAAATCGAGATTGATACCAGATTTTTAAATTAATTTTGACGGCTCAAAAAGAAAATCGAGTACTTTGATTATATTTATATGGTCAAAATGTCATTTTTGTAATTAATTTTTAAAATGTTGAAATTTTATGTTTATTGCGCAAATAAAGACGTTCGCGAGGAAGCGAGAATTTTGCGAAAATTTGCGAAAACATTGCAGGCTTAATCGTCAACGTTTCTTGTGAAAATGCAGATACTTCTAGTCCAAATTGTTAAACATTTTACGTTTGTAGTTAATAATAAAAAGAAAACAGAAAAGAAAACTTGCTTTGCTTATAAGGAAGAGGAACGTAAAATCAATGCTAAGTATCCTATGGATCCGATAAAAAAAAATGCATCACGCTGTATACTCAAGAAAAATGAGGGAGGGTAAAAAAGCAAATACATTTTTTGTTGTTTTTAGAGGAAAACGTACTAAATTGGCAACATTAAGCTTTGTAGTGACGGTTGCCTAATTTTTATTGCATCGCCGCCGGCGCGTCATTTGTTTGAATTGCTACTTCAGAAAGACAAATAGTTTCCTGAGATCGCAGATCCGAAGAACAAGATGGCGGCTGTAAATCTTGAAATTACGCAACGGCTGCTGCTGGGAGTGAAATTATTTCTAGCAGTCATGTATTTTTGGAACATAAAACGCGACAGGATATTTCCAGCGCTATCTTTCTACATTGCCCACATTCTCTTGCTGGATATTTGAATACAAACATGACATTAGGCAGCGTCATAAAGGGAGATTACAGATTCATGTACAGATAATCCTGCATTTCTTTGAGAGACCATGTGTTAAGGGTACCTCCAACAAGATTCATATCTTCTGTAAGGTCAACTGAAAACAATACTTCACCATGCAAATACACGTGTTGTGAGTCCATGCATCTTTATGAGTCACTTCTTCAGCAGGGCGTCGGTTCGAAACCGGCTAAACAGGGAAGATATTCTTGATCACTTTCTGTTTGAGGCTGTTGATACATAATAGTGCAACTTAAACCCTGTTTTCGTATAACTTTGCTCCGTATCTCTTAAATGTCACTCCACTAGTCGCCTCTCATTGGCAGCTGTCGTGGAATAGGTTGTTGTGCGATACCAACTAGTTCCTTATTTAATAGATAATTTATCTTATACGAAGAGAATTATCAAATTTACATTTTCATAACCACACGAATCAAATATATTATGTAACAGTGTTAATGCATTCTGGAATATATGTAAATTCTTAACAAATAAGTAAGAGGATCCTTCGGTTTAAACCTGCCTCTCAGGATGATGAAAGAGCGTGCATCTATCATGACAGTGTGTTTATATCGCCTGACTTTGTGTTTTGTTTGTCATACATCGCCATTCAACAGCGTACATTAGCCTATCAGCGGAAAGGTTAAGGAAAGGGAGCGCGGAAGAATACATGTCAGCGGGTGAAGGATATAAGAAATAGGCTTTCTCTGTGGTACTATGTTCAAGCCTAGATAGTTGCGAATAAATTTAGTCCAGTGCTCAGTTGAAGCTCTAGTTGTCTCTGTTAGACCAAAGTGCTGGTGGTGATGTGGGTAATCACTAGACAAGAGCTTCGGACAATTTTTTAAATTCATTGTTCCAATGGCTACTCTGATGGTGCCCCAACATTAAAATGCATTTGTGTTTTACGGTGAATTCAAGAATAGTCCGATGGTTGGGCAAATTATTTAAAAGGAATGCTGCTGAGTGGTGAAACGCAGGTTGCATATTTGGTGATTCGCGGAAGGAAGGCATTTTCGTCACCCCTGCAGTTATTTGTCAAAATTAGAAAATTAGCAGAATTTTTCCCGATGGATATATGGGTAGAATTCATCTTATGTGAATTAGGTGCTGAGATTATCTCATTTACACATAATCAGGCTGTACAATGGATCTCATAATTGAATAGTTTGGAGGGATGTTTCGATAAAGTAACTGTACCCTTAACTTATTACAAAAGGAACTATACAGAAACGTCTGCAAGACTGGTTCACCTCATCTAGAAGCAAACTACATTATGTCTGTCCCCTTCCCATTTCTGTTTCATCTCTCACACGTTCAAGCGTCGCATCAAGTATTATCTCGCACATACTGCTGTTACTATTTCTAACTACTGCCTGGTGATCTTCCACACATGTGCAACTATGGTCACTTTCTCACCAGCTGCCGTTTCTATGATGATGCAACGACTACATGCAACATGCCAGCAACTGCACTCGGTGATCCAGCTTTCTCCAAGAATGTGTTGAACTTTGTCAATGCAACCCAATTATGTAATGAATTGTAAAACTTAATGTAGTCGCGACTTGACCTCGTTGTTAAAGCGACATTAAATAAATAAATTTAACAAGAAAACTAACTTTTTGGTCCACGTCAAACCGTGGTAGCCCTGGATGTCGGACTTCTACTGTTTTAAGAGTTTCTCCGCCCTCCTTCACGCTGTTGTATCACGTCAGAGAACACAAGATAAGATTTTGAACAGATAAAGCTTAGTTTTCCGAATGAAATGCTTACCATTCAAAATTACCGAGGGCAAATAAGAGTTGCCATCTTGCATGCTTCTAGATGGATGAACCCTTAACAAAATCAAGTAATGCATAAAAGTACGGAGCATCAGTTTGTATCAAGAGACAAGGTGGTGACATTCCCTTTTATCGCCTTGCCTGGAAAAGTTGTTTATACGAAAACAATGTAAATGTCCGGTAGACGTGGAGCCTGTCAGTCCCGTATACATTACGGTGACCGGGTTTTGACGTAAGGTCGTATTCTGTTACAACCACAGAGGTTCTTGTCTTTTTTATTCTCTGTGCTGGCGCCCACTGAGCTTCCTAAGCATGACAGCAAACTTGACAGCCTTCGGTCAGCACGTTGCTTGCGACGTAGTGCACTTTCGGACGACTGGCTAAAAGGCTACACAAACCAACAAATTTACAGGGAAGTTCGCGTATACGAAACAGAATCTCGGTCCTACTACTGCTTCAATCAATGAAATGTTTCTTTCCAAGGTTAGTTAGTGTTTTCACTCCAAAACTATCCCTCTATATTGTCCTCTTTTTCGCATCCCCCTTCGTCTCTTCATATGAACCATTAATTTTAATTACACCACCCGGTATTTTCGTCTGCCTCGAAACCTTTACCCATTCTCAGTTCGTTTCATTGCATCTATTAGCATAGAGTTCTTCTGATCCAATGCCACAACCATTGCTTTTCCTCTTCCTGATCGATTTCAACATTATTCTTCTATTCCGTCTGTTTCAAGCTACATCCTACCCCAAATACCTATATATTCCAAACAACCACATACGATACAAAGTTTCTGGTGGCCTTCGCCCCAAGTTTACTTTCTGCAGCCTTCGCCCCAACGTTTAGGAATCAACTTTGTATTTTTATGTTTTTTTAAAATTATGTATATATATATATATATTTATATTTGCCTCGGCTGCGTCAGTATTAATTTGTAGAAACATGTATCTCTTAGCAGGGGGTGATGCGGCTAAAGAATGTAGGCTTACACAAATTATAATTTTTACTTCACTCCTTTTATTAATCCTTCACGCGATTAAATAACACTTCACTGGTATAGAGAGCTGTGAGATTATTTATTAATTACTTGCACTTTTTAACACGTAAACTTTATAATATTCTCGCCGTAATGAATTTTATATGTCTCACACTGAATACGTACCGAGCGAACGAACTGCTCAGGTGCGTTGTCTTCTAGCGACTGGCTTTTACCGCTTAAATTTGTAAATTACTCTATTTCAAGTCTCTGATTGGCTAATCCTATTCCAATAGAATACTTTTATTTAACTTTCAGCTTTTCTAGTTTTTGATTGGATATTTATAAACTGTTTTAAATATTACATTATTGTTTCCAAAAATTACTAGTAACATTATTAAACTTTCCAATTCATTATTGCCTCAAGGTTACCTCATTGTTAGCAACTTTCGGCCTCTATTCTCACAGATCCTACATTATTAAATTATGTAATACATTTATATAACATTATTATACATGTACACAATAATATAAACACAATACATTGACTGTTACATACATTTTATATATTATACACATATTGCTTTAAGGCGGGCTGTTATTGAATTTATATATTACATAATTAGACTGAAAACATTTAAGTGTTAAAACACTGCCTCAATTGTCAGCTGTCATTTGCTTCTCTAACTCATCTTGAATTCATTCTCATATTCCAATAATTACTTTTTTCACTCTATTACTTATTCCTCGCCACTTTACGTAGCTATATTAACACGTTCCTTTATGCTAATAGTGCCAATCAATACAAGGGCTTTATTCTTTTTCCTGCTACCATCTTTCCTTGTTCTGGTAAATACACCAAACTCTCCGAGTAGATGTTAAGCAGGACGAGTGATAATGAGGACATTCCTCTTATCCTGACTCTGGGTAGTTGTTTCGTAGCAAGCATCTCTGTTTCCAAAGTACACCAAATTTCTTAGGAAAGGATAGGGTAGAGTAGGAATACCTAACGGAGGGGACACTTAGCACCTCGTCCCCAATGGATCTTTTGTGCACACACCCCTGGAGGAACAGATGAGGTGACGGAACCGCAAATGGCGTGTGGGCTGCAGAGGTGCCAGCGCAAATCGACAGAGACGCGGATAGTTCTCCAATAGCTCCAGGCTTGACCACCGGCCATGTTCCTTCTAGTGGAACGGGGAAACACGACCTATAAGTGAAGGCTTTACAGGGGGTTGAGAAGAAGTTCCAAATCGCAAGCTTCTGGGCCATCTGCCCAAACCACAGACCCGAAGTCAACCTGAAACATAAAAGCGAAATGAAATGAGAGGAAATGGGGGAGAGAGGAAATCCGTGGGATAATACACCATTCCAGCATTCCCCGGAAAACCACGAAAAAGCCATTGTTAGAGTGGGCGGCCACTCCCTCTTTAGTTTATTTCAGTCTACTCTGTTACGTCTCAATAAAACAAATCAAACGCGAGGGTTGAGAACAGCAGTAGTAATACATACACTACGTGATCAAAAGTATCCGGTCACTTGGCTGAAAATGACGTACAAGTTCGTGGCGCCCTCCATTGGTAATGCTGGAAGTCAATATGGTGTTGGCCCAACCTTAGTCTTGATGACAGCGTTCACTCTCGCAGGCATACTTTCAATCAGGTGCAGGAACGTTTCTTAGGGAATGGCAGCCCATTCTTCACGGAGGTATCGATGTAGGTTGCTGAGGCCTGGCACGAAGTCGGCGTTCCAAAACATCCCAAAGGTGTTATATAGAATTCAAGTCAGGACTCTGTGCAGGCCAGTCCATTACAGGGATGTTATTGTCGTGTAACCACTCCGCCACAGCCCGTGCAGTATGAACAGGTGCCCGATCGTGTTGAAAGATGCAATCGCCATCCGCGAATTGCTCTTCAACAGTGGGAAGCAAGAAGGTGCTTAAAATATCAATGCAGGTCTGCACTGTGATCGTGCCACGCAAAACAACAAGGGGTGCAAGACCCCTCCAGGAAAAACACGACCACACCATAACACCACCAACTCCGAATTTGACTGTTGGGACTACACACGCTGGCAGATGACGTTCACCGGGCATTCGCCATACCCACACCCTGCCATCGGATCGCCACATTGTGTACCGTGATTCGTCATTCCATATAACGTTTAGCCACTGTTCAATTGTGTAATGTTGACGCTCCTTACACCAAGCGAGGCGTTGTTTGGCATTTTCCTGCGTGATGTGTGGCTTATGAGCAGCCGCTTGACCATGGAATCCAAGGTTTCTCACCTCACGCCTAACTGCCATAGTACTTGGAGTGGATCCTGATGCAGTTTGGAATTCCTGTGTGATGGTCTGAATAGATGTCTGCCTATTACTCTTTACGACCGTCTTCAAATGTCGGCTGTCTTTGTCAGTCAACAGACAATGTCGGCCTGTACGCTTTTGTGCTGTACATGTCCCTTCACGTTTCCACTTCACTATCACATCAGAAATAGTGGACCTAGGGATGTTTAGGAATGTGGAAATCCCGCGTACAGACTTCTGACACAAGTGACACCTAATCACCTGACCACGTTCGAAGTCCCTGAGTTCCACGGAGCGTCCCATTCTGCTGTTTCACGATGTCTAATGACTACTGAGGTCGCGGATAATGAGTACCAGGCAATAGGTGGCAGCACAATGCACCTAAGATGAAAAACGTATTTTTGTGGGGTGTCCGGATACTTTTGATCACATAGTGTGTAATGTAAATAATAATCTTTAGGAAAATAAGCAGTAGTTACGGTAAAATTAATTCTTTACCGCCCCTTTGTCATCAACACTTTTGTGTGTGTGTGTGTGTGTGTGTGTGTGTGTGTGTGTGTGTGGGAGCTGTCAGATACTATCTGACGGGTATTTTCCATGGGGTGCAGGAACAGAGCGACTAATGCTTTCAGTACAGCTTGTGTATCAAGTAACAGCTATTTCTTATGGGATTCGCTCATCTCAAGAAGCACGTTGCTCACATGGACTCATACAATTATTCAACTACCAATTTTCAGACTTTACGTGTCTTTACGCGTACTAGGCAAGGTGATTCCTCACACAATGGTTACTTGTGCTATCTATACTAATGAGTCGTCTGCCTTTGGTTAGCATCGCATTAATTTGCAGATTCACAATTGTTTTCTTTCAACTACTCTGTGTTAAAGATACCGACAACCACATCATAAAAACTGGCGAGCTTCACTTTTAAGGACGTCTTTTTACTTTCCCTACTGCTTACCTTAGTAAGTAGGGAAAGTAGTGTATTCCACTAAAAAATTCGATAACGAGATTTTACTGGGAATACGTTTTGGGGCCTTCTGTATCTAAAAAATCTGATGGGTTACACTCACATGACTTTCTTTACTCTTGTACAAACTATTTTTACAAACTCTTATTCTCCATCTATTTCATATTAATCGAGATAAACATTTGCAGAAACGATCTTTTGACATGCAAAGAGAAGTACATTGTACACATAACGACCAGTTCTACAAATATTTGACAATCGCTTAAGGCCTACTATGCTCCCCTTGTTTTGTATTTGCAAGCACAATACAGAAATACAGTAGCCTTTAAGCATAGACATATCTGTTAATAGCTGGTTCCTAGTGCAGCACCATTCTCTTTGCCACAGATTAATACTCTTTGCATATCCAATACAAGAAAAATGAATAACGAATTCCCATTTGAGAAAATAAGTATTGAAAAATTTAAGGGAATAACAAACAATATCTCGAAAATGGTTCACTCAAAAAAAATGTATATGACATAAATTGTGTATTTTAACGCGATCTACATTTTTTGTATAGTAAAATTTTGTCTATCTCCTATGGTTTACCAGTTATGCAAAAGTCGTTCACAATGAAGAATACTTCTGGAGACATTTCCAGAACATTCAAGCTATACATTTTATGTGTCATGAAAGTATGTTAAACATATGATATTTTAATCAAAATCGTTAGCCATTTTCAGAAAATTAAAGTTTTCGAAAAATGTTCTATATAAAGGATAATCTGGAGTGGGGGATTTTCTTGAAAACCTTCGTGTCGCATCTCTGGAAGATACTGAACCTAAATATCAAGTTTGGTGTTTATCCGACTGTTCGTTTCTGAGTTATGCTGTTCAGACACACACGGGCATGTTTCCAAAAATGATTTTTTTTGAATTCAGGAATCTCAAAACATATATTTCCGGTGAAATCTCGGTATCGGTTTTTGGGTGGAATACAATACTTCCCCTACTTACTATACGTAGTAGAGAAAGTAAAAAGGTGTTTGTGAGTGGGGGAGGGGTTTCAGGAACATCCTCCCACCACAAACTACATCTTGCATGGAATATATGTTTTTCCTTTTTCATCAAGGATACCCATAGCTGAAATTTGGTCAGAATTTTCAAAAAAATTAATGTTTATATTAAAAAATACTTCGAACATTTAGCTTCAATTACATACTATGGCTTTTGCTCTGGGAACCCTTTAAGGTTTCACCACATAAGTTTAAATGCCCAGGAACACACACACGTTCTAATGGCTTGTATTTACTTCCAATGCCTTTTACTCTACTTTCACTAACCAATCATGTTCAAATTTTGAGCGATTGCACAAGTATATCATAAGTGATTCAACTACTGAGGATAAATTATTACAACAATTATGTTGAAAGGTATATTTCTTTTTACTGAAATAGCCAGAAGACTGAATAAATTTCTATACATCAGTTTTGTATTTTAGTATTGAAATATGATTAGGTATAAATTATTTATCTTTTTGTATGTTTCTTTCGTCGGCAGATAATACCTTATGAATTGGCTTTAAGATTTTTGCAGCCTAAAAACATATTCGCACATTTTAATAACTATTTCAGAAGTGAAAAACAAGAGTTTTATCTTTTTTTCAAAATTAAGATTTCTGCATCGAGTGGAACACTAATAAATTAGCATAATAAAAGTAGAATATTTGTTTTCTCAAAATCTCTTAAAGATACCTGTATGAAACTTAAAACACTCTTATAATTATCGTAGAACAGCGTGTGACAAAATGTTGAAAAGAGTTAGATAAAAACTGTCAGATTCAGAAATTTTAGTTATAGGTAAACCTACGGTGCATTCGCACAGTGGTGGAAAAATGAGCTGGTATGCCATCTTGTTGAAGCCACACAGTTTCAGATAAGTTTGCCTCTATGCTCCAAGAAACAACCGTTCATTGATCATATGCAGATAAGTCCACCGATTCAACAGGTCATTAAAGAAATAAACCGAGGTATGCGGACGTTTCACTCATTCTGTTGTGGGATAGCCAGTCTGCCACTGCGTGGTGCCGGTTCACGAAACACAATGTCAGATGAGGTTACTTGAAACCTTTATGCTCACCCTCCCGTAAATCTCAACATACCACCAGGGGAAGGCGAGAATAT
The DNA here is from genome assembly GCA_030765065.1 of Deroplatys truncata. Lineage (NCBI taxonomy): Eukaryota > Metazoa > Arthropoda > Insecta > Mantodea > Mantidae > Deroplatys > Deroplatys truncata. The sequence continues at coordinate 196,674,641 of CM060978.1, forward strand.
CACAAGAAAAAGCATTCCATTTGTTTACCTACAGTGACACTGTTAAAGACAAGACACATTAGTGTCATTAACCAGTGGTATATGCCTGTAGTAGTAGATCTGCATCAACCGTTTACTGTCCCAGTCTGGAGTCGAATGTGGACCTCTGCACTCTGTAGTTGGTCAAGAGAGGTATCAAGTAAATGGTTCGCATGTATCAAAATCAGTTCTATTTTATTTATTTATCTATCTTTGCTAAGTAATGCACAAGTGAATATGAGGCATTTAGTCTTGGCTCTTTAATAGTCATATTTATGATTTACACTACCATCCTTATACTAATTAGCGTATTTCTTAATTCTAGTTTAATATAGTTTGTATTTTACTATTTCTCTCTATTCACTTTGTTGAAATATTGCCCTACCTTCCTATTAACGGGGCGGGATGGTTCAGGCGGCAACCTCTGTGGCCGTCATTGGCAGATCCTAGGTTCGATTCCCGGCGATCGCCCACTCTGACTATGGCGGTCTTCCTGGTTTTCTCCTGGTCGCATAGGCGAATGCCGGGGTGGTGTATTCTACCACGATTTATACTTTCCCCCCCATTTCCTCTCCTTTCATCTCTCTCTCTCTCTCTTTCTCCCTCTCTCTCTCTCTCTGTCACGTTTCAGGCGTGTCTTCGGATCCTGCGGTGCTGGCGATGTCTGGCAGGTGGCATAGTTGCTTGCACATTTCCGTGAACACCAGAGTACGTTGTCCCGCCCGTTAGGGTCGCTTCGTCGCCTCCTCTCGGGGATTCTTCGCTTCTACTATTGCGCGGGTTCAAACCGGAAATATTAGGGATTTCCGCCAGTCTCTGTGGGGCCCGTGTACCTGCGGTCTCCTACGGCTCTTTCACATCATCCTTCTCCGGGGGATGTAGCTACAATAGATAAAGCTGGTCGCAGTGGCGAGGTGTCCCCGTCCGATAAATACATCCTATACCTTACCTCTGGATCTGCGGTCTCCTACGGCTCCTTCACATCATCCTTGCCTCCGGGAGATGTAGTCCTATAAACACATCCTATACCTTACCTCCGGATCTGCGGTCTCCTACGGCTCCTTCACATCATCCTTGCCTCCGGGAGATGTAGTCCTATAAACACATCCTATACCTTACCTCCGGATCTGCGGTCTCCTACGGCTCCTTCACATCATCCTTGCCTCCGGGAGATGTAGTCCTATAAACACATCCTATACCTTACCTCCGGATCTGCGGTCTCCTACGGCTCCTTCACATCATCCTTGCCTCCGGGAGATGTAGTCCTATAAACACATCCTATACCTTACCTCCGGATCTGCGGTCTCCTACGGCTCCTTCACATCATCCTTGCATCCGGGGGATGTAGTCCGATAAACACATCTTACGACTTACCTCCGGACCTGCGGTCTCCTACGGCTCCTTCACATCATCCTTGCCTCCGGGGGATGTAGTCCAATAAACACATCCTACGACATACCTCCGGACCTGCGGTCTCCTACGGCTCCTTCACATCATCCTTGCCTCCGGGGGATGTAGTCCAATAAACACATCTTACGACTTACCTCCGGACCTGCGGTCTCCTACGGCTCCTTCACATCATCCTTGCCTCCGGGGGATGTAGTCCAATAAACACATCCTACAACTTACCTCCCTACTATCTTTTTGAAACATTTGAATTACAACTATCTTAACTTTTCTTGTTGCTTTACATTTAAACGCTACATGCTCGAGATCTTCATCTCCACCACATATACGACATTGAATTCTGCTGTATTATTATTGTTTGTTCCGATTTGGTGCACCACTTACACATATATTAATTTATTTGCGAATTTAATAAAATATTGCGTCTCTAGATTTCGTACTTACGACTCGAAAAAACGATTCCTCCAAGAAGTTAATACGAAAATATACCTTCTCGAATTTGCACGATCTTTATGCTGAGAAAAGGTACATTTAATTGTAGATAAGATTCTATAGTTACAAAAGTTTGAAGATAAACAATTATTTTCGCAGTTAATATCGAAAAATGATGTACAATACTAAGGTTGGAATTGTCGCACAATTTCAGTCTCCACAGGCGAGCTTTACGAGTATACTCGCCTCTTATGTGCCTGAACGACGATGCACAAACTCGTTTTGCTATCATATTTGTAAATTATTATCGTCCGAAAGCTATAAAAGTATATAACAAGCTAAGGACATCTGCATCCGCAATACACAGCCCTAGCAAAATTTAAAACATTTAAAGAACATGTTAAATTACAGCGACAATGACCTAACGATGTTACAGGTAATGGAACGCCTTTTTAATAAGCGCTAATACCATCTCAATGCAATGCAACGTTTTATTTTGTGCCAAATTGACCCTCCCCGGAGAAACCTACTCTAGGAGACTACGGGCTCCATTAAAGGAAGGTTGACATTTACGGGAACAGAAGTGAAACGACTATGGTAGTGGTTTATCAAGGAGACGACAACAACAACAACAAGAAGAAGAAAGGGCGCAAGTAATTTGAGTCGTGTAGTACGTCAGGCGACTGTGCTCGTCGACTGCGCAGGCACCGGATCAGTTGCAGCTCTCCTCAACGTGCTGTCCACAAGGCTGATCAATCTTTCTTCGACGGCGAGAGAGGTCACGAGGAAAATAGCAGGGCAACGTTAGACAGAAGGCATTCCGGACGGTATTTCTAAATTCCTTTCGTAATTATTCACCGGGGAAAGGTTGATCGTCCGAACTACAGACTTATTGGGGTTTTAGGTTTCAAATATATCGGTAAATGTGAGAGCAGGAAGCAAGTACGTAATTATGTAATTTAAAATAATGTATTGAAGCCATAAAGAATGTAAAGAATTGTGAAAGAGTAAGGGTTTCTAAAAAGGCAATTATGTATGTTACTGAAGTGCAAGTTTATTAAATCAAGGAAATTCGGCTTATTACTTTATTATGTAATATATTCTCAAGAGAAATATGCCATTATTCCTACTTTCAATCCACTTACTCTTGGGTCAGAAAAACACGTTTCAATTTCAAAAGAAAATTGAAAGTCAGAAACACACTGCAGGATCACTGAAGTTCAAGGCTTGGAGTCTTTATTCAGAGGCTTTTTACTTTCTCTACTACGTATAAGTAGGGGAGGTATTGTATTCCACCAAAAAGTTCGAGACATCGAGATTTCACCGGAAATACATGTTTTGAGGTCCTCTGAATCCAAAACAGGTCCGTGTGTGTGCTTGTGAACAGCATAACTCAAAAACGAAACGTCATATCAACACCAAACTTGGTATTTAAGCTCAGTACCTTCCAAAGGTGCGACGTGAAGATTTTCAAGAAAATCTCCCCACCCCAGGCTACCCTTTACATGAAACATTTTTCGAAAATTTGTATTTTATAAAAATGGGTCCAACGATTTTGACTAAAATACCATATATTAAGGATATTTACACGACAAATAAAATGTATATAATTTGAATTTTCTGGGAATAGCCTATGAAGTCCACTACATTTGGAAGAAATTTTGTGTAATCTTGTACATGGTAAATGTTAAGCGACAGACGAATACCTACTACACAAAAAATGTAGATTTCTTTAAAATACACAATTTAATTAAAATAAGCTTGTTAATGGTATAAGTCGTTTCTAAGATATATGTTATTAAAGATTCGAATTGTTCATTTCTTGATCATCCTCTTACAGTCCTTTCAACTTTCAGTTGTTTCTCGCGATGTCATGTAAACAGTATAGAATTTTAAGGTCAGCTTATAGCGTCCAGTTCTTAAACATTTGACTATCCTTGTTCTCTTTGTATCTACGAGGAATGTGTAATGTGGGTAGATAGAAAACTAAGCTTGAGTAAGAATAATTTGTATACCCATTAATAAAAGATATTTTTTATAATTGTTTCATTTGTATAGGCCATTTTAAGTTCTATGGTCATATCGGGGGCTTTGCCTTGAGAAACAATTGGTGTTATACTGGTTGAACCGTACGTCTGTCTACGTTGACTTTTAAATATTAAATACGCTCACTCACATGCACTCTCACATTCATGCTTCCAAGATTTTATGGAGGATACGGAATTTCTGGTTAAAGAAAATTACCTGCTCCAGCCGAGAATTAAACCCGGGAACTCTGGGCTAAGAGGCCTGAACGGTGACCACTCGATCACAGGAGTGATCAAATATGAGATAGAAATATTTTTACGTTATTAGCATCACGCTTTGGGCGCCAATTTGAAGACAGATGTAGGTATTGTAGTTCCATGTTGGGGAGCCAAACTTGAAGTTGCAGCCCCACGTATGATACAAAGTTTCCCGTGGCCTTCGCCCCATGTTCACTTTCCCGTGGTCTTCGCCCCCACTTTTATTTTCCTGTGGCCTTCGCCCCACTTTTAAAAAATCAACTTTGTATTTTAATGTTTCTTTAAATATTATATTTGTATGACTCGGCTGCGTTAGTATTAATTTGCAGAAACACGTATCTCTTAGCAGGGGGTGGTGTGGCTAAAGAATGAATGCTTACACAAATTATAAGTCTTACTTCACTCCTTTTATTAATCCTTCACACGATTAAATAACACTTCACTGATATATCCTACTGCAGAGCTGTGAGATTATTTATTAATATCACTTTTTAACACAAAATTTATTTTTATTCTCGCCATAATGAAGTTTTGTCTCACACTTAACCTGTACCGTATCGAAGTGCTCGGGAACGCTGCCTAGTAGTGTCTGGCTTCTACCGCTTAAATTCGTACATTTACTATATTTCACGTCTCTGATTGGCTAATTTTACTCCAATACAATACTTTTATTTAACTTGCGCTTTTTCTAGCTTTGATTGACTATTTATAAAGTGTTTTAAATATTACATTATTGTTGCAAGAATTATTAGTAGCATTATTAAACTTTCCAATTCAAACATAATACAATGACTGTTACATACACTTTACATATTATTACATACATATATTGCTCTAAGGCCGGCTGTTATTATATTTTATATTGTATAATTTGACTGGTATCATTTAAGTGTTAAAAATACTGCCTCAATTATGCTGGGAGTCCATTTCTACAATAGATTTCAGAAATAGCCGCCTCGTCAAAAACAAATTTACATGTGGCACAAACGTTTGAAATATGTGATCAGTTGATTTGCTTGTGGCAAGAATTATAATTAACTTTCCAGCGATATCTACTTATATATCCTTAATACTATAAAAAATTGAAATGTGCTGGGTTTTGAATAGCCTGTATTCCACCATTACACCTGTACTTCAAGAGTAAAGTTGATAAATATATTAGTTCACTTTAGGATATAAATAGTTTCGAGATTATTTCGTTTTTCCAATTGTTTTAATATACATATGCTTAATGTTACTGCTACACAAAGCTGTCCAAAAACATATTTGTGATACATGCTTTGACAAAGGTACTTTGTTTTGCTTGTATGCTTTCCGAAACGAAGTCTGGAGCATGATTTTGCCACCTTACTCTTCACGTAATATAACAGCGATTTTAAAAGTTACATTATAATAAATATAATATATAATTTCTGTAAATGATTAGATACGCATTTTAGCGTATAACCATGGAGATTTGATTTGAAACATTGTATATCAGGCTGATCACTGTTTCGGAAAGAAAATGCTGGACCCTTATTTTCGAACGCCCAGGAACTCATTTGATGTCGGTTACAGAGTTCGATTGTTTCAAGATGGTCGGATCATGTCTAAGGTCCTCAAGATGAATTGGTCCATTGTCACGAGATGCCAAGGTCAGCTCCACTGATAATGTCACCCCAAGGTGTCGGGTGAAAAGTGAAAGTGTTGTGTGAAGCCCTATACGTATCCCTTTCAGTTCAGTTACATGGCTTACACTTCGAGACACACCCTACCAGAACATCCTGTCAGCTGCAGACACTACCACCTCGTGGCAGCAACAAGTGAGGACGAACCAATATCTTCTTTGTATAGGATTTCAAACGGTTCAAGTGGCGATGCGTCGCTATGCACACCTTGTAAATGCTTCGGCATGCTAGAGTGCAACATAGGCATAGGGAGTGCTTCAAGCTCTAGTTCAAATGGTGCCGGTCCTCGTAGCCGTGGTCGCTGGAGTGTGTAGTTTCGGCGCTCCGTCAAGCTGAGGATCGCAGATTCGAGTCCCACCATGGACATGGGTGTTTGTGTGTGTCTGTGTGTTGTGTAATTGCGATAATAAGCGGTAAAGAACACAGTAAAACACAGTCATAATAAACTGGGTAAACAAGGAAACTTGGGAAAAAAAACTCTTGCACAAGCGTCTCCCACCCCCTTAACTAACATTTTTCATAAACGCTTATATTTGAGAATAGTGAAGAATGAATAAGGGGATTTCAGATTCACTACTTAAAAGATCTAATATGTTACATTCACATGACTTTCTCTACCTACTATCCTGTGTTTATTCTTACGAAAGCTTATTTTTCTGTCTACTTCATGTTAATGGAGATAAACCTTTGCAGAAATAGCTAAATTACACATTTCGGTGTAGGTACAAGGATAATAGACGAAAACGAATCGATAGTCAGATGTTTAAAAGCTAGTCTCTACATGCAGAACTAGAAATTCCACGCTCTTTACTTACATTGTGAGAAACACTAAATTGCGAGAGCACTTTAAAAAACGACAGAAGTATTGAAAACTTCAGATCAATAACAAAGCATATCTCGGATATGTCTGGTGCCACAGAAAAACTTATTTGAAATAGTTGTGAATATTAAAGGGATCTGCATTTGTTGTGTAGTAAGGTTACCACAAGAGCTTATCTTATATGAAATTGTATAAAATTCCTTCGGAATGAGGAGGACTTCTCAAGCTATTCCCAGAAAATTCAAAATACTTATACAGTTTATTTGTCATGTAAACATCTTAAACCTATGGTAAATCGTTAGTAATTTTTGTGAAACTCCAAAATCTCGTGAACATCTTCCACGTAATGGGTAATTTGGGTTGGCGGATTTTATTTAAAATCTTCTTGTATCTTTGAAAGATCCTGAACCTAAATACCAAGTTTGGTATTTATCAGGAACTTCGTTTTTGGGCTGCGCTTTCCACACACGAACGCGCGCGCGGACGTTTTTATGAGTTTTTTACTTTCTCTACTACGTATAGTAAGTAGGGGAAGTATTGTATTCCACCCAAAATTTCGATACCGAGATTTTACCGGAAATACATGTTTTGAGACCCCCTGAATCCAAAAAAAGCATTTTTGGAAACATGTCCCTGTGTGTGTCTGTGTGTCTGTGTGTGTGTCTGTGAACAGCATAACTCAGAAACGAACAGTCGGATAAACACCAAACTTGGTATTTGGGTTCAGTATCTTCCAAGGATGCGACACGAAGGTTTTCAAGAAAATCCCCCCACCCCAGAGTACCCTTTACATGGAAGATTTTTCGAAAATTTTAATTTTCTCAAAAATGGCTCTAACGATTTTGATTAAAATATCATATGTTTAAGATATTTTTATGACAAATAAAATGTATATCTTGAATTTTCTGGGAATGTCTCCAAAAGTATTCTTTATTGTGAACGACTTTTGCATAACTGGTAAACCATAAGAGATAGACAAAATTTTACTACACAAAAAATGTAGATCGCGTTACAATACACAATTTATGTCATATACATTTTTTTTGTTGAGTGAACCATTTTCGAGATATTGCTTGTTATTCCCTTAAATTTTTCAATACTTATTTTCTCAAATGGGAATTCGTTATTCATTTTTTTGTCTTGGATATGCAAAGAGTTATAATCTGTGGCAAAGGGAATGGTGCTGCACCTAGCAACCAGCTATTAATTTTATTCAGAGTGCCTCCAACAATGTATTTCTGGTGAATTCCCGACAAGAATTTTTGGATAGAATGCAATATCTTCTCTATCTACTATGTAAGCAAGTGTAGAGAAAGTAAAAACTCTAGTATATATGACTGAAAAGGAATGTACATTGCCTCATCAATAATGTTGGGGCATGATTTAAGAGATCGCGAATTCAAAACTCAGATGGAGTGAGTTAACCGGTTAATATTTTTTCCCGGTTTTTTTCCCCCCTCTTTCAGAAGACAGATGTCCGGAAACTGTGGACGCAATCTCATTTCAGCATTTCATTCATTCAATGTCTTATAAGTCCTACCGGATTAAATGACAAATAAATAAAAAGGAATGAAAATGGAAATGCCATTTATATATATATAAAAAATTGTTGCCATATAAAACTCCTGTTTCAGAATGAAAATGGCCTGAAGAGACTAGTATTTTCACTAGTGGGCTATCCAAAAAATGATTTAAAAAGTGCTTGAGTTCAAAAGCTTGGCATTTCACACAAATTATAAAAGAATATCTCGGTAATAGTTGATGCCACAAAATATTTCACATTACATTTTTTTGTGTAATAAATTTTAGTCTAACTGTTACGTTTTACTGGTTATTTAAAATACATCCGGAATGAACTGACTTCATTTTTTGTCGTTTAAATATCTTAATTATATGGCAGTGTAATTAAAATGAATAAAGCCATCTTTGAGAAAATAAAAGATAACAAAAGTCCCGAAATTAAACATCAAGTTTGGTATTCAACCTACTTTTCGTTTTTAAGTTACGATGCTAACGCACATGGACCTTGTTCTAAAATTGCCGTTTTTGGATTTTGGGGACATTAGAAAGTACATTTCCAGTGAAATCTCCACATCAGTTTTGGGCCGGATGCAATACTTCCTCTGCTTACTAGAGAAAGTTAAAATGTTACAAAATACTATAATCTGGAATATTCTCTAATGGAGTAAAAATATCTGAGTTTGTAAGCTAAGAGAAATAGTGATTGAAGATAAGTTGTAGAACAATAATGAATTTTAGATATTTTGAAAGTGATATTGTTACATGCAGGGGTGATAGCCGAACGTTTCCAGCAAAATATTAAATTTTAATCACCCCATTATACACACGAGAGAAACGTAACAGATACTGCAAGAGGAACAGGACCTTGATGTTCACATTCCTATGCAGCGTGGCGTTTTGTAACAAATCACACAAATTTCACATTGCCTGTGATTTATTAATAAAGTAATTTGTGGCCCTAGATTACTACACAAGGGGACAAAGGATTGAGGGGAGGTTCCTCGCACACACGCAACCTACACCTTACACACCAACTCTCAGACTGGCGCTCACACACAATGAAAGTAACATTAACATCTATCCCCACCCTCTCTCCAACTCTGGCTAGGCTCGCCGGCCAGTGGTGGAGAGTGCCATGCCAGACGGAAATTCAAACACAAGCCGAAAGAAATACTAAATTACCCCAACAATGCTGTCGCCAATACAACGCAATAATGTGTCTGGCATGACAATATCTATTAATACGCCACATATCTTGCAGAAACACAACTTATGTGATAGTTAACGTACAGTTTCAAAGAAAATATGAAAAGAGTTTTGAAACCCTGTAATTCCATAATCTGTTAATTTCTTTATGAAGCAGAAGTAGTGTGCTAGCAACGCAGCAAATAAAACGAATTAGAATGACAAAAAGGAAATGATCAGATTTTAAAGCCTACTTAATTTATCAGAAATAATAACAGTACTCGGAATTAAATGTTACTGACATATCAAGAAACCTGAATGTTAGCATTCACATGATCATCTCTACTCACACCTCGACAAACTATTCTTACAGAAGATTATTCTTCTATCTACTTATTAATCGCAGTAAACTTTAATTACACATTCATTGTAAGTATAAGAACACAGTAAGCTAAAGCGATAGTCAAATCTTTTAAAAGCCGGTTGCTATCTGATGGCGTTGAAATTCCGTTCTCTTTGCATAAACACGAAAATATCTCCCTCCCCTTTAAAAAAAGTAATAGCGATTTGCAGTTTATAAAAATATTAAGTATTTCACAATTCAAACCAATAACGAGGAATATCTCGGAAATGGTTAATGTTTCAAACATTTTGTGTCACATAAATTGTGTGCTTTAACGAGATCTACATTTTCACCTTCTCTAGGTAGAGAAGGTATTGCAATCCATCCAAAAATTCGATACAGAGATTTCACCGGAAATACATGTATGAGGCGCCCTGAATCCAAAAAAGCATGTGTGTGTGTGTGTGTGTGTGTGTGTGTGTGTGTGTGTGAATAGCATAACTCGCAAACCAAAAGTCTGATAAACACCAAACCTGGATTTTAAGTTCAGTATCTTCTAAAGATGCGACACGAGAATTTTTAAGAAAATCCCTCCACTCCAAGCTACCGTTTACATGGCACATATTTCGAAAATTTCTATGTTGATTAAAATGTCATATATTAAAGATATTTACATGACAAGTAAAATGTACAATTTATTTCAAATAAGCTTTTTTTCTGGCATAAGTCATTTCTGATATATCCGTTATACTGTTCACTATTTGGTCATTTTCTTAAAGTCCTGTCAACATTCAGTTGTTTCTCGGATAGCATGGAAACAGTATGGAATTTTAAGGCCAGCATATAGCGCCCAGGTCTTAAACATTTGACTATCGCTGTTTTCTTTGTGTTTATAAAGAAATGTGTAATGTAACTACTTCCGCAAAGGTTTTTTACTTTCTCTACTACGTATAGTAAGTAGGGGAAGTATTGTATTCCACCCAAAAATTCGATACCGAGATTTCACCGGAAATATATGTTTTGAGGCCCCCTGAATCCAAAAAAAAGCATTTTTGGAAACATGTCTGTGTGTGTGTGTGTGTGTATGAACAGCATAACTCAGAAACGAACAGTCGGATAAACACCAAACTTGGTATTTAGGTTCAGTATCTTCCAGAGATGCGAAATGAAGGTTTTCAAGAAAATCTCCCACCCCAGATTATCCTTTACATGGAACATTTTTCAAACATTTTTCAAAAATTTTAATTTTCTCAAAAATGGCTCTAACGATTTTGATTAAAGTATCATATGTTTAAGATATTTTCATGACAAAATGTATATCTTGAATTTTCTGGGAATGTCTCCAAAAGTATTCTTCATTGTGAACGACTTTTGCATAACTGGTAAAGCATAAGAGATAGACAAAATTTTACTGCACAAAAAATGTAGATCGCGTTAAAATACACAATTTATGTCATATACATTCTTTTTGTTGAGTGAACCATTTTCGAGATATTGCTTGTTATTCCCTTAAATGTTCCAATACTTATACTTCTCAAATTCTGGTAATGCAAAGAGAATGGAATGCTCCACATAGCAACCAGCTCTTAAAATATTTGACTATCACTTAAAGCCTACCAATTCCCCTTGCATCTACAAGAAAATTAGCAATAAGATTAACATCTCGATATCTGGATTAACATGAAGCATATGGAGAATAAGCGTTTGTAAAAATAGTTTGTACAAGAGTAGAGAAAGTCATGTGAGTGTAACACATCAGAATTTTTTTGTCCTGGTAATGCAAAGAAAATGGAATACTCCACATAGCAACCAGTTCTTAAAATATTTGACTATCGCTTAAAGCCTAGCAATTTCCCTTGCATCTACAAGAAAATTACCAATAAGATTAACATCTTGATTAACATGAAGCATATGCAGAATAAGCGTTTGTAAAAATAGTTTGTACAAGAGTAGAGAAAGCCATGTGAGTGTAGCACATCAGATTTTTTAGTTATGCTGTTCACAGAGAAAACGCGGATGCTTTTCTAAGAATTCTTTTTTGGGTTTAGAGAGCCTCAAAACGTGCATTTACGGTGTTATGTCGACATCGAATTTTGGGTGGAGTACAATACTTCCTCCACTTTAAGTGCGTAGTTGAGGAAATAAAAATAGCCTAGTTCATTAAAATGTACAATTATAAAATTGAAAGAAAACTAAATGTGGGTAGAAGTGAAAAGCGTTGAGTGGAATCTCTCCTAAGGTGGAACGAACGGATAGAGATCTAATCCATATTGTTCCGGATGATGATGCTTTCAATGTAGCATTTTCTTCACTCTCATCATTTATTCCGAAGTTACAACACACGTTTCTTTCGTTTTTTAGATCTGTCCACATCTTGGGGTCCTGATTGTACTGATAGGCAATCTTATTTTTATACATGGTTCCCAATTACTACAGCAGTGTTAAATTTGTGATCATTTGAATATATTTGTAAGCCATTCCCAAAGCTTTCATTCCTAATATAATCGAGCCTTGTGCGTCCTTTGGTCCTTCTTAGGAAAGTTATTTCAGTGCTTTGTATTCTAGTCAAGTTTTCATGTTAGATGCCTGCTGTGTTTCACTGCCACACAATAGCCGAAGTACAGCTGCTGTTTTAAAACTTCTCTCCTCTTTTTTCTTTCTCTACCACGTACCTAGTAGGTAGAGGTAGTATTGCATTCCAACCAAAAATTTGATAACAGATTTCACTGGAAATGTACGTTTTGAGGTACACTGAATAAAAAAAGCATTATTAGAAGAGGTCTGTGTGTGTGCGTGCGTGCGTGCGTGCGTGCGTGCGCGCGCGCGCGCCTGTGTGTGCCTGTGCCTGTAAACAGCATTCCTCAAAACGAAATATCGGATAAGTACCAAACTTTCTATTTAAGTTCGGTATCCTCTTAAGATGGGATACGAGGGTTTTGAAGAAAATCTCCTACCCAAACTATTCTTTGCATGGAAAATTCTATATGTTTTATTTTCTCAAAAATGACTCTGACGATTTTGATTAAAATACCATATATTTAAGATGTTTACATGACAAATAAAATGCACTTCTTGAATCTCTGAGAACAGCCTGTGTTCTTCATTCGAAAGAAATGTTGTATAATTTTGTAATACGGATCAACTATAGGAAACAGATGGAAACTTACTACATAAAAATGTAGATTTCCTTATTTCAAACATTTTTGTGGAATCGGCTATTTCCAAGATATCCTTTATTATTTTCTAATTTTTTTTACTCTGTTTTATTTTACGTCGCTTTGACTTCTTGGCCATATCGCGACGGATCTGTTGGTGGATAACCCTTAGAAGGATATGTGATGGACAGTTAGCCTTCGGTCTCATCCCTGTAACCCGCTCGTCACGTGTCACAGAGACCTAGCGTATAGCTAGCGAATCTTCTGCTTCATGCCGTGCAGATGGCGTTAGGGTGCCGTCCAGTCCAACCGCCGTCCTCACACAGAAAGGCGGACAGTTTGCCTTCTAGGTCTCATCCCTGCAAATGCCGTCTTGCTTCGTCACGTGTCCACAGAGACCCCCAGCGCATGGCAGCCGGATCTTCTGCTTCGTGCCGTTCAGATGGCGTTAGAGTGCCGTCCATAGTAACTGCTTACATTGTCTGTTGATAGATGGCATTCGCTATTAGCACTTATTTTTCATTTTAGTATTGCTTTAGACTTAAGGTGGAACTTTGGGTCGTGATATTAAATATCCAATCCGGTATTTACCTTGGCGACTAAACCTCAGACAGATTGGTCGGCCCACGGGATTTGAATTCGGTACCTCCCGACTTTACCGCCTGAGGCATCCCGCTCGGTTCCTTTATTATTCATTTGATTGCTTCAGTACGTTTTTTTAGGCTATCACTGTTCAGCTGTTTCTCGCGATGACACAGAAAGAGCATTTAGCTGCTAGTTTTTTAACATCTAACTATTAATTTGGTTTCCTCTATTCCCCTTGTACCTACAAATGTGCAGAAATTATTTTTGCAAAGGTTTATCTCGATTAACATGAAGTACCTGATAGAAAAATAATCTTTCATAAGAATAGTTTATAGAAGCTACAGGAAGTGGTAGGAAAAGTCATGTGAATGTAATACCTCAGATATTTTTTTCATATTTTCTGTGTGTGTCAATATTACCTGAAATTCGAGTGTTATGTTTTTTAATGCCTTATAGGGTATTCATCAAGATGTTACTGTATTGCAAGATATACAATGTTTATTTTATCTTATGGCCGGCCTGCTAACGTCGTAACGTAATCAATCTGCCTGTATCTATACGAGAGGCTATGCCTGTCTTAGTCAATTCTATACGAACAACTAAAAAGCGGCATGCCTTGCTCTTTATACCAACAGCTTTAACAGAATCCATTGAAAGGAAAGCAGCTCAAAAGGATGCCTAACATTGAAGCCTTTTTTTTTGAACGAACTTAGTTTTAGGGGCCTCTTCAGCCCCACCCCTCCAATAAAACCATGAATGAACAGTCCATGTTTAAGTGGAAGTAGCTTTAGGAATACTTCAGAAAACTCTAATTTATGGTTAAAATCTTAAGCTGCAGAAAAAACGTTGCCCTACAAGCAGAGGCGGGCTTGTAACGCGATTATTCAATTGTGTGTACAGCGACCTCAAATTTCTTAAACAAACGGTACTAGGTTTTTTTCTTAGAAACTTTAAAAATATCTTATGCATACCTTAAATTCGTTGCCTTTGTTAAAACATGACTCAAATAAAGTTATAAAATATTACTTAAAAACCTCAGACATTTTAATATCATAAACTCTGATTTCAATGATTTTTGAGAAAAAACAATAGAAAATCTGCCGGTTTTATAAAAGTATAATAAAAAATCTGATGTTTTATAGATATGCATGACTTACTCTACGTCCACTAAACCTTTATTTTTATTTCATCTGTTAACTATTCATACAAAAGCACGTATAAATGGTTGTTGAAATTATATTCGGGGAAAAAAAAGAGTGTTAGCGTTTTAAAAATGTGTGGTAGTAACGCAAAATTCAAACCAATTTAAGTGAATTTCTCGGAAATTATTAATATCACAAAAATAGTTGACGTAAATAATTGTATTGTTTTAATGAGATCTGTATGTTTTGTGTAGTAGGTTTTTCTCCATCTCTTACCTTTTCCATTTATACAAAAGTATGCAAAATTCATTCAGAATTAGTAAAACTTAACATGCTTAACACAGATAATTCAGTATCCTTTATTAATAATGCAAATACCTATAACACTTGGTATTTTAATCAAACTCGCATTCATTTGTGAGAAAATAAAAAAAAACACGAAACTTTTTCCATGTAAAGGCTGATTTTGAATATTATTACGAAAATCTTCGTGTCGCATCCTTGTAAGATGATAAATTTAAACGACATTTATCCAACTGCTCCTTTTAGTGATGCTGTTCTCCCGTTCCTCTCCCCTACACGCGCGGATACTTTTTAAAATATGTATTATGCATTCAGGGGCTCCAAATAGGCGAAATTCTGATAGGGATTTACTGCCTTAAATATTTGGCTAAGCAATGTATGGATGTAAGTGACTACCAAAAGAATCAGAATGAATTTTCAGAAGTAAGGGAAAACCATAAATAAAATAAGAACCTGAGGTAACGCTCTGAGATTAAGAAAAAAGACCGTACGCCTTTACTGTTCTGTATCACTTACTATGGCCGGCAGAGAGAGTAATGCATTCCACCCAAAAATCCGATATTAAGATTTCGCCGAAATACGCATTTTGAGATCCCTTGAGTCCAAAAGCAGTTTTATAAAACAGGGTTTGCTTGCGTGGGTATGTGTGATAGAGAGGGGGAGGAGGGAGCGTGACTAAAAAACGAAAAGTTCCATAAATCCCAAATTTAGTATTCAATTCCAGTATCTTCCAAGGACGCGACACGGGGATTTTCAAGAAGATTTCTCCAAACAAAATCACCATTTGAATTTTTTTTTCTTCCTCAAAAACGACTTAACAATGCTGATTAAAATACCAGATGTATACGATATTTTCATAACCTGCGAAATCTTCTGTCTCTTCCATGTCGCTTATTTACACTTTCCAAATACTCCTCTGGCGGATATGCTTGAAATTTTAATGCCGTAATTGTTAGTGCTTAACACTACACTATTACATCACCGTTTTGATAATGTATTAGTTCATCAAACTGCATTTTAAACAAGGCATTATGCCACATTAGAACATGTTTAGTGGAAAAGAGCGCATCGTATCACCTGCATCAGGCTGTCGCAGCTTGGGTGTGCGCCAGGGGCAGCGAAGGCGTGAGCCTTACAGGAGTCTGCCTTCAGCATGCAATACAGCTCGGCACTGGTCACGACCGAAGTGTTATATGTATAATGACGCTGTACATTCTATTTCCTCGTCGAATTCAGCCTCTTTAGACATAGTGACATATACAGGATGAATCACCTAAAACTTGCACAGCAAATATTTCGGAAATGGAAAGTTCTATTGATGTGCAGTTTTCACAGCATTGATTGGTAGTCAGGGGCTCGTACATTTAGCCTATAAACAATTTTAATAATACTGAGAAAGTGTATTTTTTGAGCAAACATACAGTTTTTTAAAAGGAACAGTACATCAACAGAATAAAGGTAGGGTAAATTAGAATGTCAATTGTCTTTGTTGCAGGATTCTAGTGCAAGTGGTTTACGAGAAATCGTTTTTTGAAAAATTTCCAACCCGACAATTGTTTGTCCCATTCAACCTGCTTAGTTGCTACTCTGTATTCACTGTTAGGTTGATCCGCGTCAAAACAAACCCCAGGTGACCTGTGCACCGCTATAATGTATCCTTCCGCCATTCGCACTAGAAATACTGTCACACTTTCAGACCACGTGGCGAGTACATGTGGCACGTAGTGCAAAAAGGAGCAGAGTCCTTATTTCGATAACTGAAACGCTGACTAGCATATTCTGTTAAGGGTTAAAGGTGATAAGATTGATAGTTGCAACAAAATAAACGTTTGCACATATAATAGTTAATTCTGAAATACATCAGCGAAAAATAAAGTAACAGGTATGCGATAACCTAATTTATTCGCTCTCTGGAAGCGGTACTTTATTAACTGTTGGCGGCTCATTTTAAAAAAGAAATTGTGCACTGTTACGCGAATTGCATTCTTCTTAAAATCACTACATTCTTTCATCGCGTATTTCATATACCTTCTTTTTTTCCGGGTGTAACCACTTTTCTCGTTTCAGATTTTTCTGCACAAGCACTGTTTATACTTGTACTCCAAACACCGGTGAACTCAGAAGTTAATTTCACCATTTCTTTCGCGGAAAGTGTTGGATATTTCTCACATAACTTATAATAAGGATTCAACACTATTGTTATTTCACCACTAGTCAATGGTTTGCGCGGCTAATGCTTTACGTAATTCGACGAAAACACAAGAGCAAATTAACCGTCCGCCATGATACTAAACACAACTGCTGGTTTCTGGCTATAAACAATATTCTGCGCCTCCCCGGATGTCAGGTGACTCATACGAATTGCATCATGGGACTTGTAGCTCTGTTTTGCGGTATAAATCAGCGTTAAATAAAACCTTAGGTATTTGTATAGAATATTATACTATTTAAGGATAAATTCATTCTAAAATTAAGAGATTAGCATGGGACTACTTTACTGGGCGCATTGCTACCGTGTTGCACCACGGTGCACTGACCACGTGGTCTTGTTTTGCCGCGGATCAACCTAAGAGTGAATATAGAGTAGGTACGATGTTATGTTTGTTTGCATTGTGTATTTCTGGTCATTGATTGCATTGCGACTTTCTGGTCAGTTAGTCTGTGACAATTCAAGCAGTAAGTCGTGAGTGGAAGATGGGGTTTACTAATGCAGAAAAAGACGACATGGTGTATGGAGAGTGTAGGAAGAATGCAGTTCGTTCCTGTACGGTGTATGCGGAAACGTATCCCAATAGACGTCAACCATCTCGGCAATTATTTATCAACCTCTTCAACCAGTTACGTAAAGGTGGTACCATAACACATAGAAAACGTAACAGAAACAAACAAGTGACTGGAGAAGAGGTAGAAATTAATGTTTTGGCTGCCGTTGCAGTAGATCCGCAAATTAGTTCCCCCACAATCGCACGTGGAAGTGGCATAAGTCAGGCAAGTGTACTACGCATTCTCCATCGACATAGGTTCCATTCCTATCACATATCTCTCCATCAAAGCTGCATAGAAACGATTTTGAGAATCGTGCTAACTTTTGTACATGGGCATTACGACATGATACTCCAGATTCATCATGTATCTTGTTTAGTGATGAGGCAACATTTACTAATCATGGCCAGGTAAACCACAGAAACATGCACTTTTGGTCGGTTGACAATCACCGTTGGCTTCGTCAGGTGGAACGTCTGCGTCCATGGAATTGAAACGTGTGGTGTGGGATAGTGAACCATCAGCTCATACGCCCTTTGTTCATAGAAGGAACAATGAACTCGCACAAGTATCGCAGCTTCCTGACAGACCGTCTGCCACAGATGCTATAAGACGTTCCTTTGCAGACTAGGAAGAACCTGTGGTACCAACATGATGGCTGTCCAGCCCATAGTACACGAAGTACTACAGCTTGTCTTAACGGATTGTTTCCAAATCGTTGGATTGGACGAAGAGGACCTGTACCTTGGCCGGCCCGTTCATCGGATCTGACCCCTTTAGACTTTTTTGTGGGGAAGGCTGAAAGACACTGTCTACAAGGATGTACCAACTACACCAGACGATATTGTCAAAACCTCTTTTATATGCACTCCATTACCGGGGGTAGAGCACAGGACCGAGATCTAAAGCATCACATTATATTTTCCTAGCACGAGGTTCGACGGGGGCAAGCTAATAAAATACTTAATAACGCCTGAAAACCACTGAAATATTATTAAATCAACATGAATTAGGAAGGAAGGGACCCCTATGTAATCAATTCACATATTATAAAGTTAGATGCCAAATATATTATACCAAAACAAAGTGATACAGATTACCTTCTTGTTTGACGAAGCGCCATGCCGAAATACATCGTGTTCTATTCACTAGCAAAGCTCAAAGAGAAAGTATCTCACTCACTACCTCAAGACAAACCAGTTAACCCCTCCCCCTACTACGTCACTACCTGTTTACGCTGCCAACCTAAGACTTAACCATGCAGTATTACCACACCACATTCTCACAGTATTACCACATATACTTACAGTATTACCACACCATACGCCACAATATGAAACGACGTATTACTGCTGCCTGCTCTGAAATTTCCGCTGAAATGCTAGAACGTGTGCAGCAGTCTTTCCATAGCAGACTGGAAGTGTGTGTTGAAGCTGCCGGTGGTCATTTTGAACACAATCTTTCAAGGGCTATGTTCTCTTTACTTGTAAGAATCCGCAGAAGTACTGTAATTTCCTTTTGTTTTTCTTAAGTTTGTGCTACCACAGGTTGTACAAGTGTCGGTGCGTAAAAGTTTCAAAATAAGATTTCTCGTAAACCACTTGCACTAGAACCCTGCAACAAACGCCACTGACATTCTAATTCACCCTACCTTGATTCTGATGTAACTAGGCATTGTTCTATTTAAGAAATTTAGTGTTTGCTCAAAAAATACGCTTTCTCAGTATTATTAAAATCTGTTTATATGCTAAATGTACGAGCCCCTGACTATCAATCAATACTGTGAAAACTGCACATCAATAGCACTTTCCATTTCCGAAATATTTGCGGTGCAAGTTTTAGGTGATTCATCCTGTATTATGAGAAACGACACAACCTAAGACTGGCAGGAAGCACTAGATCGTGTGCTATGACCTTCGCTCAGTGACTATTGGCTATCATGTTCACCCTCGAGTCGGACCACGCGCGAGTACTCGGACTCAGAGATGCAACAGGCTGGCCTAAATAGTAGCACCAGCTACTTATGTTAGCGCTCAGAACTGTTAAAGATGGCTCCGCAGTAATGTGTGAGGCTCTCATTCAGTAGGTTCCGGCTGCGATTCTTGTTGGATCGGCTACTCTAACTTTGGGCTTTTTTCCTATTTTCCCAGGTCGGTAGACGAATGCTGGGGTGGTGTCTTAATGCCGCGATATTTCCGGTCTCCCGTTTCTCGTCATTTCATTTCCTTGGTATGAGGAGGATCAGGCGAGTGGACGGCGTGACGAGGAATGTAGCGGTAGAATGTATTTTGAGTAGCTGTCTCTTTGGCATCCGGAGTGTGACGAACCCACAGTGAGACTTCTCCTTGGGGAGAGAGACTTGTATGGGTGGTCCAACCGACTTCCGGATCTGACACCTGAGGATGTTAGCAACTCCGCCTGCGCCCGAACCTGCCCTTCAGATCCGGTCGCTCTTTGTGTCCTTTATTCACCCCTTTCCTCCCGAAGGTTCAGTAGGTACTACTCGGCCACAATATGAATGAGTTCGGTGGAAAGAGGAACTAAACAGTTTTGGAATATGTGGGCGGGGCATCGAAGGACAGTAAGGTAAAGAAAACACCCTCAGTTCCGAGTTGCATTTACTATTGAGACTGAGCCCTGCAACTGTAGTACTGTTTTCATTGTGCAACTGCACACACCTATGACCTTCCCCTCACTCCCCTCTAATCCCTAGCCTTTATGCCGTTACGCATTGTCTACAAAAATGTTGGCGCCCTCCTCCAGGTGCACTCATATTGTGACCAACTAGTGCAGGCCTCCTATGTGCTTGTGAGCCGAAAACCTCATCAGCAGCTCTACTGCTCTAGTTGCGCCCAATTCTTATTTCTGAATTGCTGACAGACGATACATGGAATAGGCATGGTGACAAGTAAATGGGCCATAAAGTAGAAGATCATGCAACAACATTGTCCTTGTGATCGTGTTAGTGTTCGGTTTTGAGATGCCTTGCACGTAAGATCCACATTATTCCTCTCTTCCAGACTCGTGAATTGCTGCCATAAAGCTTTGTTTTTGAGTGACGTTTATTAATATTCCTAATTTGCTGTGTTATTAGCGAGGGCGGAAGACAACGCCATCAACAGTGCCGCCACAAGTCACGAAGTTTAACCGCAATAGAGAGCACCTGGAAATTGAAAACTATACGAACGTGACAACATTATCATGCATTCCGCGTGCACCTTTTGGAAGTCACGTTGTTTCAGTAACTAGATCCATCACCCTCACTTAGCAGTACTGTTGCAACTGAGATGCTGTGGTATTTTCTTCGTGAAGGTATTTAGGGTCGTATAACACCTTGTGTCAAATTCGAGTTTATAACGAATAACGCCACTTTTTCAGTTCATAAATAGGTAAGACTTTACCAAGTCAACTTTGTATGAGGCTTTCCTTTCAAATTTGTGGAAAAAACGAAGACCTTTGTTTCTCCGAAATCAATTTTTCTCTACTAAATAGATGGTAAATGTACTATAGTAGTAGTATAGCGTCACATATGTGTCCATCCACTTTATGAGATGCCATGGCATTAGTTAAATCCGCTACAACGAATATTTTGAGAAATAATCCCAAAAGTTTTAAGACTTTTAGAAGATCGTTCATACAAATTTAACTTACTTTTATACTAGTTTTAACCATATTTGAATTATTATAATCACAGATTTCCTTCAAACACCGGAAATACAGGATCTTCAGTATAAAACCTGACCGCTCGCACGGATTTTGCGTCTGGGTAGCACGACATGCCACAGCCGGCCGAATGAGCACTCTGTCTTCGCTTCTTAAATCTGTATTACTGTAAACCTGTAGATAAAATATGACAAAATTAATCTTACCTCATAGCGAATACTGTAAATATTGTTTTTCCGCAGCTAAACAAGCATTGTATCGAGTAAACACCGGCAAGCTTCATCCTTTCGCTTAACTCTATCGGCCTTTTTATTTCGTAGCAGTAATTCTAACCAGCTCTCTTACCTGCTACCCCTGAAGGTACCTTCTTATTCACCCTTGGGTTATCTTTCAAAAGTGTCTTCAAACTAATGTAGTAAGTCTGTTAATATGCTAATTAGAATAAAGTAAATCATCAGTTTGTTGGACAGTTAATGATAATTTTTCTTGTTTTCATTTACGTTCATTTACGTTTACTTTAAGTGAAGATTAAACGTCCTATAACTAGTGTTAAATCTGCTAAATTCACAATCTATTACTTCAGAAACTATTTAAGATAACAGACTGAAACTTTTACAAGATGTAGATAGATGCATCTCTTAAGTTCACTAATATACTTTTCTATAATAAGTATATACATTAAGAAAGATAACAGTATTTTCTTAATTACACCATCTTTGATTACAATTTATCAGCAGTTATTATTTTAGAAATACCCAACAATGTTAAATAACAACAAAGTAGATCCGAAATAGCACTTAGGTTTTTTGTCATCCTAAAATTTAAATAAACTATTTTCAATATTTTCTATTTTCAATCATTGTTAATAATTCCTATTTTCAAACTGGTCATTTACTCGTATCACAAATATCGTATATATAAAGTATCGTTCACAGGAAAATTAACCCAAGGAAAACTAGAAAAGAAAAACTCCATACACTTGCAAAGAAAGAAACCACATGGTTTGAGTACATAGAAGCTGCCATAGTCAACACTAGTACAAATTTGTAGAGCACAACTTTCCCTAAAAATGGACTAAACTTTACCTGTCTACTCTTAAAGGTATTTATTATTTTCAGAATGGTGCAGAATTCACAATAAAAAATTACAGATTTAGTACTGTTTTTAAAAATCTGGTGTGTTACACTCACATGACTTTCTCTCCTCTTGTACAAACTATTTTTACAAACGCTTATTCTCCATATGCTTCATGTTAATCGAGATGTTTATCTTATTGCTAATTTTTCTTGTAGGTGCAAGGGGAATTGGTAGGCTTTAAGCGATAGTCAAATATTTTAAGAGCTGGTTGCTATGTGGAGTATTCCATTCTCTTTGCATTACCAGGACAAAAAATCTGATGTGTTACACTCACATGACTTTCTCTACTCTTGTACAATCTATTTTTACAAACGTCTATTCTCCAAATGCTTCATGTTAATCGAGATATCGAGATGTCAATCTTATTGGTAATTTTCTTGTAGATGCGAGGGGAATATGGTAGCTTTTAAGCCATAGTCAAATATTTTAACGCTGGTTGCTATGCGGCGCATTCCATTCTCTTTGCATGTCTAGGACATAAAAAAATGAATAACGAATTTGAGAAAAAGTATAAGTATTGGAAAATGTAAGGAAATAACAAGCAATATCTCGAAAACGGTTCACTCAACAAAAGAAATGTATATGACATAAGTTGTGTATTTCAACGCGATCTACATTTTTTGTGTAGTAAAATTTTGTCTATCTCTTATGGTTTACCAGTTATGCAAAAGTCGTTCACAATGAAGAATACTTTTGGAGACATTCCCAGAAAATTCGAGATATACATTTCATTTCTCATGACTTTATCTTACACATATGATATTTTCATCAAAATCGTTAGAGCCATTTTTGAGAAAATTAAAATTTTCGAAAAATGTTACATGTAAAGGGTAGTCTGGGGTGGGGGGATTTTCTTGAAAACCTTCGTGTCGCATCTCTGGAAGATACTGAACCTAAATACCAAGTTTGGTGTTTATCCGACTGTTCGTTTTTGAGTTATGCTGTTCACAGACACACACACACACAGACACACACACACACACACACAGACACACAGACACACACACAGACACACACACGGACATGTTTCTAAAAATGCTTTTTTTGGATTCAGGAGGTCTCAAAACATGTATTTCCAGTGAAATCTCGGTATCGAATTTTTGGGTGGAATGCAATACTTCCCCTACTTACTATACGTAGTAGAGAAAGTAAAAAAATGAATAACGAATTTGAGAAAAAGTACAAGTATTGGAAAATTTAAGAGAATAACTAGCAATATCTCGAAAATGGTTCACCCAACCAAAAAAATGTGAATGACATAAATTGTGTATTTTAACGCGATCTAAATTTTTTGTGTAGTAAAATTTTTTCTCTCTTTTATGGTTTACCAGTTATGCAAAAGTCGTTCAGAATGAAGAACACTTTTGGAGACATTCCCAGAAAATTCGAGATATACATTTCATTTGTCATGAAAATATCTTAAACATATCGATATTTTAATCAAAATCGTTAGAGCCATTTTTGAGAAAATTAAAATTTTCGAAAAATGTTTCATGTAAAGTGTAATCTGGGGTGGGGGGATTTTCTTCAAAACCTTCGTCTCGCATCTCTGGAAGATACTGAACCTAAATACCAAGTTTGGTGTTTATCCGACTCTTCGTTTCTGAGTTATACTGTTCACACACACACGCACACACACACACACACACGGACATGTTTCCAAAAATGCTTTTTTGGGGGGGGATTCAGGGGGTCTCAAAACATATTTCCGGTGAAATCTCGGTATCGAATTTTTGGGTGGAATACAATTACTTCCCCTACTTACTATACGTAGCAGAGGAAGTAAAAATTGTAGATTTAGTTCTATTTTTAAAAATATATTTAAAGTGTACGTATTGTCACTACAATAATAAAATTTGCATGAACTTAAAGAGCAATTTCAGTTTTTAAGACTGCACAAAAGACTAAAAATGTTATTTTTGGTAGTTTTCGCCATTTAGTCTCTCGTTAAAACATAATTTAGTATTGCAATACCAATTTTTAAGATGCTTTCAGTTTTAACGTTAAACGTTAGGACATATCTAGTCCAATGCATTACAAAGTAAAAGAAGTGTTCCCTGATGTTTGAGAAAATTTTCAGTTTAGCACTTCGAAAGAACACTCATTCCATTTAAACACCTCGTCTTTGTAGTCAAAATTTGCGATCACATTACCATAGATATCGTTCGTCAGTCCAACCATTCTTTGCAACCCATAGATTTCAATCCATGGGCTTTCGGTTGCTTATATTAATGAACAGATTTTGGTGGTTCTGCCGATAACTTTATAGTAATTGCTATTTTGGCATGAAACTGGGAAAGTATTGTTTGCAATAACTAAGAATTGAATTAAGCCATAAAATTTAATGATGAAACAAAGAAATAAATTTGGGAAGGTTAATCTCAATAGGTGTGCATCAAAGCTTTGAAAATGCGACACACGCGCAGACCGAAACAAACGCCTGTAAAATACTATTGCGTTGCATATTTAAATTCTCGTGAAAAAAACCAATAACCCCTTTAATTTCCATGGTCATGGCTCTGACTTGAGAAACAACTTTTTTTTTTAATTTTATTATTTAATGTATTTAGTTCCATTTATACCGCGCCTTTAACTGCAATGATCTTTCCTTTGGAATATATTATTGTCTGTAGACAATGGTGATAACTTGTATTCCTTGTCGTTGGGTTTCTGGTAAACTTTGGATTTTTTTTATTCATTAGATCACACTCTCGTTCATACTTCCAGACCCTGGGGAGGATAGCGAATAATCTTGGCTATAGGAAAATTCCCACCCCCACGTGGGAATCGAACACGGGACCCCTCGCACAGCAGGCAGGCGCTCTATCGACTGAGCTACGAGGCCAGCGAACTGATGGTGTTAATACTCATTAAACTGTTGGTTTTCTTAAGGTTGGGTTTTAATACCTTTCACTATGAAACACACTCGCATCCATTCTCACACTCATGTCTAGACACTACAGTGAATAGGGAAAGATTCCCCGCCCCTGGCGGTAATCTAACCTGGGACCTCTGAGCTGAGAAGCCGGCAGACCACTGGAGGACAGAGGCAGTCAAAACTCAATGTTGTGAAGTCGAATTTTGTCAGTCATTTCTCGTGGAGAATATGGCTGTAGGCCCGAATTCCTCCCAAGCGAATAATTTGTGAAAGTTTTGTTTACGGATTTGCCCTCTAGATAGTGAGCACTGGGAGGATTCTAATGTGAAGGTTGGCACTGCATCTGCGGGCTTCGAACCCGCACTGACAGACATGCTCTACTTACTACAAGATATGGTCTCTGGGTGCGACCCTCTCCTACGTAGATGTCCTATGACGTCACACCCGGATGTACTGTGTATCACAAAAACGTTTCTTCTTTGTCGCATCAACATGATTACAACCCACTAGGTCTTCTCGAGTGTTTATGTATTTAAATTCGTGTTGGTATTTACACCAGCTGGAAAGTGCAGATGTTTTAAAACAGGGGAACAGACAACAACACAAACCGGCGTTTAGGGTATCAAGTAAAAAAAAAAAAAGGTGCAATCTCTCATCAAGATCGTATCAACTCCAATGGTTTAACGCTTTACCTTCACACGGTGCTCAACGTTATCTGGCAAAACTAAACAAATGTAAAGGAAATAGAAGCACACATGCATGAAAGAAGCTACTTATTGGGAATGCCAGTCACCAGGTTGCGCTGTGCGTTAAAATAATAAGTGATTATCAAAAAATCTGATGTTACACTCACATGACTTTCTCTACTCTTGTACAAACTATTTTTACAAACGCTTATTCTCCATATGCTTCATGTTAATCGAGATATCGAGATGCTAATCTTGTTGCTAATTTTCTTGTAGATGCAAGGGGAATTGGTAGGCTTTAAGCGATAGTCAAATATTTCAAGAGCTGGTTGCTATGTGCAGTATTCCATTCTCTTTGCATTACCAGGACAAAAAAAATGAATAACGAATTTGAGAAAAAGTATAAGTATTAGAAAATTTAAGGGAATAACAAGCAATATCTCGGAAATGGTTCACCCAACAAAAAAAAGTATATGACATAAATTGTGTATTTTAACGCGATATACATTTTTTGTGTAGTAAAGTTTTGTTTATCTCTTGTGGTTTACCAGTTATGCAAAAGTCGTTCACAATGAAGAATACTTTTGGAGACATTCCCAGAAAATTCAAGATATACATTTTATTTGTCATGAAAATATCTTAAACATATGATATTTTAATCAAAATCGTTACAGCCATTTTTGAGAAAATTAAAACTCTTCCATGTAAAGGGTACTCTGGGGTGGGGGGATTTTCTTGAAAACCTTCGTGTCACATCTCTGGAAGATACTGAACCTAAATACCAAGTTTGGTGTTTAATCGACTGTTCGTTTCTGAGTTATGCTGTTCACAGACACACACACACACACACACACACACACACACACGGACGTTTCCAAAAATGCCTTTTTTTGGATTCAGGGGGTCTCAAAACATATATTTCCGGTGAAATCTCGGTATCGAATTTTTGGGTGGAATACAATACTTCCCCTACTTACTATACGTAGTAGAGAAAGTAAAAACGCAGTTAAAAGCGACTCTAAAAATTAATACTTTAGACTAGCAAAATAGTAAAATGTAATTTCTCTGAAATTAACTAATGCACACTAACATAGATGGGTTATGTGTAACCTCTAATATTCGGTGCAAGTTTTGCATTATAATATGGAAAAAGAATCGCGCTACCATTGATATCCTTTATAGTTAAATAAAGATCACAGTTTCTCGGTTTTTGTGTGCGGAAATGTTTTACTATCTAAGATAAGACATTTATCTTCGATTAACGGAAGTCCTAAATAAACGACTTCTAGCACCACTCAAAACGCCCCAGCGTAGCTTGTCGCCTTTATTTCGAGGAGTTTCCTATAATACCCAGAATAAGCCCATTCTTTATTCAAGGAGGCCCATTCCAACCCGTATTAAGTTCACTCATGGAAGAAATTTGAGTTTAATATGATCTCATATTGTTACTATTATGATCTCTTCTCGTAACTGTGTGGTCTGTTTTAAAAAAAACTTAAATTAAATTGAGTTTTATTTGTGGACGGTCTTTAACTACTATGGTTCTTAGCATCTCATTCTATATTGGGCGTGAAAGATCGGAAATGTTTCTCATAGGCCTCTTTATCGAGCTTGAGGTTCTTTTACGTACCGTAAATCTACGACATGGGAGCTTTAATTCCCTTCTGAAGTCGCCTTATGGCTTCCTCCGAAGGATTTTTACGCCCGAAAAATCCATCGCCCTTCGCCGGGTTTGAACCTGCGACCTCGAAGTCTGTTTTCGTCCAATTGCTTTAAATCCCCCTCAAAAGAGAGCAGAAAGTGGGTGTTCGTGGCAAACCGTATTATGTCCAAATCCATCAAGCCGTATTCTGTCCAAAAGCAGTTCTTTTTTAATTTATGGAATCTCTTTGACTGCTGTGGCCCTTAGCGTCCTATTCTATGTTGGGCGTGAAAGACCGTAATCCAAAAATCAGTTGATATTAAATATTTGTTCTATGGTTCTGTGGCAATTATCAAGTTTTCTCCACTGAGAAAAATTGGCGCAAATTTATAGCATTGACTATTGTTGAACTTAGGTGAGTTGAAGGAACGGCAAGGCTTTGAAAAGCGTGATGTTCTGCACTGTTCACATTATTTCAACAATTATTATTATTAGTCTTTTATTGTACATATGTTCATTACTTTAAAGAATATGGCATAGGTTTCGGTCTTTCCAGAAGAGAGACCGAAAAACTAGGTGCACTTAATAAGCTATTCAGAAAATATTGGCAATAGTCGTGTAAAATTTTCTTTAAATACAGATGACAGTCTGATTTACAAATCTGTGCAACTGGTGGCCTATGATATAAACATAACGCCAAGGACAAGAACGGACCTAACTACAGCTTTCAAAGGTCTTCAAGAAAGTTTGAATGGCCTACAAGCAAACACGGGGAAAACTAAAATGTTAATAAAAGCAGTAGGAAGAATATAAATAATAAAACACAACAACAAAATCAAATAGGAATAAATATGGTTAAAGATTTTACATATTTAAGTACAATTATTAGTAGGTAATAACAATAGTGGAATTCAAGAAGTAAAAATAACTAGACTAAAATAAATAAAACCTATTTTGCATTATTATCCCTAGTCTTAAGATGTACATAGACAAACAAAAATAAGATTATATAAAACAATAAATACTATACTAATATATAGACGCATAACATGGATAATAACAAAGAAAATAGAAAATCTATTAAATGACTTTGAAAAATAGATAGTGAAGAGAATTTTGGATTCAGTGAAAATGGAGAATCGGATACAATAATGAAATATATTAACAGCCTGCCACAAGGAAAGTATGTAGCTAAATTAAGAACTTTGTAGTAGGCAGATCATGTGCTAAGGATGAACGAACAAGATGTGTCCTTAAAATTCTTAAAAGGAAAACTGTATGACAATAAATCGTGGGTAGACAAAGAGACAGATTATTGGATGAAGTCAGAAAGGATGGGAGAAGCCAAGGCCGGACTTGGGTTATAGATGATGTACAAATTAGCTTTATTGAACAAATATTAGCTAGTAGTAATTCAAGTAGTGTTACTTATTACTTACACAATTTATTTTGGTTGAATACTTACAAATATTTAGGTGATTTCCCCCCTCCTTATATTAACGTCGAACAATGTATATACAAGATAGTTTTTGAATTTCAGGCCAGCCTGATTTCAAATAGAGTAGATCCTGAAGTGTGTGTAATAATTTAAAATTTTAGTGTTTTAATCTATCTCCCTTAGTTTATATATCAATAGGTTTTCTTCTCTCCTGAAGGATGTACTTAGTGTACGGTTTGGAACTGATCCCCGCATATACGATTATATTATTTATCTGGATAACGCTCATGCTGCTACAGAATTGAGCAGAGTAACATTTGTTGTATTAGGATTGCTCACTGGCTCACCATCTCATCAAAGAGTGCAGCCCAGAGAGGAATTCTGCGCAGCACATCGGCAGTCGATTACTCGATGAGCTCCGTTAATGAATCCATTTACACTACCACCAACTTCGTACATGGACTGCCTTGCATCAATGCCCGTTTGCTCCATGATCATTCGTCGTATCTCAGCCGGATGCACTCGAATACATGTCTTTCTCTCAGAAGTGAGGAAGAGATCCTGAGACAAACCGGCAGTTGATTGATCACCACAGTGATGTGCTTGACCAGGATGCAGGTAACTGGACCGCAGGTCGCCTTGTCTTGGCCTGTCCATCAGTATCCTTCAGTTATTCTCGATGTGCTTAGCTTTTGTGTTTAATGTAGTGGCATGGCTGTCAGACTGCATCTGTGCAAATTTTCTCGCTTCTCCTTTCCTGTAGGAGCCTCTGCATATTGGTGGAGGCCTATATATGTATAGCCAGCAATGTCATTTGGCAGATTCGTTGCGCAACAGTTTTAACCAACATTTATACTCTTGGATTAACAAGTTTCTGTGTTCCTCTCAGAGCAACAATTATTGTACCTACATTATCTCTTCGGACAACGTGTGCAGAGTTCTTTGTTCCTTCACGCCATCTCTTCTTTGGTGCTTTCCAAACTGTTTAGATTACGACTGAGAACGGGCCTTCCTAGTCCCAATTAATTTCTTTCATTATTTCTTACCTTTTATATTCACTTCTTTTTCCATATCTTCATTCCTTCACTTCTTTTAAGTTTAGCTGCTGTTAATGTACAACTTTTTCATACATAAAGAGAATCACAACATTGCATAAAGATTGTTGTGGTAAGTTATATTACTTTCTCTACTACGTATAGTAAGTAGGGGAAGTATTGTATTCCACCCAAAAATTCCATACCGAGATTTCACCGGATGTATATGTTTTGAGACCTCCTGAATCCAAAAAAAGCATTTTTGAAAACATGTCCGTGTGTTTGTGTGTCTGTGAACAGTATAACTCAGAAACGAACAGTCGGATAAACATCAAACTTGGTATTTAGGTTCATCATCTTTCAAAGGTGCGACACGAAGGTTTTCAAGAAACCCCCACCCTAGATTACCCTTTACATGGAACATTTTTAGAAAATTTTAATTTTCTCAAAAATGGCTAACAATTTTGATTAAAGTATCATAGGTTTAAGATATTTTCATGACAAATAAAATGTATATCTCGAATTTTCTGGGAATGTCTCAAAAAGTATTCTTCATTGTGAACGACTTTTGCATAACTGGTAAACCATAAGAGATAGACAAAATTTTACTACACAAAAAATGTATATCGTGTCATCGTATCACAATTTATGTCATATACATTTTTGTTGTTGAGTGAACCATTTTCGAGATATTGGTTGTTATTCCCTTAAATTTTTCAATAGTTATTTTCTCAAATGGGAATTCGTTATTCATTTATTTGTCTTGGATATGCAAAAAGTATTAATCTGTGGCAAAGAGAATGGTGCTGCACCTAGCAACCAGCTATTAAGCGATATGTCTATGCTTAAAAGGCTACTGTATTTCTATATTGTCCTTGCAAATATGAAACAAGGGGAACATAGTATGCCTTAAGCGATAGTCAAATATTTTTAGAACTGGTCGTTATGTGTAAAATGTAATTCTCTTTGCATGTCAAAAGATTGTTTCTGCAAATGTTTATCTCGATTAATATGAAATAGATGGAGAATAAGAGTTTGTAAAAATAGTTTTTACAAGAGTAGAGAAAGTCATGTGAGTGTAACACATCAGATTTTTTTTCGGTTAATGTTATGAAGAGTGCACAAAAAATTGTGGCATAAAATAAATACATTGCAATGTTGTGTGTGTGTGTGTGTGTGTGTGTGTGTGTGTGTGTGTATCAAATTATAAAAATATTAGCGTCTAGACTCTTGCCATTTGTATCGCAAACTATATACTGTACCAACGACAGCCCACTGGGAACTGATAAGTCCCAACGCCGAAGACCAGATCTTCCCTCCGAAAGATTTATTATTAAGGCTCTGAACTTGGGACCCGGTGTGCCCTGTCATCAACTGGGGCTACAAGTATAACTAAACAAAACTAACACTTATGTACTTAGTGGGTGCATTTAGCGGGCTAAGGGCTGCAGCAGCGGTTCATTCGGAGGGATCATTCATTCACAATGTGGGTGTGGGTGTGTCGCCGCCGCCGCCTCAATATACACAGGATGCGTTCATCGCAGTTCGCATGCCACCTTTTCTAAAAATAGCAACTCAGTCAGTGTTAATAATTTAATTCGCAATTTACCGACGCTTATAAATTGGAAATTCCCTGTCTTATTGAAGAAAATCCATTGTAGTAAAAGACATTAACATTGTTACATGTAGAAATTTCTGTTTTAGCAATAGTAGTTGCACACAAATTATTCGCACTGTAATTACGAAAGTGCTTGTAAATTTTAAAAAATGCTTAGAATTAAAGATACATTTTAAGAGGAATCAAGAGAAAACGAAATGAAATAAAATAGCAACCCGTTGCATTACAGCAACAGAATTTTGAATTATGTGAATAAGTTAAGCTAGAAAAGAGGAAACAACTAATTACTTTCCCTACTACGTATAGTAAGCAGGGGAAGTATTGTATTGCACCAAAACTTCGATACCGAGAT
The DNA here is from genome assembly GCA_030765065.1 of Deroplatys truncata. NCBI lineage: Eukaryota > Metazoa > Arthropoda > Insecta > Mantodea > Mantidae > Deroplatys > Deroplatys truncata. The sequence continues at coordinate 196,706,715 of CM060978.1, forward strand.
TTCACCGGAAATACATGTTTTGAGGCCCCCTGAATCCAAAAAAAAGCGTTTTCTATTTTCTTTGTTATTAACCATGTTTCGCGTCTATATATATATATATATGTATAGTATTTATTTTATATAATCTTATTTTTGTTTGTCTATGTACATCTTAAGACTAGGGATAATTATGCAAAATAGGCTTTATTTATTTTAGTCAATTTATTTTTATCTTTTGAATTCCACTATTGTTATTACCTACTAATAATTGTACCTAAATATTTAAAATCTTTAACCATAATTATTCCTATTTGATTTTATTGTTGTGTTTTATTATTTATATTCTTCCTACTGTTTTTATTAACATTTTAGTTTTCTCCGTGTTTGCTTGCAGGCCATTCAAACTTTAACTTAGGAATATTTTAGAAATTTTCAGGTGTTTCGGAACTTCGTTGAGCTCGCCCCGTCGGACCTCGTGTAGATTGCTATGTTTTAAAAATCCGGTACCATGCTCTACCCCCTGTAATATGTGAAAATGTAAGAGGTTAAGACAATATTGAAAATTTTGGTCTTGAAACGTCATAGTTTGTTTCCTTAGCTTGTACTGAAGTTAAAATCACGTTATTAAAAAAAACTTCCCCCAAACTTTAAAAAGTGAAATGAAAAATGTTGACTACTCTATTGCAGCATGATACGTTCCTGACAGTAGTGATGGCTTGCTAATATAGCGTATATGTGCAGCTTAACAAGCAAGCCTTTCTCTTAGGTGTAAATCATTAAAAGTCGAGATTATTAAACACTTAAGCCGCTTCGGAGATCGGCTAGTGTGACCTAAACAGCAGCGTTTGGCCATAATCGCGGCGACAGACAAACTGTGACGGATTGCAGACCGACAAGGGGCAGCCCATAATTTGCGGTAACCATTACCACAGTCATGGCATGACTTGAATACTAAACAGCTGCGGCGTTCAGCACAAAGGTGACAGAATTTCGTCTTCAGAAAAGCAATTTGACATCGTCCCTTTCCTTGTAAAACTTGAGATGAATTACATCTGGCAGACGACGACACACAGGAATATTAACAAGGTATTTTAGTAGTGCTTTGACAGAGGAAACATTGACTTTATATAAGTAAAAATAATATTTAATAACATGATACGTCATAGTTTCTTTGCCCCTTAAATTAGGCCAAGTCATCAGTTAAATTCGGCTTTAAAATATGGAAAATAACTAAATAGAGTTTGCATGAATATGCTTTAGTAAAACATTTCTAGTTAAAAATTTGAATGATAAATGTAATTATTTAAACAACTTTAGAAGCTTATAATATAAAAAGAAGTACTCTGCAAATAAAAATTTTAATTTAAATGCCTCGCAATTTTCTAAAACATTGCCTTTTTTTTACGAAACTTTTCAGGAAATGTTCAAATATTCATTGGAAGTGTTGCGCATTTATCACTCCTCCTACACGATTTTTTAAATTTTAATTTCTAAGATATTTTCCATTTTATATATATTTTAAGAGGAACCAAGGGAAAACTAAATGAAATAAAATAGCAACTCGTTGCATTACCGCGACAGAATTTTGAATTATGTGAATAAGTTATGCTAGAAAAGAGGAAACAAATTTTTTCGTACGATAGCATATGAAGGCTTCAACAGAGAGCACAGCATTGAGTATGTTGTTTTAAATCAGCCAAAGTCTGGCCTTGTCTCCCTCCGGTCTAAGGTTCTAGTTCCCAAGGTTGCGAATTCAAACCAGGCGGAGGGCAATGCATTTTTTCGGGCGTAAAAATCGTCAGTGTGGCTTCCTTCGGAAGGGAAGTAAAGCCGGTGGTCCCTTGCCGTAGATTTACGGCACGTATAAGAACCTCAAGACCGATAAAGAGGCCTCTGAGCAAAATTTCCGGTCTTTCACGCCTAGTATAGAATAGGACGCTAAGCACCACAGTAGTTAAAAAGCGTCCATAAATAAAGCTCAATTTCAATTTTTTACTTTCTCTACTACGTATAGTAAGTAGGGGAAGTATTGTATTCCACCCAAAAATTCGATACCGAGATTTCACCGGAAATACATGTTTTGAGACCCTCTGAATCCAAAAAAAGCATTTTTGGAAACATGTCCGTGTGTGTGTCTGTCTGTCTGTCTGTGAACAGCATAACTCAGGAACGAACAGTCGGATAAACACCAAACTTGGTATTTAGGTTCAGTATCTTCCAGAGATGCGACACGAAGGTTTTCAAGAACATCCCCCCACCCCAGATTACCCTTTACATGGAAGATTTTTCGAAAATTTTAATTTTCTCAAAAATGGCTCCAACGATTTGGATTAAAATATCGTATGTTTAAGATATTTTCATTACAAATAAAATGTATATCTTGAATTTCCTGGGAATGTCTCCAAAAGTATTCTTTATTGTGAATACTTTTGCATAACTGGTAAACCATAAGAGATAGACAAAATTTTACCACACAAAAAATGCAGATCGCGTTAAAATACACAATTTATGTCATATAGTTTTTTTTTTGTTGAGTGTACCATTTTCGATATATTGCTTGTTATTTCCTTAAATTTTTCAATAATTTTCTCAAATGGGAATTCGTTATTCATTTGTTTGTCTTGGATATGCAAAGAGTATTAATCTGTGCCAAAGGGAATGGTGCTGCACCTAGCAACCAGCTATTAAGAGATATGTATGTGCTTAAAGGCTACTGTATTTCTATATTGCCCTTGTAAATACAAAACAAGGGGAACATAGTACGCCTTAAGCTATAGTCAAATATTTTAGAACTAGTCGCTATGTGTAAAATGTAATTCTCTTTGCATGTCAAAAGATTGTTTCTGCAAATGTTTATCTCGTTTAATATGAAATAGATGGAGAATAAGAGTTTGTAAGAATAGTTTGTACAAGAGTAGAGAAAGTCATGGGAGTGTAACACATCAGATTTTTTTAAAAGGGCCTTAAGTTCAATACACTTTAAATTAAGGCATCGTATAAAAGTTAGGAAACATTTGATTTGCCACAATTTCCTGGTCTATTTTGAACTTCATGTCCTGGATCATTAAGTATTCTTTGGGATTTTTAGTACAAGAGAACATCAAATCTTAAATGCTTGTTTCCTTTCTAGAATATTTGCAATGCTTTAAACTCATAAAATGCTCTGGGTTGAAATAAGACTAAAATTACTAACCTAGTGTTTTGCATTAAACGTAAATGGTTTTCAGCTTACAAGTAAGAATGCAGTAATGTAAATACATATTTTGAGATTATATAAAATTAAAAAATCTATAGAACTGAACTGATGTCACCTTAACAATAGCACTAATCACAACAATAACAATAATAATACTAATAAAGTAAAATGTCAGGCTGTTTTATGCAGACAACTTCGCACAAGAAACAGCAATGAAACATCGAATATATTTTGTAAAGAATTTCAAACCAATAAAAACTGTTATCTAGGAAGTGGGTGATACAACAAATAGTTATTTGAAATAAGTTGCATGAGAATTCTGTAGCCCTTATGCCATACCTTTTAGTCTATCATGGTTTACTAGTTATAAAAAATTACTTCCGCATGAAGATTACTTCATAAGCTATTCTCATGCAATTCAAGATATACATATTGTCATGTAAATATCTTAAACGGGTGGCATTTTAATCAAATTTTTATAGCTACTTATGAGAAAATAAAGATTTAAAAAAAATGATCTATGTAAAGCCTACTTTCGAGTGGCAGGGATTTTCTTGAAAACCTTCGTGTTACATCTTTGGAACATACTGGACTAAAATACAAAGTTTGATACACATGCACACACAAACGTTTTCTAAAAATGCTCATTTGTGTCTCAGGGGACCTCCAAACATACATTCCTGGTGAATTCTCGCCATCGAATTTTTCCTCTATCTACTTAGTGCGTGGAAGTGAAGACAAAAAGGAAAATGAAAACATCAATGGACCCCGGAAAAAGAACTTGAAGGGATTAGTGACATTTTTGTTAGAGTATGGCATTAGGTAATGAAATATGAAAACTGACGTTGCTATGAAGGCGATCGGAAGTGTTTGAATGCAGATATAGAGTTGATTTTGTAAAATGGAGAGAATAAAATCTGTTACTCACATGGTTTTCTCTACTCTTGTACAAACTATTTTTACAAACGCTTATTCTCCATATGCTTCATGTTAATCGAGGTATCGTGATGTTAATCTTATTGCTAATTTTCTTGTAGATGTAAGGGGAATTGGTAGTATTTAAACGATAGTCAAATATTTTAAGGCCTGGTTCCTATGTGGAGTATTCCATTCTCTTTGCATTACCGGGACAAAAAAATAAATAAATAACGAATTCCCATTTGAGAAAAAGTATAAGTATTGCAAAAGTTAAGGGAATAATAAGCAATATCTCGAAAATGGTTCACTCAACAAAAAAACTGTATATGACATAAATTGTGTATTTTAACGAGATCTACTTTTTTGTGTAGTCAAATGTTGTCTATCTCTTATGGTTTACCAGTTATGCAAAAGCCGTTCACAATGAATACTTTTGGAGACATTCCCAGAAAATTCAAGATATACATTTTATTTGTCATTCAAATATCTTAAACATATGTATGATATTTTAATCGAAATCGTTAGAGCCATTTTTGAGAAAATTAAAATTTTCGAAAAATGTTCCATGTAAAGGGTAATCTGGCGTGGGGAGATTTTCTTGAAAACCTTTGTGTCGCCTCTCTGGAAGATACTGAACCTAAATACCAAGTTTGGTGTTTATCCGACTGTTCGTTTCTGAGTTATGCTGTTCACAGACAGACACACACACGGACATGTTTCCAAAAATATTTTGGATTCAGGAGGCCTCAAAACATGTATTTCCGGTGAAATCTCTGTATCGATTTTTTAAGTGGAATACAATACTTTCCCTTCTTACTATACGTAGTAGAGAAAGTAAAAATAGGGGATAAAGCCGTGAAGAAATTAATATATTGATACTGCTGAAATGTAAAAGACGTTGGTGCGACAATGGCTGAGAAGAAACCCCAGAGGAAATGTTCAACGGGAAAAGTTGGTGGTAGAAGATGATGCCAGATGAGTACAACATCTAAAGGCTTGGTTTATATGCGGAAACGAAGAGCAAAATGGAAAAGAGAGAAGAATAGAAGAGGCTGGCTTTGCTGTGAAGGATTTGTCCTTGAGCAGAAAAGTATGACGGATTTATAAACTTGCCATCTGCTAACTTGCATTTAGCATGAAACAAGCTGTTGCTGGAGGTCTTTCGTTTTCTTTTTTCTGTTGTTCACAAATAGGACCAAAGTCGGCGAGGTTTAGTTTTTGCAGTGCACGCGCAGGATGGTTCGCATACTTTTTCAATTTTAGCATGTTAGTTTGCATGTAATCCAAATAGGGAGTGTATACAACACGTGTAGATATGATGTAAGGACGCAAAGACAATAGTACCAACCCAGACAACATGCATCATGTTCACATGATCGATGACAGCGATACTTGTCGACTTAGTATTCCAGTCGCATTTCCACTTGTCACAGTCCTGCCAACCCTAACCCCAACTCACGATTTCTTGTCGTCGTGCTCTGCAATGTTGTTACGGTTGTTGCTGGTGCCCATAGCTTCCCGGGAAGAACACTAATGACCGCAGAGGGCAACACAAGATGTATGAGTACGAAAAAAATCCGATGTGTTACACTCACATGACTTTCTCTACTCTTGTACAAATTAGTTTTACAAACGCTTATTCTCCATATGCTTCATGTTAATCGAGATGTTAATCTTATTGCTAATTTTCTTGTGGATGCAAGGGGAATTGGTAGGCTTTAAGCGATAGTCAAATATTTTAAGAGCTGGTTGCTATGTGGCGCATTCCATTACCTTTGCATTACCAGGACAAAAAAAAGAATAACGAATTCCCATTTGAGAAAAAGTATAAGTATTGCAAAATTTAAGGGAATAACAAGCAATATCTCGAAAATGGTTCACACAACAAACAAGCAAAAAAAAAAAAAAAATGTATATGACAAATTGTGTATTTTAACGCGATCTACATTTTTTGTGTAGTAAAATTTTGTCTCTCTCTTATGGTTTACCAGTTATGCAAAAATCGTTCACAATGAAGAATACTTTTGGAGACATTCCCAGAAAATTCGAGATATACATTTCATTTGTCATGATAGTATTTTAAATATATGACATTTTAATCAAAATCTTTAGAGCCATTTTTGAGAAAATTAAAATTTTCGAAAAATGCTCCATGTAAAGGGTAATCTGGGGGGGGGGGAGTTTCTTGAAAACCTTCGTGTCGCATCTCTGGAAGATACTGAACCTAAATACGAAGTTTGGTGTTCGTTTACGAGTTATGCTGTTCACACACACGCACACGCACACGCACACGCACACGCACGCACGCGCGCGCACGGACATGTTTCCAAAAATACTTTTTTACTTTCTCTACTACGTATAGCAAGTAGGGGAAGTATTGTATTCCACTCAAAAATTCGATACCGAGATTTCACCGGAAATACATGTTTTGAGGCCTCCTGAATCCAAAAATATTTTTGGAAACATGTCCGTGTGTGTCTGTTCGTTTCTGAGTTATGCTGTTCACACACACACACACACACACTACTTACTATACGTAGTAGAGAAAGTAAAATCGAAAAGTCGTTGAATACGAAATTTTCTTGAAAATTATCGAATCCACTTTTGGAAGCTAAACATATGTTTTCTATTTATCCAACATTTTGTTTTTGAGTTGTGCTGGTCACACACAAATGCGCGCGCGGATATTTTTTCTAAAAGTTTTTATTTCAGCAGTCTGTATTTCCGGTGAAATCTCGATATCAAATTTTTAGGTGGAATGCAATTCCTCCTCTACCTACAAGGTACGCCGTAGAGAAACTAAAAGTACTCTAAACATGATATTGTGAATACGAATACCCTCTTATACTACAGGAACTATGTATATAGCTCTTCCCGAGCGGAATGGCTCAGGGGGTAATGCCTATGGCCGGCACTCGGGAGGAACCGGATTCTATCCCGACGACTCCCACTCTGACCCATAGGATTTTTTCGGAGTTTTCTGGGGTCAGGCTAATGTTGGAGTGGTTTCTTTCATCTCCCAAATTTCTTCATCCTGTTTGGTGTATTTCAGGGTTGGAAGTGTCGGCGATGGTATTTCAGTGTAATGTGGCAGGGAAAAGGATGCTCTCTGAATTTTCTTCGGCTGGTTGCCGGGGTATAAGGACCGTCCCTTGGTGAGACGTTGGACCCCATGTTAGGCGAGGTCCCCGTCTACCTGTCCGAGTGCCGGTGCGTCTATATCTGGAAACTGTAGGGATCCTGTCATTGCTGTGCCGTCACCCCTTGCTCTCGGGAGGCGCCCCCTCGTGGGCCCTCGGTGCAATATCGTCATTCCTGGATCGGTGCCGAATCCCCTCCGCTTCACAATCCAATCCAATGTTTCTCTTTTTCTTTTCCCTTCATTAGCGACTTAATCATAACTAAGCAACCCTATGACGTCAGCATTTACAAGCAATGCGATAACAAATGTATTTTTAAATTAATTAGCTTCAGCTACTCTCTGAGAAAGCAAAACAATTTTAAAGCGCAGGAATCCCGTCCTAAATTGATTTCTATTGGAGGAGGACGGAGCAGATCAAAACGACAAGATAAGGACATTTTGGTTGACACTCAATTTGGAAATAGGAGATTCTAATAAACCATGGTTTCTAATGTAGCAATAACGCGTGTCGGTGGATGTTTTTATTTCTCCATTTTGCATCGTAATTGGAACGAAAACAGATTCCTCCTGACTCGATAAATCTCCTCACTAGAATGTGTTGTTCAAAAGCAATCCTCCCTAATTGGTTGTAACTGAAGTGTTGAGCAACTTGAAGGACAGAATGGAAGCAACAGTTAACTCTTTCCCCTTTTGGTCTTTTATTGTGAAACCAATTGTGTTGCCGAAAGAAATGGCTCATTCATTGTAATCGAAAACAAATTAGGGACGTAAATTTTCTGCTACGTTTGTTGCTCTGACGATATTTCTGTGAGGGAAGGCAGGATTTTGTTTTTATACACGTGGAAGCAAGTAACACTGTGGGACTGTGCTTTAGATAGCAATTGATTATTTATTCATTTGCTGTTTGAACGTCAGGAACGGGTTATTTTATCGAGATATACACAAGAACATTAGAATTCAAGAAGAGGAATGCGTGTCAGCGTAGATTTATTTTTCTTTTCATTTGCAGTTGAACAAGAACTATTGATGTATTGTTCTTTAAGTTTGGGACTCGGTTCACACACTGTGAAACATGATTGATGTTTATTTTCTCTAGTGTTTTGGACAATCCATCAGAGAGCTGGTTGCGTACTTCTTGCTTGCGAATTTGAAGGTAAAACTAGAACGTAGGTCGTTGCTCGATATGGCGTAACACAGTCGCATTTCTTTGCGAAATGCTACAGAAAATCTACCTAACATCATTTTTACTTCACCTATTGTTTGTCTATAGTAAATAGAGGAAGTATTGTATTTCACGCAAAAATTCTATATCGAAATTTCACTGCAAATACAACCTTTTGAGCCTCCTCAATAAAAAAAGAAGTTTTCAAAAGCAAAAAGCCGGTTAAATGCCAAACGTGGCATTTAGGTTTAGTATCTTCCTAGGATAAGAAACTAACATTTTCAGGAAAATCTCCCAACCCCATACTACCCTAAGTGTGCAATTTTTCGAAAATTTGTATTTTCTCAAAAAATGGCTAACAATTTTGATTAAAATAACACATGTTTAAGGTATGTTCAACGCAAATGAAGTGTTTTTCTTAAATTTTCTGCTTATGGCCTGTGAAGTCCGCGTAATTCTGAATAATTTATTTAATAAGTGTTAAACCGTAAGACATAGACAAAATCTTGCACACAAGAAACGTAGATCTCGTTAAAGCACACACTTTATTTCAAATAGGTTTTTATGGAGTTAGATATTTCCGAGATAGTTTTTATTATTGATTTTAATTTTCAAATACACTTTCCTGGAAAGTCGTTAATTTTTTACTTTCTCTACTACGTATAGTAAGTAGGGGAAGTATTGCATTCCACCCAAAAATTCGATACCGAGATTTCACCGGAAATACAAGTTTTGAGACCTCCTGAATCCAAAAAAAGCATTTTTGGAAACATATCCGTGTGTGTGTCTGTGTGTGTGTGTGTGTCTGTGTGTGTGTGTGTGTGTGTGTGTCTGTGTGTGTGTGTCTGTGAACAGCATAACTCAAAAACGAACAGTCGGATAAACACCAAACTTGGTATTTACGTTCAGTATCTTCCAGAGATGCGACACGAAGGTTTTCAAGAAAATCCCCCCACCCCAGACTACCCTTTACATGGAACATTTTTCGAAAATTTTAATTTTCTCAAAAATGGCTCTAACGATTTTGATTAAAATAACATATGTTTAAGATAATGTCATCAGAAATGAAATGTATATCCCGAATTTTCTGGGAATGTCTCCAAAAGTATTCTTCATTGTGAACGACTTTTGCATAACTGGTAAACCATAAGAGATAGACAAAATTTTACTACACAAAAAATGTAGATCGCGTTAAAATACACAATTTATGTCATATACATTTCTTTTGTTGAGTGAACCGTTTTCGAGATATTGCTTGTTATTTCCTTAAATTTTCCAATACTTATACTTTTTCTCAAATTCGTTATTCATTTTTTTATGTCCTGGACATGCAAAGAGAATGGAATGCGCCACATAGCAACCAGCGTTAAAATATTTGACTATCGCTTAAAAGCTACCATATTCCCCTTGCATCTACAAGAAAATTACCAATAAGATTGACATCCCGATATCTCGATTAACATGAAGCATATGGAGAATAGGCGTTTGTAAAAATAGATTGTACAAGAGTAGAGAAAGTCATGTGAGTGTAACACATCAGATTTTTTTTCCTTGTGGTCGTGCAAAGAGAATGGAATATTAAAGCCATCACATAGCGATAGGCTCTTTAAACATGTGACTTTCGCTTTACCTACTCTATCGTAGAACGAAATATGCAAATGTGAATTAAAAGTTTGTCTGAAATAACAATAAGTAGAATAATAAGTTTTTGTAAGAACGGTTTGTAGGAGAGAGAGTAGATAAACGTATGTGAATGCATTCAGTGAAATAAGGTTCATTCTGTAAACAGCTGATACTAGCCGTTTACTGCATACTAGCATTCCGAGAAGTTTTTGTTGATAGTATTTTCATCTCTCTTTAAATGTAATGCTACATAAAAACAATAATGGTGGAATACTAGGCATATGCAACTCGATCCGCGGGTGGCAGTTGTCTCCAGTTATGTAGCCCTGAATTAGAAACATGCTTACACAGTCTATGGATTCTTTAAGTCGGGCTTGGTATCTCCAACATGAGACGGGGCACACTTGTTTACATAATGACCTAACTCAAGGTAACAAGCTTGAGAGAATAATCTTCCATGCAACGAATTACCTCTGCCTTAAAATTCAGCTTGAAAACATGTGATTTGATTAATGTAACATTGTGTTTAAAGAGAGAAAATGTTTACAAACGAAACTTCTCAGAATTACTTTTAGTGTCATTCGCTTTAAAGGATGCATATTATATCAAATACAGCCCTGTGTAATTAAAGAAGGTATAATTGAACCGGCATGTTGGAGACGCTGAAGTACACAATATAATTGATGTTTTATTTAAAATAAAATACATTTTTGACTGAAACATCCGAGCATTGATCTGAACCCTCTCAATGTGCAGTGAGTATATAGGTATTGTATTCTGGCCATTAAATTTAAAGAAACTTGATGGATTGTTTTCTTCTTCCAACCAAAGTAATTTAAACAGTGCACATAGTTGTTATGGTACACTTTTAAATATTCAGTTTAAAGCTATTGTTGAGATTTAGAAAAATGTCGTATAAAGAGACAGAGAGAGAAGGAGAGAGAGGGGGAGGGAGAGAGAGAGAGGGAGAGGGAGAGGCGGGTATGCAGAAGAGCATAAAGAAGGTAAAGAAGGGATACCAAATATCATACCACATTTTCGAATTTCCTTACTCCAAACAAACTTTTGCCAAAAAAAAGTATATATATATATATATTCCTTATTCTTTTTCAAAAATGATTCTAATGATTTTGATTAATGTGTAATATATGAGATAAAATGTGCGTGCTGAACTTTCATAGACGGTACAACCCTGTGTATTTTGATTGAAATTTTAATGAATGGGAAGCCATAATATACGAATTAAAAATTAAAGGAAAAATAGTGTGTTCATTAAGATATCAAAATGGATATCAAAGAAGTTGTACTTGGCATTTACAATTTCCTAAATATTTGCCGTTCCTGCACAGAAGTTTAAATTGCCTCATGTTGAAATCTACTTTGATGGGCCAACATATGAATGAGGGTAATTCTACTTATTTTTGCACAAATGCAGCTAATGACAAAAATCGCAAATATAAGCAGCTGAATACTGCCTTCCCATCCAGAAAAACAAATCCCATAATGCTTAGTACGAGTGCAATAATTTCTATGTAAATGCTGATTGTGATTAGTGTCAAAAGGACCTTTTTTATAGGAATGTTGCATATGGGGTATCGCCGAAACAAGATGGCTCCGGGGTAATGTGTGAGGCTCGAATTCGGGAGGTCCTGGGTTCGTTACTCGTCGGGCTAGCCACTTTGACTATGAGTATTTCGTGGTTTCCCCTCGTCGGTAGACGAATGCTCAGGTGGGTCTCCTTCTACCATGAAGTTCCTGTTCATTATTCTCTTTTATCTTTTTTCACCTCATCAGTTTACAGGGTTGTAGGACCTGACGGAAGGCGGTTGGTGTGTTACGGTAGTACGGTCAAATTTGTACTGTGGAAAGATTTCTCTCTGGCGCTTGGCTGGATTGCTAGGACCCCTCCTTCCTGAGAGCTGTCTCGTCTGCACCCGGGACCCCCAGGTTGCGGATGCCTTAAGTCAGGTCTAGTCGGCGTCAGTATTGGTGTCACGTTGTAATCGTTAGCAGAACCGGCCTTAGTAGTACACTTCGTCGTCCAAAACTGGTCAACTTTCGGCCTCTGCTTTATCCCTTCCGTCCAGCGGTCACACAAACGGCCCACTGTAGCATACGTGTCATGCTGAGCTCGTTACTTGAGGCCCCTCCGGCTAACTACCCATTACAAACCTAACTACTCTCTAACATTGGTGGATATGAGGTATATGAGTTTCTTTATCAGTAAATTTGCGAACACCTTTAAGATAGACAACCACAAAATTCTTCGGAAGCATTCGTCGAGCTCTTGGCTACCGCAGAACACGCCCAAAGAGCCCTAGTGTAGAGAAGGAATCCAATACAGATTACTTAAATAGTTTAAGCAAAACACTCAGCTTCGCTCATGTTGCTGCGTTAACAGCGGAGATTTTTCCTTCTCTCGCTCTCTTCCCCTTCCTGTTCCATCCTCTTTTTCTCTCTCTCTCTTCCTCCCACCTCCTCTTCCGCCGCCGGTGCCCTCTTTCTTGAGCTCTGTAAAGCCTTGTCATGTTTTGAAAACCATAAATAAAGCTGTTTCATCTGGAATATTGTTTAAAACACAACTAAAGGATTTTATAGTGCACAAAAGTCTGCCTGTTTCTTATGGGCGTTATGTAGTCGGAATTATGCCGTTTCTAGCGGTAAATTATTCACGTATGCGAAGATAGTAACGGAAAGTTGGTATTACTTAAATAGGCAACTAAAATATTACGCTTATAAATCTTAACTAACAATTAAACAAAATAAGCGATTTATTAAGATTTTTGACTTAGTGTCCCATTAGAACTCTCCCCGTCTTTTGGGAAAGTAATTAAGTTGGCATATAGCCTGTTACCTAAATTTGGAATTGCAGGATGTAGTGAAGGAAAAAGAAAAAACGGGTTGCAGCGTTCGTGTAAATTTAGTTCCCTCAGGCGGAAGAGGTAGGGAGTGACCACATAAACCTTCATGGTGGCCGCGAGGTGGTCTCAAGCTTAATTGATGACCATCTTGTTTCGCCGGCGAAGATCTCTATCGAAAGAGTTTCAATTAAATCAGCGCCGCATTTCTGGTGTCGCCATATACGTGCCCAATTTTTTTGTTTTCTTACTGAATATGTCTTGATAAATGAACCAATCAAAATGGTTATTTGTATGTAAATGCCAAGAACATCCTTCGCTAACATGCGCTTTTCAGGTAAAATTTATAGCATAGCGTGGTACGAAAAAGCAAAATCGATTATAATATTGCTTACACATTCCGACGTTAATTCTGAATTAAATTATACACAAAATTAGATATTTATAAGACTGAATTTCATTTAATAATGCAATTAGTGAAGGTTTATTAATGAGTTTCCTGAGTTACACAACATTCTTTTTTAACAGGTTCTATGTAAAAATACTTAAGCTCTGTAAGAACATAACACTGACTGAAATTCACAATTTGAAGCCTGGGAGGAGATCAGTGAAATATTTTGAGTTGGAAATATAGTTGAAAATGCAATTCAGTAAATATTCTTTTGTATAATTTACGTAACCAACAGGATTATATTTGCTTATCTCCAAATCTGAGATTTTTGTCACTTTTTTTCAACATGCCTAGAGTAAGGATGTACAGCATCTCGTGCATTTTCAATGGTAGGAGCAAACCAACTGTTCGCTGCCTGAAATTGCAATTTTTTTTACAATAATGGAAATGCTTTACTGTTGTACATACATTCAAGCAGAATTCAATATACAGTTACTGCAGAAGGCATTCGTATCCAACTTACAAAATTCTAATAGCCAAATTAACTAAGAGCAAATTCTCATTTTTAATACTAGAAAGAACAAGCAACACTACAATACATCCGTCATGGCGCTTTTTTACAGAGTTTTCATATTATTAGTACTATAGCTTTTGTGAAAATTGTAACGATTTTTCAACTTATTTACTCTGCGGCTTTTACACAATTATTTTGTATGCATTTTAGTAGAGCATTTTAAACATAATATGTGATGTCACTGATATACAATTTAAACTGATGGAAAAATAAAATTGTGAAGTAAATATTTTGTTTAATATCTGAAATTACTGTAAAAAATCATTTTGATCTGAAGGAGAAAAACATTTAAGCCACTATCAGTCATGAATTATCTGTTTTTGTTGCTTCCTAATTAAGGCATTGATAATTCATGACCTTGAATGATTTAAATGTTTTTCTTCGGATCAAAACTGATTTTTACAGCAAATTTAAGGTATTATACAAAATATTTTCTGTGTGTAAAATATTTGTGTAAACAACACACTTTAAAAAGGTGAAAAATCGGCCGGCGCAGGTTTCAACAAATTAAAAAACTAATAAAATGAAATGTCTTGAAAAACGCTAGAACATCTAAATGTTATATCGTTTATTCTTTCTGCATATTAAAAATTATCATTTTCTCACCGTTAATTTGACTACTAGAATTTTTTAAAAGCGAAAGCAAATGCTTTCTGGAGTCACTTGCAGCTGCCTTATAAATGTGACATTTACTTCTGTTTTAGTTTCTCTTTCACTTCTGCAGCTCTAAGTCTTACGGTCGTATAGTGCACTTGTAATTGTTTCATGTTCATCACTGGGATGGATTACTTGGTACCGTAGTCACCCCTATATGGTTCCAAGACCATCACTGAGCCAAAGGATGCTGGAAATGGCCAACAGCGATTCTTAATCACAGGATCACTTCATTTACCCAGTTGACTGTCATTCTAATACATCATTTACTTTCTAATGCAACCGAAGTTAAAGTGTAACTTATAACACAGTCTCGCTAACAACACTGTCGGAGTGAGAATTGCCAACAGGATATGTTCACCAAACTTCATGCTCGGGCACTTTAGCAAATCGGTAGCGTCAGTCCCAACGGTCAACTTCTGTTAGTAATAGTACTTTCTTTGTCACTAAGGCATCTTTAGTTTAACATCTTGAAAGTTACATCAGGCGGCGCCGTGGCCGAGTGGTTAGACCGCTCGCCTCTCACCGAGGCGGCCCGGGTTCAATCTTAGGGACCCGCATGTGGGATTTCTCCGGGTTCTCCGGTTTCCCCCGCCAATCATTCCATCAACTGCTCCATCATCGCCTTTCGTTTCATCTACTTCCTTCATCCCATACCAGGCATCGGACTGATCACCCATCCTGGACATCCTGTCTGCTCCTGCCTGGGGGGTGTAAGTCCTACATAAGATGAGGATAAACAGTGAATTAATGAAAGTTACATCATGGAGGGGGGTTGCGTATACACTGCTACACATGTTACTCTAAGGCAGAGGCAAAAAGGAGACTAGTGCTATTTGGAATCTTTCCCCCGCTTTCCCTTAGAACGGCAGTTTCCACCAAGGATGCCCAACCTTACAGAGAGACGGGATGAAGGGAGTTTCCCTTCCCACTAATTTTCACTCGTGCTGCCAAGAAATAAAACTTGATTGGTTTATGGAATTAATTGTTCTTCCACACAAGCCGTGTGTTGGACAAGGTTGGAAAGGTAGAATTAGATAACTGAAACATTCAATGTCATAGCCGGGATTTGAACCACGGATCTCCCGGTCTCCGTCCGACTGTTCTAATCACTGAGCTACCATGGTAGCTACATTAAATTCTCCAACTGATTCGCATTTTTCCCGGTAAACCACAAGCAGATTTCAAATTGTATTGAGATGACATACCCCAATGGCGACTTACAATGTTGTAAGTACTTTAAGTCCCGGGCTTCATAGTTTCAACCCTATTAGGTCAATTAATGGAATTCCATTGGTTCAAATTCGGGTATGGCATTGCATTCTTCGGTCATTTGATTGGTTTAACTTATAATTCTCTGCAAATACAGTAGGTGGAGGTGAACTACGGACTTTGAACCTTAACTCTTGTTCATTCATTCATTATCTGTTTACCCTCCTCTTATGTAGGACTTAACACCCCCCAGGACTTACCGGCGGGTGCCTGGAGTCAGAGGCCCGTCGAAGAGCAGACACTCATGGATCATATAGAACATCCAGGATGGGTGATCAGCCCGATGCCTGGTATAGGATGAAGGAAGTAGATGAAACGAAATGTTGGTGATGATGGAGCAGTTGGTGGAATGAATGACGGGGGAAACCGGAGAACCTGCAGAAAACCCGCCCAGACGCCGCTTCGTCCACCACAAATCCCACATGCAGGTCCCTGGGATTGAACCCGGGCCGCCTCGGTGGGAGGCGAGCGGTCTAACCACTCGGCCACGGCGCCGCCCAATCTTAACTCTTAAGTCCCAAAATCTGCAACCAAAATCCCCAATCTTAAGTTATACCTTGAAACACACAGATTGAAGTTGTAAAAACTGTAAAAATTTTAGGATTAACATTGGACCAAACACTTAGTTGGACGTCACATATTTCAGCATTAAAAGACGAATGCACTAAGCGATTAAATATTGTTAGGACTCTACCATACCGAAACTGGGGCGCAGACTTCAGTGTACTTTTACGGACATACCAGGGTATTATCAGAGCTAAACTTGATTACGAAGCCATAGTTTGACTCTGCTAGGAAAACGACACTCAAGAAGCTCAACTCAATTCAAACATCAGCTCTAAGAATTGCGTTAGGAGCATACCGAACCAGTTCTATTTCTAGTTTACAAATGGAAGCTCAAGAGCCGCCATTAGAAGTACGTAGAATACCACAATGTCTAAAATACGCGATAAAGACTGCTGCAAGACCCAACTCGGAAGCCCATCGATACACCTTCTTTGGGAAGAGCAAAACGAGTATCCTAAAGAATACAAATCAGCCATTAAAACACCATATTAAAACACCTCCAATAATGACCAGAGATCATGATTTTCCACCCTGGAGGTTAACCATTCCTAGAATGAACACGGATATGAAAACTCACCAGAAATCATATACAGATTCTTTCATATACAAACAAATTTACCAGGAAATCCGTAACACATTTGCTAAACACATATTTATATATAAACATAGCTCCAAATCTGGTGAGGGTAATGGCTGCGCTATAATTACTCCGGATGCTAAACTTAAGAACAAGCTTCCAGACTTATTCTCTGTTTTCTCCTCTAGCTCTATGTTGTCAATAAACTTTGATTTACATTACCACAACACAGCATAAATACAGTGCAATTCTAACTGATTTCACTAAGCACTCTTCAGAGTAATCCGAGACCGCTCTACTGACGTAACATTAATCCAAAATATCCAAAGTCTTTACAATCAAATTACTACAAATAATCAAGAAGTTATATTCTTCTGGATTCCGTCCCACTGTGGAATATCAGGAAATGAGGAAGCAGATAGGGAAGACAAAAAACGCAACTTTACTACCACCAGTGGAAGAATTGCCAGTGCCCTACAGAGATGCTCAAAGTTTATTTTTTTAGCCGACTAACTGTTAAATGGAAGCAAGACTGGGCCATTAAAACATCAAGCAAACTCCACGTAGATAGGAAAGGCTCCACAAAACCCTGCACATTGCACACTCTAAAATTAAAAGATAAACTGATTATATCGCATTTACGAATAGGCTATTCACGCCTAACCCATTCCTTCTTACTCGCCAAAGAAAATGCTCCTCACTGCAAGACCTGCAATTGCCGTATCACTGGCGAACCTCATCACTAAATGCAGAAGTTATACCATGGAGAGAACAAAACATAACATCCCTGAAGATATATTTTTAGCTTTAAACAACCTTACACATTTAAAAAACATAATTTTTTACTTGAAAGACATCAAACTGTGTGACAAGATTTAAATATAACACATAAAATAAAAGTGTATAATAGGTAATAGGTTATACTGTTCTAGCTGTGTTCATGACTTAATAATGTAAAATATGTTCATAACAATGTATATAATTATTGTATTATTTAATCAATGTAAATATACAATTATTATTATTGTACTCGTATGTATGGACATAAGTCGCGATATGACCTAGTAGTCAAAGCGACTATAAATAAGGAAAAATAACAACAGTTGGGCTTCACTTGTTCCCACCATTTTTATTTGCTCAGTACGTGCTGTAGGTAGTGCCATACGGGTTGTCTATTTCTTACTTTCGTAAGAATGGTTTGTGGAAGCTATATAAAAACAAAGGATAGTAGAAAGCCATGTAATACATCATATTTTTACTTTCTCTACTACGATTCGATACCGAGATTTCACCGGAAATACATGTTTTGAGGCCTCCTGAATCCCAAAAAAAACGTATTTTTGGAAACATGTCCGTGTGTGTGTCTGTCTTTGCACAGCATAACTCAGAAACGAACAGTCGGATACACACTAAACTAGGTATTTAAGTTCAGCATCTTCCAGAGATGCGACACGAAGGTTTTCAATAAAATCCCCCCACCCCAGATTAACCTTTACATGGAACATTTCTCGAAAATTTGAATTTTCTCAAAAATGGCTCTAACCATTTGGATTAGAATATCATATATTTAAGATACTTTCGTGACAAATAAAATGTATATCTTGAATTTTCCGGGAATGTCTCCAAAAGTATTCCTCATTGTGAACGACTTTTACATAACTGGTAAACCATAAGAGATAGACAAAATTTTACTGCACAAAAAATGTAGATCGCGTTAAAATACACAATTTATGTCATATACAATTTTTTTTGTTGAGTAAACCATTTTCGAGATATTGCTTGTTATTCCCTTAAATTTTCCAATACTTATACCTTTTCTCAAATGGGAATTCGTTATTCATTTTTTTTGTCCTGGTATTTGGAAAGAGAATGGAATACTCTACATAGCAACCAGCTCTTAAAATATTTGACTATCGCTTAAAGCCTTCCCCTTGCATCTACAAGAAAATTAGCAATAAGGTAATATCTCGATTAACATGAAGCATATGGAGAATAAGCGTTTATAAAAATATTTTGTACAAGAGTAGAGAAAGTCATGTGAGTGTAACATCAGATATTTTAAATGTGAGAAACACGTTGGAGTGGATGGCTTAGTTACCAAATATACGATTTACGGACGAATCTGGAGTATCTTTTGTCAGATGTTGAGCATATGGAACACAAGACGGCAACCAAGTGACAGGGCCCAGGTTTTATCTCGACCGAGGATACTTTGCTACCTTATGATAGGTCTCAATGACCTCGGTGAACACCAGTACGCACATCATGTGTCATACCGGACAGTCTCGCCTTGCAGCCGCTCAGGGACAGGTTCTTGCAGTTTTCAGCGAGTAGGCTGAAGGACAGGTTTTTAACTGCAATCCGATCGCACTACCGCGAATGTCTGGTTCCGATCAGATTTCCTTTTGACCCTCTTCGGGCATCGAATTTTCAGCATCCTTGATCTCACCTTCCCTGTATTAGTTCTACACTATCCCTTATATAAAAACTATCAGAAGAGCCAAAGATATCATGGTTTTCAGTCCAGCAATGTCTTTCATTGGCAACATAGTCTCCTCATTCTTCTTCAATTCCGCATAGGCACCTTTTATGGTAATGCGTTCTATCACCGTTATCATCTATAGCCGTCAACTTCCTATTCACCGGCGCATCACTTAGCAAGTAGTTTTTAACTTTACTACGTATAGTAAGTAGGGGAAGTATTGTATTCCACCCAAAAATTCGATACCCAGTTTTCACCGGAAATACATGTTTTGAGACCCCCTGAATCCAAAAAAAGCATTTTTGGAAACATGTCCGTGTGTGTTTCTGTGAACAGCATAACTCAGAAACGAACAGTCGGATAAACACCAAACTTGGTAGTTAGGTTCAGTATCTTCCAGAGATGCGACACAAAGGTTTTCAAGAAAATCCCCCCACCCCAGATTATCCTTTACATGGAACATTTTTCGAAAATTTTAATTTTATCAAAATGGCTCTAACGATTTTGATTAAAATATCATGTGTTTAAGATATTTTCATGACAAATGAAATGTATATCTCGAATTTTCCGGGAATGTCTCCAAAAGTATTCTTCATTCTAAACGACTTTTGCATAACTGGTAAACCATAAGAGATAGGCAAACTTTTACTGCACAAAAATGTAGATCGCGTTAAAATACACAATTTATGTTATATACATTTTTGTTGTTGAGTGAACCATTTTCGCGGTATTGCTTTTTATTCCCTTAAATTATGCAATACTTATACTTTTTCTCAAATGGGAATTCGTTAATATTTTTTTGTCCTGGTAATGCAAAGAGAATGGAATACTGCACATAGCAACCAGCTCTTAAAATATTTGACTATCGCTTAAAGTCTACCAATTCCCCTTGCATCTACAATATAATTAGCAATAAGATTAACATCTCGAATAACATGAAGCATTTCGAGAATAAGCGTTTGTAAACATAGTTTGTACAAGAGTAGAGAAAGTCATTTAGTACCTCAGCAAGTTTTCTTTCCTCTTTCTGATCCGGTTTAAAATTATTATCTTTTCGCCTATAGAAAGCTCTGATTTAAGCTCGGTATTTTAAAAGCAAGTTTTTCCCTATTCTTAATTATATACAATTAAATTGAAATCAAAAGTATTCAAAATATTATTTACAGACAATTCAAGATAGCTATAACGTTTATTTTTCATGCCATGTCCATGTAGTTAGTTAATCAAATGGTTTCTATCGTTTGAAGTATAGCATTTGGTAGCTAACTTTTCGTATTTTAAGTTCTGCTTTAAACAGTGAGAGCTAGAACGCTCGTTTATAAAGGCTGTTTTCTTATAGATTCAGGAGGCCCAGAAGCATGTATTTTAATCGAAATCCAATTTCAAATTTTTAAGCGAAATGCGGCGGAGCAAATAGAAGTTCGATGCCCAGGAATGCGTCAGTAAATTCATTGACTGACCCGAACACATGCCAAATATATCTTATTTATATGGAATCGGGAATGACACAGATTTATCGGGATGATGAATGGAAAGGTAGTCAGTTGGTCTCCAGGTCTTGTTCCGGTTTGATTTAAAAGCTACTAAAAGATGATTCATGCACTCTGGCATCTTTCTGCTTGGCCGAATTCGGCAATTCCGGCAAGCTCTATTGTTAACATGGATAGACGTCGAGTTTCAGAGATTGTGCAAGTAGCGAGTTGTATCGCTGCAGCACCATTGTCATTGGCTCGAGCCAAATACGGAGGGTCTCGAGAAAACTCAAGTGGGCCGCAAGTGTGAAGGTGTTCTGCCAAGGAGCGAGTAACAGTGGCTTAGGTGATCTCTCTATAGCTTGGATGGCGTCAGTAATCCGAGCATTTCAATCAAGAGTACTGATAAAACAGCCACTTAACTGCTACATTCAGTAACTGAGTAGTTAGGATTAGCCAACTGCTCCCTAAGCATTCACGGAAAGCTTAAGAAATGCACGGTTACTTGATTACAGCGGCACAGCGTAACATTTTTGCAGATAATACTGTAATTGTCATAAGGCGATACCAATGGGAAAGTAACTAATAAACTCCAAAGTGCGATAAATAGTCCTTAACTGCTATAAAATATGGTGTATTAAAATTAGCAACAGCAAATATTAAAATGCCACATCCCTATCTGATTCAAATACACACTTGCCAATGCGAATTGATAGTGAAATTATTTCAAAGCTCATACAGCCAATTATATTAAAAAAAAATCTGTTGTGTTACACTCACATGACTTTCTCTACTCTTGTACAAACTATTTCTACAAACTCTTATTCTCCATCTATTTCATATTAATCGAGATAAACATTTGCAGAAAGATCTTTTGACATGCAAAGAGAATTGCATTTTACACATAGCAACCATTCTAAAAATATTTGACTATCGCTTAAGGCCTACTATGTTCCCCTTGTTTTGTATTTCCAAGGGCAATATAGAAGTAGCCTTTAAGCATAGACATATCTCTTAATAGCTGGTTGCTATGTGCAGCACCATTCTTTTGCCACAGATTAATACTCTTTGCATATTCAAGACAAAAAATGAATAACGAATTCCCATTTAAGAAAATAAGTATTGAAAAATTTAAGGAAATAACAAGCAATATCTCGAAAATGGTTCACTCAACAAAAAGAATGTATGACATAAAATGTGTACTTTAACGCGGTCTACATTTTTTGTGTAGTAACATTTTGTCTATCTCTTATGGTTTACCAGTTATGCAAAAGTCGTCCACAATGAAGAATACTTTTGGAGATATTCCCAATAAATTCAAGATATACATTTTATTTGTCATGAAAATATCTTAAACATATGATATTTTAATCAAAATCATTCGAGCCATTTTTGAGAAAATTAAAATTTTTGAAAAGTGTTCCATGTAAAGCGTAATCCGGGGTGGGGGATTTTCTTGAAAACCTTCGTGTCGCATCTCTAGAAAATACTGAACCTAAATACCAAGTTTGGTGTTTTATCCGACTGTTCGTTTCTGACTTATGCTGTTCACAGACACACACATGGACATGTTTCCAAAAATCTTTTTTTTGGATTCAGTGAGTCTCAAAACATGTATTTCCGGTGAAATCTCGGTATCGAAGTTTTGGGTGGAATACAATACTTCCCCTACTTACTCTACGTAGTAGAGAAAGTAAAAACGTTTGTACTCCATGTTATCATAGAAATAAAATATAATAAAAACCTCAATCATAAATTTTGCAGAATTGGTTATTGAGCTTCTGTTACTTATAAAGCAAACAAACAAAACAATTTGTTATAAAATTTCTAAGGTTTAAAACCTTCATGCATCTATGAAATACAACCAGAAGCAGGACAAAGAAAATTCATTCAAAGGATTCAGAACGAAATATTACGGTGTGCATTTGTCTATGGACAAATGTTAGCTCAATTTGAAATTCACAGCCAAAGAAGTTATTGAAGGTATTGACACATAAGAACAACTGCTCGACATTGGTGCGGTAAAAGGCGGCTGAAAATAAAATGTGGTACTTCAAAAGCTTTTCAATGGGCTGATCGGGTTTCGCGTAAATAATCAAGAAAACATGTTTTAACAACTCAACCAACGAAATGTCCCCTTAAAAAGAATGCTGTATTACATTCACATGCCTTTCTTTGTCCCCTGTAGTTTAATTTTCTATCCTGTACTGCTATTCTTATAACAGTTTATTTTTTATACAATACTTCACATTAATCGAGATAAGCGTTTGCAGAAATAGTTTAATACGCATTTATTTTTAGGTACAAAAGTGATACAAAAGGCTCAATCAACAGTCAAATATTTAAAAAGTGAAGTCGTTATATATTGGCTTCGAAATGTCATACTATTTCGAGAAACAAAATGTTTTTCCAAACATTTTGGGGACGTGGCACAAGTTTTTCAAGCCAGTGTTGTAGCAGGTGAACCAGAAGTCGGGTCCTGTGCTCGTAACCAACTGTTCGATTCTGATTGATCTTCGTCACGATGTTAAAGTGCTTATCTCCATGATGACCTTCGATCTGGTGAACATGGAGGATGCAAGAAAACTTCCCAGTTGAATCTTCTGAGCTCCGCCTGGGTCAAGGTTCAACTTGGAAGTTGCAACGAAAATTTTGAATGGCTGTGTACGAAGAACGCAATTAATGTTTGGACCATCGATGGATGGTCATTTAAAGGTCGTAATTGGGAACCAAGAGTTTTTATTTTGTTTTCTTATTCCTCGTCACAAAATAAACAACTTTTTATAAACCATTTTCAATGAGAAAACAACATACAAAATGTGGGTTTCCATTTTAAAAAATTAAATTGGCCCTAAAATGACCATCATAACATCCTCCAAACAAAACAGGACTAATGGCATTTACTTCCCCCATAACATTAAACTACTTTTATTAAAGACATATCTTTTTACAACGCTTAGTTTTGGAGATGTACTGTCTCAACTTAAATGGTCCACCCTGTATATTTTTTCTCTTTCTTCATCCGTCTTTTATTTTTAACCTTTGTATTCCTGTGCTTAAACATTTAATTATCTTCCTATACTTTTAGATATAGAGTTGGACCTTCCGACCCTGCCCCGCAAAATTATTTGAACTCTGACTTTAGGGAGGCGTAACGCGAATGTAAGTCATAAGGAACAGGTTCTGAAATACAATCTAGGAGTTAACAATGGCGCAATTTTATGTGCAGTTTTCTGTTTAAGGCAACGCTTACGAAGTACTCCGTGGACATTTATGCCTACAATGCTTAATAAATTTTATTTTCAATTTACCTTTCCGCTTCCAGAAGCAAATGGTTTTACTTAGCGAATAGCCGAGTACAGTCAAGTGGGAATATGATCTAATCTATTGACAGGTTGGAAAACCTAAAGTAATGAAATAGAAAATGGATAGCCAATAGTCTATTTTTAAAAAATCCAGGAAGCATTAGTTTGCAAATGAACAGTTTTCAGAAGTACCCCATTAGCTCGGATCCACCATTGTGACTGGCTTTCCCATTTTTTTGTTCTTCAACTTCTTCCCTTGTTTATTATGTAGGCAGTTATTGTGCTGTTTTTATTTTATGGCTGCTGAGGCTAAAACAAATGAGGGGAAAGCGAGGCAATGTGCATAGATAAACACCCAAACAGCTATGCACAGACTGCCTCTGTAGTCTGGTGGTTACTATGCTAACCTCTGAATTGGGAGGTTCCGGGTTCGATTCCCGGCTGCAGCATAGGAATTTTTCTTTAGCCAGGATTATTTTCCATCCTCCCTAGAGACTGGATGTATGAATAGCAGTGTGGATGTGTTTGTAAATTTAATGTAACTACCAAAAGTCATACCAACCCAAAGATTGTAAGCGAGTGAACATTATTGCTGATGAGCAATTGTTCCCAAGGTAAGAAGTCGCCGATATGACCTTAGGTGTTGAAGGCGGCATGTAAATGGAACATTAGAGAAACAGTGCACCTTAAATATAATCTGCAACACAGCAGAGGGGAAATAGTTATTTTTTTTCAAGTAGCTGTATTTACTGCAAAGACGGTGCTACCATTGCTTATTGGCACTGCTTTCCTTTGAGGCAGCTTTCTGTACCAAAACAATGCCATGTTAATGCACTATTAATAAACGTGTAGATAATATGTATTGCTCTTGTAATCATAGTGTTACCTGTATTTGTGTGGTTATTATTTTACTATATGTTAGCGATATATTTTTTGGGTTATGACGCAAGAATATTTCCACTGGACACGATTTTACTAGTAAGAATTTGCCTCGCACAAAAGCGAGGGGAAACTTTCGAAATTCACAAAGACCTTTAGTAGACAGTGCGTGCTAGAAAGGCATAGGTGGGCCACGCTAGGGGAACCCCGGACAGATTCACAAGCTGAGGCTCCCAACATTCTCTTAAGTCTAACTTTAAGAAGCCAATAGAGAGGAACTAAAACCCCTCCAGATTTCTCAAATTTGAGATGAGAATATATAAGCTAAGATCCGGGAAACAAATTAAGTCTTCTGTTAAATTTACTTGCGGGACAAGCCTGCGACACTCCACTTAAATATTCCGCACCAAAACTATAAGTATAAAAATGTAACACAAAGAATATCGTGTACGCGACGGTAACTACCTTAAAGTTGAAGTATTTGTATGAGCTCACACGACGCTAAAAACTACGACCATCAAGGAAACGTAGCACACCTATCAAGAGAATTTAATGTTGTATGTACTATTACTGTTTAAAATATTGTACTTTCATTGTAATCTTGTTCTGTATTCTAAAGCAGTCGCGATATGACTTCAAAGTTGAAGCGACAATAAAGAATATATATAATAATGATAATAATAATAATAATAATAATAATAATAATAATAATAATAATAATAATAATAATAATAATAATAATAATAATAATAATAAGTCTGCGTTAATAACTAAATGCGCCGTAAGAAACAAAGAATGTCGTGTGCGCGAAGTGAAGTTCCAAGGTGTTACGTGGAAGTGAACAGTTCTTCAGTGAACAAATTATTATTATTATTATTATTATTATTATTATTATTATTATTATTATTATTAGTAGTAGTAGTAGTAGTAGTAGTAGTAGTAGTAGTAGTATTACTCCATTTTACTTCGCTTTAACTACAGGGATCTGTTAGTGAGTGGCTCTTAGATCGAGGGTGGCGAACAGTTAGGCTTTTAGTCTCATCCCTGTAACCACCCGTTTCGTCGTGTTCACAGAGGCCCTGGCGCATAGCACCGGATCTTCTGCTTCGTGCCGTGCAGATGCATTAGTCCAGTCTAACTGCTGCTTTCATATAGAAAGGTTAAACAGACTTCTAGGTCTCATTCCTGTAACCACCCGCTTCGTCGTGTCCACAGAGACCCTAGCGCATAGCAACCGGATCTTCTGCTTCGTGCCGTGCAGATACATTAGTCCAATCTAACTGCTGCTTTCATATAGAAAGGTAAACAGACTTCTAGGTCTCATCCCTGTAACCACCCGCTTCGTCGTGTCCACAGAGACCCTAGCGCATAGCACCGGATCTTCTGCTTCGTGCCGTGCAGATACATTAGTCCAGTCTAACTGCTGCTTTCATGTAGAAAGGCAAACAGTTAGCCTTCTAGGTCTCATGCCTGTAACCACCCGCTTCGTCGTGTCCACAGAGACCCTAGCGCATAGCAACCGGATCTTCTGCTTCGTGCCGTGCAGATGCATTAGTCCAGTCTAACTGCTGCTTTCATATAGAAAGGTAAACAGACTTCTAGGTCTCATCCCTGTAACCACCCGCTTCGTCGTGTCCACAGAGACCCTAGCGCATAGCAACCGGATCTTCTGCTTCGTGCAGATGCATTAGTCCAGTCTAACTGCTGCTTTCCTATAGAAAGGTAAACAGACTTCTAGGTCTCATCCTTGTAACCATCCGCTTCGTCGTGTCCACAGAGACCCTAGCGCATAGCAACCGGATCTTCTGCTTCGTGCCGTGCAGATGCATTAGTCCAGTCTAACTGCTGCTTTCATATAGAAAGGTAAAAAGACTTCTAGGTCTCATCCTTGTAACCACCAGCTTCGTCGTGTCCACAGAGACCCTAGCGCATAGCAACCGTATCTTCTGCTTCGTGCCGTGCAGATGCATTAGTCCAGTCTAACTGCTGCTTTCATATAGAAAGGTAAACAGACTTCTAGGTCTCATCCCTGTAACCACCCGCTTCGTCGTGTCCACAGAGACCCTAGCGCATAGCAACCGGATCTTCTGCTTCGTGCAGATGCATTAGTCCAGTCTAACTGCTGCTTTCATATAGAAAGGTAAACAGACTTCTAGGTCTCATCCTTGTAACCACCCGCTTCGTCGTGTCCACAGAGACCCTAGCGCATAGCAACCGGATCTTCTGCTTCGTGCCGTGCAGATGCATTAGTCCAGTCTAACTGCTGCTTTCATATAGAAAGGTAAACAGACTTCTAGGTCTCATCCTTGTAACCACCCGCTTCGTCGTGTCCACAGAGACCCTAGCGCATAGCAACCGGATCTTCTGCTTCGTGCCGTGCAGATGCATTAGTCCAGTCTAACTGCTGCTTTCATATAGAAAGGTAAACAGACTTCTAGGTCTCATCCTTGTAACCACCCGCTTCGTCGTGTCCACAGAGACCCTAGCGCATAGCAACCGGATCTTCTGCTTCGTGCCGTGCAGATGCATTAGTCCAGTCTAACTGCTGCTTTCATATAGAAAGGTAAACAGACTTCTAGGTCTCATCCTTGTAACCACCCGCTTCGTCGTGTCCACAGAGACCCTAGCGCATAGCAACCGGATCTTCTGCTTCGTGCCGTGCAGATGCATTAGTCCAGTCTAACTGCTGCTTTCATATAGAAAGGTAAACAGACTTCTAGGTCTCATCCTTGTAACCACCCGCTTCGTCGTGTCCACAGAGACCCTAGCGCATAGCAACCGGATCTTCTGCTTCGTGCCGTGCAGATGCATTAGTCCAGTCTAACTGCTGCTTTCATATAGAAAGGTAAACAGACTTCTAGGTCTCATCCTTGTAACCACCCGCTTCGTCGTGTCCACAGAGACCCTAGCGCATAGCAACCGGATCTTCTGCTTCGTGCCGTGCAGATGCATTAGTCCAGTCTAACTGCTGCTTTCATATAGAAAGGTAAACAGACTTCTAGGTCTCATCCCTGTAACCACCCGCTTCGTCGTGTCCACAGAGACCCTAGCGCATAGCAACCGGATCTTCTGTTTCGTGCCGTGCAGATGGCGAACAAATTGTGTGCGCGAAACAACTGTCTAAAGTCCAATAGAGTGGAAATGCGTCAATTATCGCTATCTGAACCATTGAAAGGTGCTATTGTTAACCAGTTCAGATTTTTGCAAACTCATTTAAAGTAAATACTAGAAACTCAAGTTTAATCAGTCTTCAATTTTAGTAAGTCTTCTTATGAGGCACACCTTTGAAATACCCACATCCAATCTCATTCTCAACAATAGTTGTCAACAGCCGACAGCAGCCGTGGACGGAGAACTTCAAATGCAGCAGCTAAAATATGAAGACACGACCTCGTAACTAGCCGACTCAACTAGTGATTACGACTATCACACCTCGAGCCAACCAAAACAATAGCGCTTAGTGATTACTTTTGAGTCGTGCAAGTTTATATAGTCCATTTATCCTTCGTCATTTATGCTGCATAGTTAATGTGAAGATATAACAATCGACGAGAAGGATAATGCGACACCTTATTTGGTTATTTTAGCTTCATTTGTTGACAACTTTTATATAATTCACTATTAACCAGTACCTCATTGTAAGATGTTTTTGTAAGTCTGCTATGAGTGTAAAGAAAGCTCATTCTGCACGTTTTGTTCCAATAATAGTAATATAGTGATAGTGGTGGTGGTGGCGGCTGTGGTAAGAAACCTATAGCCAGAATAGAATATTCAATTCTCGTTTGCTTCAAGCATTATGCAACGGTTCTAACATGTTTAATACTAGGAACCGGTCGCAGTTCAAAAGCCCTTGCTCTTCATGTACACTTTCTGTAAAGCACTTTCCTCTTAGCCAATAGGAAGTAATGCATTTATTAGAGATCTAATAGATTTTGTAATATCTATTTTCAACCACTATAGCGTTGAAGATAAACACTGAATCGCTGGAGCAATTCACTACTCAGATGGAGTTAAAAGCAACTAGTTAGAAGGAACTGTATTGAGTATGCTGGCTCGTACAGCTTTAGATCATTATCCGCAGTGAACAATGTACTTGCCAACAACAAAGAAAAATGGACTCCTAGATAGGAAACTAGAGGTGGGAAAATGTGATTATTTTTCAATAAAAAATCCTATCACTCTAGTTCTGGAAAAACTAGGTTCCAAATAACAGTTCCAAAATAAGTAAATACCCCAACTAGTATTTACTCATGATTAGCATTAAACTCTGGCCACTCCTACTTCACTGATTTCTGTTGTTTTTTCGTTCCGTAAAGAGCATACTCCTTTCTTGTGTACCTACCACCCTACATTCGTAGCATCCTAAATATATACGTAAGCTTTCACGGCGGGTGTCCCTAGCTTATTTTCTAAAATGGCCTTACTGTTTTGCCGTAGTCTATAGGTTAAAACAATCCTCTCTAATATTTCGTCCCTATCTGTGGTAGAAGTAAGAGTGACGGGCGCCAGTTTGTCTACTGGGCGAAGAACTGTGGGTAGAGGCAATCACGGTTTATCAACTACCGCGGTCAGATGACGTGTCTGTTTCCCTCACTCACATACCCTGGTAAAATACATAGATGGACCAACGTCTACTACAGTAGTGCCGTTTTAATGTTTGTATCAAATGCGCGAATTCCCAAAGAGAGTCGACGACTTCCTAAGTGGAAAATATTGTAGCGCTCCGACGTGGAGTTCCGTTCACGGACGGGGAGTTGCATCAGATTGCGTTAAGTTTCAAAAAGTGGTGTAATTAAGGAAGCGCTGCTGAGGGCACCAGGTTGCTGAGATATCTATTGAAAACATATTTATTGACCTCGGAAGTGAGTCAACCGTTCTCAATTCTCTTTGTGTTACTGCGACGCAGAGGCCACGTCAGTTTTAAGGCTCTGAGCCCCATCCTTACTAGTAAACCTTTAAGATTGTGTTTCAAGATCTACCAGAATCCTACATGTAATCATGTGTGGGCATAATTAAGTACTTGCACAACCAACCCCTCTTCCTAGGGGCCCCAACCCCATTCCAATTTATTCAAGAATAAACCTAATAGATTTTTACAAAATCCCCGGATACTTATTTAACACCCCCTCCCCCAACATCATTAAGGCGCCTATCAACCCGATCCCGATCGTCTCTACCACCTGATCCTACTCCCCCTGTTGTAAGCAACTCCCCGGCGCTAACTGCCCCAAGGGTACTACAATATAATGAAGCTGTAGAATGCGAAGAGTAATAAAGTGGCATAATAAGCAATGGAATTAAATAGCTCAAGATACCATGTGTAGCCACTGTCAGCCCCGTCTCCCCTGATGCTTCGTCCCTGGATTACAGTGCTTCGTAAACACTAAATCACACACTTGAGCAAATGTGAGGTATGCTTTGTGACGAAATGTGCCAACGGGTGGAGAGGTGTTACTCTATACATCTATAATAACAACCGTGGCAATATTTATGATGATGAAGACGGAAGTTGTGATGATCTCTCATTGTGTGGACGGGCGGCACCTTCTGGTTGAGATACACCATTATATAGAGACCTCATGACCTTCCGAGAAGTAGAACCTCCCCGTCCTTAATTACGGCATCACCTCCTGCACAACCCAGCAACAATAGTCGTTTGGAGGGCATTTAAAACAGTCTGCAAAACATCCTGTTTCACATTACCCAGCGAAGTGAATTAACCTGTATGTAAGAGAAATAGGACAAAATAAAACTACGGTGACTAAGACAAGTCCAGACTCGTTGAAATGAATTATTCAGATAGCGTAGCACATGTAGGAAAGATATTTAGTTTAACTGTCTGATAATTATAGAGGAGACTGTTCAAATGTAATAATTTGTCAGGTTTTGCTGCAGTTTGAGTGATATTAAAAGTTCTAAACAGAAATACTTTCTTGCTGCTAAAAGGAACTTTATTGTTAAGGCATACCAACTTTCGGCAATTAATTGTTATTGAAACTGGATTGTATTTTATTTATTTAAAGAATTTACAGGTGTTTGAGCCTAAGATCCACATGATATTAATTAAATTTTATTTCCCAAATATTACTGCATTATCATCTTCTTTATATATGTTTTTATAATAAACTTGGACTTTTTAAAGAATGATCCATAATCTTAAACATGAGTCCTACGTTATTTATCCAAGCTTTAGGAACCGTAAGTAGAATTCAGGGTTTAAGTACAATTACTTATTTACAGAGGGAATGCTTCGAGAAAAGCTTTAGACGTTCTGCATTGCTAGACTTTTACTTATCACGCTCATACAAGAAATAAAATCCCGAATATTAATTTTACAGTTATAAATCGCTTCTCTTAATCGGGCAATTTGTAAGAGAACATAAAAGAAGTGACTGCCCTGCATACGCATTTATTCCATACTAGCGGTTGCGCTCGCGTTGTTGCGTTACTATGGAGATTCGTGTTCCTCTTCCTCTTGTATTTTCTCCCTACCTTTTCTATTTATATCATCTCCAATGAATAATAAATAACATTTGGATTAGCTACATAATTAGCTATTCTATCAAAATGTTGTAAAATATTACGCTTTTAAAACCTTTGATTTGTAACGCTTAAAAAGCTGTAATTGTGGATATACACTACGGGATCAAAAGTATCCGGACACCTGGCTGAAAATGACGTACAAGTTCGTGGCGCCCTCCATCGATAATGCTGGAAGTCAATATGGTGTTGGTCCACCCTTTGCCTTGATGACAGCATTCACTCTCGCAGGCATACTTTCAATCAGGTGCTGGAAAGTTTCTTAGGGAATGGCAGCCCATTCTTCACGGAGTGCGGAACTGAGGAGAGGTATCGATGTAGGTCGGTGAGGCCTGGCACGAAGTCGGCGTTCCTAAACATCCCAAAGGTGTTCTATAGGATTCAAGTCAGGACTCTGTGCAACCCAGTCCATTACAAGAATGTTATTGTCGTGTAACCACTCCGCCACAGCCCGTACAGTATGAACAGGTGTTCGATCATGTTGAAAGATGCAATCGCCATCCCCGAATTGCTCTTCAACAGTGCAAAGTAAGAAAGTGCTTAAAATATCAATGTAGGCCTGCGCTGTGTTCGTGCCACGCAAAACAACAAGGGGTGCAAGCTCCCTCCAGGAAAAACACGACCACACCATAACACCACCACCTCCGAATTTCACTGTTGCCACTACACACGCTGGCAGATGACGTTCACCGGACATTCGCCATACCCACACCCTGCCATCCGATCGCCACATTGTGTACCGTGGTTCGTCACTCCACACACCGTTTTGCCAATGTTCGACCGTGTAATGTTGACGCTCCTTACACCTAGCGAGGCGTCGTTTGGCATTTTCCTGCGTGATGTGTGGCTTATGAGCAGCCGTTTGACCATGGAATCCAAGGTTTCTCACCTCACGCCTAACTGTCATAGTACTTGAAGTGGATCCTGATGCAGTTTGGAATTCCTGTATAATGGTCTGGATAGATGTCTGCCTATTACTCTTTACGACCCTCTTCAAAAGTCGGGGTCTCTGTCAGTCAACAGACGATGTCAGCCTGTACGCTATTGTGCTGTACATGTCCCTTCACGTTTCCACTTCACTATCACATCAGAAACAATGGACCTAGGGATGTTTAGGAGCGTGGAAATCTCGCGTACAGACTTCTGACACAAGTGACACCCAATCACCTGACCACGTTCTAAGTCCGTGAGTTCCACGGAGCGTCCCATTCTGCTGTTTCACGATGTCTAATGACTACTGAGGTCGCAGATGAGTACCAGGCAGTAAGTGGCAGCACAAAGCATCTAAGATGAAAAACATATGTTTGTGGGGATGTCCGGATACTTTTGACCACATAGTGTATTTAGATTTTGAATTCATGCCCCAGTAAAGCTGACTCGTATTACACTAAGTAATTAGAATATTATATATCCTATTCTCTAAATGAAATCTAGTAAGTTATAAACAACGCTTCATAACGATTGTTTCGACCATTCTTAAAAAAAAAGTTATTAAATTGTATACGCTATTGCCAGATGTGCCGTGAAATGGCTGCAAGTTGCCTTAAAGTGTTTTGCAGCCGTAGAAAAGAAAAGTAGCGATTTTTTGCTTCAAGGCAGCCCACATTATCACTTATTCTCTTAAATTCGAAAATTAACAGAAAACTTTCTATTATACTTTTGCTATCATAAATCTGTAAATCTGATTTGAGCGGCAAAGACCCGAATCAGATTTCATACAAACCTGAGTTGAATGATAAGCTAAATAGTCGAATTAGTGACATTTTCTACGTTAAGTTACAGAGTTCAGTTTATTTCCTTTTGGAATTTCACTAATAGCTTGACAAAGTTTTACAATGCCTTGCAACGTAATAAATTAAATGAATAATCTGACCTAAGCAAAGAATAATGTGATTGATTCAGTGAGACTGAGCTTTGATTATTCTAATTGCTCTATAGTATCTGTTAAAAATATGAAATTAGCGCGAATATATGACAGATCCTGTCTGAAACCTTTCTCTCGTAGGACATTCTGGGCAACTTTAATACACGGCAATTCTTCTTCCGAAACACTATTTACAACCTCTTCAACACTGTCAATGTTCAGCACAGCCTGCAGCCACGTACCCCATCTTGTCAAAATAGACGCTGTTGGCAAAGGCAGATTGGGACATCTTTCTTTGAAAGCTGCAATTCTAGAATTTGACTTTAAAAATACTTTCTTTATGAAGGATATTAAATCATTAATTTTGGGGAATTGGTTTCGAACTTCCTCTTCAACTCGATGAAGTGCATGAGCCAGACAGTCAAGCCCATTTGATTTGTATTCCATCTCGATGGCTTTTGATTTTCTTTTAACTAGTTTCTTTATGATAAGATCATTGTACGAAATGTGTATAAACGTGATTGAACTACGTAAATGTGATATCATTTTAGACAAACAACATGAGGAGCATGTAATTATAATTATCTTAGTATTCCTTGCAGAACAAAAGCTATTTCTTCTGGTCAGCCCGTTCTGTATTCCAAAGGTTCTAACTCGTCCCAGATGGTGAGGCATACGGTGTGAAAACGTAATTCCCTTAGTAAGGAGATGATACTTGCTGAATGTGACACAATATGCAGCCTGAATTAGTTTAAAATACATTCTTTCTATGAGCCTTTAGACACTGGGGAAATAACTTTTTATTATCTGTTTTGCTGTATGTTTCATAGATTTATAGCTATGAACGCCCTTTGTAACACCCACTGCAACGTCGCCAGTACCAGCTTTATTGCATGTTTGAAACTGTAGTACGACGTAATTACCCCACTGGTTAACTAATTTCTAAGGAAACAGGAAAAGTGGAAGTAAACTTTTAATGGAAATGTTTACATCTATCCTGGACTAACAGACGGAATAGTTAACGTTGTTTTTACCATACGAAGATAAATATATACTTAAGTTTTAGAGACAGGATAATTATTCGCAATTTTCTAAATGATGAATATTTTGGCAAAAATAAAAACACGAAGAAAAATCCCAAAATACTATGAAAAACATTTTTTAAAGACAAAGCATCTTATACGTTAAGGGTTTGAAGCATGGTTCACTTCATTAGTTTTAAAACCATACACTTAGATTTTTGTCCATATTTAATAATAGAATATCTTTTATTAAATATAAATGAAATATTGAATTTATGTATTTTAATCATTGTGAAATTTTAAACTTGGAAGGAAAAAAAAACAAAAAAAGAAAGAAGGAAAAAAAACACTAAAGCACCGGTTCGCGAAGATAAAAACCCTTTAAGAATATAGGGCGTTTAATTTCGCACTTGATGTCCCAAGAAAAAATGCTGCATTTTCTCAACTGTATCGGACTCTGGAAAGCGTGGTGCGGATTTATCCAGACGCGTTTCCTGGAAAGAGTGGCTTTGGGTATTCTAAATGTGTTTTACAGAAAACTGCCCAAATACAATATATAGAAAGTGGTTCATCACGGAAATTGTTTTAAGAGCGCAAAATCTTCATGCTTCATGTTAATCGAGATATGGAGATGTTAATCTTATTGCTAATTTTCTTGTAGATGCAAGGGGAATTGGTAGGTTTAAAGCGATAGTCAAATATTTTAAGAGCTGGTTGCTATGTCGAGTATTCCAATCTCTTTGCATTACCAGGACAAAAAAAAATAACGAATTCCCATTTGAGAAAAACTGTAAGTATTGCAAAATTTAAGGGAATAACAAGCAATTTTTGAGAAAATTAAAATTTTCGAAAAATGTTCCATGTAAAGGGTAAACTGGGGTGGGGGGATTTTCTTGAAAATCTTCGTGTCGCATCTCTGGAAGATACTGAACCTAAATACCAAGTTTGGTGTTTATCCGACTGTTCGTTTCTGAGTTATGCTGTTCACACACACACACACACACACACACACACACACACACACACAGACACACAGGACATGTTTCCAAAAATGCTTTTTTTTGGGTGGAATACAATACTTTCCCTACTTACTATACGTAGTAGAGAAAGTAAAAATGCTTGTTCCCGCAATGCGTGGTCTAGAAGTGAAATTTCATATTTGCCTATCTCTAGTTATGAGCTTACAGACTTTCATATAGTAAACTGTTATGTATCTAATGTCAACGGTTGCAGTGTGACATCTTATTTCATCACGTTGTGTATACATTTGATGTTTTGTCGAACTTCATTGGACATCACAAAAACGAATAGAGTGAAAGAGTTTATGCTCTTACAGTAGGAGACTTAGCCTCTTACAGCAGGTTAAGCTATCAATACACTTTGCTCTTTTTGCAAGAAGATTGTGGAGCCGACTACGCTCCTTTAAAAAATGATGTATTTTATATCAAGATGTCCTTAGCATACGAAAGGCGAAGATAATTTGTTCCAGAAATAAGGTAGCCAAGAGCATTATGAAAGCCATCGCATACAAACTGTGCCACTACGCCTGATTTATGCAACTTTAAGTACCAAGTATCCCATAAGTAGCCACGTGCACGATTGTTATGGCACTTTTGAGATTTACTACCGGAATTGTTGCCCCACCCAAGTTTCCGACACATACGCGCTGCTAATCATGATAGATGGCTACTTAATGCTAAAAGACATCTTTCTGTGTTGATTAGGTTGGAAACGTGCACATCCTGCTTTGTGCACACATACCTAGCACCCTGGAACTGCTGCCCATTTCGAAGCCTTTAATGGCTGAATTATTCTTATTGCATCCAGCGTGACAGAAAAATCTTAGGAATGTATGTAATATCCACATTCTAAAGCAACTATACCATAGAAAAACAATATTTTATTACGTAAATATATACTTAAAGAACCACAATACCTACAATATAAAAGTTATATAAACGACCGTACTAACAGTTTCGGGTTCAGATAGGGATAAAGTTTCTGGCTTATTTCTTCTTTTTTTTTTTAATGTATGGACAGTTTTACTAAACCCACGAGTAAGAGATAATATAACATGTATAATTAATAATCTGTTGTTTGCATAGTCTAATTATAATTCAGAAATCATTGAATGAATTAAATTGTTTAAATTATGTGATTTTAGGATATCAGTAAGATAAACTCTAGTACGATTTAAATTTGTCCGAGAGGGTCAAAATTTAGAGAAGGTTATCTAATTTAAAATATTTTGGAGTGATATCAGTTTTAATATAGAAAGGGGCATTGATTCTAAAATAAATAAATTCCAGACAGTGTATGGAACTGTACAGAGAACCTTTAAAAACAAAACGAAAGCAAACAAAATAGAACTCTATAGTTATGTCAGTTCCCACAACATTGTACGGCTGTGAAACTAGACTTCCAACGAAAAAGAGATGAAGACAAGTTCCTTAGGCAAGTAAAGGATTGCACCAAACTCGATGGGACCAGGAATGAAGAAATAACAGAGGAACTAAGAGTAGGGCATTTATATGGTGCAGTAACGAACTACAGACAAAGACGGATTGCCTTGATGAACAGAATAAATGTGGAGAGATACCCATTACTAACTAGAGAGGAACTACCAAGCAAGAGGACGACGAGATGTTGGACGTCCTAGAAAGCGTTGGGCTGATGCTTTGTGAAGCCAAAATGGACAATTGCCTAATTCCTGGAGTGATGATGGTGATATTTATCGGTTTTTCAATTCCGAAATACACAATTTCGGCTTAAATGTCGAAAAATAACCAGTGTATATTCCGTACCACCACGGAATCATGTTCTGAAATTTGGTTTTTATTTTCACCAGGCGAAGAGCATGGACCACGCGAGCAGCATACCTACTGGTGGGTGGGTATCTCCAGACGTGAAGTTTTGGATCATAAGGTTCCTTGTTGCTGTTTTGGTGATAGCGATACTTCTGACGTTACTAGAAGTACGCTGGGCCAAACATCAGAGAGCTCTTTGGATTGGGTTGGACTCTTCGGGGCAGTAGTTCCCGATACCCACGGGAGATTGGGCACGTCTGACGGTGACGTCCAGGCGGGTTTGTGAGATGCATCAAGGTCCTCCGATACCGCCCTGGATAGCCTATTCAGTCCGCTAGAGTGCTGGAGGCCCTACCGAAGTTGTTCGGTGGTCTTCCCCTTTTGGGGTTGGCGTGGTAAGTGGCGTATCCACTTCCGCCACTGTAGTGGGAGGGGCGGATTAAAATTTTCAGTTGCCGACCCAAAGCAAAAGCTCTTGGGGGTGGGAGAGTCACTCGGTTGACTCCGTCCCACTGGGTCGTGGGGGCAGTTTGGCCCTTGGTGTCTACTTTCACTACCACGCACCTGATAAGTACAGAAGGTTATTACATTCCACCCAAAAATGCTATATCAAGATTTCACCGGAAACACGTATTTTGAGGTTCCTGAATAAAAAAAAATAAAAACAACAAAAAAAAATAAAAAAAACTTTTTAGAAAGTAACCCCCTCCCCGCGCGTGCACATGTGTTCGCGTATTAGTGTGCATGTTTTTGGCGTGAACAGCGTAACTCAAAACGAAAACTCAGATAAATACCTATAAATTCAGTTCAGAATCTTTCAAAGATGCGACAAGAAATTTAAGAAAAGAAGCCTCCCGTCCCAAACTATTCTTTATGCAAAGAATTGTTCGAAATTTTGGATTTTCGCAAAAAGTCTCTAAGGATTTTGATTAAAATACCACATGTGTTTAAGATATTTACATGGCAAATAAAATGTAGCCTGTAATGTTCGCTTTATTCGGAAGGAGTTTTGTATAGCGGGTAAAGAGAAAAACGAACTATACAGAAAAACGTAGATCTCTTTAAAACACCATTTATTTTAAAAACGTTCTGTGCCTTCAGCCATTTCAAAGATATCCACGTCTTTTGTTCAATACTTGAAAGGTTTTTTAAAGACCTGTCGCTATTCACCGTTTCTCGCGATACCATGGAAAGAACATGGAATTTTAAAGCCATAGCGAGCCACTTTTAACGATTCCGTTTTCTCTGTCTCTCTTGTACCTCCAAAGAAAGGTGTAATGAAACTATATCTGCAAATATTTATCTGGATTAACGTGAAGCAAATAGAAAAAAACTGATGTGATACATTCACACGACTTTCTCTACGCTATATCGCTTAATACTGGGTATACAAATTATTCTTTCGAAAATTTATTTTCATTTTAATCGAGATAAACCTTTCCGAAAATAGCTGCATTACACATTTCGTTATAGACATAAAGGGGATAGCGATAGTCAAATGTTTAAGAACTGGACGCTATAAGGTGGCCCTAAAATTCCATACTGTTTCCATGATATCGCGAGAAACAGCTTAATATCGGAAGAACTTGAAAGTATTGAACTATCGAACCATTAACAACGGATAACCTAGAAATGCCTAGTGACACAAAAAGATTTAAATTTCTTGTATAGTATGTTTTCGTGTATCGCTTAACGTTTACCATTTACACAGAGTATACATAATTCCTTTTAAATGAAGTGGACCTCACAGGCTATTACCAGAAAATTCAAGATATACATTTTATTTGTGATTTAAATATCTTTAATATACGGTATTTTAAGCAAAATTGTTAGCCATTTTGGAGGAAATAAAAATCGAAAATGTTACATGTAAAGGTAGTTTGGGGTGGCTGATTCTTTTGAAAATCTTCGTTTCGCATCTTTGGAATGTACCGAACCTAAATACCAAGTCTGGCTTCTTTTTGAGCTTATGTTGTTCACAGAAACATACATACGGAGACACGCACGCACCTTTTTCTAAAAAGTTTTTTTTTTTTTTTATTTATTCAGGAAGGCTCAAATTATTTCCGGTGTATCTGTGTCGAATTTTTTAATGGAATGCAATACTTTCTCTACCTACTACGTAATATTTGGTAGAGAAAGTAAT
Source organism: Deroplatys truncata (assembly GCA_030765065.1). Taxonomy (NCBI): domain Eukaryota; kingdom Metazoa; phylum Arthropoda; class Insecta; order Mantodea; family Mantidae; genus Deroplatys; species Deroplatys truncata. The sequence goes on from CM060978.1 coordinate 196,746,145, forward strand.
AAATTTGCATAAGAAGAGTTTGTATAAGCCATTAGAAAATAAAATATGATAGTGGGTAGAGGTTGTCATGTGAATGCACCACACATTTTTCGATTTTGATTCAAATAATAATAGCGTTTATAATGAAGTACCCTGAGGCTAAAATAGTTATTTTCAAGCGCGCGTGTGTGGCTATTTTTTATTTATTTATTTTTAACCACTAAGCAGTGTGATTTAAATCCTTGTTGCTCTATTCCACTGCAACCTGTTGGACGCACTTGCAGCTTGGGCTGCCTACGCTTGTTTGAAGGCTGTCTTGGCGACACTTATAATCCGATTCACCATCTGCCACTTCCTTATTTTCCCTTTTCTGTCTTATCTTCAAGTAATACATGCACTTGCGGAAACAGAAAAGAAACGTTTTCAAGATAATCTAGCTTTACAAACGTTTTCAAAAATTGCACATACAAATGTATTGTACATATTAGGAATTCAAAATGAAGCATACATAGTATGCATAAGAGGCAAGATTTAATTCTAATTCTTATCAGTGGTTTTAATATATAGCATTTTCTTTGTTTTTAGGAAACAACAATAACTCCGATGGACGCCAGATCGACCTCAAGTCGGAGCAGTGGTTCGGAGCAACGCTGCAGAGTTCTGGAGAGGACGGCATCGTCGTGGTAAGTATTGCAGCATAGTCTTATATTTAAAACGCTTATTCATCCTCTTTGTATTTCAAGTGGGTATTCTTTACGGCGTTTTATTGAAACATAAATAAGTTTTTGGCTTATTTTACAAGCGTTTGTGTTCTAGATTGTCCAAAAGACTGTAAATTATTGTCATTAAAGTATTGAACTCGAAATTAATGTCCGTAATTTATCCATAGCCAGATGTTTCCGAAGCGAAGCAGCGAATGCCTCAAACTGGAAGTTTTGCTATAGTCCACATATAAACTACGCACATACTTGCCGCGCTTGGCATCTTGTGAACACATGGAGGAGCTTCCCAGCTGTTTAATTACGGGAGGTTAAACTGCTGCTGTTATCTCCCAGTGTTATGTTAATCACGTACTATCTCTTACTGCACCAGCACTGAGTGTTAAACAAATACATGCCGCTATACTTCATAAAGAAATTAAATGCATTAAAATACTAATTCAAGAATCGGTGAAGAATGTTATGGAATGGTGGGACTTAGTACGCCGAGGGGGACTTAGTACGTCAACCTACATAGATCTTTTGCACCTATGCCCCGGACGAGAGGTAAGGATGAGGCGAGAGGAGACAGAGGGCAGGGTCCCTACCAATTACAGATTTAAACTTCCTGGCTGGATGCTGGTACAGACGACTCCCCTCCCCCCTGGGGTTCCTGAACCCGGATACCGCCTCCATTCCGGGGGACAAGATATCCACAGAGCATCCTTTTCCCCTGCCATGCGCACGCCGATACCTCCCGCCGACAAGTACAGCCCTGAAAGAGACCAAGCAGGTGAAAGGTGAAGTGAGATGAAATGGAGGGTCAGGAAATTCGGGGGAAACCTCGGAAAAAACCCCATAGGTCAGGAAGGTCGGCCACGGGAATTGAACCCACAACGTTCCGATTGCGGGCCACAGACTTTACCGCCTGAGCCATCCGGCTCGGTATGAAACTCCATATTATATTTATGTTTACTACATAAAACACTTATCCATGGTAGGGGGCTCATCATTTAAGAACAACCCAAGCTTCTTGAAGCGCGTGACACTTTTCACAAAGTCGTCCACTTTGCCTAAAACGCCCCATGTCGATTACTTTTCTTTTTCGGTGTTTTCACGGTTCCCGGCTCCTTCATTTGCTTTCTCGCATTGAAAACAGCGTTCAGACACATCAGTTGCTCTCGAGATTAATTTAATGACATCCTTAACAATAATGCTCCAAAATTTGAAAACATTTCAAGGCTATCGTTCGTTTTTACTTTCTCTACTAGGTATAGTAAGTAGGGGAAGTATTGTATTCCACCCAAAAATTCGATACTGAGTTTCACCGGTACATTTTTACTTTCTCTAATACGTATAGTAAGTAGGGGAAGTATTGTATTCCAGCCAAAAATTCGATACCGAGATTTCACGGAAATACATGTTTTGAGACTCCCTGAATACAAAAAAAGCATTTTTGGAAACATGTACGTGTGTGTGTGTGTGTGTGTGTGTGTCTGTGTCTGTGAATAGCATAACTCGGAAACGAACAGTCAGATAAACACCAAACTTGGTATATAGGTTTAGTATCTTTCAGAGATGCGACACGAAGGTTTTCAAGAAAATCACCCCACCCCAGATTACCCTTACATGGAACATTTTTCGAGAATTTTAATTTTCTCAAAAATGGCTCTAACGATTTTGATTAAAATATCATATGTTTAAGATATTTTCATGACAAATGAAATGTATATCTCGAATTTTCTGGGAATGTCTCGAAAAGTACTCTTGATTGTGAACGACTTTTGCATAACTGGTAAACCATAAGAGATAGACAAAATTTATGTCATATACATTTTTTTTGTTGAGTGAACCATTTTCGCAATATTGCTTGTTATTCCCTATAATTTTCCAATGCTTATACTTTTTCTCAAATTCGGTATTCATTTTTTTTGTACTGGTAATGCAAAGAGAATGGAACACTCCACATAGCAACCAAGTATTTGACTATCGCTTAAAACCTACCATATTCCCCTTGCATCTACAAGAAAATTAGCAATAAGATTTACATCTCGATTAACATGAAGCATATGGAGAATAAGCGTTTGTAACAATAGTTTGCACAAGAGTAGGGAAAGTAATGTGGTTGTAACACATCAGATTTTTTATCACTAATTTTAAGCCCTTTGCCACTTCTATGTTTAATAGCTGTCTGACCTGCGACTTAAACATTACTGATTAGTACGACCGTTGCTTTGCTCCAGTAAACAACGCGAGAAAACGATGGCTGCATGGGCATGATAAGAAATGGAAGCTAATAATTTAAATTATGTTTAAATGAAACAATTATTAAAAAAACTATGCCGAGTCACTGTCTTTGTTATCTGAAGTACAAAAAAAGGTTAATAATACTTGCAATGCAGTAACGAACTGTTTTTATTCGCTTGAAAGGTGTGTTACGGCGAAAGCACATGCGTTTGTTTACACCAAAACCCTTTCTTGGGCTATTGAGTGTAGTTAAAAGTGGAATACAGTGCTGTCAATGAGCTTACAACTCGATGAATGGGGGCGGGAGATAAATCGGCTATTGATATGCAAGCACAATGCAATCTTGTGCAGTAACCTTAGTGGTACTCGTGTGTTTACAGTCCATCAACAACCAAGGGTTCCTTGGTGTAATAGATAAGATAGGCACCGATGCGAGTCAGAATGAGGTTGGATATAACATTAAAAAGTATAACTTTTGTTTTTCTTCCTGATCAATCCTTAATCGTTAATCATACTCTCATTCATCTGCTGCTTTTGTCGACCATAATTACTACTTTCTTTTTTACATTTATTACGATGAATGTGCCAGGTATGTCATGAGTGCCCAGACACCACCATATACAACACATAATATATACTCGTGTGTGTGTATATATATATATATTGCAATGCTACCGTTAAAAGTAAATAAATCGTTGGAGAATCTCATTGATTTACAAAACATCCTATCTTTCAACACAGCTGTAAAGTACCTAAATGAGTTTTACGCTTACAAAATTTAATGTACACCTAGATACATACGAGATTGACCTAAACCTTTTATACTTGAATTGGACTGAGGGTGAATAACAATTTATACATTTTTATCAAGGTTGTGCCAATAATTCGCACAGGTTGTCTAGTCGTTTATTAAAGCAGACATACATTTAGCGTGAGACAGTATTTGTAACATCTAAATGATATCAGTCTGATTATATAATAAAAAAATATAATAACAGCCCGCCTTAAAGCAATATGTGTGTGTAATAATATGCAAAATGTATGTAACAGGCATTGTATTATGTTTATATTATTATGTACATGTAATAATGTTATGTGAATGTATTAAGTAATTTAACAATGTAGGAGCTGTGAGAATAGAAGCCGAAAGTTGCTAACAATGAGGTAATCTTGAGGCAACAATAAATTAGAAAGTTTAATAATGCTACTAATAATTCTTGGAACAATAATATATTTAAAAGTTAATAAATAGCCAATCAAAAACTAGAAAAGCTGAAAGTTAAATATGGAATCGCGAGAAACAACTGAATGTTGACAGGATTTTAAGAGAATGACCAAGAAATGAACAATTCGAACCTTTAATAACGGAGCAGTGTATTTTCCCAGAAACGGCTTCTGCCACAAAGAAAATCTTATTTTAAATAATTTGTGTGTTTTAAAGAGATCTTTTTTATTTTGTAGTATTATTCTTTTCGTCTGTCGCTTAACGTTTGCCAGTTATACAAGATTATACAAAATTCCTTCCGAAAGAAGGCTTCACAGACTATAACCAGGAAACTCAATATATGCATTTTATTTGTCGTGTAAATAGCGTTTATATATGGTATTTTAATCAAAATCGTTAGCCATTTTTTTATAAAATCAAACATTTATAAAGCATTTTCATGTAAAGAGAAATTTAGGGTAGCGGGATTGTCTTTAAAATATTCGTGTCGCATCCTTGGAGGATACTGAACTTAAATACAAAGTTTGGTATTTATTCCACTTTTCATTTTTGAGTTATGTTGTTCACACACACACACACACACACACACACACACACAAAGTTTCCAAAAATACTTTATTTGTATTCAGGGTGCCTCAAAACATATATTTCTGGTGAAATTTCGTAATGAATTTTTGGGTGGAATCCAGCAGAGAAAGTGGTAGAGTAAGTAACAAGCTTCATAAAAATTGACGTTTTATTTATGGACACTCTTTAACTGCTGTGATCGTTAGCGTCCCATTCTATATTGGGCGTGAAAGACCGATAATTTTGCTCAGAGGCTTCTTTATCAGGCTTGAGGTTTTTTTACGTGCCGTAAATCTACGATACGGGACCACCGGCTTAATTTCCCTTCCGAAGGAAGCGATGCTAAGGATTTTTACGCCCGAAAAAATCCAACCCCCTCCGCCGGGTTTGAACCCGCAACCTTGGGAACTAGATGCTAGCACGGTACCACTAGTCCACGGAGGACGACTGGCTTCATAAGAATAAACATTAGTGGGTAGAGTTAGTTATCTGAATGTAATACACTAGATTTTTTAGGTATAATTTACGACTTTCTGAAAAACTCGTAAATTGTAACAAGTAGGAGGAATTGTGGGTTATAAACAACACATTGATTTTGTATCACATACTCGTAATTATCCAAATGAAAGAATGATTAAAAGATGAAAAAGAATTAACTCATTTATATTTGTAGAAAAGCAAAGTTGATGTAAGTATTAAATGCCAATCGATAGCAAGGATTCTGTGTTGCAAACCCTCGAGATTTTCTTTCATGATACTATTAAAAGTTCGAGGAGAGACAAAACGGTTTTGCATTTGCATAGAATCGCTACATATCGCTACACAATTGATATTAAAATGGCTAGCTAGTAAATAATGGTGATCTATATGCGGAAGATCCTAATGTACAATCCGCCAATGTTGCAGCTGCAATGACGTCACCAGGAAGCGGAGTGGAGGGTCCGCCCAAACTGTTACGCTTCTTTGGCAGATTGATTGTTGTTGCATCATGCGCACGTGTAGAGTACGCTAATTGCTGTTAATTGTTGGATTGTTCCAAATTCTTATGATTAAAGCTCTGCTATGTTCTCAATGTGTCTTCTGTTATAAATTGTTGTGCGTTTAACGTAGGGTAGGCCATATCGAGTGGCCAATATGAGTGAATGAGGCTCGGAGAGCTTGGGTTCCAGAGACCTTAACACCAGATTCGCCTACTGATGATAAGGGAAAACCGCTTTAAAAAATTTATCTAGCTCTCTAAACGGATTCGAACTTGCCATTAGTAATAGAGGAAGGTTGTATTCCACCTAAACATTCGATATAGAAATGTCACCAGAAATATACGTTTTGAGGTCCCCTAAATCCAAAACGGGCATTTTTAGGAAAAGGTTACTTGTGTGTGTGTGTGTGTGTGTGTGTGTGTGTGTGTGTGTGTGTACAGCACAACTGAAAAGGGAAAAGTCGTATAAACAACCAAACTTGATATTTAAATTTAGTGTTTTTCGAAGAAGCGACACAGGGATTTTCAAGAAATTTTCCCTTACTCGAAAGTATCCTTTATATGAAAAAGTTTTTAATATTTTTGAGTTTGTAAAAAAGCGTTTATCGATTTTGATTAAAATACCACATATTTGCTGCATTGCCTCACTAATATGCATAACTAGAAATTTCTTGGAATACAATGTGAAGCAAAACGTAAAGGTACCGACGAACAGAGGGTGCTGACAACCGGGGAAGAGCACCGCAAGTAGATCGCAACAGCCCTTTTTGCTTCTACCATGACCTCTGGGAGGGAGAGACCCGAAGGGCGACCAGACCCGGATGACGTCAGACACAAGCATGGGTGGGGTCTCTAACGTTTCCATGGAACACATCTGATGACGTCCACTCGCAGGCCACCTTGCGGCATTACCTCCTCTGGTCAGAAGTTGTTCTGGTTCGTAATGCCCGTAGCTCGCGGCTTACCTTTCTGCAGCCTCCGCGTAGACTCTGGATGTTCGTCGTGGGCTGATTCTCTGCATCTCTATCCTCGGCTAGCTGTAGTAGTTGCTGAAATGTGTAAGAGCAGGGACTTTTCCTCGGTAAAGGAAACGTAGATCTCGGGTGTGGTAACGTAGAGAAAATAGACAATTTCAAAAGGACAACACCACTCTTATCTTTATTTTGTTACTTCCAGTATTCACAACACTGATATTGTCGCCGTTAAAACACTGTCGACTGTTGTTGAAACACGGCGCTGATATGACGTGAAGTTTTTATATATTTACAAAACTCTTTACTCGTAGCGATTCTTATTTGTGTAGCTAACCCTGTCTTAATCCACTAACTCCCTTAATTAGCCGGCAGCCTGTAGTTTTGAAGCAACTCCCCGATTTTTGGTCTTAGCAGATCTATTTATTGTTGCGGGCTTCCTGGGCTCCTTAATTTCCTATTGGTGCAATTTTTCGCGCCACTCAACGCGTCTCATTATTTCATATAGATTTACTTGGATCTTATTGGTCCTATTCCTCCCCCCTCTTGCTCAATTTTAACATGAAACCGCGAATTTCCCTAATTTTATCGTTAAGCTTGTTGTCTCCCTCAGTCGAATTACCGTACAAAAGTACAATAGCTCTACACCCTCGCTGTACGAACAATACATTTGCTACCAGAGAAACATCATAAAACTCACTTGGCGCCTTCGGAGACAGTTTTCCTGCATGTAAAACATCTCGGCGTGAACAGTATTTTAACATAGCGCTTAAATTATTTACATTAAACAATTTGTTACTCCTCTAATATTAGTAACATAAATACAAACATATCTTTAAATCACCCTTCTTAAGCTACACAGGCAGTAAAAAGAAAAATAGTTGTACATTTAATGTCACTAAAAAAAGTAATTACCCAAATTATTAATAATTCCATACCTCGGGCTCGGCCTAGAGTTGCCGTTTCAACCTGAACTCCCAGCGTTCCCCCGGGGCGGGGCCTACTCGGAGACCTAACTGAGCAGTCCCTCAACCACGTCAGGGAAGAAACCTCTATAGAACGCACAACCACCTCCCAGCCTCAACCCGCTGAACAACGTCGCCTGGTTCTACAACCCTAAAACAGATGACAAGGAATATAATGGGTACAGGAAATGAGGGGCAGGAGATTCGTGTAGAAGATGAACCGCCGACGCGAGGAAACCAAGAAAATCTCCTCGGTCAGAGTGGGCGGTCGCCGAGGATCGAACGCGAGACCTCCCGAATGTAGCCTGTGAATACTCATCATTCTGAATAAATATTATAGATAATTACGTATACCTGGTAAACCTTAAGAAAGAGATGAAAACTTACCACAGAGGAAATGTAGATCTCGTTAAAACACATTTTATATGAATAAATGTTATGTGATATTAACCACTTTTATGGAATGTGTTGCTCTTGATTTGATTTGTTTCAGTATTTTACGTACAGTTTTTGAACTTATTTGTATCTCCCGATGTCACACAGAGTGTAGACACCTGCTTTTTTACTCAGATTTGACCATCACTTCAGCCAACTGTATCCCTCTTATACAAACAGCACCAAAGAAAATCTTCGGCGGATTTTGTGTCGTTTTCTGTGGTCTTTTGAGGCGTGTCCTTCACGTTACCTATCGCAGAGCGTGGTGGCTTGATAACACAGCAGAAAGGGGGAAAAGAGAGGAGGTTAATGCCTTCGCTTTTTCTGGTGTTATTGAAACCAAAACGTGTTTATTGTCTCAGAACCAGTCATGCCGTATACTAGCAAAATTACTCGTGGACGTATCGTAGGTATGTGGGAGACTGGTCGCACTGTTACAGCAATTGCAACGGCGGGGCATAAAAGTGTTTTATAATAGATAATTTACTGGATAAAAATATTCCAGGAAAGTGGAAAAGACGGTCTACGTATATCTCAGAAAGTGGGCATTCCCAGTAAAACATCCGCAGATGATGATATTCGTCTACTAAATGCAAATTACTCTTTGGTTATAATTGAATGATCATGTTTATAAACTAGAGATAAATGTGTATAGGTAATCATTTACCGAATATGACATACATATTATGGCAATATAAATTGGGTTATATTTTTGTCTGCAATCCTATTGTATTCCTGTGACCAGCAATATGCTAGTAAAGGTATATTAACCAATTGTAGTTTCAATTATAGGGAAAACATGCTGCTTTATTTATTATTTAGTTATATTTGCTTCTATGCAGCAACAAGCATTGATACACTGGTCTATTTATTGTTTTGTTATAAAGCATTGCTATGTATTTAATGAATACCATTCTATCTTTAATTTGAAAATCTTCTCACACTGCACATTCGTTTCGCTAATCTGGGCGGCGCTCATCAAGTTTTCCCCTTAGCTTTTAACCCTTTCAAAGGCGTGTCCTGCACTAGCCGATAAGATATGGCTACCAATCACGATAAGAGGTCTGTATGACAAACTGAATGCACTCATTCACAACATATATTTCGTTTCTACGCCATTTTGTAACCTTTGTTGTGGTTACTGGTGCAACTATTTAGCAGAAGGACTGGCGCCTCCTTGTACCGTGGCCTAAAGCAACCAATGACATGGCTATAGCTTCGCAAGGTCACGTACAACGATAAATAATGTGACATAGGCGCGAGGTGCAGCGAGATTTCCTTTGGCGCTCTTTGTACCTACAACGAGAAGTGTAACGAAATCATTTTTGCAAGTTTTATCTCGATTAACATTAAGTACATATAAAAATAAGCTTTTGTAAGAATAGTTTGTAGAAACTGTATAGAGGTAAAGGATAGTGGGTAGATAAAGTGATTTGAATGCAACACTTAAATTGTTTAATTCTCTTATTAAATGTATACGCAACGAAGTTTATTTTAATTCAAGAGAAACAACGTGATGCCATGTTTTATATATCTCATCACACAAGTTTCCTAACTCACTGACACGTTCTATGTTCGCTTAGATTAAGAATACTACTGCGTTAATTAGGTTCGGCCACTGAAAGAAGAAAATGGTTCCTGAATTTAAGGCAAATTAGTAGAGCCGTCTATTCAAGTAAAAGACTTTCATACTCAACATTTTAAATGCTAACCTGTAGCGTTTAGATAGTTTTCGGGTATTATAAATTAGCTAGAAATATTCAAAGGAATTTGTGGATTTGTTTCAGTCCTTCAACCAATTTAGAATTTGACTGTCTACCGGGGTGTCAACTACTGGAAACTTAGGGACCCTGTCATTGCTATACCGTTGCTCCTGGATCCGGCCGCCGGGTGTCTCCTCTCGCCTCATCCTTCCTCCCGGAGTGGGGCGTAGGTACAGTATCCCCTCTAGATCGGTACCGACTCCCCTCCGTTCAGTAAGATAAAGACGACTAATATAGGAATTCTAAAGCTTAGAGAGGTGTGATAAATACTTAAATAACGTGGTGATTATATGGAGAAATAAAGTAAGCTTTAATTTTGTGACACATCTAAAATATTTTTTAAAAATTATTAAAGCCAAATGGTTATTACTTCCTGGATTACCCTCGTATGAAATTTGGTATTTTTCTGCCTTATGGTTTCCCAGTTATATACACACAGGCGCTCATATATTTCCTATTTTTCATTTCTCTTTCAGTCTATGAAAGGTCTTTGCAGTAAAATCTCTTTATCGAATGCCTTTCGGAATAAATAGTGCCTCTAATAGTAGGGAAAATACAAACTGAGCTTTAAGGTTAAGGGGATTATTTAAACCGAAATTGTTTAAAACAGCCGCTGTATTATTGAAACTGTATTCATATATATGGCGGCGCCGTGGCCGAGTGGTTAGACCGCTCGCCTCCCACCGAGGCGGCCCGGGTTCAATCCCAGGGACCTGTGGGATTTGTGGTGGACGAAGCGGCGTCTGGGCGAGTTTTCTCCGGGTTCTCCGGTTTCCCCCGCCATTCATTCCACCAACTGCTCCATCATCACTTTTCCTTTCATTCATTTCACCAACATTTCGTTTCATCTACTTCCTTCATCCCATACCAGGCATCGGGCTGATCACCCATCCTGGTTGTTCTATCTGATCCATGAGTGTCTGCTCCTCGACGGGCCTCTGACCCCAAGCACCCGCTTGTAAGTCCTGGGGGATGTAAGTCCTACATAAGAGGAGGGTAAACAGATAATGAATGAATGAATGAATGAATGAATGTTCATATATATGTTCAGTAAAAACCTTAGAATACAAGGCTTGGGTTTTCAAAACGAAATAAAGCACTAAATTCAATATTTTCTGTTCAGGGAACTATTTTAATTTTACTTGAAGTATCTAAGCGAAATATTGCTAATTTTGGTCTTTAATTACAAACATTACATACTAAATGGGGATATTTGCTAAGTTAATAACTACAGGCCTCCACTGTTTGATTCACTAGAAAGTGCTTGGTGGAACATTATATTGGCGATTTATTATGAACGATAATGATGATAGATGACAGTTCGGCAACTGATCTCTGGCAGTTTAGTGCTGCATGCAGTAGACCTTTCAACTCCTTAACGACATTTTAAAAGAATTGCAGTGCAGAAACACTTCTGGCATGCACTTTAAACAAACCGCATGCTGCTATATTCCAAGGCTTCTTCAAGTCACAGCAACTGCAGTGTCGGATTTATCTAGACGACAAACTGACGTGCGTAAAAAACGTACGTCAGTTTGTAGAAAAGTGTGGGCCGGGAGCGAATAAGGAGGTCTTTGAAATGCGGCACCTTTAATGGAAGCAAAGGATTCCTGGCGCCAAGTAGTGTTTACATAGAATTCAGCTTGCGAAGTATTGGTTCAGGCCTTGTGAGGAACCTTGCTGGCCTTGCACGCAAGGACGCTGATAGAGCGTACTGATTTCACGGCATAAATCTCCATATTGGGCCTGTAGATCGTTTTCTGATTAAAACTAACAAAATTCGGTTAAGATGTACGTCATTCAAGGATATATATTAGAAACAACATAAAAATTTGATGTTATACATTCACATGATTTTCTCTAACCTCTATCGCTTATTAGTGGGTATACAAACTCTTCTTACTAAATCTTATTTTAGTAAGAGCTTATCCTACAACAATTTATTTCATTTTAATCCAAATAAATTTTTGCAGAAATAGCTACATTACCATTTTGTTATAGACACAGAGGGAATAGCGATAGTCATATGTTTTAAGAACTGGACACTATATGCTGGTCTTACAATTCCATACTTTTTCATGATATCGCGAGAAACAACTGAAAATCCATGGAACTTAAAAGGAATGACAAATTAAACCAGTAATAACTAATATCTTGGAAACGGCTAATGCTACAAAAAAAAGTTATTTGAAATAAATTATGTGTTTTAAGACATCCACTTTTTTGTATGGTACGTTTTCATCTGTCGCTTTAACATTTACCATTGTACAAGATTATACAAAATTCATTCCGAATGAAGAGGACTTCACAGGCTACTCCCAGAAAATACAAAATATACATTTTATTTATCATGTAAATAACGTTAATGTATTATATTTGAATAAAAATTGTTAGAGCTATTTTTAGAAAATAAAACATTTCAAAAAATGTTCCATGTAAAAGGTAGTTTGGGATGGGGGGGGGGGTTTCTTGAAAATCTTCGTGTCCATCTTTGAAAGGTACTGAATCTAAACACCAAGTTTGGTGTTTATCCTATGTTTGGGTTTTGAGATGATGTTCACATACACAAGGACATTTTGCAAAAAATGCTTATTTTTGGGGTTCAAGGGGCCTCAAAGCATGTATTTCTGGTAAAACTCAGTATGAAATTTTTGGGTGGAATGCGATACCTACGCGTACTAGGTACGATGTAGAGAAAGTAAAAAGTCTGATATGTTGCACTTATGTAGGCATTTCCTGTTAGATATAAGGATACAGTAGGTAAATCGAAGGTTAAATTTTTAAAAAGGTGTCGCTATGTAATGGCTTTGAAATTGCATCCTTTTTACATGACCACGAGAAAAACGAATAGTGAAGTTCCACTTTAAAGGAAATTATTTATTTGAAAATTCAGATCAATAACTTAAGTCTTGAAACGCCTAATGCCACAATATATTATATTTGGCATAAATTGTGTGCTTTAAGAATATCTACATTTTTTAGTAGTAAGGCTTTGTCTACCTCTTACGGTTACCAATTATACAAATGTCATTCAGAAAGAAAAGGGCTTCACAGACTATTCCCAGAAAATTCAAGATATACATTTTATCTGACATAAAAATGTATTAAATACATGATATTTTAATAAAAAAGCCTTAGAACCAGTTTTAAGGAAACTAAAAATGTTCATACAAAGAGTATTTTGCGGTGGAAAAGTTTTATTAAAAATCATCGTGCCTCTCCGTGGAATATGCTGAACATAAGTGCCAACTTTGGTATTATGGACTTCTCTTTTTTGAGTTATGCAGTTCATACTCGTGCAAATATTTTTCTAAAAATGCTCGTTTTTTGTCCCCTAGTTTGGGACATGAATTCATAACTTTAAGGTCCTGCTCCCCTAACAAATATCCACCTCTCCACCCATAAGCAACACTTTCCAGACTAACCATTAAATAGGAACAGGAAACTTCCTCAACGAGTATAGGATGTAAAGGATTATTTCTCAGTTGAATAGTGTAAAACGTCACTAATATAAAACTCTTTATATACTCAATGTAAATGCAAGACAATTACTAAATAAAGGGCAAGAAAATGACAAAATAATGACGTAAAATTGAAAATCAAATCATTAAAAATAGAAAATGGTATAGAATGATCAAAAATGATTTAATAAATATGCATTTACATTATTTGGGATACATGATAAGGATGTATGTAAAAGTGTAATGTCTATGATGTAACAATTAAAATATGCCGTCATCAGAATCCGGGCCCTGCTAATTAGAATATTGTGCATAGTAGGTTATCAAATTAGACGCGTAACAATTGTTATGGAATAAAGCAAAGTAGTAAATAAGATAAGAGGAGAGGAAGCTTTTGGAGGGTAACCCAGACGTCTAGAACATTTAGAATCGAGCCGGAGAACAGAACCAGTTTTTTTTAACAACAATAAATGCGAAATGTAACGAGAGATGTAGCAAGAAGTACGTGTGGGATTTATGACAAATGTGACCGATTTATGGCTATAATTTTGTCATTTTATCATTTTGTCAAATTGAATTTCTGTGAAAATCTTTATTTTTACGATAAAAACGAAAAAATTACATTTTTAAAAATTGTGTTTTTTTGAAGATGTTGGCTGTAAAGGAATGAGGATTCATTTGGAAAGATGCATTAACCCGAAAATTTAGACTATGTTGTTATTTTATTTTATGACCTGCAGGACCATCCATGACAACGGACAGGTTTTCCTGAGTTTTTGGAACATTCGTTAGAAATACTTTCATTTTGAAATTCTTTAAGTAGGTAATTGCTGCAGCGGTAAAATAACTGACCGCCAAGATCTATAATGCGACCATAAACAGTGCACGTGATCAACAATCGAACAAGACCGAAAGCTTGTCTCCAGCCGAATTTCAAAAACATCACGCCGTGGCTGCGACAAGAGAGCCATTGCCTATGATATTAAAAATTTCCAGGAAATTCCTACCATATTTCAAACTATAAAGACGGTATTTTATGTATATTTCACGAATTTTCTAAAAATAAACACAAAAACCTGGTCCTGTATACTGTACCACCGGCCCGGGCCCGATTTCTAATTTTATTTTAAATAATATGATTTTCCAATTATTATTATTATTATTATTATTATTATTATTATTATTATTATTATTATTACTATTATTATTAACAGTCCACGGAGTGCTGCTGCCTGCAGTGCGAATAGGTGCGGGTTCGATTTGCGGTACCTAGATTCTCTTACTGGGAGACCTGGTAAGGCACTCAGGCCCTTGGGACCAATTGACGAAACGCCACAGAAATAATGGCGGCTGAGGTGCTGGAATCCGCATGCAGTAAGCGGCATATTGACGGCATACTGCCTTATTAACCACATGCCGCTCGTATTACTGCAATTTTCCCAGGATATCCTGGATGTGAGTGGACGGAGGGAGGCAGAGTTTGCAGTTGCCTTGCTGTTGTAACGTTATTCGCAATTGTCCAAAGCCAGCATTTATTATTGCTAGTATTACTATTGCTATGGATGTGAGCATGCTGTGCATCTCAACATCGCGGACCATAAAATTTGATAAATTATTTGTTTCTGCTTCTTTTTCCTTGCGTGGAAAAGTGTCATTTATTTTTTATTTTCTCAAATTGTGATTAAAATACCATACCTTGAATATATTTTCATGAGAAATAAAATACTATGTTGAATATAAGTTAATATCTTTTTGTCTTTATTTTCAAGCCCGATCCCGATAAAAAAGTTTCAATTTAAGCCCGAAACCGCCCGCGGGCCGGGCCGGTCCTCTAGACCTAAAGGCTTGGCCCCAGCTCCTACAGGCCTCTAATCTACACGACACTACATAGCGTCGATATGAAACATTTATCCTCTTAAAGTTCGCAGTTGATTTACTAATCTCGAAAATGTATTATGAATTTTGTATTAAAAATATAAACGCTATGTTTACAGAATTATAATAATTTATCAGCAAAGAAAAAGGTAACAATGAAAACAACAGTTGAGGAGGGTGCTTTGGAAAGACGTGACCAAGACATTTCGAATCACCGACCTCTAGCTTAAATTTCTGAACTCCATCCCGGTCCTGCAAGCTAGTTCCTCTTAAATATCTTTCTTTCATTGTCTCAAATTCCTAGAATTCCCTTCTTCAGTTTTATCTATCTCTGTCTTCTTTTTCTTCTCCTTGGTGGAATTCATTCATGTAGTATTCTTTGTGGCCGTTCATTACTCACTCGTATCAGATGTCTACACCGCATTGTTTTGTTAAGGTATACGCTAGTGTTCCATTTATCCTCATCCATTACCTTATATAATATATAATTTTTATCTTAGCCAAAGTAGAGCGACAAACCACTTAGACACCTTTTTTTTATTCAGGTTTTAATTCGAATAAGAGTGCAAGGCGATTGTGCAATAAGAGTAGAGTCAACCCTCTGAAATAAAGTTTTTAGCTGTCCAGGTTTAACATACATCTCATTTGGAAAGTTCATGTATTTACATTATCCCCAAACTAAGATCGAAATTGTTGCTCCTAACGCCCTGTGCCCTCTTTGCCTAACATTGCGTAGATTACCATGCCCTCTGGTGAAATATGGTCTGATTTTGATAAATCAACGTCACGGTATTCTTGTCTTGTCTTATATTATACAGATTTCCGTCATTGGTCCGGATGCACTTCAGCCTGAGATTAGTGTGCTACCTGTATCATTTTAAACCCCTTTACCACGGAATACACTCTCATAACAGATATAATTTAAAATTCTTCTGGTTCTAAAAACATTTCCCCAAAAGTAATACATCTCCGTGAGCCAAAGCCTCACAGGAGCATATAATATGCTGGACTGTTTCAGTTTCTTACTTGCACAATCTGTAATCTAAGTTACCCTGAAACACTCCCATCGTGTTAAGATGCTTTTTCACTGGAGCATGTCTGTGAGAGATGCAGTAATTGTTCCCCGCTGAAGTCTGTTACATTTAAGTAAGCTATCAGCCCCTTTCTTACATGTTTACCATGTTTGTTTCCTGGTGTTTTAAGTCAGGTTTTATGATGTTCTTCTTTGGACCAGTTCATAATCGCCTCTCTTTTGAACATCGGGATGTTCCTAGAGCCGGCTCTGCCCCAATAAATTGTGAAGCTGCCCCCTCTTGCAAATTCATAAATTTCTTCATTTCCCTCTATGCCAAGTTTGTGAACCTCTGTTCTGCCAAGCTTGTTTAGGCAGTTTAAAACTATTGGCCATTCCAAACCAGAGTTCCCTCTGATGTAAACAGAAGCATGTGCTTCGGCTTGTCACGAACCCAAGAATATACTCTTACGCCAACGTAAGTATTTCCTTAATTCATGTATTGTATTATGAAATATTAGAGCAGGAAAGGTATAGAACTGCACATTTTATTGCGGTTATCATAAGAACTCAAAGGTAATGGATATATACTAGCTGCTAAGAGACTACAAAATACGATTTTCGCCTGCTATGGCGCTAACGCCGAGAGCATCTTGCTTGTTAATACCAACCGACATGCACGACTGCCACTCTTACATACACAAGAAATGCAGCAATGAATTCCCAGAGGTGCTATCTGAGTACCGAATAAACACTTTGCGTAACACAGGATATATGATAAGCGAACAGTCATTCATAACATGCTAACACACATATGCTCAGCTCAGGTCAAATCTTGTGATTTAGTCAGTTGGTATTTGGGCTCACATGGCAGAGGAAGGTGCGTGTAGTGGAATAAGCTGTTCAAACACAGAAGCAGGAAACAGTTAAAAAGTGGCTAAAACAAACAATACTTCATATATTCAACTCACTATTACAAATAGTGCAATTACTTGCATTATTGCACATTACGAAACTAATATCGGATTTTACAGGCGTTTCAGTGAGAAGTGTAACGAAAGCAGGGAATATAAACAGACATAATACAACAAGGAAGAGGATAAAATGTGGGAACTTGTTTTAAGTGGAATTGTGAATAAGCTTGTCATTTTGGAGAGTAGTTCTGATTCTGATACGGCAGCTGAGTCATCTTCAGAGGATTCGGATTTGGGTGTTGCACTTTTTCCCGAGGATTGTGATTAACGTAAGTAAAATGTTCATTGCCGCATACTTATAAAATAGATTGTTACCTCGGGTTGCATTTTGAACTATGATTGTCACGCAGGGCGCCTTTTTATAGCTTAAATAGTGTTTAACAAGCACGTGGGAGGGGAACAAGCAGACGTTATGGGCGGGGATTGCGAACTACTTTCGCGCGGATAATACAAAGAGTTTGTTTTCAGTGAAAGGCACTCTGGTTTGAAATGGACAGTAGTCCTAACGTTACCTTATGATACTTAGAGCCTTAAGTGCAGCCTGAATATCTGAGAAGATAAGGATCTGTTTACCAGTGTAAGCTCTCCTTATGTTTTCATGTATGCATTGAATAATAGCATAAATTTCTGTTTAAAAAGCAACATATTCACCCAAGGAAAAAAATTCTTTGCAACTTAGTTTCATGCCATGTTCCTCAACCATCCTTGAGCCGTCTGTAAACCATATCAAAGTTTTCTCAGGAGTTTCCAGAGTTTTTTTCGTCCAACACTCAGGATCAATAATGGCCCTGAAGTTTTTTCTAAACTGTTTAATTGGAGCTATATACTCTGACGGCATTTCTAAAGATTCAGCTGCATTATTTCCTAATTCTTAGCAAACCTAAGACTATTTAGGAATTCTCAGTTGCTTAGCGTGTTGCATCTATAGTCCAATACTGAAGTACTCTGCCCACTTGAAGAAAAATCTGGTCTCTCCATCTGTGATATGGACGTTCAACTCTTCTTTTCCGTCTTGGGTTACAGTCTGACGTCTTTCTTGATATTCTCGAGTCTTCCATTCTGAATAAACGTTCTTTCCAATTATATCTATTTTCTACAATTTTTTCTTTTAAGGTATAAACGTTAACTTCCCTCTAATTTTTATTCTCTTTCTATCTGTTCTAGTATGTCATCCAACTACTTCTAGGTATCACATTTCGACTACTTGTGCCACGTTTGGTTGTACTACACAAAAATTTTAGATCTCGTTAAAGCACATAGTTTGTCAAACGTTTTGTGGAGTTAACCATTTCCGAGCTATTATTTGTTATTAGTTTGATTTTTGAAATGATTATACTTGTTTCAAATGGGAAGTCGCTATTCGTTTTTTCTTCTGGTCATGCCAAGAGCATGACATTTCAAAGCCATCACATAGGGATATGCTCTTTAAGAATCTGACTATAGTTTTACTTACTGTATGGTACAACGAAATATGTAAATCTGAATGGAAGTGTATCTAGATTAACAATTAGATAGAATAATACGCTTTTATAGGACTAGTTTTTAGAAGTGTGAGTAGAGAAAGCCACGTGGATGCAACGTCAGATTTTTTTAATGTTTGTACCCCGACCGCGCTGCTACGGGCTCACACAACTGTAAGATGGTGCGTAAACCTCCAGCAAAATTTATTCTCGTTGTGTGCTGAGTATTGTAAGAGTTGCCACACAGCCTGTGGGAGCATATGCCGAGCTATTTTAGGCAGGAGAGAAGCATGCTGTCTGGACACAAACAAATCTCTCTCCCCAGTCTTGTATCAACAAAAATCAAAACGCGTTACTTAACACGTGTAAATTGTCTGTCTTTTCTGCGCGAGCTTGGCACGGCGGTTAACAAACGGCAGCCGTGTTTAATCAAACTTGCCTTCCATAGTAGCCAAATATTGCCTTTCATCACTGTGAAGAACAGTTCCAAACTCGTAAGTTTGCTTGCTAACATCTTGGAAAGACGAAGGACTGCTTTTCACAATACGAGTTTAGTTTAGATGACAAAACTGTGGGAGAAATTCTTCTTTCTCTGTTTAACCTCCTCATATGCAGGACTTACACCCCCAGGACTTACAGGCGGATGCCTGGGGTCAGAGGCCCGTCGAGGAGCACTGATGGATCAGACAGAATATCCAGGATGGGTAATCAGTCCGATGCCTGGTATGGGAGGAAGAAAGTAGATGAAACGAAATGATGGTGAAATGGATGAAAGGAAAGGTGATGATGTAGCAGTTAGTGGAATGAATGGCGGGGGAACCCGGAGAAAACCCGCCCAAACGCCGCTTTGTCCACCACAAATCCCACAAGCGGGTCCCTGGGATTGAACCCGGGCCGCCTCGGTGAGAGGCAAGTGGTCTAACCACTCGGCCACGGCGCCGCCTGTGAGAGAACTTAACGGCAGAAAAGAAATAAATGACATGTTCCTGACTGAGACATTTAGTGCATCGGAATCATCCATCTGCTCTGTAATTCAGCGTATTCTAGTCCTCCGAAGAGAGATTTTTCAAACCACTGTAACAGGGGTGTACATAGGGTGCGTTCAAAGGACTCGAGCTCCCCCGGATATCCTTCACTATCATGGTTTAGGCTTGCAGCCTGATCTATCTTCACTAAATCTGCTCTTACACCTTCGTTTCGTGTTTTATATCCAATATTATATAACCTTTTACTTCTCTTTAAAAGTTCATCTCTGCAATCTGCGTATTTTGTTTTTTTATGTCCATGATTCACTTCTATGGGTCAAAATGGGTCAGTATATTGAATTGTAATTTTGTCTCTTTCCTTGTTTTGCTTTTCAGTATTCTTTGTATTATGCCACATTCATCCCCAGATATCCAAATATATCACTGCAGTCTCATTTTTGTTATCTGTAATTCTTGTATACTTACAAGTTTAGTATATGACATTGTACATGCTAATACGCAACTACTGTGAGGTCCAAATCTCTAAACGTTTCGTTACAACCAATACGGAGTGACCGTGCGGTTGCCAAACTTCTCTTCACTTCGCTTCGTCAGAACGTTACGCGTTTGTTTTATATGCCATCACAATTTTGCTTTAAAACTACAAGAAAACAAGAAGAGACGCAATAATGGGAATGCAGGGAAATAAAAACCATAGCTTTCTAAGGGTCCTTTGTTATTCAAGTGGACAGCTAACGCCATTTCTTTTTTTCGTTTCCCTACACATACGTGAAACAGTTGATGTACTTAATGAGCACGCCTCAGCCGTAAGTTCTTGACATTTCGTGAAGTTAAAATGTTGCTGTTTTCTCCGTTAACGTACTTTTTAAAGAAATTATACACACTGAAGACTACAGCTGCTATATCCATTGGTATACTACTGGACTTAACTAAGCGACATTTTCATGAAAGAGCTAACTTTATAAACGCTAGGACAAAGCCTATCACTGTAAGAAATGAGTACACCGCAGTTGAATTCACAACTGAGTCGCTTAACCTTCCAGCAAGCGCGCTGTAAAAAGTACATCAGCAGTATTTTTGCTTTGTCAAGATTTTAACCTTGAGCTATCGCGTTAGTGGTGCGATGAATTCCGTTGTTGATGCTTCCTCGAAAATGTGATGACAGTTGCTGATTTCTTGCCAAAAACTCTCAGTTGGCTTATTCTTCTTTTTTTTTTTGTACTGCATTCCAAGTAACGAGGTGTTTAATGTTGTAAAAAGCAAAACACGCTCTTCTCATGTACGATACGCATTAACATGCACTTAATTATTAGTTTTCCTATGGTATTATTCTGTGAAACAAAACCATGCATGACATTTTTAAAAAAGAACGTCAGTATGGTTTTGTAGAGCTACGTTAAAGGGCTTTGAAAGGATGAGTCTCTAGCTGTAAGGATAATTATGCGGGATAACTATTTCTAAATTTATTTAGGACATGGAGAATTGTCCAGTATTAAATGATAATAGTATTTATGACAGAACAATATATAAAATAACTGCGACAGTAATGGATTTATTACTATTACAAGCATAACTATAACTAGAAGTCTCCGTTTAAACATTACAAAACATAACTATAAATTAATGGCAAACCATTGGGTGTAAAAATATGATTCTCTCTTGTAGTTGTTTATGAAAACGCCGCCTTTTATCCTTGCTACTTCTTGCTTTTCTGAAATATGAAATACGCATGCGCGCACATGATATTGTAAGGGTTTACCGACGCCGAGGTGTACCGTCCGTGTGAAGCAACGTCGCACTTCTGCTTTTCGCGTGCCGTATTAGTGGACACGCCTCAAACATCATGAGATTTGGACCGCATAATAAAAACTACTATATGCATTAAACAAGTGGCAAATATTAGCGCACGATAGGGAATTTAGTACATTCTTTCGTAAAATTATCATTTTATACATTATCTTTATTTTCCTGAGCGGAGGGGCTCAACACTGATCCAGAGGGAATATTGTACCTACGCCTCACGAGGGGAATCCCTGGTAGAAAGGATTGGGCGATAGGCGACCGGAACCAGGAGCAACGGTACAGCAATGACAGAGTCCCTAAGTCTCCAGTAGTAGACACCCCGACAAACTACAGGCAGACCAGGGACCCCCGCCCCACACACGGAGATGCTGGTACTTCCGACCCTGAAAGAGACCAACTGTGTGAAGGATGAATGGAATGAAATGGAGGTACGGGAATTCGGGGGCTGAAAGAAACCATTCTAGCATTCACCTAGCAGCTCGGGAAAACCCCGAAAAGAACCTAAAAAATCCTATGGGTCAGAGTGGGCGTCGCCGGGAATCGCACCCGGGACCTCCCCAACGGGGACCACAAACGTTGCCGTTCTGAGTTATCCCGCTCGATATTGTACACATTGTTTGGCAACACTGATTAAATAGTCCACTCTGCTCATTTTACTGTCCGCACACGTTTAGTCAGATGGTTACAGAGCACCTCCTGTAGTTGTAGTGAAGTGAATTGGTCACCTGTCTGGGAGTTTGGTCTCTACGTCTCCAATTTGCCTTTTGGTCGTATAAATATTTAAAAAGTTGTATCTTCACCATGCTGGCCCATTAAATCCATTTACTCAATATACCCTATTCAGTGGTCCAGGTGATATCTCTGAAAGCAACCCCGGATTGAAGGTATGACTTTCTTCGTGTGTTTTAGTTATTCCTGTTTCATCGCCTCCCCCAAATGCACTCTCTGCATACGCCCCTGGACTGAACATAACAGTAAGAAAGGTTATTTGTCAGCATTAACGACTGTTTGCTTACCAAAGAGAACATTCGTATTTGCATTCTCCAGGTTGAAAAGTGGGTTACTTGCAGCTGAGTCAGGCTTTGCCAACCGCTGACAACAGTTTATCCTTCTGCGTCTTTATCAATCAAGTGAGGAGAATGAAAATGTTATAATGAAAGGTCCAATCAAATTTGCAAGTACCAGTGGCACGTTCATGAATATGAATTAAGCTCTAGAAAATGCTTAACTAAAACCGTGGAATTAAGTGGAAAATAACTGATGAAATTGTCCAAAATATTGCATCTTTTTCTTTTTGATGTCATATTAATAATTGAAATTTCGACTTATTTTGATGTATTATTATTTATGTTTTTGGCAGTTTAAAGCATTTTTAACATATTTTCCAAGGTGTCAGTGAGGTAGACATTTAAAATAAGTAAGAGTTCTATAAACAATTTCAGAAAATCGTTACGAAATTGAAATAATTATGAAATAATAAATCGTAATAACTTTGGAACCGTTTCCACTAGAAAATTAGTGCGTATTTAGCTCGTTTTTAGCTTAATTTAAGCTTCATGCATTGGTAGATTCATGGTGGTGTTATTGCTTTAATATGGGAACCAAGGCAGAGTGAGTGTACTGGAACATTAAGGAGTGAATGTTGGAAGGAACATAGTAACCACATTAAGTGACTTGGATTGCAAAAGAATAATTGTTAACGCGGAAATTATAAAGCAAAATGTCTAAAGCAGTGAGGTCCAACAGGAGGAGTACAGAACAGGAGGAAAGCAGAGGATAATGCTGATTTGTGCAGGTGGATTTTAAACCATATGTAATAAAAGTTTTTTTTTTACATTTTCCTCTTTAAATGCTGTTTACTCAAAGTACATTTTTTGTAATTAATGCCCCGTTTTCTCTGGAAGTATAACTAATAGAAGGATGGCATTTTAAACACATGATAGTAACATATCAGAAGTAAAACGCACCCACTTTGAACCGTGTATATGCATTAGTTTGATCACCAGAAATTATTTCACTTAGAAAAATAATTTTGAAAATAAAAATAACTTTGAAAAATCATACCTTTCTTTCTGATGAGCACTTATGCATAAATATGGCTCAATTTATTTATAACGATTGTATATTTGTCCTTTAAACATTATATCTTCAGTAGTTACCGAGAAAACGAGTTTTTAAGTAAGCTATTTTAACAATGACAGTATAGAACGGTGAATATCCCCATAAAAGGTTATTTTTAAACAACTGAATGTTGTTCAAGCTTCCTATGTTACTACAGTGATTCTAACAAGCGCTGGAGAATGTTATCGTGATTGACAGCAATACCATGTGACTAAAACAAGAATGTTTTCCCTCTGGACGTTTCCATCACAATTCGTTTGGTAGAAGATCGTGTTTCTTGTAATTATTACATTCTCTATCACGTACATAATAGGTAGAGAAGGTATTGCATTTCACCCAAAATTTTGATTTCGAGATTTCCCCGAAAGACATGTTTTGAGGCCCCCTGAATAAAATAAAAGCATTTTTAGAAAAACGTATCTGTGTGTGTCGTGTCTGTGAACAGCATAACCCAAAACCGAAAAGTCGGATCAACACCAGACTTCCAGAGATGCGACACAAACATTTTGAAGAAAATCTTCCTACCCCAAACTACATTTTATGTGGAACATTTTCGAAATTTTTGATTTTGTAAAAAATGGCTCTAGCGATTTTGATTAAAAAAAACACATATTAAAGATATTTACATGACAAATAAAATGTAATTCTTGAATTATCTGGAAATAGACGTTAAGCGATAGACAGAAACGTACTGCACAAGATATATAGATGTCTTTAAAACACACAATTTATTTCAAATAACTTTCTGGTAGCATCAGCTATTTCCGAGATATCCATTATTAATGGTTCGAATGGTTTTATACTTATCCATTTTTTAAGGTCCTGTCAACATTCAGTTGTTTCTTGCGATCCCATTGAAGCAGTATGGAATTTTAAGACCAGCGTATAGCGTCCAGTTCTTAAACATTTGCCTCGGTGTTCCCTTTGTATCTATAACGATATTATTTCTGCAACAGTTTTATTTGGATTAAATGAAGCAGATATAAAAATAAGCTCCAGTAAGACTAGGTGTGTATGCCCATTAATAAACTATAGAGGGTAGAGAAAGTCATGTGAATGTATCACATCAGATTTTTTTAATACCTGATTTTGGTTTACACATTAACAGTAGGTATGTTTAGAATTGACATTGTTAATTTTCGTTTCGTAATATTTAGTTTTTCTCTTTGATTCTCGTGGAAACATAGTTTATTTTGTTTATATTTTAACTCAATAAACCACTTTGCTACAAGTATTAAGCTATTGACAAAGCTACGTTTTTATGACAATGACAAGATAACGTATAGTTCCGCTCATCAGGCGGTCCTTGAAAACGGACAGACGCCATCCTGCGACTGAAGATCTGATGTCGCTAATGGGACTAGAGTAGAAGCCCCCCCCTTCCCACATTTTTTTTTACCAACCACAAAGGCTGATGTGAACATGTCTGGGGACACCTATTTCCTACGACACTGGGGGCGTGCTCATAGAAAATTAAGATAAATGATATCCTTTTTTGTTTATTTTGTCTGACGGTGATCAATCCAAATTAGTGTCTGCTTCTGTCACAAACGTAATGTGGTTTAAGTTGCAAGCCATTACAAAAAACTTGACAAGAACTCTGGGTTCGTGAGTGTGTGAGTGAATGGAAGAAGTGAATATAAGAATGAAACGGAAAGCAGATTTTCTCAAACTTGTTAACCTCTTCTTTTTTTTTTTTAGCTCTTTTTACTTATTTTTTCCTCCTGTAACAATTCTTTGTTTAGCAATGTATTGCAGACAAACAGGTAGGTATTAGAATATTACCATGAAGTACGTTATGCATAGTCAGTGTAGAATATAATTAATGCGCTACTTGTTACGCATTAATACAAAAATATTCATCAATAATTTATACAGAGTGCCCCGTAATTTTGAGACCTTCCTTAAGTAGTGTATTTTTATAAAAGTATTGTCATGTGTTGTACTCACGTGACTTTCTTTACTTACTCCTCTTCAAACTAATCCTACGAATGTTTATGAGTTTTATCTACTTGTTAATCCACGCAAGGTTTCATTACATATTTCGTTGTAGAATACATTAGGTAATGTGATTAATAGATTTTTAAAGAGCGTGTCCTATGAAAAATTAATAGCGGTTTACCTGTTGTGAAAAAGAAAAGTGATTGACAATCCAAACCAATAACAAGAAATATCTCAGAAATGGCTAACACCACATAACATTTTTGTGCAGTAAGATTTTGTCTATCTCTTACGGTTTACCAGCCATACAAAAAGCATTCAGAGTGAAGAGGACTTCATAAGCTATTCCTAGAAAATTCAAGATATGCATTTTATTTCTCTGCAAATGTCTTAAACCAACCGTTAGAGCCAATTTTGAAAAACTTTCAATATTAAGGGTACTTTGAAATGGGGGGGGGATTTTGTTAAAAATTTTCGGGTAGCATCTTTGGAAAATACTGAAATTAAATATCAAGTTTACTATTTGTCGGAAGTGTCATTTTTGGCGCGCGCGCGCACACACACGCACACACACACACACACGTACGTGATGTATTGTATTCACATGACTTTGAGGCAGTGTTTTTAACACTTAAATGATTTCAGTCAAATTATATAATATATAAATTCAATAACAGCCTATCTTAAAGCAATATGTGTATGTAACAGTATATAAAAATGTATGTAACAGTCATTGTATATGTTTGTATTATTATATCCATGTGTAACAATGCTACGTGAATGCATTACGTAATTTAATAATGTAGGAGCTGTGAGAATAATAGGTTAAAAGTTGCTAACAATGAGGTAACCTTGAGGCAATAATGAGTTTGAGAGTTTAATAATGTTACTAGTCATTACTGGAGCAACAATAATGTAATTTTTGTGACAGTTTATAAAATAGCCAATCGACAACCAGAAAAAGCTTTAGTTAAATGGAGGTATTCTATTGGAGTAGGATTAGCCAATCAGAAACTGAAAGGGAGAAAATTTTACAAATTTAGAGTTCAGTTGCCTGCAGACAGCGTTACTAACCAGACGCAAAAAGTGTCCTCAAGAACTATAATATGTATTCGTGTGAGACAAAAAATAAGTTTACGTGTTAAAAGTGTAATTAATTAATAAAAAGTATCTCACAGCTCTCTATATCAGTGAACTGTTATTTAAATCGTGTCAGGTATTAATAAAAGGAGTGAAGTAAAATTACAATCTGTGTAAGCTTACATTCTTGTTGCACCACAACCCTGCTAAGAGAAACGTATCTCTAACAATAATACTGACGCAGCCGAGACAAACATAAATATATAATATTTAAAGAAACAGTCAAATTACAAAGTTAATGTTTTTTTTTAACTTGGGGCAAAGGCCACCTGAAAGTACATTTGGGGCGAAGGCTACCGGAAACTTTACCATACGTGCGGTTGCAACGAATTTCAAGTTTGACTCCCCAACAGTCGAAATACAATATAACTTCTACTTCAAATCGGCTTTTCCGTACATGAAACAAATTAACTTTCTCAACTTGGCGCCCAACATGGGGCTAATAAAAATACTTTTTCAACTTTCTCTACCCTTTATCGTTTATTAGTGGCGTAAAAGCTATTCTAATAAAAGCTTACTTTTATACGTGTTTTTATTGAGACAAACTTCTGCAGAAATGGCTACATTACCTATTCATTTCGTTATAGACACAAAGGTAATAGCGATATTCAAATGTTTAAGAACTAGACACTGTATGCTGGCTTTAAAATTCCATTACTCTTCTATGCAATCGTGTGAAGCAACTGAATGTCGATAACATCAAAAGAATTACTAAGTACTGAACAATTGAAACCATTAATAACGGATATCTCGGCTGATGCTACAAAAAAGTTATTTGGAATAAATTGTGAGTTTTAAAGAGATTTACATTTTTTGTGCACTGCGTTTTCGTTTATTGCTTAAGGTTTACCGGTGATGCAACATCATACAAAATTCCTTCCGAATGAAGAGAACTTTACAGCTATTCCCAGAAGATCCAATATAAACATATTATTTGTCATGCATATTTCTTTAATGCACGGTATCTTGATCAAACTCGTTTGTACCATTTTTTTAAAATCAAACATTTCGAAAAATGTTCCATGTAAAGGAAGATACTGAACCTATATACCAAGTTATATATTTTTCCGACTTTCGCTTTTAAGTTATGCTGTTCACAGAAAAGGTGGACCTTTTTCTAAAAATGCATTTCTTTTATTCAGAGGGCCTTAAAACATGCATTTACGGTGAAATCCCATCGAATTTTTGGGTGAAATGCAGTACCTTCTTTACCTTTATAAGAAAAGTATAAGTATTTGAAAATTCAAACCAATAACAAAGAATATCTCGGAAGTATTTTATGCAGTAAGATTTTGTCTATCTCTTATGGTTTACTAGTTATGCAAATCAAAATCGTTAGAATATTTTTAAGGGAAAATCAAAATTTTCTATAAAGTTTACATGCAAAGGGTAGTTTGTGTGGAAGGGTTTCCTCTCTCTCTCTCACACACACACACACAAACACACACACACACACACACTACTGGTCTTTTTAATAAAATTGCTTTTTTGGGTTCAGGGCGCCTGCAAAGATGTATTTCTGGTGAAATTTCGGTATTGAACTTTTGACTGGAATACAATACTTCCTCTGCTTACTGTAAGTACGTAGTAGGGAAAGAGCGATGGAATGATGAGATTCTGTCAACATAAAATAAAGACAAATACAATAGAAAACCAAATACATTGGCACATTTTCGTGCAGTCG
The DNA here is from genome assembly GCA_030765065.1 of Deroplatys truncata. Classification (NCBI taxonomy): domain Eukaryota; kingdom Metazoa; phylum Arthropoda; class Insecta; order Mantodea; family Mantidae; genus Deroplatys; species Deroplatys truncata. Next base: position 196,774,431 of record CM060978.1, read on the forward strand.
ACTGTACAGCTTTGACCTGGCAAGTAAAACATATGATAAAACTTACATGGCTATGCTTTAGGCTTTTTGCAATTCAACCAGTCAAATATTTTCTTTAAAAGTTTTTTAAATCTTTCAGCTAACTTCTCCGCTAAAGTACTTCAGAACAGCCCAATAATTGCTGCTTTTAACAGATGCCATGTGGCTGTTAGTCCATCAAGCGAGAAAAGAGGAACCTGACATAAAAGTAAATGTAAAGTTGCTACATTTGTGGAATGCGGTGCTAAGAATGGTTCAGTGCGCACAATAACGACCGGTCTAAATGCTGGATGCATGTCTTGAGTCGTGGTATGATGCTTATAACATTTCGCTTATAGGAATATGAACTAGGTTTTCTGTTGCACAGAAACAGAAAAAAGAAGCCCCAGCAGACGAATGTAATTCTGTTAAGCTACGCCATAAATTTTACGCTACACGGAAGGTTGAACATTCCTCTGTCACAAGATGGCAGCATTGAATTTCATTTGTTTAGCATGCAAGGAATTTCTTTCCACTTCGGGTTTTTCCCCCTTCTCTTGATTTTAAAAGCGTAGACGTGCTTCTTTCTCTCCTCTTACTTGGATTATTAAAAGATTTATCTCCAAGACTTCGTCAGCAATTTTAAATATTGGCCTTTCTCGTCAGTGCCACTTAGGACACACATGTTTGGCTTATTGTATCTCAGACTAGCTTCCAAAGTTCCTTTCATTTCTGGAAGAGTAGATTCTACGGGTATTATTCAACATTGATAATTACGTTGGGAATAATTGGGTTTTTAAATTCCTCCTAGCACGAAAGGTCTTCAGCCTCTGTTCCCTAGACCTGAGTAAACTAAAAGAACAGCAGTTTTAATTACACTATTATTGGTTGAATATTTTGGAAAAGGTATGCTTATTTAAATGACTATTTCGAAATTATTTACATAGATGATAGATCACTGTCTGTGGTCAAAGGATATTTTTACTTTTTCTACTACGTACTTAACTAAGTATAAAAAAGTATTGTATTCCAGCTAAACATTTTATGCCAAGATGTTACCTTAAATGTTTTGGGATCCCCTGAATGCCAAATTTTAGAAAAAAAGCTTCAAGTGTGTGTGTGTGTGTGTGTGTGTGTGTGTGAACAGCATATCTCAAAAACAAAATGCCGGATGATTATCAAACTTACGTTCAGTATCTTCCAAAGATGCGAATACCATGCTTTTTAAAAGCATTTCCCACATCAAACTACACAATACATGGTAAAGTTTTCGAAAATTTTGATTTCTCACAAATGGCTCTAATAATTTTTAATAAAATGCCATATATTTAATATATTTATAGGACAAATAAAATGTATATTTTGAATTTTCTTGGAATTGTCCGTGGATTCATCTTAATTCGGGAAGAATTGTTTATAATTCCGTGAACTAGTCAACTATATACCTAGACAAAACCTTGCTGCGCAAAAAGTGTAGGTGTATCTCTTTCAAAGCCACAATTAATTTCTAATAACTTTTTCTGTAGCATAAGCCATATCAGATATGTTGTGACTGTTTTGAATGTTCAGTACTTTTCTTGCTTTTTTTTTTAAAGCTACCCCTATTTAGTTGTTTCTCGCAATGTCATGGGAAGAGTATGGAATTTAAAGTCCAGCATATAGAGACATCCAACTATCGATTCTTCTTTCTGTGTCCCGCTTGTACCTACAACGAAATGTCCGATGAAAGTATTTCTAGAAAGGTTTATTTCGATTAACATGAAGTAGGTAGAAAGGTGAACTTTCTAGGAATAGTTTGCAGTAACTATATAAAAATAAACGATAGTGGGTACAGAAAGTCATGTGAATGTAACACATCAAATATTTTTGTGTAAGACGGGGCCGCTTTCTGTATGCAACGATTCGATTACGCAAGTACACTGAAAAGGATAAACTGTAATATTTTACAAAACAGCATTTGATAACCAAATTGCACGCCTCGGTGACACTAAGCTTTATTTTCTTGTCAGGGTTTGACTGCGGCTGAAACGACTAGGGCTGATGTATTTCCTAGTCACGAAGATAAATGCCTAGTTCTTAGCTATATGCCTCCATTACCTAAAACCAAGCTTGAAGTAAAAACTACGTACAGTATTCTCTACTTTAAGTCGATTTTTCTGGTATAAGTGAATCGTCTCTAAATGTACATGCAAGCCTGGAATATAGATCTCCCAATATGAGCGCGAAAAGAAGCTAAGAGAGAACGCATGGTATTAAACAGTTAGGCAGGTTGTCTGCACAATCATTCAAGCCATTCTCTTCCTTTATAGGGGAGATACTGCTGAGATTCTCTCATAGCTACCCCAGAACATGACTGGAAGGAAAAGATAACTAAATGCTTTAGTCTTGTGCAAGGAGTAATATAATAAATATTTTGTTACTTAGATGATCACAGATGTACGGAAAAGAAAAAAAAGAGGATAAAATATGTTCGGTTATGCTGCGTAAGTTCAGAAAATAATGCAAAATAAATACACAAAAACTAATAGAATTTGCCCATATTTGTACCAAGCGAGGTGGCATCCCGGTAACATGTGCGACTTGCATTCGGGATTTGATTCCCGGCGAACCCCGCTCTGAGCCATGGGTTTTTGCTGGTTTCCCCGGATCAGCGGGCGAATGCTGGGGTGGATCCTTCTCTATCACAACTTTCTTGCTCCTCGTTTCCTGTACCCATCACCTCCTTCATTGTCACCTGGGTTATAGGACCAGGTGATAGTGTTTCGGCGGGTTGCGGCTGGCGGTGGATATACACAATGTAGGGCTTTCTTCCCTGGCGTCGTTGAGGGATTGCTCAGTTAGGTCCCGCCTCCGAGTGGACCCCTCCAGGGGGACGGCCGGGGGTTGGGAGGCTTGTAGGTGGGCCCGAGCGGCGGCGGATGCGTTAGAACTGGAAACGTTACGGACCCGCCCATGCTTGCGCCCGTCGCCATTCAGGTTTGGTCGCCCTTCGGGTCTCTCCCCACACTCCTCCTTCCCAGGGGTTGCGGTAGGAGCCAAAAGGTCCGTTGCAGCCTACTTGCAGTGCTTTGCGTTAGTTGATGACCAAGTATTGTTACATGTTGGGGTGAAGGCCGAAAAGGTTACCAGAAAATGATTCATTTAGGTCACCAACACGCACATGGGGAACACGTCTTGCTAGTAGCTAGAAGTCCGGGACCTTGGTGTGTAATTAACGGGAAGGCGTGGGTTTTATATTACATTGAAAGATTACATAACGCACATTACCGGGATTTATTCACTAAAACGTTTGGCTTTCTACATAGTTAACAAAGGAAACAGGATGGAGAGACAGCACCTCATTGGCTGGTGGACAAATTACAACCTTTCCCGCTTAGCGTGCCGCCTCTTCCTCTACAGAAAACAGATCGGTTCATATCGTAACATTTTGTGGTTATTCTCGTGCAGAGAAATGGAAAAATCTCATTGTAACAGTTAAATTTATGAAACTAAATGTGTTTGTCAGATTCAGCTATAACTAAATGAACCGTTACAGTAGAAGGTTTAAGAGGCTATGCGCAGGCGCTGCAGTTCGTTTCCGGCTGAGAATCTTCTGCCACCGTAGAAAACATAAACTAGGGAAATGGAAAGAAAACTATTGTGTTAAATGCTTGTAACAAATTCTGCGAAAAATACCCACCTTTAATCGACAATGAATGTGGTTGGCCATTGTTTAGCAATAATTCAACTTCTTTGTTAGTGATGCAGAATTGTTACTCGGATAGCTTGGTTCCGTTATTTTCTGTGGTTTTCTAACCTATAGTACGTATTAATCACTATTTAACTTGACTCAAAAGGTTAAAGCAAAAGTGGTATATTGATATTAGTCATTAAATGAATGATTTCTAAAGCCTGAAGTTAAGAACAATTAATTAAGTACCTTTAATCACAGATGTCGAACTGTTCAGGTACAACTTTTTATTTGTTTACTCATAGTATTAAGTGTTATAAGTTCAGGATGTAAGGCATACAATGTTTAAAAGCTAATGATCCCCAAGGTGCACAATATACAGTATTCGCATTCTGTCTTAAGCAATTTCCTCTCACGGGTCTTAGTTCCCGTCATCCTCGACGTGGTGCTGCCATGTGCTCGGCGGAGTGATACATTTAAGTTTTGTTTACTTCTCCTTTCAGCTTATAGTGAAAAAGGTATAGTTAGAGCCAGACAGGGCTGGCGTCATACCAGACAATTTCAAACAGATCCCTCCCTTTGGCGTGATCCGCACCAAAAGGAAAGACCGTTAAGCCGAAATATAACTGAGGAGACCCAATAATACTACGTCTGGTAGCAACAACACAGCACAACAGTGCGTCTGGTAATGACAATGAAATTATTATGCCACAATATACTGTGCATCTTAATAAGAAAATTGAATTGCCCTTGAATGAGCGACATTGTCACTGGAAGAACCAAGGGACTATATTAAGAGTGAAGATAGTTTACATGAATGATGACTGTAGTAATTACAGTTTTATAAGGGTAAACTTGACTAGCAACCACCTGTTTAACATCTAAAACAGCACTAAAGTCCTAACGCACAACTTTCTTCCCGTAAAGTACAGCTTGATAAGTTCCCCAGTTAATTTCTTACGAAACCTGTAAACGGCGATACGTATACAAAAGAAATTAAAAGAATTCCAGTGTTGAGGTAACATATTCCTGGCGGCGCAATGTATTGTTTTACTGTTTATTATCGTCGTCATAACTCTTTCTCGAGTGCGCAGCGTGCGTGTCCGAAGTGATCTGTGTGGCGAACACAGTAGGAATGTGGTGCGGCACTTTTCAAAAGTCCCTCTCCATTCCGTCCTCTTCCCTTAGCGGTTTTTGTCTAAACGAAAACATGGGAGACAATAAAACTCTGCGGGCCCCTTGTAATATTCCATAATTGAGGAATGTAGTGACTACCGCCAAAGAGGGAAATGTCGGCGGCGCCTGTTCGGGCAAGGATCTGCTGGTGACCTACTGGCCAGCGTGACCCCCTCATACACTCGGTTCTTGAAGCCTACCCTCCTGCAATCAACCAGCATGTGTACGTTATTTAATGGCATTATTGACGACTCATATTTTATAAGAAATTGAAATTTTAATATATGAATCAAGAAAAGCAAAGTTTTAGCATTTAAAGGTTTAGATTCCTTAAGAGCTAAAATAATTCTGGATGGAAAACCCATTGAACAGGTGAATAGTTTTAATTACCTGGTTTGCGATATCTATTTTTAAAAATATCTTTTCAATAAACTTAACAAATTTAACTGTTATGTGATACAATTCTGAGAATGCTATAAATTACTAGAAAAGAATCTATAGCTTTATAAGGTAAAGGCAATTCCCGTATTACTATATGATTATGAGTTTTGGATTTTAACTAGGAGAGAAGAGAAAATCATACAGGCAGCCGAAATGAGAGTTTTGAGAAGTGTAGCCAGGCTGAGCACTCTTGGATAGAAGAAAAGTTCAAGATATTAGAAATGAGTTAAACATGTTTAAGCTGATTAATAAAATAATTCAAGTAGAAATAACTGAAAAGAAGATGTTGAAAGAATGAAAGAACATCGCATACGAAAGATCATGTTGGATTTTAAGCTGAAAGGGAAGGGAATGTTGGTAGACCGATAAAGAGATGGATTAAACTTTTGGTTGAAAACATATGAGACCGGAGTAAGCCTAAAAAGACTTAACCGGTGGATGTTGATGATTTAATGGTTTTCCGGAAGAAAATAAACAATACAGAATGTTTTCAACACTGTTTCGCAGTAGCTGTGTGTGTGTTCCTACGTGGTGTAGTGGTTACCATGCTGGCCTCTAGTTCCCGAGGTCGCTGAAGGACAATGGATTTTTTCGGGCGTAAAAATCCTTAGTATGGCTTCCTTTGGAAGGGAAGTAAAGCCGGTGGTCCCGTGTCGTAGATTTACGGCATGCAAAAGAATCTAAAGCCTCATAAATAGGCCTCTGAGCAAAATTAGCGGTCTTTCACGCCCAATGTAGAATGGGAACTAAGAACCATAGCAGTTAAAGAACGTCCATAAATAAAACCCAATTTCAATCTGTAGTAGCCGTGTCTTTGATAAGAACCTATAAACTTCGGTTCTCACAGATGCCATTACGAAAAATCTGATTTTTCTCTTCTACAAACTATTTCTTCAAAAGCTTATTCTGCTCCAAGTTAAGTGAGATAAACTTTCATTACACATTTAGTTGCAGGTATAGTAAGAAAAATATAACTGGCCAAAGCCATAGACTGATTTTTAAAATGGGAGTCACTATGTGATGAGTTTGAAATTATTCTATGCTCTTTGCCACCCAACCTCGAACATGGTTTCTTTTACATGGAAAATGTTTCGACGTTTTTTATTTTCTTAAAAATAGCTTAAATATTTTGATTAAAATGCCACGTGTTTAAAATATTTACATGACAAATAAAATTTATATATTGAATTTCCTGCCAAGTCCTCTTCATTCGGAAGATATTTTTTAATAATTTTGTACAAATGGTAAACGTTAAGAGATTGACTATCCAAAAAAAATAGAACTCTTCAAAAGACAATTTATTTCAAATAACTTTTTTTGGCATTAGCCATTTCCGGGATATCCGTTATTATTGTTTTAAATGGCTCAGTATTTTGTCAACTTTTAAAGTGCCGTCGCTATTCGGTTGTTTCTCGAGATCTCATGGGGTCTTTAAAAAATAATGCCAGTTCCTTTTTATACAGGTTTACTTCTGCTGCTGCACGTACAAGGAATTAAATTCACTTTCAGCTCTTGAAGATACTGAAGAAAACATATTGCTGACTATATTATTGCACAGCATTTATTATTTAAGCACACCGTTTGATTAATTTTAATCAATTTACTTGTTACATAAAGCACTACTCTACTCACTACATATCTTCAAAAATAAATGATGTCCGTTTAATAGAGTTTAGATTGCAAACGCGCAAGTCGTATAACGAAACTAGTGACATGCAGCGACATTGTCGATTCTGAAGGAATCGATTGTCCAGATAAACTTCTTCAAAGCTTTAAGCGAGGATTTGTGTTTGGTTTCGTTTAAAGGCGTTGAAGTGCTAGGTCATTAGCGTCCTAATAATAACCTAGCAACGAGGATGTTACCAAAAATGTAAGCAGTTTTTTTTAAAGATAATTACAACCATAGCTTTAAGTACAGACTTGAAAGTTTGGATGTACCAAGAAAAAGAGCTGTATTTGATAGAAAAAGACAGTGAAAGACTCAGGGTTAGGCTTTGTGCCACAAGTATATACTTTTATAATATCTATACCCTTTGTTATAAAAAGCCTTAACAGAAATTCTAATTATGCAATCTATTTGAAAATTTTAATCTGTAATCCTAGGTGAATTATGAAATCTCTTAAATTACAATCATTAATATAGGTTTAAAATTGTTTTACTCCCAAATTTTGAATTTAGTATAATAAAAATTAACTATTTTTCGTGACTTACAACCATATAAATCAGAATTTAATCAAAGAAATATTACTATTCCAATTCCAAACTACAGCAATACGTTCTGAATTGTTTCTCAAAATTTCACAGCTTCAGTATTTATAGTACTGAGAAAATTCTTCTAAAACTCCGCATTAAAAATTTGAATTTTCTCCCTATTAATTTAGTTGTTACAAGGTTTTGAAGTGGAGACGAATACTTTTTGGAGCCAGTGTTAATAGATACGTTCTGTTAGTTTTATAATACTATAGTCCTATTTATTACACTGCGTTACAGCCACAATCATGAAATGAATATCTCTTATTCTCAACCAAAAATGCCAAAAGGGCATTGCTTCTGTGCTTCCAAATGTATTGACTATTGCATCAATTGATACTTTCACCGTCAAAAATAAATACACTGCATACGAAATTAATCGGTATCTACTTTTGAATTAAGATAGTTGAATGATACCTGTTCCAGATTAATGTATCATCATTACTCCTTCACGCATTAGACCAGGAATGGGCGAGCCGCGTGTCACGTCGAGGAGGGAGGGTCTTGGAGTAATGTAGCTACCCTTCTATCGGTGCAGTGGCGTAATGTTGGTTCTTTCTTTCTTTCTCTGTTTAACCTCCTCTCATGTAGGACTTACACCCCCGAGGACTAAAGGCGGGTGCCTGGGGTCAGAGGCCCGTCGAGGAGCAGACACACTCATGGAACAACAGAATATCCAGATGGGTGATCAGCCCGATGCCTGGAATGGGAGGAAGGAAGTAGATGAAACGAAACGATGGTGAAATGGATGAAAGAAAAGGTGATGATGGAGCAGTTGGTGGAATGAATGGCGGGGGAAACCGGAGAACCCGGAGAAAACCCGCCCAGTGGGCAGTTTGATTGAACCCGGGCCGCCTCGGGTCTAACCACTCGGCCACGCCCATGTTGGTTCTTAGTTTCGAAAAGGCTGGTAATGCTATTTATGAAAATGTGACGTATGCATTAAATGGCAAAACAAAATCAAGTGGTTTTCATTAATATTCATGCAATAAGTGTTTCAAACTCAAAATATCTCGTACGTCTTATCAAATTGAAGAAATACACATAATATCCGACCAACCCTTGTGGAATGCATCTCGTAATTGCATACATCACATTTCCACCAATGCGTAATAGGACTGCTTGTGTGTTGCAAACGAGAAGACGAGGTCACGTGACACGATGACACGCGGGGTCAAGAATGCCCGTAGATGAGATGGTTATGAGACACATCGGTAGAAAGTTGTTCACTTGTAATGTTTACATTTACAATCTAAACCAAAATTTCTCTCCATGAATTTTTAACTTGCTTATTTATGGAAATTCATTGCAAGCTTTGTTAAATCTGAGAAATATTTAATGCGCTTGGAACATTTTGGACTCTCTTAAACGCATTTTTAGGAAATGGCACACTTAAGATGCCTAGTTTGTCCAATCCACAGATCTTTAGTGTTGCATACAGGAAAAGGTGCATCAAATTACAAAGAAATTGTGCAACAAATGTAATGCAATAAACAGGCATAGGCATTATTAAACAGCTGGCTTCAAATAATCTACACTCAAAGCATTATCAGTACAAAGAAAGTAAACAACAGCGGCCAAAGGGTCACTGATGGGCAGGTAAACACGGTTTGGTGAGTGCGTCTGCAAACGCCAAAAGACTGTATAATAGGGATGGAGGTGGTTTGTAACCTGCGATGTCCCTGCTAAAGTCCAGTTCTTGCTCAACTATCTTTCCTTTCATCCTGGCTTTAATGCCTAGAAACTAAAACTGCTAATAAGGAGTCGAAAACAGCTCTGTATCGCTAAGGGTAGGTCGTTGAAATTCGAGCTGGAAGTAGAATTGGATGTATCAGTGTTAATCTAGTACTCTGCATCTTTTTAGTATAAATTCTTAGTATTGCGTGCTATATCAAATGAAGATTCCTAATTTGCATATAAAATATGAAAACTGAGTATTCTTAACGCATATTTCATTTACAGCTATTTCGGGCGATTGTTATAATGCAGCTAATATTTTTACACTCTCAACCATATATAATAAGAAGGGGAAGTACCAATTGTATTCCACCAAATATTCGATGTCGAGATTTCACCGGAAATCGCCCCTCAAAGAAAGCATGGTAGTCATATTAATAAAATTCTCTTCCTTTACAAAAATTATTTTAAATATTTGGTCCTCTCGTACTAAAATATCTAAAATAAAAATTACTCTAAAAATAAATATTATTAAAGAAAATAATATTAATAAAAAAATTCTGATGTGTTACACTCACATGACTTTCTCTACTCTTGTACAAACTATTATTACAAACGCTTATTCTCCATATGCTTCATGTTAATCGAGATATCGAGATGTCAATCTTATTGCTAATTTTCTTATAGATGCAAGGGGAACATCGTAGGTTATAAGCGATAGTCAAATATTTAAGCGCTGGTTGCTATGTGGCGCATTCCATTCTCTTTGCAAGCCCAGGACATAAAAAAATAAGTAACGAATTTGAGAAAAAGTATAAGTATTGCAAAATGTAAGGGAATAACAAGCAATATCTCGAAAACGGTTCACTCAACAAAAACAATGTATATGACATAAATTGTGTATTTTAATGCGATCTACATTTTTTGTGAAGTAAAATTTTGTCTATCTCTTATGGTTTACCAGTTATTCAAAAGCCGTTCACAATGAAGAATACTTTTGGAGATATTCCCAGAAAATTCAAGATATAGATTTTATTTGTCATGAAAATGTCTTAAACATACGATACTTTAATCAAAATCGTTAGAGCTATTTTAGAGGAAGTAAAACTTATCGAAGAACGTTCCATGTAAAGGGTAATCTGGAATGGGGGAATTTTCTTGAAAACCTTTGTGTCGCATCTCTGGAAGATACTGAACCTAAATACCAAGTTTGGTGTTTATCCGACTGTTCGTTTCTGAGTTATGCTGTTCACAGACACACACACGGACATGTTTACAAAAATGCTTTTTTTTTATTCAGGGGGCCTCAAATCATGTATTTCCGGTGAAATCTCGGTATCGAATTTTTGGGTGGAATACAATACTTCCCCTACTTTAGCTTTAGTAAGAATGGTTTTATATCCACTAATAAACGATAGAGGGTAGAGGAAGCCATATGAATGTAATAATCAGATTTTAAAACTTTATTTCAACGATGAGGCTATGTTCATTTCAGTTCATATCCGTTTTTGAATTAACTTTTAATCAATTTTGAAGAGGTCTTTCTCTTCCTCTTCCTCTCTCAAGTAATACCCAGACGCTTATGCCGATTGTATTATACAGTTTTCCTAAAGCCGAATATTTCTACAGGAAAGTAGGCCATAAAGAGAAGCAGTTGTTAATATCCGAAACATCTCCTATTGTTTTCAGGAGAGAGTCCTGCTATGTGTGATGCCTATCTCCTACGCGACAAACAGCTTCTGCTCTTGCGACCACTCACACCGCGCGTGTAGTGCGACTGACCGCAATATTCTCTTAACAATGATCAATGAGCAATGCTTCGAAGCTAGAAAAAATTAGTTGTCAGAAAAAAGAAACTGACTAAATATATCCAAAAGTAAACTGTTTATAAATACACCAGACTGGTAGGACCATGCACTGAGAAGCTTTAAAAGATTAAACAAAGATTTCACATTTACAAACACCCTGAAATATGTGCATTAATTTTCAATTATAATTTTTAATACTTTCTCTACTACTTCTACTATGTAGGGGAAGTATTGTATTCCACCCAAAAATCCGATACCGAGATTTCACCGGAAATATATGTTTTGAGACCACCTGAATCCAAAAACAGCATTCTTGGAAACATGTCCATGTGTGTGTGTGTGTGTGTGTGTGTGTGTGAGAGAGAGAGAGAGAGAGAGAGAGGGAGAGAACAGCATAACTCAAAAACGAACAGTCGGATAAACACCAAACTTGGTATTTAGGTTCAGTGTCTTCCAGAGATGCGACACGAAGGTTTTCAAGAAAATCCCCCCACCCCAGATTACCTTTTACATGGAACGTTTTTCGAAAATTTTGATTTTCTCAAAACTGGCTCTAACGATTTTGATTAAAATGTCATATATTTAAGATACTTTCATGACAAATGAAATGTATATCTTGTATTTTCTGGGAATGTCTCCAAAAGCATTCTTCATTGTGAACGACTTTTGCATAGTTGGTAAACCATAAGATATAGACAGAATTTTACTACACAAAAAATGTAGATCGCGTTAAAACACAAATTTATGTCATATACATTTTTTTTTGTCGAGTGAACCATTTTCGAGATATTGCTTGTTATTCCCTTAAATTTTCCAATACTTTTTCTCAAATGGGAATTCGTTATTAATTTTTTTCTATGTCCTGGACATACAAAGAGAATGGAATGCGCCACATAGCAACCAGCTCTTAAAAGATTTGACTATCGCTTAAAGCTGACCATATTTCCCTTGCACCTACAAGAAAATTAGCAACAAGATTAACATCTCGATTAACATGAATCATATGGAGAATAAGCATTTGTAAAAATAGTTTGTACAAGAGTAGAGAAAGTCATGTGAGTGTAACACATCAGATTTTTTTGTCCTGGTAATGCAAAGAGAATGGAATACTCCACAAAGCAGCCAGCTGTTAAAATATTTGATAATCGCTTAAAGCCTACCAATTCCCCTTGCACCTACAAGAAAATTATCAATGAAATTAACATCTCGATTAACATGAAGCATATGGAGAATATGCGTTTGTAAAAATAGTTTGTACAAGAGTAGAGAAAGTCATGTGAGTGTAACACATCAGATTTATTTTCTATAGACTTCATTTTAATCCAGATAAACCTGTGCAGAAATAGCTACATTACATATTTCGTTATAAATGCAAAAGGAAGAGCGATAGTCATGTAGAGAAAGTCATGTGAGTGTAAAACATCAGAATTTTTTTCGAAGCACTTGATTCATTCCTCTGTATTTAAAGCGCAGATGAGACGAAAAAATATATGAAAGAATCGTTTACCACGTGGTTATTCAGACTTCTCTGATGAATTTGAGTTTGCTACTTATATAGTTTTATATGCTTTGGTCATTTACAAGTATTTTATATTAATTTTAAACATTTTGCAATACACTGTGTTTATTATTGTTTTGTACACGCTTCAGCCAACAAATAATAGAAAACTATTCAGTATAGTAAAATGGTGTGGTGTAACTTTTAAAGGAAACCGTGCGAGTAACTGGGGAGCTTCATATACTTGCCTGCGATATTTGATTATCGAAGCTTATTTGGTACCGAGTTCACAAAAAGAATGTTAAAACACCTGATGTGATACATTCACATGACTTTCTCTACACTCTATCTTTATTCGTGAGTGTACAAGCTACTCTTACTAAAGTTTATTTTTTTTTCTACTACACTTTAATCAAAATAAACCTTTGCAAAGATAGCTACATTACAGATACAAAGGGAACAGCGATAGTCAAATGTGTAAGAACTAGACGCTATATGCCGGCCTCAAATTCCATACTGTTTCTATCAATCGGGAGAAACAAAAATCGATAAGACTAAAAGAATGACAAGTATTGGACAATTCGAACCTTTAATAACGGATATCTCGGAAACGGCTTATGCCATGCAAAAAACTTATTTGAAATAAATTGTGTGTTTAAGAGAGATCTATATTTTTTTTGTATAGGACGTTCTCGTCTATCGCTTTAGTTTACCAATTATACAAGTTCATACAAAATTCCTCCCGAATGAGGAAGACTTCACAGGCTATTCCCAGAAAATTCAAGATATACATTTTATTTGTCATGTAAATGACTTTAATATGATATTTTAATCAAAATCGTTAGAGGCATTTTAAAAAAAAATCAAAGTTTTCGAAAAATGTTCCATGTAAAGGGCAGTTGAGGGTGGGGGATTTTCTTGAAAATCTTTGTTGTGCATCTTTGAAAGATACTGAATCTAAATACCAAGTTTGGTTATTGTTCTACTTTTTGTTTTTGAGTTATGCTTTTCACGGACACACACGCGCGTGCGCGTGGACCTTTTGCTAAAAACCTGATGTGTTGCACTCACATGAGTTTCTCTTCATTTTAATCGAGACAAACATTGGCAGAGATTATCTTAGTGCTAATTTTCTTGTAGGTGCAAGGGGAATATGTTTGGCTTTAAACGATAGTCAATTGTTTTAAGAACTGGTTGCTATGTGCAGCATGTCCAGGGCATTAAAATAAATAAAGAACAAGAAGAAGCTAATAACGAATTCCCATTTGAGAAAAAGTATGAGTATTGGAAAATTCAAACAAATAACGAGGAATATCTCGGAAATGGTTTATCGGGGGGGGGATTAATTGTGTTTTTAGCGAGATCTACATCTTTTGTGCAATAAAAGTTTGTCTATCTCTTACGTTTGCCAGCTTTTAACAAAATCGTTAGAACCATTTTTTAGAATATCAAAATTTTTGAAAAATGTTCCATATAAAAGGAAGTAGGGCGGGGATTTTCTTGAAATCTTCATATCGTATTCTTGGAAGATACTAAAATCAAGACTTTAATATTTATCCGAGTTTTCGTTTTTGAGTTATTATGTTCACAGACACGCGGACATGTTTGCAAAACTGCTTTATTTGGATTCAGGTCGCCTCAAATCATGTATTTGCAGTGAAACCTCGGTACAGAATTTTTGGGTGGAATGCAGTACTTCCCCATCTTATTATACGTAGTAGGGAAAGTAAAAATATAGCGCTCGTTAGTGCACACAGTTTATGCCAAATACCTATAAAGATGTTTGTGGCGTTAACCATTTCGAAGATATAGTTTGGTATTGGTTTGAATTGTCAAATATGGGTAGTTAAATTATATTCGAACCCACTCACCGCCTCTCTCCACTGCGCGAGACAGCCGGCAACCGCCAGGGAAATTACGCCCGGCAGAGGCGGACTAAAATTCTTACCTTATAATAGATGCTGGAGATGTTGACCTTCTGCTTTCAAACAGACAGCATATCTCGTATAAATATTCTCGCTCACTCTCCGAAGCTCAGCAGCAGGAATTCTTGTGATTGGTGCCGCTTTGGAGCGTTCGCCTCGAAAATTGCTGAAAAAACTAGCGCAGCAAACAGGTGTATCTCGATCCTCTGCGAGAAATGCTAAACGTCTATTGAAACTGAAGCCCTATCGCTACACACGAGTGCAAGCGTTAAAGCCAAATGATCCCGCTAAACGTGTGAATTATTGTAACCAGTTTTCCCAATCCGTAGAAAGGGGTTTCATTGATCCACAGCTTTTGTTTTTCACTGATGAATTTTGGTTTCATCTAAGTGGACGTGTGAATACTCACAACAGTGATATTGGGGTTCAGAAAAACCTGTGCTACTGGATGAAACGCCTCATTATGGTCAGAAAATTGGAGTGTGGTGTGCGATAAGTGCTAGAAGAATAATAGGACCCATATTCTTTGATGAAACAATAAATGCAGAGCGATATCAGAGGTTAATTCTGAGGCCATTTTGCAATCGCTTGACAGAAGAGAAATCGTATGGTTGGTTCCAGCAAGATTCTGCAACAGCACATACGGCTGCCGAATCATTACATGCAATAAGAGAGGAGTTTGTTGACAGAATAATAGTGTTTATTTGTGCTCCCCTCGTTCTCCTGACTTAACGAGTTGTGATTTTTATTCATGGGGTTCTTTAAAAGACAATCCTCGCACGCTATAGGAACTTGGAGAAAACATTGTGCAAGAAATCACAAGAATTCCTGCTGCTGAGCTTCGGAGAGTGTGCGAGAATATTTACACGAGATATGCTGCCTGTTTGAGAGCAGGTGGTCAACATTTCCAGCATCTATTATAAGCTAAGGATTTTAGTCCGCCTCTGCCGGCGTAATTTCCCCGACGACTGCGGGCTGTCTCGCGCAGTAAAGCGAGGCAGCGAGTGGGTTCGAATATAATTTAACTACCCTATACTTGTACTTTTCAAATGTGTAAAATCGCAACTGTTTTTTTTCCGCTCTCTCTGGTTATGCAAAAAGAACGGAATTTTAAAACCATGACGTAGCAACAGGTTCTTTGAAAATCTGATGTCGCTTTAGCCTAGTGTATTCTTCTTATGCCTATAACGAAGCGCGTAAGTGTAATGAAAGTTTATCTCGATTAACAAGAACAAGAAGCTTTTGTAAGAATAGTTTGTGGGCGAGTGATTAGAGAAAGTCATGTGAATACAACACATAACATTTTTGTTATGTATACAGGCATTTAAGCCTGAGTAGCTCCAGAGAAAGTGTCACCAACTTAAAGCTGTTTTTCCGTAGCAAGTACACCTAACGCAATTAAGACCTATTGACTGAGCGTTGAAATGTGACGGCATCCTCAAGAGAACAGTATTGCCTCAAGCGAGAGGGCAACATTCCCAACAATTACTACGGAATGTGACAGTATTTAAAACTGTACAGCATCTGTCTGTGTCAACTACAGGAAAGACCATTTTTGTTGGTAGGCTGACGTGGAAAATATTTTGTTCTGCAGGAAATTCCTTAAAATGCTGCATTCTGGTCATTCCGTCCTTCGAGGAAGAGAAAAAATGGTAAGGAAAAATTACTTCTAATTTTGCGTTGTCCATCTGTCCATTTCTGTACATTAGTAATGGAAATCCTCTTATTCAGACATACCTAAAGAAGCATTTCTTGAAAATTCGCATAAAATTTAATGCGAGACACCGTTGTGTTTTCTAGCAATTAATTTACAGCAATTAACAGCAGTGCCAGTTCACTATAACTATATTAAAAGGAAGGTATTAAAGTTATTTGTGCTTTTAGATTCTTTCTTCCCTCCACTAATAGGTAGGTATTCTGGCTAGATTACTTAATCATCAGAATCAGTATACATACACTATGTGATCAAAAGTAACCGGACACCTCCACAAACATACGTTTTTCATCTTAGGTGCATTGTGCTGCCACCTACTGCGCTGGTACTCATTATCCGCGACCTCAGTAGTCATTAGACATCGTGCAACAGCAGAATGGGACGCTCCGTGGAACTCACGGACTTCGAACGTGGTCAGGTGTTTGGGTGTCACTTGTGTCAGAAGTCTGTATGCGAGATTTCCACACTCCTAAACATCCTTAGGTCTACTGTTTCTGATTTGATAGTGAAGTGGAAACGTGAAGGGACATGTACAGCACAAAAGCGTACAGGCCGACCTCGTTTGTTGACTGACAGAGACCGCCGACATTTGAAGAGGGTCGTAAAGAGTAATAGACAGACATCTATCCAGACCATCACACAGGAATTCCAAACTGCATCAGGATCCACTCCAAGTACTATGGCAGTTAGGCGTGAGGTGAGAAACCTTGGATTCCGTGGTTGAGCGGCTGCTCATAAGCCACACATCACGCAGGAAAATGCCAAACGACGCCTCGCTTGGTGTAAGGAGCGTCAAAATTACACGATTGAACAGTGGCAAAACGTTGTGTGGAGTGACGAATCACGGTGCACAATGTGCCAATCCGATGGCAGGGTGTTGGTATGGCGAATGCCCGGTGAACGTCATCTGCCAGCGTGTGTAGTGCCAACAGTGAAACTCGTAGCTGGTGGTGTTATGGTGTGGTCGTGTTTTTCCTGGAGGGAGCTTGCACCCCTTGTTGTTTTGCGTGGCACGATCACAGCGCAGACCTACATGGATATTTTAAACACCTTCTTGCTTCCCACTGTTGAAGAGCAATTCGGGGATGGCGATTGCATCTTTCAACACGATCGAGCACCTGTTCATACTGCACGGGCTGTAGCGGAGCGGTTACAATAACATCCCGTAATGCACTGGCCTGTACAGAGTCCTGACTTGAATCCTATAGAACACCTTTGGGATGTTTTGGAACGCCGACTTCGTGCCAGGCCTCACCGACCTACATCGATACCGCTCCTCAGTTCCGCACTCTGTGAAGAATGGGCTGCCATTCCCCAAGAAACCCTCCAGCACCTGATTGAAAGTATGCCTGCGAGAGTGAACGCTGTCATCAAGACTAACGGTGGGCCAACACCATATTGACTTCCAGCATTACCGATGGAGGCCGCCACGAACTTGTACGTCATTTTTCAGCCAGGTATTCGGATACTTTTGATCACGTAGTGCATTTCCGTAATCTTCTATCAGATGTCATAAAGGTGAACCTTTGCACCTGCATATCTGCTCCTCCTTCCCCATTTGTATTTTTTCTTTATTCCGGTTTTGTAAAGCAAATATAACGACGTGGCAACATTTTTGTCGTTTTGAGGAAACAAGGAGTTCCGATTTATCAAAATTCACCTGCAGTGCAAAACATAATGCTTTTATAGCTATTTGGTTTGAATTACACAAATTAACTATTCGTATTTATTAATTAATAAAGAATAAAATGTAAATACCTTATTATTTGCAAAATATGTACTTCTGACAGAATGCAAAAAATAAGAGTATGTCAATGTTGGCATATAAGTTTCAATTGATCGGCAATAGATGTAATTATAACATTTCAATAAATAAGTCAAAGGTAATAATATTTATTGGTAAATGTGGAATTAAATTAAAATCGTATTAAATAATAAAATAACAGAACAGATATCACGTTTCCAATATGTAGGGTGTAATATAACACAGAGAGAATAAAGGCATAGAAAACAAATCTAAAATAATATTGTGGCGTTTAGCAGATTTATAAGGGATTATGTTAGTATATTTGGGGGGATTGTATATTCAGGGGTTGGCAGCACTTGGTCGGTAGTGACGTAGGGATTACAGAGAGGGAGGAGTTATCAGGTATCATACTGCCATTTTTGTGCGCGAGTAGTGAGTCAACATGGGAACAAAACTTAACACACAGCTGTTGCCGACCACCAGGTAATAATGTGATGATTATAACTTTCCTTTTATAAAAGGAATTCGTGCTGAGTTCTTGAAGACATTTTCCAGTCCTTCCTGTTCATGTAGAAGTTTGTAATAATAATAATAATAATAATAATAATAATAATGCATAAAATGGAATTGGCTTCACTCCCATGCCCGATCCTGTAATAATGTAAAGTTTCTGGTATCTTGCTCTATCATCTGAATTCGTTTCAGATCGCGACAATATTTAAATAAAACTAATATTTAAAATTCAAGCTATATTATGGAACTATACAAGAGCCTTAGGTTGGATAGCAAGGAAAGATAGAAATTTGAAACTATACAAAACAATGACGTCCCTTCGTTTGTTATGTAAGCGAAAATTGGATAACTAAATCAAAAAATAAAAGTACAACACAAGCAGCAGAATATAAATGAGAGTAAAAGAGCGGATAGATAAAAGGTGAAACTGTAAGACTAGAATTAAATATACCTATAAGTTTGACGATAAAATCAAATATATAACAAGAAATATACACAGCATTTAATGAGAATGGACAATGAAACAATACCGTTGTTCCAGACAATCAAAGAGAAATAACAGATAATGGCCAACCCGTAAAGATGGACTCCAGTTGCAACTTCGCCGGAACAGGCTGCATAACCTAAACCACGTTGTTGATGATGATGATGATGATGGAGGAGGAGGATTTCAGCACAGCAGCCTGAACAGGAACGGATGAGGTGAGGGATTATCAAGGGCGGCCAGGTCTGGTGTGTGCGAACAACTGGACAGGTTTAATCCTTATTCCATATTAGTGTTGCCTCATTGAAGTTTTTTTTAGGCAATGTCATCTTCCTTTCAAGTAAACCCGAAACAGGTATTTACGTTCAAAGCGGATTGTAGCTTTGACGATGGAGCCATAGAGATATTAAGTCAGAGAGGAGATGTGAATATTTTATATAAAAAAATATACATTCCGAAAGAAAAAGAATCTGTAAAAGAATGGAGCTGAAATTGCGCAAAAGCTTCATGCAATGCATAGCATATCAACTAGGGCAGAAACAATTATTGGGTTCATTGACAAGAGCTTTCATTCTCATTTTGCATCCATTTTCACAAAACAGTCGTCCTAACATCTTCACAATTTGGCTGTGCTAAAGTCCGCATGAGCAAAAACTGAAATTAACACTTCGTATCCCGATAGTTGAAAGTCTTAAATTGCAAGATATATTAAAAGAAAAAACACGACGAAGGGCGGGGAAAAACGCATGAGAACATATGCATATTTTCTAATTTACTTTCTCAGAGGATCTCAAAACATACATTTCCTGTGAAATCTCTATAGCGAACTTTTGGGTGGAATACAATACTTCCTCTACCTTCTATAAGTACGATAGGTTCTGTAAAAGGTAAAAAGGAGCTATTAAGCCCAAAATATGAGGTATACTGGTGATTTATAAATGTCCAAAATAGCTCACGTCCATAGATCCTAAGTGTCTTCAAACCCATCACGCAAACACTAATGCAGGTTACTCACTCCAATAGAGATTCGAGCTTTGGTCTCACGAATTACTATCCTTGCTTCATGGCAGTAAGGCTACCTGAAACTCCAAGATGGTAATAAAGAGGATGTTTCTATCTCCTGCTATGGATGGCCCGTTCAAGAATCTGTACAATAAACTCGACATTCGGCACTAACCATGTGGAAATGTTAACAAGACATCACCCAGCTAATAAAGTCCTAAGTTAATTGAGAGAAGACAGCTTTGTGTGCTGCAGCCTTGCATTTCCTGCTTTTCTAAATAAAACACGAACGCTGTTGTAAACAAGTTGCGACATCGCTGTTTCTCACACTATAGATGCTGTATTTATATCTCTCGACAGTTGTGTGATGAGAGTCTTCTGGCAAGATGCACTTGCTTCTCAAAGGGCGGTCAAGAAATGCACTACACGCACTATCGAAAACCTGCACATCAGAAAGGGCATATTTATTCTGAAGTTTGCAGTTGAAAATCGTGGTTAAATATTTCTCCAGCATGTAACGACTGTCAATGTCTCAGGAACGTTGTATTTTGAATTGTGAGCCAGAGGAATTGCATTAAGGTGATTTACAAAATTTATTTTGATCTTTGTTTTTACGAAAAATCCCAAAAATAAAATATCAATAACGTTTCATAGAATTGTGGAATAAGGACTCCTTTTGGGGGGGGGTCGTCCTCCATGCTAGCCTCTAGTTCCCGAGGTCACTCCGCTACCGGCGGAGGGCGATGAATGTTTTCGGGCGTAAAAATCCTTAACATGGCTTCCTTCGGAAGGGAAATAAAGCCGGCGGTCCCGTGTCGTAGATTTACGGCATGTAAAACAACCTCAAGCCAGATAAAGAGGGTGCTGAGCAAAATTACCGGTCTTTCACGCCCAATATAGAATGGGGCGCTAAGGATCACAGCAGTTAAAGAGCGTCCATAAATTAAAAAAAATGGGGGGGTTTGCTTTGGTTTGCTCAGTAAGGACCCATTTACAATGAAATGTAAGCGCAGACGTAGCAGAAGCGCAAGACTTTGAATTCATGTTATTTAATGGAAGCATTCACATAGAGTCGCGCTACGCAACGCAAGAGTTTGCGAACTCCAAACTTGCGTTGCGTGCATAGAGGAAGAATTCTGCATTTCTTTCTCTTTGCGTTGCCTGCTGTTCAACAGCAGAGATCATGATGCGAGACTACTGGTCTAATGTACAGGCGTGCTTCCATTTGGGTCACCATCTCTCATTTCTCTCAAGAGGTTCTGGTTGTGTCCTTATTGAATCCTCTTTCATTTAGTGGATGAACCCGGCATCTGTGCCTAGATTTCTTGGCTCAGGCGCAAAGAGATAATGAACATTGCATTAATACAACTTGTGCAGCTGTATCATCACATGTATAACTTGCTGCAGTTTCCGGACATTATTCTGTACGAGGGAAGGAGGTACGAAATTTTAAGAAACTTACGGAATTGATTGTGTAGTATCCTGGGTTCTTAAATTGTGTAGGAGTTGTTGCTTTATCGAAAATATTGGGCCCTTCTTGGCGACCGCTCAGCTTTTGCGGAAATCTTGTCACAAGATATTGCGAACGTGATGAAAACTAAATATGGCTAACGGAATGTCGCGAAGCAAGGAAAATGTAGCTAAAGTGGATCATTGAGTTTAGATGCGCAGATCCTACGGGTGTTCTGTGCCTACGGCTACACCCTGTCGTCGCTCCGTAGCTGTGGCTTAGGGCCCATGATGTTACAATTTTGGCAGCAGAATGTTAACGACAGCAACGCTAACATTATGCAATAATACGTGTGTTACATATTGATAGCGAAACTGCTTACTACCCACATACAATAATGGTCCTGTTTCCATAGTACTTGCACAACTACTTTCAATGTTTTGAGCAAACAGTCGTGATGTACTAACGCTACAGGCGGCTGTTGGACGTATGTTTTTTTTTTTCTGGCCTACCTATGTATAAAATATTGAGTGAACTCTCTTATTTGATATTGTTGGCTATATTATTCAATTTGAAACTTACGGTGCATTCGGAACATTTCCGCAGTTAGTTTAAGGATCTAGAAGCCCGTGCAAACTTCTTGCGTTACGCCTACGGCGTTAATGAAGCCTAACTTGAGGAGTATGAACCTGAGAAGAAAGCTGGCAAACATAATTATGTGTCAAATAGTTTATACCACCCGTTTTTATTGCAGACATTAAATGAAATGTACGCTCAATATTACGCAGATGAGTTAGGATCTTTTGGCGTTCAGGATAACTAAACATCCAGAAAAGCCCTCGGCTCCGTAATTTGTCCTCAAGCAGGAATGGAACCCGAGCTTACAGGTCTGAATGCAAGCTGTTGTCTCTTTGTCACCATCGTGGACGATTTCTTACAATAGAAACGGCAGCACGTATGCAAAACTAAAGAAAGCTTCCATTCCTTACGTATTCCATTTTGTATCGAGAAGCAAAGATTTTACCAGTCATTTCTTAAATGCAAATACGACTTCTACCGCGTGTACCAACTGTCCCTATAGATTCACGGTATCTATTGCTGTCTAGGAATAGTCAGCTCAACGTAGGGCTTCCGGAAAGTTTCCTCCTTGTTTATTGCTTCGAAAAACGAAGTCACTCCATTTGAAGGACAGTAGAAAACATACAAACAAAAAGCCGCTACAGTAGGATTGTTTTCCAGCTACAGTGGCTGGGCTCATTGAATAACAATAAAACAAAGGCACCACGAAGAATTTAAGGTAGCGCATACTTCTCCCTCTCTGTCTCAACAATCGATTTGTATCTCGAACTATATCGACAGTTTCCTCACGTTTCGGCAATAAAAAACGGAAGGTCTCGATGCGTCTGTTCTTCAAACCGCCTATTTTTATCTGCCTTCTTCCCTCCACTCTGCTGAAGCAGGCTATCAGCTCGAGACCACATTTCATCACGACCTGGAATGTGCAAGGGTAGAAAAGTAACGAAAGGGTGACTTAGATAAACCTGTATAGCGTTTAGCGCCGGAATGAAAAACAAGCATTTTTTTGAAAAGTTCCAGATTAACAGGGACGTCGATAAAAGTATATTCCTCCTTTATTTTTTGAAAGCAGTAGAGTTCTTATTTGAATAGTTTTAATTTGTAAAATAGCGAAACTTCTTCTGTAAAGGTGATTATGATGTTATGCTGGAGTATGGGTACATTTTATGTATTTAGCCCTGTTCAGTTACTCATTAAATGTTTATACAGAGTGTTTCATTGATGTACAAACTCGTTGAAACACTATTTCTCAGCAACGAGATGAGGCAGATAAACAATTTTTGTAGTTAGTGATTCAGAAGGCAATGGAAACACGTTAATCAGTTTATAAACAAACATAGAGGTACATTTATCGTTCTATGAACGTTAGTGGTAATTGAAATTTATTGGAAAGTGGAGAATGTTTTTTGAGGTTCAACGATGTTGGAAGTTTGAATTTGGTACAGCACTAACAAGGTTAACAATCACAAGAATCCGAGACAAATTTGAAGTCGATGTACGCCGCAAACACTGGAAAAGGTGCCCGTAATGAAATTCCATTAGCAACAATCCAGGGTATGTCGCTTCACGCCCAGTGTAGAATGGGAACACTTTAACACAACAAAATTTACACTGGAACACAACGAATTTAATGCAGAAGTTCGCTGATGCAAACAATGTCCGCCATAGGTGTCACATGCACGCCCGAGGCATTATGGGAGTTTTTCATATATTGCCAATCTTTTCCCGAAGTGTAGGCAGGGCGCGCCTCGAACTGCAGCAAACAGCTGCTCGCTTTGCTCGGGTGCGTTCCGTTAGGCTTCGTTTTATATATGGGTTTATATGCGTTATTTCGCCAAATTTAGCTTTGTTAAGTTGCCAGAAAGTATCTAAAAATGTCGCCAGATTTCCCTATATAACAAGGCAAGTTTGGTCGAGTGGGTGGGACAAATACATTTATCAACATCTCCTACTAAATCGGCTCCTCATTACTTCCAGGTTACTCTACATATTGAATTTCACCGATTCCTTAAGTTTTTTTGGATGTTATATCCTTATAATATATTATACTAGAACCAGAAATAGTTTTCAAATAGTGTATACATCATTTTAACACGCAGTATTATAGTGTATTATATATCTACTCTTCCCGTTTATTATACATTTTCAAAACTATACTACACAAACACAAGGTGACGTCAGTTCGCCATGATTATAAGCGAAAATCTGTGCTTATGAGCAGAAACATGCAAAATTGGAATTTTTGAAATAAGGTTGGAACTGTTAAAAAAATATCCTAAAATATTATGAAATATACATTTTATAGTCCAAAACTTTTACTCTAAGAGATTGGAATATGTTCACTTCATTAGTTTAAAAAATAGGCCATGTACATTTTGTTAATAAAATATAACAAATTACACCGAGTTTATAGACTTTAATACTTGTGAAACCCTTAAACTTAGGGAAAAAGAAAAATAAGCTACTGGTTGCTTTATCCTTGCTTAATACTAATTACAATATGTCACTAAAAGCACCAGTTCGCGAAAATAAAAGCTCTTCAAGAATAGAGGGCTTTTAATTTGTAAGTGACGTTACGTAGAAAAAATCATGGCTAATGAGGCAGACAGACTACGGCGCGAGTTACATAGTAATGGTAGACTGAAACATGGATAACGTTGAATAGCTTCATGGTATTACTGTGCGTTTTCCATGCATTTAACGAGCAACTTATTTGTTTGTTTAAAATATATTAGGCGACTGTATTTTCACTTCATCAGGCATGACTGGACTAGAAGTATAACTGATTTAAGTTCGCGCCGTAGCCGGTCTTTCTCGTTAGCCACGGAAGAAATGCTAAATTTTCTTCACTGCATCTGACTTCTTTCAAGACGCGTTTCAAGAAAAAGTGTCTTGGGTTTTCTAAACTATCCAAATAGAATATCTGGAAATCGTGGTTCATTGCAAAGGGAAATTTATTTTAAAAGCGAAAAAATAGTATATCTTGCAATATATGAAGGAATATGAAGATTTTACCAGAATATTATGAAATATGGACTTTTTTGTCGCGAGCATTGAATTCTAGACACTACAAACGTCGTCCTCCGTGGACTAGTAGTACCGTGCTAGCCTCTAGTTCCCAAGGTCGCGGGTTCAAACCCGGCGGAGGGCGATGGATTTTTTTGGGCGTAAAAATCATTAGCATGGCTTCCTTCGGAAGGGAAGCAAAGCCGGTGGTCCCTTGTCGTAGATTTACGGCACGTAAAAGAACCTCAAGCCTGATAAAGAGGCCTCTGAGCAAAATTACCGATCTTTCACGCCCAATATAGAATGGGACGCTAAGAACCACAGCAGTTAAAGAGCGTCCATAAATAAAACTCAATTTAAACACTGCAAACGTAAAAATATTGTTCCCATAATGATAGCAGGCATGGTTGAGAATATGAAATTTGCCTGTCCCTATTTAGAAGTTAAAAAAACTAAGTGTTAATATCATTAATACAACAATGTAAACTCCATTTGTAAGCATTGGACAAATTGTGTTTACTAAAAGTAGAAATATTATTCTGAAGCAGGTTATTCTGTACTATGTTAAATTATTCTTCTTTCCTTAACACCGCTTTACTTTCTAATGTTACAGTTTTCTATTTGTTTTAAATTACAAGCTTGCAAGAAAAGGTTCAATGTTCCATAAAGAAAACAATGTTCATGACCTTAATTCTCTAGTACTCTGGAATTGTTCCTCTTTCAAACTACGGCTAATTTCTAATAGGAAGGAAAGCTGTCCAGTCCATTCTCTGTTATTTCTCTTTTATATACCTTTATTTCTCCCTTTTTCTCCAACTGGTTGTGATATAACGTAGCTTTGTGACAGCTGACTTAAGGTCCATCTAGGATGGTTGTCTGCTTTTAGGGAATATCAATAAATCGCAGACCAAATGATGAGTATAGTGATAGAATATTATAGATTAAATGTAGGGTAATTCCGGGAGTGATGGACCACTGGTAGAGATGGACCAGTAATTATTTCTCAAACCGGCCAGTAGAACGAGTCAGCGGTAGTGTCGCCTGCTAATGAGAGATATGAATATGTGACATGTTGTTTTCGTCTTGATTTTTTGAAGCATTTCACTTTATATACTGCGTAATTTAAATCAGCTATGTACATTTTTTCTCACTATTTATGTAGTTAGGTATTATGCACAGTATTTGCTATCATAGTTTTACCAAAGCTTCTTAGGAAGCGTAAAACAAGTAAATGTACCTTCATGGCGTCTTCTGGTGATGCTGGCCCCAAGCGTAGCAAAATGGCAGGCTGGTGCATCTCTCCCTGACATTCGGGAGAGTTGGACCAAGTCATCACGGGAGAGATGGACCAGGTCATCGCGGGAGAGTTGGACCAGGTCATCACGGGAGAGATGGACCAGGTCATCACGGGAGAGATGGACCAGGACTTCGCGGGAGAGATGGACCAGGTCATCGCGGGAGAGTTGGACCAGGACTTCGCGGGAGAGATGGACCAGGTCATCGCGGGAGAGATGGACCAGGTCATCGCGGGAGAGTTGGACCAGGTCATCGCGGGTGAGATGGACCAGGACTTCGCGGGAGAGTTGGACCAGGTCATCGCGGGAGAGATGGACCAGGTCATCGCGGGAGAGTTGGACCAGGTCATCACGGGAGAGTTGGACCAGGTCATCGCGGGAGAGATGGACCAGGTCATCGCGGGAGAGTTGGACCAGGTCATCGCGGGTGAGATGGACCAGGTCATCACGGGAGAGATGGACCATATTTTTTTATAACTTTAATGTTTATGTAATCCTTTTTGGTAAAACATTAGTGGTTATAATGATATATATATATATGTTTTACCAAAAACATTTTCTTTATATATATATATATATATATATATATATATATATATAAAGAAAAAATTGTCTACATATTGAATAATCATATATGTGTGTATCGATAAATCGTTTATAAAAGGAGAAATAGATATAGATGCCTTATTTATTATTATTATTATTATTATTATTATTATTATTATTATCATCATCATCATTATTAGAGGAATGCCAACTATCTACAAACGGAAACTGGGCTCTACAATAAGATGTTGGAGTGTAGACCACTTACAGAAGGCTATGGATGCAGTAAAAAAGCAACTTATGGGAATCAACGAAGCTGTTAGATATTTTAATATCCTAAAAACCACCCTGAAGGGAAGATTAAAAAGAAACGATTTTTCAAAGGGACGACTTGGCCCATCATCTGTGCTAGGACAAGAAAATCAAAGAAAAATGTGCTTCACATAAAAAAGTACAAGAACCTGATTTTACTCCGTCACGAGATTCTGTTCGGTCAATGGCTTTTCATTTAGCTGAACAATTGAACATCAAACATACTTTTGATGTAGAGAGTTAGAAAGCGGGTTATGATTGGTTGAAATCTTTTCTACTTGGGAATCCCGGTTTATCTGTAAGGAAATCAGAAGGCGCTTCTGTGAACAGGGCTCTTGGGATGAACCGAGAGGTAGTTTCTCAATACTTTGAACTATTGGAAAGGATTTTGATTGAAAATGACCTCATTGATAAGCCCGTGCACATTTTTAATGTTGCGGGTGCGGAGAGGACTACAACGCAACCAAAAGCAATGAAGACTGAATACAATGCCCAATGTGTTCCCGTTGGCTTCAGGAGAACTGCACCAAAACGGCACAAAGTGCGACTTATGTGGGAGGAGAGAGTCTCAAATCTAAAAAGCATACTCCAAAATGAACTCGGTAAAACAACAAATGTTTGTTCTACATGATAAATGATTTACAATATACCAATAAGTACTAATTAGAATGTATTATTTAATCCTCTTCCTATTTATGCAGGTCCATCTCTCCCATATAGCATGGTCCATCTAACCCGAGTGCTATGGATCAGATGGACCATTTGTGTAATTTCTTTGTTCATAATTCGCAAGTCTGTTTATACGTCTTTTGCATGTATACAGCTATATATGGTTTATTAATGCCACCATTATCATAAGGTACTACAGTTTGAACCACTCTTATTAAAAATAAAAGAAATATGGGAAACTAAAAAGGGGGTCCATCTCTCCCGGAATTACCCTATAACAATGTATACCAAAGTAAATGTTTCACAAAATTATTATGAAGAAAATTGCTCCTGTAGTGCTTGATTTTAACTAATGCCTATATAATACAGGAGATTCTCGATAACTGATTTTAGCTCTTTTGAAGTGCCCTGAAAATGCTAATACCGAAGACCTGAAGTAATTCGACTCATAATGGCGATACTGCCAGGTTATATGTCGTGAGATTTTTGAAATCTTTTATCTGTAAAGTATTATTGTTAGATTGATGATCGATACACACAATCTATACAGTCACACGAAGTTTTTACAGACGTTCAAGGTGTTCTTACTTCACATGAAACGCATTTGTGAGGTAGCCATGTTCGTGCAAATTGCATGATCGATACTCGCCATAGCGGTTGTTACGTGGTTCATCAAAGACTTTCTTGAATATTGCTGATAATGCTGGAATTTAAAAAAATATATTTAACATTTGTAAGATAGATCACCGAAAAAAATCTACAGACAATCAAGTCTTCCTGAGCACTTCTTCCAGTCAAGAAATGTGGGGAGTTCTTATTTTAGGTAGCGAAGGAGTTAAGAGGATTCCTGTCTTGCTGGAATACCAATCCTTCTGCAATCTCGAAGACCTCCATAACAGCTGTATCATAAACCGGTATGAATAAGAATTCGTAAACGTCTATTTTGAGGCACAGAACACTTTAGATGAGAGGAACTCCGAAGATACTGCACAATAGCGTGGTAATTTTCAAAATCCGGACATAGTGACGGTTAATTCTATCACTTAAATGTCCGATAAAATTTTATAAAAATCACTGGATTCTCTTTTAAAATGTGCCTCCTAGACGAGTGTAATGTGTAATGTTAGGCGTAGAGATGCATCTCACACAGACAAGTATGTGTCCAGTTGGTCACGCTATCCGTAACAATGATAGAGGGGTGTTCCAGATAGTAAAAGAGGCAGGGAAACTGTACCTGAAGAGAAGTTCTAGCATGTTTGACATTCTCAGATATCCACATTCGCCAGTGTTGAAGGCTTCAATAAATCAGTTGAAGCCAGAAGATTGTGTCATAGAAACTAAGTATGAGTCTACGTGCAGAGTCATGCAGTCCTGGATGAGGATGCCAGTAATGTTTCCATTGTGCTGTCATCAGGCGACACATCAAGTTGCATGGAACCGGATCTCGTATTCTCTTTGTCAAAATGTGAACAACGCCGGCGCCGTAAGACGTTTCGGGAATTTCAATCTTATCTGGAGCTGTGGGATACATTGGCCCTAGTTACCGCGGCGTGCACGTCTCTCTGGAATGTGTTGCAGAGAGATGTCTACACTCGAAGACAATCGCAGCAAAACATTTGCGAGAGATTTGTCATCCTTGGAGGAAGACCTCGGAATTTTGTCATACATGTTTCTTTCCTGGGAACGTTTACTGAATTAAATCAGAGAATGGTTTCTTACGTGAAAATATAACCACTATTTACATGAGTCACTCAGTCTACATTCGTAGACTCGCTGTATCAGTAGATCCATCTACATGAAAATTTCAACATTATAGTACCATTAGACTTCACGAAGTAAAATTCGAGTGATCGGATGTGATCTAAATTAACATAGGAGGGTAAAATGTGCACCTGGTTACTATTAATATACTCGAATGCTAAAGGATTAATGTATTGTCCAAATTGGTTCTACTACAGATAACTTGCTTTCCTCTTACCCACACTTGCACTAAAACTAGTATTTGAGGTCAGCTGTTCCAACAAGGTATTGTGATGCTCTGTTTTATAAATCAAGAGATTCAGAGAAATCTGATGTGTTACACTCACATGACTTTCTCTACTCTTGTACAAACTATTTTTACAAACGCTTATTCTCCATATGCTTCATGTTAATCGAGATATCGAGATGTTAATCTTATTGCTAATTTTCTTGTAGATGCAATGGGAATATGGTAGACTTTAAGCGACAGTCAAATCTTTTAAGCGCTGGTTGCATGTGGCGCATTCCATTCTCTTTGCATGTCCGGGACATAAAATAAATGAATAACGAATTTGAGAAAAAGTATAAGTATTGGAAAATTTAAGGGAATAACTAGCAATTACTCGAAAATGGTTCACTCAACAACAAAAATGTATATGACATAAATTATGTATTTTAATGCGATCTACATTTTTTGTAGTAAAATTTTGTCTATCTCTTATGGTTTACCAGTTATGCAAAAGTCGTTCACAATGAAGAAAACTTTTGGAGACATTCCCAGAAAATTCGAGATATATATTTCATTTGTCATGAAAATATCTTAAACATATGGTATTTTAATCAAAATGGTTAGAGCCGTTTTTGAGAAAATTAAAATTTTCGAAAAATGTTCCATGTAAAGGGTAATCTGGGGTGGGGGGAGTTTCTTGAAAACCTTCGTGTCGCATCTCTGGAAGATACTGAACCTAAATGGCATGGTTGGTGTTTATCTGACTGTTCGTTTCTGAGTTATGCTGTTCACACACATACACACACGGACATGTTTCCAAAAATGCTTTTTTTGGATTCAGGGGGTCTCAAAACATGTATTTCCGCTGAAATCTCGGTATCGAATTTTTGCGTGGAATACAATACTTCCCCTACTTACTGTACGTAGTAGAGAAAATAAAAATGATGCGTTACCTTCATATGACTTTCGCTATCCTGTATCGCATATTTGGGTATACAATTATTCTTATGAAAATTTATTTCCCTATCTGCTTTATTTTAACCGCGATAAACCTTTCCCGAAATAACTGCATTACACATTTCGTTAAAGATATAAAGGGAATAGCGATAGCTAAATATTTAAGAACTGAACAATGTGTACTGGCCTTAAAATTCCTTGCTCTTCGCGTGCAATTGCAAGAAACAACTGAATATCGAAAGGACTTGAAAAGAATAACAAAGTGTTTTCCTTAGTTCCATTTATACCCCGCCTTTAACTACATGGTTTTATCGGCGGCCTTTCCTTTGGAACTTATTGTCCATTGGCAATGTTGTTAACTCGTGTAACTCCTGTCGTTGGGTTTCTTGCACTTTGGTTTTTAATCATTAGATCTTTCACACGTCATTCACACTTCCAGACTCTGGGGAGGATAAGGAATAATCTTGAGTAGATAAAAATTCCCACCCCTTAGGCAGGAATCGAACTCGGGACCCCTCGCACTGCAGGCAGTTGCTCTACCGATTGAGCTATGGGGCCAGCCAACAAAAGTATTGAACAATTCGAAAACCAATAATAACGGATATCTCGGAAATGGTTATTTTAAATAAATTGTGTGCTTTAGAGTTACACTATATGCCTAACGAGCTCCATTATTTCAGGAAGAACTGCGAGAAAACTGCAATTCTTCAGCGCACGCCAGCTTTCCATGATCTGCTAAGCATCTTCGCGAAATGGTTTCAGCAAAAGCGTACGAAATATACATGTCTCTATTAACGAGTTGTACCAGATATAAATTTATACAAAATGTGCTTTTACACCACTTATTACATATTTTTGTGGCACATTTGAAAATGCTGTGCATCCCTTGCTAGCTCGCGACATGTGGGCATGAGTATTTTGGGGGAATCTCTCCCTACTGCTTCTGCTCGCTGTTTTATTTTTCTGATCGTCTGTCACATGCTTACATATCCACTCGTTTTCGATGACAGACGGGTGAGCATGTT
This sequence comes from Deroplatys truncata, assembly GCA_030765065.1. Taxonomy (NCBI): domain Eukaryota; kingdom Metazoa; phylum Arthropoda; class Insecta; order Mantodea; family Mantidae; genus Deroplatys; species Deroplatys truncata. Next base: position 196,806,139 of record CM060978.1, read on the forward strand.
TCTAACTTCCGGTGTATCTGCTTCCCTAGTGCCCCTTCCCCATTCAAGTCACAGTCTCTCTGCATTTCCGGATAAAAACTCCAATCTAATTGGCGTGTAATTATTCTATTCATCTCCCGTTTTACCGATTGTGCTATTAAAATCTCAAACACTGTTTAAAACTTAGAATTGTTTTAAGTATGGATGCTTTATATTTTTAGGTATTAGTAACCGATGCTTGTATACGATAGCTTTATAAGTAAAATCAGCAGAAGAACTTTCTTATGAAACAGGACAGATTTAAAAGTCATCTCTTCATGTATCAAAAGCAGTTCTTCCTCTTATTTTTTCAATGAATATTAAAATCCAAACTGCTCCTTAGACTAAATATTTTATTCATTTGTTTGACATTCTCATCAGCAAACAGCAAACTGTTGAAAGAAAGAAAGAAAGAAAGAAAGAAGGAAAAACATTTGATGTGTTACACTCACATGACTTTTTCTACTCTTGTACAAACAATTTTTACAAACGCTTATTCTCCATATGCTTCATGTTAATTGAGATATCGAGTTGTTAATCTTATTGCTAATTTTCTTGTAGATGCAAGGGGAATTGGTAGGCTTTAAGCGATAGTCAAATATTTTAAGAGCTGGTTGCTATGTGGAGTATTCCATTCTCTTTGTATGTCCAGGACATAAAAAAATGAATAACGAATTCCCATTTGAGAAAAAGTATTGGAAAATTTATGGGAATAACAAGCAATATCTCGAAAATGGGTTCGCTCAACAACAAAAAATGTATATGAAATAAATTGTGTATTTTAACGCGATCTACATTTTTTGTGCAGTAAAATTTTGTCTATCTCTTATGGTTTAGCAGTTATGCAAAAGTCGTTCACAATAAAGAATACTTTTGGAGATATTCCCAGAAAATTCAAGATATACATTTAATTTGTCATGAGAGTAATTTAAGTATATGATATTTTAATCAAAATCGTTAGAGCTATTTTTGAGAAAATTAAAATGTTCGAAAAATGTTCCATGTAAAGGGTAATCTGGGGTGGGGGATTTTTTTGAAAACCTTTGTGTCGCATCTCTGGAAGATACTGAACCTAAATACCAAGTTTGGTGTTTATCCGACTGTTCGTTTCTGAGTTATGCTGTTCAGAGACAGACAGACACACAGACACACACACGGACATGTATCCAAAAATGCTTTATATGCATTCAGTGCTCCTCAAAACATATATTTCCTGTGAAATCTCGGTATCGAATTTTTGGGTGGAATGCAATACTTGCCACTGTTATTTTCAAGGAAAATATCAATTACGAGTGCTTTAGAAGTTAGGTACTTAACAAATTTTTGTAGTTTATATATTATTTCTCAAATTAATACACATTTAATTCGTAAATATGTTCCTAATTTTATGAACTACCTTCGGAACCGTTATGAAAACTCACCGAAAGTTTCCTTGCTGCGACAGCTGAAGTTTTACGTTGCTTCCCTTTAATCACCCAAGAATCTGTTAAAAGTTGTGTAAATATGTACTTGAATATCAAGTGATTTTTATTAGAAGTATTATTTACCTCAAATGTTATAAGCCATACATATTCTACATAGTTATAACTCATATCACCAATCGCTTTATTCTTTCAGAATCTTGAGACAGGTGTTTAGTTCCTTTGTCTGTAATTCTTGTACTGGTGTCCAGCGCAAAGTAGTTCCAATGGGATTAAATTGGGCCACCAGAAGTCTGTAGTCCTTTCCAGTTTACCCTAGTAGCCGAATATCTGAACCCCTTCGGAAGGGGATTGGGGTGGCCTCGACGGGGGAGACTGGGTGCTTGTGGGCGGTGATACCCAGATGGGGTTGTGCTAGAGCAAGGGTAGCGTAAACGACTTCCTTCCGCGAGTCACCAAATATGCAACACGCACTGCGTCACTCAGCAGCATGTGAAAATCAAACGAACGGTTGCAGAGAGGGAACGTGCGCCTGCGAGTCAAAATGATTCGCGAGTCACGTTTTCGCCACCACTGCGCTAGAGGATTGAGACGCTGTCGACCCTACCGAGTTTCATCGGCAGTCTTCCCTTCGGGGATGACGCACATAAGTGGCGTATCCACCTGTCCTGTGAAAGTGGGAGGGCTTTTTATAGGAAACTAGGTATTAGTCTAATGAAAACACCCACGGAGAGGAGTGCCACTCGTTTGGTGCCTTTCCATGGTCTTAGGAGGGGAACTTCGGCTCCGGAAAGACCTTCGACCACAAACCCCTTAAGTATCAAAGGTAGAGAAGTAAGCTACCCAAATTTTCCATAACGGGATTTCGCTGAAGTAAACCTTTTGAGCCCCAGAATACAAAAATGTAACCTTTATCAAAGAAGTGAGAGAGAGAGAGAGAGCTGCATAACGTATAGTTCACATACCAAACTTCATACGAGTACTTAAGCACTCTTGCATCCTGGATGGAAAGATTTAAAATATATTTCCTCCACTCCAAACAACCCTTTACTTGGAAAAATGTGTTATTTTGTCTTTTATTATTAAATAGCTAAAGATTTTGATTAAAATAACTCATGTTTGAGATATTCGCATGACGAAATATATGCCCTGCTCACTTCATAGCCAATATTATATAACCGGCTATAACGTTTTATAGAAACGGAATATATCAAGAGATAAACAAAAACTTAAAACAGGAAAAATATAGTGCTCATTAAATATAACTACATATATACTATGTGATCAAAAGCATACAGACAACCCCACAAACATATGTTTTTCATCTTAGGTGCATTGTGCTGCCACCTACTGCCTGGTACTCATTATCCGCGACCTCAGTAGTCATTAGACATCGTGAAACACCAGAATGGGACGCTCCGTGGAACTCACGGACTTCGAACGTGGTCAGGTGATTGGGTGCCACTTGTGTCAGAAGTCAGTATGCGAGATTTCCACACTCCTAAACATCCCTAGGTCCACTGTTTCTGATGTGATAGTGAAGTGGAAACGTGAAGGGACATGTGCAGCACAAAAGTGTACAGGCCGACCTCGTTTGTTGACTGACAGAGACCGCCGACATTTGAAAAGGGTCGTAAAGAGTAATAGGCAGACATCTATCCAGACCATTACACAGGCATTCCAAACTGCATCAGGATCCACTCCAAGTACTATGGTAGTTAGGCTTGAGGTGAGAAACCTTGGATTCCATGGTCGAGGGGCTGTACATAAGCCACACATCACGCCAAACAACGCCTCGCTTGGTGTAAGGAGCGTCAACATTACACGATTAGACAGTGGCAAAACGTTGTGTGGAGTGACGAAACACGGTACACAATGTGGCGATCCGATGGCAGGGTGTGGGTATGGCGGTGAACGTCATCTGCCAGCGTGTGTAGTGCCTACAGTGAAATTCGCAGGTGGTGGTGGTGGTGGTGGTGTTATGGTGTGGTCGTGTTTTTCCTGGAGGGGCTTGCACCCTTGTTGTTTTTGCGTGGCACGATCACAGCACAGTCCTACATTGATATTTTTAAGCACCTTCTTGCTTCCCACTGTTGAAGAGCAATTCGGGGATGGCGATTACATCTTTCAACATGATGGAGCACCTGTTCATACTGCACGGGCTGTTTTGGATGTTTTGGAACGCCGACTTCGTGCCAGGCCTCACCAACCTGCTTCGATACCTCTCCTCAGTACCGCACGGGCTGCCATTCCCCAAGAAACCTTCCAGCACCTGCTTGAAAGTATGCCTGCGAGTGTGAACGCTGTCATCAAGGCTAAGGGTGAGCCTACACCATATTGACTTCCAGCATTACCAATGGAGGGCGCCACGAACTTGTACATCATTTTCAGCCAGGTGTCCTTATACTTTTGATCACGTAGTGTATAATTTGCCAAATATTTTTTTCGAAACATTAGCAGTTTCTAAAAATTTGTTGTATGCATATGACTTTACAGATTGAAGCTTAATTTGGTACGCTAACTGAATACATGTTTAAAATTTTGTTTGTTTGTTTGTTTGTTTGTTTCTTTCTTTCTTCCTTCTTTTCTTCTCTTCTCTTCTTTTTTTGTGTTCTCATGATGAAAATATATTGCTGACATAAACAGCCGGACTTATTTCCAATCTTGCGAATTAACAACTACGTACTAGTTAATTTGAAATACTATCTAGGAATACAGTAAACTCGTCATTAAACAAGTCCCGGTTAATCAAGTCTCCGGGTTAACCGAGGGGTTTGTTGGCAAATAAACATAGGTACATATTTTTGTATCAGTACGGTGCTAGCTTCAAACACACGCAAGAGGTTTGCCCAAAAATGTACGTGTCTTTTTCAAAAGCAATCCACGTATTCAATTCTGTAATCTGTTTCTTTTAATTAAACAGTGTAAAGTATTCAATGTAAATAGCACTGAATTATGTTGTGATAAACAACTTCTGAATAGTTTTACTTTTTTTGTTGTCATTATGACCTATTAGTACATTCTCCTTGCTATCAGAGTTTTCTCATATCCGAGGTGGTTCTCGGTCCCAATTAGCTCTGACTATTTAGCCAGTGGTCCCCATTAATGGCTTTCTGCAGATAATCTGAGGCTCCCCATCAACGTTGCCAACACAAATTCAGTTGCCGGTTTGTTTTAAAATTCGCAATGAAACGTATCTCCTCATATAACTTCTTTGACCCAACTATCGATATAGTACCAAAACGAACAGCCTAATTCGAGAATAGCGGATAAATTTCGGAATCCAGAGAATATATAAACATATTCCGCTTCTATCTCTAATAACAGTACATCTGTTTGCAACAGATTTAATTTCAATAATTGCGTTTTGAAAACTACGTTTTAATGTTCCGCAATAAATTTTGCTCAGTGAAGCTGCTTTTCATTATTTTAGCTAGTAATACTACAGCAGAAGTTAAAAAAAAATCTGATGTGTTACACTCACATGACTTTGTCTACTCTTGTACAAATAAATCTAAAAACTAACTACTTACGAATTGTATTACACAAAACAGGATTTCATTTTTACAGTTGTAAAGACATTATCATTACAAAGATATACTGTTTAGAATAATCTGGAAATCGTTACAGGGCCTTGCATGGGAAAATAAATTAAGTTTATTTAATACATTTCGTAAGTAGATAGTTTTTAAATTTATTAGTTTCTCTACTACGTATAGTAAGTAGGGGAAGTATTGCAGTTCATCCAAACTTTTGATACTGAGATTTCACCGGAAATACATGTTTTGAGGTTCCTGAATCCAAAAGAAGCGTTTATAGAAAAAGGTCCGTGTGTGTGTGTGTGTGTGTGTGTGTGTGTGTGAACAGCATGACTCAAAAACGAAAAGTCGGATAAATACCAAACTCGGTATTTAGGTTCAGTACCTTCCAAAGATGCGACACGAAGATTTTCAAGAAAATTCTCTCGCCCCAGACTAAATTTCAAGGAAACATTTACCGAAAATTTTGAATTTCTCAAAAATGACTAATGGTTTTGATTAAAATATTATATACTTAAGATATTTTAATGACAAATGAAATGTATATCTTGACTTTTCTGGGAATGTCCCCAAAAGTCCTATTAATTCTGAATGGATTTTTCATAACTGGTAAACCGTAAGAGAGAGACAAAACTTTTCTACACAAAAAATGTAGATCTTTAGCTCACATACATTTTTCCTATATATTTTTATGTGTCCTGGAATCCAGAGAGAATTGAATGCTCCACATAGCAACCGGCTCTTAAAACATTTGACTATCGCTTAAGTACTACAATATTCCCCTTGCACCTACAAGAAAATTAGCAATAAGATTAACATCTCGATTAACATGAAGTCGATGGAGAATACGGTTTATAAAAATAGTTTGTGCAAGAGTAGAGAAAGTCATGTGAGTGTAACACATCAGAAATTTCTTTTAGCTTCCTCATGTATTATTCTAACGCAAGGTTATGTTATTCTTTAGACAAAATCAGCTGCAACTTGCAGTCGCTCTCGACTTTTTTGGAATAACATAATCTCCCGTTAGATTACTTACGATAATCGTAAATCTACTATGCATTAATTCTCCCAATTATTAGCGTTAAGTGAACAGAAGAATAACTCGCTTTATGAATAACATAACTACAGGCAATACCTGTGAACTGGTAAGCATAGAGTCGTTTGTCTGTAGCACACCAGACTTTTGTTTGGTTTGCTTCCTAGCATAAGGTTCTTGCCACATATACCGCACCACCCACTTATTTGTCAATAAATAATGTAACTCTTTTAGACAATTCCATGCAGAAATTCGCCTTGCAATTTTCACGCCACATAAAACATTGAGAGACCAACCTCAGAACAAAGCTGTGACTCAGCAGAGATCAATGCTCTACAGATCACACGCGTTTAACATGACAATGAGATACAGTCGGGCTATGTAGACTCATGAGCACGTTAACACGTACAGATCACGTAAATACGGCGATAATAACTCACGATCATCTGAATGACTTGAGAGTTCGTCGCTCTAAAGAAGCAGTCAACACATTCTTTAGTAATTACCTCACTATTAGCGTTGGCATTAAACCATGTTTTTTCTATGACAAAGGTGACTTAAGTTTAATAAATCATTTTTACTTTCTCCACCACGTACCTTGTAGGTAGAGAAGATTTTGCATTCCAACTAAAAATTCAATATGGAGATTCCTGCGGAAATACATGTTTTGAGACACGTGTGTTCCTGTGTGTGTGTGTGTGTACGCGCGCGCGCGCCCGCCCGTGCGTGTAAACAGCATAACTCAAAAACTAAAGACGGTTCAATACTAAACCGGACATTTAAGTCTCCACACTCCAAACCGCCCTTTTAATCAAAAATGTTTCGATATTCTTGATTTTCTCAAAACTGGCTCTGAATAACATATGTTAAGATATTGCGTGTCAAAATTATCTTGAATTTTTTAGGAATAACCTGTGTATTCCTCTACATTCTGAATGACTTAGCATACCCGTTAAACCGTAAGAAATTGACAAAATTTATATTCCTTTTTTACTTTCTCTACTACGTATAGTAAGTAGGGGAAGTATTGTATTCCACCCAAAAATTCGATACCGAGATTTCACCAGAAATATATGTTTTGAGACCCCTTGAATCCAAAAAAAGCAATTTTGGAAACATGTCCGTGTGTGTGTGTGTGTGTGTGTGTGTCGTGAACAGCATAACTCAGTAACGAACAGTGGATAAACACCAAACTTGGTATTTACGTTCAGTATCTTCCAGGGATGCGACACGAAGGTTTTCAAGAAAATCCCCCCACCCCAGATTACCCTTTACATGGAACATTTTTCGAAAATTTTAATTTTCTCAAAAATGGCTCAAACGATTTTGAATAAAATACCATAAGTTTAAGACATTTTTATGGCAAATGAATTGTATGTCTCCAAAAGTATTCTTCATTGTGAACGACTTTTGCATAACTGGTAAACCATAAGAGATAGACAAAAACGTTTACTACAAAAAATGTAGATCGCGTTAAAATACACAATTTATGTCGTATACATTTTTTCTTGAGTGAACCGTTTTCGAGATATTGCTTTTTAGTCCTTTAAACTTTCCAATACTAACGTCCTGGAATGCTGCACATAGCAACCAGCTCTTAAAAGATTTGACTGTCGCTTAAAACCTACCATATTCCCCTTGCACCTACAAGAAAATTAGCAATAAGATTAACGTATCGATATCTCGAAGTAGATGGAGAATAAACGTTTGTAAAAATAGTTTGTACAAGAGTAGAGAAAGTCATGCGAGTGCGACACATCAGACTTTTTTCTTTCTTTCTTTATTCTCCTGGATATCTAAAGAGAACGGAATTTCAAAGGCATTAGATATCGACCAGCTCTTAAAAGATTTGTCAGTCGCTTAAGCCTGCCATATTCCCCTATTTCCGTTTACGTACTAGGACATGTATAATAAATCCATTTCTACAAAAGTTTGCCTCGATATACACAAACGTAGGAGAATAACATTTTGTAAGAACAGTTTGTTGAAGAATGGGCAGAGAAAGTGATGTGAAAGTAACGTAAATATTTTTTAAACTCACAAAATTTGTCCGTCCTTCGTTTCTCTCTTTCTCTCTGCATTTTTATAATTAGCTTTTTAGAAACTAATTATAAAGATGTTTAATTTGCGATGTTTGTAAAAATTAAAAAAAAATATTTATTGTTAAATAATATTTCTCCGATTCCTTGCCTCCCATGGTGTGGTGGTTACCATGCTAGCCTCAAGTTCCCGAGGTCGCGGCTACAAACCCGGCAGAGGCGATGGATTCTTTTGGGCGTAAGATCCTTAGCATGGCTTCCTTCGGAAGGGAAAGTAAAGCCGGTGGTCCCGTGTCGTAGATTCACGTCACGTAAAAGAGCCTCAGGCCTGATAGAGACCTCTGAGCAAAATTACCGGTCTTTCACGCCCAATATAGAATGGAACGCTAAGGACCATAGTAGTTAAAGAACATCCATAAATAAAACTCAATTTCCAATTCCTTAGGTTTCTTAGGCGTTCGAAACTATACTTTTACCATGGTAACCTGATGAAGCCAATAAAACATTCAGAAATTTGATGTATCAAATATGCACTGGCTTATATGCAGGAATAAAAGTAATGAAAATTTTGTATATACATTCTACTCATTCGTTCTATTGCAATGTAATATGTAACGAAACTTGTCAGAAAAGTTAAGTTGTGAACAGTTTCCCGGAAACTCGATAATACCGAAGATTAGATTTTTGACTCCATGGCACCACTTCCCTCTTGGGACAGGAAAGAAAATGACTATTTATATATGGACTATTTTCTTATTGTGATCTAACGTACGTTGCACACAGTTTCATAATATCGGTTGAGCCATTTTTGTCTGAAAAAGTAAACGGTAGCAAAAGCACATATTTACAAGCACTTTTACTTTCTCTATTATTTACCTATAGTAAGTAGAGGAAGTATTGCATTCTACCAAAGCATTTCATAGTGCTATCCACCGAAAAAAAACACGTTATGAGGCTCCCTGAATTAAAAAAAAATAAACATTTATAATGTCTGTGTGTGTGTGTGTGTGTGTGTGTGTGTGTGTGTGTGTTTCTGTAAACAGCATAACTCAAAATCGAAATGTTGGTTAAAGGCTAAACTAGGTAGTTAAGTTCAACGTCTTCTAAGAATGCGACACTACCATTTACATTTTTTATTTTCTTAATGGCTATGAAGATTTTGATTAAAATGTCATATGTATAAGCTATTTTCATGACAAATGAAACATATATCTTGAATTTTCTGGGAATAGCCTGTGGAGTCCTCATTATTCTAATAACTTTTGTATAATTGGTAAGTCGTAAGAGATAGAGAAAATCTACACAAAAATGTAGATATCGTGAAAGCACACAATTTATATACAGTACTATTTTTGTGGCATTAACCATTTCCGAGATAATCTTTGTTAATGGCTTGAATTCCCAAATATTGTATGCTTTTCTCAAATGGAAATCCCTATTCCTTCTTCATTTTTCTTTCTTTCTTGGAATTTATGCAAAGAGAAAGGAATTTCAAAGCCAATACTTAGCGATCGGCTTTGAAAAGATTTGATTCGTTTTAGCTTATTGTGTTCTACTTATACTATAAGGAAATGCATCATGAAATTTTATCTGTATGGACAAGAAGTAGGGGAATACGCTTTTGCAAGAGTAGTTTACAGAGCAGTGAGTAGAGAAAGCCACATGAGTGCAACAGCCCTCCTAGGCTGTCCATCGTAACTGTTAAAATCAGTTATTCTCCAAAATAATCAAAGAAAACTTTTGGTTGTAGTTTTTATTCTAAGCTGTACGGACTATTATGGATATAGTGTAGGTAGGTATAGGCTAAACTACGGGGTGTCGTCCTCCGTGGTCTAGGGGTACCATGCTAGCTTTGGGTCCCGACGACGCGGGTTCAAACCCGGCGGAGGGCGATGGATTTTTTTGGGGCGTAAAAATCCTTAGCATGGCTTCCTTCGGAAGGGAAGTAAAGCCGGTGGTCCTGTGTCGTAGATTTACGCCACGTAAAAGAACCTCAAGCCTGATAAAGAGGCCTCTGAACAAAATGACCGAACTTTCACGCCCAATATAGAATGGGACGCTAAGGACCACAGCAGTTAAAGAGGGTCCATAAATAAAACTCAATTTAATTTTTTTGCTATACAACGGAGGGAACACTGCGACCTACATAGATCTGTTGTGACTAGCACCCCAGAAGGAAGGGATGAAGTGAAGGAACACGGAAGGCTATAGGCCGCAGGCAGGCCACAGTGACGCGCGGAAGCCCCTAACAATTCCAGGCTCGACCTGCCCCACTGCTGGAGCTGCCTAGAGATGGTGATGACCAAGCAGCCCTCTAGTGTCCACTGGGAGTACCCTTTCCTTTAAGCAAGTCTCCGCGCCGTTTGTCCGACACTGTCATACGCCATAGCACCTCTGAAATGTGAGAAAGAGACGGAATGAAAGGGAAATCACAGTAGACGAGAAAGCACCCCAGCATTCGCCTACTTACCAGGGAAAACAACGAAAAACCCAAGGCCAGAGTGGGCGCTCGACGGGAATCGAACCCGAAATCTCTCTAACCGAGCCTCACATTTAACCCGGAGCCATCTCTCCTGGTTACTGAACTATTACCCATAACATTAATAAAGTACGTCCAGACCGTGGACTTGGACTGCCTCTATAGATATTTTACACTGCAGTAATGAATGTTGCCACGGGCACAGCTCCTCGCAGCGGTAGCCAACACTGTCATTAACACAGTGTACATCCCGCTCAAGTTCGCATGGGAAATGATTTCAGGAGGCGGTAGGGAAAATGCTGATGCTGCTGTTGTGGTAATTTATGTGAGCTGCACTTAACCAGCTGGCGTTGATAGCTTTCCGCAAGAGTGAAAATAAACTAAGTATGCGTTACGTTGAATCTCATCAAGACGCTTGCATGCAAACAACTTGCACATTACACCGAGTAAAGTTGCGTTAAATTGCTAGGTAGGCATCATTTTGCACAACCTCTGTAGAGAGATATTCAAACTACAAAATAAAATGTCCCTTTTTAATTCACAGAGAGGTATCTCCCCGGCTGTCTTCGCAAGTGAAACCGGTTTACTCATCCTCTGTTTCAGAACGTTTCCAAAGTATTGACTCAGTCTTTTCCGAATCAGTCTCTACTACGGATCTCCTTTATCTTAAACATTAATGGTGTTAGGGTGTTAGAAGTAGCGTTACGGGTAGGGGAGAGGGATAGATAATAGGGAAATGTAAAATAAAAAAATCTTATGTTACACTCACATGACTTTCTCTACTCTTGTACAAACTATTTTTACAAACGCTTATTCTCCATATGCTTCATGTTAATCGAGATGTTAATCTTATTGCTAATGTTCTTGTAGATGTAAGGGGAATTGGTAGGCTTTAAGCGATAGTCAAATATTTTAAGAGCTGGTTGCTATGTGGAGTATTCCATTCTCTTTGTATGTCCAGGACATAAAAAAAATGAATAACGTATTCCCATTTGAGAAAAAGTATTGGAAAATTTAAAGGAATAAAAAGCAATATCTCGAAAAAGGTTCACCCAACAAAACAAATGTATCTGACATAAATTGTGTATTTTAACGCGATCTACATTTTGTGTGTAGTAAAAATTTTTCTATCTCTTATGGTTTACCAGTTATACAAAAGTCGTTCACAATGAAGAATAGTTTTGGAGACATTCCCAGAAAATTCGAGATACACATTTCATTTGTCATGAAAATATCTTAAACATATGATATTTTAATCAAAATCGTTACAGCCATCTTTGAGAAAATTACAATTTTGGAAAAATGTTTCATGTAAAGGGTAATCTGGGGTGGGGGATTTTCTTGAAAACCTTCGTGTCGCATCTCTGGAAGATACTGAACCTAAATACCAAGTTTGGTGTTTATCCGACTGTTCCTTTCTGAATTATGCTGTTCACACACACACACACACACACACACATGTTTCCAAAACTACCTTTTTTGGATTCAGGGTGTCTCAAAACACACATTTCCGGTGAAATCTTGGTATCGAATTTTTGGGTGGAATATAATACTTCCCCTACTTACTATACGTAGTAGAGAAAGTAAAAATACCTAAACAAATGTGTAAAGTTATGGAATGAAATATTTTAAAACTATTGAAATTTACCATAATATTTCAATTTGTTTTTGGCTGCCATCAACACGCAGGTATTACCAAATCTTGGCTAAGCATGTTTTTCCAAAATTCAAACAATAAAATGTTTGTTAGTGGTGAAAGTAACAACAAGGCCATTTAATAAACTAGATCCCTCTGATATAATAGATTTCATCATGCAAATGGCTAAACATATGGTATTTAGTCAAACTCGTTAAGAGTCATGTTTGAGACATATCCATGCAAAAGGTAGTTTGGGGTGGCAAGAGGGTTCTTTAAAGTGTTCGTTCGCATCTTTGAAATATAATGACTTCCTTAACCTCCCTTCCAACTGCTTTTTAAGTCCTGGAGGTGCATTGCCCTTTGACGGAGTTGTCGAGTAACTTGTATAATTACAGTCGGTGAAATCTTAAACCTTTGTACCTTCTCTTTGGTCTCGTAGTCCCTTAATAATATTTCACATGACGCAGAAATCCTCAATATATACGAGAACAAACAGAAGTGAAACTGGTGATATCAAGATTCCGCACTCCCAGGCTACCAAGTTAATCTTTTTGGAAAAAGGACATAGACTCCGAAAATCGAGTAAAATAATCTTCTCAGTTGTCAATTGTAAAATACGGCTTCACTGATTCTAATGTCAGCACTGTACTCTCTTGATGCAATTGTACATCATGTACTGCTAATGAACTTAATTTCAACATACGTGCAAAGGAAATAAAGTAAAACTTACATGAAGGTTATTAAAATATTTTTGTTTGGAATGAAATATCTACATTTGTCTTAATTTACATGAATTTTATGTACAGTACTAACAACATTCCCTAGCCGGGTAGACCTTTAAAAGTATAATTAATTAATTTCATTAATTATACATAATAAATAATAGTTGCACCTATTTTGTACTCTATGGCAATCTCGACTAAAAGTCAAAGCCTTTTTCCCAAGTACTCCCTATGTTCTTTTGTCTAATGCTATAATAACACTAGTCTGCATTTTCAAACTTCTTGTCAGATGATTTCTTAAAAGTAGGTGTTTTTGAATCAAATTTTTATGCTGATTCCAGAAATAACTTACGTATTTTTCCATCACGTCAGGTTCTTACACAAAATAAGAAGTGATGTTTTGGCAATATTACTAATGAGCGTAGAAAAGTATTTAAATACCATTTAACACAAGGTAAGTTTTTATTCAATAACCATTTTAAGAATACTCTCAAGAACTCCCCTAATTTATTTCATGACTACATTTTAACAAAACAAGAAGCCAACGTGTTTCATTTAATTTTTTTCAAACTTTCTCTTCTTTTACTTCCTTGCAGAACCTTGAAGATGACTGTCCCTCCTCAACATCCAACAGTAGTCGGCCATCATAGTTTCATTCCATCTCCCCTGCTACCTCCTCTCCATTTCCTTAATATCTTGGTGAAAACCTCCACCCTGCTCTTCACTATAATGTCCCAGATTTTCTGGAAAGTAGTCGATATGTGAATGCAGAAAATGCACCTTTACACTCATGTTACAACCCATCTTCTTGAAATGTTCCAACATTGTCTCGACAATGGCCTTGTAATTAGGATCTTTGTTATTGCCTAAGAAGTTTTCAGTAACTGATCGGAAGGCGGTCCATGCTTCTATTTCTCTCTCATTCATTGTCTTCTCAAAATCTTCATCCTTCATCAATTTCTTTATTTGAGGACCAACAAAAATTCCTGCCTTTAATTTTTCTTGTGTAATGAAGGGAAATTTCTTGGAAAGGTACTTGAAGCAGGGTCCATCCTATGGTAGAGCCCTTACAAATTGCTTCATCAAGCCCAATTTTATGTGTAGTGGCGGAAGCAATATATATTTTTTAAGTGAAATTGTGAAACAACTGTATGCGATAGAAAAAAAACTAAAAGCAGTTCTGATGTGTTACACCTACATGACTTTCTCTAATACAAGCTATTTTTTACAAACGCTTTTTCTCCATATGCTTCATGTTAATCGAGATATCCAGATGTTAATCTCATTGCTAATGTTCTTGTAGATGCAAGGGGAATTGGTAGGCTTTAAGCGATAATCAAATATTTTAAGAGCCGGTTGCTAAGTGGAGTATTCCATTCTCTTTGCATTACCAGGACAAAAAAAAGGGGAATAACGAATTCCCATTTGAGAAAAAGTATAAGTATTGGAAAATTTAAGGAAATAACAAGCAATATCTTGAAAATGGTTCACTCAACAATAACAAAAAATGTATATGACATAAATTGTGTATTTTAACGCTATCTACATCTTTTGTGTAGTAAAAGTTTGTTTATCTCTTATGGTTTACCAGTTATGCAAATGTCGTTCACAATGAATACTTTTGGAGACATTCCCACAAAATTCAAGTTATACGTTTTATTTGCCATGAAAGTATCCTAAATATATATTTTAATCAAAATCGTTAGAGCCATTTTTGAGAAAATAAAAATTTTGGAAAAATGTTCCATGTAAAGGATAATCCGAGGTGGGGTATTTTCTTGAAAACCTTCGTGTCGCATCTCTGGAAGATACTGAACCTAAATACCAAGTTTGGTGTTTATCCGACTGTTCGTTTCTGAGTTATGATGTTCACAGACACACACAACACACACGGACATGTTTCCAAAAATGCTTTCTTTGGATTCAGGGGGCCTCAAAACATATATTTCCGGTGAAATCTCGGTATCGAATTTTTGGAAGGCATACAATACTTCCCCTACTTACTATACGTAGTAGAGAAAGTAAAAAGTGAGTCAGAATCACGTATTAGTTTTCAGTCATCCGATATCGTGCAGACTAGTGTAATTAGTGATACTTTAATTCGTAGTTACTAGGCAACAAAACCTATGCTTTATATTCCAATAAACACGCTATCAAAACATTACACACAGGTTCAACAAAACGTAAAATACACTCTTTAAAAATGCCCTTAATTTTCCAAACTTACGTATATCAGTATCATCATTAATCAAAACAGTTGATCTGACCATGGAATATTCACTCCAAAGACTCAAAACTTTAATACTTTTAGACTTTTCATAAAAATACACCAACAAAAAATATTCATTTACGTCTGCTTCATTACTCACACACCGTTCTTGAATTTCGTATAACAACATAAATAAGCTTTTCTTGAATTTTCTGGAAGTATATTAATAGTTGCATTTTGAACTGCTTTTAAAATGTTTCCTGATGAACCGGAAAATGACCTTCTTCGCTCATTTTTACTTTAAATTCACATATTAAACTAGCATCCAAAGTTTCAGAATATAACAACAAAGTTTGTTGATTTATCGTGTCTTTTTTTATCTTTCTCTAAATATATCGTTTCCGCAATAAATAAATTTCATTAAATATACAACATAATCTAAAACACTCTGAACGTAGATAGAATATTGTAGACAATACGTTACAAATTAGGTTTAGTAATAGTTCTCTAAATAACTAGTAGTACTTCGATGTGTTCGTATTCGAGTGCATATACGCTTTGTAAATCCAGTTTAGCATTTTAGTAATTTATGAGTTGAAATTACAGTGTTCTATAGCCCGTTTCCATAAGGAAAAATAGGGATTTACAGTGATGAAAGAATTATCAAAATAGGTTGAGTGTTTTTGAGATTAGCGTATATACATACAGATTTTATCTATACTATTAGTATAACTTTTGGATATAAATTGTTTTCCCGAATGATCGGTCTTTTACTCTTAGGACTCCTTCGTCTTCCTAAAGGAACAGCAAGGCGACATATGGATGGATGCTCTAAATCAGTATCATCAAGTACCGAGCAGACCAGTTGGGAGTTACCTGTTCAGTACATAGCGTGATGGAAGCAACTGAAAGAGGAGCAAGGGGGGACATAATTGACGTCATTCATACCCTCCCTTAGTGCAGCGGTGGTTCTGTGGGGTAATTTTTATTTACAATAAGTCAAAGTATACGTCAACAACACCAAGTAGTTTCAATCCTGCTTGGGAGGAAATTATTTTATTGCAGCACAATATAATAGTGCAAAATGTTTATTCTGTAATAAGATGTTAAACCATATAAGAAAAGTTGAATCTACAGCGCCATTATTCGTCTTATCAATAGAATCAGTATGAAAAATACCAAGGGAAAGAAAGATCAGCTTTCTTGGAATTACTAAAGTGTACAACGTTTATGGATTTAAGACCAGTACATTTTATCGAACTGTAATTTATTCCTATTGCTGAATTTGTTTATGCTGCTTGTTTATTTTGCCTTTGAACATACGAATTACCATGTTTCTATTACATAAATTTATTATTCTTGCTTGTGTAGTCCCTCCTATGATGCAATGCTCAAATTAATCATCTCACGCCATATTGATGATGATAATAACAATGTGAACAATATGGTTCCATAAAACAATATTATGACACTCCAAATCAATTTGTATGGCAAAGTTACTCGCGTGCAGTTACAGGAAACGCCACTGAGTTTACAAACCGGCCTGCTGCTCAGCTTTCCTTGTGGCAGACGCTAACATGAGCGCAGAAGGTAAAGCCGGCTCCTTAGAGCTATGTATTGTTAATGCTTGCTCTAGAACAGGAGTGGTGAGAATGCCCTTCATCCTTTATTCGCTAAATATGGAACAGGTGTTTAAACTACTAAGCAGCATGTGGGAAACAAATGGACAGCCACCAGAGAAGAAGCGGCGCCTGCATATCCAAATGACACTCAAGCCCGCTTTTAGCATCTCTGCTCTAGTCTAGTATATCCTAACTCCACTTCTGCAGGTGGTCTGCAACAAATCTGCTCTATGATAGTGTTGTCTTCGAGGGAATTCAGGCAAGACTTCGTATTTTCGTTATGCCTGCTCTAATGCATGAATTTCCGTGATCATCTCTCTGTAGGCAAACAGAAACAGTTTTCTGGTGTAATGACTACTGCGCATATCAGACCAATTTCTTAGAAATTCGTCTGATTTTCTATTTCTCAAATGGTACAGTGTTGATCATAAGGCCTAGGGGCTAACTTGGAATACGTGGCTCCTAACAGTTTCAACGCTTTTACGTTACAGATGCAAATACATAATGCAAGTTAAGGGAGCGGTAGAAATCATATCCGTAACTTTGCAGTTGTGTGACATCTTAAATGCCACTCCTAGCAACTTCACTAAGCCCATTTTTGGTCTGCATTCCGTTCTGCACCAGCGTCAAGGAGTGTGACCAAAGTTTCTTTTAGCAATTTTACTCATTTATAAAGGCATAAATGATTCGACCTTGAAGTTAGAGAATTCTGTTTACCAAGAGCAGTAGAACCAACACACATTTTAAGAGATACCTACGCGGCAGTCGTAACATCACGAAGTCGGCTATAGAAAAGGATGCAGTTTGTTATACTCAGAAAATTCCACTACGTGATATGAATTAAAGGCATTCACGAATTACAGTTCCTTGAACTAACTTTGCAGTCGCTCAGGGGAAACGTAACAACAGTGCTGAGACTTCTGCAGGTCAGGGTATCTCCTTAGGTTTGTTGATTATTCTGTATTGTAGACTAGACATGGGCGAGCCGCGTGCCACATGGGGTCATGGAGGGGAACTTTGACGTAATGCAACTACTCCTCTATCGGAGCAATGGCATAATACTGATTCTTAGTTTTGAAAAACTAGAAATGCCTATTTATTATAATGGAAGGCATGCCTTAAATAACAAAACAAAACCAAATACTTTATTCATTATTATTCATACAATAAACATTTGAAACTAAAATTACCTCCTACGTCTTATTAAATTGAAAAATGAAACAAATATAATATCGCTTTTAAATTTGCAATTTTTAAAATAAATATCATCTTGCTTCAATTACGTTGTTGGCTTACTAATTGCAGCCAGGGGTACTATTCCATGTATTTTTGTATCTTTTGCAGAAAGTATAAATTAAACAAATCATTTATTAAAGCAGTAGCTCTCAGTGGAGGCTACCAGTTATACTGAAAAATTACTTGTATGGCACGTAAACTAATTTATTCTTATATGCAAGTTAGTTTGTTTTAGATAAGGTCCGTTTCCATATATAGGTATTTGTAGATTTTATTAATTATTTGCAGGTAGTGCTTTATATAGTTGCAACTTTGTTAATAGTCATTTGTATTATTTGAAATTACAAATATGTATTCATATCATTTTGTTGTTTAGTATGCTTCGTTTATGGTAGGCTCTAATTGTTGTAAATGAATCGGTAACAAATTGTGTGTGTGTGTGTGTGTGTGTGTGTGTGTGTGTGTGTGTGTGCGCGCGCGTGCGTGTGTGTGTGCGCACCTTGTACACTGCAGCATCTTTGTATGCTACAAAATATGAAAAGAACCTATTCTTCCCTAAATGTCCGACCAACTATTGAGGAACACATCTCGTAATTGCGTACAGCAGTGTGCTTGTATTTTGTAAATAGCAAACGAGAAGGCGAGGGATAGATCATTTGACACGCGGTGACATGCAGGATCAAGAATGTCCTCAGAATTTGCGGAGTTAGAACGGGGATTTTATTGATATTTACCGGATGGAGGAAGCCATAGATTAAGGAGTGGACACGCCAAGCTGAGATTCTATGGTTAGTAATTACATTTGGCTTAGAACTTATTCTTAATAGTTTTAATGATTATTACACTTCTGGCATTTGTTAACATTACATTAGAAGGTTCAAATGTTCGAAACAGACCTTAGGCATGGTATTTCAGAGCTGACTAGCTTAGAGACCTAAAGTTAACCAGATTTCACCAAGGTTGAGATAAACTAACGAAAAACTTTCATCCAAGCAGGTACATGCAACCACGATTTATAAACTACTCAAGTAATTTCTTTGAAAAATTCTTACGTGAATATCCTCCTTTATGGGGGGGGGTACCACTAAAAACCCTATTTTCTAAAGATTTCAGTTCAATTTGGATGAAAATATAATTGTGTTTGATTTGACTTCGACAACGATTTGAAGTTTAGCTCCTATGTTTTATTTAGCTTTCAAACTATTGAGCCTTAAAAACGAACTTTATTGGCCTTTGCCAAGTAATCCACTAGTTGACTTTAAAAACAATTCTTTAAATATACATATATTTTATCTGATTACAGAGCTCAAAATTATCATAAAATTTTTTGTGCTGGATTTAGTTCAAGAGAAAGACATTAAAACTTGCCATTTTAGTTTTCTAGATTTTTACGTTTCATTTTTGCTTTAAAAATTAGGTGAAAAACCGTTTACAGCGTTTAAAGTGTATATGAGCCTTTTTTGTCTTTTGAGAATGAGGTAAATGTCAATTTTCAACCGAGTTGAATAAACGAAAGTACTGAGTAAAACAATATCTAAAAGTTATTTATCCATTTTATATAAGAGAAGCTGATGCATTAACACAAGTGAAAATGAATTTTAAAGTTACAGTTTTTAAATATCTTTGGACACGGAATACAAAGGTATTTTCGGGGTTTTCACCAAATTTGAGTAGTGCATTCACTTAAATACCAAATGCATACAGAAGACACTAATAAGGGCCTCGACTTTTAGGAATACAGACGGGTAGAAGTAGGAGGCTGATGCTCTCAGTATTGGCAATGAAACAATTTCACCCTCTATCAGTGCATGAGCATGTTAGCTAACCGTTACATGCTGAAAGAGGAGATGCTCAAAGATTATATCCGTAGGTCGAGGGATTGACTGAGCATACGCTCGGTGAGTTACCCTGGAGCTTCGGACCTCGGTACAGGCCGCCACACACCAACATCACAGCTCTTGGGGCCATCGAGGCTCAACTCAACTCAACCTCCACTTCAATCACCGCAGAAGTCAAACCTAAACAGATCTTGGAAACCCTTCGCCTCCAGCCACAAAACGCCCAGCAGCCATTGAATCCAAACAACGGGACATCACCAGAAATTTCTCCGCCGCTTCCAGACAACCCTCGAGACTAAACGACAATATCCACGAGAAAGCACCAGTAGAGGACCTAGAAGCCACCGCATCCAAACAGAGAAAACTGCAGTGCATTGAAGCCACCTTAACACTCTCGGTAATTCCACATCTGCCACACCCGGACATTCTTCAAGAATCCCGCGAGCGGCTGAGCAGCTTGGAGGCCTTAGTCGCCGAGATGCGGACCCAACAACAAGCACAGGCCGACATCAACTGCCTCACACACATTCATTCCAACTATCTGAAACATATAGAATCCATACTAATTTTGGGCGGCTCAAAGTGCCAATAAATCAATTGATGCCCGAATTAAAAACCAGTAAAGAAAAACGGCACACTTCCTTTCTATTTCTTTTCACGTAACTCCCCGTGTGTGGCGACCAGGGTCCCTGGGTCATAATCATCACCCGGTCATTCCTTAATCCACTGCCTGCCCAAGTGCAGACAGTTATCCTTCCGCACTAACGGGGGTGCTAATGCGGAACCCCAACACCTTACCTTATTTCTCCTGTCAACTCTTCTCCCTAAGTTTTGGCTTCCTACTTCCGTCACTCCCCCACAAAAAAGCCAACCGTTAAAGTATATTCCCTCCACACACTTGTCATACTACTGCTCGATGAAATCGAATCTGTCCATACTCTTCCTATTTGCATCCATTCGCGGCAAAACATACAATTTTCCGCTTTTACTCATATTTTTCCTTGCTTAAACTTTGAGATTTGAATGGATGAATGAATACATGAATAGTCGACTTGTCCCTGAAGGCTAAAACCTCCTCTTGAGAGGGGTAGTTCGATATGACTCATGCAGAGCGCTAGTCCGCATAAGTGGTGTTTTTCGTTGCCGTTCTTTCTTCCGCACTTTGCACTATTGTTCGCTCACTTCTTTGCGATCGGTACTTCATGATCTTGTTTAAGGTTCCCCACTTCCACACTTCTTCCCTTAATTCCCATCGGACACTAAGTGGTTCTGTTTAGCACTTCCTGCCTGCCTTCTTCGAGTGTCTCTCTAGCTGCTGCGGTCTTGAGCGGTCCTGGTCCATGTGCTCTTACCGCTTTCTTGAAGGCGTTGTCCCATCTTCTTTTCTGTTTCCTTTATTGTAAACTGTATTTTAGCTGAGACGGTGCTCGTGGAGTTACCCTATAGCTTCGGACCTCCTGCTTGAGACTTACCTAAGGTAAATCATTTACAGAAACTTGAAGTTAAACGGGGACATGTGTTAAGTGGATAAATGTGTCAACTTTGAGGAAAATTTACTGTTGTGGTCGGGATAGGCAAGATTTTTTGAAGTAACTGTATCATTTATGAACTTGAATGTGTACACGTGTAAATAACCTTCTCAAAGGTTCCAAAGAAGCTTATATGCATATTTAAATAAATACAGATATCGAAATACACAATTCGGTTTTATTTATTACTTTAACAGTCCAGCATGCTTTCCTGTGTTGTACACATGATGCTAAGCTTTTCATCGTTCTGAAATTCATTGGAAGTTATGGTAGAGGTCAGTCAAAAGCTTTTACATGCAATTTACTGCTTGTAAGAAAGCTTGAAGAACTCAAAAAATGTTAATAAAACTGGTATTTCTGAAAAATGGTGAAAGAGATGTGTTAGACCTAGCAAGACAAGTGTATACAACCTATTGCTAAACTCCGAAAGGTTTCATGAAATTGAGACACTCCAAAGGGTAATTATAGTAGAAGTGAACAGAAAAGAAAGCAAAGGAGCATAAAGAGTTGTTCGTGTGTTGCCGAAAACTACTAAAATATCTCTCCGATGGCAGGATCTCAAACGGGTTCAAAACAATTTGATTGTTCGTTGCATACTTTATGGTTTAAAATTCAAGTCTGCCTCTAGCTATTTCCTTACAAACTGCCGAGAAAATTTAGCTTCGCGAGCACCAAAGTTAAAAAAAGAAAAGATAAAAAGAAAGAAAAAAGAAAGGGGGAAGCAAACTTGAAACCACACCTTCTGCTTTCCTCTTCAACGTTCTGTTATATGTGCATATACAAAAAGGTTTTCTCAGAGTAACGTTGCAAACTGACGTTTAAATTATTCTCTCTGAACAATTTTTGCCAGGATATTTGAATTAGGTTATATGAGCACCAAATCCATTGTAATTGAGTGGACATACCATACCTTATAAGAGCCTTATTGTAATTAGGAAGTTTAAAATGATCAATTTGATATTTTCTGTTTTGATTATGAAACATATCTGTTAAACTTCTTGATTTCAGAATATTTATCTTTGTATTGAAACTTTAAAGATTTAAAAATATTTTGAATTGAATGTAAATGTGTTTAAACGTTGGTTTAACATGCCCCTTCTATTCAAATACTTAGTATTTAATGCGTTTAAGAAAATCTATGCTTTCCCTCTAGTACTACCTGTAGAGAGAGGGGGGAAAAAACAAAACAAAAAAAACGTGAAGCTAAGAAGCAAACTCCGAATGCTTAAGGTTAATCATACTGCTTAACTAAACTTAATTCTTGTCATGAAACTACAGTTTCTTCAAAAAATATTTTTAAAAAAAATATAAGCCCACAAAGCTGACGTATCCAGCTTCCAGGCATACATAAGATAGTCTCTTAAATTTGCTGAATTCGGATTGTTTTATTGTAATATATTTTAAAAAATTGATTCTATATTTTAATTACTTTTCTTCATATAAAAACTAAATTAATGATTATTTAAGCAATATTAACAGCTTGCTTCCTAGCTGAATATTTTTGCTATCTTTTTACAATGTTTTAGTAAACATTTCAACACTAATGTATCAATCATACATAACTAAAAATATGAAAGTTGCCTGTTCATTTCATATCTAGATAAATCATGTACTTAGTGGTTTCCTTGAAATGATTTAGTGATTTTTTTAAAGGTAGGACAAAACAGTCACCCTAAGTACTTTTAATTCTTTTAACTTATTGTGTTTTACTTGCATTTTACACTTTTTATTTAAAGTATTACATGGCGT
The DNA here is from genome assembly GCA_030765065.1 of Deroplatys truncata. Classification (NCBI taxonomy): domain Eukaryota; kingdom Metazoa; phylum Arthropoda; class Insecta; order Mantodea; family Mantidae; genus Deroplatys; species Deroplatys truncata. The sequence continues at coordinate 196,829,215 of CM060978.1, forward strand.
TCCCTTTACCATATGCAGCAGAGTAAAGCTGTTATTGTTGAATAAATTTTAAAAGCTATTTTGTTTAAAAATAGCCATGCATGTCTACGAACACAAGAAACCGAAAATAGTAAAGCTTCATATTTTGTATTGTACTAGCAGTCTCTCTATAGGATTATTTGGTTGCTAATGCATTCATAACCGTAACACTCCAATTTTAATTACAGAGCTCTTTGTTTTCACCCCCATATACCTTCAAGAGCTCAGAGGAAATATGGAGTCACCTTATTCATCCCTTTTTATTTATTTTATTTATTTACTGTGGCAGAGCTCTTCTCTTCCGCTCAACCACATAGAACAATCCTGAATACAAATTTCCGATCACATTCATGATACACAGATAAAATCTAAAGGAACACAAAACAGAAATAACACATATTAGAGGAACAGTAAAGTTAATAGAAAATATAAAGAAACTAAGTTAATAGTAATGAATATCTTAAAAATATAGCATAATACACTATCTATACAATGAAAATGATATTTCTTCTAAGTTAGCAATTATTTTTAACTAAAATCGGCAACCTATGATGAAAAGCATATAAAGTATGACAGCCCCTGACTTGTGGAAGTGAATTCCAGAGCCTAGCAACCTTCACAGTAAACGATGATGAAAAATAGATAAAGATGTTCTACGAAGTGGTATTGAAAGTATGTGACGATTTTCCGAGTGTGTATGAAGGTTGTGGGACGAAGACAAACTCTTAAAGCGAGAAGCTAGGTATGTAGGGGAAGAAGTGCGAATAAATTTAAAGAGAGGTAAAAGATAGATAGATGGATGGGATGGGATGGGATGAGATGAGATGAGATATCTTTATTGGTTTCAAATTATTGAAGTTATTACACAAGTATTTGGTGCATGGGTCATTGACCGTACATGCCTATTTAAGATACAATAGGATGACAAAATAAACAACAGAGAAATAAAACACAACAAAAAGGAACAAGAAAAAGGGAAATAGACATAAATTACCGTAGTCTAACTGAACAAATTTGACCTAGCTTCGCGCACTTTAGCCAAACAATTGTACATGTTTTGCCAGTTCCACTGGTCAGCCAGCAGATCCCAACATGCCAATCTTTCTTGAGGGACTTAAGAATTTTTCTTTCAGTTTAATCGTTCGCTGGTTCTACCACTGTGCACATTCCGCCAAAATATGTACCCAGTCCTTATCCAAATCACAGAATGGGCAGATTCTCTACCAGAATCGTCAGTCATTTTCTGTGCCCTCCAGCCCCCCAGTCTAAACCATGCCATTCCTGATCTTTCCTTTCTTCCTAAATTAAGTATATATGCCTCTTTACCCCAGTTCAATTTTATTTCATTTGCTAGACTTAGAGAAGGTTTAATTTTACAATCCGATTCTATTTCCTGTTAGTCTTCTTTTAACACCTTTCCATATGTTTTTTCAGCTCTTTGCCATACTGACCCCATTCCTATTCTCCTCAAACCCCTTTCCAAATCAGCTGCCCAAAACTTATGAAACAGGTTTTCTCCCTGGTATTTATTACATTTGGATCGTAGTGTGGAGTTATCCCCCTGCATCAGCCTCAGCCCGTACTTCACTGCTCCTATTTTGCAGTGTATTGTGTCTTCATAACATCCCACCTCCCTCAATACCCCTGAATTTGATGTGCCTTGTGAAACTCCAAGAACTCTCTTCCAAAATGCTACCTGTGTTTTATTTACATGCTCTGTTCTCTCCCATCCCCAGATTTCACTTCCGTATAACAAAACCGGCCTTATCATAGAGTTATACATATTTTCTAATGTATCTACAGGCACATCAAGTATCCACGAGAGGGTACGTAATAATTCATTAAACTGCCCTCGTCCTTGTTAATTACTGATAGATGTTTGTTCCATTTTCCTCTCGTATTAAACATTACTCCTAAATAGAGAACTGTTTAACGTTTTGTAGTTCTAGCCCCTTGTAATACTATTTCTCATCCCTGCCATACACATAGCCATTTTTGAAAGGCATTGTTTTTGTTTTATTGATGTTTACCACCAGACCCCATTGTTTACAATATTCTTCCAACCTATTAATACCTTTCTGTAAGCCTTCTATCATCACTGACAAAATTGTCATGTCGTCCGCGTATAATGTTTCTACAGTCAACTAGATGGAACCAAGACAACTCGTGGAGAGATCGTGTTATATGATCGTAACGACGTACATCACATGTATTGTGAGCTAGCTGTAATTTACGTGACAGATCAGACCTTAAATCAATGAGGAGGAATCACAATAATCTAAGTGGGGCATCACCATTGTTTGTACCAAAGTCTTTCTTGGGTTCCTAGGCCGGGGTATATTTAAGCGCTTGAAAGTATGGATTAAATAATTTACTTTCCTACAAATTTCAGTAATATGATTGTCCCAAATAAAATTTTATGTAGAACTGGAAAATCAAAGGGATCAGCACCACTCTTCAAGCCTTTTTACAACAAAATTTAATGGATTACATCGACTTGCTGTGGTTGGCAGCAGCACTCAGAATTTAAGCTTGAAGCGTGTGCACTCTGTTTGTAGCCCTTTTCGATAGTTAGCATGCTATAAGATACTTAAAATTCTTAACTTATATATCAATAAAGGCTAAACTCAACAAGAAAGTAATAAATTCGACAGATCTGGAGGAAATTTGTTCATATGCTCTAGCATCAACTGTATCATTAATAAGTTTAACTAGTCACAGCGTCATACAGAAGTAAAAGCCAAGCTTGCTTTGTCCGCAAAGGACACTTTTCCCTAGCATCCCCTAATACCATTATACCTTTAACAGGCAACTTTTAAACCACTAGGACTTATCATCTGCTTTATATAACATATATTGAAGCTGTTCACAACGAAGTTGAAGGTGATATCAGCCTCGGTATGCTTTTATTCGCAGATAACTTGCAGATTTCAATGGACAAAGAACAGGAAGTGCAAATTAAATAAAATGGTGCATTAATTATATTCAATTTGAAGCGTTCCTCGGAAAAGACCAAAACGATAGCGTTGTTGGAAGAAATGCAATTAGAAAAAATCTGATGTGTTACACTCACATGACTTTCTCTACTCTTGTACAATCTATTTTTACAAACGCCTATTCTCCATATGCTTCATGTTAATCGAGATATCGAGATGTCAATCTTATTGCTAATTTTCTTGTAGATGCAAGGGGAATATGGTAGCTTTTAAGCGATGGTCAAATATTTTAACGCTGGTTGCTATGCGGCGCATTCCATTCTCTTTGCAAGTCCAGGACATAAAAAAATGAATAACGAATTTGAGAAAAAGTATAAGTATTGGAAAATTTAAGGGAATAACAAGCAATATCTCGAAAACGGTTCACTCAACAAAAGAAATGTATATGACATAAGTTGTGTATTTTAACGAGATCTACATTTTTTGTGTAGTAAAATTTTGTCTATCTCTTATGGTTTACCAGTTATGCAAAAGTCGTTCCCAATGAAGAATACTTTTGGAGACATTCCCAGAAAATTCGAGATATACATTTCATTTCTCATGACATTATCTTAAACATATGATATTTTAATCAAAATCGTTAGAGCCATTTTTGAGAAAATTAAAATTTTCGAAAAATGTTCCATGTAAAGGGTAGTCTGGGGTGGGGGGATTTTCTTGAAAACCTTCGTGTCGCATCTCTGGAAGATACTGAACCTAAATACCAAGTTTGGTATTTATCCGACTGTTCGTTTTTGAGTTATGCTGTTCACAGACACACACACAGACACACACACACACAGACACACACACAGACACACACACGGACATGTTTCCAAAAATGCTTTTTTTGGATTCAGGAGGTCTCAAAACATGTATTTCCGGTGAAATCTCGGTATCGAATTTTTGGGTGGAATGCAATACTTCCCCTACTTACTATACGTAGTAGAGAAAGTAAAAAAAGTATGATTCTTAATAACATAATACAGCAGGTTGGCCCCGAGCTGTGTCAGCAGAGCACCTGCAAGGGTGCCTGGTTTCGATTCCTGGCTTGGGGGTGGGAATTTTTCTCTAGCCAAGATTATTCCCTATCCTCCCCAGAGTCTGGAAGTGTGAATGTGTGTGAGTTCTAACGATTAAAACCTAAAAAGTGCAAGAAACCCAACGACAAAAGAATACGAGTTAACACCATTGCCAATAGGCAATAAATTCCAAAGAAAAGTCCGCCGGCAAGACCAGTGTACTTAAAGGCAGGTATAAATCGAACTAAAAAGAATACAGCAAGTAACTGGGCAACAATTCGCAGTAGCCAGATGGACCATCATTTTATGATTTATTCACATTTTCACGTTGCAAATTCGAAATTAGTGCAGCAATCTACTTATGCAATCTTGCATAAGTAGATTTGTGTGTTTCATAGTATTATTTTAACGACTGTTTTTGTTTATTAATGTTAACATGAAGTCAGCGCGCTGTGATACGAGTTGTCTCGTTAATTAAATTTCGGAATTGTTCGTTAAGTTTCGTTAACTCACATTCATGTGTGTGGCTTACATAAAACTGCAGTTTTGCCTGAGTTTGCCTCAGTTAGCTCTCATAGCTACGTCGTTATTTTTGGTGATAAAGAACTTAGAAATTCGATCGCGACGCATGCAACGTTAAATTTCGGCTTCAGACGTGGAACATTTGTCAAACAAGGCTTCCAGCGTGCGTCAGCAAAATAAATGGTGACTCTAAACTTTGTAAGAATAAGATTGTGAAATGTTAATGTGTATTAATCGTTATACCAGTTTTCTCTTAGTATCCCTTTTGAACTATGGTAAGATTAAACTGTTGACTGTGCACTGAGGTCGTATCACGTACACGTAATTACGCCTCCTTTGGTCCATTTTGTCTGCCCCAGTTTTTTTAACCATTAAACTGGAGAAGAGCAAATTCCGAATTGTATGTGGTACGATAGTGTAATAGGTGCTAAGAAACGCCTGCTCAAAGAAAACAAAAGTAATGGCCATATCACTGAGCGGTATGGCTCAGGCAACCCCGAATCCCGGCAACCGTCCACTCTGGCCCATGGTTTTTTCGTGGTTTCCTCGGCTCGCTAGGCGAATGCTGGGGTGGTTCATCTTCTCCACAACTCCCCTTCCTCTCATTCCCTGTACCCATCATCTTCCTTATCTGTTTCAGGATAGTACGAACAGGCGACGGTTTACGGCTGGGCGGTGGCTTGCGCTCTGTAGAAGTTTCTTCCCTGGCGTTGCTGCGGTACCGCTCAGTTAGGTCTCTCTCTAGCTTGAGACTGCGCCCCGGGGCACCCTGGAGGTTATGGCTTGTGGGCAGGGACCATGCGGAGTCGGGTGCGTTCTATCTGGAAACGTCGGGTACTCCGTCCATGCTTGCTCCCGTCGGCATCCGGATCTGCACGCCCTTCGGGTCTCTCCCCTCATCCTTCCCTCACAGGGGTCATTTGGAAGCATAAAGGGCCAAAATGGCCTGCATGCTGTGCTCTGCTCCGGTCCTGAGGGCCCCTCCGTGTTACGTACGTACTCTTAATGACCATATCTGTTGTACTATACAGAAGTGAAAGGTGGGCATTAAACAGAGCAAATAAAAAATGACTGAGTCAGCCGAAATTAAACTTTTAAGACTGGCAGGATATAGAATTTGCGCCATTCCCAAAGAGCTAAAGATTAACAATTTAATACATTGACTGAAGAGAAAAATCTTATGTTACACTCATATGACTTTCTCTATTCTTGTACAAACTATTTTACAAACGCTTATTCTCCGTATGCTTCATGTTAATCGAGATGTTAATCTTATTGCTAATTTTCTTGTGGGTGCAAGGGGAATATGGTAGGATTTAAGCAACAGTCAAATGTTTTAAGAGCTGGTTGCTATGTGGCGCATTCCACTCTCTTTGTATGTCCAGGACATAAAAAAAATGAATAACGAATTCCCATTTGAGAAAAAGTGTAAGTATTGGAAAATTTAAGGGAATAACGAGTAATATCTCGAAAATGGTTCACTCAACAACAAAAAAAAAGAATGTATATGACATAAATTGTGTATTTTAACGCGATCTACATTTTTTGTGTACATTTTTTCTGAATGGCTTTTTGCATAACTGATAAAACGTAAGATATAGACAAAATTTTACTACACACAAAATATTGATCTCGTTAAAATACACAATTTATGTCATAAACATTTTTTTTTCTTTGCGGAGTGAACCATTTCCGAGATATTTCTTGTTATTTTTCGAATTTTCCAGTAATTATACTTTTTCTCAAATGGGAATTCATTATTTGTTTGTTTTTTTATGTCCTGGACAAGCAAAGAGAATGGAATATTCCACATAGCAACCAGCTCTTAAAATATTTGACTATCGCTTAAAGCCTACCTATTCCCCTTGCATCTACAAGAAAATTAGCAATAAGATTAACATCACAACGTCTGGATTAAGATTAAGTAGATGGAGATTAAGCGTTTGTAAAAATATTTTGTAGAAAAGTAGAGAAAGTCATGTGAGTGCAACACATAGATTTTTAGAAACATGTTCATGTTTGTGTGTCTGTGAACAGTATAACTCGAAAGCGAAAACTCGGATAAATACTGAATTTGGTATTTAAGTTCAGTATCAATGATGCGACACGAAGATTTTTAAGAAAATCCCCCAACTCTAATTAATGTTCACATAGAGCAAATTTCGAAATTTTTTATTTTCTTAAAAATGTTTCTAACGATTTTGCTTAAATACCACATATTAAAGATATTTACATGACGAATAAAATGTATATTTTGAATTTTCTGGGAATGGCCTTTGAAGTCCTCTTCATTCGGAAGGGATTTTTATAATGTTGTATAACTGGTAAACCTTAAACGATAGACGAAGACGTACTACACAATAAATGTAGAGCTTTTTAAAACACAGTTTATTTCAAATAGATCTTTTTGGGATATAAACCATTTCTGAGATATCCGTTATTAATGGTTCGAATTGTTAATTACTTGGTTATTCCCGTAAAGTCCTGTCGACATTCAGTTGTTTCTCGTGATTGCACGGGAACAGTATGAAATTTTAAAACCAGCATATAGCGTCCGGTTCTTAAACATTTTACTATCATTGTCTTCTTTGTATCTATAACGAAATGTGTAATGTGGCTATTTCTGCAAAGGTTTAGTATTTGGATTAAAATGCAGTGTATAGAAAAAAATCTGTGATACATTCACATGACGTTCTCTACTCTCTATTGTTTATTACTGGGTATACAAATTATTCTAACTCAAGTTTATTTTTCTATCTTTCCATTTACCTTTCCATTCCGTTCCAGTAAATCCTTTCCATACTGAACGATTTTTGTATAATTCTTTCGTATAATTAACCATTTTCGAAATAATGCATGCTGAAATTTCTTCATTTTCTCAAATGCACATGCACCATTTGTGCATATATGAAAGTTTACGATTCTCGTTTGTTTTTGTTTTTTTTTTCCTTTTCCTTCGCACGAGCTCGTTACTATCTGTGAATTTATTCTTCCATGCTTCTGATATACATATTTGTAGGTTGTTTCCGCATTTTGTAAGTAACTACTTGCTGCTTAATTGCAGATAACTTTGCGAATGACATGGATAGAAAAATGCTTTTTAATGAAGGTTACAATTAAGGAATGTGAACTATAATGGGTAAACAAAATTATGTAATCAATAGATTAGGATTAGTCAGACGGAGGGGGTCCCCGACCAGTGGAGTACGTAGGCTATTGTAGACCCTTTGTGCCACGTGACCTCTAGGAGGAAGGAGTGGAGAGAAGAACCGAAGAATGACCAGATCCACACGACGATTCCCGCTAGCAAGGACGGGGTACCTAACGATTCCAGAATGACACCAACCCTAATGCCGACACGTGCCTGCCTATGTCATCTTCAACATGGGAGTCCCGAGGTGAATGATAGCCCCAGGAAGGGGCCCAGTCGGCCAACAAGCGCTAGAGAGAAATCTTTACACAGCGTAAACTCCATTTCACGCCGCAAGGCACCAAAAGCCTTAAACAACTCTTAAACATATTAAGTTGAAACAAATCAAGGAAATGGGTACAGGAAATGATATACAAAGAACACCAAAGAAAATCTCGCTGCACCTCGCGTCTACGTCACATTATTTATCGTTGTACATGCCTATCGAGGCCATTACCATTTCATTGGTTGCTTTAGGCCACGGTGCAAGGATGCGCCAGTCCTTCTGCTAAATATTTGCACCAATAACCACAACAAAGGTTACAAAATGCCGTAGAAACGAAATATAGAGGGTAATTAAATTATATTCGAACCCACTTGCGCCTCTCTCTACTGCGTGAGACAGCTGGCATTCGCCGGTGAAATTACGCCGGCAGAGGCGGACTAAAATGCTTACCTTATAATAGACGCTGGAAATGTTGACCTGCTCTCAAACAGGCTGCATATCTTCTCGCTCACTCTCCGAAGTTCAGTAGCAGGAATTCTTGTGATTTCTTGCACAATGTTTCTCTAAGTTCCTGTGCTGTGCGAGGATTGGAACGATACACTTTGTCTTTTAAAGAACCCCATAAATAAAAATCACAACTTGTTAGGCCAGGAGAACGAGGGGGCCACAAATCAACACTAATCATTGTCATCAAACACCTCTCTTATTGCATGTAATGATTCGGCAGCCGTATGTGCTGTTGCAGAATCTTGCTGGAACCAACCATACGATTTCTCTTCTGCCAAGCGATTGCAAAATGGCCTCGGAATTAACTTCTGATATCGCTCTGCATTTATTGTTTCATCAAAGGATATGGGCCTATTATCCATATTCTTTGATGAAACAAATGCAGAGCGATATCAGAGGTTAATTCTGAGGGCATTTTGCAATCGCTTGACAGGAGACAAACCGTATGGTTGGTTCCAGCAGGATTCTGCAACAGCACACACGGCTGCCGAATCATTACATGCAATAAGAGAGGTATTTGATGACAGAATAATTAGTGTTGATTTGTGGCCCCTTCGTTCTCCTGCCGGCTGTCTCGCGCAGTAGAGAGGCCGCGAGTGGGTTCGAATATAATTTAGCTACCCTATATGTTTACGTTGTTGATCGTATGGCTAAAAGAGAAAAAGGTAGAGTGAGTGCATTCAGTTTGTCATACAGACCTCTTATCGTGATTGGTAGCCCATACCTTATCGACTAGCGCAGGACACGCCTTTGAAAGGGCTAAAAGCTAAGGGGAAAACTTGATTAGCGCCCAGGTTAGCGAAGAAATGTAGAAGAATGTGCAGGTGAGAAGATTTTCTAATTAAAGCTTGAATGGTATTCATTAAATACATAGCAATATTTTTAACAAAACATAAACAGAACTGTATTCTCACAGTAGTATCATAGCTTGTTGCTGCGTAGAAGCAAGCATAACTAAATAACAATAAATAAATAAGTGAAGTATCTTTTCCCTCTAATTCAAACTATAATTGTTTAATATACCTTTACTAACATATTACCGATCATAGGAATACAACAGGATAATAGACAAAGTATAACCCAATTTTATTGCTATAATATGTATGTATATTCGGTAAACCATATACATATACACATGTATCTCTAGTTTCTAAAACGATCAGTCGATTATAATAAAAGTAATTTACATATAGTAAACGAATATCATCATGCGGATGTTTTACCACTCTTATGCACTGCCGTTGCAATTGCTGTAACATTGCGGCTGCCTCCCACATACACACGATACGTCCACGAGTAATTTCGCTAGTATACGGCATGACTGGTTCTGAGACAAACATGTTTTGGTTTCAATAACCCCAAAAAAGCAAAGGCATCAATCTCCCCTCTTTTCCCCCTTATTGCTGTGTTTTCAACCAGCACGCTCTACGATAGGTAAGGTGAAAGATGCGCCTCAAAAGACCCCAGAAAACGTTAAAAAAATCCGCCGAAGATTTTCTTTGGTGCTGTTTGTACAAGAAATTTGTGATGGGAGGGAAACTACCCCAGCATTCGCCCAACAACTATCTCGCTCAGTGAATTGGTAGAAAAATTTTAATAATAAATTTACAACTGTGTTATTGTTTTAAATGTTGTCCCTAAAAATGTTGCCAGCTCTGACCCTAGGCTGCGTAGCGATTTTTCCAGCATCGTGTGCAGGGAAATCGAATCAAACTGCCATACACAATTGTTAACGAAGAAATACAAACTAACATTTTATTTTCTGTAATATTTGGAAACGCGAACAACAATGTCGTTACCTTAATCTGGTTCCCTAGTTCAATGCTGGAGAGAAACATGTGGTCAAAAGCCGTTGCCGGAATCAAATACTTGCGAAGAGAACAGAACCATAAAATGCTACGAGTGACATGGTTTATTGCAGAAGCTCCCTGACTACGCAACTTCTGTTTACGACGCACAGACGGACATAAAGACCGCGGGTCATTCTTTATTCTCGTAAAAGTGTTTCGGAGCCGACTGTCTTCCATATTTCTTTTGCTACGAGTTTTTGGTTCTTTATTGCTCCATTTAATGCATGATGTATTTTTATTTCGCATTAATATGGATATCGGGATCATTGTGGGTGGCTCAACCTAAAGTGAAATATGAGCTTGACCCTTGTTATCTGTAATAGAGCTATTATTCGTCGTTTTTGTAAGATTTGTTTGTGGTAGGTCGTACTAGGAACATTCTAATTATGTAACAGAAGTTCTTATTGAATACAGAATAACCAGCACTGTGCTGCTGCGGATTTCTAAACAGATTTCCTTTATAACAAGAAGTCATATACACGAATTTATTTCAAAACTTCAAAGTCTAAACAAATATTTCATTTTAAATTGATTTCAACAGTAATGGCTTGATTTTAGATACAGAGGAAAAAGTTTAAAACCAGGGTTCATTGCAGTTTAGATTTCAACCTAACTAATCCCTCTTAACATTTTAAACGAATTGTTAGAAGGAAATTCTGAATATAAACCACATTTTCATCCACTGAGTTATTCATTCTTTGTTCAACTTCAAAACATACAGCATGACATCGCGAGAAACAACTGAATTGCGGCATCACTTTACATAAGATGACAACATATTGGAAAGTAACAAATATCTCGGAAATTGCTGATGAGACAAAAAAGCTTATTTAAAATGAATTTAAAGAGATCTACATTTTTGTGTAGTAATTTTTATCGTTTACACGTAATAGAAAATTACACAAAATTGCTTTCAAATGAAAACTTCACAGGGTGTTGCCAGAAAACTCAAGATATATGTTTTATTTGCCATGAAAATAATTTAAACATATGATATTTTAATAAAAATAATTATAGCCATTTATGAGAAAATAAAAAATACCGAAAATATTCTCATGTAAAGGGTAGTTTTGGGTGGGGAATTTTCTTGAACATCTTCGTTTGGCATCTTTGGAATATACTGAATTTAAATACCAAATATAGTGTTTATAGAACATTTCGTTATTGATTTATGTTCACACACACACACACACCCACACACGGATCTTTTTCTAAAAATACCTTTCTTGAATTCAAGGGGTTCAAAACATGTACTTAGTTGAAATATGCAATACCTCCAATTAACTATTATGTTTATTGTGGCAAAGAAAGTAAAAATGCCCCTTTTTGGGTTCAGAGAACCTTAAAACGTTACTGTAGGCGAAATAGAATACTTTTTCTAAATATGGTAGAGGGAGAGAGAGAGAGAGAGAGAGAGAGAGAGAGAGAGAGTAAACACGAACTCTTCGCGAATACTTAAATAAGTGAGCGAAAGATGCTTAGACATGTACGCAGATTTAGTTCTTCGGAACTATTTTCTAGTTGGTGCTGGCATTCCCTCCAAATTTAAATGCTATCTACTCTTACTGCGTATGTCAGGAAGTTTTTTTTTCATTATATTTTTATAGTTTCGCCCTAGTTAAAGTGAAACATTTCTTCTCCCTTTTAAGTAACTTTTTGTGCTCCACGCAGCAGGACTTTAAACGCCGATAAATCCAGAACATCTGATTACTCAACCCTCGTCCGCAGCTCTAGCACGCGCCGCTCTAGGCCCTCTTTTCCTGAAAAACTTGTTCTCCCGACCACCTATTATACCCAAGATCTATAATAACAATCGCTACAAATTAGATTGTTAGTTGTATAATGACAGTACGTTTATTTTGTAGTTGTTGGTCCCTTTTTATCATACTAGGCGGAACTCAATTAGTGTCTTAATTTAATTCCTAAACTACGAGCTATTTTTTCCACCTCCAGCGGCGAATGAAGAATAGAAATGGGTGTGTAATTGCTCTTGCATAGTAGCTCGTTAAAAAGTTGAATGCTGTTGTTCTGCACAAAAGATCAGTCAGTTATGTTACAAGACAATAGCGAAACGTTGTTAGCAGTTTTTATTGCAGATCGCCCAAGCTTCATTTGCCTTTTTGTTGTACGATTCATAGCTATGTAAAAACCATCTACTTTTATAATGGAGTTTATTCTTTTCTCTCCATCCTTACTTGGCTGCCTCTGTAACACTGCGTTGTTGCCTGCGATACGAGGGCACCTGGGCTCGATTCCGGTTCGCCTAGGAATTTTTCTCTGTTAACTGCTTGGAGACCGATTTAGAAGTTGCTTGGTGTAAAAGTAAGCAATTCCGGTCTTGGGAACTAGCCCATTATCGGCACCAAGAGCTTAGATTTTTTTTCAGCTGTTTAATCAGAGGAAGGGTATCGTTTAGGTATTCAAAATTCTACATCATATTTCAATTGGAAGTACACGTTTTGGGTTCCCTAAATACAAATTATGTTTTTCTTTAGAAAATGGTGTGCGTATCTGTGTGGCCAATATGACTCAAACAAAAGCTGACTTAGATGTGAAATTTTGTATTCATTTCAGACACTTTTTACTTTCTGTACCACGTGCATACTAGGTAGTGAAGTTATTGCATTGCACCCAAAAATTCGATACGGAAATTTCACTGAAAATACTTGCTTTGAGACCCCTGAATAATAATAATAATAATAATAATAATAATAATAATAATAATAATAATAATAATAATAATAATAATAAAAAGCATTTTAGAAAAAGGTCCGTGTGTGTGTAAACAGCAGAATTCAAAAACGAAAAGTCGAATTAATATCAAACTTGGTATTTAGGTTCAGTACCTTCCAAAGATACGACACGAAGATTTTCAAGAAAACCCCCCACCCCAACTACCCTTTACATGGAATATTTTCCGAAAATTTTGATTTTTTTTAAAAAAGTCTAACGATTTTGATTAAAATATCATATATTAAAGAATATTTACATTGCAAATAAAATTTATATCTTGAATTTTCTGGGAATAGCCTTTGAAGTGTCTACTGTTCATTCAGAAGGACTTTAGTATATAATCTTGTATAACTGGTAACCATTAAGCGATAGGTGAAAACGTACCGCACAAAAAATGTAGATCTCCTTAAAACACACAGTTACTTCACAGTTTTTTCTGTGGCATAAACCATTTCTGAGATATCCGTTATTAAAGTTTCGAAAACTGGTCATTTTCAATTGTTTCTTGCGATTGCATGGAACCAGTATGGAATTTAAGGCCAGCATATAGCGTCCAGTTCTTAACCATTTGTTCTCTTTGTATCGATAACGAAATGTTTAATTTTTTTTAAAGTTGTATTTATACCCCACCTTTAACTACATTGGTCTAATTGGCGGCCTTTCCTTTGGAACTTATTGCCTAAGGCAATGGTGTTAACTTGTATTCGCTTGTCGTTGGGTTTCTTGCACTTTGGGTTTTTTAATCATTATATCACACACGCACACACACACACACACACACACACACACATTTACTCTCTCACTCATACTTTCAGACTCTGGGGAGGATACGGAATAATCTTGGTGGGAGAAAAATTTCCACCTCCTAACCGGGAATAAAACCCGAGACCCCTAGCACAACAAGCAGATTCTCTACCAACTGAGCTACGGGTCAGCCGAAACTTGTATTGTACCTATTTCTGCTGAGATTTATTTGGATTAAAAGCTTTATTAAGAATAGTTTGTATACCCACTAATAATGGTAGATGGTAGAGAAAGTCATTTAAATGTATCGCATCAGATTTTTTATTTATTTATTATTAATACATGTCAAAGATGTAATCCAGACAAACCATTAGATACGTGAAAGAATTTCCATATTTGTTTTGATTTTCTGCAAAGTCATGGGGCCTCGAACTGCGCTTTGAATGGAGGTTCGACATCGATTTGGAAATAAGAATTCAATTGTTTTCTTCTCCTCCTCCTACACACACCTTTTTTCGCTTACAAGAGATTCTGTTTGAAGTTTTAGTTTTCCTCACGCTAAGAAAAAAAAATCTTATGTGTTATACTCACATGACTTTCTCTACTCTTGTATAAACTATTTTTACAAAAGCTTATTCTCCATATGCTTCATGTTAATCGAGATATCGAGATGTTAATCTTATTGCTAATTTTCTTGTAGATGCAAGGGGAATTGGCTTTAAGCGTTTAAGAGCTGGTTGCTATGTGGAGTATTCCATTCTCTTTGCATTACAGGACAAAAAAAATTAATAACGAATCCCCATTTGAGAAAAAGTATAAGTATTGGAAAATTTAAGGGCATAACAAGCAATATCTCGAAAATGGTTCGCTCAAAAAAAATGTATGATATAAATTGTGTATTTTAACACGATCTATATTTTTTGTGTAGTAAAATTTTGTCTATCTCTTACGGTTTACGCGTTATGCAAAAGTCGTTCACAATGAAGAATACTTTTGGAGACATTCCCAGAAAATTCGAGATATACATTTCATTTGTCATGAAAATATCTTAAACATATATTTTAATCAAAATCGAGCCATTTTTGAGAATATTAAAATTTTCGAAAAATGTTCCATGTAAAGGGTAATCTGGGGTGGGGGGATTTTCTTGAAAAGCTTCGTGTCGCATCTCTGGAAGATACTGAACCTAAATACCAAGTTTGGTGTTTATCCGACTGTTCGTTTCTGAGTTATGCTGTTCTCACACACACACACACACACACACACACACACACACACACGGACATGTTTCCAAAAATGCTTTTTTTGGATTCAGGGGTCTCAAAACATGTATTTCCGTTGAAATCTCGCTATCGAATTTTTGGGTGAAATACAATACTTCCCCTATTTACTATACGTAGTAGAGAAAGTAATAGGTACCGGAACTTCCGAAATGACACAATCATTAATTTAAATGTGTTTCTTTGTACACCGTTTTATGCATGATGCTTCCGAAATTTACTTTTGGCTTATGGATACACATCAGTAAAATTTAATTTCAGATGGATTCATTTTAAATTTTAATGCAGCAATGAGGGTTTAATTGTCGCGGTAATCTGTTCGTGTTATCTTATTTACTGGGCGCCTGTTATTGTTTTATTATTTTGAATTTTGGGTTCTTTCTCCTCCGGCTGCTATTATTACTCAGTCGAGCAAATATCTCTGAGCAGGGCGTGTAAACGGAAAGGAATGGTTACTAAAAGATAACACTGATAAAAGAATTTATTTTCACACTTTTACTGTCGTCACACTTAATTAATAGTTCACATCTTTAATCTTTATACACGCCTGACTGAAACTGTTATATTTCCGAATGTAATTACTGTCGTATTAGTTGCCGCGTACTTCACATTTTGTAACTAACTTTACGACGTGAGAGATTCTTCCAACTGTATGATGTGCACTTCACGATAGATTCTTCAAGACTGCGCACGTGTACCTCGTGAATGATTCCATAGAACTGCGTGATGTGTACCTTGCGAATGATTCTTTAGAACTGCATGAAGCATGTTTATAGCTCGAGAATATATACTCCTTCACCTCGAAATGCCTAAACATTATAATAGAGCTACTATTGGTTACCAAATCGCTACAACATTACCGTCTGTTTTGTCAGACAATCACAATTACTAACACATATGCTCAAGGGAAGATATTCCCTCCATTTCTAAAGAAAGACACGCTACCCTGACGTCATTTGTTTATCTCTTCTTAGTGATAAACAACTCGCCCCATCGGTTCATTGTCACCCACTTCTATTGTCACTTTCAGTGAGGCCGTGTAAACCTATTTCCTAACAATGCTTATGGCTAATAAACATCTAAAATCATTGTTATACAATTATGTTAATTTACACTACAATCACTCTAGCATTACAGTGTTGTGATATAAAATACTGCCCCATAATGTATATAATATGTAGACTAAATTGTGCGCATATTTAAAAATTTGTTCCAGAGATACGAATTTTTTAATTTATTTATTTTGTTTTCTAAAATTGCTCCTCACGAAGCAGCTATTTTCGAAAAACTTAATATTTTATAATTAAACGCTTTAATACTATATTAATAAATTGTATAAGTTAATTATTGAGCACCCATCTAGTTTGGGAGAAAATAAATCCTAAATATGGGACTTCAATTTTTTGCTTAAAAATTATAAAATATGAATATTATTGTTTAATAACATTACAACTAAGCATTTAAGAAAACTGCATTTCATAATTTTTTATCCTTTTGTTTATAAGGGGGGACAAGCTTTCATTTATTTATACCGAAAAGTACGTCGTATAGAATAATTTGAGAATGTGTTAGCAAACAAAACTCGATGAGAGAGAGAGAGAGAGAGAGAGAGAGAGAGAGTTTAAAAATCATAATGCTAAAATAATACTCTAACTTATGCTGTTTAAAAAGCATTGCATCTATATACAGGCCCTCGTTTTTTTTTCTGCTCTTTGCACCTATTTAGTATTTGAAGATTCCTGAGACTTTCCTTGAATGGATTATTCGCTTTAATGTTGGCAAAATTTATTGTTTTTACTACAATTTTATGGGAATCTACGCTTACAGGAACACATTTAAATCGCTATAAGATATGCTTTAAAAGATCGTACAGCTATAAAAGATGCACAGTAAAAATTAGAAAGTTTGTAATGTTTAATAAAAATAAAAAAAAAATATTTGCGAATTTTGGCAACTTTTTAGCTATTTTCGCAAATGATTGAAGTCAAGGAAACATTTCGTTACAATTAACATTAATAAAGTTGCTATTAGTAGCAAAACGTTTTCATTTGTAACACATCTACACATGGTAATTTGTTTCAGGAAACAATGAAATTCCTGAATGCTGTCTCAGCGTTACATGTTTTAAAGACTTTGTTCTTCCGGAAACAAGTTCGGTGTTTAGAAAAACGTTTGTTCGAATAAACTTATGAATGAGGTAATGTTTCGTAGTCCAAATTAGTCAGCATTTTAACCCTCTTAGTGGGAAGAAGGGCTAAACATTGTAATAAAAACTCTGATGTGATACATTCACATGAATTTCTTTACACTATCGTTTATTAGTGAGTATACAAACTTTTCTTACTAAAGCTTATTTTTCCATCTACTACATTTTAATCCAAATAAACCTTTGCAGAAATAGCTACATTATAGACACAAAGGGAACAGCGATAGTCAAATTTTAAGAACTGGACGCTATACACTGCCTTATAATTTCATACTGTTTTCTTGCAATAGCAAGAAACAATTGAATGTTGACAGGACTAAAGAGAATGAACCAGTATTGAACAATTCGATCCAGTAATAACGGATATCTCAGAAAAGGCTTATGCCACAAAAAACTTATTTTAAATAAGTTGTGTGTTTTAAGGAGATCTACAGTTTTTAAGGCTGTTACCAGAAAATTCAAGATATACATTTTAGTTATGTAAATATCTTTAATGTATGGCATTTTAATCAAAATCGTTAGAGCGGTTTCTTAGAAAATCAAGAGTTTCGAAAAATGTTCGATGTAAAGTTGAGTTGGGGTGGGGGATTTCTTGAAAATCTTCGTGTCGCATCCTTGGAAGGTACTGACTGAAATACGAATTGAGTTGTGCTGTTCTCTCTCTCTCACACACACACACACACACACACACACACACACACACACACACACACACACACACTCCACGGACCCTTTTCTAATTTTTTTTATTCAGGGGCTTCAAAACATGTATTTCCGGTGAAATCTCGGTATCGAATTTTTGGGTGGAATGCAATACCTTCTCTACCTACTAGGTACTGGTACAGAAAGTAAAAACCAACCTAACTAGTTTCCTTGTACATTTGGGATGCATTATTGCCAATACCACTTCATAATTCTCCATAGCAACTTTCATTCCTCTGGTTTATGGTTCATGGCCACTCCTTTGGCCATTAACCAATCCAAAAGAGATGTGATAGTCGAAAATTAAAATATGCTTCCAGTGATCCTTGTTTTGATTATACTGTAGAATAAGCTAAAGGCGCCAAGGTAGCTCATATTCTATACACGTGATTGATGATTCTGTATTAAATAATTAAAGAAGATAAAATGCGCTTCATGTTCAGCTAATAAATAACGAGTTAATCGAGTTCCACCTTTAAAAGCGGTTTTATGCCCAAGGAGAGTTTCCTTTTCTGCAAAATTAGACTTCTCTATTCATTCGCATTTTTCTGGTTGTCTCTTTAAAATTAAATTGAGTTTTATTTATGGACGCTCTTTAATTGCTGCGGTCCTTAGCGTCCCATTCTACATTGCGCGTGAAAGACCGGAAATTTTGCTCAGAGGCCTCAGGCTTGAGGTTCTTTTACGCGCCGTAAATCTACGACAGGTGGCCACCGGCTTTACTTCCCTTCCGATGGAAGCCATGTTAATGATTTTTACGACCGAAAAAATGCATCCTGCTCCGCTGGGTTTGAACCCCGACCTCCGGAAGAAGAGGCTAGCATGGTATCAGTACACCTCGGAGGACAATGGTTGTCTATTTGTTTCAGCATATGAACCATTTATGTTAATGCATATTGTCTTCTGCTACCTCGAACATTTTTCGCATTCGCTGTTCATATTCAGATTTGTTCTTCCTTCGGCCAATCCTTCTAAAACAGCTGCATTTTTCTACATTTCTACATTTCAGGCATTTCCAGTGGTTAATTTTACTTCGTTGCACCATACAATGCCACGTTTCACATCCCATTAATCTCTGTCTTAACTGTTCCTTCAAGGGTGTACAGAAAATTGTTGTTCTATTAAAAGCTTCATTTTAATTGCTATCCTCTTACTACTTATGGTACAATCTCAAATACATAAAACTGTCCACTGGCCACTATACCTTTTTCACTATAGGCTGAAAGGAGAAGTAAACAAAACTTAAATGTATTACTCCGCCGAGCACATGGCAGCACCACGTGGAGGATGACGGGAACTGAGACCCGAGAGAGGTAATTGCTTCAGACAGAATGCGAATACAGTGTATTGCGCAGCTTGGGGATCATTAGCTTTTAAACACTGTATGTCTTATTCCTATATTTTGCTTTACATCCTAAACTTCTAACACATAATACTAAGAGTAGACAAATGAAAGTTGTACCTGAACAGTTCGGCTACTGTGATTAAACTGTTCTTAACTTCAGGCTTTAGAAATCATTCATTTGATGACTGATATCAGTATACCACCTTTGCTGTAATCTTGCTTCATATAGAAAATAACCACTTTTATTATTGATAAAAAAATCCTCAAAGCTTATGGAAAACTTTCATTCCTCGTCAGAAATGAAACGAGCAATAAGAGTTAAAATACGTAGCACTTCATGTATCGAGCTGAAGATCCTATATTTACATGCAGACGAAAAAGAAAGAAAACAAATGCATTGAACTAAAGTCAGGAAACAAATG
Source organism: Deroplatys truncata (assembly GCA_030765065.1). NCBI lineage: Eukaryota > Metazoa > Arthropoda > Insecta > Mantodea > Mantidae > Deroplatys > Deroplatys truncata. Next base: position 196,848,957 of record CM060978.1, read on the forward strand.
ATAAATGCACATTCACCATTAGCTGTGAAGTTATTACATTTAACTACGTTGAGCCTGAATATTGTTAAGACTATTTTTTACAGCGCATCTTTTGTTCTTGGACGGCACTCAGTTTGCCAGGAATGATTAATGCGACTGTAAACCCGATCAGAATTTACAACGATATTTCTTTGTTCTCCACAACACGCGGCGATAGTTCTATTTATTTCGCAACTTCGCGTTCAGTATGTAATGGAGATTTAGAGGAATCGATTAGGTCATATTATTCCTGAGGTTCTGTGTAGTCGTTCATTGCAAGTTGATGGAATGGGGTAGTTCATTCTGTAGTGATCATTTAAACTGAATTGAAGTCTATGCGTAAAAAAGTCTAACCCTCAATCTTTTAAAATTCAGCACTGCAAAATCCTTTAAAAATTGTTGATCAACTTTATACTTTTATTTCAATATGTGGTATTGACAAGTATTTAAACTTTCCTTTTACAATGTTCTTGTACAATAATTTTAATGATTATGCTTTAAATATCATTATTAGTATTGTATATTGGATTGAATGAATATGGATTTATATCATAAGAATAGGGGAATCCGTAGACTAAGAAAAAATATATGTTTTAAATTCAGTATGACACAAATGTATTATTACGAGAAATGCAACTTTTAAATATTTTCTTACATCATAACATGAACAAAAATAGCAGCATCATTTCATATTTAATGAAAAAGGAAAACTTAATCATAATCAGGGATACAGCAATGAATGTCACCATCATCTGCTAATATTTTTACCATTACCTTTTGGCAGAATGTTAGATTTTTATAATATTGGTGAAATATTGGTGCCACATATTTTAATAGCTCCAGAAAATGTTTCATTATTGGCCTGAGACAATCGTATTTATTGCACAACGTAACATTTAGAAGAGAGGATCTACCTGCAATAATTTTCCACCTTATATTGACACTGTCAAGAACTCTGCATCAGAATAAGTGTATTGAAAAAAAAGAGATTGTTTTCCTGCTTCTACTTTGTAATACACCACTTTATTTATCAATAGCTTTTGTTATGAAAATGACATGTTACTGTTTTCTCTAATACGTACTTACAGTAAGTAGAGCAAATATTGTATTCCATTCAAAAATTCTATGTGGTGATTTTAAGAAATACGTGCTTTCAGGCCCATTGTATCCCCTCCCAAATAGAAAAAGTGCGTGTGTATATCTAGCACAGCATAACTCAAAAACCAAAGGTCGGTGAAATACCAAACTTGGTACTTAACTTGGTATTTTCAAAGAGTGAAACACAAACATTTTGAAAAAAAGATTGCACATTCAAACTAATCTTACATAGAACATTTTTTGAATATTTTTTATTTTGTAAAAAATGCCCCTAATGATTTTGATTAACATACAATGTGTTTAAGGTTTTTTCATGACAAACAAAATCTATATTTTGAATTTTCTGGGAATATCCTGTGAAATCCTCTTCATTCCAAATGATTGTATAATTGTAAACCTTAAAAGTTTGAAAAGTGTAGCTCTCATTAAAGCATGCAATTTACCAAATAATATTTTTTGTGGTGTTAAGCATTTCCAAATAATTTTCCCTACAGTTTTGAATTTTCAAATACTTTATACTAATTTTTTCAACTGCAAATCGCTTTTCTTTATGGGGGGCCCTTGTTTTCTTTCTTTTTCGTGTTCATGTAATTGAATTGAACAGAATTGACTAAAATATTTGAATATCGCTTCAGCATACTGTATTCTTATACCTACAATGAAATGTGTAAATGAGTGATGAAGTTTATCTGAACTTACAATAGTTAATATAGATTGTAGAGGAGCGAGTAGATAGTCTGTAAATGCAATATATCAGTTTTTTTACTTTGTCTAAGAAAGGCTTTGTTGTTATAAATATATCCCTGGCCATCTTAATTACAACAAAAGGATTTTTACCCGAGTTGTTCTAGCAGTGGTTGCGCACAACTGTTGGCTCCATTTTCTTTTTACTTGATGTAAAGGTCCTTTAATCGGATAGTTCATATCCGACGATGAATGAATCAAGTGGGTGAAATACTCAAATGAGCCGGGGTCCATAAAGCTTAAACTTATCCGACATTCGTCTTCTCAGGATAAGGGAAAGCTCTGGAAAAAACCTTATCCAGCTGTCACTCTAACCGAGATTCGAACGCGGGACCTTTTGAATGTGAGGCAGACACGCTACCCTCACATCACAGTGACGGGCTTTGGCTACATTCGTTTGGTTTACTTGTCAAGAAAAAAGCGTTCTGGAAAAGCAGCTTACTTTTAATCCAAAAGCTTTGCAGTGAAATATTTTGCCACCAGGTGGTGTTTAATGCTAAATTAACTTATAGATGGTTCCCACTGTGATCGACAAATGGAAGCATAGATAAGAAAATTTTCAATTTTGAGGGTTAGATTATCTTTGCGCACATTTCTTTACTTTCAGGGTGATGTTGAATCCGGAATAGGCTTATTGTATTTATCATTCAAATGGGAAAACCTAATCGATGCAACGTGCAGATTTATTCTTATATCAAAACGCTGCCCCTTTGTCAAAAAATCAGTCCTACAGTTAAGCTTTTTGTAATTTGCTTAGTACCCGTGACTAATCAGCATTAACTATTACATACTTTTATAAATGTAAGGTTGCTGCAAAGAACTTAAAAAGCTATGGATTGGCGTAGATTCGAAAACACGGGGTATCACAGAAATTTTGCTTGTAAGAATCCCAGCAAAGTTTCCACGTGATTGAATAGACTAGCGCTTCCAAAATAGTATTGTTTCGAAGATTCGTGGTTTAAACCTGGTTCCATAAGCTTGTTTTGTCTTTCTCTCTTATCAAGAGGTTAATACAAACATTAGTTTTAGTACTCTCCGACCGATCTTGGTGACCTTAGCTGGTACAACTTGTACCTTTCATACAGTGATATTTTAGGCAAAAGTATTCGATCGCAGCCCAAAACTTCGTAACACCAAAAGTAAGGGTTTATGGAAAGAAATCATAACAAGAGTGGAGGATATTGAAAAGCAAGAAATAATGAGTAGTTTCAAGGAAAAAAGGTCATTAATAGATTATATAGATAGGTATTTAAAAACGGAGTGGAGAAAAGAAATATACACGAAGTATACAAAGAGACCAGAATAGGGTATGCATGGGCGAGGACAGGTGTATTGAATTAGTCTAACAAGGAGACGAAGAGGTGAGAGATGTACTAAATGTAGTGGATTACATGACAATTGGCATTATATTCTGGAATGCGAGGACACAGATAAAGGAAGAGAATTTACTACTAGCGAAATGGAAACATTTACCAAAAGAGCTAAAGATTAGGAAGATTTTTAATACAAGATCAAATGAATATATGGAGATAGCAGGAAAACATTTACGAAAAATTAGGTTAAAGTGGTTGAAAGAGATGTGAACTCGTATATACAACAGATGTTAAATATAAGGGGAAGAGACATAATAAACAACTCCATTGTATTGTAAACATTGTATAAGTACAAAGTAGACAATAAATCATTCATTCATACTTCGTAACACAACGGATGGTCAGTGTACCACTCGGCTAATATGAACTTTGAAACTCAGTGAATTTTAAATTATAATAGCATTATTTGCTTTATTCAAGACAAACAGTTGTTTTTTCTTATATATTATAGGATTTTAGCACGGCTCTAAACCTTTAATGGAGTTTTAAAGTTATTAACTAAATATTAAAAAGCTAATATGTAGACAATCCAATGAAGTTAATGCTATAACTGAAATCTTAATTTAAAAACTTCGGTGTGATTGTACTTATTTTGTGTACAACCGTACTTCTAATTGATCTTTAGGCAGAGTTTGACAAGGTGGTTGTAGTGGTTCGTTCGGTGGGAGATTCCAATGGTGGATATCAATGTTTGTTCCTTAGCAAAAGTTTATAAAATCGGTTACAACATGGATGTAGTTCTCAGTTGCCAAATAGCTGCCATCTTCTTGAGATGGACTTCAGTCCATAATACCCTGTATCCCTTGCCTTAAATCACTTTTACAAACCTTCGTACACCAAAATACGTAAACTATGGCTATAGCTTGCATAACTTAGGAAAATAACTGTGGAGCATAACTGTTTCTTTACTAGATCGCAATGGAATCGTAAGACCTGAAGGCTTCAGCAATTTATTGAAATTCTCATCTGATTAATTAAAAGTTGCAACATTGATAAAATCAATCCTTTGCGTCTTTATCGTACAGTACCTCCCTAGACCACGAGAAGTGAACAACTGAACATCAATAAATGTCTGTGTTGGTCAGAGGTAGAATGTTGCACGAGAAGGGTTATTCCCACCGTATTTTTGAATGATTTACATTCGAAGCACGTGTTCAACACCTTCTGAGCATTCTGTCAGATACAGATAAATACGCACATTCGTAATCAACATTTCAAGTACCTCAAATGAAAAGTGCATTACTTCGAATTCTGCGAAACAACTGTACACTTTAAAGGCTAATATGTACTTGTTCTCCATGAAATATCAAGCATTTGGAATAAAGTCATCGCTTTAATGATTGAAATGATGCAACGTAGCACGTTGGAGGGCAGGTGTTGTGTTGAGAGGAACGGAAGTGAGTGACGCGGGTGGTTATATTTTGGGAACTGGGCCAGCCAGCACCACTTCCTCAACTGGTCCGGGAGGGATCTCACAGCTGCAACAGACCTGTCAACATGATGCTGTTCTCACTTAGTTACTGTAGCCCTCTGTTGTCCAGCACATTGGACATGATTGCGTGCATTGCACTCAGCACGTGCTCTCTAAATATATCCCCCCTCTATGGACTACTACTGGTCCCTATTTGCGTAGTAATCACCACAAGAGAGAGATTCAGGCATTTCATGCTGATTTATGCATTTACTCTTGATAAAATAACCAAAAGAATTCATAACTGTTGCTATCATTAATACAAAAACAAATCACAAGAAGAAATGTGTTGTGTTCCTTGTAGAAATTGATATTTTGGAAAGGTAGCATCAGACTAAGCCGGGATTTGAACCACAGTGCCTCCGGTTTCCGTCCGGTTGTTTAACCAACTGAGCTACTGGCAACCTGTCGGCATAACATTTAATACCCCAACTGACTCGCATTTTCCCAGTAAATTACAAGAAGAACTTGGATTCATTTTTGAGATGACATACCCAATGGCGAGTCGTAATATCGTAGGTACTTTAAGTAATGGGCTTTATGGTTTAACGAACTATTAGGTCAGTCGATTATAATTCATATATTTATCGACGATTTTATTTACCGGATTTATTAGAACCTAAATAATACATAAATACATGGTTTAATCTTTACTTTCTCTACTACGTATAGTAAGAACGGGAAGTATTGTATTCCACCCAAAAATTCGCTACCGAGATTTCCCCGGAAATACACGTTTTTGAGACCCCCTGAATCCAAAAAAAGCATTTTTGGAAACATGTCCGTATGTGTGTCTGTGTGTCTGTCTGTGAACAGCATAACTCACAAACGAACAGTCGGATACACCAAACTTGGTATTTAGGTTCAGTATCTTCCAGAGATGCGACACGAAGGTTTTCAAGAAAATCCCCCCACCCCAGATTACCCTTTACATGGAACATTTTTCGAAAATTTTAATTTTCTCAAAAATGGCTCTAACGATTTTGATTAAAATATCATATGTTTAAGATATTTTCATGAGAAATGAAATGCATATCTCGAATTTTCTGGGAGTGTCTCCAAAAGTATTCTTCATTGTGAACGACTTTTGCATAACTGGTAAACCATAAGAGATAGACAACATTTTACTACACAAAAAATGTCACAATTTATGTCATATACATTTTTGTTGTTGAGTGAATCATTTTCGAAATATTGCTTGTTATTCCCTTAAATTTTCCAATACTTTTTCTCAAATGGGAATTCGTTATTCATTTTTTTTCTGTCCTGGTAATGCAAAGAGAATGGAATACTGCACATAGTAACCGGCTCTTAAAATATTTGACTATCGCTTAAAGCCTACCAATTCCCCTTGAATCTACAAGAAAATTAGCAATAAGTTTAACATCTAGGTATCTCGATTAACATGAAGCATATAGAGAATAAGCGTTTGTAAAAACAGTTTGTACAAGAGTAGAGAAAGTCATGTGAGTGTAACACATCAGATTTTTATGTAATACATTCCAAAAGCTTCCCGTGAGCCAACTCCTATTCATTTCGAATGCTGTGCAGTGAGCAAAAGTGATGTTAAAGCGGTTAGTTCTCAGTTTCTATAAAAAGAAAATCTGGAGCTGGCTCTAGGACTTGGTGAAATAATTTTGGTCATAAAATATTAATGGCATATATGTTGGCAAAACGAAGTAATTTAATTAGAGTTCCTAGAGAAGCGGAGAAATTTATATCATTCATTGCGCTAGTGGAAACCTTAAATAATTGAACATTGTATATGTCTCAGTTCCCAATAGCATTGCTAGGGCAGGTGTAGACATATTATTGTCATACTAAAACTACAAACAGACACACTAATGATTGGAAAATAAATTTATAGCAGTACATTCCGTATACACTTATGTAGGATGTCTGCGAATTCTCTTAACTCCAAGATCACGCATATCGGCAAACTGGAGACAAAGCCGTTAAATTGCCTTTTACACGAAACTGTTCTCATGTTAAAGCTTTAAAAATTTTGGAAGGCGCACTAGACTGTTCCGGCTATGGACTAATGTCTACATCCAGCCCGTTAAGGCCTCAATGTTCCACTTGCCATAGTCAGTGGAACGGTGATGGTCATAATAGTAATGAAATGCTTACACTTTGTCTTACGTTAAATGCATGACGAAAATAAAGTACTGTTGTTTGGGTGTCTACTTGTCATACGTATGCTATAAGTTAATTCTTTCTGTGGCTCAAATCCAACTCCATTTATTATTTACAGTGCAGCAGAAGTATTCTGCTTCTATAAATAAGACTAATAACACCTTCCTCCGCTTTTCATGGTGTTCATCTGCTCTTTATACTAAGTAGTTACATTTATGTTTTTGCCTTTTCAAACTCCATACTTGCAAGGGGCGTTTGACGCTCATGGGAAGACTACTTTGATATTTCTATGAAAAAAAATCTGGGTTAAGGCCTTAATAGAAAACTTAACTGCCTAGTTTCAACGCAATTTGCAATGTGCGTTGACACCTCTAGTGGTGGGGTGGTGGTGGTACAGTGAAACTGAGGAAATTCTATAATGTGATTCACTTCTGTTTCACCTCCCAGCGCAATACGCCTTAAAGTAGACAGTCAGGGCCGACCAATTGAGTAAGTTAGTACAAGTGTTACTTCCCGTTTAAATGGGCAATATGTCGTCCGATTTCGGAACCTAGCAGTTAAAACTAATCTTTTACATTCTGTGTTTTTATGGAAAATGAATTTTATGTCCGAAATGTTTAGGATGGTTTCGGCATGAAGGACTTGATACTTTCCTTGTTGCTTATAATTACTGTTTCCAAGGTCTCGTTTATATTTTTGCAGGCTTGTGCTCCTCGTTACGTATGGTTTTCGACGACGATGACCCGAAGAGATCCTGTAGGTACCTGCTACGTCGCCCGCAACATCTTCAACGAATTCTCCGAATATTCCCCATGCAGAACTGAACGTAAGTACTCTTTAATATCATTCACAGTTATTAAATAACATCCCAATAAGATGTTCTCGACCAGTGATGCATGCATGAATGCATACATTGTTTTCTTTCATGTGGGGGGTCAGTCTTTGTGTTGGTATTACCAACGAGTTTCGTCACATGAAAGAGAAATTAATTCAAGAAGCAACATGGACAACATTAAGGAGTCATCAGACACGGCACGAAATAAGGTATTCGAGCCAAAGGCCATAGGGCTGATCGTTGATACGGAGTTTCTCTAGAAAGCAAAAGCTGTAAATATTGTGCGCTTTATCCAAGGGGTCGCTGTGAAATCCTACAAAACCATAGTAGGTATACATCTGTGAGAAATGGAGATACGCGAGTTCCTACAATTTTGTAGATTGGTGAAACATTCTGAGCAGTCTTAATACAGGTTGGTGTGGTTAAGTGTTACCTTTATTCTTTTGTTTAAATTAAAACATTGTCATTAAGGCTTGGTCAAAAAGGTTTAAAATAGATGTGTCATATTTGAAACAGTAACTGTGGCCATATATACCATGTATATAATAATGTAAATTATAATGTAAAGTAATATTAATAAGCAAAATACTTGTGTAAATAGATGCTAAAGCATAAGTCTTATGTATGTGTAGGAGTTTAGCTGGAGCTGTGGAACCCTTGTTAAAAACAGACAAACATGTTTTTGTTAGAATTAGGACCCAGGCAAAAAGGACTTGTAGGGGGAAGTCACAAAAGCAAGACCTAGAGTCATTGTGTAAGAGAATATGCGACAGGCTAACACAACATATTTTTGTAGAGAGGTCACATGTTTGGAAACAACGAATAACAGCCTGGTAAATCTTCTAGAATGTTCCAAGCTGAACGAAGACAGCCAATAAGGTGGTAAGAAGAATATGTTTAAAATGTTTAAGTTTAGGGAAGTTAGTTATAGCATCCCCAAGCCAAAGCCAGCTGCTATAAAGTGCGGCGATGTGCAGAACATACGTATAAGCTCTCAGAAGTAGGCGTTATTAATTACCTCTCATAATGTATTAGCAAACTTGAAAGGATATCAGTTTAAAAGTTCAAGTTATGAGAACGGAAAAAAGTACAGTTTAGTAACGTGTGAAAAATACTACAATTATTACTAGAGTACTTATAAAATACTTGATTGCTAAGCGACCTTTCTACAGCTCCAACTAACTCAGTTATTTCTGCGTATGTCATTAAAGCATTGTGTTCTTCATTGACTTAATCTTATGTTAGTGTTGTTACTACTTACCTTCCTTCCCGTACCAGACCCTGAAAAGTTACACATGCTCTACCAAAAACCCAAACAGCAGCAGCCGTGGCACAAAGTATAATAACATCATACAAAATGTAATAGTAACAACCAAAACACCAAGATAATCACCATAGTTAATATATTAATTCATATACTAATATATCGGACATACTGTGAGTTATGCTCACAGCACGAGAGTATACCGCATATTACAGTTTTAGTAGCGTCTTCATCAAGCCATGACAACCCAAAGAAGCAAGTCAGCCATTTCCTATATCACTCTCACCAGTAACAAATTGCTTACAGGTTAAAGTCACTGCACACTGATCACAGTCAATAGTAACCATCTTCATCAACATGGAAGTATGACTTGATGTCTGTCAAGTCTCAGAAAAAAAATATTAATTTTGTGATTATGTTGTTGATGCATTTGCAAGCGAAGAAATTGCTTTGCCAAAACATTTGATTGCGCTAAGAAAGTGTCTACAGAAATAAAATGTCAGAAAGTTTACGTGCTTATTTTAAACAATGTTTTGACTAAGGACTTCATGCCTAGCTGTTTGAAAATGTTATATTTTAAACAATGAACAAATATAACATTTTTAACCACACCAGCCTGTGTTAAGGTTGCTGAGTCCTAAGTCTCTGCTAAGCAGGAGGGAAAAATTGTTGTCTTTGTAGGAATTCACGTATCAAAATTCTTACAAACCACAACTTTGTACGAATTCACAGAACCCGCATTGAAGTTCCGGTTACTTCTGCATTTGTCCCATTTATTTGCGTTTGGTAAACTGATAGCGAATTCATAGCCGTTTTCCTATAGGGAGTTAATTTGAACATACAATTTGAAGTTTGAAACTTTAACTTACACAGAAACAATTGCTCACCATATTTTGCGTAGCTGATTGGATAATGAATATAAAACAGCTATTGTATATGTTAAGCCCTGTCCACGCTGATTAACATTTAACAAAACTTGTCAAGCGCAACATGTTAACAGTTTGCATATTGAGGCAGTATTTTTTTAACACTTAAATAATTTCAGTCTAATTATATAATATATAAATTCAATAACAGCCCGCCTTGAAGCAATGTGTGTATGTAATAATTTGTAAAGTGTATGTAACAGTCATTGCATATGTTTATATTATTGTATCCATGTGTAATAATGCTATGCGAATATATTACGTAATTTAATAATGTAGGAGCTGTGAGAATAATAAGTTAAAAGTTGCTAACAATGAGGTAACAATGAGGTAACCTTGAGTCAATAATGAGTAGGAAAGTATAACAGTACTACTTGTGATTATTGGAGCAACAATAATGTAATTTTTGTGACAGTTTATAAAATAGCCAATCAACAACCAGAAAAAGCTTTAGTTAAATGAAGGCATTCCATTGGAATAGGATTAGCCAATCAGAAACTGAAATATAGCAAAATTTACAAATCTAGAAGTCAGTTGCCTGCAAACAGTGTTCCTAACCGGATGCGTGATGCGTCCTCGAGAAATTTTATACGTATTTTGTGTGAGACAAAAATAGTTTACGTGTTAAAAAGTGCAAGTATTTAATAAAAACATCACAGCTCTCTCTCTCTCTCTCTCTGTCTCTGTCTCTGTCTCTCTCTCTATCAGTGAAGTGTTATTTAAATTGTGTCAAGGATTAATAAATGTAGTGAAGTAAAATTATAATCTTTGTAAGCCTACATTCTTGTCGCACCACAATCCTGCTAAGAGAAACGTGTCTCTAACAACAATACTGACGCACCCGAGGCAAACATAAATATAATATTTAAAGAAACAGTCAAATTGCAAAGTTAATATTTTTAAACTTAGAGCGAAGGCTAACGGAAAACTGTTTACTATACGTGCAATTGCAACTACTACAAGTTCGGCTCCCCAACAGTTGAAATGTAATACAACTCCTACAATACAACCTACTTTAAATTGACGCCAAAAGCGTGGTGCAAATAACGTAACAAACCAACTACTTCAATATCGGCCAGATTTCGATCGCAGAATTGACTTAACATGTTAACCGAAAAGTTGTGTTAGGCACTTTTAACATGTTGGGTGTTTTCCGCTTTTAATGCAAAACTTGTTAAGTCAATTCGCTCTCTGTGTATGTGATTGGGTGAACTTCAGAAGTTTCCAGACTGTAACCATGGCAACGGCGTACTTCTGATTCCTTGTATTTCGATAGTTCCGTGTTGACTCGTTCTTGTGGTCGTATCCTTGTTTTGGTTTGGTTCATGCGAAGTTCTGGAAGGTACGAAAGAAAAGACACTTTCAATAATAAAATCTTTGTTGAGGCTATCATTATATAACATTGTAATATATGTAATAAAAGGGATGGACAATTATACCAAACTATGTGCAATTTATTCTTGTTCCAGAGGCAATATGAGTTAAAACAAAATTGCCCCATTGCTAGAGAATTGGAAAAAAAGGGCTCGTCTGGCAGCTGGAATGGCTGCTCTCAAATGTGTGTCCTTTTTATGAATTATAGGTTAGAAATCTTTGCTCAAAACAAATATGAAGTTACTTCGACTTGCTCTCAAGAAATTGTTGAAGTTGAAGCTCATTCAAAATGTTTTCACTTCTGTGCCGATTAACTAGATAGAGCCTCATCACCTACTTTTCTTTTTATTACATATCAAGCACAGATACAAATAGCAGTAGCCAAATACTCATCACTGGAATCCATTTTGTTGAAGGCATTTAACATGTTGAATGAAACATTTTGTTAATGGTTGTGTGCTAACGGTTTATATGTTGAGCACTGTGAACTTACATTTACATGGACTTATTTCAGTCATTCTCCACAAAAAGCGAATTCCTGTGTTGCACCTTGTAATTTTGGAATTATATGCAATGATGTTGGTGATAGAAAAGCCAAGTTTGTGCGTGTGTGTGGGTGGGTGGGTGGGTGAGAATTTTAAGGACGCCACTTGACCATCTTGCTAGGGGGCACAGCCTTATGCTGGCACTCCTATTGGCTTCCCTTGCCACGACATATTGGGATGTTTTTGAAGGAAATGTGTTCTGACGAGCCAAGAGTTAACATAAAATATTATGCATGGTTCCAGCAGCAAATTAAGAACCTCCTCCACAAAGACATTCATTATCTTGTTTCAAGTGCCTAAGTACCTCAGCTGGTGAGGCTGATGTATGTGGATAGTTAACTCAATGCTTAGGGCTTTTCCACAAATATTCAATTTTTAGATGACTAGCTACCACAGCTTAAAACCGATGGGATGGCTCAGGAGGTAACGTATGTGGCTCGGGAGGTCGTGGGCTCGATTCACGTGGCTGACCTTCCTGACTCATGGTTTATTCGGGGGTTTTCCCGAGTCGCTAGGCGAATGCTGGGAAGGATAATTAAGTCCCCCGAATTTTCTGTCCCTCCATTTCACCCCCATTCTCATTTCACTTCACCCTTCATCCGCTTGGACTCTTTCAGGGTTGTATGCGTCGGCGGGGGGGTCTCGGTGTGTGCATGCAGTGGAAAAGGATGCTCTGTGAAAACCTTCCCCCAGAATGGAGGCGGTCTCCGAGTTCTGTGCCTCACAGGGGATGTGTAAGCCCACGGGGAAGGGGAGCCGGCTGCACCAAGCCCATCCGGGGGCTGAAATCTGTAAATGGCAGGGGTCCTGCCCTCTGCCTGTCGTGTCCCCTGGTCCGGCGGCCCTCTGGCGTTGAATCCTAATGCTACCATAGCCTGAAGAAAACAATTACGAAGTTTCCATTACTCTGGGATGATATAAAATTTTAGTTTGTCCCTGTTCTAAGCGCATCTTAATTTGGAACATGCTATTTAATCAGTACTTTCTGTCACTAACGAGAAAAGAGAACTCGGCTTTCTATAACACAGCCTAACCTTAATGCCTTAGCTTCTAATCAATCACTTGGCTTGATGTTAGGTATTGTTTCCAGTAATGTCAAATGGGTTCAATATGAATGCATTCGTGTCGTGTCATGCACATCCTGTGAATATTGCAAATGGTATGTGCTTAACAAAGCGAGAAATCTGCTGAATAATCCTACTGTTTAATATGAGCCAGCATATAAAGTTTTGTAGGATATTCGTAAAGCACGTGCAACTGGCACGCAAAGAAAAAGTTCATATAATATGTTTGTCGAAATATTTACTAACACAAATAACTCTAAAAGCCAGGTAAGGCACACACTGTTCATAATTTTCAATATTGTTGTTTGTAATAAGTATATATGTAAAAACGAGAAATATTCCACTTGCAGATAGGAATTTTTGGGTGGAGTACAATAATTCCTTTTTCCTACTACTATATTTTCTGGAAGAATGGGTAGGAGAGATGTATATTAAATGAAACACATCAGATATTCACTTAGTCTACCACGTATCTAGTAGGTGGAGAAGGTATTGATTCCACCCAAAATTTTATATTGACATTTCACCAGAAATACGTGTTTTGAGGCCCCTTGAATAAAATTAGGAAAATGTGTGTCCAGCATACTTCAAAAACGAAAACTCGGTGAATGTAAAATATATTTATAATATAAGATATGTGTAACTCGACATAACTGCTAAAATATCCCAATGTGCAGGTACATGGCCACTTTTCGAAAATAAATTTGCCAGATATAAAAATCTCTGGTGTAGTGCATATGAAGCATTTTTATGTTCTCGGATCCTGGACACTTCCTTTTATTACAACTTCTCAAAGACTCTTCTGGTTCTTCCATTTTAATGAGATATAAATTGTCATGAGAAGTTATGATAGGCCCATCCTGTTCTATTAAATTTTGATAGTACCTAATCTAACCAGTCTATCTCAGAGGTATGATAAACTATAGAGCGTTTTCTGAATTTCATAAAGACACTTAAGAATGTTGTACACTTTTGTCTTTCGTGGAGATTGTATTCAATATTTCCGACAGGTGTTTTCCAACTTTACTTCTTTAGTTTCCTCACTTTTTGTTTTGTCTCGGCTAGTAATTTCTTGCAATGAATTTGATCCTCGTATCTTTTACTTTTTAAGTATTGCAGCTATGCGGCTTTGTATTCTAAATGTTTCTTCTGACAACTTTTTAATGTGTTTTAGCTTTTGTCAGTTAAAGGGCATAGTTACAGTTGATATTCAGAGAAAGTGATTTGAATTCACATTAAATTCTCTATACTCGCTGGTGCTCTGTACAAGGGGAGATGTTTTCTCATGCTAGGAAATAGTATGTAATTTAATAAATTAATTGCTAGATACAATAAGTAGCACATTAAATAAAAGTGGCACAGGAAGTTGGAGCAGTGAAGCCTTATTGTTAATACAGACTTATGTCACTTTTCGCTTTCTGTCTACTTTAATATTAAGTTTCATTTTTAATAAACATCCTCGTTCGACTAAATCTTGGTTGTGAATTAGATTTGGCTCCAATGCCTTACCTATCCCCAAAATACCAACAAACAAATAACAAAAAAAAAAATAGTTTTATTTATGGACGCTTTTTAACTGATGAGGTCTTTAGCATCCCATTCTATATTGACCGGGAAAGGCCGCTAATTTTGCTCAGAGACCTCTTTACGAGGCTTGAGGTTCTTTTACGTGCCATAAATCTACAGCATGGGACCACTGACTTTGCTTCCCTTCCGAAGGAAATCCATCGCCCTCCTCGACTTTGGGAACTAGAGTTAAAGACCACGGAGGACGACTCCAAAATACAAAGGAGAACAAAACCTATTACAGTAGTTTATTATTTGTATTCCATTCGAGAAATTATTTTGAATTATTAGCTCTCAGAATGTTATGAGTTTATATAAAATAGAATACATGGAAGTATTAAAATATTACTTTTGGCACCAAAACCTGTGTATAACACCTTTACATCAAACTCACATGATCGAAACACATTACATCAACAATAATTAGTAAAATTCGCAACCGCATTCATCAGCTGAAGCATCTAATATCAGGATCAGCACCACTCTCTCTTCATAATAAGCATCTACTTTGTCTTTCGCCAACAAAACCAATCTGGCAATATGGTTGTGCTATATGGGGCGCTGCTTTATCCTCACAAGTGAAAGGAATCCAGGTTCAACAAAACAGAATTCTTAGACACATAACTGATGTTCCATAGTGCAATCGAAATACCTCTCTGGACAGCGACTTGGACATTTCTGAAGTGATATCTGTCCGCATCAGCACACCAGACTCCACCCACTCCTCCAACATATGAATCCTCTATTGCAGAGAATACCTAACAACAAGCCATCTGACTGACATCTAATAGAGACTGAAGGTAAAAACGCGCACAGACCTATGCATAGACACTTAGGCATTTGACCACTGCACCTTCGGGCTTATCAATGGATAATGTCCCGAATACACGTACTGTGTAAACTATTAGCAAAACTATAATGTATCTTTATACAGCAGAGTTTGCATTAAATTAAAAACAAAACAAAACCCAACCTTTACGTATACGACGAAGAAAAAGTTCATCACCGAGTTCATTTGAAAGAAGTTGATGAAAAGAAAAGGAATATAATGACCAAGAAGAAGCTGTATTTTTCGTGGTTCATATTTATGTTAACCTAAGAGGCCTTGCTGAAGTATAACAAATCCGGACATCACCACTGTTGCCCAAACATCGTCTTTTCCTCGCGGCAAGAATGAAGGCTTGGCTTGTTACAGCCTCCTAGACCCATCAATCATGACCTCCTCTGGTTCCCACAGCCGTTTGTGGTCACGGCCTTCGTAATGAAACATGTACATATACAAGATAAGTGAGGTTATAGGAGCAAGTCTAAACATTCATTTAATGAACACCATAACAGTTAGTAGTGTTTGACGCTTCCATCTGTTGGGTCGTTACAACTCTTTAACTCGAGAGGGAAAATTCTCTGTCTGCAGGGGCATAACGAAGCCCTCGTCCAGATACACGAAACCGTAATATCGAAGCAGTGCAGTCTCATTTTTGTTTTCTGTAGCTTTTTTTTTACTTTCTCCACTAAGAATACTAAGTAGGGGAAGTATTGCATTCCACCCAAAAATTCGATACCGAGATTTCACCGGAAATACATGTTTTAAGGCCTCCTGAATTCAAAAAATCTGATGTGTTACACTCGCATAATTTTCTCTACTCTTGTACAACCTAATTTTACAAACGCCTATTCTCCATATGCTTCATGTTAATCGAGATATCGAGATGTCAATCTTATTGGTAATTTTCTTGTATCTAGATGCAAGGAAAATATGGTAGCTTTTAAGCGATAGTCAAATATTTTAACGCTGGTTGCTATGTGACGCATTCCATTCTCTTTGCATGTCCAGGACATAAAAAAAATGAATAACGCATTTGAGAAAAAGTATAAGTATTGGAAAATTTAAGGAAATAACAAGCAATATCTCGAAAACGGTTCACTCAACAAAAGAAATGTACATGACATAAGTTGTGTATTTTAACGCGATCTACATTTTTTGTGTAGTAAAATTTTGTCTATCTCTTATGGTTTACCAGTTATGCAAAAGTCGTTCACAATGAAGAATACTTTTGGAGACATTCCCAGAAAATTCGAGATATACATTTCATTTCTCATGACATTACCCTAAACATATGATATTTTCATCAAAATCGTTAGAGCCATTTTTGAGAAAATTAAAATTTTCGAAAAATCTTCCATGTAAAGGGTAGTCTGGGGTGGGGGGATTTTCTTGAAAACCTTCGTGTCGCATCTCTGGAAGATACTGAACCTAAATACCAAGTTTGGTGCTTATCCGATTGTTCGTTTTTGAGTTATGCTGTTCACAGACACACACACACACACACACACACACACACAGACACACACACACAGACACACACACGGACATGTTTCCAAAAATGCTTTTTTTGGATTCAGGAGGTCTCAAAACGTGTATTTCCGGTGAAATCTCGGTATCGAATTTTTGGGTGGAATGCAATACTTCCCCTACTTACTATACGTAGTAGAGAAAGTAAAAATGTATTTTTGGAAACATGTCCGTGTGTGCGTCTGTGTGTCTGTTTTCGTCTGTCTGTGAACAACATAACTCAGAAACGAACAGTCGGATAAACACCAAACTTGGTATTTAGATTTTCAAGAAAATCCCCCCACCCCAATTTTAAGTTTCCCAAAAATGGCTCTAATGATTTTGATTAAAATATCATATATTTAAGATACTTTCATGACAAATAAAATGTATATCTTGAATTTTCTGGGAATGTCTCCAAAAGTATTCTTCATTGTGAACGAGTTTTGCATAACTGGTAAACCATAAGAGATAGACAAACGTTTACTACACAAAAAATGTAGATCGCGTTAAAATACACAATTTATGTCATATACATTTTTTTTTGTTGAGTGAACGATTTTCGAGATATTGCTTGTTATTCCCTTAAATTTTCCAATATTTATACTTTTACTCAAATGGGAATTTGTTATTCATTTTTTTATGTCCTGGACATGCAAAGAGAATGAAATACTCCACATAGCAACCAGCTGTTAAAACATTTGACTATCGCTTAAAGCCTACCAATTCCTCTTGCATCCACAAGAAAATTAGCAATAAGATTAACATCTCGATATCTCGATTAACACGAAGCATATGGAGAATAAGCGTTTGTAAAAATAGCGTTTGTACAAGAGTAGAGAAAGTCATGTGAGTGTAACACATAAGATTTTTTATACTTGGAGGTTTATTTTATGGCAGTGTATGTATTAATAAACAGGTAAATAAAATACTATATGCATTAGAACAGCGGTAAATTTTGGGCTATGACAAGGAATTTAATCCGATCTTTTGGCAAGTTATCATTCCATACGTTTTGGTAACATTGTTTAAACATCTCGCTCCGCTCATGTTGTCATACACACACTTTAGTCACAGGTAGTTAGTACTAATTGGTTACAAGTGGTTGTAGTCAAGTAAAACTGGAACTTCTGAGTGATTCGCCCCATAGTGTAGTGGTTAACACACAAGAGATTGACTTAAAAGTTAATTAGTGTAGTAGTTAACATAACCTGGGTATGAATCCTGACTGGGAGTTTAGTTTCTAGGTATTTCTGATTGCCTTTTGGTCGTGTAAATACTTAAAAATTAGTTGTTGGACCTACTGATCCATCAAAGCTTGCTTTTAATCAGTTTACCTTGTTCTGTGCAGAGCTGGTGTGGATCGTCGTTGCGGGCCTAACCTTTATTCATAGGCTAGTGCGTATGTAGGGCTTGAATTCAAACCAATAAGAAATTGGCTCACCTAGGACTGGTGTGGAGCACAGATGATGGGTTTCTGTCAACATTAAAACAAGAAACCCTTAAGCATCGGCACGTTTCCGTGCACTCGAGTGTACAATTTCTATTTGATCATAGACTGATGGAGCAACAACGCATGTTTTGAATATGGCTGTCGTCTGTCTCATTGTATGGGGTTTCCTGCATTTGAAGCCTGTTGATTATTACATCACACGGGGCATCCAAAAGCTCTTACTTTCAAAAAGTAAACGAACGGCTAGTGTCATGTTTTCTGTTAATATTCCCGTGTTTCATATCACGTACGTAAATTCTACAGCGCTAAAGACCTCCTTACGTGTTCGTGGTTGCTAGATCCAGTTTTATATTTTATACTGTAGGATTGTGAATCGGAAATGCTATGATAGTTGCTGTGAATATATGCAAAAAAATCTAATATATATTTTTAAGTACCTGTGTTAAGTTATAGCGTTAGAAATGGTAATAAAAACAACAGATGTTTTAATTACTTTAGTACACTTCCCTCATTTTCATATGCTATAGCAGGGTTTGTACTTCTGTTTCCATTAGCCTGCAGTCTGTGTATTAATTTACCAATAACTTTATAAATGTTTGTCGCAAATTAAAAAATTTCATAAACAAATCTGGGGTTTTAAGATAACTACCCATTTAGTACCTTTAGTGGGCACAAAAATAATTGCAAACGTTTACACGTATAAAAAATGAAGTGCACTTAATGCACTTTATAAAAATGTCCTAAAGGGATGATTAAGGTCTATTTAGCATTGCTTTTTTTTTCTTAACTACTTTTCCGACTTGAACGTGTATAGACGTCCAATGTAAAATGTCTATTTTTACAAAATATTTAGAATATTTTAGGAGTTTTTATAATTTCATATTGTACTGGTTTTAACAATAAAATAGAATTATTTGTAGCTATTTTATATCATAAATACATTAATAATATTGCAGTGTGTGTGTGGTATTTTTTGCTTCTTTTTCAACACAAAGCAAAATCCATGTAGCTGCAGCCAAATGTAACTCCATCATCCACGCATGCCAGCACGCCGGTTATTTTACGTGGGTCCTGCCCATCCTTTACCGGTCATATTTGACCGCAGTAGCTGGGGTTCTAATTCATGGGCTTTGAATGGATGGCCAGTCCATTTCTTCTAGCCTTAACAATCATTACTATTCGAATAGCTTCGGTGGTGGTGCCTGTGAAAGGTATATAAAGACCGGTTTAGAATTAGAGGAAGAGCGTCATATATAGCAGAACATTGCCATTGGAGCAATGGGTTAAAACCGTGTGCAAATTTATTTTTAAATTGCGTGAGGCTTGGAGACTACGGTGTGGACTCCAGTCAACATTGAAACACTACGCCTAGGTACAAAGCCTTAATATTACAATGACTACGCAGTACTTACATTTCACATTTTCGGTGTGTGGCAGTGCACATCTCTATGTTGTACTCAGCTGCATTTTAATATTACTGAGAAGAGAAGTACCGAAATATAGGTTTTTCTTAAAGCTTCTTTAATTCTTTTCTGGAATACTGCCAGTGGTGGTGGTGAATGGTAACTAGTTTTTCAGAGCATTAAAATACACTAGTATTAAGTGAATTAAGGAGGGAATAGTGGGAGGTAGAAACACTTTGCCAAAAGAACGCCTTTCTGATTGATGCTTTTAAAGTTAGTGTCAGATTTTAGCTTTTAGAAATACGAAACTTTTTGCCGACTGTTGAACGCTTTTAAATTGGCCAATTAAATGTCAGGGCGTGTGGATAAAAGTTGCAGAAATGAGCATGTTTAAGTTGCTGCCTATAACATCACTTCATTTTCAGACTCTTATCATGGATTCAGTAGGGAAGACAGCCTAACTGTGGAGAACACTCGAGAAAATCTTCTAATATGCTGCATTTGATAATTACGATAGTGTGTTATGCTTGTAAGAATCGTGCTCAAAAGTACATTACTGTATAATTAAAAACAACGTACTAATTCAGTGCGTAATTTAATAACTTTGTGAGCAATTTTAGGTACTTACAGTGTTTTTTTCTGCCAGGTCTACTCATAAATTAGATTGAGTGCTAGTGCTTTGGTTACGAGGCTATCACGAGAAGCAATTAAAGGCGTGTTCACACTGAATACACCTTTTAGCAAAACTTCTGTCTATATTTAAAATAAAACTCGGAGAAGGTAGTTACTAAAAATTGCATTTGTAGAATGTGTTCACATCTTTGAAGAGGAGGAGAAGAGAGTGAGTGATAAGGCAACAGGAATTTATCGGAATATATGAAGTGCGAGAACTGCGAACGACATTTTAAGTGAAAGTTACGAAGTGTGAGAATAATGGAAGTGTTTGAAACATCAACTTATTAAACACGAGTTTTACTTCACAGTTCATAATAATGAAGCGTTCGTTTTGAACAAGTATTCACTAGCTGCCCATCGCGCCTAGATCATTTAACAGTCAAGTTGAATCATGCTGCGGTGTGAATAACATATTATGTTCAACGATACCGAACATATTTTGTCTGCGTTCTAGGGAGCCTTATTCTCTCAGGAACGGAAAGGGACCTCCTAGCGAAAAAGGCGGATGCGCTGGCTACTACCCACACGATTTTGGAGCCCTTGCATCACTCTTGACAGCGGTGGCTTTGACCTCAGTAGTTCTCTCCCTTAATGTAACACATTGTCAAGTGCGTCTTTGACAACTGGAGTATATCCACTTGTTGGGACTGCCTGTTTGTTTTCTTTGCTTTATGTATCGCACGCACAAGAGGCACAAAAAATGGTCCAGACTCAACAGATATCCAAAGAACAAAGACCAGAAAGAAGAAATATAGCAGCTTCTGGAGGCGTGGGAGCCAATAGAGTTGTACCTGCGTCAGGGTGCTTCGGGGGCGTTCCTACAACAGTGCAGTGAGAGCTTACTACGATTGTTAGAAGATTAGAAGTTGTATGTTTGGTGGGAGTGTCATGTGTCAACTGCTAAGGTTGAACCTTCATCATAAAATTAACGATATAATTTCCATCCAGGATGTTGATATACGTAGCCTGTGCTTAGAGAACAAGCATAACCTACATATCTAAAACAAATTAAGTCAGTGAAAATGTATGCACACTCGAAGAAAATTAATGTAGATGTTTTATTTTACTTGTAATATAAGAAAAGTTACAGTACTACGAACAAGAGCGTAGGTAATAAACATTTTCATAGACATTTTCTCGAACACATGTACCCCTAATGTTACCGAGTGGGATAGCTCAGGCGGTAGCGTCTGTGGCCTGCATTCGGGAGCTCCCGGGTTCGATTCCCGGTGGCCCCCCCCTTGTTCCATGGGCTTTCCCGGGGTAGGCGCATGCTGGAGTGGTTTATTTCATCCCATTAATCATTTCATTCATCCTTCACCCCGTTTGGTCTATTTCAGGGTTGGAAGTGTCGGCGGTGGTGTTTCGGTGCAGCGTAACAGGAAAAACGACGCTCTCTGTAAGCTTTCTCCGACCCTCGGTCTTCGGCTGGTTGCCGGGATATAAGGACGGCCTTGAGGGAGGCCCCCGGTCTGTCTGTTCGACTGCTGGGGCATCTCAATCTGAAAAACTATAGGGACTCTGTCATAGTTGTGCCGTCACTCCTGATTCCGGCTGCCCGGTGTATCACCTCATCCCTCCCTCCCAGGGGCGCTCCCTCTTGGGGCGTCAGTACAATATCATAATTCCTGGATCGGTTCCGAATCCGCTCATCTAATCTAATCCCCACTTGCTGACGAATATCATCGATTCATACGTCTCATTTTGCTGCTTTCGTTTCAAAATCGAGGGATTCAGATAATATTGCCTTTTTCTTCGTAACCTATAAAACACACATACATTTTAAATGCGCCCTTCTGCTCCAGTGAGTTTCATAGTTTTAGCTCGAGTCTTTTACAGGCTCTTCATTCTCAACCGAATACTCCCCTTGCCAATATCTTCGTCTTCATAGTCCACGTCTCCGACCTTAAATTATTTTTGAAGTACTGAATCTAATTTGTTGTCCATATTATTTTCAAACAACCCGCTTTGAGTCACGACATCAACTATCAAACAATTGACTCAGTCTCCTAAATTATAATCTCTTAATAAGCCATTGTATTGGTTATAGGGCATAGCTGTTGAATTGACGGCATTGCGTTACCGAAATGAAGATGGCTAAGTTAATTAATTTTTCTTTTATGAAAACACTACCCACTCTCATAACGCGAAATGCTAATTCTTGTGGATTACTTTATCAAAAGTAACTTCATCAAGTGTAACCCCTGCGAGCACCCCCAGCGCACCCACGGAAATAATTAAATATGAAATGATCCTCCACATCATATACGAGTACCTACTGTAGAAACGTAATCAATGACTAAACAAACGAAAAGCATACCTTAACTCTTGAAGCAGGCAGAAAATGAAGTCTGTGTGTGGCTTGTCTGTCTGATTTCTACTCCCTGCAGTTGAAGGCTCAATCCGCTACTTTACTGTGATAAATCATTGAGAGAGAACAATGAGAAAACATAGGTAAAAACGCCATCATTCTCTGTTATTGAAACAAAGCTGGTCACTGTTCAGGGATTCGCGATGAGTTAGGACGACCACCAAGGGCGTCGCAGGTTATGTCTGCCACACATGGTCAGGTCTCTCCAAATATTGATTCTCGTAAGGATGTCCCAGGTATAAATATCCTCACACCAAACGGATTTTAAGTTATCGTATTGCAGTTACAATAACATTTTAATAGCTATTGTTCAACTGCTTCTACAATTTCTCTATAAGAGAAAAGTTGCCGGGTCTCCCAGAATATTTGCAATCAAAATTCGTAATAATTAATAAGAAGAATAGCTATCCACAGCATTTGAAGGTCCAGGGGTAAAATAGGCAGTCAATTACAGTGCTTTTTCAGGAGAGGAGTTATAAAGTTTAAGAACTCATTAACGCTTAATATATTATCAGTTATCATTTCTAAGAACTTAACACTATGAAGAACATGTAGGTAGAATATGAAAACTATTTGGTTTTATATCAAGGAAAGTTTAACAATTTTGAAAACATTATTATGGCTTGGCAATTATTTCCCCTGAAGTTGATATGGCGAATAAAGACTAAAGTGCTGATACTTATTGCAAAACAATGTTGCCAACTATTGACATGTTTCTATGTGGAACCATACTTAACAATTAATTGGAAAACTTCATTTTTTTCATTGTTAGACATTAAAGCAAACACAATATATGTGTATATACATTTATGATGTATTACATACATAATTATCGAGAAGAGTAAGTCACTGACATTCACTTATGAGGTTGACCAGTGTGATAGCATGCCACCCTTGGATTTGTACAGAATTTCTTCAAACATTATAGATAGTCATACTTTTCTTTCGTGATCGGCAAATCAGCTAAAAACAAAATCTGATGTTTACACTACATGACTTTCTCTACTCTTATACAAACTATTTTTACAAACGCTTATTCTCCATATGCTTCATGTTAATCGAGATATCGGGATGTTAATCTTATTGCTAATTTTCTTGTAGATGCAAGGGGAATTGGTAGGCTTTAAGCGATAGTCAAATATTTTAAGAGCTAGTTGCTATGTGCAGTATTCCATTCTCCTTGCATTACCAGGACAAAAAATAATGAATAACGAATCTGAGAAAAAGTTCAAGTATTGGAAAATTTAAGGGAATAACAAGCAATATCCCGAAAATGGTTCACCCAACAAAAAAAATTGTATATGACATAAATTGTGTATTTTAACGCGATCTACATTTTTTTGTGCAGTAACATTTTGCTTATCTCTTATGGTTTACCAGCTATGCAAAAGTCGTTCACAATGAAGAATACTTTTGGAGACATTCCCAGAAAATTCGAGATATACATTTTATTTGTCATGAAAATATCTTAAACGTATGATATTTTAATCAAAACCGTTAGAGCCATTTTTGAGAAAATTAAAAATTTCTAAAAATGTTCCATGTAAAGGGTAATCTGGGGTGGGGGATTTTCTTGAAAACCTTCGTGTCGCATCTCTGGAAGATACTGAACCTAAATACCAAGTTTGGTGTTTATCCGACGTTCGTTTCTGAGTTATGCTGTTCACAGATACACACACACACACACGGACGTGTTTCCAAAAATACTTGTTTTGGATTCAAGAGGCCTCAAAACATGTATTTCCGGTAAAATCTTGGTATCGAACTTTTGGGTGGAATGCAATACTTCCCCTATTTACTATACGTAGTAGAGAAAGTAATAATTAATCACCTGAGTCATATGTTCCTAATATTGATAATGTTTTAAGGATTTTTTCTATAATTGAACCGTGCAGTAATTTGCGAAAAGATATATAAAATTATTAAAGGATAATTAAAAGATAATTAAAATTATTACAATTAATATTATTAAGTCATTAAAATTGACTTAGTGAAACAGATGAACAACACGCTATGATTTGGCACATTAGTCCTCTGTATACTGCATAAGCTGTCGCATCAAAGAATTTGCGCGGATACACTGGTGCAGTAATTTCAGTAAATAAAAGACGTTATAGCTAGAAATATAATACGTCAGTATTTTGCTACCGTAAATCGGTTATATTCTACAATACTATAAATTATCAGAAATGTTAACAAATATATGTGGTTTAGTTTTAAGAAACTAAAGATTCAATTTGCCGTAGCATTACAGTTATTAATGATGGGACCGATAGGTGTAGTCAGGGGGTGAGAAAGACTCATTTCTTGTGCGATCTGCAAAGGCCTGCAGCCACATGGCTATTTCAAACTGTACCTTTTTCTATCCTTACCGTTCAACTCCCTTTCTCGCTCTCTCGCCGTTATAAAAGTGCATACAAAAAAGATCTGCCTAACGCTGCGGTGCCAATATCCAAAGATAGTCAAATATTTCTAATATTTCTCAGCGAGTTGCGCAGTCGACCGGAAAGAACAAGTATGCGTGACCGATCTAGTCCAAGCCGCTTAAAAAAAAAAAAAAAAAAAAAAAAAAAAAAAAGGAAGTATGTCAAAGATGCAAACAATCTTTTAGAGTAAAAAAAAAAGGTCTGTTACAATGGGAGCTCCCGGGTTTTAGAGCCGAACGTGGCTTGCATTCAGCGCAATTTCAGTTCCTCAAACTCTTAATTGTTGCAGAAGTAGACTGCTATGAGACAGAATGTTACTCTTTGTTGGGTACGTGAATGTTGGAACTATAAGTAGTTCAGTTTTGTCAGAAATGTTTGTAACAAAATAATAAATTAAAATCTGTCAAATGGTTTATAAATACTTAAAACTATTTAATGTTATAAGAATGGAATTCAAAATCACACAAGCTCTTTTCACTTTTTTAAAGCTTGGGTTAAAATTGAAAACAATAAAAGTCTGATGTGTCACTCACGTGAATTTCTCTACTCTTGTACAAACTATTTTTACAAACGCTTATTCTCCATCTATTTCATGTTAATCGAGATAAACATTCTTATTGCTAATTTTTTTGTAGGTACAAGGGGAATGTGGTAGGCTTTAAGCGATAGTCAAATCTTTTAGAGCTGGTTGCTATGTGGAGCATTCCATTCTCTTTGTATGTCCAGGACATAAAAAACGAATAACGAATTCCCATTTGCTAAAAAGTATAAGTATTGGAAAATTCAAACAAGGAATATCTCGGAAATGGTCGACTGCACAATAAAACTGTAATCACATAAACTGTGTGTTTTAACGAGCTCCGCATTTTTTTTGTATACAAACATTTTGTCTGTCTTACGGTTTACAAGTTATAAAAAAGCCATTCAGAATGAAGAGGGCTTTTGGGGACATTCCCAGAAAATTCAAGATACACTTTTTATTTGTCATGAAATTGTCTTAAATATATGCTAAGTTAATCAAATCGTTAGAGCCATTCTTGAGAAAATAAAAATTTTCGAAAAATGGTCCATGTAAATAGTAGTT
Source organism: Deroplatys truncata (assembly GCA_030765065.1). Taxonomy (NCBI): domain Eukaryota; kingdom Metazoa; phylum Arthropoda; class Insecta; order Mantodea; family Mantidae; genus Deroplatys; species Deroplatys truncata. The sequence goes on from CM060978.1 coordinate 196,875,115, forward strand.
TGCGTTGGGGGATTTTCTTGAAAATCTCCGTGTCTCGTCTTTAAAAGATACTGAATCTAAATACCAACTTTGGTATTTATACAACTTTTTGTTTTTGAGTTATGTTGTTCACAGACACACACACACACACACGGACCTTTTTCTAAAAATGCTTTTTTACTTTCTCTACTACGTATAGTAAGTAGGGGAAGTATTGTATTCCACCCAAAAATTCGATACCGAGATTTCACCGGAAATACATGTTTTGAGACCCCTGAATCCAAAAAGAAATCATTTTTGGAAACGTACGTGTGTGTGTGTGTGCGTCTGTCTGTCTGTCTGTCTGTGTGTCTGTGAACAGCATAACTCAGAAACGAACACTCGGATAAATACCAAACTTGGTATTTAGGTTCAGTATCTTCCAGAGATGGGACACGAAGGTTTTCAAGAAAATCCCCCACCCCATATTAACCTTTACATGGAACATTTTTCGAAAATTTTAATTTTCTCAAAAATGGCTCTTAACGCTTTTGATTAAAATATCACATGTTTAAGATATTTTCATGACAAATAAAATGTATATCTTGAATTTTCTGGGAATGTCTCCTAAAGTATTCTTCATTGTGAACGACTTTTGCCTAACTGGTAAACCATAAGAGATAGACAAAATTTTACTACACAAAAAACGTAGAGCGCGTTAAAGTACACAATTTATGTCATATACATTTTTTGTTGTCGAGTGAACCATTTTCGAGATAATGCTTGTTATTCCGTTAAATTTTCCAATACTTATACTATTTCTCAAATGGGAATTCATTATTCATTTTTTTGTCCTGGTAATGCAAAGGGAATGGAATACTCCACATAGCAACCAGCTCTTAAAATATTTGACTATCGCTTAAAGCCTACCAATTCCCCTTGCATCTACAAGAAAATTAGCAATAAGATTTACATCTCGATATCTCGATTAACATGATGCATATGGAGAATAAGCGTTTGTAAAAATGGTTTTTCAAGAGGAGAGAAAGTCATGTGAGTAAGATTTTTTTATTCAGAGGGTCTCAAACATGTATTTCCGGTAAAATCTCGGTATCGAATTTTTGGGCGGAATGCATAGTTCCCCTACTTACCTACTATAGGAGAAGAGAAAGCAAAAAGAGATCTAACGTGACCGGACACACTTGAAATTAATCATTCTTCTGAATACATTGAAAGGGCAGCAATAGAAAAAACTAGTTGAATCAGTAATTTCGGATAAATTAATCAAAAGACCGCACACGTGCTATTGACTTGGATTTATGATGATAGATTCTACCTAACAGTAATTTTACTTCTCTTGCAACAGATTGCAGAAGTTGTATATGCACTGTGTATATCAAAGTGTTGTAGATATATTTTTTCTTTGTCAGTGCATTCAAGCCGAGATATTGCCCCTCATAAGTCTACGTCCCTTCATTAAGAGTTTCACTTGGACATTTTCATTGCCGCAGTATTTAGGACCCACCGCATTGTGATGTTTCATGACGGCTCTTAGTCGGGAAAAAATATGAGTTCCTGGAACAAGCTGCATCTCATATCAGTACCATGAACTTTGAGTCAAACCTGACCTGTCTCTGAATAATCTGTGTCTTTCAAAATGGATTAGGACTTTGGTTTCAGGCGTATACTACGTATAGTACGCAGGGGAAGTATTGTATTCCACCCAAAAATTCAATACCGAGATTTCACCGGAAATATATGTTTTGAGACCGCCTGAATCCAAAAAATCTGATGTGTTACACTCACATGACTTTCTCTACTCTTGTACAATCTAATTTTACAAACGCTTATTCTCCATATGGTTCATGTTAATCGAGATATCGAGATGTCAATCTTATTGGTAATTTTCTTGTAGATGCAAGGGAAATATGATAGCTTTTAAGCGATAGTCAAATATTTTAACGCTGGTTGCTATGTGGCGCATTCCATTCTCTTTGCATGTCCAGGACATAAAAAAAATGAATAACGAATGTGAGAAAAAGTACAAGTATTGTAAAATTTAGGAAATAACAAGCAATATCTCGAAAACGGTTCACTCAACAAAAGAAATGTATATGACATAAGTTGTGTATTTTAACGCGCTCTACATTTTTTGTGTAGTAAAATTTTGTCTATCTCTTATGGTTTACCAGTTATGCAAAAGTCGTTCACAATGAAGAATACTTTTGGAGACATTCCCAGAAAATTCTAGATATACATTTCATTTCTCATGATATTATCTTAAACATATGATATTTTCATCAAAATCGTTAGAGCCATTTTTGAGAAAATTAAAATTTTCGAAAAATCTTCCATGTAAAGGGTAGTCTGGGGTGGGGGGATTTTCTTGAAAACCTTCGTGTCGCATCTCTGGAAGATACTGAACCTAAATTCCAAGTTTGGTGCTTATCCGACTGTTCGTTTTTGAGTTATGCTGTTCACAGACACACACACACAGACACACACACAGACACACACACGGACATGTTTCCAAAAATGCTTTTTTTGGATTCAGGAGGTCTCAAAACATGTATTTCCGGTGAAATCTCGGTATCGAATTTTTGGGTGGAATGCAATACTTCCCCTACTTACTATACGTAGTAGAGAAAGTAAAAAAAGTATTTTTGGAAATATGTCCGTGTGTGTGTGTGTGTGTGTCTGTGAACAGCTTAACTCAGAAACGAACAGTCGGATAAACACCAAACTTGGTATTTAGGTTCAGTATCTTCAAGAGATGCGACACGAAGGTTTTCAAGAAAATTCCCCACCCCAGATTACGCTTTACTTGGAACATTTTTCGAAAATTTTAATTTTCTCAAAAATGGCTCTTAACGATTTTGATTAAAATATCATATATTTAAGATACTTTCATGACAAATAAAATGAATATCTCGAATTTTCTGGGAATGTCTCCAAAAGTATTCTTCATTGTGAACGGCTTTTGCATAACTGGGAAACCACAAGAGATGGACAAAATTTTACTACACAAAAAATGTAGATTATTTACATGGAAAAGTGAAACATTGGTGCAGTCGAGTGCACGGAAACGTGCCGATGCTTTTGATTTCCTATAGTGTTTTTCTTTATTTAATGGTGGCGAAACTCTTAGCATCTGTGTTCCACACCAACACTAGGTGAGCAAATCCCTTATTGGTTAGAATATAAGTTCGACACACACGCATTAGCTTATGGATCAAGATCAGGCCTAGCTGAGCGACGAAGGGGAGGAGTACGGAAACATTTCACAACAGCCCCTCAATGAGCCCTCGTAAATTTTTTATATCATTAATCTATAAACACAGGTAGGTATTAGGCTCAAGGGCGAAGGAAAAGGGAGCAGTAAGACAACATGAAGCGGATTGCTAAAACCAGGTAATGGGTGGCCATGTTGACATGGTGTGACATAGGCGGTTTAGTATTTCCTTACCAACATAAATCACTGCGCATTATATCAGCACGTTTGTGTGATTTTACACTATATTCACTCTTAGGTTGATCCGCGGCAACACAAACCCACTTGGTCAGTGCAGCGTGGTGCAACACGGTAGTAATGCGCGCAGGAAAGTAGTCCCATGCTAATACTCTGAATTTTAGAATGAATTTATCCTTAAATAGTATAATATTCTATACAAATACCTAAGGTTTTATTTAACGCTGATTTATACCGTAAAACAGAGCTACAAGTCCCATGATGCAATTTGTATGAGTCACCTGGCATCCGGGTAGGCGCAGAATATTGTTTATAGCCAGAAACCAGCAGTTGTGTTTAGTATCATGCAGGACGATGAATTCGCTCTTGTGTTTTCGTCGAATTACCTAAAGCATTAGCCGCGCAAACCATTGACTAGCGGTGAAAAAACAATAGTGTTGAATCTTTTATAAGTTATGTGAGAAATGTCCAACACTTTCCGCGAAAGAAATGGTGAAATTAACTTTTGAACTGTGCTGGTGCAGAAAAATCTGAAACGAGAAAAGTGGTTACACCCGGAAAAGAAAGAAATAAAACTATCAGTCTTATCATCTTTAACCCTTAACAGAATATGCTAGTCGCCGTTTCAGTTGTTGAAATAAGGACTCTGTTCTTTTTTTACACTACGTGCCGCTTGCACTGGTCACATGGTCTGAAAGTGTGACAGTATTTCTAGTCTGAATGGCGGAAGGATACATTATAGCGGTGCACTGGTCACCTGGGGTTTGTTTTGACGCGGACCAACCTAAGAGTGAATACAGAGTACTGTCCATTCCAAACCTTTCACTGAAAACAAACTCTTTGTATTATCCGCGCGAAAGTAGTTCGCAATCCCCGCCCATAATGGCTGCTTGTTCCCCTCCCACATGCTTGTTGAACACTATTTAATCTATAAAAAGGCGCCCTGCGTGAGAATCATAGTTCAAACTGCAACCTGAGGTAACAATCGATTTTATAAGTATGCGGCAATGAATATTTTACTTACGTTAATCACAATCCTCGGGCAAAAGTGCAACACCCAAATCCGAATCCTCCGAAGATGACCTAGCTGCCGTATCAGAATCAGAACTACTCTCCAAAATAATGACAAGCTTATCCACAATTCCACAGCACTGTAGCACTTAAAACAAGTTCCCACGTTTTATCCTCTTCTATGTTGTATTATGTCTGTTTATATTTCATGCTCGCTTTCGTTACACTTCTCACTGAAACGCCTGTAAAATCCGATATTAGTTTCCTAATATGCAATAATGCAAGTGTCGGGAATTTTTGTAATAGTGAGCTGAATATATGAAGTATTGTTTGTTTTTAGCCACTTTTTAACTGTTTCCCGCTTCTGTGTTTGAACAGTTTATTCGCAGTACACGCACCTTCCTCTGCCATGTAAACTCAAACACCAACTGACTAAATCACAAGATTTGACCTGAGCTGAGCATATGTGTGTTAGCATATTATGAATGACTGTTCGCTTATCATATTTCCTGTGTTATGCAAAGTGTTTATTCGGTACTCGGATAGCACCTCTGGGAATTCGTTGCTGCATTTCTTGTGTATGTAAGAGTGGCAGTTGTGCATTTGGTTGGTATTAACAAGCAAGATGATCTCGGCGTCAGCGCAATATCAGGCGAAAATCATTTTTTGTAATCTCTTAACAGCTAGTATATATCCATTACCTTTAACGATGAGTTCGTATGATAACCGCAATAAAATGTGCAGTTCTATACCTTCCCTGCTCTAATATTTCAAAATACAATACAGTATTGAACTACTTACGTTGGCGTGAGAGTATATTCTTGGGTTCGTGACAAGCCGAAGCACGTGCTTCTGTTTACATCAGACGGAACTCTGGTTTGGAATGGACAGTAGACATCCAGTGAACCGAGGTGAAAGATTCGGCTCATGCGCAGTGTAAATTTCTTTGACAAAATTCAAGTTGCTCAACTATTGTCCCCCGCTGTACATTTATGATCTTGTTGAAATCTGAAAGCTGTCATAGCAAACACGAAGTTTTTCATATTTCTTGAAGTTGTGGTTTTGATTGCATCGCACTTACAACAAATAAATTTGAATTAATGTTCCGGAAGAGGCGCGTGTAGCAAACAAAGCGTTCTCTGTGTCGGCAACATTTCGCATGACATATTGCCGTTCAGCAGATAACTTTATGAAGCAGTAGCCGCTGCAATCAAAGACTTCCACTCAAATCTACTCATGTTACCGACCGAAACAAGCTGGTGCTGTAGACTTAATGTATCATCGGCCTACGTGGGGCGTGTGCTTGAAACGCCTTAGCACTTTCCTCCCAAAGAGGGATTTCTTGTTGATCAAATGGAGACGTATTTGGGCTGTCTTTTATGAACACTTTTACATTACTGTTGGGAGTTTCTTCCTAGTTATTTGGCCTACTGCTTACCTATAGTAAGCAGAGGAAATATTCGACCAAACAAAATTCCACAAAAAATTCGATACGGAGATTTCACCAGAAATTCGCGTTTTGAGACTCTCTGAAACAAAAGATAGTTTTGGAAAAAAGATCTATGTGTGCGAACAGCATAACTCAAACGAAAATTCAGTTAAATACCAAACTTGATAGGTTTCAAAATTTTCCAAGTACCGACACGAAGATTTTCAAGAAAATTCCTCCACCCCAAACTACCCTTTACACAGCAAAATTTTCAAAAATGATGATTATTCTTTAAAATGGCTCTTGACGAGTTTTGTTAAAATATATGTTTAAGATATTTTCACGACAAATTAAACATATATCTTGAATTTTCTGGTTATAGCCTGTGAATTCCTCTTCATTCTTAATGACTTTTACATATGTACACAATTTGTGTTTTTTTTGTGTGGAGTTAGCCATTTCCGAGATATTCTTTGGTAGATTTTGGTTTGAATTTTCAAATACATCTTTGTTAACTGAAAGTCGTTCTTTTTCTTATATCGTGGCCATGCAAAGAGTATAGAATTTCAACCCTCACATAGTGGCACGCTCTTTAAACATCTGACAATCGCTTTACCCACTGCAACCTACAACGAAACGTGTAAATGTGAGCGTTTTCTGGATTAACAAGAAGTAGTTAGAGTGATAAGCCTTTAAAAGAGTAGTTTGTAGAAGAATGAGTAGAGAACTCACGTGAATGCAACAAATCAAACTTTTTTTATTAATGATAATCTCCTTTCTTCAAAGCTTATTCTATACTTAATTGTTTTCTCTGCTAAATACTTGTAATAAGTAGGAAAAGTATTGTATTCCACCCAAAAATTCGATATCCAGATTTCACCGAAAATACATGTTTGGAGGCCCTTGATTAAAAAATAGCAATTTAGCAAAAGTTCCGTGTGTGTCTGATAAAACACCAAACCCTATGCAACGCGAAATTTTGAAGAAAACTGTGCCCCAAAATCCGCTTTAAAATGTAAACCCTTTCGCTATTTTTATATTTTCTAGAACATTCCTTTAATGATTTTAGTGAAAATACCATACATTTTAAGATATTTGCATGACAAATTAAATTCATATCTTGAATTTTCTGGGATTAGCCTATAAAATCCTCTTCATTTAGAAGGACGTTTGTAGAATTCTATTTAACGGGTAAACCATAAGAAACAGACAAAAACGTATTATACAAAAAAGTGACTTTTTAAAGCACGCAATGTATTTGAAGTAACCTTTTCTGCAGAATCAGCCATTTCCAAGATACCACTTTATATGAGCTTAAATTTTTCAATGCTTCTCGCGATGTCCTGGAAAGAATATGGAATTTCAAAGCCAGCGTAATATACCGTGTAGCTTTTAAACATCTAGCGATTGGGTTTCCCTTGTGCCTACAACGAAATGTATAATTAAACTATTTTTACAAAGATTTATTTCAATTAATATGAAGTAGATAGAAAAATAAGCCTTTGTAAGAATGGTTTGTAGAAGCTGGGTACAGAATGCATCATATAAATAGCGCAAACTGAAACAGTTGTAAAGTATACGATAGTAGAAGCGAACATGTCCCAGTAAACAGTCTGCAAACGAGCCATGTGCGAGATAACTGCAAATGTGTGATTGTAAACCGCCACTGACTTCATTAAGGAATATCGTTCTAATTAGGACAATGAATTTGAAAAATATACTTTTCGTTTAATAATTGTCATTCTAAGTTGCCTCAAAGTTCACTCATAGCTTAACTTAACAAGGAATACAATTCGACTTCAGTATATTACATATTAATGCTGTACACTCTTCCCTGCTAAAGGGGGTGTTCAAAGTGTCGTCCTTGCATCGGATGCAATACTGCAGTCGTCTCTGCAGTGAATTTCGAATTCTTTCAAACACCCCCGGATCGTTTAGAAATTCTTGACAAGCACATACAACTCTCTGCTCCAGTACTTCAACGGTATCAACGGGAATCTGTACAGTACACTTTTGAGCTGACCCCATAAAGAAAAATCCAAAAGATTGAGTTTCAGATGATCGTGAAGGTCAAGGTACAGATGGCACTCGACCTATCCTCCTTGAACCGTATCTCCACGTTAGATGTCTTCTTTCAGTAGTAGTAAAATGTGCCGGTGCTCCCTCATGCATATACCACATGCTCCAACGTTGCTCAAGGGAAACATCCATCCTCAAGCAATTCACGTCAGTGGCGGCTCATAACCACACATTCGCATAATAAATCTCGCACACGACTTTTTTACGAACCCATGTTTACTGGAACCTTTTTGCTTCTATTATCGTATAGTTTGAACGGTTGTAGTTTTGTTTTTTCTGTTTTTATTTCTGCCTTTTTCTCTTTGGCTATCGCTACTTGGTTCTTAAATATTTAACCTCTTTTTCAGTCTTTATGCTCATTATGATTACTAGATGGTGATTCGTGAACGAACAAATTCATTTGAATGATTCCTACATCAAACGATGTGCTGCTACCTTTGTTCATTTGCTTCTCTAGCACCTGTTTGTGTTGGAGAGAATAAGTACTGCACTATGCTAAAATTCGAATTTCACCCGGGTCCCCGAATAAAAAAAAAAAGAAAGTATTTTTAGAAAAAGCCAAGCGTGTCCACGTGTGTAGGTGGGCGAGGAAGAGAAAGAGAGGGGGGAGCGCGAGAGCGAGTGAGAGAAAAGCCTAACTCAAAAATGAAAAAACGGATAACTTAGTATTTAAATTCAACATCTTCCAAGGATAAAACATGAAGATTAAGAAAACTGCCCTAACTCAAACTATCCTATACATGCAGTTTTTCCCTTATCTTTTATTTTCGCGAAAATGACTAACGATTTCAATTAAAATATCACATGTTGAAGATATTTGTACGACTAATAAAATATATATCCTAATTTTTATGCAATTAAGTTGTGAAGTCGTCTCATCTTGAATGAATTTTGTATAATTTTGTATAAGCAAAACTATAAGACAAAGTCAAAAAAATATACTAAACAAAAAATCTAGATCCGTTAAAATACAGGAGTTTACGTCAAGTAAATTTTTTTGTGGAATTAAACATTTCTGAGATATTCTTGCTATTGGTATGTTTTCCCAATACTTTATCATACGTTATGTTGAAGTACTAAGTTAGCGTTCATTTGTTTCTCGCAATATTGTGCAAACGGTATGGAATTTCAGAACTAGCAAATAGTAACATGTTTTTTAAAGATTTGAATAATGTTACAGCCCCGTTTATTCTCCTCGTAGCTACAGGAAACATGTAATGAAAAAACTATCTCTGCAAACGCATATCTCGATTAACACGAAGTAAATAGAAAAAACCCCATGTTATACATTCACATGACTTTCTCTACCCTCTATCTTTATTAGTGGGTATACAAACTATTCTTACGAAAGCTTGTTTTTCTATCCACTACATTAAATCCAAATAAAATTATGCAAAAATAGCTGCATTACACATTTCGTTATAAATACAAACGGAACAGCGGTAGTCAAATGTTTAAGAATAGACATTATTTAGAAAATCGAATATTTCAAAAGGTGTTCCATGTAAAGTGTAGACGGGGGTGGGGTATTTTCTTAAAAATCTTTGTGTCGCAGTTCTGGAAGATACTAAACTGAAATACGAAGTTCGGTATTTATTCGACCTTTCTTTTTTGAGTTACGCTGTTCACAGGTGCGCGCGCGCGCGCGCACACACACACACACACACACACACATGCCCGCGCGCGCTTCCAATTATTTATTTTACTTCCCCTACTTACTATACCTTGTAGAACATGTGATAAGCTTTAAGGTTCTGTAAGAATAATTTGTAAAGAGAGATGCAAATAAAAGATAGTGGATAAAGTCATGTAACTGCAACACATCATAGCTTTTAATTATTGGAGCGAGTCTAGAGTTACTAATCTGCAATGACATTCACTTTGTTTTTGGGTTTGATTTTAATCTTGGCTTTCTATTACTTCTGGCTTTTACTTTCTCTACTACGTATAATAAGTAGGGGAAGTGATGCATTCCACCCAAAAATTTGATACCGAGATTTCACCGGAAGTACATGCTTTGAGGTGCCCTGAATCCAAAAAAGAAAGCATCTTTGGAAACATGTCCTGTGTGTGTGTGTGTGTGTCTGTGAACAGCATAACTCAAAAACGAAAAGTCAGATAAATACCAAATTTGAAATTTGAGTTTTGTATCTTCCAAGGACACGACGCGAAGATTTTCAAGCAACTTCCACACCCCAGACTACCCTTTTCATGGAACATTTTCCGAAAATTTTGTTTTTCTCAAAAATGGCTCTAACGATTTTAATAAAAATAATATGTCCCCGAACGTTCTCTTCATACCGAATGACTTTTGCATAACCGGTAAACCGTAAGAGATAGACAAAATTTTACTACACAATTCATGTAGACTCGTTAAAATACACAATTTATGTCGTACTTTTTTGGTTTGGCATTTGCGAGATATTCCATGTTATTTATTTGAATTTTCTAATGCTTATATTTTTTCTGAAATGGAATTTCGTTTTTTTTTTTTTTTTTTTTTTTTTTTAATGTTCTCGAGGTACAAAGAGAATGGAATGCTCCACATAGCAACCAGCTTTTAAAAGATTTTGACTATCGCTTACAGGCTACAATATTCTCCTTGCACCTATAAGAAAATTAGCAATGACGCAGTGCCTGCAAATGTTTACTTCGATTAACATGAAGTAGATCGTGAATAAGTGTTTGTATAAGAGTAGATAGTCATGTGAGTGCAACACATCAGATATTTAAAGTTTGAATCACACACTTTGTCTACGGAGACCGAGCGGGATGGCTCAGGCGGTTGTGTCTGTAGTCCGCATTCGGGAGGTTCCAGGATCGATCTCCGATGACCACCCACTCTGGTCCATGGGTTTTTCGTGGTTCCCCGGGTCGCCAGGCGAATGCTGAGGTGGTCTATCTTCTACCACGACTCTCCTTCCTCTCATTTCCTGTACCCATCATCTTCCTTGTCATCTGTTTCAAGATTATAGGACCAGGTGACGGTGTTCGGCGGATTGCGGTTGGGCGGTGGCTTGCGCTCTGTAAAGGTTTCTTCCTGGCGTAGCTGCGGTACCGCTCAGTTAGGTCTCTCCTCAGCTTGGGGCTCTTCTCCGGGAGACCCTGGAGGTTGGTGGCTTGTGGGCAGGGACTGTACGGCGTCGGATGCGTTCTATCTAGAAGCGTTAGGGTTCCCGTCCACACTTCCGCACGTCGGCATCCGTATCTGATCACCCTTCGGGTCTCTCCCAGGGGTCACGTTGGAAGCACAATGGGTTAACTGGCCTGCGTGCGGTGTTCGGCCCCTCCATACTACTACTTTTACCTTTATGCTATGGAGTATAGGGAATAATCCTAATTAAAGAATAATCGCCCTTGTCCGGAATTCCGATTCGAGTATCTGGAATTGAGGCTAAAACGCTAACTACTAGAACACAGAAGCAATCGTTCATCTTTTACACATACGTACACCCCAATGACGATTTTTTTTTTCTTTCAGGTTTTCCTCAGTTCCATGGCAATTGCCGGAGGTGCCCTAAATTTATTCCCGGATTACAATGAACTTTACTTAGCGTGACGGAACCTAACGCTGCTAAACTAAAGTTCTAATTAGGTCCACTTAACGTAACGATAACGGCACTTGACTGGTAGTTCTTTTATTACTTCATGCTACTGCTTCACCCGATTCGTTCTAATTACCATGTCATCAAACTTAACGTAACAGGAAGGAAGAGCTTGACACTGCCGAAGTTACGTCGCGTTAAGTTAAGTCACGTTAAGTCAACCCTAAATAGTACCATTTAATATAATGTGTTAGACTTTCACGTTACGTTAAGTTTGTCGTAATTCCAGCCGAGGCCTTGAACGTTCCCTTTCCCAATTATCATTCGATTTCATGCATCATCAAAGTCTGCGCCTGTGGTGCCGTGTCCAATTAGAACGGCCGTTAAATAAAATTAAAAACATACTTACACCAATATATGTATAAATAAATAATTGATATTTTAGTGTATACTTTCTATTCTAGCATCCATAACGAAATATTTACTATATCTAATCGTTTGAAATAATAAATGTTTAATTTGTTCACAGAAATGATAGAAGTTTATGTAACTTTTAAGAACCTATCATCCCGCTGTGTTTCTTCCCTTTTTCTCAGTCCTTGTTTACTTATTTAGTCCTAGCATTTACACATCTTTATTTTTCTTTCTTTGATCTCTTTCACTAGTGACTGTGTTATGCCCAGAAAAGTCCCTAGGGTTTCCCTTGCTGTATATAGAAAACAGGCTATGTAGTCATCTCATGCCAACAGTTTATATCTAATATTAGCTTCACCCGGAAGCTGTGCCATGTGCCCTCTCTCAGACAGACTGACTCATACTGTAACTAGTGCAACATCTCTGGTTTAATGACCTTTTCTTCTTATAGACATATCCTCAATTTCACCTCTCTTGTAATCTGAATTTATTTTAACCAACCTTACCAAACAATATTAAGGTAAGACAGCCTTCTCTATGTTGCAATGTTATTTTTATAGACTTCTGGTATACTTTAATAAATAACTATTAGGGCTATGTTCCTGAAATTTGATGTTTGTTTTTCAAACCTTCATTTATAATAACAAAAATTAGTTTTAAAAGAAAAAGTTTAGTTTTTTTAAATATAATTTTTCAAAAAATATTCAAAATTAACTTTCTTAAAAAATAAAGTATTTAGAATTAAGAAAATTCCATTCTAGTTTCACTTATTATGGTGATATTTTTAAGCAGTAAAATTTCAAGCTTAGCTTCATTACTACACTAAGGTGTATCTGAACGCGAAAAACGATTAAATTAAGAAACTATTTTAAAAGATTTGATTACAAAATTCCCCACTTAGTTATTTAGAAGAGTTTAATACTATAATCAGCGTTTTAGCGTCTTCCTTGGTTCTCCTGTGTTTTCTCTTCAGCCGAGTTCAGAAATCTAACTTTTGCATTTTAGAAAACATAGGCATATAAAAGAAAGTCTGTAAAAGTAGGCGTGTCCTGCATAAACATGATTACTCTTTGACATATTTAGGACATTATTGTGCAAATTAAGTATATCATATAATTAAAAATAGTCATTTGATTACATACACTTGTACACATCTTAAATATTCAAAATATCCAAAAATCTTAAAATTGAGAGAATGAAACAAAACTATTAAAGAGCTGGGATATTCTTTTATAAAGATCGAAAACAATTGAAAGCAATTATATAATTTACTTGAAAAGTGATATGTGTGGGTAATTAAATAATAGGTACCTATAAATTAAGACAGAATTAGTTTTATATAGTGTTCGATTTTAATGGAACTGACCTCGAATGTTTATTTTAAATGGAAGACAGTCTTACGTTATTGAACAGTGCTATTAGCGGCTTTTCAAAATTAGAGGGCTTGTCTAACTTTAACATGTTATGTATCTTTTTGAACATTGTGTTCCGTTTAACAGAATAAATGGTGTACTTTCCTTTCTCAAGCGTTTAAGTATTAGACATTTGAATTGAAAATTTTAATGTAACGCACTATTGAATAACAACAAAATTTACCAAAACACTGATTTGAGTTGCCCGACAATAAAAGAATTGTATTTTATAATTATAAATGCTGTTCAAGAATTATGTTTAATAAACTTCTGTTAATGTCTGAAATGTTAATATTTCTCACAAAAATCAATATTAAATCAAGATGTTGGAGTAGCTTATTTTTGTTTCGTTACATGCTCCCCTTGGGAAAAGTAAAACGTCAGCTAAGGTCGTACACCAATTCAAAAATTAAAAACCCGATTTTTGGCTTCAGAATAGCAACCATACCCATTCACATTGGTTATTTATTCAGAATTTACTACAAAATAAGATTGATTGGTTATAGATTTATTATGTGATCATTGAAGATATTCTTTTAACTTGGAAACAGCATCTAGGAACGGTAATTCATGCGAATGTGCAGAGTTGATGTGCAATGTTTGTTTATACTTTTCACGTAATGGACTGCTGGTGGACAGCTTTTACTTGTACGTTTATAACACTACAATTTATTAACTTAATGATTTGACTGCAAATTCCGTCTGTCTGTGCATGCGGTCAGTTATGTTTCGGCCTTACCTCGCGTCGCATGTTGAAAAGTGTTTCTCATTTTGATATAAAAATATTGAAGTTTTTGATAAACAAGCAATTGATATGTACCACCAGAAATTGTCGTTTCTAACGCTTCCATAGTGGCTTAAGACCTTAGGGGTTACGTCATTCCACCAAGCGATGCCTAGTCAATTTATAAGGTGCAGGCACCCAGAGGGCAGAATCCGTAACCTTCGATGGTAGAGTGATCATGAGGACAGCGGTGGAATGAGAGGACCTACAGCTTTTACCGTGAATTCCGAATCACGTTGGGCCTTGGGGATACATTTCTATGAGCAAGTCAGAGGTGAAAGTGTGGATAGAGCTGACTTAAAATTGCCAACCCAGGACCGGAAATCGAACCCCGGACTCTCAGTAGGAGAGCTGGAAACGAAACCGCAGCGCTACCCCGGCACCCTTCCTCCATAAATATGGTGTATTTCTAACTACGAGGCCCTTATTTTGGTGACCTAAAATGTTTGAAAAAATGTATCTATAATATGATCTAAAATTTTAAAAAAATGACATAATTACAAAAAATATCTAAAATTGGGATTTATTTAATTTGCTAAGTTAAAGTTATAAATTAATTTATGCATGGGTGGGTATAGCTGTTAGTACAAGCAGAAGTGATTATAAGAATAATAAATGAGTTAATTTTAAAATTAATTTAAAAAATATATTTATTCCATTTTCTTGTTTGAAAAATCTGAAAAGAAAATTAAGAAATTTGTTTTTGAAGCAGAGCTTACAGAAATGTTTGCTCTTTTGAGTTCTAAAATTATACAAAATTCACAGGGAATGAAGAGGGCTTCACGGCCTATCACACAAAACAAGGATAAAGACAGTGGCAGCTGACTATAAGCACTCATTAACGCAAAAAAGGGAAAACTGGCCTGTCTCATTCCTAATTTGGGACATGTATTCATAACAGTAATTATGCCTGCTCCCCTGAAAATAGCCACCCCTTCACCCCACAAGGAACCCTTTCCGACTAATGATTAAATATAAACGTGATTTTTTTAAATCAAGAATGCGAGTAAAAGATGTAGACAAAGTTACCCTTACTTCTCAGTTGAATAGTACAATTTCTGATGTTCGAGAAGTTATGCTTATGTAAAAATGTCAGTCACACAAATCTCTTTATATACTCAATGTAAAGCAAGAAAATTACAAAATATGACGTAGAATCGAAAAAAATCCCTAAAATGGCATTAATTACCAAAAACTCTGATGTGTTACACTCACACGACTTTCTCTACTCTTGTACAAACCATTTTTACAAACGCTTATTCTCCATATGCTTCATGTTAATCGAGATGTTAATCTTATTGCTAATTATCTTGTAGATGCAAGGGGAATATGGTAGGCTTTAAGTGATAGTCAACTCTTTTAATCGCTGGTTGCTATGTGGCGCATTCCATTCTCTTTGCATGTCCAGGACATAAAAAAAATGAATAACGAATTTGAGAAAAAATATAAGTATTGGAAAATTTAAGGGAATAACAAGCAATATCTCGAAAATGGTTCTCAATAAAAAAAAATGTACATGACATAAATTGTGTATTTTAACGCAATCTACATTTTTTTGTGTAGTAAAATTTTGTGTATCTGTTATGGTTTACCAGTTATGCAAAAATCGTTCAGAATGAACACTTTTGGAGACATTCCCAGAAAATTCAAGATATACATGTTATTTGTCATTAAAGTATCTTAAATATATGATACTTTAATCAAAATCGTTAGAACATTTCTGAGAAAACTAAAATTTTCGAAAAATGTTCCATGTAAAGGGTAATCTAGAGTGGGGGATATTCTTGAAAACGTTCGTGTCGCATCTCTGAAAGATACGGAACCTAAATACCAAGTTTGGTGTTTATCCAACTGTTCGTTTCTGAGTTATGCTGTTCACGGACGGACAGGCAGACACACACACGGACACACACACGGACATGTTTCCAAAAAAAAAAAATTTTGGATTCAGGGGGCCTCAAAACATATATTTCCGGTGAAATCTTGGTATGGAATTTTTGGGTGGAATACAATACCTCCCTTACTTACTATACGTAGTAGAGAAAGTAAAAATTACCCAATAAATATACATTCTCGTCATCTTGGGATCATGATAAGGATTTATATATACGTTAGCAATGCCTATGATGCAAAAATTAAAATATGACATGATATCTCTCTCTTATACATTGCATAGCTAAAATGAGTGTACTGGCAGGGATTTCCTCAAAAGAATCACATTTTCAACCCCAACGGTTAGACCCAGGAAGGACGCGGACATTGACGGTAAAAGCAGAAGTCACCTTGTTTGTGATCCTGGAGAAACCCACATGGGTAGGGGAGTAACACCATTTCCGGTTGGGGAGCAGACCCTTCCCGTAATAAAGTCACTTGGTGTAAGGTTACCCCGTCATCAAGGGGGACGTAAGGTTCCTTTCCTGATTTCCTGCTGCTCCAACTTCCCCTTCAAGCTTGTTTATTTTAATGCGGATTAAGCGATTTGATTTATATTGTCGTAAGGGAGAGTCCAATTTGTAAAGGTAGAATACCAACTTATACCTACTTATTTGCTTTTGAAACAAAGATGGCTTTAGGCTAAGAAGTGACTCACTCGAGGAATTGTCAAGTTTATTGTTAAGTGTCTTCTTAGGGCTGGTCACAGATTTCACTCAGATTACGGAAGGATAATGTAGGTGTGTACTCGAGGGATATTGCTTTCGGCTCTTATTTGACGGGAGGTTTACTCTTAACCGCTATAAATGTTATTTAGATGAAGATTGACATTCCCTGATTGGCGCATCTAAAAACCTACCGAAAAACAGTTGCTATAATTGTAATTCCCAGTTAAAGCTACCTTGGATAAAAAGAAAAGTGGAAAACCTTTGTACGTGAATTACTTTATTATTATTATTGTTATTATTATTATTATTATTATTATTATTATTATTATTATTATTATTATTATTATTGTTTCTGTATATTGTGAAGTTTTCGAGACGGAGTTTCATGATGATCACTGCTTAAACCAAATTCATTTTAATTTGCAGGAAAGTAAATAAAATCGTTCCCTAATTGCCGATTAATTAATCTCAAATCAATTTGACTTTTCATTGCGTTGCACGAACAGTGACCACCAATGAGCCTATTTTCTTCAACTGATTGTCGAAATATTTTGGCAATGGTGTATTTTAGGAACCACAGCCAGCAGATGTTCCTTTATTCAAAGCTTCGTGAGTGGAAGCACTTTCGGTTTTGAGATAGAAATAGGTGAAAACGAATCTCTCGAGAAAAGTTGGGGGCATTATTTTTTCTATAAGCAATAGAGCTGGTTCATCACAAAAAGCGAGAAGTTCCGAAGTTCTTTTTAAATTCAGATCTTTTATGCTGTACTAAGATTTCATTAGAAGAATCCGTTATTTTGCTTTTAGAATAGTAACAAAAAACAACAGAAACAAAAACCTGCAAATTGCCGAAACTTACAGGTAAAGAATAAACGGCTGTTGTAAACTTTGTGTTATTTTCTATCATAAAATAGGCCCCTTTTTCAACTAGGAAATAATTGTATAACGTATGCTTTTGCACCTTTTTACCACAAAGTAAATTTTGGAACGAAAAAACGAATATTACAATTAGAACATTTGTTATTATTGAGGAAGACTAGTATATGATTAAGTAGTATACTCCCACACCACTTTAATTAATGTTAACGTAGAGCATTCTTTGTATTTTGATACAGTTTTCACTGGAAGTTTTTATAGAAACTAAATTGACTATCAAGCCTCTAAACCTGCAAAAATCTGCTAATCAAATCTGACTGGGAAAATATCTCCAGTCAAACACAGATTGGCTTTAAGCAACAGAAATTTTACTGATCGCTAATCAAAGCCTTCTTAGTTTTATTGCTGATCACTTTTGAGTTATCTTCTGCAATTGAATATAATCATTGAAAGATAGTGCTAATGCATCCGAGTTAGGTAGTCAGTGCCATCTAGCGACGAGGTTGAAGAATACCGACACGTGGCGGAAAAACATTGGGTAGCTCCAGGAAAACGAGGAAAAATCACGTAAGTATTTTACAGAGCAGGAAGAAAAGCAAAAATAATTATGCTACATTACGTCAAAGTTTGAAATTTGTGTATCGTATTCTATAGTAATTTATAAAGCTAGAATATTATGCATTTTATCTACTTTTTCTCTTCATGGACTTAGACCGTTACCTGTTTACAATCAAGAGAATTGATCTATCCATCTCGCTATTGGTCTTCCTGTGTTCCTAAATCCTTTCGGTTAATTAAAACGGATGACAATCTATTAGAGTCCATTTGCATTTTATTTTACGGTTAACATTAAATTATCAACGTCTTTAGGGGACAAAGACGTTACATTTAAATGCTGCATATATCATAAGCAATTATTTTCCTTTTTTTGCAGATATTTGTGGCGTTTTCTGTAATAAACATACAGTGGAGCAGTTCCTAAGGAAAGAATATATGTTAGTGATTCATATACATGCCTTTTAGTTGTAGTTTTCAAAATTTAGGAAACACTTCAAATTTGTGTACCAAAATTATATTTCTCAGAAAATTATCACATAATTATTGCATTAAATATGCATTACTTTATAAAAACACTTAAAATAGGTAGAGGAAGATTGTATTCCACCCAAAAATTTAATATCCAGATTTGACTCAGATGCATATTTTGACGTCTCCAGAATCCAAAATAATGTTTTGGAAAACAGGAGGGAAAGAGAGAGGGAGAGCGAGCGGGAGAGAACGGCATAAATACAAAACTTAAGTTCATCATTTTCCAAGGATGCGCACAAAGATTTTCTTCAGTAATACGGGTGGTTATAATTACTGTAACGGTGTCTGGCGTGACAGAGCACGAACTACAATGATCGTAGTAGTCTGAAACCTAGTAGATATGCTAATTAAAAATGCGCTCGCGAATTGCACCCAAACTAGTTTCCAAATCTTGCTACCGGGCTTGGGCGTGCATGAAAAAAGTAGAAAAGAACAAACACATGACAACGGCGATTTTGGCGCGTTTGGAACAGATTGTTACAAACCATGTTTAACATGGCCTCCCAACTCGGCGACATTTTGCATCCGCATCACAGCATGGTCGATATTTGCTCGAAACATATCTGGTGTAATCAGAGCGATATGTAGATATGCTAGCCTTTATATCCCTGATAATCACGATCTTTCAAATATCCCCACAACCAGAAGTCACTTCAGCATCCTGAAGCGCTTTCTGGAAATTACCTAGAGTCGTTAGTAAAGCTTTCTTGCAACAGATTTTTCAACTGGCGAGCGATATGTGGTGTTGCACCATCCGGCAGGAAAATGGTGGTGAGATCACATTTACATTCTTGCTCAAAGCGCTGTATTTACAACTGGTGGCAAGCTTTGAATCACTTTTTGCGTAATTTGTAAGCTCATTGCATAATTAGCGTATCTGCAAGTTTCAGACTCCTTCGATTACCACAATCCGTGCTATGCCACGCTGAAGACCATCACTTTAATTATAACCACCCGATATCAACATAGTTTTTCGTAATTTAATGGAAGTTAACTAATGCTTGTTGACATAATTAATGTCGACCTTCGTTCTCGAAATAATTATTTAATGATAACAAGCGTGAGTTTGAAAGCTTAATTAAATTTCTCAAGAAACTTTATAAGCAAGATTCGCTAGATTACAATACGATAACGATGCCATTTTTCTTTCTCTTTTTTAGTTTAATCACGAAAGTGATTACAATGCGAGAACGAGCTATTTTTTTGTACTTTTAGTACAATCAGTGAAGTGGCTTACCTGTTTCATCTTATATTATGGGGCGTTTGATCTTGTATCGCTTGGTGAAAAGGAAAATGTATGAGAATAGGCCTTCTAGATCCCTAGTGGAATCGAAGTAGAGATTATATGGGTAAAAAAATCAACGTAAGATGAAAACAAATATGAAATATTAAGTTTCGAGCACCATGCTTCGAAATTACCAAATAATTTCGATTCTGATTGTTGATATAGCATCAATGAGACCGTACATTTGCTGAAACGTGCTCCCGTGTAATTATCAACAAAACCTACCCACTCCAAACTATCCTTTACATTGGAAAATGTTCGCTATCTTTTATTTTCCAAAAATCTGATGTATTATACCCACATGACTTTCTCTACTCTTGTACAAACTATTTTTGCAAACTCTTATTCTCCATCTATTTCATATTAATCGAGATAAACATTTGCAGAAAAGATCTTTTGACTTGCAAAAAAAATTAAAAACTATTTGACTATCGCTTAAGGCGTACTATGTTCCCGTTGTTTTGTATTTGCAAGGGCAATATAGAAATACAGTAGCCTTTAAGCATAGACATCTCTCTTAATAGCTGGTTGCTAGGTGTAGCACCATTCTCTTTGCCACAGATTAATACTCTTTGCATATCCAAGACAAAAAAATTAATAACGAATTACCAGTTGAGAAGATAAGTATTGAAACATTTAAGGGAATAACAAGCAATACTCGAAAATGGTTCACTCAACAAAAAAATGTATATGACATAAATTGTGTATTTTAACGCGATCTACATTTTTTGTGTTGTAAATTTTGTCTATCTCTTATGGTTTACCAGTTATGCAAAAGTCGTTCACAATGAAGAATACTACTGGAGACATTCCCAGAAAATTGGAGATATACATTTCATTTGTCATAAAAATATCTTAAACATATGATATTTTAATCAAAATCGTTAGCCATTTTTGAGAAAATTAAAACTTTCGAAAAATGTTCCATGTAAAGAGTAATCTGGGGTGGGGGATTTTCTTGAAAACCTTCATGTCGCATCTCTGGAAGATACTGTACCTAAATACCAAGTTTGATGTTTATCCGACTGTTCAGACACACACACGGACATGTTTCCAAAAATCCTTTTTTTTGGATTCAGAGGGTCTCAAAACAATATTTCCCTTGAAATCTTGGTATCAAATTTTTGGGTGGAATACAATACTTCCTCTACATACTATAGAGAAAGTAAAAAGTTACAAAAACGTGTGTGTATGTGGGTGGGTGCGTGAACAGCATAACTCAAAACTAAATGTCAACTAAATAAAACTTAACATTAAGTTCACAAAGATGCGATAAGAAGATTATCAATAAAAACCCCACCCACACCAAACTACTCCCTTTACATGGAAAAATTCTCTATATGCTTTATTTTCTCAAAAATGGTTCTAAACGATTTTGATTAAAATGCCATAGGTTTCAAGATATTTACATGACAAATCAAATACATATATTTAATTTCCTGGGAACTGTCTGATGTCCACTTCATTCGGAAGGGATTTTTCATAATTTTCTATAACAGTAAACCATAAGAGATAGACAAAAAGGTACCACAGAAACAACTGTGGATTTCTTAATACATACACAATCTTAAATGATTTTGTGTATCATCAGACATGTCCGTTAATATTGATTTGAATAGTTCAATACTTACGTCATTGTGCTGTCACTATTCATTTGTTTCTCGCGATGCCATGGAAAGAGAGTGTAATTTTAAGGCCAGCATATAGCAACAAGGTTTTGAACATGACTATCGATTCAGTTTCTTCTATCCCCCTTGTACCTACAACGAAATGTACAGTAAGCTATTTCTGCAAAGTTTATCTCGATTAATAATGAAGTAGATAGAAAAATAGGGCTTCGTAAGAATAGTTTGTAGAAGTTATATAAAAAGAGAAAGTCATGTGAATGTAAAACATGCTTTCAGATCAGTTGTTTCTCGTGGTGTTACGGAATTTCAAAGTCAGCCGTAGCGACCCGCTTTTAAACGTTAAAGTATCCCTTCAACCTATTACAGCCCTCTTGTGCCAGCAACGAAATGTATAATAAAACTATCCTTGCAACACTTTATCTCGAATAACATGAAGCAGAAATAAGAATAAGCTTTTGCAAGAATAATTTCTAAAAGCTAAAAATAAACAGTAGGCCTAGAAAAGTCATGTGAATGTAACATCAAATGTTTAGTTATTAAAAAAAAGAATCCCTAGGTATAGGCATGCATGTCGATAATTTTACTTTCCTGGTTATTTGCATTATTATTATTATTATTATTATTATTATTATTATTATTGTTAGTGGTGGTGGTAGTAAACTTAAATTGAGTTTTATTTATGGACGCTCTTTAACTGCTGTGGTCCTTAGCGTCCCATTCTATATTGGGCGTGAAAGATCGGTAATTTTGCTCAGAGGCCTCTTTATCAGGCTTGAGGTTCTTTTACGTGCCGTAAATCTACGACACGGGACCACCTGCTTTACTTTTCTTCCAAGGAAGCCATGCTAAGGATTTTTACGCCCGAAAAAATTCATCGCCCTCCGCCGGGTTTGAACCTGCGACCTCGGGTACTAGAATCATTACACTACGGACGACGGCGTGGTGGTGGTACAATTAAATTGAGTTTTATTTATGGACGCTCTTTAACTACTATGGTCCTTAGCGTCCCATTCTATATTGGGAGTGAAAGACCGGTAATTTTGCTCAGAGGCCTCTTTATTAGGTTTGAGGTTCTTTTACGTGCCGTAAATCTACGACACGGGACCACCGGCTTTACCTCCCTTCCGAAGGAAACCGTGTTAAGGATTTTTACGCCCATAAACATCCATCGTCCTCCGCCAGGTTTGAACCCGCGACCTCGGAAACTACAAGCTAGCATGGTAACCACTACACCACGGAGGAAGACTAGTAGCAGTAGTAGCAACATCAGCAGCAATAGTAGTAGTTTGCACCGCAAGGAGCAATCTGAATGATACGCTATTAAAAAAAGATGAAAATCAGGCGAGATATTAGTTAACTTAAATCCACAAAACCACGCTCCTCTGTTACATCATTGTATATCCACCCATCTTAGGATAAGAGAACAGGAATTAAAATGTATTAATGCACAACAGTCCAGAAAACACTTTTGGCATATCGGTCTCCTTAGCCGGTGTATTCCCTTATATTCAAGAACTGGTATTTGCTTTTACCCTGCCCTCCAATTGAATTTTCTGTGTTCCCAATACCATAAAAGTAAAGAACTCTAAAAGGCTTCAGCTCCTATATTGCCGCACAACACCCAGAAATATGGTTCGGCCCATTTCCGTCCTTTGTGCATAAGAGAAGGACCTGACTATGACAATGAGCTCGTCACATGGTCGCAAGGTGCTGGGACAACACATGTGAGAGATGTACAACAATGTCGCTTGTTCTTTGTTGTGACTCGACCTTATCCTCAGCTTACCCGGTGATGTCTAAATCCGCCCCACGCTCTCCAACCCTCACATACAAATGACCCTTAACTAATAAAAGCGAACACGTGGGGACAGCATGTCTCTTGTTTGTGCCCGATACTGTGAGAAGAATGGACAAACTCCTCTATTTCTCCCACCCTGTCAAAAAAAACACTGACCTTACGGTCAAAGGGATGTACAGTCAAATGTTCTCATACTCGCTACCTCTTGTACGTTTTGATTTGTTCTGTCCTGCATATTCTGCAAGTCTGTACAACAGAGCCATAACATCTGCCGTATTAAATCGCTTCATCTGGTATTTTTCATAAATAATATAAAAATTGAAGTGATACATTTACATGCCTTTCTCTACTCTCTATTGTTTATTAGTGTGTATAAAACTATTCTTACTAAAGCTTATATTTCTATCTACTTCACATTAAACCAAATAAACCTTTGCAGAAATAGCTACATTACACATTTCGTTATTGATACAAAGGGAATAGCCATAGTCAAATGTTTAAAAACTGGATGCCACATGGTGACCTTAAAATTCCATGGTTTCCATGCAATCGCGACAAACGGCTGAATGTTGACAGATCTTTATAAGAATGACCAAGAAATAAACAATCGAACCACTAGTATTGGATATCTCAGAAATGACTTATACCACGAAAAAATTATTTATAATAAGTTTGTGTTTTAAAGAGATTACATTTTTTGTATAATAGGTTTTCGTCTATCGCTAAACGTCAATAAGTTATACAAGATTATACAAAATTCCTTCCGAATGAAGAGGATTTCATAGTTTATGTCCAGAAAATTCCAGCTAAACATTTCATTTATTTATTTATTTGCCATGCAAATAACTTTAATCTGTGGTATTTTAGTAAAAATCTTAGAGCCATTTATATAAAATCAAATATTTCGAAAAATGCTCCATGTAAAGGGTAGTTGGGGTGGGGGTTTCCTTCGTGTCACATCTTTGGAAGATTCTGAACCTAAATACTAAGTTTGGTAATTATCCGACTTTTTGTTTTTGAGTTATGCTGTTCACAGACAGACAGACAGACAGACACACAGACACATACGCACGCGTGCGCGCGAGGACCATTTTCTAAAATGCTTTCTTTTGGGGGAGTTCAGGAGGCCTCAAAATTCATATTTCTTGTGAAGTCTTTACATCGAATTTTTGGAAGGAATACAATACTTTCCGTTTGCTATACGTAGTAGAGAAAGCAAAAATACGAAAACATTTTATGCATTACTTCAACGACAATTCGACATGTGCTAGAATAAAAAGGTTGTTGCAACTTGAAAATAAGAAAAAAGAAACCATTTCCTAAATAATGGAGATTCTCATCCGCTGCTTTGAAACAATTTCAGGTATTTAAGAAAGCTTTTCTAACAGAATCTGTAACTTAGCTTACGTCAACCCTTTAAGATTTACTGAGGTGTGTCTATTTTTACCTTTTTACTTTCTCTACTGCGTATAAGTAGGGGAAGCATTGCATTCCACCTAAAAATTTGATACCGAGATTTCACCGGAAATACATATTTTGAGGCTCACTGAACCCAAAAAATAATTTATTGAAAAAGGTGTGTGTGGTGTGTATGTGTAACAAGTATAGCGCAAAACCGAAAATTTGTTTAAATGCCTTACTTGGTGCTTAAGTTCAGCATTTTTTTAAGGAAATCCTCCACCCCAAACAAACATGGAAAATATTTCGAAAAGTTTGATTTTCTCAAAAGTGCCTCTAACGATTTTGATTAAAATACGATGTGTTTAAGATATTTTAATGACAAATGGAATTGTAACCTGTATAACTGATAAACGTTGAGAAATAGACAAAAACGTACTGCACAAACAATGTAGATCTCTTTAAAATATACAGTTAATTGCAATTCATCATACTTTATAAGATTTTTTAAAGTCCTGTGCTTTTTCACTCGTTTCTCGTGATGCCATGGAAAGGATACAATTTTAAAGCCATAGCGAACCGCTTTTAAGCACCTGACTGTCGATTCATTTTTCCTACAACGAAACTGTAATAAAACTATGGGCCATGTGTACCAATTGTCGTTAGTAATTAACGACCTTAAAGTTGCTAGTTAACGCCCGTAAGCTCTATCTTTGGTGAATCAACCCTAACAAGATACAAAAATAAATGCCTAACGCCGGTAAACTTCTAACGGAGATATTCTGCCAGTTAAGAACCTTACAAGCGTTAAATTTTAATAAAATGACGGAGTTGTTTAGAGAAATTATTTTCAAGATGAGTTATTGTACATCGATTATTTAAATCAGCGTAACGAAGAGCGAATTCGACATCTTGTATTTGAAAGAAGTGTCCCATTTAACGACTGAATTATAGGAAATTCCATGAAAGTATAGGTTATCTGAACCAGCACTGTTGTCACAAGTCGAACAATTATATGAGAGATTATAGTACACTACTTAAAGAAATCCCTCAAATCTCCAACGAATCGATTAGTTACATTATTACGATATCATTTAATATTGTAATAGGTGTTGCTGAAAAGTGCACAAAACACCTGCACTGCGAATTATTCCCAGTGCTTCTGCTGCAACAGTGATACTATAAAATTTCCAATGGCCCAAGCTGATCAGAGGGAAGTGATGGAAGGTTTCAGACTACTTAAAAAGTTGAAATCCCTAGTCAGTTGTGACTTTACTGCATTTTTTTGTATGGAAATGCCATCTTTTTCTTTTCTTTTTTAATTTTCTATATGTTCTTGTATTTTAAAACAATTTCAATACGCAAATCATCTTCGAATGTCATGCAATTTGGGGTTCTTGGCCTTATAGTATAGTAAGTAGGGGAAGTATTGCATTCCACCAAAAGTTCGATACCGAGATTTCACGGAAATACATGTTTTGAGGCCCCCTGAATTAAAAAAGTGCGTTTTTAGAAAAAGGTCCGCGTGTGTGTGTCTATGTCGATGTGTGTCTGTGAATGGCAGAACTCAAAAACGAAAAGTCGGCTAAATACCTAACTTGGTATTTAGGTTCAGTATTTTTCAAAGATGCGATGCGAAGATTTTAAAGAAAATCCCCCATTCCAGACTACCCTTTAGATGGAAAATTTTGCTTTCTCAAAAATGGCTAACAATTTTGATTAAAATATCATAAGTTTAAGATATTTTCATGACAAATGAAATGTATATCTTGAATTTTCTGGGAATGTACCCAAAATTCCTCTTCATTGTAAATGGCTTTTGCATAACTGGTAAACCGTAAGAGATAGATAAAATTTTTGTACACAAAAAATGCAGATGTCGTGAAAACCATAATTTGTCATACGCTTTTTTTTTTTTTTGGAATGAATCGTTTCCGAGATATTCCTTGTTATATCTTTCAGTTTTCCAATACTTATACGTTTTCTTAAATGCGAATTTGATATTCATTTTTTTTTATGTCCTGGACATACAAAGAGAATGGAATGCTCCACGTAGCAACCAACCCTAAAAAAATTGACTATCGCTTAAAGCGTACCGTATTCTCCTTGCACCTACAAGAAAATTAGCCGTAAGATTAACATTTCTATATGTGAATTAACATGAAGTATATGGAGAATAAGCGTTTGAAAAAAAAAAATAGTTTGTAAAAGAGTAGAAAAATTTATGTGAGTGCAACACATATTTTTTTTCACACGCTCCATTTCTAATCCCATAATCACGATTATATACTTTCAGGCAATCAATACTCCACTGAATCACAAAACAAATCGACTATCGAAACTAGATGAAAGAGCGTTTCTATCAGCTCCTGAGCGGGTTCGCACCATATTGAGCGCATGCTCGCTAAACAAAACCAGTAAACGGTCTTAAACTTGGTGCTCCATTATTTTGAATTAACAAGTTCAAACATTTAACAGCCGTTAGCTGACAGTAGATATTAAAAGACGTTTCCAAAAATACGTCTTGTGAACCTAACACATAAATTTTTTTACATGGTCTTGCTTAAAACGCATGCATTCCGATTCCACGTTGATTTGAATGATTTAATTTAGAGACTGACGTGTCAAATTCCTTCTATAGCGCTACCAGGTTTAAAATTGCTTATATACCTTGATACTTGAAACAATTTTGATCGCCAGAAATTCGCTCTCAGTTGTGTAAAGCCATCAAAAGGTCGTTGACAGCTGCTGCTGCTGCAGTTATTTTTCTCGTTAGACGAGCTTTTCCAAATAAGTCATGTCCCTGTCTTGCGTAAAGTTACCTAACTCTTAAATAAGACCTGTATTATGGTAAACACAAGATGTGAGGGAATTATGAAAAGGAAACAATATATGCAGCCAGTCCGTGTTATCTTCCATAGAGACAAGAAAAGATTCTTTATTTCGGTGCTCAAGAATTGTTATGTATATTTTCACATGCAATTAATATATTAGTTTGTATAGTATCTAATATTATCCATCTCCCCCTCTCCAGGAATATAACATGGAAATATTTGATATTTTGCACTCACATGACTTTCTCTACTCTTGTACAAACTATTTTTACAAACGCTTATTATCCATCGACTTCATGTTAATCGGGATAAACATTTACAAACTATCTTATTGCTAATGTTATTGTAGAAGTATTGGAAAATTCAAACAAATTACAAGAAATATCTCGGAAATGGTTCACTCGACCAAAAAGCTGTATATGAGATAAATCGTGTGTTTTAACAAGATATACATTTTTTGTGTAGTAAAATTTTGTCTATCTCTTAAGGTTTACCAGTTATGCAAAAGTCATTCAAAATGAGGAGGACTTTTGAGGACATTCCCAGAAAATTCATTCTGAATGGCTTTTGCATAACTGGTAAACCGTAAGGGATAGACAAAACATTTTTACTCAAAAAATGTAGATCTCGCTAAAACACACAATTTATGCCATATACATTTGTTTTGTGGAGTTAACCATTTCCGAGATATTCCTTGTTATTTGTTTGAATTTTCCAACACATGCTTTTTCTCAAATGGGAATTAGTTATTACTTTCTCTACTACGTATAGTAAGTAGGGGAAGTATTGTATTCCACCCAAAAATTCGATACCAAGATTTCACCGGAAATACATGTTTTGAGACCCCCTGAATCCAAAAAAAGCATTTTTGGAAACATGTCTGTCTGTGTGTCTGTCTGTGAACAGCATAACTCAGAAACGAACAGTCGGATAAACAGCAAACTTGGTATTTAGGTTCAGTATCTTCCAAGGTTGCGACACGAAGGTTTTTAAGAAAATCCCCCCACCCCAAATTACCCTTTACATGGAAGATTTTTCGAAAAATTTAATTTTCTCAAAAATGGCTCTAACGATTTTGATTAAAATATCATATGTTTTAAGATATTTTTATGGCAGATAAAATGTATATCTTGAATTTCCTGGGAATGTCTCCAAAAGTATTCTTCATTGTGAACGACTTTTGCATAACTGGTAAACCATAAGAGATCGACAAAATTATACTACACAAAAAATGTAGATCGCGTTAATTAAATACACAATTTATGTCATATACATTGTCTTTGTTGAGTGAACCGTTTTCGAGATATTACTTGTTATTCCCTTAATTTTTTCAATAATTTTGTCAAATGGGAATTCGTTATTCATTTTTTTGTCTTGGATATGCAAAGAGTATTAATCTGTGGGAAAGGGAATGGTGCTGCACCTAGCAACCAGCTATTAAGAGATATGTATGTGCTTAAAGGCTACTGTATTTCTATATTGCCCTTGTAAATATATTTTCCCCTTACATCTACAAGAAAATTAGCAATAAGATAGACTCTGCAAATGTTTATCTCGATTAATATGAAGTAGATGGAGAATAAGCGTTTGTATAAATAGTTTGTACAAGAGTAGAGAAAGTCATGTGAGTGTAACACATCAGATTTTTAGCTTTTTTTATATTCTGGACATGCAAAGAGAATGGAATGCATTGCAACGAGTTCTTAAAAGAGTTGACTATCGCTTAAAGCCTACCATATTCCCCTTGCACCTACAAGAAAATTAGTAGTAAGTTTCTGCAAATGTTTATCTCGATTAACATGAAGTGCATGGAGTATAAGCGTTTGTAAAAATAGTTTGTACAAGAGTAGAGAAAGTTATGCGAGTGTTACACATTAGATACTTTTTTTTTACGGCGGATGCTGCTGAGAGTAAAAAATGTTAATGTTTATTCAGCAATACCATATAGAAACACCTAAGTAATGGATATCAGTAACCTTATGTAGGTAAAGCTACTTGTACACGATCAAATTTTTGTCAAATTTAATACATTACAAGACTTTTCAAGAGTTGTAACAGCTTCACAACTTTTCTTGTCAAATTGCTTTCAATACTTTAAAATCTTGAAAGCAAATAAGGACATGCTCTAAACGATCAAAGATTTGACGGCTTTACCTGAGTATTTACAGTGCATCACGAAATCTGCAACATGGCGGAAGGTGAAAAGTAAACAAAAATGGCTACCCGGCCAAGGCATGTTGTATGCGAACTGATTAGGTTATACATAAGCTGGTCATGTGCGTATGTCTAGGACTCTGTGGATTGCCACAAGATGAAGCTGATGAAGGCATATGAAGAAATAATTGCCAGGCAGATTTCCGAACTAAGTATACCTACATTAATGCAGTTGGTGTTATTTCCGTTGTATTCCATAATCGTAATGTGATTTCATTGGATATAGTACGTGAAAGTGCTACATAATATTAGTAAAGAACTGTATTTCATTGCAAACTGTGTCGTCTTCCGGGGTGTAGTGGTTACCATGCTAGCCTCTAGTTCCCAAGGTGGCGGGTTCAAACCCGGCGGAGGGCGATGAATTTTTTTTCGGGTGTAAAAATCCTTCGCATGGCTTCCTTCGGAAGGGAAGTAAAGCCGGTGGTCCCGTGTCGTAGATTTACGGCACGTAAAAGAACCTCAAGCCTAATAGGGGCCTCTAAGCAAAATTACCATATTTCACGCCCAATATAGAATGGGACGCTAAGGACCATAGCAGTTAAAGAGCGTCCATAAATTTAAAAAAAAAATCAATTGCCAACTGTTATACCGTGACGCAAATAGTAAATTGCTTTGTGCGTGATAGTATTTTTCAGTTTGAAAAAAGACAACTTGGAAATACACATTTATGACATTGTCAGGTCTTGTCCAATTTTGTCACATATTGAAAAATGTTTGACAATTTTTCTTGTAAACTCTTGAATTGAAAAAAAAATTTGATCGTGTACAAGGGGCTTAACTAACGCTATCTGATCCCTCATCAAAATCGAAGGCCCATTTCTACAAAGGACATTTGGCACTGAACAACTTACTTTCAGGGTTCTTCCGACAGCCACTCATTTTCTATTCCAAAAGCAAGAGAGACTTTTTAGTTAAAAATATAGAAACTTAATGAAGCTGAAACTCAGAAGCTTGCCGCAGTCCACTTTTTTCACCTGAGTTCTCGAGCTCCGGCAAGTAAATACTGTCTATGTCAAGTGAAATGTATCTGCAGTCACAAGCAATGGCATTGTTTTCGTGAAAGAATAAAGAAAGTTCTTGTTTTCGTCAGCTACAAATGCTCGCGAGGCCCATGAAGATTGTATCTTATACTGAAATAGATGAGCATTTTCTTACCAAGGTGATAAATGTCATAAAGCAGATGGCGACACCGGCGCTTGCGTGATGTCTATGGAATTTTAAAATTCGGCCGTTTATTATGACCACAGTAAAAGTCACTAACGTCACGCCGGGAATTTCACGCGGAACGCATATCACAAGATGAGAAATTCCACTTTCCATATAGCGGTGGGAGACAAAGGTAGAATATAAAATAAATACATTTTTTCTTTATTTCTGGGAGACATTGGCTAAACGGCTTGGTGTGTGCTAGATGGTTTGTGGCGGTTGCCATTAATAGTTTTCAGTGATAGCGTGGTCAAGTATTTTATCTCTTTGACACAATAAGTTAGTACTTACGTTAAAGGCTATACATTTGCATGTCGGCTCGGTAGCCGTGGTAACAGATATCAGTATAGAAGTATGCTAAATGTCCTACTGGTAGCGACGCGGCAACTGATTGTGAGTCTGTAAGGTCATAAAATTCGCTTGATTCAGCTTCCGAGAATGGAATATGGGAAAGTAATTCTGTGCGATACGAATCTGCACACACAAAAACAGTAATCTCGACGTCTGTAATGCTATATATGCCATCATGGGAGCCAATTTGAAGTGAAAATATTATCATTAAACTACTAGCTCCATGGGGACAGCATGAAATCAAAGTTAAGTATGTTTTTAAACAGTATAATATGGGGGAACCTTTCGTTAGCAGTATAGCTTAAAATAAATATCAACTCTTACCTAAGCCAGATGCCTTTTAAGAGTGCTAGGCGAAGATATCCAAGGAATTTTCTTGTCCCCAAAAAGAAAGTCATTTGCAGGAAAAAATCATAGTCTATTTTCTAAAAAATGGTTCTAGCGATTTTAATTTAAACATGTTTTACTTGATTTACTGCTTACGTGTGGCGAATGTTGTAATCCACATCAAAATTCGATATCGAGATTTCAGTGAAGGTATTCCAATAATGGGTTTTTTAAAAAATATGTTGTGTTGCACTCAATAACTTTCTCTATCCACAAAACATTGTTACAAATGCTTATTGTTTCACTTACTTCTTGCTAATTCACACAAGCTTTAAATTCACATTTACATATTTCTTGTACGACACAGTAGGTAAAGCGATAGCCAGATTTTTAAAGAGCGTGTCGCCGTGTGACATTGGTCAACAAAATTTAAGCTTTTTAATGTTATACATTTTAATATGTGTAACACCTTAGCTAGAATACCTTTCACGCATCTAAAATGAATGTGAAGAAAATTTTCGACTGTACTTTGCTTGAGGAACATCTCTCTTGAGTGTCCAGCAGTAGTCTGCCAACATATTTGGAGTTGTTTGCATTTCAGCGATGTCCTGATGGAAACACTCGCCATGTTCGTCGCTGACGGCGCCGAGGTTCTCAAGGAAGAAGCCAAGATATGTATTGATCCAGCATGTATATTTTCAAAGACATATTACATTCCACGACCTTTCTCAATCAGCTCATTGACAAGTTCTCTGTAATGTTCAGATACGTAGTTTCCTTGTACGTTTATGACAGTGTTTTTGAAAGAGAACTATGCAGCTCGTTCTTGCATATTTAACAAGCTTTCAAACTATGAATCTTGCATAAGTTCTCTAATTTGAGGGCCAACAAATATTCCCTCTTAGTTTCGCTTCACTGATCTTTGGAAACGTAGTTTTCAGGAACAGAAATGCACTCCCGTCACGATCCATTGCTTTCACAAAGTCCTTAATCAAACCTATTTTGAAGTGTAATGGATGCAATAAGATTTTGTCAGCATTTACAGGTGGTTGATGGACATTGCCTGTCCTGGATTGAATGACTTTGGCCAGCTTTTTCTTAACATAATGATTGCTTGTATCTCTACCATCCCACATGCACAGGAAACAGCAACTTTTTTATAACCAAGTTGTAATCCAAGTAAGACAGCTATAACTTTAAAATCTGACATATCTGCCATGAATAGTCATCACACCGGACACTGGATAGCAAGAGATGCATGTTCACGTAACTCTGCTTCAGAGATATGTTGAACAACCAGAGACTCCATCAAAGTATCAACATTATTACAGAAAACTATGTCTTCCTGTTTAGAAAATAAATGCTCAAATTCCTTTAGGCGTTGACGGAAAGAACTTGCTTGGTGCCATCCTGCAGGGGGTGTCAACCTTTCAATCTTGAAGCAAGTAACTCGGCTTTGCTTTTAGATAACCCAAGATCACGAACCAAATATTTAGATCCTCCTGTGTTAGTAAGTGCAGTTCGTTTATGGTAACTCTTTCCACAAATATCTGGGTCACTCTGTTATAATTCACCAATGTCATCAATACTTTCAAAATCTTCAGTCACATTTTTGTCGACTGGTGGAGTTGCTATGGAAAGGCCTGGTGCATGAGGCACTAGTCGAATTGTTGATTCTAAAGATGGATATTTAACGAAATGTTTGGACTTTGAACTTATTCCAGTTATATTCTGGAATAAGTTCTGATCCTTAGGTTCCCGCCATATCATAGAAACTGCAAAAGGCAGATGATGGGACCCTTTTAACCAGCCGGTTAATAATGTTACACATTTGGCACAATAGATTTCCGGAGCCCAAAACTTATTCTGGTCTATTTTATTGTCAAAATAACACCTAAGCTCTTTTAATTCGAGGAATCAAATTTCATCTCTACGCTTTTAAAGTGAACTCGTCACAAATGTAGCAAAAATTGTTTTTATCGTTTACACATTTGCGAGACATAATCCTGCTTGTAATTCACGATGCTTAAGAAAACACACAAAAGTTGACACTACACTCGTTAATTCACAACTGAGAACACACAGGATTAGCTTCTTTCATTAAACAGAGCTTCTACTCCTCTAGCAACTATACAAGACCCTTTCTATCTGTAACAGACCTTTCCTATCTGTAGGAGTAAACATTGACCTGGGCAGGAAAGCCATAGTTTTGTGAGAAACTCATTGTTGAACATTGTCATTCCTGAAGTCACAGACAACAATCGCTTAAAGCAAATATGTCATTTGTTGACCTAATGAAATAAGATATTTTTTTTAATCTGTACATTTACCACCCTATTCTAATAAACACGAAAACAGTTTTTTTAATATTACAAAATATTGGTGGATGATGGAACATTTCTGGCTTCATTTTTGGATTTGGCAGATGAAAATACTTGAGGTTCAACAGAAATTATTTAATTTTTTCATTGTTGACAGATCTGAACTTCTATGTTCTTTGCATTACCAAGAACAGAAAAGCGAATAGCGACATCTCATTTGAGAAAAGTACAAGGGTTTGAAAATTCAAACCAATAACAAGGAAATGGAAATGGTTAAATTCACAGAAAGTATATTTAACGTAAACTATGTGTTTTAACGTAATATACATCCTTTTGTGTGTTCCATTTATATGCAGCTGTAACATATGCCTTTGTAGCAATTGCTCATGGACAATGATGTTCATTCGTTTGCTATTGTACTACATTGGGCATTGAGTTTCTTGCTTGTATGACTTTAAATTCACACACACACACACACACACACACACACACACACACACACATGCACACTGTCTTTCATACTTCCAGACTCTAGGGAGGATTGGAAATAATCGTCGTTAAAGAAAAATTTCCACCTCCAACCAGGACCTCAGGATTTGATTTTTTGTGTAGAAACATTTTGTCTTGCTTCTTATGGTTTACCACTTATGCAAAAGTCCTTTAGAATGAGGACTTCAGAGGCTATTCCCAGAAAATTAAAGATATACATTTCGTTTGTCTTGAAAATATCTTAAACATATGGTATTTTAATCAAAATCGTTAGAGCCATTTTTGGGAAAATCACAATTTTCCATGTGATGCGTAGTTTGGAGTGGGTTTATCCTCGAAACTCTTCGTGTCGCATTCTTGGAAGATGTTGAACTTAAATACCAAGTTTAGTACTTAACCGAATTTTCGATTTTGAGCTATGCTGTTCACAGTCACACGGGCACATGCATGGACCTCTTTCTAAAAATGCTTTTTATGGATTTAGGGAGTTCTCAAATGTGTGTTTCGGTAAAATCTCGGTTTCGAATTTTTTCTTCTACCTACTCTAGGTAAGCAATAGAGAAAGTAGAAAGATTGTATGTGACTGCGCGCACGTGGTAAGGAGGGAGTGGCGAGAGAGAGGAACTCAAAAGCGAAAAGTAGGATGAACAAAAGCAGGCTCCTTTAAAGGATGAAACATGAAGATTTTCATGAAATTCCCTTCACCATGAACTACAGTTTACATGAAAAAATTTCATTATTTTCTATTTTCTCAAAGGGATTTTAACGATTTTTATTAAAGTATTACATGTCTGAGATACTGACATGAAGAATGTTATGCTTATCTTGAATTTTCTATAAGCCGAATGTGAACTACTCTTTATTCTGATTAAATATCGTATAACTGGGAAACCATAAGAGGTGTACAAGAACTTCAACGAATTACCCTTCTTTTTGTAGGACGTACACCCCCAAGGTCTTCAAGCCAATGCCTTGGGTCAGTAGCCTGTCGAGGAGCAAGCAGACGTCATACAAGGGGCACTATATATATTTTGAGCCTAATAATTAAAACAAAGCAATTTCTGATTGAAAACCTTTTTATTGTTTTTCAAAATATTCTCCTTTATGATCAATACATTTTTTCACCCGTTTGAACCATTTGTCAAAGCATTTATCCCAGTCTTCTTAAGACACCTCCAAAACATGGTTTTCGAAGGCATCAACGGCTTCTTCTGCCAACGAAAATCGTTATCCACGCAGTTTATTCTTGATGTTCGGGAACAAAAGAAGTCACTGGGTGTCAAATCAGGACTGTATGGCGGATGACCCATCAATTCGATTTTTTGATCTTTCAAATACTCTGTTAGACGAGATGTGTGTGCGCTCGCATTGTCTTGATGAAGAACAATCCTACGGTTCTTGTTGGTTTTCCTTACTTCACCGAAGACTTCCGGCAAACAAACGGTTGTGTACCATTCGGCATTGACCGTTTTACGTTCCTCTAAAGGCACTGTTGCTACATGGCCAGTTTTGCTGAAAAAGCAGGCGACCATTTGCTTCGAAGTGCTCCGAGTGCGAACAACTTTCGTTGGATTTGCTTCATTTTGAAACACCCATACAGTCGACTGCTGTTACGTTCCGGCTCATACAAATGGATCCATGATTCGCCACCTGTTACAATCTTATATACGTCTTTTGAGGGACCGCCATTGTGTTTCTTGAGCATTTTGGTACATCAATCAAAACGAGCATCTTTTTGAGATTGCGTCAAATTATGTGGAATCCAACGAGAGCAAACCTTTTTCACGGCTAAATAATCATGCAGTATTTTATTTATGCTGGTGGAACTAATGCCTAGGGTTACCTCAATCTCACAATATGTCGCATGACGATCTTTCATTATTAGTGTTTGCACAGCATCAATGTTTTATGGTACAACAACTGATTTTGGACGACCTTCATGAACTCCATTACTGAGCGAACGGCGGCCACAATTAAATTCGTTATACCAGCGTTTCACAGTGGCAAAGGATGGAGCTTCGTCGCCAAATGGAGTTAGTTGATCGATGCATTCTTGTCTTGATAATCCACGTCGAAAGTCGTAATAAATCATTGCACGAACATGTTCACGAGTTAATTCCATATTTTTGTTGACACACAATTTTCAAGTTAGTGTAAACAAAACAAATGACGCTCTATTGACAAAATGTTTGGAGTAGATAATGGTCAAAAATGTCAAACTTTCCATTGGAAACGTCAGATGGCACCTACAACATTCAGGGTTGCCAAGGCTCAAAATATAAATAGTGCCCCTCGTAATATGTCCAGAATGGGAGATCAGCCCAATGGCAATTGAAGAAGAAGGAAATGAAGTTTAGTGATGAAAGGAATGATAAAATTTGCGAATCGAATTATCCAATTCAGCATTCGCCTAGCGATCGAGGAAAACCGCGAAAACCCTTCAAGCAGATTGGTCGACCCTGGGGATTTGAATGCGAGCTAGAGACGTTACCGCCTGATCCATTCCGCTCGGTCGTACAAGCACTTATCGCAGAAAAGCTATCGGCCTGACTGATAGATTTACTTTGTCAATACCAATATTATTTTATGTTCAAGTTTCTGGGTTTGAAGCTTAGATTTGTCACTAGTATTAAGGTCTGAAGGAGTGCGGCTTTCCTTTTCTCCCCACCTCCCGCCACATAAGCTCATACAAACGAAAAATGACGTGAAAAAGCTGACTATGGGTTTTGAATGTTTATTATAAAACATGAGCGATACCTGTAAAATAGTAATAGATACAGTCGTGTGACACGTCTTTTTTATTATTATTATATGTTAAATGTGTTACTTAAGCTTTCTGTAAGTATACTATGAATTCTTTACCATTCTAAACTTAATATAGCTGCGAAACTGTAAAAAACAGGTGAAAGTTTTTTGTACGAAAATGTTAAAGTATACAACTTGATTCCAATAAAAGTTGTAACTGACATTACATTCGGAACAAACGTTTAACATCTTCCGTATTTTACTAGTTCTTTTATTTGTTATACCTCTTGGACAAGCGTATTGTCTGCTGTTTTAGCCCATGCGTTAAAGCAATACATTTTCTGCGAATATATTAAGCACACAGAAAAATAAAACTTTGTAATGTAAGTTTTATAGAAGGTATGAGGGGGGGGGTGAGTTAACGCTGCCGGGCCTCGTAGCCGTGGTCGCTCCGGCGCTCCGCCAAGCTAAGGGTCGCAGGTTCGAGTCCCGCCACGGGCATGGGTGTTTGTGTGTGTATGTGTGTTGCGGAAATAAGCGGTATGAAAACAGTAAAACACAGTAACATAAACTGGGTACAACAAGGAACTTTAGAAAAAAAGGGGGGGCTAATTGGAATGACATAGTTTTAGGTCAAATCCCTGATGGAACTAGATCCGGAGGGCTCATTCAAGTCCACTCTCCTCACTTCCAAAATGTCGGTCTGGAAGGCCAGTTGGTTAGACACTGGCCTTCTGATCTCAAGGTCGTGGGTTCAAACCCGGCCCAGCACCCAGAAGTGTGCTTAAAAGCGACAGCCCTATGTCAGTAGATTTACTGGCATATAAAAGAACTGCGTGACGAAATTCCGACACACCGGTGGCTCTGATATGACCCTGGTAATTGACAGTGTCATTAACAAACTAAACATTGTGTTTCTCACCTTTAGACTACGTCGCAGTAAGAATATTTAAGATGCAAAAGGGAGCAAAGAAAGCTACCGCATTGATTTTTTCAAAAGCGCAAATATAGCCCTGGAAGAAAGAATTAAGGAAGACGTTACTGAAATATAGCGTGGAAACATGGATATTGTGACGAAGTGAAGAAAATGGATTGGAGGCATATGAAATGTGGATATGGAGAAGAATGAAGCATGTGAAATGGCATTAATAAGCGCTGAAGTTCCTTTATAAAGAGTGAACGAAAAAACAGCAATGGTGAATCTGATCAGAAGGTGGAAAAATTTAGCTGAAAACTTTTATGAAAAGAATCTATTTGCCATTAGATGCACTGAAAGTATACTGAATGGGAGAAAAGGTTCGGGGTAGAAAACCCCAAGTGATGGCCAATATTACGCGAAGACTTAAAATGGAATTTCTTCTGCTTTTATATATGCATTTTATAGTTGTAGCCACAGTACATGTATTTTAAATATATTTTTACTTTCTCTACTACGTATAGTAAGTAGGGTAAGTATTGTATTCCACCCAAAACTTCGATACCGAGATTTCACCGGAAATGCATGTTTTGAGGCCTCCTGAATCCAAAAAAGGTATTTTTGGAAACATGTCCGTGTGTGTGTGTGAACAGCATAACTCAGCAACGAACAGTCGGATAAACACCAAACTTGGTATTTAGGTTCAGTATCTTCCAGAGATGCGACACGAAGGTTTTCAAGAAAATCCCCCCACCCCAGATTACTCTTTACATGGAACATTTTTCAAAATTTTAATTTTCTCAAAAATGGCTCTAACGATTTTGATTAAAATATCATATATTTAAAATACTGTAATGACAAATAAAATGTATATCTTGAATTTTCTGGGAATGTCTCCAAAAGTATTCTTTATTGTGAACGACTTCTGCACAACTGGTAAACCATAAGAGATAGACAAAATTTTACTACACAAAAAATGTAGATTGCGTTAAAATACACAATTTATGTTTTATATATATATATATATATATATATATACTTTTTTGAGGAGTGAACTAATTTCGAGATATTGCTTGTTATTTCCTTAAATTTCCCAATACTTATACTTTTTCTCAAATGGGAATTTGTTATTCTTTTTTTTTTGTTCTCGTAATGCAAAGAGAATGGAATACTCCACATAGTAACCAGCTCTTAAAATATTTGCCTAAACATCTCGATATCTCGATTAACATGAAGCATATGGAGAATAAGCGTTTGTAAAAATAGTTTGTACAAGAGTAGATCAGATTTCTAAAAATGGTACTGTATCTGCCACTCTGTTCTGTGAATTCTGCACTACTTCGCAGAAAAAAATGTCAATACTCCTACACACTTAAGAGTAGACATGTAAAATTTAGCCCATATTTTAGGGGGCGTTTTAATGCTGACTACATATAACAGGTTCTGTGTGCCCAAGGCATGTGGTATCTTTTCTTTGCAAATGTATGCAAGTTTGTTTTCTCCAGTTTACTTTGAACAGCTTTTTCTGTGAGTGACAAATGGTATAAGTGAACCAGTTTCTCAGAAATTATTAACATAGCTAAGTTTAATTTTACGGTGATAAAGCAACCTCTAAGTGCTGTTGTGCACCTGTTCTGAAAGTTAATGACATTGTTGATTATGTTTAAAATAATTGTTGATAAAAGTTAATCAAAATGTGGTATAATTAAGGAAATAATCATATACTCTTAATAAACAAACTTAGAATACACACATCTAAACCGTCAATGTTTCACTCTGATGTATTAAATAGTTTGAGATAATGCATCATGAATGTAGGACATCGCATTGGCGGGAGTGGGCTTTTAATCTCCCCTTAAGATAAAATAATCATATGCAGAGATACACTAAGTGATCAAAAGTATCCGGACACACCCACAAACATACGATTTTCATCTTAGGTGCATTGTGCTACCACCTACTGCCTGGTACTCATTATCCGCGATCTCAGTAGTCATTAGATATCGTGAAACAGCAGAATGGGACTCTCCGTGAAACTCACCAACTTCGAACGTGGTCAGGTGATTGGATGTCACTTGTGTCAGAAGTCTGTACGCGAGATTTCCACACTCCTAAACATCCCTAGGTCCACTGTTTCTGATGTGATAGTGAAGTGGAAACGTGGAGGGACATATACAGCACACCTCGTCTGTTGACTGACAGAGACCGCCGACATTTGAAGAGGGTCGTAAAGAGTAATAGGCAGACATCTATCCAGATCATCACACAGGAATTCAAACTGCATCAGGATCCACACCACGTAATATGACAGGTAGGCGTGAGGTGAGAAACCTTGGATTCCATGGTCGAGCGGCTGCTCATAAGCCCCACATCACGCAGGAAAATGCCAAACGACGCCTCGCTTGGTGTAAGGAGCGTCAACATTACACGATTGAACAGTGGCAAAACGTTGTGTGGAGTGACGAATCACGGTACACAATGTGGGATCCGATGGCAGGGTGTGGGTATGGCTAATGCCTGGTGAACGTCATCTGTCAGCGTGTGTAGTGTCAACAGTGAAATTCGGAGGTTATGGTGTGGTCGTGTTTTTCCTGGAGGGGGCTTGCACCCTTTGTTGTTTTGCGTGGCACAATCACAGTGCATACCTACATAGATATTTTAAGCACCTTCTTGCTTCCCACTATTGAAGAGCAATTCGGGGATGGCGCTTGAATCTTTCAACACGATCGAGCGCCTGTTCATACTGCACGGGCCGTGGCGGAGTGGTTACACGACAATAACATCCCTGTAATGGACTGGCCTGCACAGAGTCCTGACTTGAATGCTATAGAGCACCTTTGGGATGTTTTGGAACGCCGACTTCGTACCAGGCCTCACCAACCTACATCGATATGTATATACCTCCCCTCAGTTCCGCACTCCGTGAAGAATGGGCTGCCATTCCCCAAGAAACCTTCCAGCACCTGCTTGAAAGTATGCCTGCGAGAGTGAACGCTGTTATCAAGGCTAAGGGTGGGCCAACACCATATTGACTTCCTGCATTACCGATGGAGGGTGCCACGAACTTGTACGTCATTTTCAGCCAGGTGTCCGGATACTTTTGATCACGTAGTGTAAAGGTGAAAGAATGGAACAGGCTGAGTTTGTAGTAAAATACTTGCTTTTGAATACGTGGTTAAATAAATATGAAAATGAGTGGTAATAGATAAAATTGTGTGACTTCTGTAAGATTTTTTATTATTATCCACTTTACTAAATTACAAAACCCAAATAAAGAAGCGAAGGACCTGTAAGAAAATTTCACAAGTCATGTTTGTACGGAACGTCCACATTCCTCAGGGAAGAAACGTGAATTCTATTACTCAGAATCGCTGCCCAAGTTGCATACTTGAGGATGATGTGGACAAGGAATTAGACAGTGTTTTATTTGGCGTCCTCTACAGGACTGGAGTTGATACTCCGATAAGCTGTAATAGAACTGTAAGTCACGTTGTGATAAGTTGCGGAACATCTGGGATACAACAGATGGGACGAGTTCCGATAACTTGGAACAACATGGGTGGCAGCTAAGTTTTTCGGAACACGTACGTCTTTATCACCTGCCTTCATCTTATGTACCACATCCGCAAAGTCTTGCCAAACTACCCGCAGCGTTTTATTCTTCATCGCAATATCTCTATTTACAACTTACTGGCAAACGAAAACAGGCATTTCCTGAGGCAATTTCTCAGCCTAGAGGTCGATTAAAGGCTAAATATATTGGTATTTCGAAATTAACTGTAATTTAAAGCAAGCATAAAGGAAATTAAAGCTGGCATCAGCAGTAGCCACAATGTAATTTAAACATGTGCACTTGTGTAAAAATCTGATGTGTTAGACTCACATGACTTTCTCTACTCTTGTACAAACTATTTTTACAAACTCTTATTCTCCATCTATTTCATATTAATCGAGATAAACATTTACAGAAACGATCTGTTGACATGCAAAGAGAATTACATTTTACACATAGGGACCAGTTCTAAAAATATTTGACTATCGCTTAAGGCCTACTATGTTCTCCTTGTTTTGTATTTGCAAGGGCAATATCGAAATACAGTAGCCTTTAAGCATCGACATATATCTTAATAGCTGGTTGCTAGGTGCAGCACCATTCTCTTTGCCTCAGATTAATGCTCTTTGCATATACCAGACAAAAAAAATGAATAACGAATTCCCATTTGAGAAAATAAATATTGAAAATTTAAGGGAATAACAAGCAATATCTCGAAAATGGTACACTCAACAAAAAAAATGTATAGGACTTAAATTGTGTATTTTAACGCTATCTACATTTTTTGTGTAGTAACATTTTGTCTATCTCTTATGGTTTACCAGTTATGCAAAAGTCGTTCACAATGAAGAATACTTTTGGAGACATTCCCAGAAAATTCAAGATATACATTTTATTTGTCATGAAAATATCTTAAACATATGATACTCACATCTCTGGAAGATACTGAACCTAAATACCAAGTTTGGTGTTTATCCGACTGTTCGTTTCTGAGTTATGCTGTTCACAGGCGCACACACAGACACGTACACGGACATGCTGCATTTTTTTGATTCAGGGGGTCTCAAAGCATATATTTCCAGTGAAATCTCGGTATCGAATTTTTGGGTGGAATACAATACTTTAGAGAAAGTAAAAAGTGGTCATTTCCTTACATCGCATTAGATCCCAATATCAATTAAAATTAACCGTAAGTATAACAAACTTAAAAACAAGATACGCATTATAATGGAATCATTCACAATGAATAATGAAACATTAAACACCTAATTAAACGTAAACATAGAAGCTTGCAAGTTTATGTCTACTCCAACATAGTAAACCAGCCAATCTCAGAGCTTTTATTATTACGTGATTATTCTGCCATCTCCCATCCGATTTTCCGTCGCCATATGACTCACTGAACTGTTTTTCTGTATAAGATTACGGGCCAGGAATCACTAAAAGCGCAGCAAAGCAAATAGTGAAGGTAGATAATGCTTTTTTTGACTAAGTTCTTTAATCGGTAGTTCCTTGTTCAGTTTCATTTATGTACATCCTCTTTACGAGCGGGATGGCTTAGGCGGTTACGCCTGTGGCCTGCATTCGCCCATCCCCACGACTGCCCACTCTGGCCCAGGTGAATTCTGGGGTGGTTCATCTTCTATCACGACTCTCCTTCCTCTCATTTCCTGTACACATCATCTTCCTTGTCATCTGTTTAAGGGTTATAGGACCAGGCGACGGTGTTTGGCGGGTTGCGGCTGGGCGGTGGCTTGCGCTCAGTAAAGGTTTCTTCCTGGCATCACTGCGGTACCGCTCAGTTAGGTCTCTCGTGGGGCTCCGCTCCGGGGAACCCTGGAGGTTGGCGACTTGTAGGCAGGGACTGACGGCGGCGAATGCGTTCTATCTGGAAACGTTAGAGACCCCGTCCATGCTTCCACCCATTGGCATCCGGGTCTGGTTGCCCTTCGGGTCTCTCCCGTCATCCTTCCCTCCTAGGGGCCACTTGGAAGCACAATGGGCCGACTGGCCTGCGTGCGGTGCTCTGCCCCGGTTCCGGGGGCCCCTCCGTGATACCTTCACATCCTCTTTAGTTATGTGTACTGTCGATGGTCACTTCGAGTACGGCCATATTAGCTAAGCGGTTTTAGCTTTAGCTCTTGCGATTGCTGCTGTTTGTTTCCATTTGTCGTGAACGACAACAGATCGCGTTAAGTTAATACATAAACGTTGTGTCCATATTTTAATGTTTAATTTTCATTGTAAATGACTCCATAGTGTTTTTTTTCGCCTTAAAATTTGCAAAGAAGGAAGTATTTGGAAATTATGGTGTAATCTGAGCAATATCATCCATTTATATAACTTTCGACTGCTTGAAAAAAGGTGCAAAAAAAAAAAGAAAGAAAGAAAACAAATCTGATGTGCTACACTCACATGATTTTCTCTACTCCACTCTCTTTGCATTACCAGGACAAAAAAATGAATAACGAATTCCCATTTGATAAAAGGTATAAGTATTGGACCATTTAAGGGAATAACAAGCAATATCTCGAAAATGGTTCACTCAACAACAAAAAATGTATGACATATATTGTGTATTTTAACGCGATCTACATTTTTTGTGTAGTAAAATTTTGTCTACCTCTTATGGTTTACCAGTTATGCAAACGTCGCCCAAGATATACATTTCATTTGTCATGAAAATATCTTAACATAAGATATTTTAATCAAAATCGTTAGCCATTTTTGGGAAAATTAAAATTTTCGAAGAATGTTCCATGTAAAGGGTAATCTGTGGTGGGGGGTTTCTTGAAAACCTTTGTGTCGCATCTCTGGAAGATACTGAACCTAAATACCAAATTTGGTGTTTACCCGAGTGTTCGTTTCTGAGTTATACTGTTCACAGACAGACACACACACGGACATGTTTCCAAAAGTGCTTTTTTTGGATTCAGGGGGCCCCAAAACATTTCTGGTGAAATCTCGGTATCGAATTTTTGGGTGGAATACAATACTTTCCCTGCTTACTATACGTAGCAAAGAAATTAAAAAATCACATTTCCAATTAATCATAGTGATATTACCTACATAAAACCTTGAGATTACTTAATTTCGGCTCTGCTGGAACCTGACTCTCGTGATTCACCTCCAAATGTGGTGCCAGCTACTCTACTTTCTAACGTAGAGGGCCCAAGGTCGAATTTCGGTTTGGGGGAGTTATCTG
The DNA here is from genome assembly GCA_030765065.1 of Deroplatys truncata. Classification (NCBI taxonomy): domain Eukaryota; kingdom Metazoa; phylum Arthropoda; class Insecta; order Mantodea; family Mantidae; genus Deroplatys; species Deroplatys truncata. Next base: position 196,920,051 of record CM060978.1, read on the forward strand.
AATATGGTTTCCCATGTCGCAATTTCTGATTAAGAGAACCTGGGATCATTTAAGGAACATTCGACGGATGTTTCTTGCAGAGACGGAAGGTAAAAAGCCACAAAATACCACAAAGTAATACAAAAGTAACCACCCCATGTTTATCCAAGGTGTCTGTAAAGGCATGTCTCTGACAAGAAAGCATCGTCTCTAAGAGAAGCAAGATTCAAGCGTGGTTTGTTTTACCTTCTTGATAGAATGTGTTGAAAAAGTTCTCAACAAACTTTGCGGCGCCGGCAGCGGCGATAAAAGGAAGCAAAACCAGATGTTTTCACCCTCCTCCAGAGAAGCTACCCTCTGCTGGTTTCTGTCTGGAACTCCATACCAGGTGTTGACTCTACGACAGCATTCGGAGACGTTTAACAGGATGCTATGATTTATGGTAATGGAGAGGAAACGCGAAAGTGATTTAGATTCTATGAGACCTCTAATACTGGTATCAGCGTTACAGTATCTTGAGAAGTAGTGGGGAATTTACAGGACAGGGTTCGAAGTTCGGTGTTTGCTGATGTTGCGTTACGAGACATTTTGAACTGCCATTTTGAAAAGGTTTTAATATTCCCACAGTTGAAAACTTTATATTTTCTTCGCTAAAATAAAAATATACTGTTTTGCACTCACATGATTTTTTCTATTCACCCTTCTACAAACTATTCTTACAAAAGCTTATTCTTCCATCTACTTCTTGTTAGATAAATATTTATTTGCTTTAAATACATAATAAGTACATATTTCAATTTACAATCTTCCCAGGGTTGCTGGTTTCCTAGGGCCCATTTTCTCCAACACTGTGGTTACCGAGTGAATGGGCCCTATTGAATAAATAACTGAATATTTATTCACATTTGCCATTTATATAAATTTGTTATAATGCAGTACTTACTTAAATACGTAAACCTACATACTACTCTTAACATAACATTTTCTGTCTTTCCTTGAGTTGCTGTGCTTCCAAGGGCTCACAGCTCAAACACCGTGGTTATCGAGCTATTGAGACCTCTTTGCTAATTTTCTGTTCGGTATCTACGTTTCTTCTTCTTACTCATTCCTATATTTCCTCAGCCATCCCTTTCTAACTAAACCTAAATATTTTCCTGTTTCTAATATTTTACCCTTACATTTGACACCCAGCATCTTTCTACATATAATTTCAATAGGTAAATTGGACCATTTCTTCTTTTGCCATTTTTCTCTTGAATCCTTAGTTCCTTCACATTCTAAAATTAAATGCCAATAATTATTATACTTTCTATTACATAAAAAAACACTTACCTTGAATCTCACTTTCCTCTAAGCCTTTTAGCGTCACCACTCCTGTCCTCGCCCATGCAAGGCTTTCTCGTGCTGATCTATCACATATATCAACATATTTTTCTCTTTCCCACACCGTTTTTAAGTCTGCATATATACACAAAGAAGATTTGGAATTAAAACTATCTAAAATTTCTTGTCTTTCAATATCTTCAATTCTCAATTTTACCCCTCTCCAAAACCCTATCTCCAGTGCCTGTCCCTCTCTCCAAATATCCCCATAACCTATTTCATTCAACATTCCTTCTATATAGTTACACCAAGTATCCTCTTTGTTGAGCTTTAACTGCACTTCTAAGCACTGCTTTAACATATTATTTTCCAATTCCTTAATTATAAACCATTATTTTAATGCCGTTTCCACAATTTTTGCTTTGCTACCAAATCTCCCTAGCTCTATTTGGGCAACACCATTAGGTGAAGCCCTTGGTAGACCCAAAATTATACTTCTTGTTAATGCAAATAAACCTTTATTACTCATTTCATTGTAGCTACAAGAAGAATAAGGTTAAGCGATAGTCAAATCAAAGCTGGTCGATAAGTGATGCTTTTGAAATCCGTATCTCTATGCTTGAAGACCAGAGGAGGAGGAGGAGGAGGTGGAGTAGGAGTAGGGGGGGGAGGAAAAGAAACGAACAACGATTTACAGTTCAGAAAAGTACCAAGTATTTCAAAATCAAATCAATAACAAAGAATATCTCCAAAAATGGTTATCGCCATAAAAATTGTATCTGACATAGTGTGCTTTAACGAAATCTACATTTTTTGTGTTTACCGATTATTCAAAAGTAATTCAGAGGGCTTTACATGTTGTTCCCAGAAAATTCAAAATATACATTTTATTTGTCACATATATATATCTTCCATACTGTATTTAATCACAATCGTTAGCCATTTTTTTAGAAAATCAAAAATTTCGAAAAATATTCCTTGCAAAGGGTAGTTGGGGTGGAGGATTTGCTTCAAAATCTTCGCGTCGCGTCTTTGTAAGGTACTGAATTTAAATATTAAGGTCCAGGTAGTACCAAAACGTATATTTCAGGAGAAATCTCGGTATCGAATTTTTGTGTGGAATACAATACTTCCCCTACTTACTATACGTAGTAGAGGAAGTAAAATGTCTGATGTGTTACATTCACATGACTTTCTCTACTCTTATCGCTTATTAGTGGTTACGCAAATTATTCTTATGAAAGTTTATTTTGGTATTTACTTCATTTTAATAAAGATAAACCTTTCCGAAAAAGTTGCATTGCACATTTCATTATTGACATAAAGGAGACAGCGATAGTCAAATGTTATAAAACCGCATACTTCCATGTTCTTTCCAAGACATCGTGAGAAACAACTGAAAATCGACAGGATTTGAAAAGAATGACAACGTATTGAGCAATTCGAACAATTAATGACTGATATCTCGGAAATGGCTGCTGCCACAAAAAAGTTATATTATATAAATTGTGTGTTTTAAAGAGATCTACTTTTTTGTGTAGTCGTTTTCATGTATCTTAACGTTTACCAGTTATACGAGATTATACAAAATTCCTTCCGAATGAAGAGGAGTTCACAGGCTATTCCCAGGAAATTGAAGATATACATTTCATTTGCAATGTATATATTTTTAATATATGGTGTTTTAATTAAAATCGTGAGAACCATTTTTAGAAAATAATTTTTTTTAAAAAAGTTTCATGTAAAGGGTACGTTTGGGTGGGGAGTTTTCTTGAAAATCTTCCTGGCGCATCTTTGAAAGCACTGAACCTAAATGCCAATTTTTGTATTTCTCCGAATTTTGTGTGTATGTGTACGGACCTATAGGATAGGACTATAAGCGGAGAGGGACTTAGCACCTCGACCTACGCATATCTTTGTACCTAAGCCCCTGACGGGGCGTCCCCGGAATAGACGAATGAGGTGAGAAGAGACAGAGGGCGGCCGGACTAGTAGGCACTAAGTCAGAGTCACTACGGTTTACACATTTGAACTCCCCGGGTACTGGCTGTGTAGCCGGCTCCCACAGGGGGGGCCCCTGTGGGCTTACACATCTCCTGGAGGGCCCGGGACCCGAAGACCACTCGCAGTCCGGGGACGAAGATTTCCTCAGAGCATCCTTTTCACCTCCCATGCACACGCCAAGACCTCCCGCCGACACTTGCAACCCTGAAAGAAATAAAGCAGATCAAAGGTGGAGTGAAATGATAATGGAGATGAGATGGAGGGGCAGGAAATTCGGAGGATGTAATGATCCTTCCTAGCTTTCGCCTGGTGACCCGGGGAAATCCCGAAAAACCCATGGGTCAGGAAGGTCAGCCACGTGTGTCGAAGCGACGTTACCGCCTGTGCCATCCCGCTCGGTGTGCGGACCTTTTTCTAAAAATTTTTTTTTTTTTTTTTTTTTTTTTGTTCAGGAGGCTTCAAAACATATTTCCGCTGAAACTTCGACATCAAATTTTTGGGTGGAATACAACTCTTCCCCTATTTACTGTACGTAGTAGAGAAAGTAAACATCAACTTGCTGTTTTAGAACTGGTGCAGAGAGTGATGATGAACTAGTGAGGTTTGATATTATAGATCGATACACTTCGTAAAAGGTTAATTATAAATTCAACGTTGTGAGGCACATCTGTCCACTATGTACGTTTCTAAATAAGTATATTCCTCCACTCCACATTTGTGAACCGAGATGAGCTGTTAAAAGCACAGAGAATTCACTATAATACACTATAACACTTTTTTACTCAAAGCCCTTTTTTTTTAAATCAAAGGACTTCAAACTGAAATCTCAGTGTCAAATGAACGCTTTCTCTTTTATAGGCAACCAGCACAGAAATTAGTAATACATTTAAGCATTCACATTTAACTCATGTGTTTCGCCTTTAAAAGTCTGTGCCTCAACTCAGTAATTCTTGTGGGGCAGATCCAGTATAGTCCCGAAATTACCAAATATCATCAAAGAAAGAGAAGGTGGGCTATAAAAGGTGTACCCAACCTCAGAACCCCTGTCGACAGAGCTGGACTGACTCACAGCGCCAAAATTAGCAGTGGCTGGTTTTTCATTGGTCCCCAATGTCACAACACGCTTGGCTTCTCCACTCCTGACCTGGTAGTTGCCATCGTGACCTTCACTTTTAATAAGTGTTACCAACTGTGACACATGTAAATAGAAACTGGCAGGTTTCCACGCTTCACAGATTAAGGGAACTGGCATTTGAGATAAGGACTTCTAAGTCACACACGCATTGTCTGTGATCACCCTGCCGACGTTCCTTTCTAGAACGTTTGCATAGAAGTTTAGTACAACAGATATAGTAGTGCCAAACTGAAGTGTTTGCGGCGACACCTATTTTCATTAAATTCGGTTACTTCGTAGCACCATGCATATTAGAATAACTATAAAGCGTCAAATGTTGTCAAAGCTCCAAAATCATCTAATGTTTGAGGCAGTATTTTTTATCCCTTAACTGCTATCAATTTAATTACATAATATAAAATAATAGCCCGTCTATAAGCAATTGCTATAAAGTGTATATTATAGCCACTGTACTATGTTTATTTATTGTATATATATATGTGTGTGTAAAATTTATGTAAAAGTATTATTTATAAACGTAGGAGCCGTAAGGGTAGAATCAAGCTGGTTTTTGTAGCAAACAGTGCCATAAAGTGGAAGCAGAGGGTGGTTGACAATAAGTTGTAACCTTGGCAGAACAATAACTTAGAAAGCTAAGAAGGCTATCAACCGTCGATGGAAAAATACTGATGTAACGTCCAAAAGTTTGTAAACAGTCACGTGGGTGCAAAAAACCAATGCAAGTCAAACTAAAAGTGTTTTGCTAGAATAGGATTAGCCAATCAGCAAATAGAAAGATTAAATTTAAAATTTTAAGCTGTGGACGCTAAGAGGTAGCGTACCCAAGCCAAATCAGTTCAGTAGATGAAGCTCAGTGTGTGCGGATGTGAAATTTTAATGCAGTGCGGAGAAAATAAACTTTGACCCCTATAAAGCTGTAGTTAGGAACAGCTAATTTCATTTAATATTCGCAGAGATATAAATGTGTATGATATATAATGTTTTTAATTGGAATAAAGAACTTAAAAAATCACTGTAAACTGCAGTTCGTTAGCACACATATAGAACGTATATCTTGCAGCTCCATACATAAATTCTTCAGTGAATTGTATTATTTGATATATTATTCAACTGCCTTCAAGAAGTAATACAGAAATGAGAATGTAAACTATAACTTGTGTAAAGTGCGTGAGGCTATTCTACAGCCGTACCACTCTAAATTAATTAAAAATTAAAATTCATTACAAATAAACTTTATTAACACCACACACACACACACACACACACACACACACACACACACACAAACACTACCGCATGTTGCAATTATCAAAAAAATGTCTGATATGTTACATTCACATAAGTTTCTCTACCCTCTCTCGCTTATTTATGTGTAAGGATTATTGTTACGAAAGTTTATTTTCCTATCTGCTTTATTTTAATCGAGAAAAACCTTTCCGGAAGTAACGGCATTATACATTTTGATATAGATACAAAGGAAATGGTAATAGTCATTACAATTAGGAATTTCTGTCATCCCTTGCCTTAAAGCGTCGGCCACACGGCAGCGACATACTTGCACGGTATAGTTTGCACAAACAAGACGAACACCATACTACGTTCAAACGTTGCAAGCAAGTTTGCGCAAACCTCAATATGAAGTTGGTCATCAAAAGAGGAGGTTTTGAGATAAAACAATGTGGCCCGAAGATTTATTTTGTTATACCATTTCAGCACTGTTTATTGGTAAAAACAAAGGGTACCAAACGCTCTCGATCGAAATGGTGCACAAAGTGGCTTCTGAGAAGAAAGGTACACTCGCATATAAATTTAATGAAAGACTTAAGAGAAGATCCAGAAGACTGTAATTACTTGAGAGTGGACGAAGGTGCATGTAACAAATTACTACTTTTGATGACTTCTGTAATTGAGCGACAGAACACTGTGATGCGCGAATCTATCGCTTCTCATGTAAGATTGAGTTGTACTTTAAGGTAAGATATGAGAAGATAATGCAGAGATTTGAGCTTTAATTTGATAAAACACGTTCTTCTTATTCCTTAGACTTTATATTTCAAACGCATGGCAACAATTTATATAATTCGCAAACCAGTATGCTCGAGTAAGCCCATGCGTGTGGACGGCACAAACCAATAAGCGCGGTCTGTGTAAACTTCGCACTGTTGAAGACTTGGTTTGCGCAAACTCTTAACACTTTCACCGATATGGATGTGATATGACGTCCTGTACAGCACTTTTAAGTAATTTAAGTAACTGCTAAATTGCTGGAAGCTACTTGGTTTCGAAAACAGGACTTGTGGCCATGCGGTAAAATTTGTGTTCTACATTCAATAGAAACTGTGGTAAAGCAAGCGGTGTGACGCCATGGTTGAATGCTGACTCAGAACGCGTATTGATGTCGCCTTGTCTCACGTTGTGTACGTTGCTGCTGCTCCGTTGCTACTGACCCAACACTCCTCCCAGAAGATAAATGGTAAAGGTATGTATCCCGGAGAAGCCCCCGGAATCAAAGCCGCATTGTTCTTCCAACTTGACTCCTGGAAGGTAGGGATGAGAGGAGAGACCCGAAGGGCGACCAGATCCGGATGCCGAAGGGGCGCAAGCATGGATGGGTACCCTAATGTTTGCAGATAGAACGCATCCTACGCACGGTCCCTGCCCACAAGCCACCAACCTCCATGGTCCCCGGAGCGGAGGCCCACGCTGAGGAGAGACCTAACTGAGCGGTACCGCTGCGACGCCAGGGAAGGAACTTTACAGAGAGCAAGCCACCGCCCAGCCGCAACCTGCCGAACACCGTCGCCAGGTCCTACAACCCTGAAACAGATGACAAGGAAGATGATGGGTACAGGAAATGAGAGGAAGGAGAGTCGTGGTAGAAGTTGAACCACGCCAGCATTCGCCTGGCGACCCGAGGAAACCACGAAAAACTGAATGTCGACAGAACTTCAAAAGAAGGACAGTATTGAACAAATCGAGCCATTAATAACGTATATCTCGGAAATGGCTGATGTCACAAAAACGTTATTTGAAATAAATTGTATGTTTTAAAGAGGCTTACATTTTTATGCAGTGCGCTTTCATCTATTGTTTACCAGTTATACAAGCTTATATAGGATTCCTTCAGAATGAGAAGGCTATTCCCAGAATTTTTAAGATATATGTGTTATTTGTCACGTAAATATCTTTAATATGTGGTCTTTTAATCAAAATCGTTATAGCCATTTTTAGAAAATACAAAATTTCCAAAATGTACCATGTAAAGTGTAGTTGGTGATGGCGATTTTCTTGAAAATCTTGGCGTCGCATCTTCAGAAGATACTAACATAAACACCAAGTTTGGTATTTATTCGACTTTTGAATAAAGTTTTGAGTTACGCTGTTCACAAATCCACTCGCGGATCTTTTTTCTAAAAATGCTTTTGGATTCAGGGGATCCTGAAAACAGGTACTTCCGGTGAAATATCGGTATCAAATTTTTGGGTGGAATGCAGTATCTTCTTTGCCCACTAGTAAAGTAAAGTAAAATGTGAAAGAAAGGAAATTATATGGAATGTTTGAAATAAGGAGCTAGTATTTTGATGGCGTCACAAATGCTAAAACTGTGTCCTCATACAACAATACACCTTCATATTGTTTCATATGATATAATTTGCGGAATACGTGCAAGGAGTTAAAAGTTTAATTACCATATAAGGAAGCCTGAGTTGGTTGCATGTGTTACAATTCAGGCATTGTGCCAATAGGAGCAGCAGGATTACGTCACACTAGGGAGTCGGCCAATTACATGTGTTGGCGCTGTCTATTTCTGACACTCATGAGTAAGTTGGGCTCATTGCCCTGTAACAGTTTCACCCTGCACTGGGCTCGAACCTTGTTGTTTACAGAGTCATAGGTCTAAAGCAATTTGTGTCTGTGAACTAGAAGCTTTTCGGTAGTCGTTTAAGGTTTAAAATTGGAGTTAAGGCATTTCCGAAGGTTTAATACGAATGGTTGTTCTCTGCTCTTCTACTGTTCGTTTGCTATTTATTTATAGTTTTCTCCCACTTTCTCTCCTCTTTTTTTTAATTTATTGAAAAATGTTTGTACATTGCAGTATTGTTAATTTTGCTCATAGACATACAATTATTCACAAGGAATCGTAAACATGTGAGGCTTGCGTCAGTCCTCGCCTCTCAATGCTTCGAAAACTGCGCCGTTGGTGGCAGTCCCGGGTTTGATGCCCGTTCGGGTTGGAGTCGAACGCGGTGTAGTGGAAGATACAGGAGAACTTATGGTAAAATTCACTGTACCTACTTTCTCCATCCGACGTGGCTTCGTCTTGTTGCCCTGGCTAGTTGGTTCTCGGCGAAGATGTCTGCATGGACTTTGCCTATCAGGATTGCTAATAAGCTCGTCGATCTCGGTTGTGGTACAAAGGAGCTCAGAGGTGAATTCACTCTAACACTACATAATGTTCCTGTTTACTTATCACTTTATATAGAACACCATTTGCGCGCCAACTTTGACGGAGAAGCGTGGATTCCTCGTCTGTATCTACAAGTCAACTCTCAATTTTTGTGGTAAATCTCGACTATTTAAAGACCACGATCTCCCATCTAAAAATTTGGTGTCTGATTTTCATTGGCGCAATTTTCGCGGTTCTCTCAGCGTGGCTAAATATTATTTAATTTATATAGATTCCTATTGGCTAGTTTGTATATATCATGTGACATTTTTCCCGGGCTTCTCTTGGTAAACTGCCGTTCTGTGTTATTTTCCTTCACTCCATACTTCCGGAGCCGAGACAAGTAGAGTCATAAAATCTTACCCTTCGATTCTCACACAAGACCCCGTTTTCGCTGCACATGTGAACAGCATATTTTTACCCTAACTTCAGAGTTCAAACAGGAACATTACGTACAAGACAAATATTACATTACACAAAAAATGACTATTTACATGATGTTCACTTTGTACATATATATCATTTATATATCAAATTAAACACTAAATAAATCAGCACATAATAAAATTAATTCGGGCACATTCTGTCTCAGGCTACAGCCCAACGACTGTCCTCGGTAGGTACACAGTGTGAGATGAAAGTTCATGTTAGGTCTGTATGTCGTTTTCGTTTAGTCTTCTTGGTGCTCTCTCCTGTGGCATGTGCTGAGGTATCTGTGTTACTGTTTTAGTTTCATGTTCACTGAACGAAATGAAGAGACGTGTGTAGCAGGACTGGAGGGTGGCATCTACTGTCGGCCTAAATAGATTTTGAAGAAGGTGTATTGTAGTTCCACTGTTGGGGAGCCAAAACTTGAAGTAGTTGTAACCACGTATGGAATAAAGTTTACGGTGGCCTTCGTCCCCACGTTTAAAAAAATCAACTTTGTAATTTTTAATGTTTCTTTAAGAATTATATATATATATATATATTTTGCCTCGGCTGCGTCAGTAGTAATTTGCAGAAACACGTATATCTCAGCTGGGAGTGGTGTGGCTAAAAAATGAACGCTTACACAAATTATTATTACTTTCTCTACTACGTATAGTAAGTAGGGGAAGTATTGTATTCCACCCAAAATTTCGATACCGAGATTTCACCGGAAATACATGTTTTGAGACCCCCTGAATCCAAAAAAAACATTTTTGGAAACATGTCCGTGTGTGTGTCTGTGTGTCTGTCTGTCTGTGTGTCTGTGTGTGTGTCTGTGAACAGCATAACTCAGAAACGAACAGTCGGATAAACACCAAGCTTGGTATTTAGGTTCAGTATCTTCCAAGGATGCGACACGAAGGTTTTAAAGAAAATCCCCTCACCCCAGAGCACCCTTTACATGGAAGATTTTTCGAAAATTTTAATTTTCTCAAAAATGGCTCTAACGATTTTGATTAAAATATCATACGTTTAAGATATTTTTATGACAAATAAAATGTATATCTTGAATTTCCTGGGAATGTCTCCAAAAGTATTCTTTATTGTGAACGACTTTTGCATAACTGGTAAACCATAAGAGATAGACAAAATTGTACTACACAAAAAATGTAGATCGCGTTAAAATACACAATTTATGTCGTATACATTTTTTTAGTTGAGTGAACCATTTACGAGATATTGCTTGTTATTTCCTTAAATTTTCCAATACTTATACTTTTTCTCAAATTCGTTATTCAATTTTTTATGTCCTGGATATGCAAACGGAATAGAATGCGCCACATAGCAACCAGCGCTTAAAAGATTTGACTATCGCTCATAACCTACCATGTTCCCCTTGCATCTACAAGAAAATTAGCAATAAGGTTGACATCTCGATATCTCGAGTAACATGAAGCATATGGAGAATAAACGTTTGTAAAAATAGTTTGTACAAGAGTAGAGAAAGTCATGTGAGTGTAACACATCATATTTTTTACTTTCTCTACTACGTATAGTAAGTAGGGGAAGTATTGCATTCCACCCAAAAATTCGATACCGAGATTTCACCGGAAATACATGTTTTGAGACCTCCTGAATCCAAAAAAAGCATTTTTGGAAACATGTCCGTGTGTGTGTCTGTCTGTGTGTCTGTGAACAGCATAACTCAAAAACGAACAGTCGGATAAGCACCAAACGTGGTATTTAGGTTCAGTATCATCCAGAGATGCGACACGAAGGTTTTCAAGAAAATCCCCCCACCCCAGACTACCCTTTACATGGAAGATTTTTCGAAAATTTTAATTTTCTCAAAAATGGCTCTAACGATTTTGATGAAAATATCATATGTTTAAGATAATGTCATGAGAAATGAAATGCATATCTCGAATTTTCTGGGAATATCTCCAAACGTATTCTTCATTGTGAACGACTTTTGCATAACTGGTAAACCATAAGAGATAGACAAAATTTTACTACACAAAAAATGTAGCTCGCGTTACAATACACAACTTATGTCATATACATTTCTTTTGTTGAGTGAACCGTTTTCGAGATATTGCTTGTTATTTCCTTAAATTTTGCAATACTTATACTTTTTCTCAAATTCGTTATTCATTTTTTTTTATGTCCTGGACATGCAAAGAGAATGGAATGCGCCACATAGCAACCAGCGTTAAAATATTTGACTATCGCTTAAAAGCTATATTTCCCTTGCATCTACAAGAAAATTACCAATAAGATTGACATCTCGATATCTCGATTAACATGAAGCATATGGAGAATAGGCGTTTGTAAAAATAGTGTGTACAAGAGTAGAGAAAGTCATGTGAGTGTAACACATCAGAATTTTTTTTACATCACTCCTTTTTACTAATCTTTCACACGATTAAATAACACTTCACTGATATATCATACAGTAGAGCTGTGAGATTATTTATTAATTGCATTTTTTAACATGTAAACTTTATATTATTCACGCCGTAATCAATTTTATATGTCTCTTACTGAATACGTATGGAACTTCTCGGGAACGCTGCTTTCCTACGTCCGGTTGGGTACGCTATCTTATAGCGTCTGGCAATTACCGCTTAAATTTGTGAATTTCTCTGATTCAAGTATCTGATTGGCTAATCCTACTCCATTAGAATACTTTTATTTAACTTTCAGTTTTTCTAGTTTTTGATTGGCTATTTATAAACTGTTTTAAATATTACATTATTGTTTCAAGAATTACTAGTAGCATTATTAAACTTTCTAATTTATTATTGCCTCAAGGTTACCTCATTGTTACCTCATTGTTAGCAACATTCGGCTTCTATTCTCACAGCTCCTACATTGTTAAACTACGTAATATATTCACATAACATTATTATACATGTACATAAACATTAATACAATGATTGTTACGTATATTTTACATATTATTACATACACATATTGCTTTTAAGGCGGGCTGTTATTATATTTTATATTATATAATTAGACTGATATCATTTAAGTGATAAAAATACTGCCTCAATTTTGAACAAGTGTTGAATTATAATGTACTAAGGTTCATTCGCTATGAGGCGAAGGACCCGATTCTGTATAGTTTGTATTCTGTTGACTTGAGCCGCAAACTGAACAAACACACATCCAGACAAGTATCATTAGCAAGAAGTAGGTCAGCCTTTTTGAAGATAATGATAAAAGTGAAGTATCCTTTATCAGGAAGTTTAATTGCTTAATTTCCTATCTAAGTTTATTGACGAGCTCAGATATATGTTCATTCCAGGTTATTTTATATCAAAAGTTAATCGAAGATATTTCGCTGTTTTGATTGTGGCATTATTTCATTACCAAATCTTATGGTGGAGTACTCGCTCCATTCCTGCACCTGGTCTTTAGCTCTGACTTTCTAAAACATGACAAGCTGCTAACTTCACAGTTCGCAGACGACGTAGCTATCCTTAGTAAAGGTCCAAATATGATGCCTAACCTTTCACTTTTATTTCATTAGTGCTTTTTCTCCAATTATTCGCATCTTTTACTTACACATTTCTGAACTTTGTCCTTTTATTGCCTTTTTTGAATAATTGTTTTCTATTCAGGATTATAGATAAACATGAAATGAAACCTAAACAATGGAGTTTTAAGAAAACATACCTAAGCCAAATACAACCGTCTAACTTTTTACTTTCTCTGCTACATATAGCAAGTAGAGAAAGTATTGTATTCCACCTAAAAATTCGATACCAAGATTTCACCGGAAATATATGTTTTGAGACCCCCTGAAACCAATAATAGCATTTTTGGAAATATGCCTGTGTGTCTGTGAACAGCATAACTCAGAAACGAACGCTCGGATAAACACCAAACTTGGTATTTAGGTTCAGTATCTTCCAGAGATGCGACACGAAAGTTTTCAAGAAAATCCCCCCACCCCAGATTACCCTTTACATGAAAAATTTTTCGAAAATTTTAATTTTCTCAAAAATGGCTCTAACGATTTTGATTAAAATTGTGTTTTAAGATATTTTCATGACAAATGAAATGTATATCTCGAATTTTCTGGGAATGTCTCCAAAAGTATTGTTCATTGTGAACGACTTTTGTATAACTGGTAAACCATAAGAGATAGACAAAATGTTACTACATAAAAAATGTAGATCAGGTTAAAATACACAATTTATGTCATACACATTTTGTTATTGTTGAGTGAACCATTTTCGAGATATTGCATGTTATTCCCTTAAATTTTCCAATACTTACACTTTTTCTCAAATGAGAATTCGTTATTCATTTTTTTTGTCCTGGTAATGCAAAGAGAATTGAATATTCCGCATAGCAACCAGCTCTTAAAATAATTGACTATCGCTTAAAGCCTACCAATTTCCCTTGCATCTACAAGAAAATTAACAATAAGATATCTTGATATCTCGATTAACATGAAGCATATGGAGAATAAGCGTTTGTAAAAATAGTTTGTACAAGAGTAGAGAAAGTCATGTGAGTGTAACATATCAGATTTTTTTTCATGTGCAAAACTATTTAAAATTTGGTATCTCGAAGATGTTTTGGAAATAAAGAAATATTTTATGGTTTGTAGTTGAAATAGAGACGATTATTTCTGCAATCGTCAGCATTTTATCTACCTATTAGCTTTTGCTAAAATGAGGTCATGTTTTCCCAGGAAAAAGTGTGACCTAGTGTTAGTGTATCGCTGCATTTTACATTAATTATTACACAGTGAAAGTCTTAAACTTTAAGTGTAGTTGTTGAATTGTATAAATGTTTTTATTCAGGCAAACATTTATTTTGTCGCTGACACAGAATTTCCTTAATCTTTTAGTCATCTAGGATTGATGTATAGGATCATACAACTTTGCTTACACGGAGAGAGTTAGGAGTAGTCAGATGGAGGGAACTCCAGTAGCACAGCACCACAGATAGGCCATAGTGAGACCTTTGTGCTTGCAACGTGATCTCTGAGAGGAAGGGATGAAGGGGAGGTCCGAAGAACGACCAGATCAGGACGACGATGTGCGCTAGGAAGGGCGGGGTTGCTAATGATTCCAATATGACATCAATCCTGCAGCCGCCTAGCCCGCCCTTGGCCACCTGCAACTGGGGGGGATTCCCGGAACAGACGAGACACCTCCCAGGAAAGAAGGGGGCCCGCCAAGCGCAAGGAAAAAGTTTTGCATACCGCAGGTTCCGCCGCTACACAGCAACTGCCGTCACATGGTCCTGCAACCAGAAACAGATGATGAAGGAAAATGGAAGCAGGAAAAGATAGAAAATAAATTCGTGGTAGAAGGGGAACCACCCCAACATTCGCCTACCGATCCGGGAAAATCACGAAAAACCACATGATCAGAATGCGCGGCTATCGTGAGTCAAACCAGGAACCTTCCGAATGTGAGCCTCGTACGTTTCTGCGGAGTGAACCTACTATGTAAAGAAGCAAACGCTTGATTAGCTCTACACTTAACCGCTAAGCAGCTCTATCCTCTTCTAGAAGCTGCAACGCGCAGTAAATACGGTGCCAAGACAGACGGTCCAGGGATATCTGGGCTCCAAACCATTCAAGTGGTACTAGAACGTCCTCGACCGCTCTCACAAAGTGGGTCATTGGGGGCACTTATCGCATATTCTAGCACTGGAACACGCCACCCTGCTGACTTATACGCTGTCAAGCAACTGGATTCTCAACATGCTCACCAGTTGATACTATTAATAATCTGTTTCAGCCTTAAAAGCTTAACTTTACCAACTGAAGACATTTGCAAACCAAGTTTTCAGACTCTCAATGTGCATGAGATCTATTGATCTGTACTTTTAATGTGGCACCAAGGCTGACACATTCCGTTATGAAGCCGGTGCTCCATTGATACCCAAACGTGTAGCAAATACACGCAGCAGAGTAAACCAGATTGCCTATAGCGGTAGGGGTTTTGATAAAACTATTTTTACTCTCTCTACTACTATAGTAAGTAGGGGAAGTATTGCATTCCACCCAAAAATTCGATACCGAGATTTCACCGGAAATACATGTTTTGAGGCCTCCTGAATCCAAAAAAAAAGTATTTTTGGAAACATGCCCGTGTGTGTGTGTCTGTGAACAGCATAGCTCAGAAACGAACAGTCGGATAAACACCAAACTTGGTATTTAGGTTCAGTATCTTCCAGAGTTGCGACACGAAGGTTTTTAAGAAAATCCCCCACCTCAGATTACCCTTTACATGGAACATTTTTCGAAACTTTTAATTTTCTCAAAAATGGCTCTAACGATTTTGATTAAAATATCATGTATTTAAGATACCTCATGACAAATAAAATGTATATCTTGAATTTTCTGGGAATGTCTCCAAAAGTATTCTTCATTGTAACGACTTTTGGATAACTGGTAAACCATAAGAGATAGACAAAATTTTACTACACAAAAAATGTAGATCGCGTTAAAATACACAATTTTTGTCATACATTTTTGTTGTTGAGTGAACCATTTTCGAGATATTGCTTGTTATTCCCTTAAATTTTCCAATACTTATACTTTTTCTCAAATGGGAATTCGTTATACATGGGTTTTTTTTGTCCTGGTAATGCAATGAGAATGGAATACTGCACATAGCAACCAGCTCTTAAAGTATTTGACTATCGCTTAAAGACTACCAATTCCCCTTGCATCTACAAGAAAATTCTGTGGGTCGGCCGCTATAACTTTGGATTTTTCGCGGTTTTCATTGGTTGGTAGGCGAATGCTGGGGTGGATTAAATAATGCCGCGAGCTTTCCTGCCCCCCCCCGTTCCTATCATTTCCTTTCTCTTATATGGTAGGGTCAAAGGATCAGACAAATGGACGGTAATGGAGTTTGCTTTCAGGAACTGTCTGCTCTCCGGATCTAGTCGCCTTCTGTGTCCTTCGCTTCAGAGGATTTCCAGGAGCACAGTCAGCTAGAAGTTCCGGCTAGAGCCTTGGGGTTTAGGCAGAAAAAGAATGTCAGCATAGTAGAGCAAGCTACCTTCCTATGCTGGATCAACTTAGCCATGCAAATATATAGCTTTACTTTAGAGTCTCGTCTGCATTTTAAAAGCAGATTGTTTACACACAGAACAGAGTGCACTTCTCTTTAGCAATTGCATAATGAGAACTATTTTCTGATTACAATTTTTCGTATTAATAAAGACTTAGATTAATGAATAAACACGCAAAAGTATGATATACAGGCTAACGTATTAGGAGCTAGGTAGGCACACGGACCTATTTCCATCCAGCTGGAGCACAGCAACGCACCTGGGCCATAGTGGGACCTTCTACTTCCAACATGACCCTTGAGAGGAAGGGACGAAGGGGAGATACGGAGGGCGACAAGATCCGGATAATGTGTGCTATCGAGGACGGGGTCCCATCGATTTCAATATGACACCAATCCTGACGCCGGCTGTCCTGCCTTAGCCATCCGCAACCTGAGGTTCTGGGAAAATATACGAAACACTTCCAGGAAGGAAGGGGACCCCAGCAGACCACCAAGCGCTGGGAAGAAATCTTTCTTTAGTGCAAATTTCATCGTCCTGTCGCAACACACTAACCGCGGTCGCTGGTCCTACAACCCTGAAACAGGTGAAAGAAAATGACGGGGACAAGAAATAATGAACAGAAAATTCTGGTAGAAGGAGAATTGCTTAGTAGTCGCCTACCTTTCCGGGGGAACCACGAAAATAACTCACGATTGGAACGGTCTACTGACGGGAATCGACCCCGGAACTTCTCGAATACGAGCCTCACAAGTTACCGCGGAGCCATCTCGCTTGGTATAGATACTAGCGTAGTTATCAAATAATAGTTTTTGAAGTTTGTATCAAAGGAGCGCTTTGCAATCTCACTGGCATGAAACAATCTCCTCAATTCAGAAAGTAACGCAAAGCAAGAACATTAAAGGCTGGTTCACAACCGTCCGAGAACGGTAACCAGAACGGAAACGAGAGTAATGCACCATGCAAGTTATTGGTTCACAACAGCCCGGTAACGAGAACGGGAGTGCATATCGATCACAAAGTGAAAGTCGATTTTGCGCATTGGGATTTCATTTGTTTTTAACTGACCAATGGTATTTTTTCACCTACTTCCAATTTAGCCAAGCCAACATCAAAATTCGATAGAGTAAACATTGTCTAAATGCATATCCATTACATTTCCGATCCCTCCACTTATGCCAAGCTTTCATTCCTTTATTTAATGCCATACATTAAAATTGTTTATTGTTCTTTTTTCATTTCCACCTGTTTTAGCTGTTCTTTGTAGCTTTTGCCATTGTTTTTTTAGGTAATAGCCAGTTTTGAGTTGCATATAAACAAACTACAAATGACCCCTTAACCAGAAAAACCAACACTGATTAGATTTGCGGGTGTCGGGATGAGGTTAGGAAGCACATTTACTACTAATTCCTACCAGTTTCATGTTTCCAGCTTGCGACTATAGAGAGCACTAGTGGCTGTTTCATGTCACGGCCGCCTAAAATAACCTCTAGAGTGAAGAGTCTAATATGCACAATATGGATCTAGTATGCCGTGCCCGGGAAGGCTTCCCGTTGATTGTGAACACTCCCATTTGAATACATGTATTTCAACTTTCTCGTTCTGGTTACCGTTCACGTTGGTTGTGAACCAGCCTTAACCGGGCCCTCTGCCAGAGGATTGATGCATAACCATGAGCTTGTGTTGCAAATTGGACAGATTTAAATTCGCACACCTGCACTACATCCTAAGGTAGATAATTTGGTCTCCTTACCACAAAGCCTTGACAGTTGTCTTCGGGGCACATCTATGATAACGGCTAAAAGCGTTTTACTCATTTTACTCCGAGAAATAAATTGCTTGCTCTTTTAGCAGCAGGAAAATTAATATCACCTTTTCAGCAAATTTATAAACTGATTAAATTATTAAGTAAATTTCCACTTTAACCAAGCAGAGAAACCTCAATTTACATTTATGTGCAGTAAAGCTGATAACCTACAGTCAGTGAGGATTAGAAGCAGATTTGAAAAATTGCTTCGGTTCAATCAGTTTTAGATATAAATTAATCCTTAGTGTCCTTAACTAAAAGCCTGGAAATTAAGAAAAGCTTGCGTATTCCAATATTCAGCTTCACGATGTGTATGCTTAGGAGCAGAACTGGTGGCCAATATAGGAACTATAGGCTTTTAAGTTCGTACTGGAATGTGCAGTTCCGCCTTCTACCTCTCCTCTTGAATAACTTTAGCCAGTTCATTCACGAATTGCTTATATCGTCCACATTATAATTGATTTTATTTTCCTATTATTCAAGAGGATATAGAAACAAACAAGGACCCATGTTAGATGGCAGGGCCAATTTTAGCATTGGTGGTAGACTTATGCTTTTATTATTATTATTATTATTATTATTATTATTATTATTACTTGAGGCAGTATTTTTAACACTTGCATTATATAATATGTAAATTCAATAACAGTCCGCCTTGAAGCAATATGTATGTAATAAATTTTTAAAAATGTATGTAACAGTCATTGCATATGCTTATATTACTGTAAACATGTTTAATAATGTTATGTGAATACATTACATATTTTAATAATGTAAGAGCTGTGAGAATAATAAGTTTAACGTTGCTAACAATGTGGTAACAATGAGGTAACCTTGAGGCAATAATCAGTTTGAGAGTTTAAATGCTACTAGTCATGATTAGAGCAACGATAATGTAAATTTTGTGACAGTTTAAAATTAGTCAATCAACAGCCAGAAAAAAACTTTAATTAAGTGCAGGTATTCTATTGGACTAGGGTTAGCCAATCAGAGACTTGAAATACAGAAGCTTACGGGTTTGGACGGTTGAAAAATGTTCAGTTGCTGGCAGAACTTGGTAGTGACCGGATGAAAGATGTGTTCTCTAGAGAAATGTTACGTATTCGTGTGAAACGAAAATTAAGTATATGCGTTAACAAAGTACAACTATTAAATAAAAGAATATCACAGCTCTTAATAGCAGTGTAGTGCTATTTAATTTGTGTCAAGGTTTGTTAAAATAGAAGTGAATTTAAACTTAAAATCTGTGTAAGCCTACATTCTTGTCGTACCACGCCCTGTCTAAGAGATACGTGACTCTAAAACAATACTGACGCAGCCGAGGCAAACATAAACATAAATGATATCTATAGAAGCAGTATAATAACAAAGTTAATATAATATTTTAAAACTTGGAGCGTAACAACAAAAATACATCATCTTCAAATCAGCTTCTCATACGTAGCAGAGTATTATGTAATAAATAATCCACTTCAAAATTGACGCTTATACATGGAGCTAATTAAATAAATAAACTCCAAAACAATAACTTCTTCAAGTTGGCTTCCCAAGAGTGTGGCTAACAACAACAGTAAAACTTCAACAACAATAAACTACAACAGTAACAACGTAAACAATACCCTACTTCATACTATTATTCACCAGAATAATTATTACGAATGCTCTTGGTGGCAATAAATTTACTTCGTTTCCATGTCTACTTCAGAAGCAATGTTTGACATAAATATTGTGTGTGCTGTGCATTTCAGCGCCGCAGGAAACTCATTTCTCACTCGCTCCTCGTTCTACAAGGTCGAATAGCTAACCGTGTTACACTGTGGTAGCTAACTACTTGTTTACACGAATCAGAGTAGAATTAATTAAAATGTCACTTTTGATACCTTATTCGTTTCACACAGAGTAGGTATAATGACGTGCATTTATTCATGTTTGTTCTTGGGATTTGTTTCAAGCCCTATAGAGAGACAATATACGATCCAGGGAAATGGGCTAATTTTGCTGGTACCAAGTGTACCTAAACTTATTCTCAAAGCATAGACTGCGAGTCCCACCGCTACCCTTATGCTCACGATTACATCCCCCTTCTCTAGGGTGTCGTGCATGAAAAATGCTGCCCTGATGAATGCTTTGCGGGAGGCATTTCCTGCAGAATTTTTCCGCGATGAAGCTCATTTTGTTAGCCTTTGTTCTTCGAAAATATACCCTTAGTGATATAATAAACACTGCAGATATGTACCATAAGTTTCAAAACTAATGTTCAGAAATTTATGGCCAAGATCGAGAGAAGCAAAACAGTTGCAGTAAACTCGGGTTTAACTGTTTGACGAGATTTTTCTCCCCCCCCCTGCCGCTAACCTCAAGTGTTACTATCAAGTTTTGTACCTAAAGTTCTGTGCATATCGTGACTACTTTGTAAAACCGTTTTAAAAACCTAGAATACGTGGACATGTACTTCTTTAAAGTACCGAGCGAGATCTCACTACGGTAATGTGTGAGGCTCGTATTCGGGAGGTCCCGGGTTCGATTCCCATCGGTCTGATCACTCTTGACCATGGTTTTTTTCGTGGTTTCCCGTGGTCAGTACTGAATGGTTAGGTAGTTCCCCTTCTATGGCGAATTCCCTGTCCATTTCCTTTCATCTGTTTCAGGCTTGTAGCACCAGGTATCGGCGCCTGGTGTGTTACAGCAGGTCGGTGGAATTTTCGCTCTGGAAAGATTTCTCCCAAGCGCTTGGCGGTACTGCTGGGGGCCCCCCTTCATCCCTGAGAGTGTCATCTATTCTCAGGACCCCCAGATTGCAAGTGGCTAAAGCAAGGATAGCCGCCGAGGATTGTGTCATATTGGAATTATTAGAAACTCTGTCCTTGCTAGCGCACATCGTCGTCAGGATCTGGTCGCCCTTCGGGTCTCCCCTTTCTTCCACGTGTCACGTTGGACGCACAAAGGGCCCACTATAGCTTGCAAGCTTTGCTGTGCTCCAATTACTGGAGGTCCCTCCGTTTGACTACTCTTACTCCTAGCTTCTCTATGGCAAACTGAACAGCAGTGCACTCAATGCTGCAGCTTCGTATTCACAAGCTTGACAGGTGAATATTCATCACGATGCATCATCGAGAAAGTTGGGCTTTCGTTTGCAAAGGACAACCAGATAGATTCGATTCAGATCCATAGCATCCGAGGAAGAAGAAGTGGTATCGGACTACACAATTTCATTCCAGAGCTAGGTCTGTATTTTGACATCTGCTGTAAAATTCTTCACTTAACCCTCTATTGTCGGCAATATTTTGCTGTATATGCCGCTCCTCATCTAATTCCTAAACTGGCTTTTATATCCCTTTCACCTGCATCACAACCGAACGATTCGAATAGCCGTGATCGTTTGAGTGATACGAAATGGAATGACTATCCATTCAAAGACAAACTCGCGGGTTCGAGTCCCAGCGACTGCAGTCAAATGTGCCTGTGGTAAAACGGGAGGGCCTAATTAAAATAACCGTAGTAATGGCGCATTTGGATGCTGTTGGGTTACGTTTGACTGCAGTTGCATGGGTTTTGATGATGATTATTATTATTAAACAAAACATTACAGTTTTAGTTAAAAAAATCTGAGTGTTATACTCACATGACTGTCTCTACTCTTCTCCAAACTATTTTTACAAACGCTTATTCTCCATATGCTTCATGTTAATCGAAATGTTAATCTTATTGCTAATTTTCTTGTAGGTGCAAGGCTTTAAGCGATAGTCAAATGTTTTAAGAACTGGTTGCTATGTGGAGCATTCCATTCTTTTTGTATGTACAGGACATAAAAAATCTGATGTGTTACACTCACATGACTTTCTCTACTCTTGTACAATCTGATTTTACAAACGCTTATTCTCCATATGCTTCATGTTAATCGAGATATCGAGATGTCAATCTTATTGGTAATATTCATGTAGATGCAAGGGGAATATGGTAGCTTTTAAGCGATAGTCAAATATTTTAACGCTGGTTGCTATGTGGCGCATTCCATTCTCTTTGCATGTCCAGGACAAAAAAAATGAATAACGAATTTGAGAAAAAGTATAAGTATTGGAAAATTTAAGGAAATAACAAGCAATATCTCGAAAACGGTTCACTCTACAAAAGAAATGTATATGACATAAGTTGTGTATTTTAACGCGATCTACATTTTTTGTGTAGTAACATTTTGTCTATCTCTTATGGTTTAACAGTTATGCAAAACAGTGAAGAATACTTTTGGAGACATTCCCAGAAAATTCGAGATATACATTTCATTTCACATGACATTATCTTAAACATATGATATTTTCATCAAAATCGTTAGAGCCATTTTTGAGAAAATTAAAATTTTCGAAAAATCTTCCATGTAGAGGGTAGTCTGGGGTGGGGGGATTTTCTTGAAAACCTTCGTGTCGCATCTCTGGAAGATACTGAACCTAAATACCAAGTTTGGTGCTTATCTGACTGTTCGTTTTTGAGTTATGCTGTTCACAGACACAGACACACAGACACACACACACACACACACACACACACACACACACACACAGACACACACACGGACATGTTTCCAAAAATGCTTTTTTTGGATTCAGGAGGTCTCAAAACATGTATTTCCGGTGAAATCTCGGTATCGAATTTTTGGGTGGAATGCAATACTTCCCCTACTTACTATACGTAGTAGAGAAAGTAAAAAATGAATAACGAATTACCATTTGAGAAAAGGTATAAGTATTGGAAAATTTAAGGGAATAACAAGCAATATCTCGAAAATGGTTCACTCAACAAAAAAACTGTATATGACATAAATTGTGTATTTTAACGCGATCTACATATTTGTGTAGTAAAAGGTTGTCTATCTCTTATGGTTTACCAGTTATGCAAAAGTCGTTCTCAATGAAGAACACTTTTGGAGACATTCTCAGAAAATTCGAGATATACATTTCATTTTTCATGAAAAATCTTAAACATGTGATATTTTAATCAAAATCGTTAGAGCCGTTTTTGAGAAAATTAAAATTTTCGAAAAATGTTACATGTAAAGGGTAATCTGAGGTGGGGGGATTTTCTTGAAAACCTTCGTGTCGCATCTCTGGAAGAGTTTGGTGTTTATCCGACTGTTCGTTTCTGAGTTATGCTGCTCACAGACACACACACGGACATGTTTGCAAAAATGCTTTTTTTTGGATTCAGGGGGCCTCAAAACATGTATTTGCGGTGAAATCTCGGTATCGAACTTTTTGGGTGGAATACAATACTTCCCCTACCTACTCTACGTAGTAGAGAAAGTAAAAATAATAATTTTGCAATATAAAGCAGCTATAAATAACTTAAATTTTGTTGTTGAAGATTAGCAATAAACCTAAAACGTAAAAATACCGCCTTTGTAACGAATATGGTACACCAGACTCTAAAGGGTTAACATGTTCATGGCTGCAATATGTAACCACAAACTTAACTGTTATTCAAACAGAAAAGCATGATATCAGTTATTGTTCTGTGTGCTGACGTCCAAAATATACATTTTCTGTGCCTTAGATGACACTTTTACAGCTATTGGAATTAGTAGTCACGAAGTCAATGTGCAGTTCATTGGTTGAATGTTTAAACACATCTTTGTTGTTGTACATAAGTGAGCAGGGATGACATAAAATCGTTTAAAAATTTCTTCCTAGAAGGAAGAATACACAATGAAAACTCAAAATGTTATATCCATATAAGCAACTGCTACTTTACGAGCAGATGCCTTTCGGAGTTCTTCACTTAAACCACAAAAGCAATGATTAAAATGCATTTAACAATTTCCTTGCTTTCTTTTAATTATGTTGCCATTGTTCACTTAACTGTATTGGTTGAACTGTTTACTACTTCAAATGTATTGTTTCTGAATGTTGCATAGGTCGTTTAGGTGTTGATTAAGTCGAAAGTAATTAAATATCAAAATATTTCAAACTCATTTAGGAGATGCACTCATAAAATTCTACCTTCAAAGCCTCTTAATTTAATGGAAAATTAGTTTACAATCAATCATTTCACGGTTTTGAAGTAATTCCGTCGTCTGTTATTTTTTTCGACTTATTGCGTTTCAGAAATGAATTTTATGATCTACATGATGAAATTTTAGAAGTAAATATTACTTTAGCTGTCTGTCTTGTTTATCTAATCATAACATTAAATTTTCACGGATTTTATGCTACTTTTAGTTTGACAAAACAAGTTTTAAATTGTTGTGTGTTTTTGTTTAAGGATACCTCTCGAGAAATATATAAAATCTACAATTTCATCCGAGTCATTTTGAAAATTTAATATCGTAATCAGAAATTATTGCATATTTTCACCAAATTCCATGCGCTTTTTATTTATTTATTTTTTACTGTTTTCAACATCTGCTCCAAACCAAGCAATTCTTTAAAATTTGTCTTATAATTAAACTTTAATATTATATAGGGGATGGCCCTGTCTTTATCACCAAGCTTTTCGCTACGTTAAGTCAGTTGTTTCACTACAAAAATTTATTCGTGTAGTTTCTGATGTGTTAATGACTTTCCCACTATCCATACTGACCTAAGTGTTGTGTTTGCTGAAGATTAGTTCGGGTATATATTGATTTGCGAGTTTTTTTTGTGTATAACATGTATTTTTTGTTTATTTTTCTACCTTTGTAATCTCAGTTGCTTAACCCTGTAATTGATTTGTGTGTATTGCTTATGTATTAGCCAGAGGGTGTGGCTGATGACCATAGTAGTTTTGCGCCACTCAAACAGCTATTACTATTACTATTTAACATTATGTGAATAAATTATAGAAATAATTGCTTAATTATTTTACCAGTTTGGTAGTAAATAGATGCGAAGTATTTGACTTCAATTTTTTCTTTAAAAATTTACACAATATTAGCATTATTGCATAACATAACAGCAAAGCATTATAACAAATATTCATCTCATCAATTTTATTCTTTTATTTATAAGACAATATACAAATTTTAATTAATTTATAAAAAAACGCATCGTGTGGAACAATTTGAAAAGAGAACATACCGACAGGAGAGAAGAAACCTTCCGAGAGAAGAGATTTAAAACAAATCTGATGTGTCACTCTTATGACTTTCTCTGCTCTTGTACAAACTATTTTTACAAACTCTTATTCTCCATATATTTCATATTAATCGAGATAAACATTTGCAGAAACGATCTTTTGACATGCAAAGAGAATTACATTTTACACATAGCGACCAGTTCTGAAAATATTTGACTATCGCTTAAGGCGTACTATGTTCCCCTTGTTTTGTATTTGCAAGGGCAATATACAAATACAGTAGCCTTTAAGCATAGACATATCTCTTAATAGCTGGTTGCTATGTGCAGCACCATTCTCTTTGCCACAGATTAATACTCTTTGCATATCCAAGACAAAAAAATGAATAACGAATTCCCATTTGAGAAAATAAGTATTGAAAAATTTAAGGGAATAACAAGTAATATCTCGAAAATGGTTCACTCAACAACAAAAATGTATATGAAATAAATTGCGTATTTTAACGCGATCTATACTTTTTGTGTACTAAAAGTTTGTCTATCTCTCTTGGTTTACCAGTTATGCAAAAGTCGTTCACAATGAAGAATACTTTTGGAGACATTCCCAGAAAACTCGAGATATACATTTTATTTGCCATGAAAATATCTTAAGCATATGATATTTTAATCAAAATCGTTAGAGCCATTTTTGAGAAAATTGAAATTTTTTAAAAATGTTCCATGCAAAGGGTAATCCGGGGTGGGGGGATTTTCTTGAAAACCTTCGTGTCGCATCTCTGGAAGATACTGAACCTAAATACCAAGTTTGGTGTTTATCCGACTGTTCGTTTCTGAGTTATGCTGTTCACACACACACACACACACACACACACACACACACGAACATGTTTCCAAAAATGCCCTTTTTGGATTCAGGGGGACTCAAAAGATATATTTCCGGTGAAATCTCGGTATCGAATTTTTGGGTGGAATAAAATTCTTCCCCTACTTACTATACGTAGTAGAGAAAGTAATTATAACGCCAAAATAACACTGTTTCTGACTTAATGTTGTTTTAAAAGCATTTAGTGTATATACAAGCCCCCCTTTATCTGCTCCTCTGCAGATAATTTAGTGTTTGACGATTCCTGTGTTCTCTCTTGAATGGTTTGTCCGGAAAAACCTATGTGTATTGCAATTTTATTGGAAGCTAGACTTAAAAGATACTACAGCCATAAAGAACTAAATTAGAAGGTTTGTAGTGTATTTAGTAGCACTTAACTCATATTTATGAGTTGTGGCAATTTTGAGACTTTTTTCACAAATGGATGCCCTTACATATTGCTTTAAATTCAACATTTTTTATGTTCCATTTGTATGCTGTCTTTAACATCTAAGGTCGTAATTGGCGGCTTTTTACCTCTGGAACAATTGCTCGCCAACAGTGATGTTCACTGGCTTACAATGGTGTTAATCTTTGGGTTGGTATTACTATCGGTTATTACATTAAATTTACAGACATACACATTCACACTCTCGTTCATACCTCCAGACTCTAGGGAGGATGGGAAATAATCCTGGCTAAAGAAACATTCCCACCCTCCAGTCGGGAATAGAACCGGGGATTTGGAGGTTAGCATGCAATAAAATTATTGTAGTCTTTAGTAGCGCATGAAATTCTTAAAGAGTTTCTGTTGTTTAATTTTGCGAAACAGGCATGTAAAATGTTAGAGGAATTGGATGAAAACTATTACGTAGAACATTTTGAATGAGTGAAAATGCTGAGACAAAGATGAGGCAGTATTTTTAACACTTACATGATTTTAGTCAAATTATATAATATATAAAATGTAATAACAGCCCGCCTTAAAGCAATATGTGTATGTAACAATATATAAAAAGTGTATATTAAAGTCATTGTAAATGTTTATATTATTGTATGCATGTTCAATAATGTTATGTGAATATATTACGTAATTTAATAATGTAGGAGCTGTGAGAATAATAGGTCAAAGGTTGCTAACAATGAGGTAACCTTGAGGCAATAATGAGTAAGAAAGTTTAATGATGCTACTAGTCATCATTGGAGCAACAATAATGTAAATTTTGTGACAGTTTATAAAATAGCCAATCAACAACCAGAAAAAAGCTTAAGTTAAATAAAACTATTCTATTGGATTAGGAATGGCCAATCAGGGACTTGAAATACAGAAATTTACAAATTTAGGCGGTTGAAATCAAGTCTGTTGCTTGTAGACAGCGCTCATAACTGGACGCGTTGGTTGTAGACAGTGTTCGTAATTGGACGGGAGATGTGTCCTCGAGAAGTATAATACGTATTAATGTGAGATGAAAATAGTTTACGTGTTAAAAAGTGCAAGTAACTAATTAAAACAATTCTCACAGCTCTCTCTCTCTCTCTCTCTCTCTCTCTCTCTCTCTCTCTATATATATATATATATATATATATATCAGTGAAGTGTTATTTAAATCGTGTCAAGCATTAATTAAAGGAGTGAAGTAAAATTATAACCTGTGTAAGCCTACATTCTTCAGTCGCACCACAACCCTGCAAAGAGAAACATGTCTCTAACAACAATACTGACGCAGCCGAGGCAAACATAAATATATAATATTTAAAGAAACAGTCAAAATTACAAAGTTATTATCTTTTTAAACAGTTTTTTTGGGGACGAAGGCTACCGGAAACATTTTATCATACGTGCGGTTGAAACTACTTCAAGTTCGGCTCCCCAACAGTTGAACTACAATACAACTACTTCAGATTGGCTCCCAAAGCGTGGGGCAGATAACAATACAACCGAATAACTTCTTCAAAGCTTTGGCAGAAAATCAGAGTTTATAATGCACAAAAATCTGACTGGACGTTCTTAACTTATTGCAAAAGGCAAGGATTCGCCATATCAGAGATGAAAATAAATGTTGAGGTTACAGGCTTTGAGATACGTTGAACTATAAGAACTGCAGCTGCCGTATCCGGAAGCGTTGTTCCTGCTGGATCGAGGGCGATAAACTTCTTGAGGACAAGTAATAGGTTCGGTGTCTCTTGAGAAATGGACCGGACAGACTGGCGCGGGTATATAATCCACTCTGGATGCGGACAACTCCAGCATAGCACTCACTTGCTTTTTGTATTATTATTATTTTAGTCTCATGTATTGACTACTGCTTTTGGAGTATCGCAAGAATATCAGCTCAGCTGATTTCACTTGGTTACCAAATGAACATCCTTTTCAGAGTAAGTGATTGTCTTACTTTTTCCGTTCCTTTTGTAAACCAGAGAACGTATTACATTAGAGTAAAAATTGTTCATATCTACACTTCAGCGAACATAGAGGTTTTTTGGCTCCCTTAATTGCAGAAATAAAAAAGGACGTTAGACATACATTCTGCAGGGCGAAGATGATTTCCTGGAAATCTCCTACTGCCAAAGTACTCTTTATGTAGACAAAAGTCAAAAGTATTTATTCTCTAAAGTAGATGTATTGCTGCTGTTGGAAAGTCAAACTTGAAGTTGCTTAAACCACGCACGTACGATACAAACTTTCCGGTGGCCTTCGCCCCCACGTTTAAAAATCAACTTTGTATTTTAATGTTTATTTAAATATTATATATGTGTGTGCCTCGGCCGCGTCAGTAGCATTTTGCAGAAACACGTATCTCTTAGCAGGGCTTGGTGTGGCTAAAGAATAAGGCTTACGTAAAATATAATTGTTTACTTCACTCTTTTATTAATCCTTCACACGATTAAATAACACTTCCTTGATGTATCGTACTGTAGACCTGTGACATTATTGTTACTTGCACTTTTTAACACGTAAACTTTATATTATTCACGCCGTAATGAATTTTTTTATGTCTCACACTGAATACGTATCGAACTGTTCGGGATCTAGTAGCGTCTGGTTGGGTACGCTTAACTTCACAGTCGTAGTATTTAAGGTCATGAAAACTATTGTGAAAACTAATGTTCCTTCATTAGATTAGCACAAATACATATGTTATTCGCTTTATGCGAGGTGTTCTTCTTTCACTGTAATTTTATGGTGTACGTGCTAAGGTTTTAGTTTAACAGTTCCAACAAGAGGCCGTTTTCAAGCGATATAAAATAGACGGTAAAGTTTAAACATCTCCATCACAAAAAGTAAGATACTGATATATTTTGAACACTAGGGAATAGAGGTCGAGATAGAGATATGTTACAGAGAAGTTAACACATTTAAATACTATGGTTGCAGCATTACATATGGAGTAAGCACAGAAGTGTAAGTTATTTAACCCAAGATCATTACGCGAAACATTATAAGCGTGTATGACAGAATAACACACAACCGAAACTCGTTGGTAAGGGATGGGAAGGGAAAGGCAGCTGGCTGCGTCGTGTTTTACAATCACTAGGTACAAAGTACAACGTGCATATCTCTTGCTCCGCTAGCCCCTCTCGTCGTTCTCTTACCTCATTTATTCTATTAGCGAGTTTCTCTTTCTGTGTGGCGAGAAAGAAAGGCGAGTTCTCCGTGATTTAGAGCACTGAAATCACTATTTTTACCTCAAATATTAGGAACGAAGTCCACGGACACCACTAACATTTTATAAAACGATGCTGTTACCTGTCTTCCTGTAGAGTTGTGAAAACCGAGTCTTCATGAAGAGAGATAACAGGAGTGGAATACTTTGAGTAAATGGGATAAATAGTAAAATAGTAGTAAATGGGATGGAGACCACCAAACAGGATGGCTCAAGCGGTAATGTCTGTGGTCCACGTTCCGGTGGTCTCGGGTTGAAATCACGTGAACCTAACAATCTAATCGGGTTTTTTTTGTGGTGTCCCTCAATCGCCTGTGGCCCGCATTCGGGAGGTCCCGGGATCGATCCCCGGCGACCGCCACTCTGCCACATGTTTTTTTTTTTGTGGTTTCCTCGAGTCGCCAGGCGAATGCTGGGGTGGTTCATATTCTACCACGACTCTCCTTCCTCGCATTTCCTGTACTCGTCTCTCCTCAACGTGGGGCTCCGCTCCGGGGAACCCTGGAGGTGGTAACTTGTGGGCAGGGACCGTAGGATCCGTTCTATCTAGAAACGTTAGGAACCCCGTCCATGCCTGCGCCCATCGGGATTCGAATGAGGTCGCCCTTCGGGTCTCTCGCCTTATCCTTCCCTTCAAGGGGTCCCGTTGGAAGCATAAAGGGCCGACTGGCCTCTGTGCGGTGCTCTGCCCCGGTTCCACCGTCCTCTCTGTGATACGTATCTTTGCCTTTACCTCCCTCACTCGCCAAGGTAAATACCGGATGGGTTATTTAATACCACAATGCAAAGTTTCACCTTAAGTTTAAAACAATAGTAAAAATAAAAATAGGTGGTAATTGCGAATGCTTGCCATCTATCCGCGTTACAGTTGCCTAGCACCAAGGTCTCTGGACACGTGTCGAAGCTACCATTCGCCGTCACAGAAGCAGAGGTACAGTCGCCTAACACTAAGGACTCTTTGGACACGTGACGGAGCAAGTTGGTATGGTACAGGGATGAGACCTATCGGGCTAACTGTCCGCCACACAGCGATCTCGTAACAGATGGATCACGATATGATCACTTACTTAAAGCGACGTAAACCAAAGGAAAAGAATATGGAGGCAAAGTGTAATGATTATTCAATAATAATAATAATAATAATAATAATAATAATAATAATAATAATAATAATAAAGTTATACTTAAAGCAATATCCTAAAGATCTGGGATGAGAGGGCAGAACGGGCTAAAAGTTCAATGATAATCGCGATCGAAATGTTACTTTAACTAGAAACATATGACTATTATAGTCTTATTGACTTACAGTATAGCCCAGTTTCTGAGAGAGAGTTACTTAGAAAAATATCTGCATCGGCTACTTCTCAACATCTTAAGATAGACTTTAATGTATGCATTTTTATTCCAGGATCGTGGGGCCATCATCGCCAGGGCTCTTGTCAGGCCGGTTTGGGGGCCTCTATATCAAAGGTAAGTCTAGAGTATATCTCATCTTCATACTTTTTTCCTTAAAAAACACACACGTAATGTTGGCACTCTCTCGCTTCCCACGGTCGTCTGTTGTTTCCACACTAAAGCCTTGTCATATTAATTCGTTTCTTTGTAAGGATTTATACAGAAAGGTTTGTTTAAAGACGTAAGATGATTCCTCTCTGTCTACAGATGGCAGTAAATAAGGTTGTGGTCATGTAGCAGATATTATATTGCGGTAGTAATGAAAAGAATATTGTGGTTTTTCCTCCCCATGAATGGGAGATTTGTGTATTGGCAATATTAATTGCTATTGCGAAACGAGTTGAGGTTTTTGCGATACTATCGAACAGTAGAATGCAA
Source organism: Deroplatys truncata (assembly GCA_030765065.1). Lineage (NCBI taxonomy): Eukaryota > Metazoa > Arthropoda > Insecta > Mantodea > Mantidae > Deroplatys > Deroplatys truncata. The sequence continues at coordinate 196,951,616 of CM060978.1, forward strand.
TGTTATGTTGTGTTAGTGGTGAGCAAAGATATGTTAAAAAGATTTATGATGATATTATCAACGTAGAATGGATTCGTGTCCTCAAAGGCTTTTTAAGCCCTTGGTAATTAATAATTAGATGTCATAACTGCATTGATTAAATATTTGTTTTTATGCTTTTTTAACGCTATAAACCCTAAGTTGTTCGCTGGAGGCCTGAGAGACCCTGGCATTATTTAAGTTTTATAATTTTCTAACGAACGCACCTATGCAATTGTCTGACTAGTACATCTAACTCGATTGTTTGCTGCAGCAACTTATGTGTTTGTTTGGCTGGAAGAATGACTAATCAGCAGTTACGTGTCGCACAGGTCAACCAGACCCCGCGCGGCTACTCTCGTTACATGCTGCTGACAGATTTGTTCCTCATTAGTTGAGCAATATTGCTTTGCCATTGCAAGGATCTGTTACTCTTTGTCATGAACACGAGTAAAAGGTACGATCTACAAAATCTCAATGATTTGGAAGAAGTACTGATCGACCACGAGAAGAAGGCAAGCGAGAGGAATGTGTAACATCAACACTTTCCTGCGTCCGTATTAGTGATGGGTCGAAGGAGTCGGAGTCGTTTCAAAGGAACGGTTCCTCCTTTGGAAGTGTGAAGTAACCATTCCACTATTCGGAACTGGCACTTCCTTACTTCCAATCACTTCCAACTCCGTCGGAGTTACTTCCACAACAGTTTTACTTCCATTCCGCTGGAGCACTTCCAAGACATTTACTTCCAACTCCGTCGGAGTTACTTCCACTTCCAATTGCATCATTCCATCAATTCCATTGGCAGTACAATACCTAACCAGTATTGCGTTATGCGTAGGTATTATTTAGAAGTCGCCATGACATTGGATATCATTTCCTTTATGGTAAATGAGATGGTATTAATGCAGCCTGCGTCACGTTGCAATTTGAGAAAAAATGTTTAAGTAAATTAAGTCAATTCTGACTCAAGTATTGATGAATTCGGGTTTGTGTCATTTATGCAAAATTGATGTTAAATGCCCTATTGAATATGACAAATGCAATGAACCTCTTTAGTTGAACGTTAATACAGACTTCTATAAAATACGCATAAACTTTCTCCCCTCCCCCGATGTATGGTTCAATACCAATAATGCTTCCACGAGAAAAAACATTTTTTTTAGTTATATTTCATCTGCTCGTACTTTCCACGTCATGTAGTCGTGATTTTAATAAGGGAATATTGCAGTAAGTTGAACGTTATGTACAGAATTTCAAAAGCACGCAGAAGCCTGTTTTTTTTTCTGGTGTAATCATTTAATTCCGATTATGCTTCTATGAGAGAATTCCAATTTCTAGTTACATGTGCGCTTACTACTTCGCACGTATGTAGCAGTTATAATAATATAATTTTGCAGTATGTCTGTAGTCAAATATTGCATTTTAACTCCCTAAAGCAACATTTTATGTTGATTGCTAGTTTTAGCCTTAAAATTAATAGTGAGCCCTTTACGTGAACAGCACGAATTATGCTTAATTAGCCATTTAAAACATATTTTTCATTTGTTACATTGTCGCTGTGAGCAAAATAACTTTTTGAAACAAGAAAAAACTTGAAAGCACCATAATTAGGACAAAGCTACAATAGTATTTAATTATGAATTGCCATACGTCACATAAGCACATAACCTCATTTTAAATCAGCTGATAAATTACTTCCAGTTTCGCCAACCTCATTTCTGTTGAAAATGTTGGTACTCTACATTGCGCATTTTCCTTATCCGCTTCGTTGTTGGCTGTGTGCCATGACGTAGTTAGTAGTCGCTAACAGCAAAATAGCTGATAATTCTGCATATACAGCTGTAGCTAAGACGAACAATTTTTAATTTAACCGGACGGAGACCGGGAGATCCGTGGTTCAAATCCCGGCTTGGCATTGAATGTTTCAGTCATCTGATTCTACCTTTCCAACCCTGTCCAACACACGGCTTGTGTGAAAGAACAATTAATTCCAATTTGTAATTTGCATTATTCTGTATTTGATAACCTAGTTTTTTTCATCACAAAGTTAGAGTAATACCTTAAGAATTTAAACTATTAAACTGCCTTAAGGCAGTAAACTTTGTCCCGCAGACTTACGGTTCAGAAGGATAAATAAAATAAATGTAAATCGGAGCATACCACTTTTTATTAAATTCTCAAAATGTTCCGCTTCACAATAACATAAAAAGCAGCCCCTAAAGATTATGAGTATATTTAAATTAATTTCCCAAAAGTAATGTTTTATATTTGCTGAAACTACATTTATTGCAAAAGAATTTACCTCCACACTGTTCATAACCTAAATGTTTAACACGCAATACAACAATATTTTACTAAGTATCTAGGCATAAGTTTCAGTCTTAAAGCCAGTGTAGCGTTCCGTTAATTATATTTGCTTTACAGCAAATGGAATTACAAATTATTCAAGTACGTTGGGTCTACATCACTACATATGATATTACCAATATTACTTTGTAGTTCATTATACAACGGGGATAAAAACACAACATACTAGCGTAGAACTACAAGCCATTAAATCACAAACAATTGCTCATGTGACAGGAGACATTAATTGTTAGACATGTGTGGTATCCCGTTGAATATATTTGAAAAGCTTCCTCTTCATAGACTAGGGGAAGTCATTCCGGAGTAAAACAGTGGAAGTATTTTCACCAATACTCCGGAATGAGGAAGTGGAAGTACTTCCAATGGAACTAGTTCCACCAGAGGCCGGAACTACTTCCTCGGAGAGGAACTGGAACTACTTCCTTGAAACGACTCCGACTGCGGAGTGGAAGTGTTGGAAGTAGTTCCGGTAAAGTAACGCACTCGACCCATCACTAGTCCGTATCATATTTGCGCTCGCCGTGTGGATACGATAAGCATGCTAGGAGGTTATAAAGTACTACACAGTGTTGTCAAGTACTCACCCATGGCTAGAAGTCCAGCACCTATTACGGCGGTTGCTGTTCTACTCCTAGTATCAGATCTGGCAGCATGGGTGGTTCATTTGCACACATAAACACATTTCGTAGTAAATGTAAACAATCGACAGTACGTGAGCAGATAAACAGTTACAGAACCCCGCTCGCACCTCAGGTCCCGCTCGCCTTCTTCTCGTTGTCCAACAGTACATCGCCTACTTTGCGATGATGATGATGATGATGTCTTGCCCGTGGATGACAACTTATATGAATCAGATGATTCTGAAGATAAACTCGAGACGAGGTCTTTAGATTCAGAAACTGATCATGAAGACGAAGACGATGAAAGCAGCTTGTGTGATAACATGTATTTTATAGGTAACATCATATGCTTATCATAGTAATAATAATAATAATAATAATAATAATAATAATAATAATAATAATAATAATAATAATAATAATAATAACAATAATAATTAATATGCTTGTGTGATAACATGCATTTTATAGGTAACATTATATGCTTATCATAGTAATAATAATAATAATAATAATAATAATAGGTAATAATAACAACAATAATTAATATGCTTGTGTGATAACATGCATTTTATAGGTAACATCATATGCTTATCATAGTAATAATAATAATAATAATAATACAACAATAATAATAATAATTAATATGCTTGTGTGATAACATGCATTTTATAGGTAACATCATATGCTTATCATGGTAATAATAATAATAATTAATATGTACTGTTAGCATTATTATTGACAATATATTCTGTTGTTATTTGGAGGAAGAGATGGAATAAAATGAAAAAAAAAACACCTTGGAGAATAACACAGACAAGGTCTCACAATATATTGACCAAACTTCCTGGTGTAGTAGGGGCTGCCAAAAATGCGAAAACGGAAATTGAATGTTGGAAGCTTTTTGTTACCGAAGATATAGTTGATTTGATTGTTGAGAGCTCAAATGCTTACATTACCAGTGTGCAGTACAGATTTGATCATGAAAGAGACAGCAGACCTACAGATGTAATAGAAATAAAAGCTTTCCTAGGCTTATTGTACCTGGCAGGAATTTTTCGCAGTGGACACCAAAATATTCACAATTTTTGGAGAACCGATGATCTTGGAATTCCTCTATTTCGAAGGCTATGTCCGAAAAAGATTCAGTTTTCTAATACGCTGTATTCGCTTTGATGACAAAAGCTCAAGATTGGAGCGACGAAGATTGGTTAAGTTGGCTGCTGTTAGAAAAATGTTTACATTGTTTCTGAAAAACTGTCAAAACCATTATTCTCTTGGACAAAATGTCGACGAATAGTTGCTCCAAAAGGTGGTAGTCAGTACGAAAGCATATATGGCTTCAGAAAAAATGAAACACTTGTTTCATATATTTCAAATAAGGGTAAAACAGTAGTTTTGCTCTGAAGCCTACATGTTTCATCCACACAGTTATAAGAAGGTGCTGAGAAAAAGCCTGAAATAATCCTGCATTACGACGACACCAAATCTGGAGTTAATGTAGTAGATAAATTATGTGCTACATACAATGTAGCCAGAACAACAAGAAGGTGGCCCATGGTAATTTTCAGCATATCTTGAACATTGCAGATATTAATTCTAGGGTTGTCTTCCTTGGAAACCAAAATAAATATTCAACAATGCAGGAGTATTTGAAAACACTGTCTTTAGCTTTACTGTTGTAACAGCTACAAAGGAGAGCAACAGTATCAAATCTATCTAGTGATTTAAAAGGCCTTTTGACAAGATATAAACCTGAAGAATCCGCAGTAGATGAATTGCCAAATACACCACTATCCACAATGAAACCCTGCAACCAAGACAAAAAGAACTGCAGAACTAAATATGCATGTGGGAAATGCAACACTCCCCTCTGTTTGAGCAAACATGCTAAAATTATTTGTGACAGTTGCTTGGTCGGGGAAAACACGGGAAAGGTAGTAGATGATTCTGAGTAACTGAACATATGAAATTACAAGTTGTATGTATATCTGGAAATGGTAATGTATTTCTTTATGCTTATTATAATACAATTTATAATGTATATGTACTTGTATTTTAGTTTGTATTGTAAGATAATACCTACTAATGAAAGCCATGCATACTTAATCTAAATAAAGGTAAAATAGGAAAAAAGGAAAATAAAACGAAATAAATGAATACAAACAATAACAAACATATAGCGCGGTCCTACCAGGCCACGTGCGACCAACGGTGTCCTACCAAAGTGCCCGCCTGACGGAGGGTAAATTACTGCTTTCTCATCTGTGTAGAGTAGAACGACTAGCGAGAGTGGAGATGAGGATTCTAACAATAGATACTGCTATTTGTAACTTTGCAATTATTGCTTTTCATGTTTTTTCGCAGGTAAAGTATTTGCACAGTGATCATTAAGGTCGGATGTCACTTGTCCGTTATCGTTCGCGTTTACCCGTTCATCGTGATTCGACTTTCTAATTTTGTTTTGCAAATGATTAAATTAGATGTGAAATATAGCAAGTCTTCTGAACCCCGACAAAACTTACTTAAAACACTTACTTTTATTGATTATTTCTGTTTACAAAACAAAATCCACTACATATTATAAAAATCTGATTAACATTCCCATGTATTTTTCTACCCATTATCGTTTATGCTTATATAACTTCCACAAACTATTCTTATGAAACCTTATTTTTCTATTTACTTCATGTTAATCCAGATAAACCGGTGCAGAAATAGGTACAGCGGAGATACAAGAAACAATCGATAGTCAGGTATTTAAAAACGGATCACTTTATGCTGGCCTTGAAATTGCATACTCTTTTCATTACATCGCGAGAAACAATAGGATAGCGACAGCACTTAAAAGAAAACAAATATTGAAAAATTCAAACGTATAATAACGGATATTGTTATATACCGGGATGAGTCCAAAAGGTTTGCAGCTAGATATTAAATTTTAGTTACCCCAGCATATACATTGGGATACATAGCAGCAGAGGCAGCAAGAGGACCAGAATCTTAAACTGCACATTCCAGAGCAGCCGTGGGATAGTTATAATAAAATACACAGAATTTCACATTAATCACATTACCTGTGGTTTATTCAGTATAAACACGGTGCCCCTACATCACACACTAAAGACAAAAAGGGAGAAATTGAAGAGAGATCCTACATACACGAGACTACATTCACACGATTTCATATACCACCTTACAGACCCAACACTCAGACCAAAAGTGAAGCTAACACACAACACAAAGAAGTAACGCTCACTTCCCCCACTCTCTCCACCTCTGGCCAGGATCGCCAGCTATACGTTGGCGAGTCACCACGCCAGACGAACTTCAAAGCCGAAAGAATTACTCCAACAATACTGTCGCCAACGACGCAATAATGTGTCTGGCGTGACAATACACGCCACAATATCTCGGAAATGGTCGACACAAAAAGTTATCTATTTTAAACTTGTGTGTTTTAAAGAAGTATACATCTTTACGCAGTACTTCTTTATTTCTGTCTATAAAGGTTTACCAGTTATACAAAATTCCTTCGGAATGAAGAGGACTTCACGGGCTATTTCCACAAAATTCAAGATATGCATTTTATTTTTCATGGAAATATCTTAAAGTATGTGGTATTTTAATTGCAATCCTTGCAGCTATTTTATTAGAAAATAAACAAAAAATCGAAACATTTTCCATGTACCTAAGGGGTAGTTTGCGGAGAGTTTTCTTGAAAACTCCCGTGTCTTAAACATAAGAATTTTGATAGTTATCAGATATCTCTTTTTGAGTTATACTGTTCGAGACACACAGGACCTTTATCTAAGATTTTTTTTCTAATACAGGGAGCCTCAAAACAAATGCTTCTGATGAAATCTCGATTTCAAGCTTTTGGACTTTACGAACTATGTACACTGACGTGCATAAAAAGTGACCCATTCTCCTAGATCACCATAGTGTTTTTCCCTTCCTAAGGTTTCAACCTTCAGGTAACCTCCAGTTCCCGAGGTCGCGGGTTCAAACCCGGCGGAGGGCGATGGATTTTTTTGGAGGGGGGTAAAAATCCTTAGCATGGCTTCCTTCGAAAGGGAAGTAAAGCCGGTGGTCCCTTGTCGTAGATTTACGGCACGTAAAAGAGCCCCAAGTCTGACAAAAAAAAGCCACTGAGGAACATTTCCGGTCATTCACGCCCAATATAGAATGTTGGTAGTTGTAGTTGCAATAGTTAAAGAGCGTCCATAAATAAAACTCTATTTAATTTAAGTTTTTAAGGTAACCAACTGTTGGCTCCACCTAGTTCTCTAAGCAAATGGCATGAAAAGCAATCAGGGACATAAAAACTAACCAATGAACGATGTGAAAATGAAGTGGTGGTTAGGATACCACCTTTATGAAAAAGTTTCACTATGGATGGTACACAAGGAAAGGCTAAACCAATTACAATCGGCCTTCTAGAGTTGTGGTGGCGAAAACGCGACTCGCGAGACAGTGTGACTCGCAGGCGCACCTCCTTTTCTAGCCGTCTATTAATTTGTTTTCCATGTGCTGCTGAGTGGTATAGTGCGTGTTGCATATTTGTTGACTCGAGGGAGAAAGGCATTCCGCCACCTTGTTCTAGAGGAAAGGATGAAGTATTATTTGGGGTTAAATTGAACGACAGCTATGACATTTACATATATGAGAGCTTTTATCAACGACATGGAGACGAAGGTTTAAGTTGTTGCCGCTACTAAACGGCAATAAGAATACCGGCATTAAGAAAACGCAGTGTAGCATGAAAATATAAAGTTTAAGTTGTAATGTTTCCCTTCGGCAGTTCGGACATACTTTCAGGGAAGTAAAGACCCTGTCAATTCAGTGGCTAAAATTATGCTCGAAAAACAGAGGCAGTCACGTTGGATGAGGGGGGGGGGGCTGGATGTGACAGTACCAACATAAAACACCTCTGTTCCATTATGGGCCACATTTTTATGGTAGAGAAAGTAAAATACGGATGTAAACACAGCACAGTTTTCTCCAGCAATGATAAATGCACATATATTCATTATGTTACAGTATTCGTTCTATCCAGATTACATTACTAGCAATATATTACCTAGGAAGATTTCAAAGTAACAAGTACTTAGTTTATACAGCATTTGAATGCAACATTCAGAGTTCTTGTGATGGAAAGAAAATAAATGAGTCGCAAGCTTTCAAGCATGTCCGCCAGATGACGTACTGGGGAAAATGAAAACATAAAACAGAACATTTCGAAAACAGCCTACGCTACGATAAAAGCATGACACAAATTATGTATTTAATGAGCTCTACATTCTTTTATGTAGCAAGTCTTTCCATGTTATCTGTAATTTCGGGGTTATACAACTGTACATAATTTAATCAGTGTAATAAGAATTTCTCAGAGCACTGGCCGCACTTGTAAACCCTGGGGGGGGGGGGGGGGGGGGCGTAACTCCTACATACGAGGAGGGTAAACAGAGAAAGAATAAGCGATTAATAGCATTATAGCCTCAAATAGATTATATTTTATTCAATATATTGAGACATATTTGAGAAAATGAAAAATAACGAACCAATTTACCATGTAAATTGTAGCTTTTAAAGGGAGATTTTCTGGAAAATCTTTACCTGTCATGCTTAAACACATGACATTTAGTATTTATCTTACTTGTGGTTTTTAGTTATGCTATGCACGTGTCTTTTTCTAAACATCTTTTTTGGGTTCAGTGAACTTCAGAGAAAGTAAAAATATAATACTCTGGATTGAAACGTCAAACACAGCAAATTAAAACTAGCAAGCTTATGATTAAACCGAATGCAAAAACAAACGTTCACTTCATTTGACACTCGCTTGTTTACGTAAGAAAAAATTACAACAGCCTGCACATGGACTACGGAAAAGGAACCCCATGCCTTCCTATTTCTTCAACGAAAGGAATGTACCGATCCAGGGATTCGGATATTGTACCTACGCTCCACGTGGGGGCAACCCCAGGAGGGAGAGATGAGAGGAGACACCGAAACCAGAAGTAACAGCACAGCAATGACAGGGTTTCTACAGTTTCCAGATATGGACGCCCCGGCAGAGCCTGACGACCCGGAAAACCCCCGAGAAACCCATGAATCAGAGTGGTCAGTCGCCGGGGATCGAATGCGGGCTACAGACGTACCGCCTGAGCCATCCCGTTCGGTTCTTCAACCCATTATTTTCTAATTCTGTATTCCAGTTCTAAGGTATACCCTCACATTTTAAATTCTGTCCCATTTGGTCTCTAAAAACAGTTATCGTTCGCTTCCTTGCTTTCCTGGTGGGAAGAAGCAACTCGGCAACAAAAAATCTGATGTGTTACACTCACATGACTTTCTCCACTCTTGTACAATCTAATTTTACAAACGCCTATTCTCCATATGCTTCATGTTAATCGAGATATCGAGATGTCAATCTTATTGGTAATTTTCTTGTAGATGCAAGGGGAATATGGTAGCTTTTAAGCGATAGTCAAATATTTTAACGCTGGTTGCTATGTGGCGCATTCCATTCTCTTTGCATGTCCAGGACATAAAAAAAAATCTGATGTGTTACACTCACATGACTTTCTCTACTCTTGTACAATCTATTTTTACAAACGCCTATTCTCCATATGCTTCATGTTAATCGAGATATCGAAATGTCAATCTTATTGGTAGTTTTCTTGTAGATGCAAGGGGAATATGGTTGCTTTTAAGCGATAGTCAAATATTTTAACGCTGGTTGCTATGGGGTGCATTCCATTCTCTTTGCATGTCCAGGACATAAAAAAAATGAATAACGAATTTGAGAAAAAGTTTACCAGTTATGCAAAAGTCGTTCACAATGAAGAATACTTTTGGAGACATTCCCAGAAAATTCGAGATATACATTTCATTTCTCATGACATTATCTTAAACATATGATATTTTCATCAAAATCGTTAGAGCCATTTTTGAGAAAATTAAAATTTTCGAAAAATGTTCCATGTAAAGGGTAGTCTGGGGTGGGGGGATTTTCTTGAAAACATTCGTGTCGCATCTCTGGAAGATACTGAACCTAAATACCAAGTTTGGTGTTTATCCGACTGTTCGTTTTTGAGTTATGCTGTTCACAGACACACACACACAGACACACACACACACACAGACACACACACACACAGACACACACACGGACATGTTTCCAAAAATGCTTTTTTTGGATTCAGGAGGTCTCAAAACATGTATTTCCGGTGAAATCTCGGTATCGAATTTTTGGGTGGAATACAATACTTCCCCTACTTACTATACGTAGTAGAGAAAGTAAAAAATGAATAACGAATTTGAGAAAAAGTATAAATATTGGAAAATTTAAGGGAATAACAAGCAATATCTCGAAAACGGTTCACTCAACAAAAGAAATGTATATGACATAAGTTGTGTATTTTAACGCGATCTACATTTTTTGTGTAGTAAAATTTTGTCTATCTCTTATGGTTTACCAGTTATGCAAAAGTCGTTCACAATGAAGAATACTTTTGGAGACATTCCCAGAAAATTCGAGATATGCATTTCATTTCTCATGACATTATCTTAAACATATGATATTTTCATCAAAATCGTTAGAGCCATTTTTGAGAAAATTAAAATTTTCGAAAAATGTTCCATGTAAAGGGTAATCTGGGGTGGGGGGATTTTCTTGAAAACCTTCGTGTCGCATCTCTGGAAGATACTGAACCTAAATACCAAGTTTGGTGCTTATCCGACTGTTCGTTTTTGAGTTATGCTGTTCACAGACACACACACACACACACACACACACACACACATACACACGGACATGTTTCCAAAAATGCTTTTTTTGGATTCAGGACGTCTCAAAACATGTATTTCCGGTGAAATCTCGGTATCGAATTTTTGGGTGGAATGCAATACTTCCCCTACTTACTATACGTAGTAGAGAAAGTAAAAATATTACAGTTCATTTTCAAGGCCTTAAATTACTAGATGAATTACATCGGATAGCTCAAAGCATCATTTGGGTAAAGCATTTGTATTCCATATAATGAAATAGCCTTTTATAAATCGTAGTTGTTATCGCGTTCCGACTCCAGAGGGCTGCACGTCCAGTAACCTAGGCAACTGAGATTGATAACCCCGCCTGTTTCTCTTCAAGGTCCACCTCTGACCTTTGAAAATTAAGCCGTAACTTTCTAGTCTTTATGACGTTCTGGTTTATGGTGAGATTTGAATACGCGGTACAAGGAAATGACCGTATTTTGCTGTGCGACAGACATGAGAAATGTTGCTTGTACTTCGGTTGGTAAGGCACCGACTTCAGCGGATGCTGACAGAGACTGTTTTGGGATAACAAATCTCTGTGCTAGAATCATGCAGAAGCAGGATTTGCGAGAGACAGGTCCTTTGCGAAGTTTTAACTTATGCAACTATTAAAGTCGGAGCGTTGGAGGCCTTTGGAACAGTATTCCACCGGCGCCAAAAGTTGTCATACATATTCTGAATATGAGGGGGGCCTAACTTTACGAATTTCTTGAGCTAACTTGTTATTTGCGCATTTGTCTCTTATAACTAATGCCTGGTGCAGGATGACGCCACGAATTATATGGACTCTTGGGAATTTCTAAATGTTTATCTCTATTAACATGAAGCATGTAGTAGAATAAGCTATTTTAAGATTAGTTTGTTGAATAGTGAGTAGAGAAAGTCATGTGAATGTAATAAAACATTTTTCTCCGTATCTGCTTATACTATAAGCTTATACCAATGCACTGACATCCTTGGTTATTTTCATTTGGTTGAATGTTGATAATTCTTATTTGTGTGTTCATTTTTACTTTCTCTACTACGTATAGTAGGTAGAGGAAGTATTGTATTCAACCCAAAACTTCGATACCGAGATTTCACCGGAAATACATGTTTTGAGACCCCCTGAATCCAAAAAAAAGCATTTTTGGAAACGTGTGTGTGTGTGTGTGTGTGTGTGTGTGTGTGTGTGTGTGTGTGAGAGAGAGAGAGAGAGAGAGATCAGCATAACTCAGAAACGAACAGTTGGATAAACACCAAACTTGGTATTTAGATTCAGTATCTTCCAGAGTTGCGACACGAAGGTTTTCAAGAAAGTCCCCCCACCCCAGATACCCTTTACATGGAACATTTTTCGAAAATTTCAATTTTCTCAAAAATGCCTAACGATTTTGATTAAAATATCATATATTTAAGATCCTTTCATGACAAATAAAATGTATATCTTGAATTTTCTGGGAATGTCTCCAAAAGTAATCTTCATTGTGAACGACTTTTGCATAACTGGTAAACCATAAGAGATAGACAAAATTTTATTACACAAAAAATGTAGATCGCGTTAAAATACACAATTTATGTCATATACATTTGTTTTGTTGAATGAACAATTTTCGAGATATTGTTTGTTATCCCGTTAAATTTTCCAATACTTATACTTTTTTTCAAATGGGAATTCGTTATTCATTTTTTCTGTCGTGGTAATGCAAAAAGAATGGAATACTCCACATAGCAACCAGCTCTTAAAATATTTGACTGTCGCATAAAGGCTAGCAATTCCCCTTGCATCTACAAGAAAATTAGCAATAAGATTAACATCTCGATATCTCGATTAAAATGAAGCATACGGAGAATAAGCGTTTGTAAAAATAGTTTGTACAAGAGTAGAGAAAGTCATGTGTGTGTAACACATCAGATTTTTTAAACTTGAGGTGCACTTTTCTCAGAATCTAATTTAACTTAGGATTTTGAACTTTTTTGTAGTTGTACGGAATGCTTAGCTGCATTTAGTAGGTTAAAGATTTTGATTCCAAATTGCATGGTTTCCACGAAAAGAAATGATTAATATTAAGCAACTATACCAAAATTATTTGCTTGTGACTATTTTCTAAAAGTTAAATTAGTTCCTCATAATAAACAAATAGTTAACCGGCTACGTTAAGCTAATTATGAAAACTCAAAGTAAAGAAATTGGTAGAGTTTTGATCTTTATTTTCAGAAAAAGTGTACCTACCTATAAATGTAAGAAAAATTATTTTACTTCATTTAAATAGTTTTGTAATTAAAACATTTAAAGCTATATAAAAAATCTTCATACCAGTATACTTGGAAAACCTTCTTTAATAAGCAGTAAAACGTTTACCTCCTAAACGGTGTAATTCTAGAGATTGGCTTTCTTTCAATTGCAAAAAAGCATAAAAATACCCTGTGATTTCCACCAAGTGACAAGAGATGGTGCCGGGGCAGCACAGCGGTTTAATTTCCGGCGCTCGTTCTGAGGGTCCGGGCTTTGATTCCCGGCTCTGGGGTGGCGATTTTAAGCCGGTTCTATCCACAACTTCACCTCTGACTTAGCTCATGTGGAGTATCCCCAAGGCTCAAAAAGGCCAAATGTGGTTCGGAGTTCACGGTAGAAGCTGCAGGTCCTTTCTTCCTCTACATCCACATCACCACCTTACCATTGGAAGTAACGCACTCCGCCTTCTGGGTACCTCTATCTCAGAAATGCGTCCAGTAATCCCTTGGTGGAATGAGCTAACCCACAAAGGTCATATGCCACGTATTGGGAGCGTTAGACACGGCGACGACATTGTAAGAGACGTTAAAGTGTGAAAATAAGCAATAGCCCATGATTTTAAGCTATATAATTCAAACGGAAAAATGAATTTAGGAAACCTAGTAAATAAATGGGGGAAATAGGCAGGATTACCAATCCATGACTAAAGAAGGCGACGAAAGCTACTGTCAAATTACTCGCATCTCTATGCTTTTTGTAGCAGTAAAACATGTTGATCCAACATTTCAAGTTATCTATCTAAGGGTTTTTGAGTTTATGAGGTGAGGTCATTAAATTACTCTTAATTTTTATGAGCTTGCTCTCCAATGGTAAATATTTCGCTTAAATATTTACAAAAAGTAGTTGAAATTCCGTTGTATTTGTATGACCACAGAGCGGAAAAGAAAACGAATAGCAACTCAGCAATACAAAAGTATATAATTATTCAAACCAATAGTAAAGAATATATCGGTTTAGTAACATTTTTTTTAATCGCTTATGGTTTACAAGCTATACAAAATTCTTTCATTCAGAAAGACGAGGACTTTACAAGCTATTCCCGGAAAATTCAAGATATACATTCTGTCATGCAAATAGATTAAAGCCTATGGTATTTTAATCAAGTTTGGCATTGAACCGACTTTTCGTTTTTTAGTTATGTTGTTCATAGACAGGGCTTTTTCTATAAAGACATTGCTATTATTATTATTATTATTATTATTATTATTTATTTATTTATTTATTTATTTATTTATTATTATTTAAGGAGTCTAAAACGTGCATGAAATCTCCGTATCGAATTTTTGGGTGGAATACAATACTTCCTCTACTTATTGTAGATAAAAGTAGAGAAAAGGGGAAAAAAACGGATCAAAACATTTTAATATATTACTAGAATAAGGGAACGAAAGATGGGTAAACAAGCGGATGGACACACCCTAATTCCGTTAGGTGGAAGAAGAAAATATACAGTAGGGGTGCAGTTTGAGAGCTTGGGCTTTCTAAACAACATCTGCATAGAGCATGCCTGTCACCAAGCAAGCTGCTTTCAAAATGGAAGTATTTATGAAGGACCGTGATATTTCAAAGAAAACCTTCAACTTCGAAACAGGGAACATTGTGTTTATGATCCGTCATAAAAGCTACCTTAATCATTGCGCAACGAATCCCTTTTAGTAAATTGAACTAAACACTTTGTTTTGCAGGAATCATATCATCAGGATTTTATTGTAAACTACTCTAAAGAACAACATGAATAATTAATCAGCTTGAGCTGTCTAAGCACAATGGATTGAAATTTAAATTCAAATTAGTTCAGAATGCAAAATGCTGAAAAATCAATTTCATGATGTGGCATGTGCACAGATTATATATTGGTAATGCGCCCTCTGGTTACCCAAGTTGAAGGTTGGCAGTTTATCTGAGGAGGGGTGTTTAAGGGGAAACAGTCTCATTGGAGGGGATGGCGTTAGTGACGCCAAGTTTAACGAGTTTTCTCAGTCAGTCTGGGACGAGTCTTTGTGTGAGGTGTACGGATAGCTGCCCAATGATATGGCGTCCTCGCTCCGGCAGACACATGGGGTAAGTTATTATAATAAATAAATCTAGTTGTCCATTCCGTTGCAGTTCTTAATTATGGTAGAATAGAATCCTTGCCTCTCCCTTCAGCCAGGAATTATATTAGTGTAATTATGTTGTGAATTTAACTTTAGCTGCGTCCCTTCGTCGGTGCCTCTTAAATTAAAGTTTCCTTTGTTTGAATAACGATCCCTCTCGCAGCGAGTTGCCCACCACTGAAGTTAAATAATTAATTACAAAATGTGAGGCACGCGACAATATTAGCTAAATTCCTGATGGCACTTCTTCGTTGCTTTTTTTTTTTTTTTGTCGTGCATCTAATGTTCTAATATAAATGTGTTTTGAATAAAATAAAACAGAATCGTTTTATTTACACAAATGGTTCGCTTTGTGCTCAAAGTAGATCAGTACAGTCTAGCTTTGGTAAAAGTACCAAGAAATATATCACGCCTAGGCCACAGGAGCTACGAAAATGAACACAATCATAATGCATCACTGAATGATGAGAAATTAACAATTACAATCCCTTCCTTTAGACTTATGGAAAACATAAACGTTATTTGACTGAGGCCCTTTTAGCACAAATCAGTAACTGCTGGCAAATTATCTTCTTGCAATTTATTTTTCATGCTTCAATTATAGTAACTTAAAACAAAAATGTTTTGTGCTAGGTTAACAATCTCAAAAGCACCTGTACCACTGTCTCTGTGATGAGGTAACTCATGTTGCAGCTGATTAGATACAGAATTTCAATTGTGTTGTATACGAGCTTAAGATACTGCAAAATACATTAAAATGGCAATAATAAAACGTTAGCTGATTTGAACAGAGCGTACACGTATAGTTATGTCATGTAAATTGTAGCAGCGGAGAATGCATTTTTCGCGTCTAAATGTTATTAATGGTACCAAAATTTGAGTAAGACCTTCAATGTTAATGTGTGTCCTTCAAGTGAATTGAGCACTTATTGTTAGTTGTAAATATTTGTAAATATACAGCAATCTATACTAATATAATACAGAAAGAAAATTTGTATTTTGTGGAGAGGGGTAATCTCAAAAACCACTCAAGCGACTGTGATAATTCTTTCACCGCTGCAAAGCCCTATTCTTTCTGACGGACATGGGGTTACAAAACACTTTCTAGTTTCAATTCACAAGTTACTAAAAGGCTCACTGAGCGGAATGGCTCAGGCGGCAACGTTTGTGGCCAGCATTCGGGAGGTGCCGGATTCGATCCCCAGCGACCACCCACTCCAACCCATGGGTTTTCTCGGGTCGTCAGGCGAATGCTGGAGTAGTTTATTTCAGTCCCCAAATGTCCTGTCCCTCCATTTCGTGCCATTCTACCTTCATCCCGTTGGTCTCTTTCAGGCTCGGAAGTGTCGGCGATGGTGTTTCGGTGCAGCGTGGCAGGGGAAAAGGGTGATTTTTGTAACTCTCTCCGTCCCTCGGCTTTCGGCATGCTGCCGGGGTATCCGAAACCTCTTGAGGGACGTTGGACCCCCTCTGTGTGGGGCGGGGTCCCCGGTCTGCCAGGGTTCTGAAAACTTAGGGGCCCTGTCATTGCTGGAGCGTCGTTCCTTGATCCGGCCGCCCGGTGTCTCCTCTCGCCTCATCCTTCCTCTTGGAAACGCCCCCTCGTGGGACGTAGTTACAATATACCCTCTGGATCGGTGCCGAGTCTCCTGCTTTCAGGAGATACTAAAAGACTAAAAAGAATTTACTAAGACTATATCTATACTAGATTACGAACACATTAGAGTTATAAAAAACATACTTGCGAAGAAAGCTTTGACTTTTCGTTGAGAATGTCATGGAGTAGAAAATAATTGTCACTCCACAGAAAATGGAGGTAAAATAAGGAAAATTCTCCCGATATTTCATTCAAAATGTATTTAATGAGTTTGTTTACTTTGGGTTTTCTTTCTAAACATTAAATTTATATACACAAACGCATTAGCAATCTCACTCGTGCTTTCCAGACCCTAGAGAGGATGGGGAATAATCTTGGCTAAAGATAAATTACGATCTTCCAGCCAGGAATCGAACCCGGGACCTCCGAATTTAGAAACTAGTAACATAACCGCCAGACCACAGACGCAGCCCATCATTTGTTGCCAAGCTGCCAAACAAAAATCAAAATCTTCTGAACTAATAAATGTGCACGGATAAAATTCACAACGCACATTTTGACGGAAGATGGTTTTTTTTTCTGTAACAGGAATTGCTTGACATAAAAATGATGCTTGTGTCTTTAACATACAGATCAACACGTATTAAAAACATAAAACGCTTCTTTACAAGTTAGATAACAGATAATGCTTTCATCTGTAGAAAATTCTTTTGCAAGTTAATGCAGTAAAAGTTGCAATTCGTCCTAAATATACGCATATCGTTACATATTAGGCACGTTTAATTCGTGGCACAAATAGTATGGAAATACTGGTAATATTTATTATGAATATTCTAAGTAATATTCCTAAAATCGTTTATTGTTAGAAGACCATCCATATAAACTACACATGGGGGAATTTCCCCCAACTCGTTCACCCGCTTCAATTTATGCGGTCACCGCAGGTTTAGCAGACATTTACTGGTCTTCACAGATGGATTATGTATCCATGGCAAGGAGGAGGTGTGTGTATATTATTACCTTTTCGTGAATACAGTAGTATCCTGTTTTTCGTGCACAATTCTAGATTATTCACATATGAATATACAACTTGAAGCAATACCTTTACTCGTCATCTTTACTGCGGCTAAATCAGGCATTGGACAGATAATTAAAGTGATGGTCAATAATAGTAGTTATATTAAATATAATATAACGGCGGCGCCGTGGCCGAGTGGTTAGACCGCTCGCCTCTCACCGAAGCGCCCCGGGTTCAATCCCAGGGACCCGCATGTGGAATTTGTGGTGGACGAAGCGGCGTCTGGGCGGGTTTTCTCCGGGTTCTCCGGTTCATTCATTCCACCAACTGCTCCATCATCACCTTTCCTTTCATCCATTTCGCTTTCATTTCGTTTCATCTACTTCCTTCATTCCCTACCAGGCATCGGGTTGATCACCCATCCTGGAACTTCTGTCCTCGACGGGCCTCTGACCCCAGGGACCCGCCTGTAAGTCCTGGGGGTGTAAGTCCTACATAAGACGAGGAGAAACAGAGAATGAATGAATATTAAATGTATCCTCTTTGAGAGCAAAAGGTATATTGTGTAAATTATATTATGTTGCCACCAAAAAAGGGTTTTATTTAGTTATATATTTAAACCTGATTATTAGAAGTGATCACGAGTAAACTATTGAACAAAGTTATATATTCGTATGTGAATAATCTAGGATTGTGCGAAAAGGTAAGCAGATACACACACCTCCTCCTTGCCAGGTCAGTAGAATGCCTCCCAAACCTGCGGTGACGGCATAAATTTGTATGTGCAGCATGTTGCCTATAAATGATAAAAGGAGTCTTGATTTTATTCAGATACGTGTCGACAAACCTTTTCAAAACTTTAATAGTGTAGAAGCTTTATCCGGTATCGAATTAACTGAAATTTGAAACTATATAAAGAAATGCCCTCAAAACATTTTCAGCAGTGTGATGCAGGGTCTTTGTGATGCCGTGATGGTGCGACAATTTGAAACAGTAACGATGGTCGTCACCTTTGTTGTCGTTTACTTTTATCTGCTTCTGTGATCTCGTAGCTCGGTTTGTTGCCTCGTGCGCCAGCTGCTCTAGTGGCAAGCTATAGACCTTTCTCTCAGGGCATACGTGGGTTTATTGTGAAGGACAACACCAGTTTAAATTGAGTGAGAAATTTGTTGTAAATTAATATTTGAGTTATTGACAGGAGTTGCAACCGTTTGGGAAGAAGAAATAGATTGACTCTGTTGTTTAGCACCCAAAATTATAATAAGTGAATTATTATACTTGCTAACTTCTGCAGTATCAAAGTTACGGTTGGAAATAACTGTTTCCGCAATAAAAGAAACTAGAAGTCTAACTTGCCGTGAGTCGCTAAAATCCTTAGCGGCGAGACCTCTCTTAATAGCCGCGAAATCTTATTCACACAAGCACGTTACTAAGCGCTTAAAATAGCACACGAGCTCTATGTACCGAAGACGGCATCAGAGTCAGATTAACGTATGCACAACTGTGTGCACAAAACGAATGTCGGTCAGCACCGGTGCCGGCACCAGAGTGAGTGCACGCCTTTATTACTTTTAGCTTCGCCTACATTAGAATTACTTCCACCAAACTTATTTCACGCCAGTATTCACCAACATTCGCGTCTCTGACTTTGATTGCTAACTGAACCTTTCGCTTTTCTCAGAATTTCTTTTACCTCTCTAATTTACAGAATTGGCTGGAAACGTGCTGAACTTATAACCTAATTGAATTCCCAGAACCTTTAAGTTAATGCGTTCGCTACTTCCTCGCCTTTCACCGAGGCGTCCCGGGTTCAATCCCTGGGACCCGCATGTGGGATTTGTGGTGGACAAAGCGGCGTTTGGGCGGGTTTTCTCCGGATTCTCCGGTTTCCCCCGCCATTCATTCCACCAACTGCTCCATCATCGCCTTTCCTTTCATCCATTTCGCCATCTACTTCCTTCATCCCATACCAGGCATCGGGCTGATCACCTATCCTGGACATTCTGTCTGCTCCATGAGAGTGTCTGCTCCTCGACGGGCCTCTGACCCCAGGCACCCACCTGTAAGTCCTGGGGAGTGTAAGTCCTACATAAGATGAGGTTAAACAGTGAATGAAATGAAGCGTTCGCTACTTCGGTTGATATTAATGGCTTTCACTAACCTGATTTCCTAATTACCTTTCTTCTTTCCGGACGAACATTTCAACTCAAGCTTATTACGTTATACATTGATTTAACATAAGAAATTATTTATAGCAATTATTTCTCTAGCTTACTGTTATTTTACTTAATTATTTGTATCTACTCGTCAATAATTACGGTATTAAGTGGCTCGCATTAAAAGTCCAACATTTATGGAGTCTGTACATAAAAACCATCACAATTTTGTACCAACATCAGCCAAATTTAAAGCACGTCAACAAATTATATTCAGTATTTTATCTCAAACATATGCATACGTACGAGGGCAGGCAGACGGACAAAGCGACACCAATAGATAATGTGCAGTAGCCAACGAATGTAAAATCATTTATTAGTTTTATCCAAGACCTAAGTGGGGGATGACTTTAGCTAATTTGTTTAGCAACACTTATGTTCTATACGGGGCGATTTATGAAGAACTGATACATTCATTTCTTTAATTGTTTCAAAACGAGTTATGTTAGCGACAACTTATTATACCTGAAATGTAGAGGAATTTGGGAGATTATTTACCTCTATAGCAAATGCTGAAAATGGCCTCCATCCTGCATAAGGCACAACTCAACACGTCGTTTCATGTTACTGGCCACTCGTTGGAGGACTCTGTTACCAATAACTTGAATCTCCTGTGTAATGCTGTGCTTCAGGTCGTCCAAAATCTGGGATGTGTGACATAAACCCTGTCTTTTAAGTAACCCCATAGAAAGAAGTCGGGCGATGTCAAATCCGGAGATCTCGGTGGCCACAGATTCTTGAAATTATCCGGTCGTCAAAGAAACTTGCAATTAGCGCCGTTCTGCGAAAATATCCTTGACTCAGCTCTACATCATCTAGTTGCTCAGCAAACTCCATGAAAATCCGTCGGTACTCTGAAGTGTTCGCATTGTTTTAAAAAAACAATTGGACCCAGTATTCTCTGTGCGGTTATTGCGCACCAAACTCCGATTTTGATCTGGTGCATAGGTGCATAGCCGGATAAATGGAATCATGCTTCATCTGTGAACCATGTGATGGACAATATGGCAGGATTTTGCACAATGAACGCCTAAAATCAACGACAATAATTTAGTCGTTTATCCTTATCTGGTTTCTGTAACTAATGGACAACCGTAATCCTATACGGCTTTAGGCCTGCACTTTTCACAGCTCTCTGACACATTGAGTAGCTGTACCCTGTCACCAGCGACAAACGTCTTAATGATTTTTTGGGTGACTGATCCAGTCGTGCTCTTACGTCAACAACCGTGGGAAGCCTAGATGATCTCACCAGAGATCCAATTGTTTCCAGTTTGTTTACCAGTCCCAGTATTGTGTTTCTTTGGGGAGAATTCTGAACACCAAATTCTCTCTGGTATGCCCTTTGAGTAACTCTAATTGAATTCGTAATCCAGTATTGCTTTACAAGGAATAGTCGTTCATTTAATGTGTACTCCATTTTCACGTTGACTAGAACAAAATCACAAAAACGGTTGTCGACAATAAAACTTAACAATTACGAATAAAACATGAACATCCGCGCATCTAGTGACAGGCAATCGAAACTCCAGAACATTCTGCTTAATTTGGTGCTAAAATTGGGGCATTGAGGGAATTTCGAACAGAATAATTAAAGAAAGAAATGTGTCAGTTCTTCATAAATCACTCTGTGTATAACACACTTTTTTGCTAAAATATATATAATTTTGATTATCATTTTGATTTCAAACGTAGACATTTCGCGCGAAATAATTTAACGTTTTAGCAGGGATTATTATTATTATTATTACTATTATTATTATTATTATTATTATTATTATCTTTTTCGTTCACGAATGCAATGCCCATCAATTTTCTCTTTCTCTACTGTTTACCTATAGTAAGTAAAGGAAGTAATGTATTCCATCCAAAAATTCGATACAGAGATTTCACCGGAAGTAGACGTTTTAAGACTCCCTGAATACAAAAAAAGCATTTTAGAAAAATTATGTGTGAACAGCATAACTCGGTTAAATGCCAAACTTCAAACTTGGTAATTAGGTTTTGCGTCTTCTAAGGATGTGACACGAAGATTCCCCCCATCCCAAACTACCCTTTACATGGAAAAAAATCGTTGATTTTGTGTTTTTTAAAAAATGGCTCTAACGATTTTAATGAAAATAACATAGGTTTAAGATATTTGCATCATAAATAAAATTAAGTTTCTGTGAAGTACCCTCCATTCTGAATGACTTTTGCATGGTTAGTAAGCCGTAAGAAATAGGCAACGTTTTACTACACAAAAAAAAAAATGCAGATTTCGTTGAAGCGCAAGTTTTTTTTTTGTAACTATCTCTACTAAGTAGGGGAAGAAATGTATTCTATCCAAAAATTCGATATCGAGATTTCACAGTAAATGTCTTTTAAGGCTCTCTGAAGCCAAAGAAAAGCATTTTTAGAAAACGGTCCATGTGTGCCTGTGAATAACATAATTCAAAAAAGAAAAGTTGGTTAAATACAAAACTTGGTATTTAAGTTCTCCATCTTCAAGGATGTGAGACGAAGATTTTCAAGAAACTCCCGTACCCCACAACTACCTTTCACATGAAAAAAAAAATTGTCAAAATATTTTCTCAAAAATGTCCCTAACGATTTTTAATAAAATACCACATGTTTAAGCTATTTCCAAATGAAATGTTAATCTTGAATTTTGTGGGAATAGCCTCTGAAGTCCTCTTTATTTTGAGATTTTTGCATAACTAGTAAACCCTTAGAGATAGACAGTCTTACTACGCAAAAAATATAGATCTCGTTAAAAGATACAATTTATGTCAATTTTTTTTTAGTTCACAATTTCCGGGATATTCTGTGTTATTGTTTAAATTTTCCGATACTTATACTTCTATCAAATCGTTATTAGTTATCTTTTTCTCCTGGCCATGCAAACAGAATGGACTTTGAGGCATCATATAGCAACCAGCTCTTAAAAGATTTAACTATGGCTTAAGCCCACTCTATACTCCTATTCCCATTCTATCTACAAGGAAAGATGAAATAAAACCATTTTTAGAAATGTTTATCTCGGTTAACATGAATCAGAAGAAAAAGCGTTTGTAAGAATCTTTGTTGAAGAATGGGAAGAGAAAGTCATGTGAATGTATCAGAATTGTTTGTGGCGTACCATTTCATAGATATTCATTATTGTTAGTTCGAATGTTCAAATACTCAACACATTTTGCTAGTGGTAAGTCGCTATTCGTGTTTTTTATTGGTCGTGCAAGGAGCATGGAATTTCTAAGCCATCACTACTGATTCGCTTTTTAAAATCTTATAGCCTACTGCGTTCTTCTTATACCTACAACGAAATGTGTTATGTAATGAACGTTTATCTCCTTTAACATGAAGTAGAATTATGAATAAGGTTTTGTAACAAAAGTTTGTAGAAGAATGAGTAGAGAAAGGATGTGAATGCAGCACATTCGATTTTTGTTCTTGTAAGTTTGTGGATATAGTGCATGTAGTACATATTCCGGGCACGAAAGTTTGTTGCAGATGTTACCGATACTGCTATTAGAAACGCATCAAATAATGGTACTTGATTTATGCTGACAGCTGCAGAAGCCAATCGTAAAGCAGCAATTCCCAACCAAACAAGCAGTTTATGGCTTACATTTATGTGTAGCACTTTACGAGGTACACACACAGTACGAACAATGTAGCAGCTCCTTGCGAAAATGTATGAGCTTGCCATTTGTGGGAGAGGAGGAGAGAGACTAGCAAGATGTCGCCCTAGCTCATGTTTCTCGCTGCCGTCCATTGTCCAGGGACCAGGGGTGCCAACTCTAGGCTGGTATACACACAATGTGAAGTATAAAACAATGGGCCTGGGATAGAAAGTTAATGAATACTTTGTCTGGATCATAATTACATCAGGTGTTGTCACCTGACCAGGTCATCTCCTTGTATGTGGCTGTAAAACCTAGAACCATAGATTTTGCTGTATGCAGTTCTGTATTATTATTGCTATTATTATGTAATACCACTTAATAAATTATTATTATGTATCAGAATAATCTATCATAAAAATGGATTGGAAGCACTGAAACCACAATCTTTGTCAGAACAAACACAAAGCATACATAGTGAGAAATCCTTTCCCTATGGCATTATATACCAGGGTAGACAAAAATCCTTTTTTATCTCGCATCCTACTCACTTATTGGATTTATAGAATCTTATCCATAGCCTATAACACTCTCTAAAGTTAAAGGTAAAAACTACGTAGTATCAGGGAGGGGCCCCCTGGAACCGTGGCAGAGCACCCACACAGGCCAATCGTACCATTGTGCTTCCAGCGTGACCCCTGGGAGGGAAGGATGAGGGTAGAGACCCAAAGGGTCCCTAACATTTCCAGGTAGAACACATCCGACGCCGTACGGTCTCGGCCCACAACCCACCAACCTCCAGGGTCCCCAGGAGCGGAGGCCCACGCTGAGGAGAGACCTAACTGAGCGGTAAAATAGTGATGTCTGAGAAGAAACCTTTACAGAGCGTAAGCCACCGCCCAGCCGCAACCCACCGAGCACCTTTGCCTGCTCCTACAACCCTGAAACAGATGACAAGGAAGATGATGGTTACAGGAAATGAGTGGAAGGAGAGTCGTGGTAGAAGATGAAACACCCCAGCATTCGCCTAGTGACTCGGGGAAACCATGAAAATGCTATGGGCAGAGTGGACGGTCGCCGGGAATCGCTCCCGGGACCTCCCAAATACGGACCACAGAGGTAACCACCTGAGCCATCCCGCTCGGTATGACACTCTCTACCCTCCCACTACATACTTTAATGTAACGTCGATTAGATCTAATCTTGCTTCTGAGTGGCGCAGGAATAAGGAAAGTAAAGAAAGAAAGCCGAATATAAAACATGTATTTGGATATTGCATTATCGTTTAGTATATGTAATACGATAGATAAATTATAAATACGCATTTTGTCTTTATAAGTAAATACTATAAATAAGGAAGCATAAGTAGTCTTTTAAATGTTTCGAAGTTAAAATCATCTTTATAAAATCCAAGAAAAAACAATACGGATTTTGCTCATACACATCTGAAGTAGTTAGGAGACATGTGGAGAAGGAGAGAAAATAACGTGAAAAGTTTTTGGAAAAAGGCAAGGAAAAGACTGGAAGATATAGAAATACAAAACATGTTCAGTGAGATTGCCGAAAAGAGCTCATTGGTTTGTTATAGGCCAATGAAAAATACATGGTGTAGGGAAAAATATATAGACATAGTAAATAAAGAAAAGAGAGAATCTACTGCATGGGTAAGAACCAGAGCATGGAGGCTAAGAGGGTTAAGACATGGTATTCCTCAAAACCAATGCCCAATATGTGGTGGTAATGAAGACATTGAACACATAGTATTTAAGTGCCAAGGAACAGAAAATTAGAGAAGAGAATTTATTAAAAAGAAGTGGTTGAACGGGGATAAAAGTACACTTATAATCGAAATGATGTGCAAGGACGCTAGGAGCATTGGACAGTTTTTGTGTAAAGTCAAAAATAAATGGCTTTGAGCAATGGATAGAGAAAAGCAAGAGGTAGTGTATCTTACTTTGAATGGAAAACTATAGTGAATGAGTGATGGTAAAGTAATCAATAAGTGACAAGTGAAAAACAAGTGGAAATGGAACATGAAAAACTGAAGCAAGATAATTTATTGACGGGAAATTGTAAAATGTAGATAAACTGTAATGATTGTCTACAGAATGAGTGGCCAGGGTCAAAGTTAGACAATCAAATTGTAAATCTCTTAGCATAATAAAACAAACAAATATTTGCATCGATTTCTCTACCCGCTATCATTATTACTTTCTCTACTATGTATAGTAAGTAGGGGAAGTATTGCATTCCACCCAAAAATTCGATACCCAGATTTCACCGGAAATACATGTTTTGAGACCCCCTGAATCCAAAAAAGCGT
This sequence comes from Deroplatys truncata, assembly GCA_030765065.1. Lineage (NCBI taxonomy): Eukaryota > Metazoa > Arthropoda > Insecta > Mantodea > Mantidae > Deroplatys > Deroplatys truncata. Next base: position 196,977,572 of record CM060978.1, read on the forward strand.
TTTTGGAAACATGTCCGTGTGTGTGTATGTGTGTCTGTGAACAGCACAACTCAGAAACGAACAGTCGGATAAGCACCAAACTTGGTATTTACGTTCAGTATCTTCCAGAGATGCGACACGAAGGTTTTCAAGAATATCCCCCACCCAAGATTACCCTTTACATGGAACATTTTTCGAAAATTTTAATTTTCTCAAAAACGGATCTAACGATTTTGATTAAAATATCATATATTTAAGATCTTTTCATGACAAATGAATTGTATATCTTGAATGTTCTGGGAATGTCTCCAAAAGTATTCTTCATTGTGAACGACTTTTGCATAACTGGTAAACCATAAGAGATAGACAAAATTTTACTACACCAAAAATGTAGATCGCGTTAAAATACACAATTTATGTCATATACATTTTGTTGTTTTGTTTTGTTTGAGTGAACCATTTTCGAGATATTGCTTGTTATTCCTTTAAATTTTCCAATACTTATACTTTTTCTCAAATGGGAATTCGTTATTCATTTTTTTTGTCCTGGTAATGCAAAGAGAATACAATACTGCACATAGCAAACAGCTCTTAAAATATTTGACTATCGCTTAAAGCGTACCAATTCCCCTTGCATCTACAAGAAAATTAGCAATAAGATTAACATCTCGATATCTCGATTAACATGAAGCATATGGAGAATAAGAGTTTGTAAAAATAGTTTGTACAAGAGTAGAGAAAGTCATGTGAGTGTAACACAGAAATTTTTTTATGTCGATGCGATATACTGCACACACACGTTCTGCTCGTGACGTCACAACGAGTAGTTGGTCCAGAGTGCAAGTATCGATGCGTTATGCCAACTGTCGATATACATCATGAATACTTGTGGTATATGGAGATACTGAAAGGATTCACCAGCGTTGTCCCAACATTTTTGGCTCTTCTTTAAAAACTATACGTCACGCGCAGTAATTCACGTTGAGTAATACTGGTGTTTCCTGGCGGATATTTTGTTTACCCTTTTCCAGGATATGCGAGTTTGTATTGTAGGTATACGAAATGCTTTAATTCACGCCAGAGATAAATGTTGCAAGGGGAGCCCCGATGCCACAAATCCTTAATGATATTTCTGTCATTCTGAAACACTTTCTCTCATAGAGGTATCATTAGTATCAGCTGCGACAAAGTCTTATTGGAAAAATGAGAAATCGCGGAGTTTTACCTGGTTAATTCTCTAAAAAGTTTGCCAATCTGTATTCAAGTATGTGGTCCCATCAACTATTCTTTCTAAGAAATCTGATGTATTACATTCTCATGACTTTCTATACCCTCATATCTATATTAGTGGATAGACAACCTATTCTTACTAAAACTTATTTTTCTATTCACTACATTTTAATCCAAATACAACTTTGCAGAAATAGTTGCATTACACATCTCGTTATAGATACAAAGAGAACAGCGATAGTCAAATGTTTAAGAACAGGACACTATATGCTAGCCTTAAAATTCCATACTATTTTCATGCAATCACGAAAAAGAAAATGTTAACAGGACTTTAAGAGGATGACCAAGAAACAAACATTTCGAACCTTTAATAACGGATATCTCAAAAACGGCTTACGCCATAAAAAACTTATTTAAAATAAATTGTGTTTTAAAGAAACATATTTTTTGAGTAGTACATTTTCGTCTATCGCTTAACGTTACCAGTTATATAAAATTATACAAAATACCTTCTGAATGAAGAGGACTTCATAGGACATTCCCAGAAAATTCAATATATCTATGCATTTTATTGGCCATGTCAATTTCGAAAAATGTTCCATATAAAGGGGAGAAGGGATTTTCTTGAAAATCTTCGTGTCGCATCTTTGGAAAGTACTGAACCTAAATACCAAGTTTGGTATTTATCCGACTTTTCGTTTTTGAGTTATGCTGTTCACATACACGTGCGCGCGGACCTTTTTCTAAAAATGTTTTTTTTTTAGTTTAAGGGGCCTCAAACCATGTATTTCCGATGAAATCTAGGTATCGAAGTTTTGGATGGAATGCAATATCTTCTCTACCTGCTATGTACGTGGTAGAGAAAGTAAAAAATTATTCTCTGCTTCTGGAATTGACAGGCTTAGTCAAAACAAATGAATCGTAAATAAATGAGCGTGCAGTGAAACACACATGCTGAGACATAATTATTCAATACAGCACATACCGCCATCAGACCCACATTGACAGTCAGAAGATACCGTGACCTTGTTCACGGCAGCGGTAGGAAATGCGCGTAGGAACTAGTAGTCAGACGGAGAGACCTCTAGTAACCGGAGCAGAGCACCGCACGTAGCCAATAGTGAGCCCTTTGTGCTTCCAACGTGACACCTGGAAGGAAGGGATGAAGGGGAGATTAGAAGGAAGACCAGATCCGGACGACGGGGTCCCTAACGATTCCAACATGATACTAATCTTGACTCCGTCTAGCCTTACCTTAACCACCATAACCTGGAAGTCCCAGGAAGGAAGGGAGCCCCAGCAGTCCCCCCAAGCGCCAGGGAAAAGTGCTTCTATAGCACAAATTCCACCGTACTGCCGCAACATACCAACCGCCGTCGCCTGGTCGTACAACCCTGAAACATATGGAAGGAAATGATGGGGACAGGGAATAGACAGGAAATTCGAGGTAGAAGGGGAATCTCCATTATTCGCGTACCGATCCGGAGAAACCACGAAAAGATCAATTGTAAGACTGGCCGGTCCGACGGGAATCAAACCCGGGACCTCCCGAATACGAGCTCAAATTTTACCGCGGAACCACCTCGCTCGGTGGTAATGTGTGTACAGACCCTCAGTGGAAAAATGCCACCAATTGGTTTATAGTTCATTGGGTCTCTCTCTGTGCATCACTTTGTCCATCATTAGTACACAGACTTGCGAAACTACATTGAAATGAAGAAAGAAAAGAAAGTAATGTCATCAGTTTGATAATCTCTCGTAGATATGCATGAAGATAAAGGACTAAGGCGCTCCTGTGTAACATTGTGCTTCTGTGTGTTCCTGGGTGCCAGGTAGGCGGATAAAAATTGCTGTTTTACATCGCGATTGCAGCGCCGTTAACATTAGGCTCAATCTCTCGGATTTGACAAGTGCCCCACAGCAATTTCCACATAACTTTCCAATACAATAGAAGCATTACTTACAGCCATTGTTCGAAATTAGATGTAAATATCATTACATTATACTTGCTGCTGTCGCCGGCGATTATTTTAAATACGCATACAAGCTCCTGGGGCACATTTGAAAACAATGCTACGTGTTCCACGGTTTTCAGTCGTCGTTTTTTGGTCTTGTGTTTTCTAGAATGCCTGTATATTCTCGAATTGCTTCGGTTCTTTGGAGAACGGCTGAAGAATAGGTCCCATCTGTATTGCTAAATTATAGTGACCTTTGTGACTGATCGTTGTTCCAACCCCTTGACATGTTTCACTGTTAAGTTTTTACTTAAGAGAGGCCGCCTCTGTCATGCAAATGGCGATCGCTTCTTGTGTCGCATGCTTCGCCGTTTGTATCGAGATGTGTTTGACCTATCGACAAAATCTAAGCTGTTCTCTGTCGCCCACTGCTTCCGATTTCTTAAGAGAGGAGAAAAAATGTTTCCAAGGCTTGAATAATGCACGATTATCGATAATGATCGGAGGCTATAAATATATCGAAGATTTCAAGCTTTGTTGCGATTATCTTTAGCTTTCATGCACATAGGTAAGGGTTTCGATATTTGTGTGAGTCATTTTATCACTCTGTATTCTTTATAGGACAGCCGGCGAGATGCTATCGCTCGGTAAGGCTGTTTTAGGACACTACTGTGTATATTTTGGTGTCAAATACAGCACCTTTGTGTTGCCGGTTACGATACTTTCAAAAGAATTCAGCTGTCTTCTTGCGCAGTGGTTGCGAAAACTTTTAAACACTGAACAATTGTTTGTTTAGAGTTCTTTTATTCCTTTGTTTCACTGCACTATTTCTGGTTTTTTCTTCGCCATTCGTTCTCTTTCAATGACAAAGTGTGACACTGACGTGGGCCACCATGTAGGCGTTGCAAATGTTTACATTTGAATCCGCCATCTCGTCTTACTGCCATTGTTTTGGAAATTAAAAAGATGAGAGTCATTCCTAGAAGAATCAACTAACTTTCTACCGATAAAGGTATGCAAATCAAATCAGATTTAGAGATATAGGCATAGAACGGAAGAGACCAGGAAAAGGTGACAAAGAGCTCATGTAAAGAAACGGGTGTTGGGATAAAAGAACAAGGAAACACCTATACAAATAGATACCCATAACATGTGGTCCATCAAACCCTTATAATTCTTGAGATGTGAGAGACTGCATGCCCTGAATTCTATTAGACCTTCCCTGCTTGGCTATTGTACGGTATCCAGTAAATCGTCTTCTGTTTAAAGGGAGACTAAATGGCGAAAATTGCCAAAAATAATATTTTTAGTTTTGATAGTCATTAATTGAATCGTATCTTTAAGTTGATGTATATTTTAACATTTTAGACACAATATTTATATTTTAAATATAGTTTTAAAGAAGGTACTCAATCTGTCATTATGTACTGTGAATTTTGCGCCACTTCAGAGCAAAATGTACCACCCCTATACACTTTAGAGTAGATAGGTAAACTTAAGTACATATTTTAATATAAGTTTTGCTCTACAAGCTGGTACTACTGCTAAATATTGCAGCTTCGTGTGCTGAAGTCATATGGTTTCTTGCTTTGTAAACATATACGAGTTTGTTTTCTCAAGTTTGTCTTTAAACAGCTTTTTATTTGAATGATACCTTCAGATATAAATGTCTTGTTTTCTTATAAACTATTAAAGACAGCTAAACCATATTTTAAGTTGGTAAAACAACTTCAAGATTATTAAACAAACTTATTCAATAAAAGTAGGGAGTTTCACTTAGAAGGCATACATCTACATCCTACAATAATTTCAGTATGATATCTTAAATAATTTCTCAGATAATGGGTTATGAATTTAGCAGATTTAACATTGGAGGAATAGGGTTTTTGGTCTCCCCTTAAACTAAAACAGGTATTAGCAACCGCAGCTATATTATTTCCAAAAACTTAAGGTTATGGCAGACAACCGCAATATTGACTTCTCTCGTATGTCCTTCGATGAACTTTTCTACCAGAAACAATCTATCGGACCTGCCTTTAGGCAGAACCCCTAACATTGCGCCCTATTGCAATGCGGCGACTGTTCACGTGTTGAAAATAAAGGGTTCTCTCGTCTGATACACAATAACAGAATATTAAACGAGCGGTTTAAATAAGGAGAAATGGTATAAAATAAATGTCGGTGAAAAAGTGAAGAGAAAACGAAATGTTCCCTTGGCTGAAGAATCTTGCATCCACAATGTAAAGGGGTTGTGTGATTTGAATCGTAGGATATAAACCTTTTATTACAATTTTTTATTCCGTGATTCGTAGCATACATATACGTGTATTTATATGGAATTAGATCGTATCAATAACCGCATAACCTCTCCTGTGGGCGTTCATCTTTAGTGGAATCCAGATTGATAAACCCTTACATGCTAAGTTTGCTATGATCATACTAGGTATATTCAGTTTGTGTCAACGCAGGAAGAGGAGTGTACAATAATTAGCCTATAAAACGTAAAAAGAAAGAAATAAACAAATCCTATTTCACATCTCTTTGTGTCTCCTGGGTTCTGAGGAGCATTTATTGAAAAGACTTATGTGTTACAATCACATATCTTTCTCTACCCACTATTATCCATTTATATGTAACGTCTACAAGTTGTTCATGCAAAAGCTTATTCTTCCATCTATTCATATATGAGACAAACGTTTGCAGAAATAGCTGCATTACACTTTATAGATACAAAGTGAATAGCGATAGTCAAATGTTTTAGAACCCTAAAATTATACTAGCCGTAAAGATCCATACTTCATGACACCGCAAGGAGCAACTGAATAGGGACAGAACTTTAAAAATCTGATGTGTTACACTCACATGACTTTCTCTACTCTTGTACAAACTATTTTTACAAACGCTTATTCTCCATATGCTTCATTTTAATCGAGATATCGAGATGTTAATCTTATTGCTAATTTTCTTGTAGATGCAAGGGGTAATTGGTAGGCTTTAAGCGATAGTCAAATATTTTAAGAGGTGGTTGCTATGTATAGTATTCCATTCTCTTGGCATTGCCAGGACAAAAAAAATGAATAACGAATTTGAGAAAAAGTATAAGCATTGGAGAATTTAAGGGAATAACAAGCAATATCTCGAAAATGGTTCATCCAACAAAAAAAATGTATATGACATAAATTGTGTATTTTAACGCGATCTACATTTTTTGTGTTGTAAATTTTGTCTATCTCTTATGGTTTACCAGTTATGCAAAAGTCGTTCACAATGAAGAATACTTCTGGAGACATTCCCAGAAAATTGGAGATATACATTTCATTTGTCATAAAAATATCTTAAACATATGATATTTTAATCAAAATCGTTGGAGCCATTTTGAGAAAATTAAAATTTTCGAAAAATTTTCCATGTAAAGGGTAATCTGAAGTGGGGGGATTTTCTTGAAAACCTTCGTGTCGCATCTCTGGAAGATACTGAACCTAAATTTAAGTGGAACACAATACTTCCCCTACTTACTATACGTAGTAGGGAAAGTAAAAATGACAGAAGAATTGTACAATTCAAACCAATAATAACGAACATCTCGGAAATGGCTGATGTTATAGGAAAATCTATTTGAAATAAATTGAACGTTTTAAAAAGATCTACGTTTTTGTGCATTACAGTTTTGTCTGTCTTTTACAGTTTATCCATTATGCAAAATTATACAAAACTCCTTCCGAATGAAGACAACTTCACAGTCTGTTCCCAGACAATTCAAGATATACATTTTATTTGTCATGAAATACTTTAATGAATGGTATTTCAATCAAAATGGTTAGAGCCATTTTTGAAAAAATATCAACATTTTTCCATGCAAAGGGTAGTTAGTTTTGGGTAGGAGATTTTCTTGATAATCTCCGTGTTGCATCTTTGGAAGATACTGAACTTAAATACCAAGTTTTGGACTTTTCGTTTTAGAGTTATGTTGTTCAGACATGCACGCGCGCACGCGGACATTTTTATAAAAACGCTTTTTCTGGATTCAAGAATTTTTCAGGATTTTCGCCGAAATCTCGACATTTTTGGGTGGAATGTAATACTTTCTCTGCTGACTGAGTACGTAGTAGAGAAAGTAAAAACAAAAACGTGCTTTGGCTTAAGAGCACTACTATCCCTGCTTTATTCACTTTACTGCGTAACTTGAGAGGGCAGGCCGTTTTTTTACTTTCTCTACTACGTATAGTAAGTAGGGGAAGTATTGCATTCCACCCAAAAATTCGATACCGAGATTTCACCGGAAATACATGTTTTGAGAATCACTGAATCCAAAAAAAGCATTTATGGAAACATGTCCGTGTGTGTGTCTGTCTGTGTGTCTGTGTGTCTGTGTGTCTGTCTGTGTGTCTGTGAACAGCATAACTCAAAAACGAACAGTCGGATAAACACCAAACTTGGTATTTAGGTTCAGTATCTTCCAGAGATGCGACACGAAGGTTTTCAAGAAAATCCCCCCACCCCAGACTACCCTTTACATGGAACATTTTTCGAAAATTTTAATTTTCTCAAAAACGGCTCTAACGATTTTGATTAAAATATCATATGTTTAAGATATTGTCATGACAAATAAAATGTATATCTCGAATTTTCTGGGAATGTCTCCAAAAATATTCTTCATTGTGAACGACTTTTGCATAACTGGTAAACCATAAGAGATAGACAAAATTTTACTACACAAAAAATGTAGATCTCGTTAAAATACGCAACTTATGTTATATACATTTCTTTTGTTGAGTGAACCGTTTTCGAGATATTGCTTGTTATTTCCTTAAATTTTTCAATACTTATACTTTTTCTCAAATTCGTTATTCATTTTTTTTATGTCCTGGACTTGCAAAGCGAATGGAATGCGCCACATAGCAACCAGCGTTAAAATATTTGACTATCGCTTAAAAGCTACCATATTCCCCTTGCATCTACAAGAAAATTGCAATAAGATTGACATCTCGATTAATATGAAGCATATGGAGAATAGGTGTTTGTAAAAATAGATTGTACAAGAGTAGAGAAAGTCATGTGAGTGTAACACATCAGATTTTTTTTATGATGCATCTTGTCATGACTAATAACCGTGTGAGCAATTTATAACCACAAAAGCAACGGAAAGTAATTTTGTAATGTGCATGCATATCGGATGACAATGGTGCGTGAACACTACAATAGTGAAACGTTCTTACCATTCTTTTCCGGGATCTTAAAGTCGAACTAAGCGATAAAGAGCAAACTTTATATACGTCACAATCACATGATTTCTTCTATCCACTATTGTTTATTTAATATACTTTCTACAAACTGCTCTTACGAAAGCTTATTTTTGTATCTACGTCATGTTAATCGAGATAAACCTTTGCAGAAATAAGTCCATTACACATTTCCCTGTAGGTATAAGTGGGATACAAGAATCCGAATGGATAGTCAGGTGTTGAAAAGCGAGTGGCCATATGCCGGCCTTCAAATTCCATACTCTTTCCATGATACCACGACCAACAACTGAATAGCGACAGCACTTTAAAAATGAAATACTGGAAAATTCAAACCAATAATAACCGATATCTCGTAAATGACTGACGCCACAAATACGGATCGTATAAGGGTGACGAAATGTAGGATGTCCAAGGAAAAGATAGCAAGACAACCGCCGAGGCGGAACAGGCCTATAACCTTGAAGTAGGAAAATTATTATTCTTCTTCTTCACCAAGCATAAACCTTTCCTAAGGCTTGTTGCGTGCTCCAAGTGTTTAATCTATTGATTTATCCATCGTTTCCTGGATCTTCTGACGTGTTCTAGCCACTTTTGTCTATTCTGCTCTATTTCTTCATTTAGGTTAAAGATCCTAATTGTTTTCTTATGTCATCATTCTTCATTCTATCTCTTCTAGTGACTCCTAGTACTGTTCTTAAAAATCTCATTTCCGCTACCTGTAATCTGTTTTTATCTCTATTTGTCATTGGTCAAGTTTCGCTACTGGAAATGCCATGGTTTTATAGAACTTCATCATCGTATCTTTTCACACTTTGTTTTTTAAAGTTCTTTTAATTGTTCCACATATTTTTTTAAAAACTTTCTATTTTAATTCCAATAAACGGTGGCTAAATATCTTAAATATAACTTCCGATTATGATAGGAAAGATTTTGCAATGACACTCCTATATGCTGATGGTCAAGTAATCATTTCTGAAAATAAATATATTCAAAATTTTCGGCACTTTCACTCCCTATAATGATCTCGATTTTACTGGATGCAAACTCCTTATGATTATTCTCACTAAAGTATACCTATGGCTTCTTTGTTGCATCAACTGATCCAGATCCAGCCAAACATATTATAATTTATTGGCAGTCGCGGAAGAAATTTTTGGGAAAAAATGGTTGTTCTAATTCAGAACTTATTAAAAATGTAATTTTTACATAATTTGACCTTGAGTCCAAAGCATAAAATTAACTGTTTAATAAAGTTGAAGGAAAGTTTTCCGAGAAATGTTTGTAGTTAATAAAGTGTTTGTAGCTCTCAGCAAGGATTGGATAATGCCTGCTTAAGAGTATAGCTTTTTATGAAATATCTGGGAAACCTTGATAATAATTTATGTGCTATTCTGTCAGAGGAAAATCCCGTTTCTTATCTGGTGATCGAACCAGGGACCTTGAGAATGGCAGCAGCCTAGTGAACTACTTGTAGCTCAGTGTACAGATCCTCAGTCACACTGGACTACCTAGGACATCCTAATGTAAACGCAGGTCGCCTGAAAGTGCCCTTGGAGCCTACTCTACAAGAGCAATCAAGCACTAATTTCCCTGTTCATTTCCTCAAGTTTTTGGCTAGGTTTCGTTTTGATCTGAATGCGTGAAATCTCCCACGTACATTGAACAACTCTGATGATGGCAATGACCGACTTAGGTCTGTGGCAACTGTCAGATTTGTTCCATTGGGCATGACATATCGACACAAGGTTAGGCAGTAAACTTTCAAACTGGGCCTCCTTTGTTTACTGCCTACAACTGCGGATTAAGATTCGGTGTAGGTACACAACCATTTTTACTTTCTCTACTACGTATAGTAATTAGGGGAAGTATTGTATTCCACCCAAAAATTCGATACCGAGATTTAACCGGAAATACATGTTTTGAGACCCCCTGAATCCAAAAACAGCATTTTTGGAAACGTGTCGGTGTGTCTGTCTGTCTGTGTGCCATAACTGAGAAACGAACAGTCGGATAAACACCAAACTTGGTATTTAGGTTCAGTATCTTCCAGAGATGCGACACGAAGGTTTTCAAGAAAATCCCCCTAACCCAGATTACCCTTTACATGGAACATTTTTCGAAAATTTTAACTTTCTCAAAAATGACTCTAACAATTTTGATTAAAATATCATATGTTTAAGATATTTTCATGACAAATGAAATGTATATCTCGAATTTTCTGGGAATGTCTCCAAAAGTATTCTGCATTGTGAACGACTTTTGCATAACTGGTAAACCATAAGAGATAAGACAAAATTTTACTACACAAAAAATGTTGATCGCGTTAAAATACACAATTTATGTCATATACATCTGTTTTTGTTGAGTGAACCATTTTTGAAATATTGTTTATTATTCCCTTAAATTTTCCAATACTTTACTTTTTCTCAAATTCGTTATTCATTTTTTTTATGTCCTGGACATGCGAAGAGAATGGAATGCGCCACATAGAAACCAGCGCTTAAAAGATGTGACTGTAGCTTATAACCTACCATATTCCCCTTGCATCTACAAGAAAATTACCAATAAGATTGACATTTCGATATCTGGATTAACATGAAGCAAATGGAGAATAAGCGTTTGTAAAAATAGTTTGTACAAGAGTAGAGAAAGTCATGTGAGTGTAACACATCAGATTTTTTTTATGTCCTGAACATGCAAAGAGAATGGAATTCGCCACATAGCAACCAGCGTTAAAATATTTGACTATCGCTTAAAAGCTACCATATTCCCCTTGCATCTACAAGAAAATTACCAATAAGATTGACATCTCGATATCTCGATTAACATGAAGCATATGGAGAATAGGCGTTTGTAAAATTGGATTGTACAAGAGTAGAGAAAGTCATGTGAGTGTAACACATCAGATTTTTTTTATTATTTATGGACGCTCTTTAACTGCTGTGGTCCTTAGCGTCCCATTCTATATTGGGCGTGAAATACCAGTAATGTTTGCTCAGAGGCCTCTTTACCAGCCTTGAGTTCTTTTATGTGCCGTAAATCTACGTCACGGGACCAGGACCACCGGCTTTACTTCCCTTCCGAAGGAAGCTATGCTAAGGGTTTTTACGCCCGAAAAACTCCATCGCCCTCCGCCGGATTTAAACCCGCAACCTCGGGAACTAGAGGCTAAGCATGGTAACCACTAAGCCAAGAAGGGTGACAGGGCAGTTGGGTCTGTAAAACAATTGGTCATAGCGTATCGTTAAGAAATGGCAACGTGTTAACAAAATGTCGCAAATATATGGTTCACATGCTATAACTTAAACGTAATTCTCTAGATACAGGGCATAGTAACGGTAATAAATAGTTAACAAAAAAGTTTAAAATCTTATGGGACAAATCAAAAGACAGGTCAAAGATGAACAGGCGGAATAAGCTGCCGCGTATGGTGCATCGCTAGACGACTAGGTTGAGCACAGTGCAGACATTACTTTTGCAATGGGATTTATAAACTTTGTGAGAATGATATACACCAATACCCAAATCATGTTTTAAAAAGGAAGCGCACACTAGTCGGCCACTATGTGAGTGCGTACGGTGGGAAGAGGAACTAAACGGTTACCAAACAAGTGGGCGGGGCATCGGACGGACAGTCAGGTAAACAAAACATTCCTATCGCCTTGTCCCTCACTCCACTTTGAATCCCTAGCCTTGATTGTAAAGAAAAAACCGAGTTGCGCTCTCCTTCAAGCGAACTCATATCGTGGCCGATTAATAAGTACATGAAGTTGTGAGACAGCATGTAAACATCAGGACTTGCACTAGTTTTTCCCTATAGTGATAACTGTATAGCCTTTTTCTCTGGTTTAGTTTACACCAGAGATCTGCAACGATTTGTATATTGTTAATGTTTGCAAATTCATCTTTAGCATGGACTCCTGAAATTAGTTGCAATAGCTCCTATACAGTTTGTATATCTCAATAAAAAGGACAAGATGATCAAAATATAGCACGAATGATCACCTCAGCATTGCAGACTAGGACAACATACTAGAATAGAATATAGGATTAGGTTGGGAACGGAGGAGGACTTGAGAATCTCCGGGAGAACGGGAAGGGGTGAAGAATAACAAATGTAGGCTAGATCGGGAGGTGGCGGGCACAAATCAGGTGGGATCCTAATGTTTTCAGACGTTATAGTCCGGCAGAGCACCTCTATAATGCACCCTTTATATCGACACGAAGAGTTATTGATACACTTTTCTCAGCGATCTCATTTATTTTCAGATTTGTTTCCAGTTCTCCTTTTTAGGTATTTTTTTAAAAGCAAAATGGGCACCTTTGGCGAACACTTAAGACGCTTAAACTCCAATTTGTAAAATTTGTAAAATCAATACTGCTTTAATTGTCAATATTTGCTTGTATTTCATTTCGGAGGTTGGTAGTAGAATGCAATACTGCTTACTTAATAGTCCGAAAAATAAATTTGAGGCTTCTATTACACCTTACTTTCGGCACTATCCGTAAGCCAAACTGTCGTTGGGGATGGCATTTGGGTCTTTTAATAAAAACCTTTCTCTCCTTAAAGCATATCCTCTTAGGCCTGCAACACCGATTGGCCACTCCGATTGGTCCCACAACCTGTCGCAGTAATCTATCTAGTGTTATCTTATTTGCTGGGCGCCTGTTATTATTTTAAAATTTGGGTTCTTTGTCCTCCGGCTAGCTATTATTACTCAGTCAGGCAAGTATCTCTGAGCAGGGCGTGTAAACGGAAAGGAATTGTTGCTAAAAGATAACATTAATAAAATAATTTGTTTATACGCTTCTATTGCCGTAACACTTAATTAATAATTCACATATTTAATCTTTATGCACGCCTGACTGAAACTGTGATATTTCCGATTGTAACTACAGTCGTCTTTAATTGCCGCGCACTAATTACTTCGCGTACTTCACATTTTTGTAACTAACTTTGAGACGTGTACATCGCCAGAGATATTTTTCCAAACTGTATGACGTGCACCTCACAAGATATTCTTCAAAACTGCGTGAAACATGCTTATGGTTCGAGAATATATACTCCTTCACCTCGAAATGCCTAAACATTATAATAGAGCAGCTATTGGTTACCAAATCGCGCCAACATTAGCGTCTGTTTTGTCAGCCAATCACTACTACTAACATATATACTCTAGGGAAGATATTCCCTCCAGTTCTAAAGAAAGGCACGCTACCCTGACGTCATTTGTTTGTCTCTTCTTAGTGATAAACTCACTCCCTCGTTTTATTGTTACCCACTTCCATTGTCAGTTTCAGTGAGGCCGTGTAAACTTATTTCCTAACAATACCTATGACTAACAAACATTTAAAATCCTGTACATACAATAATATTAATTTACACTATAATCACTCTGGCATTCACAGCATGTTATGATATAAAATACTGCCTCAAACCCTGAAAGATGAAAAAAGTGAAATAAGAGGGAAAGAGGGACAGGAAATTTCGTAGTGTCTAAGAAAACATCCTAGCGTTGGCCTAGCAACTGGGGAAAACCACGAAAAAAATCTCTTGAAGAGACCGATTCTTTTGCCTAAATATGCTCTCAAGCTAAGCAGAACGGAATGAAGTTCAGCTCATCTGGGTGCCAGATTACTGCAGTATTTACGGAAATTAAAAACTGATGAACTACCACGGCAAGAAGCAGCTTCCCAATATACTGGACCATGAAACATGAGTGTGCACGTAGCCTGTGACGATATTCGGACACAGTCCGGAACATTAGAACAAGTGTGACAGTTCATGATGCGACGTGTGAACGCGTGCATTACAATCCATGGAGGCCACTTTGAACACCTGTTGTGACATGGATGGGATTTAGACCATGTACTGTGTGCGCCAGGGCTCTTTGATGTCGTTCTTCAGTGACCTATATGTGGAAAATGTGGATGTGATATGAACTTTTGCGCTCCATTTCTAGTCAGGAATCACCCCCCTGAAGGTTGTCGGTGGACTTCAAACTCACTCTGTGAAAGAAAGGAGCTGAAACAGCACGCCACTTGTATGCTTCTGTGAGGCCTATTCTTACTGAAGAAAAGTGAGCTACTGGAACTTGTGAAAGCAAACAAACCGCGGTTTCCAAGTTATGTAGTCGATGGCATTGCTGCAGAACATGGTCACAAAATAGTTAGGCTTCCCCCTTATCATTGTCATTTTAACTCGATTGAATTAATTTGGGCCGACATAAAGTGTTATGTTGGGCGAAACAATAAAGGCTTCACTGTGTCGTCAGTAATAAACCTTACAGAAGAGGCACTAACAGCAGTAAAAGCTGAAAACTGAAAAAGAGCGGTGACTCGTACAAAGGGCGTAATAAGTGCAGCTTGGGAAAATGAAGGAGTTTTGGAAGAAACTATAGAACAGCTTGTCATTTCCGTGGGGAATTCTAGCAGCTCTTCAGATGATGATGATGATCACGACGACGGTGGCGGTGGTAGCATTGTCTATCAAACCAGCAGCAACAATAGCAGCGATGCAAGCGATTCGGAAATCTGGCATTTTTTTCCATTAGAATAAGCATCAATATTTCACAGGTATGTCCCTTCTGTTAACGTAGATTTTTACACTGATATATTCTTGCATTTTCTATCCTGTGCACGTAGATTCATTATTTTACAATTGTCTTCGTATACGAATATAAATAATACCCGCTCTACAGTGTAGGCGCAACCCAGTCGCCTTCGACACAGTTCTAGCAGCTCTCCACGTGGTCGCGATGAGCGGCAACGTCGCCTCTCTCTCGCCGCGAAATGTCATCACCTTCTTGATTGGCGCCGAGTATAGTACCAGAAGATTTTGAATAAGTATCTGTCATGAGATGTATTCCTTGGTAAATGATACAGTCATAATGAATTGGCATTAAAACGATACAGGTAGCACAATCGGCTTCTAGGCTGAAGTGCGTCCGGGGTAAATAATGGAAAACTGTATCGGAAAAGACAAGACGACAATTCGGTACTTTCCGTTAACACGGGAGCCATTCTGCAAGGTAAGCCCAAGTACAAATATTAAATAAATAATACACGTTCGAGCGGGCAATCTTCCCCTGTTAATAGGACCAGTTCTATGAAGTATGTTGCACCGTTCTGAGAGGTCACGAGTTTTTCGAGTGCTATTACATTTGCAAGAAAAGAATCACAACGGGATGCAAAAGATAGGTAGAGCATTTTATTCCCCTGCTCTTATGATACGAAATGGCCATGCATTTGAACCGCTAGTTAAACTTCTGTCATCTTTGGTTACCGCTCCCGACAACGAAGAATACCGTGACCATAAAAAGAAAGGGCAGCAGGATCGTAATACGCCATTCTATTAACAAGGCCTTCTTAGTAATTTCACGGTCGATTTCAGGGTGCTCGTTTGAGGTCTCAAATCGCCACTTGTTGTCCGGCTAAGGCAGTCGGTGCAATAAAAACAATGCAGGGACACCGACCTCACATTTTCAGGTTGTAAATTCCACAAACGTCGTATTGTCTGCTGGTACACTCTCTTGGGAAAACAAAAGCCTGTCCAGAGCCAGATAAATTGTAAACTTTACTTTTTATTGCGGTCGGTCCTGTAGGCAGCGATACTTTCCTTTCAAGGAATCTCGGCTCACACGTTGCGAAGTTGCTATACTACTAATAGTCACATTGGGGACCACACCGCGATTGGCGAGCATACTTTCGCATGGTAGATACGCAAAGGTTGCACACTTCGTTGTAGAAAGAACTAGAGAATTGGGAAAGGGGGCCAGAAATTAAGTGTAACACTCGGATGACCTTTCTTACCCATTAGCACTTCAGAAGTATCCCAAATAATATATTCAATAACAAGTTTATTCTATCCATTTTACGTTAATCTCAGTAACACTTTATCAAGGAATACGTTTCATATTAGTCCATATGCACTTCGTTACATAAAAGTTACAAAAACACTTACAAGGAGCCCTTATCACTTTGATGTTGCAAATCGAGCTGGAATTTTTTTTAGTGAAAGTAGATCCAAAATAAAAATACCCGTTTCTCGGCTTTCTCTCCCATAGGCCTGAGTTTGATAAGAAAAAAGAATTAATTTACAGATTAGAATGGTGAACTAATAATATCAATTCCTTACTTATAATGGTGTTTGGAAAGTATTAAAACAGAAATTACAAAAATGTGCATTTTTTTATTTCTTCTCTCTTTCTTTTGTTCTTTCTTTCTTGGAGGTACCCATTACTGGGAAAAAAAATCTGATGTGTTACACTCACATGACTCTCTCTACTCTCGTACAAACATTTCTACAAATGCTTATTCTCCATATGCTTCATGTTAATTGAGATGTTAATCTTATTGCTAATTTTCTTGTAGATGCAAGGGGAATTGCTAGGTTTAAGCGATAGTCAAATATTTTAAGAGCTGGTTGCTATGTGGAGTATTCCATTCTCTTTGCAATACCACGATAAAAAAAATGAATAACGAATTCCCATTTGAGAAAAAGTATAAGTATTGGAAAATTTAAGGAAATAACAAGCAATATCTCGAAAATGGTTTACTCAACAACAAAAATGTATATGACATAAATTGTGTACTTTAACGTGATCTACATGTTTTGTGTAGTAAAATGTTGTCTATCTCTTATGGTTTATCAGTTGTGCAAAAGTCTTCACAATGAAGAATATTTTTGGAGACATCCCCAGAAAATTTGAGATATACATTTTATTTGTCATGAAAGTATCTTAAAGATATGATATTTTAATCAAAATCGTTAGAGCCATTTTTGAGAAAATTAAAATTTTCGAAAAATGTTCCATGTAAAGGGTAATCTGGGGTGGGGGGTTTTTCTTGAAAACCTTCGTATCGCTTTTCTGGAAGATGCTGAACCTAAATACCAAGTTTGGTGTCTATCCGAATGTTATGCTGTTCACAGACACATACACGGACATGTTTCCAAAAATGTTTTATTTTATTCAGGGGGTCTCAAAACATATATTTCCTGGTAAAATCTGGGTATCGAATTTTTGGGTGGAATACAATACTTCCCCTACTTACTATACGTAGTAGGGAAATTAAAAATTAAGCGTAACGGCCGATTATCTCTTCCCCACATGAAATCTGTTTGTAAGCAATCTTAAGTGCGGTCTCGTGCGAGGACAATAGTAGCCTCGGTGTGGGGCAAAGTTTATTATACCGTCCCATCCGCGGTTGTGTTGATACATTGACGAAGGAATATTATTTTCTTTCCATTAGTTCTATGTCTCTGTTTGGAGTGTGCCAATTCTCCCTAAACATCCATTGGGGAATAAATGTATTAATTATGAAGATCCAACTGCTGGAACGTCTGAATGTGTGTGCATGTTTACGTCAATTCAATAAAACTATTTCTTTATAAGGACGTATTATACAGACGGTCTAGATTTGTTGTTGGTATAAACTATATTTGAAATAACACTTTTTTTTTTAAAGTTTTGAGTAATACTTAAAGTATTTGTAGTAAAGTCTCTTATGTTCAAATTGCGCCTACGTTCTCAAATGAAAACTGTTTAAACATGCATAATATTATATTTTTACTTTCTCTACTACGTATAGTAAGTAGGGTTAAGTATTGTATTCCACCCAAAAATTCGATACCGAGATTTCACTGGAAATATATGTTTTGAGGACCCCTGAATCCAAAAAAAAGCATTTTTGGAAACATGTCCGTGTGTGTGTGTGTGTCTGTGAACAGCGTAACTCAGAAACGAACAGTCGGATGAACACCAAACTTGGTATTTAGGTTCAGTATCTTCCAGAGATGCGACACGAAGCTTTTCAAGAAAATACCCCCACCCCAGATTACCCTTTACATGGAACATTTTTCGAAAATTGTAATTTTTTCAAAAATGGCTAACGATTTTGATTAAAATATCATATGTTTAAGATACTTTCATGACAAATAAAATGTATATCTCGAATTTTCTGGGAGTGTCTCCAAAAGTACTCTTCATTGTGAACGACGTTTGCATAACGGTAAACCATAAGAGTTAGACAAAATTTACTGCACAAAAAAAAGCAAATCCGTTAAAATACACAATTTATGTCATATACCTTTCTTTTGTTGAGTGAACCATTTTCGAGATATTGCTTGTTATTCCCTTAAATTTTTCAATACTTATTTTCTCAAATGGGAATTCGTTATTCATTTTTACTTTCTCTACTACGTATAGTAAGTAGGGGAAGTATTGCATTCCACCCAAAAATTCGATACCCAGATTTCACCGGAAATACATGTTTTGAGACCTCCTGAATCCAAAAAAAGCATTTTTGGAAACATGTCCGTGTGTGTGTCTGTGTGTGTGTGTGTCTGTGTCTGTGTGTGTGTGTGTCTGTGTGTGTGTCTGTGTGTCTGTGAACAGCATAACTCAAAAACGAACAGTCGGATAAGCACCAAACTTGGTATTTAGGTTCAGTATCTTCCAGAGATGCGACACGAAGGTTTTCAAGAAAATCCCCCCACCCCAGACTACCCTTTACATGGAAGATTTTTCGAAAATTTTAATTTTCTCAAAAATGGCTCTAACGATTTTGATGAAAATATCATATGTTTAAGATAATGTCATGAGAAATGAAATGTATATCTCGAAATTTCTGGGAATGTCTCCAAAAGTATTCTTCATTGTCAACGACTTTTGCATAACTGGTAAACTATAAGAGATAGACAAAATTTTACTACACAAAAAATGTAGATCGCGTTAAAATACACAACTTATATCATATACATTTCTTTTGTTGAGTGAACCGTTTTCGAGATATTGCTTGTTATTTCCTTAAATTTTCCAATACTTATACTTTTTCTCAAATTCGTTATTCATTTTTTTGTGTCCTAGACATGCAAAGAGAATGGAATGCTCCACATAGCAACCAGCGATAAAATATTTGACTATCGCTTAAAAGCTACCATATTCCCCTTGCATCTACAAGAAAATTACCAATAAGATCGACATCTCGATATCTCGATTAACATGAAGCATATGGAGAATAAGCGTTTGTAAAAATAGATTGTACAAGAGTAGAGAAAGTCATGTGAGTGTAACACATCAGATTTTTTTTGTCTTGGATATGCAAAGAGTGACAAAGAGAATGGTGCTGCACGTAGCAACCAGCTATTAAGAGATATGTTTATGCTTAAAGGATAAAGTATTTCTATATTGCCCTTGCAAATACAAAGCAAGGGGAACACAGTAGACCTTAAGCAATAGTCAAATATTTTTAGAACTGGTCGCTATGTGTAAAATGTAATTCTCTTTGCATGTCAAAAGATCGTTTTTGCAAATGTTTATCTCGATTAATATGAAATAGATGGAGAGTAAGAGTTTGTAAAAATAGTTTGTACAAGAGTGGAGAAAGTCATGTGAGTGTAACACATCAGAATTTTGTTTTGTCCTGGCAATGCAAAGGGAATGGAATACTCCACATAGCAACCAGCTCTTAAAATATTTGACTATCGCTTAAAGCCTAGCAATTCCCCTTGCATCTACAAGAAAATTAGCAATAAGATTAACATCTCGATTAACATGAAGTAGATGGAGAATAAGCGTTTGTAAAAATAGTTTGTACAAGAGTAGAGAAAGTCATGTGAGTGTAACACATCAGATTTTTAATTCATGTGCATTACGCATTTCACTTCTCAGTTGGAATTCAATGTCCGATTCTTGAGAAACACGATCTTCGCTTCCCTTGCGGCAATCTTGCAAGCTTTAGCTGCAGCGTCTGGTATAGTACCAAGCAGCTGATCGTTGAACGGAAGACAGAGCCTCAGTCAGCTTATATAACTTAAAACTATGCAATTTTTCCCGGTGAATAGCGACCCTATGGGAGAGAAAGTCGAGACAGGGTACTTTTGTGTTCAATGTATGTTCACTATAAAAATCGCAGCTCAGTGTGCGGCATCAGTGTGACAATGGCCCCTAATTTGCTGTTAGTATCACAAGTCGATTTAGATAGTAATGAGCCCATGTAAAAAAATAAAGGTGATTTATATCAACATACTACACAGTTGTCATACTATAGCAAACTGCAACCTGGGTAAACCTCAATGAACATTTCGCAAACGGCTAAAGTTATAATATAACTTGAGATTAAAATGTTTGCTTTAGCAAGATTTACACTTTTACTGCAGTAGAGGCTTCTTTCGTTCTTTTTCTCTCTTACGGTTTTACAGTTACATAAAGATGGGAGTGAGTACGTCTTTATAGACTACAGAAAATTAAGTATATACACAGATTTTATTCCTTATGCCAATCCGTCAAACATGTTTAAATCAAAACCGTAGTCATTTTTAAGTAAATTAAAACGATTTCGCATGTGAAGAGTTGTTGAGGGTGTGGAAATTCCCTAAAAGTTCCGGAACTAAATATAAATTTTGTATTTATTCGAAGTTTTGTTTCTGGTTTATTACGACTGGCTGTATTTCTTTGGTAATGTGATTCGGGGGATTTCTAAACATGACCTTCTGGTGAAATTATTATAGGTATCGAATTTTTGGGTCAAATGTTCCTCCACCTTAAGCAAGCGGCAGAAAAGAAAGAATTCACCGAAGAGAAAACTCCTTGTTAAGTGCTTTTCTTACAGATTAAAAAAATCTAGTAAGCTTTTCACATCAGTTTTGTTAGGAGCTACTTAAGCTGTTGTGAAATGTTTGAAAGATATTTACAGAGGGAAATAACTATAAATTGATAAATTATTGTTCAATGAGAAAACCCTCTTTGTATGTGTTTTATGATCAACGTACTTCGTCGTCGTATACGTCATCTCTCAAATAGAAAACCCTGTCGAAGGAGCCATAAATCTGTCGGACGACATCAGACAAAGGACCAACAAAGGAAGACCAAACCGATTCTTCAAGAATCAGCGTTGTCTTCTGCAAACAGTTGCTAAGGAGCCAGTCAAAGAGTAGGGGAGAAACGAATAGATGACAGCAAATGTGATAACAGTTGGAAATTGTTATCACGAACATTCCTGTAACTCTGTGGGTGGTCGAGGATAACGGTTTCACTAGTGAAACGAATAGGAGACAAGTTAGAGCACGGACCATAAAGGCGAATAACCTGTGGACAAAGGCATTCCCATCTCCCTCTTGAACCTACACGTTTTCCGTCATATTCAGCTTCTAGAAGACCGAATTTTAAGAAATTTTCACCAAAGCATGTTCCTTTTTATGCCTGCATTTGAAATCCTTGCCAATTGAATCCTAAACGGACTTACTTGGTTCTACTTGTGCAATTAAATCACAAAAAGTTCATAACCAATCTTGTGTATTGCATTACGTTACTTTCTGTACTCCTGTTACAGAAGCTTACTCTTCTATCTTCTACTTGTAGTTCTTGTTAATCCCGATAAACTTTCAATTCATATTTACACATTTCATTTTAGGATACGGTACGTAAAGTGTTGCGTGTCGCTATGAAATTCCATGCTCATTGCATGACCACGAAGAACAAAAAAGAAGGGAGAAAAACAGAATAGGATGTCTATTTGAGAAAAGTAAAACTATTTGAAAATTCAAACCAATAACAAAAAATATCTCAAATGGTAAAATAAACAAAAAAGATTTTGCTAAATGTGTTTTAACGAGATCCAAATATTTTGTGCAGTAAGATTTTGTCTCTTACGATTTACCAATTATACAAACTTCATTCAGAATGAAGAGCAATACACAGACTATTCACAGAAAATTCAAGACATACATTTTCTTTGTCATGCAAATATCTTAAGCATATGGTGTTTTAATAAGAATCGTTAGTCATTTATGAGAAAATTAAAATGGTGAAAAATTTTCCACGTATAGGGAGAACTTCTGCAAAATCTTCGTGTCGCATCCTTGGAAGATACTGAACTTAAATACCAAGTTTATACTTAACCGTCGTTTCGTTGTTGAGTTATGCTATTCACAGACACAGACAGATATACAGACCTTTTTCTAAATTCGTTTTTTGATTAGGAGGCCTCAAAACATGTCTTCCGGTGAAACCTCTGTATCTAGTTCGTACGTGGTAGAGAAAGTAAAATGTACACATTGCGATACTCGTATAACTACGAGGGCTGATCAATAAAGACTGAGACTGATTTTTTCCTGAAGCTTTCTTGATAGTTTCCTGTCTCTACTATAAATGTTTGAAAAGATCGCGTTTTCATGGATAATTTCCATAGGCGGCAGCACTCTCGTATTGGTAGGTTTGTAGTATTGCTGTACATTGTTGACCCTACTTGAATTTCGCATACCACAAAATGGATGTGACACGAGAGGAGTAATACAGCGCATTAAAATTTTGTTTTCGTTTAAATCATACAGCCTCTGAAATTTTCGAAAAGCTGAAGCAAACATATGGTGAAGATGCACTACCTCGTGCAACAGTGTTTTGGTGGTTCAAGGACTTCAAAGAAGGGCGAGTCCTCTGTGCTAAGCAAGGTGGGCCTGGTGTTTCAGCTTCTGCTATGACTGAAGTCAACATCAACACAGCTGCTAAGATTGTTGTTCCCCCTCACTCTACTGATACAGCAGTGTACTACAGGTCAGTATTGGCTATACTGAGGAAGCACATTGCAAGGAAACGTCCAGAACTTCATCGAAATGAGTGGGGCTTCATCACGACAACGCGCGGCCTCACGTTGCTAATCAAGTCTAGGCATTTTTGGCTAAATTCAACATTACCTGTGTGCGCATCCGCGTTATAGCCCAGATCTTGCCACCTGTGATTTCTTTATTATTCCCATCACTAAAGGCAAAGCTCCGGGGCATTCGATTTGAGAGCACTGAAGCAGTGCTGAAGAAAAGTGAGGCGATTCTTAAAGACCTGACAAAGAATGGCCTGCACCATGTGTTCGAGGACTGGCAGAGATGGTATAAAAAGTGCACTGTAGTAGGAGGAGACTACTTTGAAAAATAGCGTGACAACATTGAAATGGAGTACTAAATATCTGTGAAAAAAAATCAGTCTCACGCTTTATTGATCAGCCCTCGTACATGAACATAAGAAGGTTATTTTCCCATGAAATGCTCATCTGCACACTACCGGACATAAAGATTGTTACAGATTGTTTCCCTTTGTAAACAAGAGTCCACTAAAGTGAAACAGTTTCATGATTTTCTAATACTTTGTTCTGAACAATTTAAAACAACATTTATTCAAACTTGTAAGTGTAGAAATACATATAGGTTACTCAACGGAGGGGGACACCTCGCGCACTGCGACTTGCAGCTTCCACCACCCAGGAAGAAGGGATGAAGTGAAGGAATCACAGGACGTTACTGTGCGCATGCAGACAGGCCACAGAGACGCGCGGAAGTCCCTAATATTTCCATGCTTGAAGACCTATCCCACTGCTGGAGCTGCCTACAGAGGCGATGAACGACCCGACGACCAAGCAGCCCTCTGGTGTCCACGGGAATAATCTTTCCTGTGAGTGTGCATCCACGCCGTCTGTCCGGCACTGCCATACGCCACGAAACCTAGAAGCACAGAAGAATATGCAAGGTCTACCCGGCATGCACCGTAACACATACCCGTCCGAAGGCCCAGGTTCGGCGCCATCCGGGTGGCTCTCCAAACCATGGGATTTTCCCATGGGGCCAATACCTAACAATTAAAAAAGACCCCCTCGCTTGCGCTAGGATGGAAGTGGGTACGCCACTTGCACGTCATCTCAAGACGGGCGACTACCGAAAATCTTGGTAGGGCCGACAGCAATCTAGCATCTACCGGCTTTCCAGGGCGGTACCGGAGGACATTGAGGCGTCTCACAACTCCGCCTGCATGGAAAACCATACAGACGTACCCAATCTCCCACGGATCTCGGGAACCACTGCCCCGCCGAGTCCAACCCAATCCGAACAACTCCCTTCCGGGAGGGGCTCGATTGTTCGGTCCAGCGTACTTCTGGTAACGTCAGTTGTACCACGAGTGCTCAGGATACGCAGCGCCCACACCACGGCAGCTGAAGAGGTCGGAACCCTCCCCCCTTACGGGAAAAACCTAGGAGCACACCTGAAATGAGAAGCATACGGAATGAAAGGGAAATCATGGAAACTAAATCGCCTGCCGACCCGGGAAATACATGGGTCCGAGTGGGCGGTCACCGGGATTGAACTCGGGACCTCCCGAATGCGAGTCGCACACGTTACCGCGATTCCACCTCGCTCGGTAACTTGTAAGTGTAAGTAAAGGCACCTATACTGTGACTGTTTCATGCATGGCAACAGTATCCATGTGGCAGAAAAGCGTTATGGTACATTCCAAACTGCCTTAATATCCACGCCACTTGAAAATCGCGAAGCTAGTAATTAAGTTTAACACAATAACCCGCTCGCCACATGACGGAGGCTTCACTAATGAAAGCTCGCGGAATTAACTTCTAATATTGCACGTGCGATGTTGTGGGCCACGCCATTGATGAACCTAAGTGGCCCCAAGGAGAATGGGCAATAGCCGAGTGCAAGTTGGGAGCAAATTAATGGCCTTTGATGTTACGTACTGTTCAGGGAAAACAGCTGGCATAGCTTTGAAATATTTTGTTGTACGGTAGAAGCAGTAAAACAGTGTAATAAAAAATCTGATGTGTTACACTCACAAGACTTTCTCTACTCGTGTACAAACTATTTTTACAAACGCTTATTCTCCATATGCTTCATGCTAATCGAGATGTTAATCTTATTGCTAATTTTCTTGTCGATGCAAGGGGAATTGGTAGGCTTTAAGCGATAGTCAAATTTTTAAGAGCTGGTTGCTATGTGGAGTATTCCATTCTCTTTGCATTACCAGGACATAAAAAGAATGATTAACGAATTCCCATTTGAGAAAAAGTATAAGTATTGGAGAATTTAAGGGAATAACAAGCAATATCTCGAAAATGGTTCAATCAACAAAAAAAAAAAGTATGACATAAATTGTGTATTTTGATACAATCTACATTTTTTGTGTACTAAAATTTTGTCTGTCTCTTATGGTTTACCAGTTATGCAAAAGTCGTTCACAATGAAGAATACTTTCGGAGACATTCCCAGAAAATTCGAGATATACGTACATTTCATTTGTCATGAAAATATCTTAAACATTTTAATCAAAATCGTGAGAGCCATTTTTGAGAAAATTAAAATTTTCGAAAAATGTTCCATGTAAAGGGTAATCTGGGGTGGGGGATTTTCTTGAAAACATTCGTGTCGCATCTCTGGAAGATACTGAACCTAAATACCAAGTTTGGTGTTTATCGGACTGTTCGTTTCTGACTTATGCTGTTCACAGACACAAACAAGGAAGTGTTTCCAAAAATGCTTTTTTTTGTATTCAGGGGATCTCAAAACATGTGTTTCCGGTGAAATATCGGTATCGAATTTTTGGGTGGAATGCAATACTTCCCCTACTTACTATACGTAGTAGAGAAAGTAAAAATCCAATGTGATACAATCCCATGACTTCCTCTACCCTCTATTGTTTAATAGCGGGTATACAAACTAGTCTTACTGAAGCTTTTTTTAATATCTACTTCATTTTAATCCAAATAAACTTTTGCATAAATAGCTACACTTACATATTTCGTTATAGATACAAAGGGAAGAGCATTAATCAAATGTTTAAGAACTTGACGCTATACCGCGAGAAACAACTGAATGTTGACACATCTTTAAAAGAATGGCTAAGTATTGAACAATTCGATCATTAATAAGGATATATTGGAAATGCCTGGTGCCACAAAAGAGTTATTTGAAATAAATTGTGTGTTTTAAAGAGATCTACATTTTTTGTGTAGTACGTTTCCGTCTATTGCTTAACGTTTACCAATTATACAAAATTCCTTCCGAAGGAAAAGGGCTTCAAAGGCTATTCCCAGAATGTTCAAGATACACATTTTATTTGTCATGTAAATATCTTTAATATTTGGTAGTGTAATCAAAAACGTTGGAGCCATTTTTTAGAAAATCATACATTTCGAAAAGTATTTCATGTGAGGCGTAGTTTGGGGTAGGGATATTTTCTTGTCATATCTTTGGAAGGTACTGAACTTAAATAGCAAGTTTAGTGTTGATCCGATTGTGCTGTTCATACAAACACGCGCGCGCGGAACTTTTCTAAAAATCCTTGTTTGTATTCAGGGGTTTCAAAACATGTATTTCCGGTAATATTCTCACATTGAATGTTTGAGTGGAATGCAATACCTTCTATTTCTGCTATGTACATGGTAGAGAAACTAAAAATCTGACCTGCAAGAGTTGCAAACATTTCGAAAACTGCATAACTACACTTCAAGTGAAAACTTCCTTGATTTTCTATCTAAAAAATCAGAAATAACTCAAAATACGTCTTTAAAAAGTCGTTCTGTCATTTCAACTTCAGTAACTAACGTGCTTATTACGTTCTGTACTGCTTGTCTATAGCAGGGGAAGTGTTACATTCCACCCAAAACTTCGATATGAGATTTCATCGGAAATACATGTTTTGAAACTCCCAGAACAAAAAGTGCATAAATACCAAACTTGATATTAAATTCAGCGTCTTCTAAGGATGCGACACGAAGATTTTAAAGACAATTCCTCCATTGCAAGCTTCCCTTTATATGGATAAATTTTGTTATTTTTTATTTTCTAAAAACTAGCTCTAACGATTTTGATTAAAATACCCCATGTTTAAGATATTTTCATGACATTAAAATACTTTCTGGGAATAGCTTACGAAGTCCTTTTCATTGAATGACTTTCGTACCATTGGAAAACCTTAAGCGTTGGAGACAAAATTTTACTACACAGAAAATGTAGACCCCTTTAAAACACACAATCTATAACATTTTTTGTGGCGTTAAGCATTTCCGAGATACTCTTTCTTCGGTTTGAATTTTCAATTACTTTATACTTTTCTCAACTGCAAATCGCTATTCGTTTTGTTTTTCTTTCTTCGCATTCGTGCAAGGAAATTAAATTAAATTGAGTTTTATTTATGAACGCTCTTTAACTGCTGTGGTCCTTAGCGTCGCATTCTATATTGGGCGTGAAAGACCGGTAATTTTGTTCAGAGGCCTCTTTATCAGGCTTGAGGTTCTTTTACGTGCCGTAACTCTACGACACGGGACCGCCGGCTTTGCTTCTCTTCCGAAGCTATGCTAAGGTTTTCTACCCCGAAAAAAACCTACAACGAAATGTGCAAATTGTACTGAAGGTTCATCTGTATTAACAAGCAGGTAGAATGATAACCTGGTAAGAATTGTTTTGGAAGAGTGAGTAGAAAAGTCATACGAATTCAGCACATGAGATTTTTTAAAACGTTGTACGCCCGGAAACAAGCTCCTTAAATATTCCTGAAAATAGTGCTCACATTTTTCTTGCCGAATGAAATGTCTCCACGATAACGTATGATGCATTCGTGTGGTCCTGGTTCGATTCTCGTTGGGCCAGCCGCTCTACCTTGTTTTTTTTCGCGGGTTTCCGCGGTTGGTAGGCGATATTTGGGGATGGATTACATAATGCCGCGAATATTCCTATCCCCATTTTATGTCATTTCATTTCGTTATCATGTTTCAGGATCGACGGATAGGGCCAGTGGACGGTGGGCGAGGGGTGTGTAGGTGGAGTTTGCTTTGAGGAACAGCGTGTTTTGGCGTTTGGTGTGTGACGGGTTTTCACAGAGACCTCTCCGTGGGGAGATGGAGGCCTGTGGGGCGTCTCGCCGGCGTCAAAGTAATATCTAGAGACGTAGGGACCCCATCTGCGTCCGAGCCTGCCGCCCCGAATTTATCGACCTCTATATCCTTCCTCCTGCAGTTTTCTAGCGGCACAACAGGTCTTTATGCGCACTTAAATGTCGAAATCCTCCTCCGCTTCCTGATAAGTGATAACCATAATATATTTTTGTTAAGACAGTGCATCTGCAAAAACTAACAGTCTATAAATTTCTTTTGATTTATTTGAAATTTTAATGTATGCGGATCGTTAAATATAGCATTGCGATGTATGTTAAACAGTTTTTGCGATTTTAATTTTTATTTGGAATTAATTACTTTATGTATTCCTACTAATACAACGTGCCCTTGTACCAAACGGTTTAATATCTGTCCTAAAGTTTCCTTTTGAAATTAAAAAATTCGTATAAAGAACTTGTTGTGCAGGCAGCATCGATTAATTTTAATTAGTGTATTGAAACGAAATTGTATTGTGTATGTTTTATCCAAATTTTCTGGTTTGCGAATACAAGTTGTGGAAAATTTAAATTGCAATTAAACTAAACAAAATTGATCATTTTTATCTCTTTACTATTTGAAAATAACCTTTAAATTTCACTGTGTGAACTAAAAGCTGTGAACTCTAAATAGTGAAAAATTCTGGGGAAAAAAGCTGAGATAATGGACTTGAAAATTTACTTTATTTAAAGTTTACTGCAGATAAAATTACATCTGAGTGTTTGGAGGCTTAGAAAGGACCGAAATTAAGAAACCAATAGTACAGCATAAGATCACAGGTATAAGCATAATAATGCATTAAAAATCTAAATTTTCATAATTTATAGCCTAATTTTACCAATGCATTGCCTTAAAAGTAAAAATGAAAGAGTATAATTTTGTGAATGTGCAAATTAAATGTACAAAATCCAAAATTTACAGTTCATAAAGAAGTCATTAATCCAAACTTCAAATATTGTTATAGTGGTGCTCAAAATGTAAGCCACAACGTTAGGTACTGCCAAAGCGAAATCACAGAGGCAAAGAAATCCATGTTTGTAATGAAAAACAAATGTTTTGAATCTCTAAATTTTGTTGTGGGAATAGGAGATGGAATCAAACCTCGTCCAAAAATAAGTTTCATTGTAACAGCTACACATATTGTTTGTAATAGTTAATAAGGTAGGGTTCAGATCAGAAAGAAACGCCCGGTACATTTAGGGGAATTGTATGTATAGGCAGTGTCTGCGTTCCTTGTTTTCTGAAATGTATTCACCAGGTCATGAATCGTCGAACGACTTAGAAGCCTAACAGCAGGGAGTCCCTTTTGAAATCGTCTTCTAATTTAACATTCTGACTCTGTTAACATATATAAATCCGAACATACCACTGTTTATGCCGAAATGGGACATTGAACAATTTGTATTAACATATCAACACAACAAACATAAATTCTATACGTATTCTCTACCCTATAAGGGTGCACAACTCACTTTCTTGAAGCTAGATATTTAGCCTTGGTAATGACACGTATGTGAATCCGAGTTCGTCCAATAATTTAGTTATTTTTCACACATTATAGCCATGGGCACTGGAAGTACATTCATATTGGCGCCTGTTAGTATTTATCCTCATTCCTGCTGATCTACACCTCATTTAATAGAATAGGTTATGATAATTCACTCATCTTGAAGGCATGAAATGCTGCACTTTATTTTAAACAAGAAGCGACTTTTGACAGTTGGGCTTGTTTCCGTGTGGTTTCTACAGAAACCTCCCCTCCGTGTTGTTCTAATCAGTAAGGTTATACTACCCTTCATTCCCTTCGCCTACAAGCTGAACTTTGAGCGGTAGCATGTTGACATATTGTACTACATGTAGCACGTGTTTTCATACTGCTTACTAGCTTTCTAATACAACACTCCGCTTCTCTGAGTTCATTGTCACATGTTATTTGTTGTTTAAATGCTTCTGTGCTGTTCGTTTCACCAGCAGAAAACTTGTCGTAGCCTTAACCCATGCCAGTGACCACAATGAATCAGATAAAACTTAAATTCCTTTTAAATATTAAAATGTTATTTATGCAAGTTCCCTTATTGGAGGAATCTTCCTCAAATCACAACGGTAGAGATGGGAAGAACTTCCTACCGTAACTGCCCTGCCTCGAATTCTTTCGCTAAAGGTCCTTATTCTTCGTTCCGTTCCTCTCATCTTGTCCACCAGTCTGCATTGTTTATAACTTAGCTAATATATGCAGGAATAAGAGAGAACTGCGAAGTAACTAACAGTTCTGGTTTTTTGCTTTTAAACAAAGTGAAAATCTATTATTATAATTGTACCCTTCCTTTGCTACGTTGTATACATGTATTAAATGCTACATAAAATCCCAATGAAACATGGAAGCACTAAAGCAGGCAGGTTACATATTTGCAACTGTTATGTTGTAACACAACGACCCTCTTTGACCAGAGCGTTACTTTTGATACCAGTTATTAAAATAGTGGAATGATAGCGTCAGTGCAAAGTTGGTGTATTATTTTGAAACTGTATAACTCAATCTATGTTTATTTTTATCTACCTCTACTAAATAATGACCAAAGCTTATAGGGGAGAGTTGCGTAATCATTCTACCAGTAGTCGAAGCATCAAATATGAAATTAACCTCGTCTCATGTTAGCCATTAATTAAACAAAACATTTACTTCCTCAGCCGGTATCTTCATAGCAGTTGCATATTCGAACCTGTAGAAAGAGCGTGCCCTTTCGTTGGAATTTTTTCTTTGTTCTTACTGAGCGAAAGTTCAAAATTGTCAGAAGCAAATGGACCTCATTCACATCTGTATTTCTTAACGACATTTTATATCACCGAGAAGTTTTTCAGACTATACTACATTCAAGGAATGCGGCGGATCTGTTAACATTCTTAATTTCCTGAGAAGCCCGCAATAGAGATGGTTATCTTATTAGTTGTTTAATATATGCACCTTATATTCAAGTAACGCATTCAGTGGTGTCTGTGGTGACGGGATGACCGTTCATCTGTTTGTTAAAGTAAAGCTAAGCAACTGAAGCTCTTGAGCCGATAAGTATACATGTAAATATTTGAACACACGTGTCAAGTCAAATATATTGAAATATAACAGGTGAGCCAAAAGACTCCGAACCGCCTGCGCGGTGTTTCTCCTGTCCGCGTCCTCGGCGCTCGTTGTCGTCTGCTGCTATCATAGAAAGGCGCGGTTGAAACCATACAACGTTTTTAAAACTACTTTTAAAGGCTTTACTTACCAACTTTATGAAAGGAAATGCTGAAACTGGCCACCGTCGTTGTCCATACATATTTGGCACCTCTCTTCGGAAACTATCCATCATGGAATTTTTGGAGGAAATTTTCCAAACGATGGCCGATGTCTAATGTTTCTTCGGTAAGAACCGAACGCCGTCTTTTGGATTTCTTAGCCTGAACACTTTCTGTGGCCTGAAATTTACTGTAAATTTCATGGATTGTTGTACGGCCTGGAACGTTTACACCTGGAAATATTTCTGCAAATTGTACTTTCACTTGAGATCGTACTTTCACGCTGTGCAGTAGAAAACATACACTGAACCATAATACACATTGTGACTAAGTACAGAATAAAATAATAAATAACTCGTAATAACTAAACTACATCACATCGCCGTCAACTCAAATCTATCTGCACTTCACACTGCACAGCAAAACCACAACATCGTGACTTTGTTTATAGCAGCAGTGCGTTATCATGATTTTATATTTCCACACGCCCAGTGGAAAAACACCGCGCAGCCGGTAATATTGTTCATAAAATACCCCTCAGGGGTAACTTAAAACATAAAGTGTACAAGACAAACCCACACACCTGGAAGAATTAAAACAAAATATCCGCCAGGAAATTTCTCAGCGTGAACTACGGCGAGTGATGGATGGTTTCCTAAAGAGGTGCCAAAAATGTATGGACAACGACGGTAGCCAGTTTCAGCATCTCCTTTCGTAAAGTTGGTAAGTAAAGCCTTTAAAAGTAGTTTTAAAAATGTTGTATGGTTTCATCCGCGCCTTTCTTGATAGTGGCTGACGGCAACGAGCGCCGAGGACGCGGGCAGGAAAAACACCGCGCAGGCGGTTCGGGGTCTTTTGGCTCACTCTGTACTTAAGGATATTGATATTTAGACTTTTTGGAAACGTAGGTTTGAATATTTTTATGGATTTTTCAGGTAGAAATTCAGCGCATTGCTGGTAACGTACTTCGTAAGAGGAATATTCTGTAATATGTGATACAAGTGCGGTAAGTGCATCTTTGCAGAATGAGGAAGAAGTATGAAAATAGGAGACAACGTCGAGTTTCTGCACACACTTAACGCATGTATATTAGACGCTACCATGCGTTCGATTTATTGCCGGGGCACAGATCGCCTATATGCGTATTTCCCTTTCACTTTAGTGACCTCGACATTTTCCCGCTGGCGCACTAGCGGTGAATGACCCGCTCAAGGCTACGTTTATCAGCTGTGTTATACTGTGTCATTTGCTGCCTTGAGTTTGAGCTGTAAAGAAAATTGTGCATCTCAAAAGTAAAAGTTTATTCGAAACATGTTTCGTTTGTGTGAATTGCGTTAGATTATTCTTATTAGTCCACTGAAATACCTAACGAGGAATTCATGTTTGAACAAAGAATTTTTATATGCGATACGTACATAAAACCGAATCATGTGAACAAGTATATAGACAATTTCAGGAGAAATATTCTCGTATTCCAGTTCCGGGTAGAGAAACTGTTATATGTCTGGTTAATAAGCTTAGAACAACGGAATCGCTGAACGCTAAACCTAAGAAGCGGAAAAGGAATGTTCTAAGGGGGAAATATTTGACGAAATTTGTGCATCCTTCGAACGCTCTCCAAAGAAGTGTCTAAGACGTGTTGCACAGCAACTGAATGTTTCAAAAACCTCTGTTCACAGAACTGCTAAACTTTTAAAATTGAAATCCTGCAGATGACTGTAGTTCATGGATTACAACCTCGTGACGATGAAAAATGCGCGAATGGAAATTTCATCCAAAGTTGCCAGGAATGTCTAAATGCAGATGGACATTACTTTCAACACAATTTATAACAGGTTGGTACTCATTATAGTGCATGTTACTATCACTCGTAAGTAACGCGGGAGTTTTAGAACGGAAAAACCCCAACTGTAATAGTTCGCGGAGAACGCATACGCGCGGCCCGGCAATATAACGAACACACTGTTATTTTTTCAATTGAGAAGTAACTTATCTTCTAAATTTGACCTAATTTATGCTCTATACTAAGTTTTGAGTGAAAAGGCATACATGCATAAACGCACGCACGGGCGGGTTTAAGCGGGTTTGGTTTTAAAATAGTCCATTAACGTATACATCTACTATTTATCTAAAATCAAACATTTCGGTAACTTTTATTGTATGTAGACATACACTAGAATGATTCTGATGCTGACGCTATTGATGGAACTTTTAAGTATTTTTGCTGACCACATAGTGCACCATAGCACTTGCACTGATGTAAAATAAAAGTGCTGGAGAATGTGAGCAAACATAGCATCAGAATAAACTTCCGCGTTTTTGTATTATCGCTGAAATTGCTTCATTAAAAAGAGGTCGGCAACAATTAACCCCAGCCACCTTACTAGTCACGTCTTGGCTATCACCATAATATTATTTCGGGGTAGTTAGAGCAGGTAACCAGAAAACGTGACAGGGTGAGGAGCCAAAATAATCGGATCAGACAACATAATACTTGAAGCACTCGCTGCCTTGCGTTTTGCAAGTATTTTCAAATACCTGCCTAGACCTGCTGGGCGGCCCGGTTGAAGATAGGCAGTAAGCGAAATTAGATGAAGAAACGAGTGAAATGAACACACAATATACAAGAGATTCCTCCTCTTAAGTATTTTTATTTATTACACCATATTTTGCTTACTGCATATGTTCATTTGTTTTGTGAATAAATGTGTTATACTGTACACAAAAACAGCAACAGTGAAACATTATTGAGCGCAATGGAATCGTCTGTTAATTTTATTCACTCTATATTACCGAAAAAAGTACTAGAGATGTAATATTTGCTAGGAACAACAAGCATGTGTCATGCAGTGTAGATTTAAAATGCTTTGTTCACTAAAGACAGATAATTATGATATCAGAAATATAATTGTTTTATATCAGCATTACATGATATTTTATGCCACCCCTAGCAGAAACTTTCCAGATGAACAATTACATCACTCATTCCTTAACATTTATAAATAAACCATGACAATTTAATTTACATGTGTTCATTTCATGTGCTTTGTTTACCAAGATTTTGTCTATCTCTTACGGTTTGCCAGTTATGCAAAGGTCATTCAGAATGATGAGGGCTTTTGGGGAGATTGCCAGAAAATTCAAAATTTTCATTTCATTTGTCATGGAAATATCTTAAATATGTGCTATTTTAATCAAAATCGTTACATCCATTTTTGAGAAAGTCAAAATGTTGGAAACATTTTCCATGTAAAGGGTATTTTGGGAGGGGGGAACTCTCAAAAATATTCGTGTCGCATTTTTAGAAGATGTTGAACTTAAATACCAAGTTTGGTTTTAACCGACTTTTCATTTTTGAGTTATGCTGTTCACAGACACACACACGGACCGTTTTCTGATTTTTTTTTGGGGGGGGTCCGATGAAATCTCGACATCGAATTTTTGGATGGAGTAAAATACTTTCCTTACTATATGTAGTAGAGAAAGTAAAAGTTTTAGCATCCAAATTAACAGATAGAAACTCCTATTTTAATATGGAGAAAGAGAAAACAGTATAATAGCACACTGCATTGATGTTTCAACTGTTTCATTTTTTTTTTACAAAATTATTTTACACGCATTTAGTTACAGCAATCTTTTTTATATACCTCTCTAGGTATATAAAGGCTGAAATTGGGGCGAAAATGATGTTTTATCTGACGGAGGAAGAAAAATGTCGTCAGGAATTATCAACGTTTCTACTGGTTAGGTGATAGATTGTGAATCTCTCGTAAAGGGGTATTTTCCCTGTTAAGGTACTAACATTCACAAAATCAAAGAAGTAAATAGCATATAGGAATAATAAATAATTATAAACCAGGGCATTTATATGTTCCTTCATTAGCACCTTAGCTTTTCCACTTCAAAAATTGTTTCTCCGTCAGTTTAAACCATATCGGTAACATTGTGAAAAAGTCTGATGTGTTGCATCCACATGACTATCTTTATTCTTCTATAAACTGTTGTTACAAAATCTTATCATTCTATCTACTTACTGTTATCAGATAACTTTCAATTCACATTTATACATTTCGTTGTAGGATACAATAGGTAAAAGGATAGTCATATTCTTAAAGAACCTATCGCTATATGATGACTTTGAAATTATATCCTCCTTGCGACTTCCCACTTGACAAAAATATAAATATTTGACAATATAAAACAATAGCGAGAAACATTCGGAAATGGTTAATACAAAAGTGCATTTGACATTTATTCTCTAGATATACATTTTCTATAGAGTAAATTTGTCACTCTTACGATTTACCAATTATACAAAAGTCATTCAGAATATAAAGGACTTCACAGACTATTCCCAGAAAATTTAAGATAAACTTTTCATTTGCCACGCAAACATCTTCACCATATGGTATTTTAATCAAAATCTTCAGAATGTTTGAGAAAATCAAAAATAATGAAAAATTTTCCGTGTAAAGGGTAGTTTGGAATGGAGGAATTTTCTTGAATCTTCGTGCCCCATCCGTGGGACCTGAACTTAAATATCAAGTTTGGTGTTAACCGACTTTTCGTTTTTGAGTTATGTTCACAGACGGACAGATAGACAGAAGACTGATGCAGTAATTTGTATCATAAATTATTTAAATGTAAAGAGTGATTATAGTATGAATATGCATTATTATGTGACATTGATTTGAGATATTTGTTGATTGTAATTATTGTTGGGAAGTAAGTTTATACTGCCTTACTGAAACTGACAATAATAGCGTGCAATAATGCAGCGACGGGGTGAGCTGTTTATCATTATTGGAAACGAGGAAGTTACGTAATATTGGCGCGTTTTTCTTTTAGAATCTTCTGGAACATTTCCCTAGAGCATATGTATTCATAATTTTCATTGGATATAAAAATAGACGCTAATGTTGGCGCGTTTTATTAGCCAATTGCAGTTCAGTTATAATCTTTAGGCATATCTGGGTGAAGGAGTATAAAAAGAGTAGGTTAGAGGTAGACCGTGTTATAAAGTTAATTATACAAAAAGTTGAAGTACGCGAATTAAGAATTATCAGTAATGAAGTTATTATAACAGTTTCAGTTTGGCGAGTGTCAAGATCAATGTGTAAATGTGATAGTGACTGTGTTTCGACAATAAAAGTGTAAAACAAATTTATTCATCAGTGTTATCTTTGGATAAAAGATTCCTTTCCGTTTACACAACCTGTATAAAGAGAAGTGCTTGACCAAAAGATAATAGCTAGCCGGAGGACAGAGAACCAAAATTAAATAAAATAACAGTAGCATTTTTTAAACAAAAACTAATACTGCCGCAAATTGCTAACACCAGATGGAGCTAACAAACCTAACAAATGAATTACGTCACAAGATGGCTTCAACACGTTGAGTAAACACACATACACAAACAACGTGGGTTATAAATAACATTAAATCACTCACAAGACCACACTCTAACACACACGGAACGTTTTCTTATTTTGTTTTTGGAAGGAGGGGTTTCAGCGAGCCTTAAAGCGTGAAGTTCCGGTGGAATCTCGATCCTGAATTTTTGGGTGGAATGCAATACTTCCTCTACTTGCTAAAAGTAAACAGAAAAAAAAGTAAAAACGAGAAACTGCAAACACATCGACTCTATAGAAAGGCATTTCTGTTATTTACTGCTCACAATGTATCAACTTGAACACCTCACATGTCAGATGCTCTCAATTTTGAGTAGGTACTCTGAAGCCAAAATATGTACCATCTTGTCAATTGTACGAAAGCTATAAAAGTGGATGATTCCTTGTTGATTGTGTGTGTAAACACGAAAGTATTCGAAATATTGTTGACAGTTGTTTTCATATGCAGGTATAATACCACCCAGACGCCTTTTAGTTCCTTTCCGAAGAAAGCTAAAAAGAAGAAGCTATGTTGTTGAGTCATGGCCTACTCTGTTGTCGGCGCCAGTGAAATCGTCCTCAGCGCCATCTAGTTGTAAAATTAATGGCTGGCTACCTTCACAAAGAGAATGCGAGCTCCACATTAAATTTATTGTTATTCAGTTGGGATGATGGAGAAGCTTGAGATACTCGCCCGTTGTATTGTTCATTGTTTGTGATTGGCGCTGGCAACCCTCTGAAAGCACAAATTTAAGAAAGGTCTTGTGGCAGTGCTGCCAACCGTTGCGGCATGTAACCACCTTTCTCGACTTGCGGTTAATAGAATGAATGTAAAACGATTACCGCGTTCATGACAGAAATCTCTTTCCTCGCTTAAGATAAGTCATTCACGACAGGACGATTTCTTCAAATACAGTTCTTGCATAACAGAAAAGGTAGCAGCTACAACTTTGTTATATATCTCTTCATTTCCATATACCATATATAGGACCAGGCTAATTGTACATAAATGATATGCTATTTCAACATAATTAATGATGTATCATAATATGGATTCCAAGTTTGATATTTTGTCATTTTCATCTTTGACCAGTCACCGCGCGAGATGGCTCTGGCTATCCACATTGCGGCTCACAATCGGGAGGTCTTGGTTCCAATCCTTCGTACCAGTCAAAATGACGTAACCATTTAAACCATTGAAATATTTCGGTACCATTCATTACCTTAATGTCCACCTACTGAATAAAAAACGAAATGGATAAAAATCGAACAGGAAGGAAACTACACAACTAAGGTGATGTTCTACATTGCACAACTGAGTAAACACCCGAAGAACAAGCTGTGTTCCCACGATTTCAAAACTCCACATGCCAGTTAAATTATTAGCAATAAAACAGCAAAACAACTAACATCTGTCAAGCAAATTGTACAACGACGACTACACAACGAATGTCATCTGTCCGATATGCATTGAATCATGTGTATTAAAGAACTGTCTTTATATGATCTGTACTTAAAGCGAGGTTTTAATAAGCAAATAAAAGTAATTTAAGTATATTTAGTTGTTTAATACTGTATGTTTATTAGAATCCAAATAATAATGTTAACGCTCATCCTGCATTATTCAGTTTAATTTACTTATATATCTTAATTTTATCCGTAAAATGACATTTCCTTCATTTTAGTTTGTCAATAAGATGCATAAGTATACTTCTCCTTTAACAGATTATCCTCCTCTTTGTAGGACTTACACCCCCAAGGACTTATGAGCCAATGCCTTGGGTCAGTAGCCCCTCCAGGAGCAAGTAAACTATGCTATGATCCAGAGTTTACTTGCTCCTCGACAGGCTACTGATCATGCTATGATCCAGAGTTTACTTGCTCCTCGACAGGCTACTGATCATGCTATGATCCAGAGTTTACTTGCTCCTCGACAGGCTACTGATCATGCTATGATCCAGAGTTTACTTGCTCCTCGACAGGCTACTGATCATGCTATGATCCAGAGTTTACTTGCTCCTCGACAAGCTACTGATCATGCTATGATCCAGAGTTTACTTGCTCCTCGACAGGCTACTGATCATGCTATGATCCAGAGTTTACTTGCTCTCGACAGGCTACTGATCCAAGGCATTGGCTTGTGAATCCTTGGGGTGTAAGTCCTACAAAGAGGAGAATAATCCGTTTAAGGAAAAGAAAGAAGAAGCGACATGTTAAAATCTTAACCATATTTCTTAATTTTTAATTATCTTCCTTAGGAACCTCATTTCTGCTGCTAGTAGCTTGAAGATATCTTATTACCTTCTCTACTACGTATAGTAAGTAGGGGAAGTATTGCATTCCACCCAAAAATTCGATACCGAGATTTCACCGGAAATACATGTTTTGAGGTCCTCTGAACCCCAATTTATTTTTTAGAAAAAGGTCAGTGTGTGCGTAAGTGTGTCTGTGTGTCAGTGAACAGCATAACTCAAAAACGAAAAGTCGAATAAATACTAAACTTGGTATTTAGGTTTGGTATCTTTCAAAGATGCGACACGAAGATTTTTCAAGAAAATCCCCCCACTCAGACTATCCTTTACATGGAAAATTTTTCGAAAATTTATTTTCTCAAAAATGACTAACGGTTTTGATTAAAATATCATGTTTAAAGCCCCTTGTACACGATCAAGTTTTTTTTTCAATTCAAGAGTTTACAAGAAAATTGTGAAATATTTTTCAATATGTGACAAGATTGGAAAAGACTTGACAAGACCTGGCAGTGTCAAAAATGTGTATTTACAAGTTGTCTCTTCGCCAAGCTGAAACCCTTTAGAACACATTGATTATTTATCACGCGGAAAGCACTTTAGTATTTGCGTCACAGTATAACAATTCGCAATGAAATATTGTTCTTTACTAATATTATGTAGTACTTTCACGTATTATATCCAATGAAATTACATTACGAGTGTGGAATGCAATGAAAATAACACCAACCGATAGGTTAACCACACTATATAACATTGCATTAATGTATACTTAGTTCGGAAAACTGCCTGGCAATTATTTCTTCATAATCGCCTTCATCTGCTCCATCTTGTGGTAATCCACGGAGCTCTCGATGTACAGACATGGCCAGCTTCTGTATAACCTAATCAGTTCGCCTACGACATACCTTGGCCGGGTAGCCATTTTTGTTTACTTTTCGCTTTCAGCCATATTGCAGATTTCGTGACTCACTGTGAATACTCGCATTTCATTGGCCAAAGCGATCAAATCATTGTAAAATCTTTGACCGTTTAGAGCATGTCCTTATTTGCTTTCAAGACTTTCAAAGACTAGCAATTTGACAAGAAGTTGTGACAACCCTTGAAAAGACTTGTAATGTATTGAATTTGGCAAAAATTTGATCGTGTACAAGCGACTTAAGATACTTTCATGGCAAATGAAATGTATATCTTGGATTTTCTGGGAATGTCAAAAGTCGTCTTCATTCTGAATGAATTTTGCATAACTGGTAAACCATAAGAGATAGACAAAATTTTACTACACTAAAAATGTAGATCTCGTTAAAACACACAATTTATGTCATATACATTTTTTTCTCCAGTGAACCCTTTTCGAGATATTCGTCGCTATTTGTTTCAATTTTTCAATACTTATACCTTTTCTCAAATGGGAATTCGTTATTCGCTTTTTTTTTTTTTTTTTTTTTAAATGTCCTGGACATACAAAGAGAATGGAATGCTCCACATAGCACCAGCTCTTAAAAAGATTTGACTATCGCTTAAAGCCCCTTGCACCTATAAGAAAATTAGTAATACGATAGTTTCTGCAAATTTTTATATCAATTAACATGAAGTAGATGGAGAATAGGCGTTTGTAAAAATAGTTTGTACAAGAGTAGACAAAGTCATGTGAGTGTAACACATCAGATTTTTTTTTTCTTTTCATGATTTAGGTTTCGCTTACTGGAACTGCCATGACTAAAATTTCAAACATCTTCAGGGCTCAGTCGTAGTGTCTCGATTGATGTCACGGCAATAATGACTCGGTGTTATCAAGACTTGGACAGGCTGAAGTGCAATACAATGTGTAGACTATATCTCATAATTTTATGGTGGCAAAAGCTTCAGCTTCGGAACATGTTTACAGTAAAATCAGTGATAGCATATTTAAATTTCCTCCAGAGCTTTGCATTTTCAATCTCGCTTCGGTTACGTTTGAAGTATTAAGCATATTACAGGGTATCCGCCGTTAACCTGAAGTAACGGAAATGGAAGTCTTTTTATTTTGGTTTTTACCACGTGGTGCTGCGTTGTGTCAAGTGACATGGGACACATACGTGGCACAGAGCACATAAATCTGATGCCACCCACCACTTTAGCTCCGTCTCCGAGCCATATCTCCTCAGCAGCAACTTAAAAGGAACGCTCAGCGCTATATATTTATTCATTAACATCCCTATGGATTACACGACATTTGAGCAGTGGCAGCTACTGCATAAGAGCACTGAACATCCTAACCTTTGACACTTTGCAGATTTATCGGTTATTACTTTCTTTACCACGTACCTAATAGGTAGGGAAGGTAGCATTTCACCCAAAAATTTGATAGAGGTTTCACCCGAAATACATGTTTTGCCCGATTAGATAGAAAAAAAATATCTTTTAGAAAAAAACCCCGTGCGTGTGTCTGTGAACGGCATAACTCAAAAACGAAAGGTCGGATAGATACCAAACTTGGTATTTAAGTTCAGTTTACCCTCCAAAGATGCGACATGAAGATTTTCATGAAAATCTCCTACCTCAAACTACCCTTTACATGGAACATTTTTCGAAACTTTTTATTTTTTAAAAAATGACTAACGATTTTGATTAAAATACCACGTATTAAAGA
Organism: Deroplatys truncata; assembly: GCA_030765065.1. Classification (NCBI taxonomy): domain Eukaryota; kingdom Metazoa; phylum Arthropoda; class Insecta; order Mantodea; family Mantidae; genus Deroplatys; species Deroplatys truncata. The sequence goes on from CM060978.1 coordinate 197,019,224, forward strand.
TATTTATGTAACAAATAAAATTTATATCTTGAATTTTCTGGGAATAGATTATGAAGTCCTCTTCATTCGGAGGGAATTGTGTATAATCTTATATAACTGGTAAAAGTTGAGCGATAGACGAAAACACTACACAAAAGGTGTAGATCTTTTTAAAACACACAATTTATTTATAATAATTTTTTGTGGCATTTCTGAGATATCCGTTATTAATGTTTCAAATTGTTCAATACTTGGTCATTCTTTTAGAGTCCTGTCAACATTCAGTTGTTTCTCGCGATTGCATAGAAACAGTATGGAATTTTAAGGCCAGCATATAGCGTCCAGTTCCTGAACATTTGACTATCGCTGTTCC